>CM063177.1:5175000-6527500 GCA_031835075.1 Saguinus oedipus | reverse complement strand
GCCTCTGGGGCAGGAGTAGAAAACCTTTTTATCCCAGAGCACAGGAAGAGATTCTTGTAATCTTATATAACTGCTTTAATATTGTTATATTTAAATATATTTAAATAAGGCAGAAGCTGTATTTCTAATACTTCTTTATGCCATTTTTCATTTTATGTTATGTTAAAATTAATTTGACATAAAATGAAATTTTATTTTGTTAACAAATGAAAGTTAATTTGTTCTCTACAGTTCCCTGGGTAATTTTTTTCCTGCTAGGTAAAGTTTTTTTTTAAACTTTCTCTTAAAGTAGCAGGATGCCAGGCAATTTTGTGCAAGATTTCAGCAACTACAGTAATAGGTTTCAGACACCATTATGATGGCCCTTTCTAATATTCAGCAAAAAGATGAAAGCTATAAGAAAGTGTCAATTAAAATGACTCAGAATTTTTTTAATTTAAAATTTTAAAGCAGTGAAGAATTCTTTCACATAGGCCATCAATAGACTTGAAAGAGCAGAAGAAATAATGAGTAAACAGGAAAATAAGTAAGGAAAAATTACCAGAACTGAAACACAAGGGGAAAATAGAGTGGAAAAGGAAAACAGCAGCAAAGGGCATCCAAAAGTTGTCAGGATAGTTGTCAGCCTGACATATTTGTGAGCCTGACTTGGTATTCTTGGAGGAGACAGAACAGAGTGGAAGATTATGTGAAAAGATAATTGCCAAAATGTACCCAAAATAGTGGAAGATATCAAACCATTTATCCAGAAACTGAGAAAATGTCAATATAATAATTTTAAAAAATAGATACATTACAGTCAAACTGCTAAAAACCAAAGCTAAGGAAAAAAGGCAGACAGAGGAAAATAAAGAAACATTATAAATAAAATACACAAAAATAAAGACAAGAATTATAGTAGAATTCTCATTAGAAACTATATTATACCACCCTATACTGTACTATATGACTGTATCATGCACCAGAAGACAAAGGGTTATCTTTAAAATATTGTCAACCCAAAATTCTATACCCAGCAAACATATTTTTTTAATGAGAGATACACATGTCAAAAGATGAAATAAACATGTTCTCAGAAAAACAAACAAGAGAATTCACTGCTAGTAGAACAGTATGTTTTAAAAAATGGTAATAATAAGCTTCAGGTAAAGGGAAAGTGAGACCAAGATCAAAGCTTGGATCCACACAAATAAATGAAGAGTGCAGGAAATGATAAAAATGAGGCTAATAAGATGGATGTTTTAATCTAATTTTTAATAACCTTAAAAGATAATTGAATGGCTAAAGTAAAAAGTCATGGGTTTAAAACATATGAAACTAAGTTGTTCATCCAATAATCCTGTTCAGAATAAATTGGATGACAACAATCATGGAAAGAAGAATGGGGGGAAACTTGAAAGTATATAATTGTGAAGTTCTTGCACACTGTAAATGAGGTGGTAAATATTTTAAAGGTAACCATGGTAAGTTAATGGTTCTTATTGTAATCTATAAAGGAAGTACTAACAACATGTGTGACTAGTAAACCAATAGTAAAAATTAAATAACACTTTTTAAAAAATTCAGTTAATCCAAAAGAAAGCAGAAAAAATGTGAATGAACTTCGATGTGTTCATATAGAATACACTCATGAATTAGTAAATACAAATACAATTATATTAATAATTATATATAATGTAAATGTCTAAACACCCAAATCAAATGGCAGACGTTGACAGATTGCTTAAAAAGAAACTGTCTACAAGTTTGATTAAAAAGAAACTGTCTAAAAGGCTGTCTACAAGAAATCCAATTTAATTATAAAGATGTATAGAGATTTAAAGTTAAATGATAGAAAAACATCATAGTATGAAAGCATTAACCCAGGAAATCTATAATCACTATTTATATCAGATAAAGTAGATTTCAAAACAAATAGTGCCAGAGGGAAAAAGAGATATTATATAATAATAAAGAGAACCAAGTAGTCAATTGGGTCTAACAATTCTATATGTATAGGCATCAAACCATGCAGTTTCAGAATGCATGAAGCAAAAACTAGTAGACCTTCAAAGAGAAATAGAAAAATCTACAATTGTATTGGGCCCCTCAATACTCCTACATCAGTAACTGATAGAATAAGTAAATGGGAATCAGTAAGGATAAAGAAAACCTGGAAAATACTACCAACAACTTGACCTAATTAATATTTTGATTACACTATGAACTAAACACATATTCTTTGCATATGCACATGTAACTTTTGCCAAGATACACCATGTTCTCAATTGTAAAGAAACATCAACAAATTTTGAACAATTGAAATCAGGCAATATATGCTCTCTCACCAAATGGAATTAAAATAAAACTCAGTAACAGAAAGAAATCTGGAAATGCTGCAGTACTTGAAACTAAATAACATACTTTAAATAGTCCATGAGTCAAAGAGTAAACAGCAATAGAAACTTAAAATTATTTTGCATTGAATGAAAGTGAAAATACAACCATATGGAGAACATCTAAAACCATGCTTAAATGGACATTTATGTAACATTAAATGCCAATTTTTAAAAAATAATAGAGTTTTTCAAACAGTATTATAAGATTTTAAGAAACCAGAAAAAAAATAAGGGGAGCAACTTAAAGCATGAAAACAAAGGGACATAGTAAAAATAAGAGCAATATTCAATGGAATTTAAAACACAAAAAGAATAGAACTCAAAGCTGCTTCTTTTAAAATAATTAATAAAAATATAACAGGTCCCCAAGTAAAAGCTCAGGCCATGATGGCTGCACAGCTGGATTCTACCAAATATTCTAAAAAGAATTGGTGCCAATTCTTCTCAAATTTTTTTTAAAAAATTGAGAAGAAGTGTAGACTTCCAATTCATTTTATAAGGTCGGCACTACCCTGAGACCAAAGCCAGAAAAAAGAAATTTACAGACCAATATCCCTGATAATCATAGATGCAAACATCCTCAGTACTAGCAAATTCAAAAGCACACTAAGAGGATCATTCACCATGATCCAGGGGGAGTTATTTCTGGGATGCCAGAATGGTCCAACATAATCAATAAATGTGATACGGCACACTAACAAAATAAAGGATAAAACTCATATGATCATCTCAACAGCTACAGAAATGTACTTGACAAAATTCAATACACTTTCATGATAATAACTTAAGGATAAAGTAAATACATCTTAACATACTAAAGGCCATATATGACAAGCTCACAGCTAACAACTTAACGGTGAACATCTGAAAGCTTTACCTCTAAGAACAGGAGTAAGTGAAACTGCCTATTCTCACCACTACCATTTAAAATGGTATTCAAAGTCCTAGCCAGAGCAATCAGGCAAGAAAACAAAATAAAATACATCCAAATCAGAAAGAAATAGTTAAATTGTCTGCTTGCAGATGACATAATCTTATACATAGAAAACTCTAAAGATTCCTCTCAAAACTGTTAGAACTGATAAACAAATTCAGTAAAATAGCAAGATATAAAAGTCAATATGTAAAATTCGATTGGATTTCTATACACTGATGACAAACTATTCCAAAAAAATAAGAAAACAACCCAATTTAGAATAGCATTAAAACAAATACAATACTTAGGAATAAATTTAATGAAAGAGGTGAAGGATCTGCACAATAAAAACTCTAAGACATTGGTGGAAGAAATTGAAGGAGACACAAGTAAATGTAGAAGTAGCTCATGTTCATGGATTGGAAAGTTAATACTGTTTAAATATCTATACTATATAAAGCAATCCACAGAATCAATTAACTCCTTATCAAAATTACAATGGGAATTTTCACAGAAATTTAAAAAACAACCCTAAAATTCTATGAAATTACAAAAGATGCTAAATAACATAATCTTCACTAAGAACAAAGTGGGAGGCATCACGCTTCCTGATTTTTAACCATATTACAATGCATAATAATCAAAACAGTTTGGTAATGGCAAGAGGCAAACACATGGACCAATGGAACAGAATAGAGAAGCTAGAAACAAACACACACAAATTCAATTGTTATGGTTTGAATGTATCTCCTCCAAAATTCAGATGTTGCCAATGTGATGGCATTAAGGGGCTGGGCCTTTAAAAGAGGATTACACTATGAGAGCTCCTTCCACATAAATGAGATTAAAGTCTTCATCAAAGAGGCTTTATGCAGCATTCAGCAACTTGTCTTTCTGACTTTTGCCTTGTAAAGTCACAAGTTTCTCTTTTTCAAAGAATATAGACCTCACCAGATGATGAAACCTGCTGGTACCTTAATCTTGGACTCCCAGCCTCTACAACTGTGAGAAATAAGTTTCTATTCTTAATACATCACCCAGTCTGTAGTATTCTGTTATAGCATCACAAGTGGACTAAGACAACAGCTAACTAATCTTTGCTAATGGCCCAAGAATATACAACATGAAAAGGATAGTCTGTTTGATACGTAGCTTTGGGGAAAACTGGATATAAATAATCTGGAAGGAAATACAGCACTTTTACTATCATAGGTAATGTGATTGCAAACATAGAAATCTGAATAATCTAAATACATTTTTTAATTAACAAAAGAATTTAATAGAGTATCTGGATACAACCTAAATACACACATACCAAGGGTATTTCTATATAACAGAAAGGAACAAGTAGAAAAAAGTATCACAATAGCATTAAACAATCTAAAAATATTAGGAATACATAAAATATGTGAAAATCTCCATGGAGAAAATTACAATTTTATTGAGGAATATGAAAAAGACCAGAAGTAAAAGGAAATTATGCCATGTTATGGGGAAAACAATTTTCAGTTGTAAACTTTATCAGAAGTGATCTATACATTCTATGAAATTCTCACATAAAAATGAGAAGAGCCAAGAACAGGTAAGATACTCTTGAAGAAGATATATTAGATAAAAAAGTCATCTATCGGATAATAGAATTTGCTTGAAGCTATGGTAATGAAGACAGTGGTTTTTATTTTTTAGCACAGAGATATGGAGCATAGACAAGTGACACAGATCAGGAGTTCAAATATAGGCCCACACATATATGAACACAAGATGACAGAGACACTGTAACATGTAAATGGATAATTAGCAAACTTCAACAAATGGAACTGGGACTGTGAAATGGCCACTTGAAAAAAAAGTTAGAGGGTATTTCCAGATAGATGAAGAGCCTGAAAGACAAATCTGTAAAACTTTAGGAGATAAGAAAATATCTCCATGAAGTCAGGGTAGGAGAATATTTCTTAAACAACATACGAAAGTTACTAAGTAAAAAGGAAAGATCTATAAATTTAAGCACATTCAAATTTTTAAAACCCATTTATAGAAACAATATTAATAAGAGTGAAAAGATGAGCCACCAAAAGAGAGGTTACGTTGGCAACACATATCTTGAACAAATATCTGCTATACCACACAAATCCTACAAATCAAGAAGAAATGTAACACCACCTAAAAGAAAATGAGTAAATAAGACTTTAACAGTTTCCTTACAAAAGATCACATCTGGGCGGCCTGTAATGGATTGAACTGTATCTCTCAAAAGTTCATGAAGTCCTAACCCCCAAAACTTCAGAATGCAATAAAATTTAGAAATAGGATTGCTGCTTATGTAATTAATATGAGGTCACACTGAAGTAAGGTCAGATCCTAATCCAATTTGGCTGTTGTCTTACAAAAAAAGGAAATACGGACAGGGAGAACATTATGGCAGAGATTGGGTCAGTGCATCTGCAAACCAAGAAACATGAAAGACTGCCAACAAATCACCAGGATCAAGGAAAGAGGCACAGAAGAGATTCTTTCTCACAGCCCACAGAGGGAACCAGCACTGCCAGAACCCCAGACTTCCAGCCTCCAGAACTATGAGACAGTAAGTGTCTGTTTAAGTCACCCAGTTTGTGGTCTTTGTTACAGCAGCCCAAGCAAACTAACTCATGGTTAATTAACCTAAGAAAATGTGACCAAGCTAGTAATTAGAAAAATCAAAATAATAATAATCCATTTCCACACACTCGTCAGATTGGCAATTGTACAAAAATACCAATGAATGGTGAGGATGTAGAGCAATAGAACTATCCTGTCATCCAGGACTTTTGACAACCATTTTCCAAATATGTACATTAAGAAATAATGTGTGTATTTAATTTACCAGATGATATCAAGTTTGGAACAACTTGATATCATCTGGTAAATTAAATACACACATTATTTCTTAATTCAGAAATTCTATCAGGTGTATACCCTAGTGACTAATCAGTGTGTATAAAGATTTCTATACACCCAGGATACATACACAAAAATGTGTAATTAGAAGCCAAATGAGAAGCAAACTCAATCTATCAATAGCAAATAAATAAACAGATCAAGGTATACAGTCGACCCCTGAACAACACAGGTTCTAACTGCATGGGTCCACTAAAATAGAAACTTTATTTTACAGTAAAAACAGTAGGCCCTCTATATGGGCAGGTTCCACATCTGCACGTGGATCAAAAATACTGTACAACATTTACAGAAGGTGAAACCCTCTAGAGAGGTTTAACGTTTCATATCTGCAGGGCCAACAGTGAGACTTGAGTATGTGCTGATTTTGATATTCGTGGGCAGTCCTGGAACCAATCTCTCATGAATACTGAAGGCCAACTCTATTCCCTGCAGCAATGGAAAAAAAAGTAAAGCTACACCCAGCAATACGGATGACTTATCACCAACAAAACTTTGAAAACACGATACAGATGGTTACCTGGGTGTTTGCTTTATGATTATTTGTTAAACCAAATCAGCACATTATTTGTTTTTCTGTAGTTATATTTCACAATGTAAAAATTCTAATTTTTGTTTTCTATTTGGGGAAAACCCCACCCAGTGGCTTCAATCTTTAGGCAGAAATTTGTCACTTGGCTACCTCTAAATGCACCACCCAGAAGAGGAAAAACAGCAATAATAACAAGATCCTGTTTAAGAAAAAAGAAGATAGATATTTGGTAAGAAGTTAGCAGTATCTGCTGCCTTCATGCTGGTTGTTGTTTGACATACTTGTGCGTATGTGTGACATATTTTTCTTCTTTCTTTTTGTATATACGTTTAAGGTATATATTTTTTCATACAACAATGTGGGTAAATGAGGTCTGCTCTAAAACTCGAAGAAGACATTTTCTACATTGAACTTATTGAGAATCAGTATGTCAGCGGTTACCTTGATCTATTTAAAATAAAAAACCTTCAAGCGAAAGTGTGAGTCCTCAATAACTAATCCCTCTGTGAGACAGATATAGACTGTGGAGTTGGCATCTCACCCAGCTTGGCACCTCTCTAGAGAGGGCAGGCTCTGAACTATTCCTGGTTCTGCTGAAGTGCTGAGGATATAAATGGGATTATACTTTTCAGAATTTATAATTGAATTTTTATCTTAGGATCACTCTTTTTTTCTAAATTTCAGAAGTGTTTGGTAATCTAAAATCTTCTGTGTGATGCCTGAGCCAACCCTTACTCATAATTTTCTTTTTCCTGGTAACCTGTGTAAGGTGCCTATATGGAAGTCGGGAGAGACGAAAGTGGATGTCTGCTGGGGAGGGCTGCTTCGAGAACTTTTGCTTCCTTGACACAAAAGGATCTTTTCTTCCTGTACAGAATGTTGTGGAGATGTTGGCAGGTGAGATGCAGCAAGCATGGGGACTAAAGCAAACATATACATGGACTGTGGAGCAGAACTTGGACCAAAACCAAATCCTAATAAGCACTGCTGAACACCTGCACCAGTCCAGGATTGCCTACCTATAGACTCTTTACATCATATGCCATCAGATGCAGAGGCTACATTCTAAGATGCATTCCAGAAGTATTAGAACATAAAAATTATTTCTCACTCTGTCTGCTTGTAGATAAATAGAAGCTACTGTTGCAGGGCCCCATTCAGGGCCCTATGTCACATAAATTACTGAACGACAGTGTATTAGTCTGTTCTCTCGCTGCTATAAAGATCCCAACATACATGAGGCCAACAAACATGAAAAAATGCTCATCATCACTGGTCATTAGAGAATGCAAATCAAAACTACATTGAGATACCATCTCACGCCAGTTAGAATGGCGATTATTTAAAAATCTGGAGACAACAGATGCTGGAGAGGATGTGGAGAAATAGGAGCACTTTTACACTGTTGGGGGGAGTGTAAATTAATTCAACCCTTGTGGAAGACAGTGTGGCGATTCCTCGAGGATCTAGAAATAGAAATTCCATTTGACCCAGCAACCCCATTACTGGATATATACCCAAAGGACTATAAATCATTCTGTTTAAAGACACATGCATACTAATGTTCACTGTGGCACCATTTACAATAGCAAAGACCTGAAACCAACCCAAATGCCCATTGATAATAGACTGGACAGGGAAACTGTGACACATATACACCATGGAATATTATGCAGCCATCAAAAATGATGAGTTCACATCCTTCGTAGAGACATGGATGAACCTGGAAACCATCATTCTCAGCAAACTGCCACAAGAACAGAAAATCAAACACCACATGTTCTCACTCATAGGTGGGTGTTGAAGAATGAGAACACATGGACACAGGGAGGGGAGCATCACACACTGGAGGCTGTCAGGGGGAAATAGGGGAGGGACAGTTGGTGGTGAGGAGTTGGGGAGAGAGAGCATGGGAAGAAATGCCAGATATAGGTGATGGGGAGGAAGGCAGCAAATCACACTGCCATGTGTGTACCTATGCAACAATCTTGCATGTTCTTCACATGTACCCCCAAACCTAAAATGCAATAAAAAATAATAATAAATTTAATTTAATTTAAAAAACCAAGACTGGTTAATTTATGAAGAAAAGAGGTTTAATTGACTCACAGTTTCACAAGCTGTACAGAAAGCATGGCTGGGGAGGCCTCAGGAAACTTACAATCATAGCAGACGGTGAAGGTGAAGCAGGTACACTTCACATGGCGGCAGGAGACAGAGACTGAAGAGGGATGTGCTGCACGCTTTTAAACAACTAGATCTCTTGAGAACTCTATCACAAGAACAGCAAGGGGGAAGTCCACCCCACGATTCAATCACCTGTCACCAGGCTCCTCCTCCAACATTGGGGATTACAGTTCAACATGAGATTTGGGTGGGGACACAGAGCCAAACCATACAGAAAGTCACTTGAAATTTGACTTAAAATCAGTAAAATACCTAGAGAGGAGATTATAAATAACTTCAGAAACAATCTGGCAATAAACTCCTAGTAAACTAGATTTCCTGATAAGTCCTATGTTTTTAAAAAAGCTAGCTAAAACTAAACAAAAATGATAATAATAGAGACACTTCCAAGTTCAGAAGAAATAACACTAGTTTAATTTTTCATCTTTATTATTATTATTATTATTATTATTATTATTATTTGAGAAAGAGTCTTGCTCTGTCACCCAGGCTGGAGTGGTTCCATCTTGGCTCACTGCAGTGTCTGCCTCCTGGGTTCAAGCAGTTTGCCTGCCTCGACCTCCCAAGTAGCTGGGATTACAGGCACTGCATACCATCGCATCTGGAAAATTTTTGTATTTTTAGTAGAAAGGGGGTTTCACCATGTTGGCCAGGCTGTTCTTGAACTCCTGACCTCAGGTGATCACCCGCCTAGGCCTCCCAAAGTGCTGGGATTACAGGCCTATATGAGGAGGTAACACAATTATTATAGAAAAGGGGTTAGAAGCACGGGGACCTGAAAATCCCTTTTGAATTTAAGGGACAGGTTACCTAGAGAAAAGGCGCAGTATTGCAACATGTAAAATTAGTTAATTGCGGAGGAAAAGACTGAGTTTTAGAAAACCTCTGCTCACTGGCAATAAAAAATGTGACTATACAAAACAGCATATAGCATCATTTCCAACTTAGTCCGGTAAGCAGGGAGGGAATCACGATGCGTCGTGTGGGTGGTCTGGGCCTCAAGCCATTGGAAAATGCTGAGAAGAATTTGATCTACTATGTTTGTAAGTCTGATTTACTTGATTTACAATTTCAGTACTTCGCGAGATGTTGTTAGATCTATATTTGAGTGTTTAAAATAAAATCTCTGTGTATCTTAGTCAGTTAAACATTTGAGATAATACAGATGTACTAAACTTGTCATTGTAGTTTAACATACCCAATCCTGTCTTATTAAATATACAGGATGGTGTTAATTGTTCGAAAAACAATTTGAACTCACATATTAAATTCAGAAAAGCATTTTTCAAAATTAGTAAATGTAAACATAAAATGAGATTTTGAATTCAAACTTAAAGTCTTAAAAATTTTTAATTTAAAAGCTGTACCTTTAATCAAATAAACATTGATTAAAATCCAAGTTTTGGATAGAATTCCTGTTCCTGAGCAAAACCACCTCCTGTTTTATTCCTTTCAGTATCTGTTTTCCTCTAGTCTGGCTATCCCAGGCGAAGTGCAGCAGGGGTAGAAGAATCCCATCATAAACAGGTAGGCAGAAATCTTTGAAATAAATGTTTCTGCCCATGCCTGCATCTGTAGTGCCACCTAGTGTCAGAGAGGGATAATACCATTTAGAGGTCAAGGGTGGAGCATGAAACCCATTTCAATTATCAATTTTTTTCTTAAATTCTTAATGTGTGAAACTTTCCAAAATCATGGTGTCTAAAGCCTCTTCCCCCGCTGTCTTATGAAATTTTGTGTCTTCTTATTTATATTCCCATAGCGCATTCTATTTAAAACACTGAGCATATTTCTTTGCTTTGGGTGTAGTAAAACCTCGGCCTTCATGGAGCTTGTTGTACTAGTAAGATTTTCACTCCCGATATGCTATTTATCACAGTTGGTTCATATCAGCATCATTTATAAATGTCAACCTCTTCTCTAGCCTGGGAGTTGTTTCCTCAAAAGTGACTCATTACTCAAGAGATCCTTGCCTTGTGTCCAATGAATACATATGGAATTAAATAGATGTGCAAAACAGAATGTTGAGCCTAATGTACAAATAAATTGATTTTAGTTCCTTTTGTCTTTGTGTATTTGGTCAACAATTATTTTTTTCTCTGTTTTATGCTGGAAGTCACACTGCTGTACACTTTGTAGCTAAAATTAAAAATAAGATAATAGAATTTCTCTTCTTCTGCATGACAGTAATTAGGTGCTTATAAAAGAAAATGGTCAAGTCTATGATTTTTACAAAGTAACATTGATGTAGTCATCTTTTCTATTGTATTCTATTTCCTAATTTATCAAACGTTATGTGTTATGTGAGAAAAATTATTCAAGTACTACATATACAAACATCGTCTTCCACAAGTATTACGTCAGATTGTTAAATAAATATATCATTAAAGAATCACAATGTTCAACTCATTCAGAGAGACTATAATTTTTAAAAAAGGTAATTAATACTGGTTGAGTTGAGGTAGAAATGAGAGGTTATAATAGTAGAATAATAGAAATAATAATGAATAAAAGTAATTGAAAAATTGTATTTGATCCCAGGAGACCTGATATCAAATATACATTTTAAGGAATCTTATATGCTAGTCTTTTAAAAATGTAAACAATATTAGATTCACAATAAAAAAGCTGGTCCGCATAATTTGTATGTATGTGAAGCTCATGCAAATACTGAATGTAAAAACACCTACGATGCTTTGTTTCCTCATTCTAGCCCCTAGAATGTGTGAATATGCTATACAACGTAGCAAAGACAGGCTAAGGTTGCTAATAAAATTATAGTTGCTAACAAGCTGACCTTAAAATAGAAAGTTTAGCCTGGCTTATAGAGATGGGCCCAATGTAATCCTGAGGATCCTTAAAAGTGGAAGAGAGCATCAGTAGAGAGCACTACGGGTGATAGCATGAAAAGAACCTCAGCCTGACTTTCCCGGTTTTGTAGATGGAGGAAGAGGATCAGGAGTGAAGAAGGCAGCCTCTAAATGCTAGAAAAGGCCAGAAAACAGATTCTTCCTAACAACTCTCAGAAGGAAACACTGCCTTGAGGGCACCTTGATTTTAGCTCAGTGTGTTAGTCCATTCTTGCACTGCTATAAAGAAATACTTGAGACTGGGTAATTTATGAAAACAAGAGGTTTAATTAAAAGCAGCCAGTAGAGACTGGGGGCAGTGGCTTATGCCTGTAATCCCAGCACTTTGGGAAGTGGAGGCAGGTGGATCATAAGGTCAGGAGATCGAGACCATCCTGGCCAACATGATGAAACCCTGTCTCTGCTAAAAATACAAAAATTAGCTGAGCATGGGTGTGTGGCTGTAAGCCTAGCTACTTGGGAGGCTGAGGCAGGAGAATCTCTTGAACCAGGGAGTCAGAGGTTGCATTGAACCAAGATTGCACCACTACACTCCAGCTCGTTGACAGAGCAAGACTCTGTCTCAAAAAAAAAGAGTTATAGTCATTTCTTTAGTTTATATATACAAATTTTTCATATATAATATATAGTACATATAAGCAATTTATTTCAAAACTTCTCTATATATGTGTGTGCACACATATACTTATATATATGCATATTTTTCACATATATATTTTATACATATGTGTGTGTGTATATATATACGTATATATACATATATACGTATATATACATATATACATATATACGTATATATACATATATACATATATACATATATATACATATATATGTATATATATAAAATCAGGAACAAGTAAAAATGTAATATAGAAGGCAAAATATTTCAGTTACTGGCCAATCTGCATTTGGATTTTTTCCTGTGCTTTATAAGTGTTATTGAATTTTCACCAGATTTTCTATGCTGTTCTGATCGAGTTTGTGTTGCAACACCATTTTCTTGTACCAAAACATTTATCACAATTTGTGAAAGATTCTCAGTATGTCAAATGTTAATTGCTTCTAGACTTTTTCATCAATACTTGTGTAAGGTTTAGCCTTCTCCAACAGACCTGGAAAATGCCAACTTCTTACTTTGCCTGTTAACCCAGAATGGCTTTGCCTTTAGCTTTCTCAGTTCTTCAGCTCTGCCTTGAGTTCTGATCTCTCTCCTAAGTCCTGTGTCTGCACTCACAACATTCGTAGAGCCAAGTTAAATCCAGGTCAGGAGATAGCTTGAGACTTCCGTTTTCATCATGGCTCTGCTACTTCCCGCTATATATGTAGCTATGTGACTTGGAACAATCTCTTGTCCTCCTTACTGCTCCATTGACTCATCTGTAGAATGGAAGATATTAATACTCACCTAACAGAGTGGTTGTCAGGAGTAGATGAGTATCTATAACACTCATCTACATAAACGTCTACCGTATAAAATACCATTCCATGGTAGTGAATTCTACCACGAAAGTTGTGCTAACCAGACCTAATATTATCTGGAGGAATAAGGGGCTTGGCTTCTACATGTATGGATCCAAGTATTAATACGTTATTGTTAAGACTCTCTTCCTCTCTTAGTTCTGCTTTTTATTTGCACTGATCTTCTTTTCAGAAAAACTATCTCTTTGTGGTAGCAAGATGATTGGCAATAGCTTCATTCTCTGAGCAATGACAGCAGGAGAAAAAGAAAGAAGTATCTCTTCACAAGCTGCCTTAATAAAAATCCCAGGATTAGTTCTGATTGGTCCTGATGGAGTCATGTGACCAGCCCCTAAACCAATCACCATGTCCAGCGAAATACAAGACTCTTATTGGACAACCTAGAAACAGAAGCAGAAGAAAATCTGGAGAAATAGAAGTGAAAAGGCTGGCACAAAAAGCAAGAAAAAGCTTCCATAAACACGATCCCATTCAGCTGCATTGATCTGGTGAGGGGGCCAAGTAGCTGCTGAAACCCGGCTATTTTCCCTCTTGTCCCACCCGACTGGGAGCCGAAGAGCCTCAGATGTCTTTTGTGCTAGTTGTGGCCCTGATCACATCCCTTCCCCTCTGCATGTCCCCAGGCCTTGAGTCAGGACCAAGCTGAGAGGAGAAGAGCTTTGAACTAAACGGGCATTAAAGTCTTATTTTGATTTGACGAGGCATTTTAATAGCTAAAAAATACTAGTAACGATATTCTTATATGACCTAAAAGTGACTGGAAAACTGTGGAATCACCCAAGATACATTAAGGGACGAAGAGTGATAAGACAGAGCAACCCCGAAGGAAGTAGCTGGAAGAAAAACATGAAACTGTGTTCAGGTCGTGCCTGTTAAGTCAGCTCATCCACTGAAGCTGGTTACCTGTGGGCATTATGGTCTCTTTACACCATTGCTGATTTTAACATTTGTACGAAGAATTTATTTATCACTAGGCACGCACCAGAAAAAAAAAAAAAGTTTCATTTCTCTGAAAAACTAAAGAAGGAGGCCAAGGAAGGAAGCCAGTATTTATCGATGTGAACTGTGAGCTCAGCACTGTATCTTCTCCATCCCCTTGAATGCCCCCAAAGAAGCTCAGACATGTTATTGTTTCACAGGTGAGGATGCAGACTCAGAGATGGTAAGTGATTTAACCCAATTCAAAGCGATGGTATAACCGTGTGGGGAGGGTCACATTTAGTCCATTTTGATGAAACGGTTCTTTAATTTCTCATATCCTCTGATGTGACAGTGAGAGCAGTTGTAAGATGGGCCCGATCTAAACCTCCAGTCATTGAGAACTTACTTGGGAGCCCGCACATCGGTTCCTCAAACCTCAACCTGCCTGGAGTCACCGCACAGCCTTGACCTAGGTTAACGTGACCTAAAACTGCAAAGGGTGATGTGTAGTCCGGTTTCTAATGGAAACAGCCGAAGAACAGGGTGTGCACCATTAACCACTGAACTTCACAACAGTGAACTTTTAATGTAGAGGCAGATCAATATTTTCATATTTGTGCAAAAAATTTTTAAGTTAAATTTTTGTATTCAAATCCCATCCTCCTTCCTGGGGAAGATGATTTTCTCTTTGCTCCATTGGAACAGTCCTCTTTCCATAGATTTTTTTAAATGACTCTCCAACATCTTCTTTTGTTTGCTACCTGAGAGTTATGTGCTATTGCTAGGAGACAGGAGTTATATGTCTCCAGATACAGTTTTTTTTCTTTTCTTCCAAGCATTTTGTAAAATTCCCTTTGGTAATTTGGCACTAGAATATTTTTCTCAATTTCTAGAGTAAGAAAAAGTATTTTCTGGTTTTTGTTTTCAATTAGTTTAATTTTTTTTTTTTTTTTTTTTTTTTTTTTTTTTGCCAATCAATGAGAGCTTATAAGGTTGCTGAGGTTGGTTGGTTGGCCTTGAACTCTTGGCCTCGCCTTCGCAAGCGCCACGACATCCGGCCGGAGCCACTTTGGGCCCCAATTAGTTTAATTTTTAACTTTATTTTTTACTAGTTTATTTCCATTATTTGGGCTGTGTTTGGTCAGAATTATAAAACGTTGGAAGAAAGAGCACTTGGAAATCTTCCAGACTACATGCTTTAGTAGATGAGGAAACAGGACCATTAGCTGCTGTGTCCCGTATTGCATAGTTCCTGACTGACATTGCCTGGAGTGTTGTGTTAAGAATGATTCTAAAATTATCTGTAGACACCGCTACAGGAGGGTTGCTGCACTGACTGCAAAGCCTATAAAGACAAAAAATCTATTATCTAGTCCTTTTGATTTTTTTTTTTTAAGAAATACCAATCCCTGCCCTAGAGTACTGGTTGCTAAACTTGGGTACACGTTACAATCCCCTGGGGACCTTTTAAAATTCCAGATGCCTATGTCTCACGCCAGATCAATTAACTCAGAACCTCACAGGGGTGCAACTAGGCATCACTTTTTAAAGATCTCTCTGAAGTTGAGAACTCCAGAGCAATTGTTTTCAAATATCGGGAGCGCTAGAATCACCTGACTTGACTGTCAAAAACGCAGTCCAGGGCCCCATTTCCAGATGGGCTGATCCGATAGGACTGGCTTCGGCCCAGGAACCTACATCAGCACACCAGGGCCCCTGACCCAGGAGCCCCAGGACTTAATTTCAGGACCAAGAAAAGCACACGCCTTCTAAATTCATGAAACTTGCTTTGTTAAAAGTTTCACATCAACTCAAGTGTTTACAGAACTGTGATTTACAAGAATGAGTCATTATTACAAAGTACAACCTGTACCAGCAGCTCTCTCCTTACCGTTAAAAATGATCCTCCACGCAGAAAACATTTCACCCACATCCGATTTTACTTAACCTCTGAGTGTCATTACTGAGATAAATCTCAGGCAAAAAAAGACAACGAGCTTCCCCAAAACAAATCATAGTCTCTATGATTGCCTTTGGGACTTTGCTTTTTATTAGCATAGAAAAGAGGAATGAATACGTGCTAACAATTTGAAACATCTAGAAAGATTTTTATTCCTCTGACTGTGCTTAGGGTTGCTTTAAAAATTAGCAGGACGAAAAGCTCATTTTTATTCCATTGCAATATTTAAAAATTAATGATAACTTACCATTTTGGGCATCAGTGTTAGTCACCAAAATTTCTAATCAAATTATGATAAATGTGTACCAAATCCATTGTTTTTACAGGTTACTATACTATGTATAATGAACGGGGACCTAAAATCAGTGGTTCCCACATGATTTCACTTCTTGCATTTGCAGGACCTGTGTGTGGCAGTGGCTTTTCAGAATCCTCCTCCTTCTTTGGACATTACTAGGATAAATGTAATTAATCAGTGAGATCCCCATTAAGCCTGGCTTCCACGTCTACTGACATCCTAGTGGAATTTCACATGGGTCTTCCACAGTCTCATTGAAGAATCACCCTCTTATCGCTTCTTTTCTTTTTTCTTTTTCTTTCTTTCTTTTTTTCTTTTTTTTTTTTTTTTTTTTTTTTTTTTTGGCAGGGTCTCACTCTGTCACACAGGCTGGGGTGCAGCAGTGCAATCTTGGCTCCTTTCAACCTCCCTCTCCTGGGTTCAAGCAATTCTCCTATCTCAGCCTTCCGAGTAGCTGGGATTACACCCAACCAATTTTTGTAGTTTTAGTAGAGACAGGGTTTCACCACGTTGGCCAGGATGATCTTGAACTCCTGATCTCAAATGATCCACCTGCCTACGCCTCTCAAAGTGCTAGGATTACAGGTGTGAGCCACCGCACCTGGCCTATTTTTCTTTCATTTACCTTCATGACTACTAAAGGCTTGTTAGGATCATGATTGATAATCTGCGCCATCAAGCGACGGGAGAAAGTGAAGGAAGCACATGTGAGGTATTGATTGATTGGTTTTGCTTCCTAAAATTCAACTAAATGAAAATATCCAATACAGTTCTAAAGAAAACCTTGCTCGTCTCTTTTAGCAGCAGTCATTTTACAGCATGGATCAACAACTCAACCTTCCACAATGCGAAAGAACTTTTGGAAAAAATTAAATCTTTTTTTTTTTTTTTTTTTTTCAGAAGAGGTAATGCTAAGCCCCAAAGAGGTGAGCTGGCAGGAAGGTCAGTATTTCCCTAGTGCAGTGAAGAAGACTGATTCTAAAGCAAGGAATTCCTGGCAACTGTCAGAATTTGAAAAACCAACAAATGCCATATTTCAGTTGGCCACAAGGTGGCAGGATTTCAGCACATTCCTGCAGATAATGGCCTCCTCTCTTCATCAGGATTAAGAGTTGGTAGAGATTTAAGCTTGAGACTCTCCTCTCAAGAGGCTTCATACTCTCATAAATGAAATACGAATGTGGGAATATGATTCAAGGACTTACGCTTTATGGTTTTAAAATATCAAGAGTCAGCGATTCACATAATTGGCATCCAAAAATATTAAAGCTATGGAAAAGGTTCTAGTTTTCTTAATGGGTCTCTCATCTATCTCACTGGATGAGGCCTGGGAACCACCCGGCCTCTATTTTCCTGTGCTAAGCCTTTCTCAGAAGGAGCAAGTATTGCTGTTACTGTGGACACATAGTTTCTGGGATTTCCACAGGACCACGTGGGGAGAAAGGAAGGGAAGCAAATTTGAAGGTAGAAATATAAAAAAAGGTTGTGGGGGGGGGGGAAGAGAATGTTTTCACTTTGAGTTAAAGAAAGATGGACAAAGATGTGTCCATCAGGGTACAGCCTGTCAGAAAACCGTAGACTGTGATACAGCTCTAACACATTCGTTCATTCATTCATTTATTCATTCATTCATTCATTCATTTGTCCATCCAATATTTATTGAAAAATTGTGTCTCACTGGGTAGTATACTGGTCCCAAGGAATGGAAATAAAGTTCTACCCTCAAAGAGCCAGTCCAGTAGAGTATTTCTTGAAATGACTGAGAAAAAGAAAAATTCCATATGATGACTAAACTAAAGCAAAAGCAAAAAAAAAAAAAAAAAAAAAAAAAACTACAAAAGGAATTGGCAGAATTACAAACCACGTGAAGAACGAAGCGTGTGCCCAGCAGGGACCAACAACAAGGAGTAAAAGGGGGCCATGAGATCAGATAGAAACTCAGAAACGGGTCCTCCTGCGGAGCTGGGGGTTGAACATTTATTTGTAAGAAGATTGGGACCCCATGTGGTGGAAGGACCCTGGGACTGGAATAAAAACAACAAAAAGTACTTGAGTTTTATCAGCGATTTCAGGGCTGCCTCGTCGTATGACCTTGAGCAATTAGCGAAATCTTTCTATAAGCCTTGATTCCTTCATCTGTAAAATGGAGCCTGCAGTCACTAACTCAGGGAGCGTCTGTAAAATGGAGCCTGCAATCGCTAACTCAGGGAGCGTCTGTAAAATGGAGCCTGCAATTGCTAACTCAGGGAGCTAGGAAGGATGATAAAGGTGAAAACATAAGAACTGTTCATTACATAAGTTGCTCTTCATCCCTGTCAGATCATTTAAGAAAGTTAGCAGAAAATATAGGGAGAGCAGGGCCCTCCATGCTGAAAAGCTAAACAGACACACTTTCAGCTCCTCCTCAGCACTCACAACTGCAGTAAAGGCAACTGTGGTGGATTCCTGGGCTCAGAAATCCTGAGATAGATAGATAGAGGCCCCATGCTGCATTCCACAAAGGGCATGGAAACACACTGTTTGCCTTTTTACATAAACATATATACATGCTCCTCATGATAAAGAGAGAGAGAGACAGAGAGTTTAAACTATGAACCTCTTTACACAGTACAATCCCATGCTCCTGTTCATGGAATCACACAACAGTCTGGGATGTGCTCTAGCTTTTGGCTGATGAACAGATGTATGTATGTGTATGCATATGTGTTTGCATGTATGTGTGTGTCTGTGTATGCATGCATGCATGTGCATGCATGTGTATGTCCTCATATATGCATGTCCATGTACCTGTACCTATAACTCAGATGCTGGCCATCTCCAGATAAACCCCATCTCTTCCCCTTTCCAACCTGGGAGCTGACGGTAGCATATACCCAAAGGAAATTCACTCCACAGAGCATTAGGGAGCGATGTAGAATTTGCTGAAATCTTCACCCTGTGGCAATTCTTTTCTAAGTAAATCTTCCTTCACCACCACCACTAGCAGTAAGGAATTTGCTTCTCTTGGATCTTCCCTAATGCTGCACTGAGCCTTGAACCTGCCCATTGCCCTCATTTTTCATACTGAGACTCTGCCTTCTTCCCCATGAACTTCAGCCCTCAGGTTGAGGCACTTATCTAATGTACAAGGGTCTGTCAAAGTTTCATTTCAACAAAGACAACCCTTTCCCTCAAAATAATTTCTGGGCCAGTTATCATAAAGATTAATAATTTTCTCCATGTTATAATGTCTATGTGACTGTAACAGCATACGTCATTACATATATAAATGTTTTTAACATGAGATGGGATCATACAATCATATTATGCATATTGTTTTCTGATATTCAGTTGCTCCCTGTTTATATGTTTGGTGTATCTTTCCAAGTCATTAGAAATAAGTCAAACTCACTTTTTTAAATTACTGAATAAAATCAGTACTTTAATGTGAGATAAGGTCAATTTCTCTGTGGTGTAATTTTGTTGTTGACAGGACAGAATATAATAACAGTTATAATGAGAATTATTTAGCTACAATATTAGAGACCTTCAGTTGCTTAGAACAAGTAAGCCACAAAAATAATAAAAATTACATTAGCTATATAAACAATGCTAATAAAGGTGGTCAATACTTCATCACCATTTTTCTATGTGCCAGGACCTACTCATAGTCATTTATATGCAATAACTCATTTAATCCTCATAGCAACCCTATGGAGGAGATACAATTATTACTCCCATCTTATAGATGATCATTCTGAGTCATGGGAAAGTCAGTAAATTGCTCAAGGCAACACAGCCAATAAGTTACATCGCCAAAATGCAGTGAGTCTGGCTCTAGAGGCTGTATTGTTAATCACTACACCATCTATCATCATCTCCAACAGGAACTACTTTGTACAGGCTTGCTTGCCAGGGACCCGAACTGGCTGCCATCAACCAAATTTAATAAACGTGCTCACTGCATGTGGCGCTCCAGCTGATCCTGGCGTGGGGCTCTGCACTCCTCCAAATTAGGCATCCAGGCCAAAAGAAGATATGTAGCATCCATGGGGAACGAAGCAAGGCAAGGTCTGCTGAGCAAGGCACAGCTTGGAGGGAAAAGCAGGGTGGAGGGGAGAAGCTACAAGGAGTCAGAATAAAATAATGAAGAGGAGTGCTGCCAGGCACCTGGCCCAGCTGAGGAAACCTCTGAGGTGTTCATGCCAAACCTCAGCAGCTCCAAGCCCAGCTCCCAGAATAGCTGGAAGGAGGCACACTGCCAGCGAGCCACTTATTACAGCCAGTGCTGGGAGCACTTAATCAGATGCATCCGGTTTGTGTTCACAAGATATTAGGCGGAAATATGTGGTCAACTGCAATGAATTGGCATGCCCTGTAGTGGGCCAGCCATTGCCTGAAACCATGTCTCCTGCAAACTGAAACCTAATCTTTCTCTCCTGAGTGCCTGCCACAACTAACTGATTATGAACATTTTGTCTCTGCATGAGGTACTATCTAAGGAAGAGGAAATATTTCTTTTTTTGTGATGGCTCAAAGGAAATTGAGAGTGTATGAAGTTAGCAGGATCATCTCCATGGCATACCCAGGGCAGGTCCCCATCAGATAAGGCCAGTCTCCTATCTCAGCAGGTTACTACACAGCAAATGTCAACCGATGTTGACACAGAAAACATGAAACCATTATGGAGAGGGTCAAGATGACCCTGAGGATTGATGATCTTCCTTTTCTGCCAGGAATTTCAACAAATGACATATCCTTGTTGCTATTTGGCTCCAAAATCTTCCTGAATTAACAGCTACCAGTTGGCAATCTCAGTGTACTTGGGGTGTTTACTATTGTTTTGGGTATTTCTTTTTCTCCTAAGATTGCATTGCAGACACTCCTGGTGTCCTGTCCAAATTCCCTTACCAGGCCAGTGTACTCATCATCCAGTTGCTGTGACTGTTCCAGCAGATTGTCACCTCACCAGGAAATGACTGGGAAATTGTACTAATCCCACAAGTGGCTTATGGCCTACGGCAGACTGAAGTGAGGTTATGACAGCTCAGTCACCTTACCCACAGGCAACGTGAACTTTTTGTGGCATTTTAACACCAAAATTCCTTGGGGATCAGTCTGAGGCTCATATTCTCCTGAAGCCATGATTTGCCTAGCTTCTTGCCTTGCCCTATCTCACTTTCTTTCCTCCCCTGTAGAGTTCTCCTGAAAGTGTCCCCTCAATAATTCACCTGTACAAAAATCCCTGCCTCAGGCTCTGCTTCTTAGAAACCTGGCCTAAAACAGCATGTAAAATCCATGCCAGCAAAAACGTTATAGTAAACACATGCAACAGAGCAATATAATGCAGTTTCCCTAATCTCAGCTATCCATATACCACCTACATTATTTTCACATATTTGCATATTGCTTATACAGCTATTTACCTAACAGTTGTCTGTAAGTAATTTTTAAACTAACTCCTTTTACAAAAAACTAGCTTTACCCTAAAAAAAAAAAAAAAATTATGCAGCCATGATTTTGAGGCACTAAGGAGGTTTATCAATTACATAGTGAAATAATGCATGTATGAATATATATTTACATATGGGCATTAATCTATGTACAACTTAAAATTATTCCATCTTTCACCATGAATTATATGCACATGAACCACATCTTTAAAAACATTATAAAATGAAAAGCATGGTTTGTAAAATGTGTTACTACTTTATAGTAC
Source organism: Saguinus oedipus (assembly GCA_031835075.1). Lineage (NCBI taxonomy): Eukaryota > Metazoa > Chordata > Mammalia > Primates > Cebidae > Saguinus > Saguinus oedipus. Next base: position 6,505,324 of record CM063177.1, on the reverse strand, counting down.
CACTGCAGAGCTATGTCATATTGAAGGTAGAATAAATTCTGGCTGATGTTTCTAAATTCAATAAATCCTTTTTAATTTTCTCTTAGCCCCCATCTTGCAATAGTTCTAAGGAGGATGCCATGACATGGAGTAAAAAGAGGAAAGAACTATTAATTTTTTAAAATAAAGAAATAATTCAAAAATCTTTTAGCATTCTATCTTCAGTGTTTAGATTTTTCTGGGATCATCTGCCAATGCTCCTGCCACACAGAAACATTTTACTCGATGATTAAACTGACAATGACTTGCAAGGAAAGAGGAGCCTCCAGAAACTTGAAACTCCTATTGCAAGGATGATTATCTGACATCATGAAACTCAGATACTCCTCTCAGAAAAGGAAGAGGCATTGGCGGCCGTTAGGTCAGGTTTGGGGCCATATGGGGATGCTTCACATTGCACCTTTTCCTCCAAGTTGCAGCAAGGAGCTAGATCACATGACCCTCATGCAATGTGGGAGGTAAAAAGCCAACTGTCAACAAGTCTATACTTCAGGGTCAGGATCTTGATTCTCATCTCCAGCATAATGTCTTTCTGATCCATTAATCTTCTATACATTCTTTTGGGAACAATATAGTATTGAGGAATTAGAAACCTGAAGACCAGTGTATTTGAAACGTATACTTTGTACAGTTGCAAGCCTTGCCAAAATCATACATTTTGAAAATGACAGGACAAGTTTAAAATTAGACACTAAGGAAACACAGCACCTGTAAAACAGGGAAATGAGTGGAAGCTTGATACTAAAAAAAAACCCTACTTAACTAAGTCATAAAATTCTTTCCAAAACTAAAACCTGTTCTTTAAAATGTAATTCTTGATGTTTTTATCCACCTGGGCATGCTTCATTGAATGACAAGATCTGCTGACAGCAGAACTTCAGCTCCATTAATGTATTGATTAATGTATGTGTGCATAGAATTTCCTGGTACTGGGTATAGGATTTCTCTGATGCAGGAAAGTACATCATCTTGATCTTATTCTCTAACTGGCAAGGAGTTTCCTTTTACAAGAGATTTGGTTATATATTCCAGTAGTTACATGAGTGTAAATTTTTTAGTAAAATCCCTATATGTCCCTTCATTCTCAGATTTTCTTCTTAAAAGCTCCTTATTGTGACAGTAGTTGCTTGAGTGGTCTGTCTGCTTTCATTACCCAATAGTTATAGCCTCAGGGGTCTAATTCTGTCCCTTCTTGTAGCTCTCTAATTTAGCTGAATATATCAACAAGAGACATTGTACTTTAAAGCCAAGTCAATCTTCTCTTCGTGGTGGAATGTATATTGGTGGAATTATATAGTTTATATTAAAAAAATTGGAAATTAGGCTTTTCTAACACATCGTATATGGATTCATGCTGGTATCCTAATGTACTCATATGGAAGTCAGGCAAGAGTCACATATTGTCACTGAGGCATGCAGAGGTTCTAAGCATAAAGGAGGGGTCGATGCTGGCTGCGTGCCATAGACTTCATGCCGTCTTGCAAAAAGCATGGACTAAACATAATACCAATAACTCACAAAGAAAAATTGGCAGAAACTTCCATTTCCAGTTTGATCTCTTTATCAAGCACATCGAAGGCTTGAAAACAATGAAAATGTAATTAGATAAGAAGTAAGCCAAAATGATTTGAAATTGTCCAGGCTGTTTGGATCTCACACTAGAAAGAAATGTTTGCAAATGATAATGTGGAGCCGTCACAATTAGTGAGACATTTGGAATCTGAGCATCCAGAGAAGGTGGACAAACCTTTACAATGTTTTCCCAGTGATGTTTCAAGCCACATTAAGCCCAATTTGCTGACCTGTTCAGGGAGAGCTAGTGATTCTCAGTAATGTGGTATCCAGAAGATATATTTCTCAAAATAAACATATAATCTATTCCTTCAAGGTAAAGGTGAGCTTTTTTTTTTAACCAAAAAGTGAGAACCTACATGTTCTTTAAAGGAACTTGTCATGCAAAATACATTTGAAAACTGCCATCAGCTAATGTTTGTATCACTGTGATTTTGTTGCTGAAAATTATATGTTACTTATGAAAACTCTCATATCTGCATGCTTAAAAATATGGCCATAAATTTATTACTTAACCTGTATCAAAAATATCCCAAATAGTTTTGGTGGATTTTAAATCATATTTTTAAAAATACAAATGCAACATATTTCTACTTATTTTCAAGAACAATGATAACATTGGGGAAAATAGAAATACAATACCTGAACTTTAACAAAAACCTTTGTGTAATTGATGGGTGGAATATAAAAATCATTATCACAATACAATAAGCATAGACAACTCTGTACATATTTAAGGATATTTTTTAAAATGTGATAGAGATTTCAATCAACTTCTGAAATGAACTGAAATTAGAAACTTCCACTTCTTCCAAAAATGGACTAATGGAAACTAAATTTCCCATTTTAACTTGAAATGGGGGGAAAAATAGCTAGAGTCAATAAATCGAACCAAGTTTTATTTTTTTTAACATTGAACATCAGGCAACAAAAAACAGTGATCCATGACAAATGGGAAATAAATAAGACAAGTCTAAGTTGGTTATAGTTTAATTCCTTCAGGGAAATTCCAGGCAGCAGCTCAAGTAGGGGAAACATAGATGAAGTCAAGTGAACTCCCTGAATTGAGGGAATAAAATGAGAGTCTGTAAAATCCAAGGTGGCTAGACTTTGCAAAGCAGAGTAGCAGAAAAGAGAAAGCTACAAAGTGAGAGAACCCCAAAGATCTGCAGAGGATACATCCTCAAGTGATAAGCAGAATGCTTATTATTGCATGTATGTGAGGAAGCTGCCCACTTCCAGGGAAGAGCCACCTGAAAGGATTAGAGAGAACAACAGCCAAGGCTCATACAGGACTGGGAACAGTGCTCGTTTCCACCAGCCAGACTGGAAAACTTCATAAATACCAGTCCGGTGGTTAGAGTACTCGTGAAGAGTATTGCCTCAGGAAGGTGAATAATTAGTGTGCTCAGGTTCCACCGGCCAAATCAAAAACTGTCTCAATGGGATAAACTGTTTATCACTAACTTTACTGTGTCACAGACCTAAATTCAAGAATATATGTCAAAACACAAAATATACAGCACCCAACAATGTAAAATTCATAATTTTGGATGCCCATTCAAAAATTATTCAACACATAAAGAAGGAGGTTGCAATCCATAAAAAAAGACAAAAATAAATTAACCGAAGCTGATCCAGAACTGTCAGAAATTTTAGTTGGCTAACAACAACATGTAACTGTTATTATAACTGTGTTCCGTATGTTGAAAATTTAAGTAGAAGCATGGAAGATACTTTTATTTAAAAGACCCAAATAAAGCCTTTGGAAATGGAAACAATACTGCCCATAGTGAAAAATAAACTAGGTAGGGGAAACAGCAGATTAGATATTGCTGAAAAAATATTGCTGAATGTAAAGACGTAGTAATTGAAACTTCCTGAAATGAAACAGAATAGAAAAAGGAAAAAGCGTCACTGACCTGTGGGACAATTTCTAGCAACCTAATATTCATGTAATTGGAGTCCTCAAAGCAGTTTGGAGGAAGGAGAAGAAATATAAGATGAAATATAGACAAGTTTTTTTCCAAATCTGAAGAAATATGTAATATAAATGCACAGATTCAATAATCTCAATCAACGCTAAGTGTATGTTGAGAGATATGAAGAATACCACACCAAAATATGTTGTATGCAAACTGCCCAAAACCAGTGATAAAGAGAAAATTTTGAAAGTAGCCTGAGAAATGAGACATGTTAGGTACAAAAGAACAGAAATAATAAGCATAATGGTAATTTCTCATTAGAAACAATCAAGTGAGAAATGAATGGAGTGAAATCTTTAAAGTATTGAAAGAAAACTACTGCCAGCCAGATTTTATACCCAGATAATATATATTTTCAAAATGAAGACAAAATAAAGACATTTGGACACATAAAAATTTTAAACTTTATCTGCAACTACTTAAACTTTAATAAATGTTCAAGAAATCCTTCAGGAATTTAAAATTACAGCAGAAGGAAATGTGAGTTTACACAAAATAGGAAGATCTGATACCTCTGCAGGGAAATCTGTAAGTTTGTTTCCTTGTTATTTAAATTCCTTAAAGAGTAATAGATCATTTAAGCAAAAAATAGTTACAATGTACTGGTAATAAAATATGTACAAATAAAATGTGTAACAGTAACAGCACAAGGATGGGAGAAGAAAAATGAAAGTATACTACTACTGTAAGTTTCTTATACTATACATAAAGTAGTATGATATTACAAGAAAAAGAAGACTGTGACAAAATAGAGATGTGTGCTATAAACCTTAAACCAACTAGTAAAGTAATGCAAAAAGAATTATAGCTAATAAGTCAAAAATTATAGCTAATAAGTCAAAAAGTAGATAAAGTTGAATTATAAAAATTTATGATTTATCCAAAGGCAGATAAGAAAGGGATAAAATGAAAACAAAAAACAGATAAAACAAAGATAAAATAAGATCATGCATTTAAACCCAACCATATTGATAATCTAATTAAATTGAATTTATGTAAATACCCTTTTAAATTGTTAAGATTAATAGATTTTATTTAAAAAAGCCAAACCTCTCTATATGTTTGCTGTGAGAAACATTTCAAAAATAAAGACAGCATAGGTTAAAAGTAAAAGGATAGAAAAAGATACACCATGCCTACATTAATCCAGAGAGGGACGTGGCTATGTTAGTATCAAGCAGAATATATTTCAGAGCAAAGAATATTAACATAGTGTCATTTCACAATTATAACAAGCTCAGTCTATCCAGAGAACATAACAGTCCTAAGTTCTTGTACCTCTAATAACAGAGCTTTTGTATACATAAATAAAAAATTGGTAGAACTGTAAGGAGAAATAGACATATCCCTAATAATTGTTTGATATTTCAACACCATTTTCTCAATAGATAATAGAACTATAGAAAATATAAGTAAGTATATAGAAGACTTGAACAATACTATCAACCAACCTGAGCTATTTGACATCTAGATGACATTTCACCCAACAGCAACAGAATACACATTATTTTCAAGTGCACAAGGAATATTTACTACAATAGACCATGTTTTGGGCCTAACTTTTGATAATGTTAAAAAGATTTAGGTCATAAGAAGTACATTCTCTGGGCACAGTGACTTAAATCAAAAACAGAACAGGAAGATCTCTGGAAAAATACCCAAATGTTTGTAAACTAAGCCCATGGATCAAGAAATAAATCAAAGGGGGGAATTACAAAGTATTTTGAGCTAAACATAAATGAAAACAAAATATACCAACATTCATGAGATGTTCCTAAATCAGTGATTCTCAGCTTGGGTAATTTTGCCCGTTCACCCTCAGGGAACATTTAGCAATGTCTATAGATATTTTTGATTGTTGCAATGGTGGGGAAGAGGAGAGATGCTACTGGCATCTAGTAGGAAGGAATCAGGGGTTTTGCTAAACCTCCTACAATGCACAGGATAGCTCCCGTAGTAAAGCAGTATCTGGTCCCAAAATGTCAATGTACCTCTACCGAGAAATCTTGATCTCAACCAATAATAAGAGATAACATTATACTACTAAACACTTATATTTAAAAAGAACAATAATCAAATAAATGAATTCAGTTTCTGCTTTAAGAACCTATAAGGTCAAATTAAACCCAAAGCAAAAGAGAGGAAATAATAAATACTTGAGCAGAAATCAATTTTTTTAAAATGGAAAACAATAGGTAAAATAAAAGCTAAAATTGGTTATTGGTTTATTCTGAAAAAGGGAAAAAGGCAGGAACATTGCTTGAACCTGGGAGGCAGAGGTTGCAGTGAGCCGAGATCACGACATTGCACTCTAGCCTGGGTGACACAGCATGACTCTGTCTCAAAAGAGGGGGAGAGAGAGAGAGAGAGAGAGAGAGAGAGAGAATAAACAAGGAATAGACTGGAATAAAATGCTTGCAAATTGCATATGATAAAGAAATGTTATCTAAAATATATAAATAATTATTGGAACAAATAAAATTAACAACTTACACAAAAAATGAAAAAAAGGTTTGAACAGACAGTTTACCAAATGAAATAAATGAATAGCAAATAAACACCTATGGTAAAATTAATTTATAATTTAGGTACAGTATGAGATTAGCAATAATAAATAATGATAAAGTAAAGCAATTACAATAATACACTGTAATAAAAACTATGTTAATGTAATGTCTCGATGACTTGCTCTCTTTCTATCTATCTCTCTCTCTCTCTCTCTGTCACACACACACACACACACACACACACACACACACACACAATTATCTTATTATAGAGCAGTCACCTCTATTTGGACCATAGTTTACTGTGGGTAACTGAAGCCACAGAAGACAAAACCACAATAAGAAGAGGGACCCGTTGTATATTTATTTCCTAATCATTCTGGTTCTGCAGAAACTGCTATAGAACAGGTCTCAATCTATTGGACAAACTGTGAGATAGATTTGGCCAAGGTCAATCTATTTAATTAGGTCTTGTCCTTCATAAACCTCCACTCTGATAATCAGACTGACGTGTCATTATGAGTCTCCAAGTATTAATGTCTATTCAGTCAGTATCTAATAATTCCTGAGAGCTCTGGACATTTTCCTGTTCCCATTTTACAGCTGCTCTAGTTAATGGCCATAGGTCTCTTTAGAGAAGGTTTGGGACTGGTTGTAAAACATGGTCTCCACTTTATCTGAGATTTTTAAAGCTTGTGAACTGAGGAGTGAAAACTAGCTGAGAAGCTGTAAACCCTTTCTGAAGGCTCATTAATATTAAAATCTTAATTTTAACATTTTCTGATGTAGTGATTCAAAGTCTGGGTTTAAATTTAGTATTTTTTTTTAATATTTCTTTTTATTCTCAGTACCTGGGTGATGGGTACCGAGAATAAACTCCAAGGTTTGGAGTCAGCATCATGCAATATGCATACCCAGGAAACAAACTTGTACATATACCCTCTGAATGTAAAATAAAAGTTGAAAAAGGAAAATAATAGTAATAAGAGACAAAAATGTTTCTAATATGTTTATTGACGTATAGTTAGTATACATAAAGTGTACATATTTAAAATGCACAGTGTAATATTTTGACAAATGTATATACCTATAAAACCATCACTATAATCAAGATAATGAAAACATACGTCATATTTCAAAGTTACCATGTATCCCTTCATAAGCCCTCCTTCCTGCCCCTCTCCTTAATCTTAAGGCCACCACTGATTTACTTTCTTTAATATACATTTGTTTGCATTTTCTAGAAATTTCTATAAATGGAATCATACAGTACATATCTTTTTGTGTATAGTTTATTTCACTCAGCATAATCATTTTAAGAATCATACATGTTGTTGCTTCTATCAATAGTTCAATGCTAAATAGAATTCCACTGTATAAATATGCCATAATTTATTTATTCATTCACCTGTTGATGAACATTTGGATTGATTCCAGTTTGTAGCTATTACAATTTAAACTGATATGAACATTCATGTACAAGTTTTTGAATGGACATATGGTTTTCTAAACATAGATAAGGCACAGTAAAAATACAGTACAAAATACAAAAATGGAGGCTAGGCATGGTGGCTCACACTGTGTAATCCCAGCACTTTGAGAGACCAATGCAGGCAGATCATTTGAGGTCAGGAGTTCAAGACCAGTCTGGCCAACATGGTGAAACCCTGTCTCTACTAAAGATACAAAAATCTTAAAAATGAGCCAGGCTTGTTGGCACCTACCTATGATCCTGGCTACTCAGGAGTCTGAGGCACAAGAATCCTTTGAACTCAGGAGGCAGAGGTTGCAGTGAGCCAAGATCATGCTACCACATGATAACAGTGATCATCTGCCTGGGTGACAGAGTGAGATCCTGTCTGAAAAAATCTATCTATCTATCTATCTATCTATCTATCTATCTATCTATCTATCTATATATATATATATATATATAAATGGTACCCCTGTATAGGGCACTTAATATAAATGGAGTTTCTAGGACTGGAAGTTGCTCTGGGTGAGCAAGTGAGAGAGTGGTGAGTGAATGTGAAGCCCGAGGACATTATTGTACACTAATGTGGACTTTATAAACACTGTACACTTAATCTACATTAAATTTATAAAAATGTTTTCTTCAGTAACAAATCAACCTTGGTTACTGCAATGTTTTTTACTTTATATAGTTTTTAACTTTTTAACTTTTGACTCTTGTAATAACATTTAGCTTAAAACACAAACACATTGTACAACTGTAAAAAACCATTTTCTTCCCTATATGCTTTTTCTATAATTTTTCTCTGTATTTAGTTTTTTGTTTTTGTTGTTAAAAATTGAGACTCAAGTATGCATATTAGCCTAAGCCCACACAGGGTCAGATCGTTATCACTGCCTTCCACCTCCACATCTTGTCCCATTGGAAGGTCTTCGGGGCAATAGCACTCAGGGACTGCCGTTTCCTATGATAACAATGCCTTCCAGAGGAATCGTCCTGAAGGACCTGCCTGAGGCTGTTTTACAGTTAACCTATGTTTTTAATAAGAAGAAGGAATACACTCTAAAGTAGCAATAAAAAGTATAGTGTAGCAAATACCAGGCGATAGGAAATTTGCAATGGAGCTGACTATTACAATCTCATGGGGCTACCATCATATATGTGGTTCATTATTAACCAAAATATTGTCATGTGGAACAGGACTCTTTATGGAGTTTGAAACTATCCAAGGTTTCAGGCATCCAAGTGTGGGCCTTGGAAGGAATCTTCCACGCTACGAGGTTCATGGGGGGTACTATTGTAATTGGTAAAAGACAGAAACATTAGGCTGGTTCCCTGATTCATGGCATGAGGGCTATCACAATATGAAGGATCAAGTGAAAGCTCCTCCAGTCAAACCCCTGTCTAACCCTCTCACCAGAGCAGTAAGTCAAAAACAACACATGACCCTTGGTGTATTAAAGAGATTCGTGCTACCATCTCTAAGACCTGAACATCTCTGGGGAGAGTTTTTACCATTTAACTTGTGCATTTGGCTGGTGCAGAGACCAGATAGGTTCTAGAGGAATGACAGTGAATCATTGACAACTTAATCAGAGGTAATGCTAATCACAGATGTAGCTCAGAAAGGGGTATCTTTGTTAGAGAAAACTAGCAGAGCATGTGGCTCATGGTATGCAGCTCTTCTGGATTATGGAAATGTTTTTCCTCTCTGCAGGGTTTCTATCCAGTAACCATTTGTAGACTTAGAGAAAACAATCTTGTTGTGATATCACATTTAACATCACATCCAACTGGGATATCTTTAATGCCTAGCAAGTGAAACAATGAGCTCTACTCACGATTTCCTGATGTTTCATGTATCCTATCCCAGAAAAACCAAGCAGTTGAGGATTCATTATGGTACCAGCTGGCATGCAAGTCCTTAAGTATGGGATGCTGTCCTTTTGGATATGATACGTGCCATCACCCAGCCAAGAGATGATGTATGCAGCTGTTTACACAGCATCCATTAGGGATGAAGGTGATGTGTGGTCTCATCAATGGAACTGTCTCTTCACCAAGACTGATCCAGCTATGGCCACTGCTGAATTCCTAACCTGCCAGCCTTATGAGGTTGATGATGAGTCCCTCACAAGACCCCACCGTCCAAGGTTTGAGTTTGCTACCTGATGGTAGGTTAGTTATGTTGAAACTCTCCCATTGGGGTTGTCAGGACAAAACTCTGCCACTGTTTTGTCCTCTGTGATTGGTTTATTTCCTCACATATAAATGTTTTCTGTCCTGTTTTTAAAATTGTCTTCTCTCATCAGTAGGATCATGAGCATATGTGGAGTCTGTAAAAATTATTCCAATTATCAGACATATAAAATAAGGAGAGGATTTTATCTTTAGTACCTTGTGAAAGTGGATATTCTCTCCTGTCAGAAATATTCACAAAATAAAGTATATACTATAAAAAAAAAACGTACTTTTTTCTTTCATGATAGTAATTAAGCAACATGGAATCCAAATTTCTGTATATTTAGGGCCCAAACAAAACCACACACATAATTGGAAGATGTGGAAAGTGGATTTCTTATGTAGTCCAAATATTAATAATAAAATATAATTTTTAATCAAGCAGCTAGGGAAAAACTGAATTATATTTAAACGCTTTTGAAATCAAACTCCAAGATTCATAATACTTACGTTCTTTAATTAAAAATGATATTGCAATGTTGTTTTCAAATAAAAAGGCAACCAGAGTATGCACTAAAAACTGTAGGAAAAATTACAATAAAGATATGACAGATACAAATATAGGTTACTTTTCTGGATTTTTAATAATGTTTGTGGCATTATTAAAATTCGTTTAATTTATTGTGACTTTTTCTCATTCAAAATGAATATTTGCTTTTACATGTAATATTGTAGTTTCAGTTGGGTATTCTTTTTCTTAAAAAGCTTTCCAAATAGTGTAAGCCTTAAAGCTGTATATTTACCTTTGCCTCTAAAGTAGCTCAGTGTGATGTGACCAAGTTATTTCTCCCTCACCAACACAGTTCCAGGCTGTCACCATATAAAGAGCCTAGGATGGTCACCCTCCTTTGCTCTATTATTAAGATGACTTAAGAATTTGACATTAATTACTGGCTAGAGGATTCAAAACAGAATTGTTTAAACCAAGCTTCACAGGACCCAAGTATTCTAAAGCACAAGTATATGATACATCACCCACAAATGAAACTGACCTCATTTTAATATCCTGACTAGAATACTGAATAATGATTTCAAGTAGTTACTTATTTATTTAGTTTTAACGATAAGCTCTGTCTACATTTCTCTTGTTTCCAAAATGCATGTGTGCATTCAGTCATCAGCACCAATAATCTGGACTCTTTTATTAATTACTTAGTAACATATCACATAAAATATGGAGATTTTAAAAGTGTTTTAAATTCTCTCTGATATCATCTGAGAGTAGATATAAGTAATATGTATAATAGTATAAATAAATAACTCCCTTTGTGGTGAAATAAATTATCATGTCCTCAGAATATCAGAAAAACTAATAATACACACACACAAAATGCCCTATAGTGAAAACATGTGCTCGATTGAATCCGAAATATAAAAAGACATTTTATTTCTACATATTACAGAATCAAAGTATGTATAGAATTGGATGTGTATGTGCAGAGGAAGCGACCAAAATATACTTCTTGTTTTCTCATCATCCTTATCTCTGCCTAACCACGGTACATTAATGGAGATATCTTACTAGATCCGTTATTTCAATACAGATATCACTAACTTCTCTCAGACATAGTTTAGTTGCTGTTGGTTTCTAATGAAATTTATAATCCTAAGAGAAAGTTAACCTCATTGAAGGATCTTCCTAGCTCATTGCAGAATACTAAGCAGCACAAACGACTGATACTGACATAATGAATAATACTGCTTGGGAAGAAATTTATTCCAAAGGAGTGGCAAAGAATTAATGTATTTGATATTATACAGAATAATATATTTTCTAATTTATCACTATTCTAACATAATATGCTATAATGATATTGGTTATTTTTCAAAATGTAGACTAAGAATATCTTATTTGCAACACTAAAATTCCTAGTAATTCTGACACCTGTATTTTGTCATAGCTGCTGAAGTGGAATTTTGCCAACCAAGATATGAACACCATTGGTCTTAATGTGTAGCATGTTCAAGGGACTTTTTCCTATTGATGTTTATTTTGAGAAAATGTTATATAAAATGGGAAGCAGACCACAATGACTGAATAGAAGACACTTCTAATCATTCTCCCCACAGGAATACCAAATTTAACAGCTATTAATATTCTACATTAGCAAAGCATCTTCATAAGAACCAAAAATTAGACAAGTGATTGCAGTACCTAGTTTTAACTTCATATCACTGCAACAGCCCCGGAAGAGGGTAGGAAAGACAGTCTTGAATTGACAAAGCTACCCCCACCCACTCCCTGGCAGCAGCTGTGTTGCACACGGAGGGAATGTGTGCACATAGGGAAGAAAGTGCAGTAACTGTGGGACCTTGCACTAGAACTCAGTGCTGCAGACACTGGGTGGAACTCAGTCAATGCCCATGTAGGGAGCATTTAGATCAGCACTAACCAGAGGGAAATCACCTGTCTCATCAGTCAGAAGTAGAGTTTTGTCAAGCCTCACCACCAGAGGCTAAAGTGCTCTGGAGTTCTAAATAAACAAGACTGGCTAGGCTACTGACTGCAACTCCTGCGCAAGCACTGGTGCTGTGCTGTGCTTGGAGCCAGTGGACTTCATGGGCACGTGCCTTAATGAGACACCAGCAGAGGAAGCTAAGGGAGTGCTTGCATTACCTTTTCTCAACTTCAGGTAGCGTGATTCACAGCTCCAAAAGAGACCCATTTCTTCAGCTTAAGGAGATACAGAAGGAAGAGTAAAGAGGACTTTGTCTTGCAAAGTCCCGGTAGGAGAAGGCACAGGGCAGAGTCATAAGGCCCCCACTCCAGGCAGTGGCTCCTGGATGGCATTTCTGGACACTTGCTCCCTTGAAAAGAAGGACACAATACTGCAGAATTTACTACCATCTGATGACTGAAGAGCCCTTGATCTCTGAAAATCAGCAGCAGTAGTCACACAGTACTCACCATGGGACGTGGGTTAGACTCGGGCATGTGCTGACTTCAGGTCTAACCCAGCAAATCCAGTGGTGGTGGCCAAGGAGTTATGTGTCACCCCTCCCCCAGCTCTGGAGCTCAGCATAGAGAGGGACTTGGTTTGTTTGGGAGAAAGTAAAGGAAGGGTGCAAGACTCTCTTCCTGGTAATCCAGAGAATTTTTCCAGATTTTATCCAAGATCAACAAGGTGATAGCTCTATCAATTAGTAAGAACTACAGCATTACTGGACTTGGAGTGCCCCTAATGCAGATAAAACTTCAGAGAACAAAAACTTAGATTACAAACACCCAAGTTTTTTGAATACCTGGAAAGCCTTCCGAAGAAGGACAGTTACCAAAAAGTTTACAGTACAAAGACTATAATGAAATGCTGAACTCTTCAACGGCCGGAAACCAACTAACAATCACAAGCATCAGGACCATCTGGGAAACATGACCTCACCAACAAAGTAAATAAGAAATCAGAAACAAATTCTGGAGAGACAAAGATATGTGACCTTTCACACAGATAAGTCAAAATGGATGTGACATAATTTGGCTCTGTATCCCCACCCAAATCTCACATCGAAATGTCATTCCCAGTGTTGGATGAGGGCCTGCTATAGGTGAATGAATCATGTGCAGACTTCCCTCTTTCTGTTCTCATGAGATCTGTCATTTGGAAGTGTGTAATCCTTCCCCTTTCTCTCTCTTCCTCCTGCAGGCCATGTAGAATGTGCCATTTTTCCCTTTACCTTCCATCATGATTGTAAGTTTCCAGAGGCCTCCACAGCCATACTTCCGGTACAGCCGGAGAAATTCTGAATCAATGAAATCTCTTCTCTTTATAAATTACCCAGTCTTAGGTAGTTATTTATAATGGCATGAAAATTAACTAATACAAGCTGTTTTGATCAAACTCAAATAAATTCAAGGTAACAGAAAGAAGGGATTCAGAATTTTCACAGATAAATTTAACAAAGAACACAATTGAAATTGAAATAATTTTTTTTAATCAAGTAAAAATTTTGGAGCTGAAAAACGGAAATGACCTACTGAAGAATGCATCAGAGTATTTTTTTTTTTTTTGAGACCGAGTTTTGCTCTTGTTGCCCAGGCTGGAGCACAATGGTGCAATCTCGGCTCATCACAACCTCTGCCTCCTGGGTTCAGGCAATTCTCCTGCCTCAGCCTCCTGAGTAGCTGGGATTACAGGCACGCACCACCATGCCCAGCTAATTTTTTGTATCTTTAGTAGAGACGGGGTTTCACCATGTTGATCAGGACGGTCTCAATCTCTTGACCTCGTGATCCACCCGCCTCGGCCTCCCAAAGTGCTGGGATTACAGGCATGAGCCACCGCGCCTGGCCCATCAGAGTATTTCAATAGCAAAATAGATCAAGCAGAAGAAAATATTAGTGAACTTCAAGACAGGCTATTTTACCATACAGAGTCAGAGGAGACAAATGAAAAAAGAATGAAAAACAATGCATCATGCCTACACAATCTAGAAAACAGCTGTAAAAGAGAAAATAAAAGAATTATTGGTTTCTAAGTGGAGACAGAACATTTCCTTAAAGGGTAATAACAGAGAATTTCACCAACATAGAGAAAAATATTTGATACAAGAAGGTTATAGAACACCAAGAAGATTTAATCCAAAGAAGATTAACTCAAGGCATTTAATAATCAAACTCCTAAAGGTCAAGAATAAAAAAGGAGTCTAAAGCACCAAGAAAAAAAGAAACAAATAACATAAAATGGAGCTCTAATATGCCTGGCAGCAGACTTTTTAGTGGAAATTTTATAGGCCAGATGAAATTTGCGTGACATATTTAAAGTGCTGAAGGCAAAAAGTAAAACTTTAGAATAGTACATCTGGCAGAAATGTCCTCCAAACATGAAGGAGAAATAAAGACTTTCCCAGACAAACAAAAGCTGAGAGATTTCATCAACACCTGACCTATCCTACAAGAAATCCTAAAGGGAGCTCTTCAAAGTGAAAGAAAAGAACATTAATGAGCAATAAGAAATCAAGTGAAGGTACAAACCTCACTGGTAATTATAAGTACACAGAAAAACAGAATATTATAACACCAATTTTTCAATTGGAAGACCTCTTCAATAGGAAGAGTAAAAAATGAAATGATAAAAAATTACAACTTTCAAGACAGTACATTAAGATATAAATAGGGCAGGAGCAAAAAGCCACCAGTCTCTTCGATAAAACATAGCAAGAGTGACCTTTACTCCAGTTCCCAAAAAGTTTCTCATCTCCATCTGAGACCACCTCAGCCTGGACTTCATTGTCCGTAACAGTATCAACAGTTTGGTCAAAGCCATTCAACAAGTCTCTAGGAGGTTCCAAACTTTTCCACATCTTCCTGTCTTCTTCGGAGCCCTCCAAGTTGCTCCAACTTCTGCCTGTTACCCAGTTCCAAAGTCGCTTTAATATTTTTGGGTATCTTTAAAAGGCACCCTACTCTCTGTGGTACCAACTTATTGTATTTGTTCATTCTCACTTTACTATAAGGAAATACCTGAGACTGGGTAATTTATAAAGAAAAGAGGTTTAGTTGACTCACGTTTCCCAATGACTGGGAAGGCCTCAGAAAACTTACACTTATGGCAGAAAACACCTCTTCACAAGGTGGCAGGAGAGAGAATGAGTGCACACAGGGGAAATGCCAGATGCTTATAAAACCATCGTATCTCATGAGAATTCACTTGCTATCATGAGTTCAGCATGGGAGAACCACCCCCATGATACAATTACCTCCACCTAATCCTGCCCTTCATATGTGGGGATTATGGGGATTGCAATTCGAGGTCAGATTTGGGTGGGGCCACAGAGCCAAACCATATCATCCTATAAATATAAGAGGAGGAAATACTTCCAAACTCATTTTATAAGGTCGATATTACCCATATACCAAAACCAGTCATAGATGCATTAAAAAATACACTCTAATATGACTGATGAACATTGATTCAAGAATTCCCAACCAAATGCTAACAAACAAAATTCAACACCACATTAAAAAGATCATTCAATATGACCAAGTGAGATTCATTTAAGGGATGCAAGTATGGAAATCAATCAATTGAATTCCAATTCAACATATGGAAATCAATCAATGTGCTACATCATATAAACAGAATGAAGAACAAAAGCCATATGATCATTTTACTTGATACAGAAATTACATTTGATAAAATTCAATATTCCTTCATGATAAAAACTCTGAAGAAACTGAGGATAGAAGGAACATACCTCAACACAATAAAAGGCATCTATGACAGACCCACAGCTAATATCATACTGAATGGGGAAAAACTAAAAGCCTTTCCTCTAGGATCTGTAATATGGCAAAGATGCCTACTGTCGTCACTATTATTTAACATAGTACTGGAAGGCCTAGCTAGAGTTGTCAGATGAGAGAGATATAAAGGGCATCCAAACTGAAAAGGAAGAAGTCAAATTATCCTTGTTTGTAAATAATATGATTCTATATTTTATTTTATTTTATTATTTATTTATTTATTTATTTATTTATTTTTTGAGGCGGAGTTTTGCTCTTGTTACCCAGGCTGGAGTGCAATGGCGCAATCTCAGCTCACCGCAACCTCCGCCTCCTGGGTTCAGGCAATTCTCCTGCCTCAGCCTCCTGAGCAGCTGGGATTACAGGCACGCGCCACTGTGCCCAGCTAATTTTTTGTATTTTTAGTAGAGACGGGGTTTCACCATGTTGACCAGGATGGTCTCGATCTCTTGACCTCGTGATCCACCCGCCTCGGCCTCCCAAAGTGCTGGGATTACAGGCTTGAGCCACCACGCCCGGCCGATTCTATATTTTAAAAAAAAAAAGAGGGAGGGAGGCAAGATGGTGTCATAGAGGTGACTCAGGATTGCAGCTCTCGGTGAAGGCGCAGAGGATGAGTCCTAGCCTCATTCTCGGATGTTCCTTTTATGCCCACAGAGCGTTGAAAGTCCCAGGTGTGGGAGAGACATGGGACGCTAGCAGCCGGCTAACGCAGCCGGCTCCCACCGCCTCTTCGGCCGGCGCCGCAGCGGGACCCGGCGCGGAACTCACTGGTCTGGGTGCCCTGTTAAACCGGCAATCTGAGATTTGGAAGGGCAGATTGGCATGTCCATCTGATTGAACGGGACTTGGACAATGAGCCAGACCAGGAGTTTCCTGGGAAGCGTGATCTGAGCCGGGGTAGTGGGCAGCGGCACGGGAGATCGCACGGATCCCAGTGCCCTATCAGCAGGCTCCTGGGGCGCCAGTGAGAGAGTCGACCTTTCAGCTTGGGGAGAGGAAGAGAGAGAGAGAGAGGACGGACTCTGAGGCAGGGAGCTGGGTGATCGGGCTCGGCGGGTCCCACGCTCATGGGGACAAGCAGGGCGGCGACTGGAGGCGCTTGGGGCTGAGAGTTTTGTTGTCGGCATTTAGGATGGTGCAGCCTGGTCAGGGAGGGGCGTCCACCATTGCTGACGAAGTGCACCCACACTTAAGTACCGCCCAGGACTGACGCAGCCTGCCGTTGCTGAGGCAACCTGCCATAACAGAGAGAAGACGGACCCGCGCTAGCAGGTCAGAGCCCTGGCAGGCAAATAGTGAATAGACTGCCACCTAGTGGGGCAGGACAGTGCAACAGATACTCATAAAGAAAGCCCCAACTCCCTGAGACAGAGCATCTAAGGGTGAAAAAAAAAAAAAAAAAGAGTAGTGTTTTATGAGTTCTATTGCAGCAGACATAACCTCCCAACAACCCTGAATGAACAACGGAGCTCACAGCTCAGCACTGGAGCTCCTATAAAGCACAGACTGTCTCCTCAAGCAGCTCCCTGACCCCTGTATATCCAAGGAGTCACCCCAGAAAAGGACTAATCAGACTGACATTTGGCTGGCATCATTCTGGAACAAGGGCAGCAGAAGAAGAAACTGGTATCATCCCTCACTGTTCTGCAGCTGCTGCAGGCATACCCCAGACAAGCAGGGCCTGGAGTGGACCTCAGCACTCATACAGCAGAGAGGATAGATCATTAGAGGGAAAACTAAGTAACAGAAATACTTCATCATCAACAATCTCAGTGTCCACACAGAGACCCAATTGAAAAATCAGCCACTACTAAGACAACAGGTGGATAAATCCATAAAGATGGGAAGAAACCAGTGCAAAAAGGAGGAAAGCACCCGAAACCAAAACACCTCACCTCCAAAAAAGGACCAAAACTCCTCACCAGCAAGGGAACAAAGCTGGACGGAGAATGAATGTGACGAAATGACAGAATCAGACTTCAGAAAGTGGATAATGAGAAACTTCAGTGAGCTAAAGGAACATGTTCTAAACCAGTGCAAAGAAACTAAGAACCTTGAAAAAAGATTTGAAAAAAGATTCGAGGAATTGATAAACACAACACGAGAACTTCATGAAGCATGCACAAGTTTCAACAGCCGAATTGACCAAGCAGAAGAAAGAATATCAGAAGTTGAAGATCAACTCAATGAAATAAAATGAGAAACCAAGATTAAAGAAAAAAGCACAAAAAGGAATGAACAAAATCTCCAAGAAATGTGGGACTATGTGAAGAGACCCAACCTACGTTTGATAGGTGTACCAGAATGTGACGAAGAGAATGAATCCAAGCTGGAAAACACTCTTCAGGATATTATCCAGGAAAATTTCCCCAACCTAGCAAGACAGGTCAATACTCAACTCCAGGAAATACAGAGAACACCACAAAGATACTCTGCAAGAAGAGCAACCCCAAGGCACATAATCGTCAGATTCACCAGGGCTGAAACGAAGGAGAAAATACTAAGGGCAGCCAGAGAGAAAGGTCAGGTCACCCACAAAGGGAAGCCCATCAGACTCACAGCAGATCTCTCGGCAGAGACTCTACAAGCCAGAAGAGAGTGGGGGCCAATATTCAACATCCTTAAAGAAAAGAGCTTTCAACCCAGAATTTCATATCCAGTGAAACTGAGCTTCATAAGTGAAGGAAAAATAAAATCCTTCACGAACAAGCAAGTACTCAGAGATTTTGTCACCACTAGGCCTGCTTTACAAGAGCTCCTGAAAGAGGCACTACACATAGAAAGAAACAACCAGTTCCAGCCATCCTAAAACCATACCAAATGCTAAAGACCATCAACAAAATGAAGAATGTACATGAACCAACGGGCAAAACAGCCAGCTAGCATCAAAATGGCAGTATCAAATTCACACATAACAATATTAACCCTGAATGTAAATGGGCTAAATGCACCAATCAAAAGACACAGACTGGCAAATTGGATAAAAAACCAAAACCCATCGGTGTGCTGTATCCAGGAAACCCACCTCACATGCAAAGATACACAAAGGCTCAAAATAAAGGGATGGAGGAAGATTTACCAAGCAAATGGAGAGCAAAAAAAAGCAGGAGTTGCAATTCTCATCTCTGATAAAATAGACTTTAAAGTAACAAAGATCAAAAGGGACAAAGAAGGTCATTACATAATGGTAAAAGGATCGATACAACAAGAAGAGATAACGATTCTAAATATATATGGACCCAATGTAGGAGCACCCAGATATATAAGGCAAGTTCTTAATGACTTACAAAGGGACTTAGACTCCCACACAATAATAATGGGAGACTTTAACACTCCACTGTCAATAGCAGACAGATCAACCAGACAGAAAATTAACAAGGATATCCAGGACTTGAACTCAGACCTGGAACAAGCAAACCTGATAGACATTTACAGAACTCTCCACCCCAAATCCACAGAATATACATTCTTCTCAGCACCACATCACACCTACTCCAAAATTGACCACATAATTGGAAGTAAAGCACTCCTCAGCAAATGCAAAACAACTGAAATCATAACAAGCAGTCTCTGAGACCATAGTGCAATCAAGTTGGAACTCAGAATTCAGAAAATAACTCAGAACCGCATAGCTTCATGGAAACTGAACAACTGGCTCTTGAATGTTGATTGGATAAACAATGAAATGAAGGCAGAAATAAAGAAGTTCTTTGAAACCAACGAGAATGAAGACACAACGTACCAGAATCTCTGGGACACATTTAAAGCAGTCTGTAGAGGAAAATATATAGCAATAAGTGCCCACATGAGAAGAGTGGAGAGATCTAAAATTGACACCCTATCGTCAAAATTGAAAGAGCTAGAGGAGCAAGATCAAAAAAGCTCAAAACCTAGCCGAAGACAAGAAATAACTAAGATCAGAGCAGAACTGAAGGAGATAGAGACAAGAAAAATCCTTCAAAAAAATCAATAAATCTAAGAGCTGGTTTTTCGAAAAGATCAACAAAATAGACAGACCACTAGCCAGACTGATAAAAAAGAAGAGAGAGAACAACCAAATAGATGCAATAAAAAACGATAAAGGGGAAATCACCACAGATTCCACAGAAATTCAAACCATCATCAGAGAATACTACAAACAACTCTATGCACATAAACTAGTAAATCAGGAAGAAATAAATAAATTCCTGGACGCCTGTATCCTCCCAAGCCTAAACCAGGAGGAAGCCGAAACTATGAATAGACCAATAACAAGGTCTGAAGTTGAGGCAGCAATTAAGAGCCTACCACACAAAAAAAGCCCAGGTCCAGATGGGTTCACAGCTGAATTCTACCAGACACACAAAGAGGATCTGGTACCATTCCTTCTGAAACTATTCCAAATAATCAAAAAAGAGGGAACCCTTCCCAAATCATTTTATGAGACCAACATCATCCTGATACCAAAACCTGGCAGAGACTCAACAAGAAAAGAAAACTTCAGGCCAATATCCATGATGAACATAGATGCAAAAATCTTCAATAAAATACTGGCAAACCGATTGCAACAGCACATTAAAAAACTTATCCATCATGATCAAGTAGGATTCATCCTGAGGATGCAAGGCTGGTTCAACATACGCAAGTCTATAAATGTAACTCACCACATAAACAGAAGCAAAAACAAAAACCACATGATTATCTCAATTGACGCAGAGAAGGCATTTGACAAAATTCCACAGCCCTTTATGCTAAAAACCCTCAATAAACTTGGTATTGATGGAACATATCTCAAAGTAATAAAAGCTATTTATGACAAACCAACAGCCAATATCATACTTAATGGGCAAAAACTGGAAGCATTCCCTTTGAAATCCGGCACTAGACAAGGATGCCCTCTCTCACCACTTCTATTCAACATAGTACTGGAAGTTCTAGCCAGAGCAATCAGGCAAGAAAAAGAAATAAAGGGTATTCAAATAGGAAAGGTGGAAGCCAAATTGTCTCTATTTGCAGACGACATGATAGTATACCTAGAAGACCCCATCACCTCAGCCCAAAAGCTCCTGCAACTGATAAGCAACTTCAGCAAAGTCTCAGGATATAAAATCAATGTTCAAAAATCACAAGCATTCCTATACACCAATAACAGACTTAAAGAGAACCAAATCAAGAACGAACTGCCATTCACAATTGCTACAAAGAAAATAAAATACCTAGGAATACAACTCACAATGAATGTAAGGGACCTCTTTAAGGAAAACTACAAACAACTGCTCAACGAAATAAGAGAGGACACAAACAGATGGAGAAACATTCCATGTTCATGGTTAGGAAGAATCAATATCGTGAAAATGGCTATACTGCCCAAAGTAATTTACACAATCAATGCGATCCCCATCAAACTACCATTGAATTTCTTCACAGAACTGGAAAAAACCACCATGAATTTCATATGGAACCAAAAAAGAGCCCGCATAGCCAAGTCAATTCTAAGCAAAAAGAACACAGCAGGAGGCATCACGCTACCAGACTTCAAACTATACTACAAGGCTACAGTAATCAAAACAGCATGGTACTGGTACCAAAACAGAGATATAGACCAATGGAACAGAACAGAGGCATCGGAGGCAACACAACACATCTACAACCATATTATCTTTGATAAACCAGACAAAAACAGGCAATGGGGAAAGGATTCCCTATTTAATAAATGGTGTTGGGAAAACTGGCTAGCCATGTGCAGAAAGCAGAAACTGGACCCCTTCCTGACACCTTACACTAAAATTAACTCCAGATGGATTAAAGACTTAAACGTAAGACCTGACACCATAAAAACCCTAGAAGAAAATCTAGGCAAAACCATTCAGGACATAGGAGTAGGCAAGGACTTCATGAGCAAAACACCAAAAGCATTGGCAACAAAAGCCAAAATAGACAAATGGGACCTAATCAAACTCCACAGCTTCTGCACGGCAAAAGAAACAGTCACTAGAGTGAATCAGCAACCATCAGAATGGGAAAAAATCTTTGCAGTTTACGCATCTGACAAAGGGCTGATATCCAGAATTTACAAAGAACTCAAACAGATTTACAGGAAAAAAACAAACAAGCCCATTCAAAAATGGGCAAAGGATATGAACAGAAACTTTACGAAAGCAGACATACATGAAGCCAACAAACATATGAAAAAGTGCTCATCATCATTGGTCATTAGAGAGATGCAAATCAAAACCACATTGAGATACCATCTCACACCAGTTAGAATGGCGATCATTAAAAAATCTGGAGACAGCAGATGCTGGAGAGGATGTGGAGAAATAGGAACACTCTTACACTGTTGGTGGGAGTGTAAATTAGTTCAACCATTGTAGAAGACAGTGTGGCGATTCCTCAGGGACCTAGAAATAGAAATTCCATTTGACCCAGCAATCCCATTACTGGGTATCTATCCAAAAGACTATAAATCATTCTACTATAAGGACACATGCACACGAATGTTCATTGCAGCACTGTTTACAATAGCAAAGACCTGGAACCAACCCAAATGCCCAACGATGATAGACTGGACTGGGAAAATGTGGCACATATACACCATGGAATATTATGCAGCAATCAAAAATGATGAGTTTGTGTCCTTTGTAGGGACATGGATGAATCTGGAGAACATCATTCTCAGCAAACTGACACAAGAACAGAAAAAGAAATACCGCATATACTCACTCATAGGTGGGTGAGAAAAATGAGAACACGTGGACACAGAGAGGTGGTCTACTATACACTGGGGACTGTTGGGGGGAACGGGGGAGGGACAGCAGGGTGGGGCTGGGGGGGATAGCCTGGGGATGAATACCAAGTGTGGGTGAAGGGGAGGAAAGCAGCAAAGCACACTGCCATGTGTGTACCTATGCAACTATCTTGCTCGTTCTGCACATGTACCCCCAAACCTATAATGCAATAATAAAAAAAAAAACTAATGAACCTATTTTCCTTAAAAATTGTTAGAACTAATAAGCAAATGCAGTACAGTTTCAGGATACAAAGCAACATACAAAAGTCAGTAGCACTGCTATACGCCAACAGCAAGCAACATGAAAAATAAATCAAGAGATCAATCCCATTTTGAAAAACTATGAATAAAATTAAATACATAGAAATTAACCGAACCAAAGAAGTGAAAGATCTTTACAATGAAAACTATAAAACACTGATAAAAGAAATTAAAGCGGGCACAAAAAATGGAAACATTTTTCGTGTTCATGAATTGGAAGAATCAATATTGTTAAAATGCCCATACAACCCAAAGCCATTTACATATTCCTGCATTACCTAACAAAATACCAAGGACATTCTTTACAGGAATAGAAAAAAAATCATAAAATTAATATGGAACTGCAAAAGACCCAGAATAGAAAAAGAAGTTCTGAACAAAAATAACAAAACTAGAAAAATCACATTGTCTGACTTCACATTATACTACAGAGCTATAGTTACCTAAAAAAGCATAGTACTGGCATAAAAACAGACACACCGATCAATGGAACAAAATAGAAAAGCCAGAAACAAATCCATACATCTACAGTGAAGTCTTCTTTGAAAAAGTTGCCAACAACATACATTGAGAAAACGAAAGTCTCTTTAATAAATGGCGCTGGGTAAACTGGATAGCCATAAGTAAAAAAATAAAACTAGACCCCTATTTCTCACTGTACACAAAAATCAAATCAAAATGGATTAAAGACAAATCTAAGACCCAAGCTATGAAACTACTACAAGAAAACACTGGAGAAACTCTCTAGGACATTGGATTGGGCAAAGATTTATTGAGTGATATTCTATAAGCACAGACAACCAAAGCAAACATGGACAAATGGGATCACATCAAGTTAGAATGCTTCTGCAGCAAAGGATACAATCAACGAAGTGAAGAAACAATCCACCGAATGAGAGAAAATATCTGCAAACTATCCATCTGACAAGGGATTAAGAACCAGAATATATAAGGAGCCCAAAAAACTCTTTAGAAAAAAAAAAAATCTAATAAACTGATTTTTTGAAATGGGCAAAGGATACGACCAGACATTTCTCAAAAGACATAACAGCAAACAGGTATATGAAAATGTGCTCAACCTCATTGATCGTCAGAGAAATGCAAATCAAAACAACGAGATCTTATGTCATCCCAGTGAAAATGGCTTATATCCAAAAGACAGGCAGTAACATATGCTGGTGAGGATGTGGAGAAAGGGAACCCTCATACACTGTTGGCGGGAATGTAAATTAGTACAACCACTATGAAGAAGAGTTTGGAGTTTCCTCAAAAACCTCAAGGTAGAGCTACTATAAAGTCCAGCAATTTTACACTAGGTATATACCCAAAAGAAAGAAAATCAGTGTATTGAAGAGCTATATGCACTCCCAGGTTTATTGCAGTACTATTTACAACAGCTAAGATTTTGAAGCAGCCTAAGTGTCAGGTATGTATACACAATGGAGTTCTATTCACCCATAAAAAAGATACAAGATCTCGTCATTTGGAACATGGATGGAACTGTATGGAGGCCATTGTGTTAAGTGAAATAAGTCAGGCACAGAAAGGCATAAAGTCACATGTTCTCACTTACTTGTGGGAGCTAAAAATTAAAACAGTTGAATTCATGGAGTTAGAGATAGAGAGTAGAAGGATGGTTAGCAGAGGTTGGGAAGGATAGTAAGGAGTTTAAAGGGAACAGTGTGATTAATGGGTACAAAAAAAAATAGAAAGAATTAATAGATCAATATTCATCAGTATTCAATAGTACAAGAGGGTGACTATAGTCAATAATTTTTTTATATATTTTTCATTATACTTTAAGTTCTGGGGTACATGTGCAGATCTCACAGGATTGTTACATAGGTACACACATGCCATGGTGGTTTGCTGCCTCCATCCCCCCATCACCTACGTTAAGTATTTCTCCCAATGTTATCCCTCCCCAATATCCCCATCCCCCCCCCACTTTCCCTCCCCTAATCCCCCATCCCCGGACAGACCCCAGTGTGTGATGCTCCCTTCCCTGTGTCCATGTGTTCTCATTGTTCAACACCCACCTATGAGTGAGCACATGCAGTGTTTGGTTTGCTGCTCTTGTGTCAGTGTGCTGAGAATTATGGTTTCCAGATCCATCCATGTCCCTGCAAAGGACATGAATTCATCCTTTTTTTTTTGAGACGGAGTTTCCCTCTTGTTACCCAGGCTGGAGTGCAATGGCGCGATCTCGGCTCACCGCAACTTCCACCTCCTGGGTTCAGGCAATTCTCCTGCCTCAGCCTCCCGAGTAGCTGGGATTACAGGAACACGCCACCATGCCCAGTTAATTTTTTGTATCTTTAGTAGAGACGGGGTTTCATCATGTTGATCAGAATGGTCTCGATATCTTGACCTCGTGATCCACCCACCTTGGCCTCCCAAAGTGCTGGGATTACAGGCTTGAGCCACCGCGCCTGGCCGGAATTCATCCTTTTTTATGGCTGCATGGTATTCCATTTTAAAACAACTAAAAGGTTATAGTTGGGTTATTGGTAACAAAGGATAAATGCTTCAGGTGATGGATATCTCATTCATCCTGATGGGATTATTATACATCATATGCTTGTATCAACATGTCCCATATACCCCATAAATGTATATAACTACTATGTACCCATAAATATTAATAAACTAAAATTTAAAAACTTTACATTCTAAAAATATTATATGACTAATCTTTTTGTTTAATTTCAAGTATATTCATTGTGTTCCTAATTATATCCTCAATATTTCTATCTGTTTATTAAGTTTATTCATACAACCACTTTAAAATTAATCTATAATGTCCCACATCTTTCTTTTAATTGGTGGCCTTTCTATTACTATTTTTGTATTACTATTTTGTGTAAAATTTTGTATACTCTATAGCCAACGGGCTCATCAAACATCGTCTCAATGTAAATATTTTCAGCATTATAAAAGTATGTAGGATAAAATATAAAAATTTCCTTTCCATATCCACTCTGTGGATTATAGGGCCCTCTTCAGAAAGCAATACTCTTAGCAGTTTTTATCCATTTATACATATGCAAATGCATTTGTACATTAGTGGGATCATATCACACACAGGATTCTACAAATTGCTTTTTCTCCTTAACAATGTCTGTGTATCTTTATACTTCAGCACACTTAAGAGCACCTTATTTTTTTCAGCAATTACCATAGTATAACGTGAAATATTCCACTAAGCAGTCAATTATTTTCCTGAGATGGAACATAGGTTGCTTTCTATAATCTACTATTACAAACAAAACTGCCTGTAGTATTTTTTTCACACATCGTGTGTACATGTACACAATCTATAGAACGGAATCATAGAAGTAAATTAGCTAAGGCAAGAAAGTATGGACAGTTTATATTTCCATTAATTCTTGTAAATTACGCTCAAAACTGATGCCTAACAACTAACAGTTTGTAAGAGTTTTTATAAAATGTTTATACTTTTATATTAAGGAGAAGAAGAAATTGGTAGAATGGTATATACAGTGTGAGCCCACTCATCTACAAAAAATAGGCATATGTATAAGTGGATAGAAAAAAGAGTATTGCTTTCTGAAGATGAAAGTATACTATAACAACCAGTAGTTTACAAGTGTTTTACGTCTTTAGAAACACTGTATAATATAATTCAAATTAATGAGATATACGCCCAATACGTACAGTATAATTAGCATTTTCCTGATTACCAAAGTGGTTGAACACATTGTTTTTTTAAATTTCTTTTGTGAATTGCTTGGTTATATTCATTCTCATTTCTCATTCTCTTTTATATTTAATTTGAAAAATACTATGTAGTTTCACAATTTAATCTTCTTTATTTATTTCAAATATAATTTTTAGATTGCAATTTGACTTTAATTTTTTTGTAAAATATTTTAATTGTAGGTGAGTATGCATAAGAATGCAGCTAAAAATCATGTATGTATCATGTCAGTTTTAAAAAGAGAAAATTATTATTATGTTTGAAATCTGTGTGCAACACTTTAATTTTAATCACCGTTCATTCCTGATCAAACCATCATTCTGAATTTTATCACTCCTCTGAATATGCTTATACTATTATAAAATATATATTGTTTAATTTTGCTTATAACTATATACAAGATCATAACTAATGTATGTTTCAGCAACATGCATATTTTGTTCTAAATGTTATTGCTTAGGTTCAGGAATGTTGTTGCTGTAATTTGCTTGCATTCACTTCAGTGAAATAAAATTGATTTTTGGCATGAATGTACACAACTATACCAAAATGTAATTATCTGTGAAGCAAATAGAGAGCAATTGGTTTGTAGCCAATTTCTAGTTATTGTCAATAGGGTTGTGTAACATTTCTTAACACGTCTAACAATTTTTATTTATGTGTCAGGTTTTTCCTAGGGTAGTAGTTTTCTAACTCGTCTCAGAACTGCTTGATACTCTTAAAATTACTGAGTATTCCGACGAGCTTTGGTTTATGTAGGTTATAGCTATCCATATTTATCAAATTAAAAATTTTAGCTAAAAGATTTTAAAGTATCTGTCAACTCATTTAAAAATAATAAATCTATTACACGTTAATGTAAATAGCATATTTAAAGAAAAATACCATTTTTCAAAACCAAAAATTAGTGGGAAG
This sequence comes from Saguinus oedipus, assembly GCA_031835075.1. Taxonomy (NCBI): domain Eukaryota; kingdom Metazoa; phylum Chordata; class Mammalia; order Primates; family Cebidae; genus Saguinus; species Saguinus oedipus. The sequence continues at coordinate 6,477,596 of CM063177.1, read as the reverse complement.
TATAGCATTGTTTTATACTTTTGCTTATCTTTTAAAATATTTAGCTAAACAGAATAACCTGAATTATTGTTACTCCTTCTGCAATTGATCTGCTAAAATATGTTGTTTTGGTCAAAATACTTGAAGAAAATTCAGCCTCATATAGATATGTACTTAGAATAAGAAAGGATTATTCAAGAAGCCTTTTAGATAATTGCAAAATTATCTGAACTTGATTATTTTGTTGGATACTACTATGGTTTGACAGTGTTCCCCAAAGTTCATGTGTTGGAAACTTAACCCTCAAAGCAACAATGTTGAGAGGTGAGACCTTTAAGAACTGATTAAGTCATGAGGTCTCTGCCTTCGTGTATCGTAACACATTCACAGGAGTGCGTTAGCTACCACGGGAATGGGTTCCTGTTAAAAGAATGAGTTACATGAGGCCAACAAACATATGAAAAAATGCTCATCATCACTGGTCATTAGAGAGATGCAAATCAAAACCACATTGAGATACCATCTCACGCCAGTTAGAATGGCGATCATTAAAAAATCTGGAGACAGCAGATGCTGGAGAGGATGTGGAGAAATAGGAACACTCTTACACTGTTGGTGGGAGTGTAAATTAGTTCAACCATTGTGGAAGACAGTGTGGCGATTCCTCAGGGACCTAGAAAGAGAAATTCCATTTGACCCAGCAATCCCATTACTGGATCTATATCCAAAGGACTGTAAATCGTTCTACTATAAGGACACATGCACACGAATGTTCATTGCAGCACTGTTTACAATAGCAAAGAACTGGAACCAACCCAAATGCCCAATGATGATAGACTGGACTGGGAAAATGTGGCACATATACACCATGAAATATTATGCAGCAATCAAAAATGATGAGTTTGTGTCCTTTGTAAGGACATGGATGAATCTGGAGAACATCATTCTCAGCAAACTGACACAAGAACAGAAAAAGAAATACCGCATATACTCACTCATAGGTGGGTGAGAAAAATAAGAACACATGGACACAGAGAGGTGGTCTACTATACACTGGGGTCTATTGGGGGGAATGGGAGAAGGACAGCAGGGGGGCTGGGGAGGGATAGCCTGGGGATGAATGCCAAGTGTGGGTGAAGGGGAGGAAGGCAGCAAAACACACTGCCATATGTGTACCTATGCAACTATCTTGCATGTTCTGCACATGGACCCCAAAACCTATAATGCAATAAAAATTAAAAAATAAAAAATTAAAATTAAAATAAAAAAAAAAGAATGAGTTAGGCCACCTTTCTCCTGCTTTCTTTCACTCACATTTTCTCTTTCCCTTCTGCTTTCCACTATGGAATGATGCAGCAAAAGAGACATCACCAGATGTGGGCCCCTTGGCCTTGGTTTCTCGAGAACTATAGGAATTAAATTTCTGTTCTCTGTAAATTATCTACCATCAAGTATTCTTTTACAGCAACACAAAATGTACTAAGACGTACTACAGAAAAATGTGACAAGGTAATGTTTTTGAAAGGGTAGTTGTAATATGCAACTATAGACATGCAAATAAGGGTAAACTATATAGATGAATTTTCATAGTCCATTGAATTAAAATATATTGATCCATTTTGTATTTTTTATTAATTTTCTACCCATGCATGATTTTCTAATATTGTTCATTGATGATTTGGAACATTAAGTCATGTAGCTTTTCCAAATATTGACTATATTCTTATGAAATATAAAACAGTCAACATTTTAAATATCATCACTGATCTAACCAAAAAATCCTTAAATGTTAACAATCTTTCCAGATGACAGAGCCAAATGCAAATTTCTGCTTTTTTTTTATGTGGTGCTGAAACTTGAAAAATCTCATTTTAGTATTCTCTTGTTGTACTTTTAATGGGTATAGAGTCTATGGTAATATCCCCTGTTTAATTTGTAATACTGGTGATTTGTATCTTGCAAGCATTCATTTCCATAAGAACTCAATTCTTGACTTTTTATTCTGTTTCACTCATCTATTTGCCTATCTGAATATTTGAATATTTATTTAAATGAATATTTGAATATTGTCTATTTGAATAACATACTTTCTATATGAGCTTCCTTATGAGTCTATAACTCTTAATATTTTGTAAAATCGGAAAATATTTTTTCTGTTATTGCTTTTCCCTTTTCTTCTCTTTTCTCTTTTTTCCTCCTTCTCTTTTTCTTTCTTTCGTATTCACATCTTCTGTTTCTGTTTCTTCCCCTTCTTATTTCTCTATATCCTCTTTTTTTCTTTCTAAATATTTTGCCTCTTCTTGTGTATATTATTATTTAATAAAATTTTCAATGAGGTTTTCAAGTTTTATAGCAAAAACAAGAACAAAAATGAAGAAAAGGGGAGAGATTACCCAAGAAAAATGAACATATAGGCCCACAAATGATTTGTGCAAGAATATTAAAACCACCTTTATTCATAAATAGCCATTAATTAAAAATAACCTAAATGTCCATCAAGAACAGAATGACTATGTATTGAAGTATATTCATAAAATGGAATTTATTAGTAAGCACTACAAAAAGAGAAACAGCTGATACACAAACTAGGTGAAACTCAAAAATGTTACTTGGAACAAGAGCATCTAGATGAAAAAAGTATATACCTTATAATCCATTTATATGATAAGAGAAATCTAAATCATGGTTGCTCTTAGGAGGCAGGGGAGGTGTTAGACTGCAGCGAAGCACAGAAGAAATTAGCAACTCTTTATTTTATATAAAGACAGAGTGGTGGTTACGTAAGTGTTAGAACTCATAAATCTGTAAACTTAAGATCTAAGTATTTTGTTGTTGTAAATTATCATGTAATAAAAATGTAATATAGAAGATAGACATCAGTTAGGGGCAGACTGTGACTTTCCAGCACTTGAAACCTTACAGGAACATCAATTGGAACAAGTATCTGCGCACAAAAACACCTTCACAAGAACAAAGAAGCCAGGGAAAGATTACAGCACCTGGGTGCAGCAGAGGAGACGATGTAAAAAAAAGGAAACCCTTGCACACTGACGATGGAAATGTAAATTAATACTACACATAGTTTGGATGTTGTCTCCACCAAAACCTTATGTTAAAATGTAATTTTCAGTGTTGTAGGTGGGCCTGGTGGAGGATGACTGGATAATAGTGGATTTCTCACGAGTCATTTGCCACCATCCTCTTTGTACTCTCCTCATGATAGGACGTGACAGTCACTTCAAAGTGTGTGGCACCTCCTCACTCTGTTTTGCTCCTGCTCTTGCCATGAGATATGCCTGCTCCTTCTTTGCCTTCCACCATGACTGGAAGCTTCCTGAGGCCTCCCCAAAGCAGATACTTGTGTTGATGTTCCTGTACAGACTGCAAACATGAGCCAATTAAACCTCTTTTTAAAAACTCTAAAATACCAACAGGTTACATGTGCAGAATGCGCAGCTTTGTTACCTAGGTATATGTGTGCCATGATAGTTTACCTCACCTACGGACCCATTCTCTAAGTTCCCTCTCCTCACCGCAACCCACCAACAGGCCCTGGTGTGTGTTGTTCCACTCTCTGTGTCCATGTGTTCTCATTGTTCAGCTCCCACTTATGAGTCAGAACATACAGTGTTTTATTTTCTGTTCCTGTGTTAGTTTGCTAAGGACGATGGTTTCCAGCTTCATCCATGTCTCTGCAAAGGATATAATCTAATTTTTTATGGCTACATAGTATTCCATGGTGTATATGTACAACATTTCTTTATCCAGTTTATCATTTATGGGCATTTAGGTTGGTTCCATGTCTTTGCTATTGTAAATAGTGCTGCAACAAAGATGTGTGCATGTGTCTTTATGATTTATATTTACCCAGTAACAGGATTGCTGAGTCAAACAGTATTTCTGGTTCTAGATCCTTGAGGAATCATCATATTGTCTTCTACAAAATAGTTGAACTAATTTACATTCCTGTGAACAGTATAAAAGCATTCCGGTTTCACCACAGACTTACCAGCATATATTGTTTCCTGACTTTTTAATAATCACCATTCTGACTGGCATGAGATGGTATTTCATTGTGGTTTTGATTTGCATTTCTCTGATAATCAGTGATATTGAGCTTTTTTTCATGTTTGTTGGATGCATAAATGTCTTCTTTTGAGAAGTGTCTGTTCGTATTTTTTGCCCATTTTTTGATGGGGTTGTTATTTTCTTGTAAATTTGTTTAAGTTCCTTATAAATTCTGGGTATTAGACCTTTGTCAGATGGGTAGATTGCAAATAGTTTCTCCCATTCTGTAGGTTGCCTGTTCACTCTGATGAGAGTTTCTTTTGCTGTGCAGAAGCTTTTTAGTTTAATTAGATCCCATCCGTCAAATTTGGTTTTAGTTGGAATTGCTTTTGGCATTTTTGTCATGAAGTCTTTGCACATGCCTATCTCCTACATGGTATCGCCTAGGTTTTCTTCCAGGTTTTTTATGGTGTGGGGTTTTACACTTAAGGTCTTTAATTGATCTTGAGTTAATTTCTGTATAAGGCATAAGGAAAGGGTCCACTTTCAGTTTTCTGCTTATGGCTAGCCAGTTTTTCCAACACCATTTAGCGAGTAGGAGGTCTTTCCCCATTGCTTGTTTTTGTCAGGTTTGCCTAAGATCAGAGGGTTGTAAATGTTTGGCATTATTTCCGAGGTATCTGTTCCATCCCATTGGTCTGTATGTCTGTTTTGATACCAGTACCATGGTGTTTTGGTCACTGTAGCCTTGTAGTATAGTTTGAAATCAGGTAATGTGATGCCTACAGATTTGTTCTTTTTGCTTAAGATTGTCTTGGTGATACAGGGTCTTCTTTGATTCCACATGAAATTTAAAGTAGTTTGTTCTAGTTATGTGAAAAATGTCAGTGGTAGCTTGATGGGAATAGCATTGAATCTATAAATTATTTTGGGCAGTATGGCCATTTTCATAATATTGACTCTTCCTATCCATGAGGAAGGAATGTTTTCCCATCTGTTTATGTCCTCTCTTATTTCCTTGAGTAGTTGTTTGTAGTTCTCCTCAAAGAGGTCCTTCACATCCCTTGCTAGCCATATTTCTAGGTATTTTACTCTCTTTGTAGCAGTTGTGAATGGGAGTTCATTCATGATTTGGCTCTCTGCTTGTCTATTGTTGCTGTAAAGAAATGCTTGTGATTTTTGCCTACTCTTTTTATATCCTGAAATTTTTGCTGAAGTTGCTTATCAGTTTAAGGAGTTTGGGGGCTGAGTTGATAGGATTTCTATATATAAAATCTTGTCATCTGCAAGCAAATAAATTTCACTTCCTCTCTTTCTATTTGAGTACCCTTTATTTCTTACTCTTGCCTGATTGCCCTGGCCAGAACTTCCAATACTATGTTGAAAAGGAACGGTGGAGACGGCATGCTTGTCTTGTACTGGTTTTCAAAAAGAATGCTTCCAGCTTTTGCCTATCAATAGGTTATTGGCTGTGGGTTTGTCATAAATAGCTCTTATTTTGAGATACGTTTCATCAATACCTAGTTCCTTGAGAGTTTTTAACATGACAGGATACTGAGTTTTATCAAAGGCTTTTTCTGCATCTACTGAGGTAATCATGTGGTCTTTTTTGTTTATGTTATGGATTACATTTATTGATTTGCATGTGTTGAACCAGAATTGCATCCCAGGAATGAAGCTGACTTGATCATGGTGGATATGTTTTTGATGTGCTACTGGATTTGGTTTGCCATTATTTTCTTGAGGAGTTTGCACGAATGTTCATCAGGGATATTGGCCAGAAGTTTTTTTCTTTCTCGTGTCTCTTCCTGGTTTTGGTATCAGAATGATTCATAAGGTGAATTAAGAGGAGTTCCTCCTTTTCAATTGTTTGGAATAGTTTCAGAAGGAATGGTACCAGCTCCTGTTTGTACTTCTGATAGAATTTGGCTGTGAATCTGTCTGGTCCTGGGCTTTTTTATTTTCAGTTGGTAGGCTATTAATTACACCTCAATTTCAAAACTTGTTATTGCTCTATTCAGGGATTCTGCTTCTTCCTGGTTTAGTCTTGAGGGTGTATGTGTTTAGGAATTTATCCGTTTCTTCTAGATTTCCTAGTTTATTTGTGTAGAGGTGCTTATAGTATTCTCTATGGCAGTGTATTCAATTGTTTTGATTTTTAAATCCCACAAAATATGAGACCATGAGATGTTTGTCTTGCTGTGTCTTGCTTATTTCACTTATCATAATAATCTTCAGTTCCATTTATGTTATTGCAAATGACAGAATCTCATTTTTTTTTATGGCTGAAATATTCCATTGTGTATATATACCCCATTTTCTTTATCTGTTCATCTGTTGATGGATCCTTAGTTTACTTCCAAATGTTAGCTATTCTAAACAGTGCTGCAACAAACTTAGGAGTGGAGATAACTGTTCCTTGTACTGATTTCCTTTCTTTTGGATGTATACCCAAAAGTGGGATTGCTTAATCATATGATAGCTCAGTTTTTAGTTTTTTGAGAAACCTCTAAACTGTCCTAAACTAATTTACATTCCCACCAAACATCATACGAGAGTTCCCTTTTTCTCCACATCCTTGCCAACACTTTTTATTGCCTGTCTTTGGATATGAGCCATTTTGACTGGGGTGAAATGATACCTCATTGTAGTTTTGATGTGCATTTCTCTGATGATTAGTGGTGTTGAGCACCTTTTCATATACTGTTTGCCACTTGTATGTTTAATAATCTGATCAAAAATGGGATTTGCCTATTTTGATTAGACTATTAGACGTTTATAGAGTTGTTTGAGCTCCTTACAGATTCTGGTTATTAATTACTCATCAGATGGGTAGTTTCCAAATATTTCATTGCAACCTGTGTGTTGTTTCATCACTTTGTGGGTTGTATCCTTTGCTATCCAGAAGCTTTTTAACCTGACGTGATCCAATTTGTCAATTTTGGCTTTGGTGGCCTGTGCTTGTGGGCTGTTGCTCTAGAAATTTTTGCCCAGAGCCATGTCCTGGAGATTTTCCTCAATGTTTCCTTGTGGGATTTTCATAGTTTGAGGTTTTAGATTTAACATCTTGATCCATGTCGATTTTTTTTCTGGTAAATGGTGAGAGATGGGGTCTAGTTTTATTCTCCTGCATAAGGAAATCCAGTTTTTCCAGCACCATTTATTGAAAAGACTGTCTTTTTCACAGTGTATGTTCTTGGCACCTTTGTAGAGTACACTGTAGGTGTGTGGATTTATTCCTGTGCTCTCTATTCTGTTCCATTAGTCACATGTCTGTTTTTATGACGGTATTATGCTATCTTGGTTACTATAGCTCTATAGTATGCATTCAAGTCAGATAATGTGATTTCTTCAATCTTGTCCTTTTTGTGTAGGCTAGTTTTGTCTATTATGGGTCTTCTGTGGTTCTATATACAATTTAGGATTGTTTTTTCTGTTTCGGTGAAGAATGTTACTGTTATTTTCATAAGAATTACATTGAATGTGTAGATTGTTTGGGGTAGTACAAACATTTTAACAATATTAATTCTTTCCACCTATGAACATGGAGTATTTTTCCATTTTTATGTCCTCTTCAATTTCTTTCACTAGTGTTTTATAGTTTTCACTAGAGATCTTTCACTTCTTTGGTTAATTCTTATGTATTTACATTTTATGTGTGGCTATTATAAATAGTTTGACTGTTTTATTTACTTTTCACATTGTCCATTGTGGGTGCATAGAAATGCTACTGATTTTTTGTATGTTAATTTTGCATCCTACAACTTTACTGAATTCATTTATCAGTTCTAATATTTTTCTTGTGGAGTCTTTGGTTTTTCCAAATATAAGATCATATCATCTTCAAGGAAGGATAATTTGACTTCTTCCACTCTAATTTGAATGCTTTTATCTTTCTCTTGCCTGAATGCTCTAGCTAGGACTTCCAGTATTTAGTTGAGTAACTGGGGTGACAGTGATTATCCCTGTCTTGTTCCAGATCTTTGAGAAAATTCTTTCAGTTTTTCTCCATTTAATGTGATACAAACTGTGGGTTTGTCACATGTCTGCTGCCAGAGATATTAGTGTTCCATTGAGTGTTATTTGTTTCTTTTCTCTTGCTGATTTTAGAATCCTTTCTCTATCCTTGACTGCTGGGAATTTGATTGCTAAATGTTTTCAGGTAGTCTTCTTTGGGTTAAATGTGCTTGGCATCCCATAATCCTCTTGCACTTGGATATTGATATGTTTCTGCAGGTTTGAGAAGTTCTTTGTTATATTATCTCTGAATAAACTTTCTACCCCTATGTCTTTCTCTACCCTTATTTAAGGCCAGTGACTCTTGGATTTGCTCTTTTGATGCTATTTTCTAGATACTGTAGGTATGCTTCATTTTTTAAATCATTTATTCTTTTGTCTTCTCTGACCATGTATTTTCAAATAGCCTGTCTTCAAGCTCACTGAGTCTTTCTTCTGCTTGATCCATTGTTTTATTAAAGGACTCTGATGCATTTTCAGTATGCCAATTACATTTTCCAGCTCCAGAATTTCTGCTTGATTCTTTTTGTTTCCATTTCCACATTTAATTTATCTGATAGAATTCTGAATTTCTTTAAATTTCCTCTACACAGTTATTTTGAATTCTCTTTCTGAACAGTCGCATATCTCTGTTTCTCCGAGATTGGTACCTGGTGCTTTACTGAGTTCACTTGGTAAGGTCATGTTTCCCTGGATGGTGTTGATGCTAGCATATGTTGTTTGGCATCTGAGCATTGAAGAGTTAGATACTCATTATAGTCTTCACTGTCTAGTTTATTTGTAGCTGTTTCTCTTGGGAAGGCTTTCAAGATATTTAGGAGGACTTGGGTGTTGAGTTCTAAGCTGTATCTACTTTAGTGGCCACCCCAAGTTCAGTAATGTTGGTGTTCTTTCAGACTCATAGAGATACCACCTTGATAGTGTTGGCCAAAATCTTAGAGAATTCTCTGGATTACCAGGCAGAAACTCATGTTCTCTTCCCTTACTTTCTCCCAAACATACAGAGTCTCCATCTCTGTTTTGTGCTACCCAAAGCTAGGGGTAGAGTAACAGAATCACCCCTGTGGCCACCACCACAACGACTATGCTGGGTCAGACCTGAAGCCAGCACATAGCTAGGTCTCACCTAAAGCTTGCCCAAACCACTCCCTGGCTACTTCCTATGTTCACTGAAGACCCTGAGGCTCTACAATTAGCGTGTGCAGAGCCAGGCAGGCCTGTGTTCTTCCCTTCAGTGTGGCAAGGTCTCCCAGGTCCCAGGTGGGTTCAGAGGTGTCTGGGAGTCAGGGAGTAGAGTCAAAAATCTTAGAAGTCTACATGATGTTCTACTGCATTGTGGCTGAGCTGGCACTCAAACCACAGGCAGAAGTACTTCCCACTCTTTCCACTCCTTTCCAAAGGCAGAGGAATCACACTCTGTAGCCACTACCACTGCCCTCTGCTCCCTAATCAGGCCACAAAGAGTACTGCTAGACAACTAACCAATGTTCCGTTAAAGACCAAGTTTTCTTTTCTTTCTTTTTTTTTTTTTTTTTTTTTTTTTTGAGACGGAGTTTCGCTCTTGTTACCCAGGCTGGAGTGCAATGGTGCGATCTTGGCTCACCGCAACCTCTGCCTCCTGGGTTCAGGCAATTCTCCTGCCTCAGCCTCCTGAGCAGCTGGGATTACAGGCACGTGCCACCATGCCCAGATAATTTTTTGCATTTTTAGTAGAGACGAGGTTTCACCATGTTGACCAGGATGGTCTCGATCTCTTGATCTCGTGATCCACCCGCCTCGGCCTCCCAAAGTGCTGGGATTACAGGCTTGAGCCACAGCACCCGGCCACTAACTTCTTTTTAGCAGAACGTCTTTGCCACTTTCTCAGGGCCTGGCATATGTTTGAGCTTCGCTTTGAACACCTGTAAGTAAAAAAATGCTCTACTTCACATTAATATAGATCTCCACTTTTAATTTATGCTCCAGTTCCACCGCACAACTCAGTAACAGGAGGTGATTTCATGGTTTGTAAAGAACTTTGAATGGCTTTGGGTATTTTGTTTATAACAATTGGAAATGTAAATCACTTGGTTTCTGCAGTTACTGATATTATGTGACATGATAATTTAGAGTGAACTTTGTTTTTCAACCATTTTAAATTTCAAAGGTCATAAAGAAGATTAAGAAGAGACACATGTTATCAAAGCACGTGAATCACTTTTTCAGATCATCCTTCACAAGGTCTATTAATTTGTAAAACGCTAGAGTCTGGAAACAAATCTTCTGTAGCTCTTTCTTAAAGTTTATGTAACTTTGCTATTATCACCTGGAAAATGACCATAAGGAACACTAAGGCTTTATATTTAGATGAACAAAAACAGCAGAGCTTTTTAATGCCAAGAACAGGCCAGTGTATTTAATTTAGGATCAACAGCACAACAGTAGTTGATGTGGGTCAGTGGAGATCTACAAGAATTAGGGGCTCTGAGAGTTAGCAGTGAGATTCCTAGGATAACGTTAGCTCTTCATTGCTGAAGGACCCTCATGGCACCAATATTTAAATCATTTGTTTCTTACATTTAGAGTAACTTAACTCATTTTTCTTTATAACGTCTCTGGGTGTGTCAGTACTTGATATTTTAAAAAATTGTTTTCTTATAACAAAATTTCTGAACATAAAATTTGCTGATATTGCTACAATTATAAAATAGGACATGCATGCATATTTGATTTTTTGCCTATCTTATTTCAACTTTCTAAAAATAACAATATTCACACTTTCTTTCGGACTCATTTAAGTCCGAAAGAAAGTTTGTCAAGACATAAGGAACAGAAACATAATAAAACCAACAAGGTTTATAGCCATAGGACTTAGCCAAAAATACTTAACATATAATTATGTTAAGTATTAACATAATTATACACATATAACTTAATAAGTGCCAACTGAATAAAAGAATAAATAATTGTGTGAAAGCTTCGCCTAAAGACTGTGTAATAATGAAAAAACACTAAACCAAATAAGACTGAAATACTATTGACAAAATGTCTAATAAATCATATATACACATAGAAATTTTTATTTTGCATTCTTACTTAAATTTACATATTCAGATTGCTCCATTACGTAAGACTATGTTACTTATTTTATAAACAGATTATGCCATCATAGCTATTTAAGAGAAGCCCTCCACAGACTTATGTATGGAGACTTTTGTCTTCATTCTGATGGAGGGGGAAGAGGATTTTTTTCTCCATCTATTTCTAGAGAGCCTACTGCTGCATTCTGAAAAACCAGAAAATGAAAATCAGACTAATTCTCAGTCTTTGGATTTCTTCTTTTCAGTATGTACACTCTTCCTTAGTGATCTCAGGCAGTTTCAAAGTTTTAAATATCATTTTAAACACTGAAGATGCCTAAATATATTACTTCAGTCCAGACTTAACCCCTCATTTACAGAATAATTTGTCTAATTCCTATTCAGCATCCTTGTTTAGATGTCTAATAAATATCTCAAAATTAACATGCCCAGTTGGAACTATTATTTCCTCAAAACCTGCACTAATTCTGTCTTCATTTTTTTAAAATATACTTTTTGGAGAGAGGTATCATTTTGTCACCCATGTTGGAATGGAGTGGCACAATCATAGCTCATTGAAGCTTCAAACTCCTGGGTTCAAGTGATCCTCCCATCTCAGCCTCCCAAGTGTTTTTCATTTTCAAATGATGGCAAGTTCATTGCTGTCCAGGCCAAAAACATGGGCATTTTCTCTTTCTTTCTTTCTTTCTTTCTTTCTTCCTTCCTTCCTTCCTTCTTTCTTTCTTCTTTCTTTCATTCTTTCTTCTTTCTTTCTTTCTTCTCTCTCTTTCCTTCCTTCCTTCCTCCCTTCCTTCCTTCCTTCTTTCCTTCCTTCCTTTCCTCTTCTTTCCTCCCCTTTCTTCCTCTTGTTTTCTTTTTTGCCTTTATTTTTTTGATGTGTCTTTGTCTGGTTTTGGTATCAGGATAACACTGGCCTTCCAGGATGAGTTTGGAAGTATTCACTCCTTCTCTATTTTGGGGGATAGTTTTGAGTAGGATTGCTATTAGTTCCTCTTTAAGTGTTTGGTAGAATTCAACAGTAAACCCATCAGGTCCTGGCTTTTCTTTACTGCTAAATTTTATTATACCTTCAATCTTGTTACTTGTCATTAGTGTCTCTATATTTGGGGTTTCTTTCTGGTTCAATCTTGATAAGTTGTACATATCTAGGTATTTTTCCATTTCTTCTTGATTTTCCAATTTATTGACATATAGTTGCTCATGGTAGCAACTAATGATCCTTTGAATTTCTGGGCACCAGTTGTAATGATTTCTGATTTGGATCTTGTCTGTTTTTTGTTAGTCTGGCTAAGGTTTTGTCAATTTTGTTTAACTTTTCAAAAAAAAAACCTTTTTGTTTTGTTCACCTTTTGTATTTTCTATTTGTTTCAATTTCATTTATTTCTGCTCTGATCTTGATTATTTCTTTTCTTCTACCAATTTATGGTTTGGTTTGGTTTCCTCTTGCTTTTATAGCTCTTTGAGATGTGTCATTGTATTGTTTATTTAAAGTTTTTCCTCTTTTTCAGTGTAGGCACCAATAAACTTCCCTCTTAATATTGCCTTTGCTGTATCACATAGGTATTGGTATGTTTTGTTTGAATTATCACTTGTTTGAATAATATTTTAAATTTCCTTATTAATTCCTTTATTGACCCACTGGTCATTCAGGAGCACAGTGTTTACTTTCCATATATTTGTATAGTTCCCAAAATTCCCCTTGTTATTCATTTCTACTTTTATTTCTTTGTGGTCAGAGAAGATGCTTGATATTATTTCAACGTTTCTGAGTGTTTTAAGAATTGTTTTGTGACTTAACATACGGTCTATCCTTAAGAATTATCCATGTGTTGAGGAAAAGAATGTTTATTCTGCAGCCTTTGGATGGAATAGTTTGTAAATACCTATTAGATATATTTGGTCTATAATGTGGATCAACTCTGATGTTTCATGGTCGACTTTCTGTCTGAAAGATCTGTCCAGTGCTGAAAATAGGATCTTGAAGTCTCCAGCTATTATTGTATTGAACCTAACTTTCTCTTTAGTGCTAATAATATTTCCTTTTTATATCTGGGTGCTCCAGTGTTGGGTGCATATATGTTTAAAGTTGTTATATCCTCTTGTGGAATTGACCCCTTTATCATCATATAGTGATATTTGTCTCTTCTTACAGTTTTGGTCTTGAAATCTATTTTGTCTGATGTAAGTATAGCAACTCTTGTCCTATTTGGTTTCCATTGTCATAAAATATGTTCTTTCATCCCTTTATTTTTAGTCTCTATGTATCTTTACAGGTGATGTGATGGGAGCGAAATCTCATAAGTCTACCTGGTGGCCTATTGTTTTGCAGCTGAGCTGGTGTACAAACCACTAGATGACTCTCATAAGTCCACCTGGTGGTCTATTGTTTCACAGCTGAGCTGGTGTACAAACCACTAGATGAATCTCATAAGTCTACCTGGTGGTCTATTGTTTCACAGCTGAGCTGGTATACAAACCACTAGATGAATCTCATAAGTCTACCTGGTGGTCTATTGATTGCAGCTGAGCTGGTGTACAAACCACTAGATGAATCTCATAAGTCCACCTGGTGGTCTATTGTTTCACAGCTGAGCTGGTGTACAAACCACTAGATGAATCTCATAAGTCCACCTGGTGGTCTATTGTTTCACAGCTGAGCTGGTGTACAAACCACTAGATGAATCTCATAAGTCCACCTGGTGGTCTATTGATTGCAGCTGAGCTGGTAAACAAACCACTAGATGCGTCTAATCACCTGGTGGTCTATTGTTTCACAGCTGAGCTGGTGTACAAACCACTAGATGAATCTCATAAGTCCACCTGGTGGTCTATTGATTGCAGCTGAGCTGGTGTACAAACCACTAGATGAATCTCATAAGTCCACCTGGTGGTCTATTGATTGCAGCTGAGCTGGTAAACAAACCACTAGATGCGTCTAATCACCTGGTGGTCTATTGTTTCACAGCTGAGCTGGTGTACAAACCACTAGATGAATCTCATAAGTCCACCTGGTGGTCTATTGATTGCAGCTGAGCTGGTGTACAAACCACTAGATGACTCTCATAAGTCCACCTGGTGGTCTATTGTTTCACAGCTGAGCTGGTGTACAAACCACTAGATGAATCTCATAAGTCCACCTGGTGGTCTATTGATTGCAGCTGAGCTGGTGTACAAACCACTAGATGAATCTCATAAGTCCACCTGGTGGTCTATTGATTGCAGCTGAGCTGGTGTACAAACCACTAGATGCGTCTAATCACCTGGTGGTCTATTGTTTCACAGCTGAGCTGGTGTACAAACCACTAGATGAATCTCATAAGTCCACCTGGTGGTCTATTGATTGCAGCTGAGCTGGTGTACAAACCACTAGATGCGTCTAATCACCTGGTGGTCTATTGTTTCACAGCTGAGCTGGTGTACAAACCACTAGATGAATCTCATAAGTCCACCTGGTGGTCTATTGATTGCAGCTGAGCTGGTAAACAAACCACTAGATGCGTCTAATCACCTGGTGGTCTATTGTTTCACAGCTGAGCTGGTGTACAAACCACTAGATGAATCTCATAAGTCCACCTGGTGGTCTATTGATTGCAGCTGAGCTGGTGTACAAACCACTAGATGCAGCACTTGCACTCTTCTCTCCCCTTTCCAAAGGCAGTGGAGCCTCAACCCATAGTCACTGCCACCCTGGCTGTTAGGAGCACTGCCAGACTACTGCCTATGTTCCTTTAAAGCCCAAGGTCTCTTAATTCAGATTGTAATGAATATTGCCTGGCCTGGAACTCACCGTATGGAGAAGTAGGGTCTTCTCTTGCACAGGACAGGTTCAGAAATGCCTTCCAAGTGTCAAATCTTGGAATAGAGGACCCCAAGAGCCTGCTTTGTGTTCTACCCCACTGTGGCTGTGTTGCTACCTAATATGGAAGACACAGTCCTCTTTACCTTTCCCTCCACTTTTCTCAAGCAGAAGGAGTGTTGCCCCGTAGCCACCACAGCCGGTAATGCGCCAAGTCTCACCTGAAGCTAGTAAGTCTCAGAGGCTCACTAAGGCCTTTAATGCAGTACCTGGGTATTGCTGCTGGTTATACAGAGCCCAAGGGCTCTTCAGTTAGCAGATGATAAATGCTGCTAAGACTAGGTCCTTTTCTTCAAGGTAGCAAGTCCCTTCTGACCCAGGATGTGTCTAGAAATGTCTGGGAGCTAGGGCATGGAACAGGGGCCTCTTGGCTACTGTGGCTGAGCTGATATCCAAGATGCAAGACAAGTCCTCGCCACTCTTCCCTCTTCTCCTCAAGCAGAAGAAAGGGGTCTCTTTTGAAGCCATGAGCTGTGCCACCATGGGTTAGGGGAGGGGTGAGCCAGCACTCCTTTAGCTGCCCCAGCTGGTGTCTCGGTATATCACATATCCCCCAGTCCACTGTCTCTGGTCCTAGTCCAACTCTATAGCTCACCTAAGAGTTCCCGTCCTTATGGTCTAGACTGCCTTTCAAATTTGTGTAGAGGTTGAGAGCCCTGTGGCCCTTGGTGGCAAGGTTTATGGGCACTCAGGTTTAGACCACTGGTATTAGTGATTCCCCTCTGGCTAGGGCTGGTTTAAATGTTCCCTCTACGCGTGGACATCAACTGAGTTTGGTCTGGCTTTCCCTTCTGCTCTAACAGGATAGCACCGGGTTCAATGAGTCATAGATTGCTGTCTTCTCTTTCTGTCAGCATCCAGAGATGCTCTCCAAACCAGGCTGCTGCTGCTCAGGGTCATGTTGGGAGATTCAGACCTGTGTTTTCTGTCTCGTCAGTGTCTCTTTCAGTGATCCGAAGTGAAAACCAGGTATTATGAGAGCTCACCTGATTTTTTATTCTTATGTAAGTGTTTTTTTCTGTGTAGACAGTTGTTAACTTGGTGTCCTTGTGGTGAGGGGCAACAGGTGGAGCTTTCCATTCCACCATCTTGCTCCACCTCTCTCCAATACTGAATTCTTGCTTGGAGTTTTCGTTTTGTTTCCTGATTTTTGGTTTTCTTAATTTAAAAAATGCATTAAAATTCATGCTTTTTAGTATAAAGTTTGATGAGTTTTGTAAAAGGATAAAGTTATGTAACTGCCAAGAAAATAAATAAATAAATAAATAAATAAATAAATAATAAATATTTAGGGTGAACTCCACTCCCAGGTTCTAGCAATTCTCCTGTCTCAGCCTCCAGAGTAGCTGGGATTGCAGGTGCCTAATACCATACCCAGCTAATTTTTGTATTTTAGTAGAGATGGGATTTCACTATGTTGGCCAGGCTGGTCTCAAACTCCTGAACTCAGGTGATCCACCCACTTCTGAAACTTATTAAAGTTTCAGACCAAGTAAATGAAATGCTAATAACAAATAGTAATCCTAGTATATGACTGAATGAAGGTACAATGTGTAAAAACATGACAATCTGCATTTCTAATGTAGGGTTGCTTATCCTATAGCCTGTGTTTTGTATTCATTTATATATATATATATATATATGTGTGTGTGTGTGTGTGTGTGTGTGTGTGTGTGTGTGTGTGTGTTATAAAACATATCTTGTAATGCAACATTATTCTTATTTGATTTTTTTAAACATATAAGAGTCAAGTACACAGAAGTCTCTTAATAGAAACCTTTTGGAAGGGGGGAATGTAATGGAAAAACTCTCTTCCTGTAAAAGCATAAATGCCCTTCTTTAGTGTATTTCCACTGTTTTTCAAGTGTAGCAAGAGTAATAAGTCTTGGCAGTCAGAACATGCCACTTACCTGAGGGCTGTCACTCGTTCTCATTTTGAAAGACACAAAACTTACGAATTGTCAACACATCATTAAGGCGAGAAACCACTACTCATCAAGAGAAAGAATTAAAACAAATGCTCAAATAAATAGAAAATCAAAATGCTTCCTGGTCATTTTCTTCTAAGAGCTTAGTACACATAATCTACAGTTCATATGCTATAAAAATTGTAACATGTGAGATATGGGAAACAAACTGAATGGCTACTACTTCTCTAGTGGAATACGGCCTAGAGATCAATGGCTCGAATTTTTCTTTTTATTCCATATAAAGTAAATTATTTGTCACTGAGCATCCCCCATAAATACAACTATCTAATATTGAAACTGCTGACAGCCTCGTAGGCTATTTCAGTAGTGGAAGCCGGACTAAACACAGCAAACTGCATTAGAGTTGGTCCTTGGAGGACAGAATTGAGCTTCATTGGCAAGGGCACGGTAAGAGTTCCATTTGCTTCCTCATTAAACCTCTCACAGGGATTCTAGCTTCATCTCTGTGTCTGCTCTTGCTTTTATATAAAAGAGATAGATGTGAACCACATAGGCAGAGATACATTTCTACATATTTAGGAAAAGATCACTTTTCTTAGTAAAACCAAGACTCCTACAGACTTTAAAAAGACCTGCCAGTTTCATAATCATTAACCATCTTTTTTTAATTTTCAAAGGAAGTGGAGAGCTTTATTTCAATTTGTGAGAATTTATGTTTTCAATGCTTATTTTATGGCGTGTAAGAGATGTTATTATTTTTTATTATTTTTCTGTGTTTATTTTTTCTCCAGGAAAAGTAGCATTGGGGGAAAACAGTTGGTGATAACGATCTCAGCCTTCTTTACCTAACAGTGTGGGTGTCATAACAAAATCTGGACAAATACATAGAAGCAATCGGTGAAACGTAAATTACTATATGCACTGTATGTTGCCTCTGGCTGTGTCGTTGATTTGGAGTCTTGAAAATAGCCTAATAAGATTTATCATACTTTAGAAGTATTGTATTGAGAAACCAGTCAATAGTTCAAAGAAACACAAAACATGCTCCATGAATTGAAAACCCCACACTGCTGATGACACAGCATTCACATTCTTTATGAGAGTCTCTTCTAGGACAATTCAAAGGACTGTTATGGTTTAAGTGCCATAAAAACAAATGAAAGTATTTTATCTAGCAATAGCAATGTAAAATACTTTTCTCTAGAGAGGGAATTTTCTGTGATTATAAAATAATCCTTTCAGTCTTCAGCCCATCTAACCACAATGATACTAATAAAATAACGACAATGCCAATTACTAATGCTTTACTACTTAACTGTGTGCTGCTATTCTTCCTCCAAAGTGGTCCACGTGTACATGTGCACAGACAGAAAGAGCTAAACAAATTGTGACATATAACTAACAGAAAAACAGAAAGACATAGCAAAATATGATTATTTAAAAGTGTGCCGGCTGGGCGCGGTGGCTCATGCCTGTAATCCCAGCACTTTGGGAGGCCAAGGCGGGTGGATCACGAGATCAAGAGATCGAGACCATCCTGGTCAACATGGTGAAACCCCATCTATACTAAAAATACAAAAAATTAGCTGGGCATGGTGGCGCGTGCCTATAATCCCAACTACTCAGGAGGCTGAGGCAGGAGAATTGCCTGAACCCAGGAGGCAGAGGTTGTGGTGAGCCGAGATTGCGCCATTGCACTCCAGCCTGGGTAACAAGAGCAAAACTCCATCTCAAAATAATAATAATAATAATAACAACAACAACAACAATAATAAATAAATAAATAAAATAAAGTGTGCCTCATTGTGAAAGTTCTTGTTGCATTTACGAGATTAATGTATGATCAGAACTGCTTTCAAATGCTCTACACACATCAGCCAAGACTATATGCATGTATATACATACACATACACACACGTGAATATCATCCTACAGTCCCATAATTCACAGACACATTTAAAACTAAACGCCTCTCCAAAGAGCAATTGTTGGCATCCTGTGAGTGTGGTTGTTGCCCTCGGCCTACACATAACTTATGTTCAAGAGGTTATATCACTTTATAGCCACTTCTGAGGACGAGTGGAAATAAAATGCTGCTTCAGGGCATCAACATAAAAAGAAAACGTATTAAACCAAAGTTCCTGTCAGTGCAATCCCAACGATTAAATGGTCAGATAGCCCATAAGTCTGACCCAGAGGGAGAGAGGAGCAGCTAACATTTTCTCAAAAGAAAGCAAAAGTCCATTCATATCCTTTGCCCATTTTTGAATGGGCTTGTTTGTTTTTTTCCTGTAAATCTGCTTGAGTTCTTTGTAAATTCTGGATATCAGCCCTTTGTCAGATGCGTAAACTGCAAAGATTTTTTCCCATTCTGATGGTTGCCGATTCACTCTAGTGACTGTTTCTTTTGCCGTGCAGAAGCTGTGGAGTTTGATTAGGTCCCATTTGTCTATTTCGGCTTTTGTTGCCAATCCTTTTGGTATTTTGGTCATGAAGTCCTTGCCTACTCCTATGTCCTGAAATACACCATGGAATATTATGCAGCAATCAAAAATGATGAGTTTGTGTCCTTTGTAAGGACATCGATGAATCTGGAGAACATCATTCTCAGCAAACTGACACAAGAACAGAAAAAGAAATACCGCATATTCTCACTCATAGGCGGGTGAGAAAAATGAGAACACATGGACACAGGGAGGGGGGTACTACACACTGTGGTCTATTGGAGGGAATGGGGGAGGGACAGCGGGGGGGGCTGGGGAGGGATAGCCTGGGGATAAATGCCAAGTGTGGGTGAAGGGGAGGAAGGCAGCAAAACACACTGCCATGTGTGTACCTACGCAACTATCTTGCATGTTCTGCACATGTACCCCAAAACCTATAATGCAATAAAAATTTAAAAAATTTTTTTTAAAAAAAAAGCAAGCAAAAGTCCAAACCAATGAAGAGTGGACATGAGGGCACTGAAGAGAGCATGTGATAGGAAGAAGATGAAAACAGAAGAGGCTTCCGAACAAAGACACCATGGATAATATTCTCACATAAATTCAGACCATCATTCTATATTCTCATCCCTATGACATTTAGTACATACATATGTGTGTATGTGTGTGTACGTATATATTTTTTCACACTTACGTAAATATACTGAATCTGAAACTTCCTTAAGACACATACATACAACCACCAAATGATTAGTGTTTGGCCATTCTCATCCAGAAAAAGCTGAGTAAACACAGCCCTGGATCCTGTTTTGGGCCACCACTCCCTAGCTGTGTGACCAAGACAAAGTCTGTGCCTGAACAACTACATTCATGACCAGGGTGGCCTTTCCTGTCTCCTGGTGCCCAAGCATGCCTCCGGGATCAATAAGTTCCAATACTGACAGGGCACAGTAGGGTTATTTATGGGACATTAAGAAGTGATTGCTGTCTGAACGGTGCAAACCAGGCTTGATTTTGACAGACTTATTTTTCAAAAAATACACATAACAAAAAAGGAGACAGATAGTAGATTAGGGACTCACAGGTTGAAAGTCGTTGCTTGTGATTCTAAAAAGTCCCAGGAAAATTATTCACAGTTAACTGTTAAAAAAACAAATAACTGTTTGTACATACCACTGACACTTGGACAACACAGGGATTCATGCCGTCGAAAATCCACATGTAACTTTGGACTCACCAAAAACTTAACTACTAAGAGCCTAGTCTTAACTGGAAGCCTTACTGAGAGCATAATATACAGTTGATTAACACACATTTTGTGCTGCATGTATGGTATACTGTATTCTTACAATAAAGTATGCTAGAGAGCAGAAAATGTTGTTAAGAAAACCACGAGGAGGAGAAAATACATTTACATTAACTGAGTACAAATGAATTCTCATAAACGTTTTTAACGTCATCCTTTTCAGATTGGGCAGGCTGAGGAGGAGGTGGAGGGTTTGGTCTTGCTGTCTCAAGCCTGGCAGAGGTGGAGGAAAATCTGCATATAATTGGACAAATCCGTGTTGTTCAAGGGTCTTACAGGTAAAATATTGTCGTTTTTTTCCTCCTTCTATATTTAGCTTCAGGTGACCCGAAGCTAAATGGTATCAAAAGAGAATCTGAAATGTACAAGAACAGCTGATTTCAAATGGAAAACGTACATAATTGTGCTATTTGTTCCTGGGTGAGTGTGGGACGGAGAGGATGAGAGTGTTTAAACGGGATGGGGAGAATGGAAGCAGTGGGAAAGGAGAGAAAATACCCTTCCTAACACACACACACACACACACACACACACACACACACACACACACTCTACACACAGTTTCTACAGTCACAACCACCCAGGTGTTACCGATCCTTTATAACTGCACTTGAGTACAGATGTAGGAAGATTGAGAGGGAAGTGGGATCTGGCGCCTGGATTGCTCAAGAGGGGTCAGGGAACCCCCACAGAACTCCGGAGACAGAGACTGTGGGAAGGGTTGAGGCGGAGTCTGCAGTGGGGGCTGTCCAGCAGCAGCAGGCAGCGGGAGGGTTGGGAGGCTGCTGTCATTTTATGGGTAGGCAGTCCGAGTGAGAGTGTCCCCGCTGCCAGAGGACCACGGCGGGCTGCGCGCGGGGGCCCCCGCCTCTCGCTCACCACGCGTACCCCGCGCCTCCTCCGGCAGCCACCGTGGTGGCGGCGGCAGAGCCTCGCCCACTCCAATCCCCACCCTCTACATCCTTAGTCATTAAAGAACAGCAGCGCCTGGCACGTTCTCGGAGGACCCCGGGCGCAGAGGAGGAAAGGGAGCAGGCGCAGGGGGACTGGAAAGGCGGCATGCGCCCGCCAGAAGCAACCTCTGCGCCCACGGTCTGAGGCTGCAGCCCCAGTTCGCCATTGTGAGCCGCCGCCGGGGGAGTCAGCTAGCGCAGCCGTGCCCCCGGGTCCCCGTCCGCGCAGCGATGGGGCACCTGCTCACGGGGATACACGGCGGCCTCCGCCTCCTGCCTCTGCTCTGGCTCTTTGTGCTGTTCAAGGTAGGGAGCTCCCCCCACCCCTCCTCCCCGGCGGTCCGGGCGGCAGCCGCGCTCCGGCGCCCTCGCTCTGCCGTGAGGAGCGGCGCGCCCCAGGGCGCGATGACCCGGCTGCGGGAAGCGCCCGCCGTGCAGCCTGGGCGCACGCTTTGTTGTCCTTGCGTGTGCGTGTTCCTGGTGGTCTTGAGAGGTGGGGTGGAAGAATAAGGGAAGTTTGCGCCCTCCAGCTTTCGCCCTTTGTGCTCTTTTAACGCCGCTGATACCCACATCAAAGGTGGGCTTGTTGGATGGTGCTTTCTCAGGCAAAATGAGGTCACTCTCTTTTCTGGTTTCCACTGCCCCCCAACGCTGCTTAACCTTTCCGCCCTCCCTCGCACAGAATGTGTGGCTGCTTTGTCTTAATTTTCCTTACAGCTGGAATTATACACTGGGGAATGGAGCGAAACTGAGCTCCCTGGCCACAAATAGACTGCCAGGGCTGCGTAAGGGCAGAATTTTCCTTGAATAAGGAGTGTCAGATAGAGCTTGGCAAGGATTCCTTTCCCTAACTCCTATCAACATCTTTACGATTCCTTCTAAAAAGTCTCTAGACTTTCTCCGGTATATTTACAGATGATACTACCCCTAGATTTAATGGTGGAAAAATATATAATAATTAACTTTTTCCTATCTTCTTTGGAATGTGCTACCCTGCGGTTTTACTTTGAGAAAAATGAAAAGGAGTTGCTTTTGAAAATTCAGTCTGACAACCATACTGTAGATAATTTTTTTGAATAAATGTCGGCCAGATTTTTTCTTGGAAGGCGAAGTGAAGTTGTGAAGTGATTGTGTATCACTCATGTCTTTAGCGGATCTACTGTAGTTCTGTCATTAGTCCTTTCCCCTCTCGGCAAAGCAAACTCAAGAATGTCGACAGGTGACTCGGAGCTATCCTTTCAGGACCACAGTGATACCTACCCTAGAGACGGATGCAAGGTTAACCAATCTAAAGGTTTTCTTATTATTGAGTCACTTCTTGCTTATATGCACCATTAATTATGAATGCCTGAAAAGAATATAGTGGAACAGGACCAATGGATAACGACCAGCATTAATTTTAAATACTCCATACTTTCATTGGTCTTAACGCAAAATAGAAAAAAAAATTTTCAGGGAGAAACAACAGCAGAATGCCTAAGTAAGACCTTAAATTATATTAATATGCGGGTGATGAACAATGAGAACACATGGACACAGGGAGGGGAGCACTACACATTGGGGTCTGTTGGAGGGAATAGGGGAGGGACAGCAGGGGGTGGGGAGTTGGGGAGAGACAGCATGGGGAGAAATGCCAGATATAGGTGATGGGGAGGAAGGCAGCAAGTCACACTGCCACGTGTGTACCTATGCAACTATCTTGCATGTTCTTCACATGTACCCCAAAACCTAAAATGCAATAAAAGAAGATAAAAATAAACTCCATCTCAAAAAAAAAGCAGACATAAAATCCTAAAACATACTTCCAAAAACTGCTAATTCTTTGGTTTTCTTTATAATGTTGGATGTAGACAGACCAAAATTAAAATAAATCTTTTAAAAAAAACAAATATATTAATATGCTTTTACGTTTTTTAAGTGATCAATAATCATTTTATTTTAAAATATGGTAAATAATAAGCTCAGTTATGTTTTTACCGTAGGAGGTTGTTCTTTTGTACACTTCACAAATGTACTAGACTTATTAAGTTGTCTATTAGTCATCGTCTAACTATCAAACTGTCACGACTATTTTACCTATGCAATAATTGTCATGAACTCAAAATGAGAAATCAAGTCACTATACATTTTACTAACAGCTAAGACTTATATATATGACATCTGATCCAAACCTAACCTTTAGCACAACTGCAGGTTTTTGCTTGAGTTCTTCATGAGAAAATTCCAGAAATGAGAGAATGATTTGGTTGGGAGTAGGGGTAAGGTTTTGCAATTAAATGAAATAAACGTGGCCACGGTTTGACATAAAACTCAATATTGGAATGAGAAAATGCAGGTAGTGATGGCATAATGATAATGTTAGTAATTGCCATAAAGGTCCAACCTGCTTCATGTAATAGGTACATTCCTGAACATTGCTGTTAAATGTAAATTATGACAAACTGCATCACATAGTAAATACATTGGCAAAGTTTGCCATTTAAATAATAATTATTGTAATGGGACACAATTTTATAAGAAAAATCATTCTTTCAGTTTATGTGAATGTAATACTTTTGTCATCTGAATATAAAATATATCAGAGGAAAGAAGATAAAACTGTATGTATTAAATATCTTATCTGTGCCAGTTTTTCAGGTATTTTACTTTACATATGTTATTTCATTTGCTCCTATTTTGTTTCATTTGGCAAGAGTTATTCAAAGTGGCAAATTGGGCACATAAGGTAATGTCTTACATTTCAGAGATAGTATATTACAGGGTACATTGGCCACATAGCATAATCTCTTTGTAACTGGAGATATTTTCTAATTCTAGGTCCTGAATAAATGCCAGTAAAATATATCTACTCAAGCAGGTGGTGATAGGAGGATGGGATAAATTCCATTATTAAATACCAAATTGCTGACTGTATCTCAATAATAAAATCTAAAATGTTCCACGTGTGCCAAGTCAGAAATAAAACATTCTCTCAACTCTTCCCTGCCAAAAAAATTCCATAGTTTTCACCATAGTTCATACATTTTTCACTACTCCATATGAGTACCCTTCACATAAGAGTGAAAACCCTGAAAGACCATAAGACAGAGAAATTCAAGTATGAAGCTTAATTTATAGTTTTATATTTTTCACAACTCAAAAATAAGCAGCTGGATATCAATGGTGAAAACGTATGTAAATTTGAATGTGTATAAATGACTATAACCAGTTCCATTGAGGGAACCTAAATGTGACTGGCAAAAAATGTCTTTGTGCCACATTTCCTTATCCTTGTAGTAGTGATGAGTACATAGAATCAGGCATCTCAGATTGTCTAAATCATCCACTGCACATTAACGAAGCTAATAGCTGCATAAATGATCTTGCCTAAACACCATGCTGGTTATGAAACTTTTTATTTTTATATCAACATTGATGATGTATGTAAAATAGAAGCAAAAAATGGAACCCTGTTATTAAATGGAAAGCTACTAATTTCAAAGTCTTCTATGGATAAATGCAAGTGAGGTATTTATCTGGTGAGCCTGGCTGTTGTGCATCTTCCCATAATTCCCAGTGAAAGAAAGGTAGCTATCTACACTTGTCCTATCTTTACTGAAGCCCTCCTGGAAAATGTCTTCCTGTATCAGTTTAGTCAGTATAAGTACTCTGTCTACTAAGATGTAGATTGTGGAATATGACATCATAGGAATTTGAAGTTGGCCTTCCCTGAAATGTTGCATTTAGTAGTCAGCTGGAATATTTTCCTAAACTCATGGGCTTGGCATCTGTCCTTTTTAAACCCTTCTCTCTATTTCTTTCATTTCTGCCTTTACCAGAGACATCATCAAAGAATATTAAATTTAAAAAGAGTCTTAATATTGTATTTTCTGAAACAGGTTCATATTTAATTCTATGATACAGAATTATATTATAGTATTATGATATTGGCCATTCCACTCTTATCCAGGAGAAAAATCTGCTTTCCATGGTCCATCTGCCTTTCTCCCCTTTCCTATGTCCACCCCCCCCCCACGCCCCATACACACACACAAATAAGTTTCTCTTTTCATGGTTGAGGTTTCATCCATATATGGCACAGTGTTGGCAGGTGAACCATAATTCTTTCATTTTGCTAGAGCAGCTTAGACTCTTTCCATCACAATAAAGTTTTCTGCCCCTAACTCCTGTGTCATCTGAGTCCTTTAATAAATCATATTGCCATCCTTTTGAAGAAAGCTTTTTACATGTGACATCCCCAGTAGGTTGGCAAAGGCTCCCTGGGCCATGCTTCTACCGATGATCGAGTAATAATCCTTCCCACTGTGAACATATGTTTGCTTTTGTTCTTTGTTATGTGAGAAACTATTGTTGTACAAAGGAACTGAAAATTCACATTACACCTCTGCCTCATTTTGACCCAAAAAAATGCACATTTATATGCATAAGTGATTAAGAACCATATGCGTTGCACTTTATTTTTAAATGTAACACTATTTCTGCTATTTAAATATCCAAGTTAAAGGTATTCAAACTTATCAGCAGATTTACTCCTGAACCTTATCAATATAATTCTAACTTGCAGCTTGAGGGTTTGTGAAAGAATATTTGATGTCAGATACAGTTGATGGACCTATAAAACACATTGTAGTCGGTAGCAGTGTGGCACAATAGAAGGCTTAACAACAATGACCACAGATATCAAGTTCTCATTTTCTCCCTAATTTAATGTCTCTCCATACACAGTTCCAGTGATGCTGCATTTTCAGAAACACAGCCCAATGCAATGATGAACTTTACTATAAAGTACTTAACGTTTTCATTTAATTACTCCAAATACGTTGTAAATACTTTTGAAATAAAGGAATGTCTATTGTAATATATCTATCTTCCATGGTGTTAGTATGGGGTGTTAGGAATTTAATAGAAGCTTAATAAATGGGATTTAAATTTTCTGCATTACATAAAAGCTTCTGAAAATTATGAAATATAATATTAACTTGTGAACACATCTTTAAGGAAAATGTAAGAAAATTATCGTTATGTGAGTTAAACAATCATAACTACAATGCTAAAATGCACTCATTGCATTAAAATATTAAAAATTTTACCAATCACTTATATTAGGATCTTATTAAAACCATAAATCAAAATATAAATGTGTTATTTTTCCTAAAAACATAATACTCTCAATTGCTCACTTATTTGTTAATGTTGCCTCACCACTGTTTAATGTTATTAATTAAAAAGTAGCAAATGACATACTAGAGGAAATTGATTTTTTTTTTTTTTTACCCTCTATGGGTGATCTACAACTTCAGCCAGTACCCAGATATACAGGTGATATTTTTGCCTCCTCTTCCACATCACCACTCCCCTACGAAAACAACCAACCAGAACTGACCAAGATTTCTGTGTTCCTAGTCTAAATCCTCCCAATGTTTTGTCAGACATTACCCTTAAGAGATGAAGTCTCTTCTACAACCTGGTTGGTTATACCTATGGCGGTGTTTAATCCAAGGTCACATAACCCAATTTCTTAAAGAACTTTTCGATAGTCATCTTAAAGACCCATTATATCAGCTATTTTTTCTTAAATAAGTATGTAAGACTTTTTTGTGGACTGGTGTCATTGATTTGAGGAACCAAAACAAGGTTAATGTGGCCCAAGTAGAGTAAGCAAGAGTGTAAACGGATTGGGAGGAGTGTGAATGTGTTCCTTCTCTCCTGGTGCTATTGACTCCAGGAGGTCCCAGATGGTTCCTATAAGCCAATAAGAAGAATATGTGAATAACCTCCTTAGTTAAACACCTCTCCTGTAATCTGCTCCTAATGTTTCCCTTTTCCAAGCTCATTCTAGGTCTTCAGAACACCAATCCTTAGACTTCTTTTTTCCTCTGCACATCGTGCCTTCGAATTTATTTCTATGAGTAGGATCATGTCTTATCTTTGTTCCAGAAAAGCATTCTCAATTTTTTTGGCATTAATTCGCCAATGAAAGATTTCTTTTCCTAGGCATTCTAGTTACTTAAAGGCCAGCTCCTTTTTCTTCTGAATATTTTTAAACCACCAAACAAACAGAAGATGTTTGAAATAAGGTTGTGGGGATTTCTTGGTAAAAGTGATTTTTTCTTTCCTTTTTTTAAGAAAGTGAGATGAAAGGGAGAAAAGTGATATATGCTTGGAAAAACATTTCAGAAACAGGGAATCAGAAATGGAAATAGGACATAGAGCTTGAGAACAGTATTGCAAATTATAAGTATGAATGGTAATTTCTGTGAGAAAATGAATACAGGGAAAATAAGAGAATGAAATGAAGAACATTTGATGAAAACAAATATACTGCTATTCTATTTATATGCAAATAAATGTATTTTCTTATCAAATACTCTTTATCTATTTGGTTTTTCACTCTTTATAAATAGGAATGCTGCACAGTTCATTTTTCTAACAAGACTATTCCTATGTTAATGAAAATTTAAAGTAAATAAACCTGTTTTTAAAAAGTATAAGTTTTGTACATTTACTAGCAAATTAGAAGAATAGGAATGCAATTTATGTACAAGTAATGGTCCAAGATCAAAATTATATATATTAGTAGTAATCTACGTGAGATTTAAATGATGAATGTTTTCTTTTTTTGTGTGCTATTTCACTTTACTGTTTTCAGATAATTGAGACTTTTATTTTCCTCTTTCTGCCCACTAGGTTTTTAATATCAGTGATTTATGTACGGGTGAGGAAGAGTATCATATGACTCTAGCATGCCCTCAATACTGTTCCTTCATTATTACCTGCCATTGACTAAATTAAGTGTAGAGGAATTTCTGACCCTGGTTCTCTCTTACCCTGAACCATGTCACAGACCAGTTATGAGCCTGCTGTGTTGATCCGTATCTCGTGATTCCCTCTTGGCTCCACCCATAGGAATTTGTGATTGGCATGTACAAACCAGATGTCAGAATTCAACAGAATCTTCAGTGCCCTTTGTGTCTTTGATCCTATCTGAAGTCTGATTCCCACCTCTCTGTACTTACTTTCTAAATATTCTATTTTGATTAACTTTAGCATTCCTGCTTTTGGATACTGGCAAAGATTAATTATAATTAATCTCTCCTTGTCTTTTAGTTTCCTTGAAAGAGCATCCTATAAACATTTTTTGGCTGACGAATCTTTCCCCAAAGCCAAAATGGCAAGATTGAGAAGTTCCTTTTCTTCTTCAATACTGCCTTTTGTATTCCAGAATAAAGACTTACTACCCAATTCCATTTAGTTAATCAAACATCCATTAAGCATCTAATATATGCCAGGAATTTTACCAGATATTATAGGTACAGAAGTGAATAATACTCAGTTGAATATTGGCCAATGGCATAGTGGGAACGGGGACACAGACTATGGTCATTAAAATATGGTGTTTTGTTTTAAGAAGGAAAATGTGGGGTGCTGGAAGAGACACTTAACTATTAAGTGGTTTGGGAAATGATTTTTTTTAAGATGCTTCTTGAGCCGAGTCCTGAAGCATACATATGAGTTCGGGTCAGAAATATAGACACATAGGCAGAGAAAACTGCATGAGCAAAGGCCCAATGTGGTGAAAAGCATGGCAGAGTTTAGGAAAATGAAGATGTACATCAAAGGCAATGAAGCGACGGGAGCCAGATCAGGGAGACTTCTATATGCTGAGCCAGAAAGTAGGATCCCTGTATTCTCTAGGCCTTACTGAAGGGTTTAATCAAAGCATTAGTGAGGTTAGAGTTGCATTTCAGATAGAGCTTTTTGCCTGCAAGAAAGGCTATCCCAAAGGTAGCGCAAGCCTGGAAGAATTAAACTGGTAGCAGGTTATTGTAATTATCCAATTAAGAGATGACAAACATTGGCCTTAGGGTGACAGACAGTAAAAGAGAGGCAATGTTGAAAATAGCTAAATTGGTAAGACTGATTAGATGTGGGAAATTGGGGAGAACAGGATATAGGGTAATTTCTTGGTAACCAACCCTCTTTCCTGGGAGGGCAGTGGTCTCAAGATAGCAT
Source organism: Saguinus oedipus (assembly GCA_031835075.1). Classification (NCBI taxonomy): domain Eukaryota; kingdom Metazoa; phylum Chordata; class Mammalia; order Primates; family Cebidae; genus Saguinus; species Saguinus oedipus. The sequence goes on along the minus strand of CM063177.1, from coordinate 6,448,009 downwards.
GTGTGCTGCATAGTCTATCATCAAGATCAACTCACCCCTCCACTGTGCTCCACGCCAGAAAGCTTCCCTCTATGAACCATTTCTTCCTGTTCCCTTGACCTTTAGCTCCTAGTGAGTTTGGCCAATAGAAGGCACTAGCAGAAGATTACTGCTAGAAGGAGGGAGAAATCAAATCATTTATTCTTCCAGTCTCCACCCTGGCCAGCCCCCACTAGGCCGTGGTTTCATTATCTCTTCCAGTTCTACAGTCAGCCCCTCTTATAAGGCTGGTGTTCTGGCCAAATTCCTGAAACAGTTCTCTGTCCTTATCCCTTGAGAGCAATAACTTCTCTCTGCTTCTAGACCCTAAATATTTTTTCTTCCTGCTTAGTACATTACTTCTGCTCCATGCCTTGATCAATAGTCCATCACTTTGTCACATTCTCTTGGATTTCCTTTTTGAGCATCCTGCTGGGACCCTGACTGATATAAGACATGATGGGTTAGTGGTGGACCTTCGAGTTTGAATAGGTTGAAAACAAAGAAACAAACAAAACAGGTACTTGATTATGAACCTGAAGGGTAGAGGAGGTGGAAGGCCTGGAGATGTGAGTGGGACCTGGCAGAGAGAAAGGGAGAGGGCAGTGGGCCAGAATGGGGTCTTGAAAGGCAACAATTTTTAACGTCAGGCAAATAAGGAATCTAAGAAGATGAAGGCACAGCCAGAGAGGTACAGGAGGAAAGCAAAATTAGGGAAACCCAAGATCTAGAAAATTTCAAGTGGAGGACTTGTTGGCAAACAGCATCCAATGCAGCAGAGAGGTCCTGTAAGCTAAGGTCTGGAAAATATCTTTGTATTAAGACATAGGTAGGCAGGCTCAAGCCTGTAATCCCAGCACTTTGGGAGGCCGAGGCAGGTGGATCACGAGGTCAAGAGATCGAGACCATCCTGGTCAACATGGTGAAACCCCGTCTCTACTAAAAATACAAAAAATTAGCTGGGCATGGTCGTGCGTGCCTGTAATCCCAGCTACTCAGGAGGCTGAGGCAGGAGAATTGCCTGAACCCAGGAGGCGGAGGTTGCGGTGAGCCGAGATTGCGCCATTGCACTCCAGCCTGGGTAACAAGAGCAAAATTCCATCTCAAAAAAAAAAAAAGAAAAGAAAAAAGAAATAGGTAGGCTATTGGACACTGTGGAGACTGGGAAGTATAAATGCTTCTGGCAATTGAAGAATCAAAAAGCATCCCCTTATTTGATAAGAGCATAGGTGCCAGTACAGATCAGAGATACCTGCGGTCACTATCAATTCTTCGGCTGTGCTATTTACTGGCAGTAGGACGTTGGGAAAGTTATTTCACCTCTCTGCACTCACTTTTGGTCATCTCTTATGCATATGTCTTAGAATTATCATCAGGAATAGATGGGAAAATGAAGTGAAGTCCTGGGAACAGTGCCTAGAATATAGTAACACTCAATTAATATTATGTACAACAGTAAACTGAAGGGAAAAATAGTAAAATAGGCAAAGTCAAAAAGGTAGGGCAATAAAAAGTGTACCAAGCAGCAATTCCCAAAATGTGCTCCATAGCGCATTAGAGAGGCTGGCAATATTCTTGAACTGAATGTTACTAAAAATGAACACCTTTGTGGTAACACGAATTTGGGAGATTATTAGTTTAAATTTGTTTAAAGTAATATTAACTTATTTTTACATGCCAAGATATCTTAGAACTTTTAATATGCTGACATATATTGTGTCTTCCAAAGGAGAAATACAGTGTATACATTTTCAAAGTTGTTTGATTGTGGTATCTTTTTTTTTTTTTTTTTTTTTTTTTGAGATGAAATCTTGCACTGTCACCCAGCTGGAATGCAGTGGCATGATCTCGGCTCATTACAATCTCTGCCTCCCAGTTGAAGCCATTCTCCTGCCTCAGCCTCCCAATTAGCTGGGATTACAAGCGTGCACCACCATGCTTGGCTACGTTTTGTATTTTCAGTAGAGTTGTGTTTTCACCATGTTGGCCAGGCTGGTCTTGAACGCCTGACCTCAGGAGAATGATGAACATGCTCTAAGAAACAATATTTATGCTCATATGCTAGATGCTTTATCTTTCTCTTTGTTTAAAAAATTATAACTGTACCCTTAAGGATAAAGAAAACGTAGCATCAAGATCAACTTTAATTTAAATCTCAGAATCAGCATAATTTGGAAAGCAATCATCTCAACTTTATTATAAAACACTGATGTTCAGGAAAATGATTCTGGAGGAAAATATCCTCTTTATTTTATAAATTGTACTAACTCTGGCTTCAGTAATTGTATATATAAAATGTTTTTTTGAATTTTGAATCAAAAAATGAAACATACATTTTAATATTGTTTTCCAATGTGATGATCTTAATATATAGCCTAACAGACCAATCAACGCTGTTCAGTATATGCCATTGAATCATAAAGCCATATTTTTTCAAAGACCATCTAGTTCAAAATTTAAGCTGATGTTTAGGTCTTGTCTCTAATATCACTGCCAATTAGCCGTAAATGGTGAAATTGCCAAGAGGTTTAAAGTAACCGTTCCACCTTTAGACAACAGTTTCATTGTTTTGTTGTTGCTGTGTTTTGGTTTGATTTGGTTTGGTCTTGAGATTAATTATTTCTGGTTGTAGCTTTCACGTGTAACTTCCATCTCTGTTTGAGTTTAGAAAAGCACTATATAGTAACTACTCTTGCTCTAATGCACGTTATGACTTCGCTGCTTTGCCAACAGACCTGATGGCTTATCAAGATAAAATGAGAAGCTTGTCATCTCACTGTTCTGTCTTCATCCTCCATCATACCACTTTAAGCTATTTACACCAGCCCAAATTTTTCTGCCTATTGCCATTTTTTTCTTATTTTGTAGTCACAATAACAAACTGAGTGGAAGACAGTTTTTATTCTTCCTGAGGGGGTTCCATGATGAGCCATGGTAAGGAGTTGGTAATGCTAGCATGCATGAGAAAATGCATGGCACATAGTACGTATTCTATACATGTAGATTCTATGTTATTCCAATCTCTGCTCAAAAAATGTTTTTACTCAGCTCATCTTTCTGAACAGCCAATGTAAAATCCTCCCTCTCACTCTAACATTTTACCACTCTTACCTAAGCTGCTTTTTCTCCAGAGAAAGTGTCACTCACTACATGACATCACATTGTGCTTTTACTGATAACTTGGCTCCTCCACTGGAATACTTACAGGTTTCATGAGAGCAAGGACTTTGTCTATCACATTCATTGTTGTATTCTCAGCTCTGGGAAGAGTGCCTGGCCAATAGCAATGTCCAGTGAAGGTTTGTGAATGAGTGAACGAATGAGTGTTGAACAAATAAATGGAGCAAGGGAGGTCAAACAGAAGGGATGGGACAGACTCAAGACAGAAGAGCAGGATGCAGATGTACAAGCACAGGGAGTAGAGAAGCTGCACAGTGAGATGAACTGGGAGGGAGAGTCTATCAGGCAGGCACTGCTGAGTCGAGCTGGGGAGGCAGAGGCATCAGGATAGAAGACGACCTGGAGAGGCCATTTTGCTCTTGTGGAGAGAACAGAGGTTTTATTACCACAAGAAAAATGAACTCCTTTAGACATCAAGATAATGCTCCTCATACTATTTTTTTCTCTTTATTTTACTCAGTCAGAGTAAGCCATTGAGAACAAATGATGGGTGCCCAAGTCATGAATAGGTTCACTTGTGTAAAGAAGCAAAAAGACAGCTTTTCTGATCATTTATTCTCCGTCTTATTCATTGACTGTGCCTATAATTTACTTACTTATGAGAAAAGTTTTCTGAGTTTTTAAAATGTAAAACTTTGTTTTTATCTTGGCTCTACAGTTTGAAAATGGCAAATTGAAAGTTAATTTGTAAATCTTTTTTTATCTCGTCATGCAAGTCAATATAACCAGATTGGCTCTTGACCTCAAAAGGCATTTCTGGAAATTCACTCAACTAATTGAAGCTCAGATGATAAATTATTGGGGTTTTTTTAGACAAAACCTAAAACTTTTATGACTTCCTTTGTTTTGAAAATTATATTTTTATTTTTTAAGTGCACATGGAAATTTTTAAATGACTTTTCTAAAATGTCTTTTCCTGAATAAGATTCCATTGGGTAACTTTGTATGGAAACAACTGGTAATTTTGATATTCAGTTGAAATACAAAGTGATAAATATTTATTATGCAACATAGACAGTGAGTTAAACATGCTGATTAAATGAGTGCTACGTACATTAAAGTGTTAGTATATACATACCAAAAACCTGGATTGTAAAGATTTTCAAGTGACTAACATACATAATATATACTTAAAAGAACTTAAATAATTCAGTATTTCTCTGGTAAGTTGAAAAGTATGGCATAATCTTGTAATGCACTGATCTGTATCCATAGTCTGTTAACTGTACTGAAAAAGTACTGACGTTTGAGTTAGCTGTAATTTTTATTCTACAGCTTTAATTTTGTTTATGTTTGTTGGCAAATCAATATATTCTCCAAAGCCAAAAACAGAAGGAAAATTGTGATCAAATTATTTACACTCTCACACACATGACTGAAAGGAGTTTTTGCCCCTGACTTCATAAATTTGTGATCAGGAGAATCACTTCTGGAGAATATAAAAATAACATTAATAATTCTTTGCTTAATGAATTGTTTTTCTTAAAATTAATAATCTTTAATATCAAGTCAACATTTCTGGAAACATTTGAGAACACTTTTACACAAGTCTCTTTCTGACTCTAGAGTGATTACACTAGAATTAAGCTAATCATCCTTTCTCTGAGATAAGCCAAGAATTTCTAATTTAAGTCAAGTTGGTGATCCATAAAATAGATATCCTAGTAAAATTACTATGGGCTTTCTATTTACTTGGATATTGTGCTGATAATTGAAGTGTAATTATAAAAATTAGTATTGCCAAATACCAAAAACTGTAAGCATCACATTTATTATAATAAACACCGACACCATCACCATAAGAAATACCTTATTATTTGGAGGTACTTAAAATTCTTAGATTTTTATCTAGGAAAAAAATTGACTTCTAAAGTTTGTGAATGTTAAGTTGATTAATAAGGCAAATAGTAAAAGACTAAGAGAATGGTATATTGTCTGCATATATTATTAAACATTGAGTCATGTGGTCCTCCCTCAAAGGATTGTAGAAAAAAAGGTTATTATGAAATGCACTGGTGTAATAGCCTTATTTACATATAAACATAGTGATGGGATGTGGCCAAGTTTACTCTGCATTGTCATGGGGGAATTTTCTCTGCAATTTTCCCTAACTAAATTATACTTTTTAATTATTCTTTTAGACGTGACTATAGGCCTTGTTCAAAGTGGTTAGATACTTGAGACTTGTAATATGGAAATTCTGGTGTTGACAAAGCTTTGCTACAATAATCACAACGGCTTAGATCTAAATACTTCGGACTTCATTCTAAAAACTTAGTTTATGAGGTTTTGTTTTGTTTTTCAATTAGCAAAATTTGCTAAAACTGAGCCACCCTTATGATGTGTCCCAGGTTGCTTCCTTGGATTTACATTTTGTTGATTTACAACAAATAAAATAAGGTTGCATCTTTAAAGCCTTTTTTTTAATCTCTATGCTATTACCTTGGTTCATTTCTACTGCTAGATTGATAGAACATCTTTCTTTTCTGAAGGATAATTGAGAAACTAATGAGAATCTTTCCATTGAAATTCTCGTTGCTACACCAAGGCCTTCAATTAGCCTCTTTACTCGATGGTGGCTTATGTTTCTGAAGTAAGGCATTTTTAATTTGAAATCTTTAAGCCTGAATCAGGTGTGCATCATCATGCACAAGAATTTTATTATAACATACAAAGAACTGGAAAACTCATAGATGTTCACAGTGGAAATGTATAAAATACAACAGGCAGAAAAAGAATATCATCATTCCTAGACACTGCATTTCAAAATAGCTACCATCTGGAGACATATCTTTCCAAATCTTTTCCTATGTCTGTGCATTTGAGCATATATGTTTTTCAAAAAAGTATAAAACTTCTCTACTATACATACTTTTTTCACTTAAAGTTATTGTGATAATTTTTTTAAGACCTGAACATTTTCACTCTTCTGCAATTTAGGACATTAATTCATACGTCCAGGTCAATTGCATACAATCCCCAAGCGTATTTGCATTGTTAAGGACGCAGGTGATCATAGATATTGATTATAACCGTGCCGTGGAGAACAGAAAGTTGTTGAGTAAGGGGATTGTTGTCTATGTGTGTGCCCACCATTAGCGTAACTACTTAAGAACTACACACACAGAACAACTTCAGATGCTATATTGGCAGACATTTATCTTCTATTTTTTCACAGCTAAATATTGTGCATAAAGAACTTAAGAAAATAGGCTGGCTAGTAAAAAAAAAAGATATAGGGTTGAATTCTGGCTGTATTCTTTACTGGCGATGGCATTTGGCAGTATACTGATCTCTTCATAGAAGACACATCACAGTGGCTGCCCAGATCACTATTCCTACAGCAGCCCACTCTGCCATCCCACCTGGTCGGCCTCCCTCCACGCCCAACCTTGCTAATTTTCCTCTAATAATCTCGGAGGAAAATTTTTTCTCTTCTTTGATCTACATAGTCTGAAGGGGGGATACCAGTCTCCTACTTGACCTCAGTGTTCTGGGCAGAGTGAACAACTAAGAGGTGAACATCTGACCTAAGCCCATGTCGGGAGTGCACCTCGCTGACCACTGTCTTTGAAACTGTCACGTGATCTAAGCCAGAACAATCAGAACCTAGTCCTGCAATTGTTTTCAAACTGGCAGTGGAGGTGAAAGAATATTTTCCTTTCTAAGACATGAGCTTAGACAGTGTCCTCAACCGTAAAACTGACTCAGGAAGAAACCTTTTGTAGGAAGACATTTTGTAGCAGAAAAGAAGCCAGCAGGAAGTAGAGACTTCAGCAAGACTATCATTCATTGCAGGAAGATGATCTTGTTCCTCAGACTCCAGTGAGTCACTCCAAAGGGACTCAGAAAGATTACAAATTTACTAAAATTCGATTCCATCAGAAGCAAGCGGCATGATCCTTGGAATCCTTACATAAACTGAATCAGAGTAATTATATAATTTATCATACCAACCAGAACACTTCCGAGAGTGAAAGGATCCCTATGCCACAAATTGGCTTGTTCTGGGAAAACCAGGATGAATGATTGTCTCTTCCAGAAAACAACAAACACGTTTTATACGGTATGCAGTTACTAGTTCCTTACCCATCTCACTCATCCCTGAAAATCTCTGCTCTAATTAAAACAAACTAACCATAGAAGAGGAATTGCAATTATCTTAATCAAATACTAAAACCTCTACACATCCAACATATTCATAGGAACTTTGTACTAGCCAAAAACTGAGATTAACAAAAGTGTCCTTCAATAAGTAAAAAGTTTAAAGACTGTGGTACATGTATACCATGCAATATTATTCAGCAATGAAAAGGAATGAACCATTGATACACATAGCCCCTTAAACGAACTTCAAGAAAATTATGCTGAGTGGATTAAGTCCATCTCAAAAGGTCTCATTCTGTATTATTCTATTATATAACATTATGATGAAGAAAAGATTCATGGTTGCCAAGGGATTAGGGTAATGAGGAATAGATGCAGGTGGCTAAAAGGGGGTAACTTGAGCAAGCCTTGTAATAATGAAACAGTTATGTATCCTGATTGTGATGGGGTAATTACGTAGTTATACATGTGATAAAATAGTCAGATCTAGACATATACTTGCAAACAAGCACGTATGTAGCTGGTGAAATTTGTATGTGCCCTAATGTCAGTTAGGGATGTACTAATGTCAGTTAGGGATGTAGTGATGTCAGTTTCACAGTTTGGATTTTTCTTGTTTTAATATGTAAAATATCAACACTGGGGGAGGCAGGGTCAAGGATACCTGGAAATTTTTTTTGCAACTTCCTATAAATCTATAGTTATCTCCAGGAAAAAGGTTTTTAAAACCTTTATTAGGGTTTTCAAATCTTGCGTTTGTGTGTGTGTGTGTGTGTGTGTGTGTGTGTGTGTGTGTGTGTGTGTGGCACTCTACTACGTATTTCAATAGTTGATAGATACAGTCTTTGTCCTATAGGACCTGTCTCAGAAAACAATAACTACAACAGCAGGGAAAGTAAGTTATTGAAGCAAATGTGAAGCAATTTAGGAACAGACACAAAATACACAAGGACCTCAATAAAACACCATTAGCTGCAAACTCAAATTCATTATGAAACAGGCTGTATATTGGACTATATTCTTACAAGGTTTATCTAGAAAGTTATTGAAAGGACCAAGTGTTAGGGCCTTCCCATTCATAGTTCCCACAACACTATTAAAGGCAATATTTTAATGACTCTTCAGACAATCAGATAAAAATGGAAATTACCATTGTAGGAGATAAGGGCAAAATATCAATTGATAAAGTAATATTCTTCCATTCTTTTAGATTATTAAGTAGCACATCTGGAAATGGCATGAATAAGTTTGAACAAAATAGAAAGTATAAGATAAGCTTAGAAGGTTTGAGTGAAACAGGAGCAGGATAGAAGAAAAGGCTGGATGGACTATTAATGTGAAGATGAACAGATATTCAGATATTTCCACGAGTCAATCATCAAACACTTATTAAGGTACACATGTAAGAAAGGCACTGTGTTCCTCATTTTTAAGAGTATAAAACAAAGTTATTCCCTTAAGAAGTCTGTAATAAGGCCAGGCGTGGTGGCTCACGCCTATAATCCCAGCACTTTGGGAGGCCAAGGCGGGTGGATCACGAGGTCAAGAGATCGAGACCATCCTGGTCAACAAGGTGAAACCCCGTTTCTACTAAAAATATGAAACTTAGCTGGGCAAGGTGGCGCAGCCTGGAGTCCCAGCTACTCGGGAGGCTGAGGCAGGAGAATTGCTTGAACCCAGGAGGCGGAGGTTGTGGTGAGCCGAGATTGTGCCATTGCACTCCAGTCTGGGTAACAAGAGTGAAACTCCGTCTCAAAATAAGAAAAAAAAAAGAAGAAGTCTGTAATATAAGTGAAAATAACATAAACATGTAAGAAGCTAAAGGACAATGTATGAGTTAATACTATAACAGAAGCTTTGAAGTATTAACCTATTAATTTGTAAATGAATGAGACAGAGAACTGTATTCAAATAACTGTCCTTGCATCGAGATAAAGGAAAAGCTCTTGGGCAGGAAGAAGCACTGATTTCATGAAGGAAAACAAAATTTAATATAAGTCCAATAGGGTTTAAATAGTTAGAATTGGTTAAGGAAAACATTTCAGATTGGAGAAACAGAAGAATTGAAGTAGAAATATGAAAAAATGTAAGTCATATTTAGGAGGCTTGAATGAAACAGTGGGGATGGATTCAGGTCCTGAGGAGGATGAGAAGTTGGAAAGGAGGTTGAAAGGGTGGTTTTGCCCAGCCATGAACTTCTATTCATAATAATCTATTCAATAATGCTACAAAGGCAAACATTAAAATGAGCTTTAGTTCAGCAGTGGTATGCAGGAAAAAAATTATCCTACCTCATTTTAGCTTTAATTGCTTTTATAATTCTGAATTTGCTGTTAAATGCAAATGCTTAATTCTAAATACGTGTGCTTTGTCTTAATTAGATAAAATAATCCTCTGTTGCTTGGGTAGTTCAGTAAATTAGTCCCTAGACTTAAACTCCCCTAGATCATATTGTTTATGCATTAATTGGTATGCACTCTTAGAGATAAATGAAAAATAAATGGATTTTTTTCTCAGAGACAAGTTGTAACTGTCAGCATACTTTCAAATTTATATCCTCTGCATGTGACTAAAAATTTGCCATTGTTTACTATAGTAATTGCAATTCATATATATGCCCCCATACTTGTAGAATTTCTTCTACATATTTATATTTTATTTAAAACTACATGTCGCTAGCCAAAGCTAAGTGGAGAATCTAAACTTCACTATTATGTACATAAGCATAACACCAACTCAACAATCGAGGTTCTATCAATAGTGCCTCATTTGTGTATAAGATATGTCCCAAAGGAACTAATCAATATAGGTAACTCAAGCAGAAATTAGATGGCTTAGTTCTTTCAAGCCTCACTGCCTTACTGATAATGACGGAGATGCTATTGATTATCACTACCATTTATTGAGTGACTGCTGTTTATTGGGAACTCTCCCAGAAGCTTAACAGACATTATCTCATCGAATCCTTATATACTCTTATGTATCATCATCATCATTTCAGGAATGAGGAAACTGAGTTTCAGAGAGGAACTAAAGAGTTAGGAGTGAAACTTTGGTCCATTTGACCATAGAACTCTACACACCCTATTACATACCATACTGCTGTGTGTGAAAACTCTGACATGGCTTGTGTTTCCCCATTCATGGGTTTACCACTTCTCCCTCTTCTACTTACTATAGAAATATCTTGAGATGTAGGTGATTGAATCAGCTTCTAAGTCCTTGGTTCGGACTGCTTTTTCGACAGAACTGGGGTAGAGATTGCTCCTGGAGACAGCTGACTCATGTCCATCCAAAATCATTCTTGCAGTTTCTTCTTTCTGTCCATCAATCTGTCAGGTACATGTTCCTCCCCCCGCCCCCCAAAAAAAGCCTGCAATCAGGGGATTCCTCCATATCTCAGACTTATTTTTTGTTTTTCATCTTCTTCATTGTAATAGATTTGATGCTTCCGTACTTGTAAGATAATTACACAGAGCTGAATGTAATGTTATGTGCTAATGGGGAGAACTGGTGTTTTAAATTCTTTTAATCTGGGGGCTTTTATGGCCAATGACAGAAGCACCATAGCAGACTTACGCCTTGGCTTTAGAAGCCTACATGAGATTTTGTGGCTTGTTGGCTTTATGCGACTCTTATACCACAGATCAGCCTTTCCCTCCAAGAAAGATAGCACCAGACAACAACAATTTTAACACTAATGTCTTCTTTTGATTACATTAGATTTGCAAATTAAACAGATTAATAGTAGTGTTCTGTGTTCCTCTCGGCTCTTCTGTTTAATACTCTTATCTGACAAAGTGTAAATAGAAGACACAATTAATTACTCATGACTTGCATGTCAAGTTGCATAAAAAATTACATCCCTAGGAGGCCCATTATTACATATCTGACTGTTCAGCGAAATTAGTTTTGCAAAGAAAGAGCATACCTTAAGATAAGCGTTTTGTTTGTTTTTCTTTTCTTTTTATTTAATTTATTAGAGTATCTGTAAAAAAATGTGGAAGAACAACATTAGCTCTTAATACAAAATTAAAGAGCTTAATTCATTTGCCCGAGGATACGTTATTTTTCCTTTCATTTTTTAGTCTGTCCATGAGATATTACTTTGCATATGAAAGTTATAAGGTGATGATGCTTCTACAGAAGGAAGACCCCAGAATATGCCTATTGTCTCTTTAGTATATATACTGCAGAGAAAGTTATTAGTCAAGCAAGCTATGCCATACCCACTCCTCTGTAAATTGTCTCAACCTTGAGCTGGGAAGTGTACTGCCATGACTGAAAAAAATATAGCATATTTTTCCAGCCATTTCTTGTCTTATCTGTCTAGAGTTGATCTGAATGAAATCAGGTCTCTGCTTCAACTGGAGAGCTCAGCATTTCATATTTAGCTCTCAATCTGTTTCATGATAATTTTTGAAGGAACAGACTGCTTATGACAAAATGTGCTGTACTATTATTAAAGGCATACTGCCTTTATAGAGTTCATCACTTGAAACAAAGCAATGGCTGGGAAGAATCCTTGAATGTGCATATCTTCTGAGGTTTTTAAACAGCTATTAAATAAAATATAGTATGTGCCTCAGGTAAGAGAAAACCAAGTACCTGATTTAAAAAAAAAAAAAAAAAAAAAAAGATGGTAGCATTGTGAAAGGAGCAAAGATTACTTGCCTGCAGGCACATAGTCACTTCACCTCTCTGTAAAAATGAGTCATAATCACTTCTACCTCGCGGGATTACTGTGAGGTCTAAATGAGCTAATCTGTGAAAGCACTTTGTAAACTGTAAGGCACAATTTCAATACATATTATCTTATTAAAACCATCTGCATCGCTTGTTTCATTGACTCTGAGACAGAGATGTTTTCATTTCCACATCTATGTGTATCTGTGCATGTGTGTAGTGTTTCATAGAGAGCCATAATTAACACTGTAGTACTTCCTTTTTCTTTTTAAAAAGTAAAGTTTCCCATACCCAAGTACACTTTCTGTCACCTGAACTCACAGCTTAATTATGTGACTGAAATGATTCAATATATAAGTCATAAAAGATTTCTGTCTAACGGCAAATATTTTTATGTCAGCCCCATCTTTATACACTGACCAGTCATTCTCATTTAAAACTTGTGTTCATCTAACTTCATACCTATGCCATCAAGCATTCTGTTTGTATAGTCTTTTATGTCTATGATCACCAATCATCTTTCATATGTTATATTTGACCATAATTTATTCATTCTTTCTATGAACATTTATAGAGCATCAATTGCATGACAAATACTGTGCTAATCATTCACTGCCTCCTCAGATTTCACCTATTTGTAGGTAAACATTGTTACATTATAATAATAACTCCAGTTATAGTGCACTTGGCTTGACAGTACACTCCCTACATCAGCCTTTTTCCTGTGAAGAGTCCTCGTAGGTTTTGCTCAGTGCCCAGTGGGGCTTTGCTGTGGAACCCTAGTTTTTCTGGGCACTGCCTCTGCCCTTCCAGCCTTGACGTTTCCCTGTTAGACATCTGCCCTGCTCCACCAGGTGCTACCACTGCCAACCTCAGCACCTTCCTTGATGTACCCAAATCTTCCCATCCCTTGAAATAACGAAGCCTTTCTTAGTGTGTCAAGCTGTTGCTTCGGCTTTTTTTTTGTTTGTTTTTCCCCTTGCAGCTCGTCAGTTGTGGGCCAGTAAGTTTCTGGAATTTCAGTCCCACTAATTATTCAGTATGTGTACCTGAACAATTGTGTGTGAAGGTGTGTGAAGTCCATTTAGTTGGGATCTCCACTCTCGACCCCATCACATTAAGAATAGCGAAAATCCCTCCCTTTGCCCTGCCCCATGTATACCCATGTAACAAACCTGCACGTCCTGCACATGTACCCCAAAACTTGAAGTTATAATTTAAAAAAAGAAGAAGAGTAAATATTACTTACCTAATTTTATCTTCCTCTCATTTGCCTTGTCCATCTTCAAGTGGACAGTGAAATAATCAAATGCAGGATAACATACAGGAAGATGAAAAGATGTAAATAAAATCTAACTTTTTAAAGCCTGTGTTAAATTTATTCTGTTTGTAAAAGTTTTGACATCTTAATTGAATGTGCAAATAGATACAAGGTATAAAGTTTATTTTTGTTTAATACTGGGCACCATGTATTTATTTCAAAATTCCACAGTGGTTGAGATATTACAGATTATTGAAAGTCCTAATTACCTCAAACATATTTGCATTTGATGTTAAATGTCCTAAATAAGCAACCATTTAACATGAATTAAAATTAAAATTTAAATGCTGGATGAGGTAGTTCATGTCTATAATCACAGCACTTTGGGAGGCCAAGGCAGGAGGATCACTTAAGCCCAGGTGTTCCACATAAGCCCAGGAGTTTCAGAATAGTCCAGGCAATATGGTTAGACCCCCATTTCTACAAAAAAATTCAAAATTACCTGAGCATGGTGGACCGTGCCTGTAATCTCAGTTACTCGAGAGGCTGAGATGAGAGGATTGCTTGAGCATAGGAAGCCGAGGTTGCAGTGAGCATGATTTTGCAAGTGCACCCAGACTGGGTGACCGAGCAAGACCCTGTCTCAAAAATAAATAAATAACCTTTTAAGAAAAATTTTATTCTTTATAGAAACATATCCTACATTGAAGGAGTGTTTTAATATGAGTCTATCTAGTTACCATAACTAAAGTTCCAACTAAAAAAAAGGCAAATATAAAAACCAGGCTTTGGCCAAGCTCAGTGGCTCATACCTGTAATCCCAACACTTTGAGAGGCTGAGGCAGGTGGATCACAATGTCAGGAGTTCGAGACAAGCCTGACCAATAAACCCCGTCTCTACTAAAAACAAAAACAAAAACAAAACTTAGCCAGACACAGTGGCATATGCCTGTAGTCCCAGCTACTTGGGAGGCTGAGGCAGAAGAATTGCTTGAACCAGGGAGGCGGAGGTTGCCGTGAGCTGAGATCACACCACTGCACTCCAGCCTGGGTGGCAGAGCGAGATTCGATCTAAGAAAAAGAAAAACGGGCTTTATGACTTGAAGAACACAAAAAATAATAATGAGAACTACGCAACATTTCAAAACTCTCACATTTGAACATTGTTAATATTGAAGCCCCAGGATTATGGAAACATTGGAAATATGCCATACTGTGATCACATCCATTTTTAGAATGAATGGCAGGTATCATGCAAATGGTTCTAAAATACATTTTTTAAGTGTAAAATGTTGTTCACAAATATGGCCATGACTCTTCAGAGCACTCTTTTGCAAAGAAATAATTCTGGATAGCCAAACTACTAGACCTCCCTATACAGAAATCTCATAAAACTCATGTAAATGCAAATAAGTCAATGAAAAGAATAGCTCTATCTTCCTCTTAACTCAGCCACTTAAGATTAATATTACCCCTATTAAACAGGTGAAAGCAGATATGGTATATATTACTGATACTGCTCCACACTGAAAGTTAAAATTTTTATACATGATCTATCAGATTATATAAGTTCTTATACATGATCTTCTCAGATTATACAAATTCTTCCAGCCATAAAATTTACTTAATGAAGTTTTCAAAATAGTATATGGAAAAAAGGGTAAGTTTGTGACTGCATGGCTTTTTTCATATGCTGATCTCAATTCAATATCGTCTCTCTCTTTTCACAAACCATCTGGGAGATTGACAAGTTGCATCTCACCAGATGGCCTCGCATACCAACCTCGCACTTCCGTGGCACCATCCCTCCATGATAAATCCTGGAATGCTTTAATACAATGTTTCTGCTCAGGAAGAACTCCACAGCTCACGCCTTAAGAACCACTTCAGCCAGGCACGGTGGTTCACGCCTGTAATCCCAGCACTTTGGGAAGCCAAGGCAGGTGGATCATGAGGTCAAGAGATCGAGACCACCCTGGCCAACATGGTGAAACCCCGTCTCTACTAAAAATACAAAAAAATTAGCTGGGTGTGGTGGTGTGCACCTGTAGTCCCAGCTACTCGGGAGGCCGAGGCAGGAGAATTGCTTGAACCTGGGAGGTGGAGGTTGCAGTGAGCCAAGATGGCACCACTGCACTCCAGCCTGGCGCCTGGGGACAGAGCAAGACTCTGTTTAAAAAAAAGAAAAAGAAAAAAGAACCACTTCATCGTGGCCCACTTCATTTCCCAAGGTTGAAAGGGGATATGATTTCCACTGGGTGCTAAATTATTCTATGGCTCAGAGGAATTCAGTGATTCCAGCTGAATATACCACCAAGTTCCTATCATCCTATCTTTCTACAATCTCTTTTCTTATTCTCTGTTTCCCTTACTACTCCCTGGCCTATACTTTAATAATTTATACTTTACAGAGAGATTCCATTCTTTTTTCCCTCTCCTCCTCCACATACATAAATCACTGGAATGTATAAAGAGTCAGCGAGCATGACAGTTTTGAGCTGTGGTTCATGTCTTCCTGAACCTAGCAAGCAGAGAGTTGATACTGCACAATACAAAACTGAATTGTCTGTCAATTATTTTATAGTATCACTAATATTTAAAAGATACTGCCTGGAAAGAGATTCTTAAAACCCTTCCTTCTTCCTTTTGCCTTTACAAGTATCAGGGAAGCACTGAAGAACAAACTGTGACGGACAAAGATCTGAAGAAAGATCTTTTTTCTCCCAGCCTACAGATCACATCTGACCTCAATATCTTCCCCATTCCTGCCCCTACTTTTCCCCTCTGAGCCTCTCATAAGTTTTATAAATTCTTCCAGCCAGTTGGCTTTCAAGATTAGAGTCCAAATCAGAAACTTTGATGTATATGATAGGTCTCATTTCTCTGGTTCCTTGATCATCTTTCTTTCCATTTTGGCTGCCAAGTTATTCTTTTCTTCTCTCATTCTTGGGTTTTAGACTTTACTGTATCTGTATTCTCTGACAAACATATAAACTGCTTATATCTTCACCTTCATGTTTCGAATATCAAGCCCAACTATCTGCTAACTCTTTCTATTCATTTATTAATAACTGATAACCGTAAATGTACTATCACTGTAAGAACAAATCATGTCATAGAGAACTTTGCCTCCAGGAATTCAAATCTTTTTATTTAAGTTTTCAAAACGCTGCTCTATATGTTATCTTATTGCTCCCATTACATCTCCAGGTTGGCTCAGATGACGATGTACCTGCATCGTCGTTATATGTGGATATCAGCTTCTATTTCCTGTTCTCCCAGAAACAGAGCTGCAGGAAGTTGTCTTTAGCTTGCAAGGCACATACAGGTCTTTATGAAACAGCCTCTGCTCAATCCAACATAATACTGACCTCAGAGAAATGTGGTGCTTTCCTTGAGTGTGACTTTGTCGACTAGGAGATTAGCCAGTGTTTCTCAAGAATACTAAATTGTCTACTTGGTGTAGATAAAAAGAGAAATTGTGACGATTAATGAAAGAAGACTTTCGTGATAAGGAAAGAATAGATTAGTTCTGTCATGAGGCTAGGGAGACCAACAGCTAATTCAGTTAGTTAAAGGATAATGGAAGAGCGTAAGATGAAAATCTGTCATCTTACTTCCGTGTTTAAAACATACAAATAGTTTTTCATGGTTCTTCAGTTAATGCTCACACTTCTTCAGGGGCTTAAAGTCTTTCACAATCTGATTTATTATCACTTTGTTCATATCATCTCTTGTCCATTCCTCGCTTTTTATGCTGTATTCATTCTGAAGTTTTCTCAGTTCCACAAACTTGATACTCATTCTTGGCTTCCTCTAATCCTTGGCATATACCATTTTCTCTGCCTGGAAAATTCCTAACTCTACACTCTCCCCTGAACCCAGCAAGTGCCTCCTCATCCTCCAGGTCTCAGCAAAGATAACATGTTATTCACAAATGCATTGCTGACCTCCTCTCCTTTAAAACTGGGAGAAGTGCTTAAGTCTTTTCCTCTTCTCTACAAACCTTCCCCACTCCATCCTTAATTGTCTATCTGTAAAAGTCCTATTTATTTATCAAGATGCAACTTTAAAATTGCCTATTCTTTGAAACCATCCCAGCCCACTCCAAGTGCAGTTGATTCCTTTCCTTCTTAATGAATCACCATAACTTGAAGATATGTCTATTACTGATTAAATTACACTGCCATGACAAGATTTCTCTGTATATTTATATTCCCAACCAGGCAATAATATGATCTCCTTAAAGAAAGAGACTGTCAGCCGGGCGCCGTGGCTCAAGCCTGTAATCCCAGCACTTTGGGAGGCCGAGGCGGGTGGATCACGAGGTCAAGAGATCGAGACCATCCTGGTCAACAAAGTGAAATCCTGTCTCTACTAAAAATACAAAAGTTAGCTGGGCATGGTGGCGCACGCCTGTAGTCCCAGCTACTAGGGAGGCTGAGGCAGGAGAATTGCCTGAACCCAGGAGGTGGAGGTTGCGGTGAGCCGATATCATGCCATTGCACTCCAGTCTGGGTGACAACAGTGAAACTCCATCTCAAAAAAAAAAAAAAAAAAGAGACTGTCTTATATTTACTGTTACCCTTTTATCCCCAAATATACTCTTTCCTCACCTGTTGGTCTTACACATGTAATTAATTTTTAGTTACCTATCTCTCTGTTACTCTGTAAGCCTTCTGAGGGAGGGACCATGTTTAATTCACCACTCTTTACCTACCATGTTTCACAAAGCTTGGCACATATAGACACTCAGATACTTTTAGAATGAATATATGAGCTTGTATTTGTATACAAAAGATAAAGTTTTCTGCAAGTATTAGCAAAAAAGGGCTGAACCAGAGACTCTGGGTAGTTTTCTGTAGCCTTTACTAATGTTGATAATGTATGATAAACTGGAGTTCATAAAAATTAATCAGGTCTATTTAGTTTTAATTCATTTGCATGATCCCATGCAGGGCAGAGATCTAGAAAAAAATAACACTTATGAAAAGTTACAACAAATAAATCAGATAAGAATACCAGATTATCCAATTTGCCTATGGCCCTAAAAGTGGTCAGATATACTTAATATCCTCTGCATACATTTATTTTTTTCAACAAGCATTGTTTAGAGGTCATCTAAAATATGCTAGGCTCTGTTGACAGGAAAAATAATGCACCCAAAAAAATGTCCATACTCTAACCCTAACTCTAACTGTGGAACCTGTAAATGTGTTTCCTTACATGACAGAAGAGACTTTGCAGATGGGATTAAAACTAAGCCCCTCACAACAGCAAGATTATTCTGGAATTTCTAGCTGGGTTTTCCAATCACATACATCCTTGAAACTAGAAAAGGAAGGTAAAAGAGTAGGTTGGGAAATGCCCACAGAGAGACTCCACCTGCTATTGCTGGCTTTGAAGATGCAGGAGGAAGGTCATGAGCCAAGGTATGCAGGCCATCTCTAGAATCTGGGAGCAGTCCTCAGGTGACCACCAGCAAGAAAATGGCGACCTCAATCCTTACAACGGGAAGAAACTAAATTCTGCCAACAACAGTAAATGAGTTTAAAAAAAATTCTAGGGTCCCCAGAAAGAAACAAAACTCTTCTTCTGGCACCCTGATTTTATCCCATTGAGACGCATGCCAGACTTCTAACCTATAGAACTGTAGGATAATACATCTGTTTTGAGTCATTATATATTTATAAATTTGTTACGGCAGCAATAGAAAACTAATGCGGCACTGGTCTAAATACTTGGGAGAGAACAATAAAGAGATACTCTTAATTACTGTCTCCTTCTTCTGGCATTTTTAAAGACCATAGAATAGCCTGGCCTGCAAACAGATTTACGAAAAAAATAATACCAACATATCATAATAAAACTTATAGTAGATGTATGTAAGTTTTATACTTCAAGAAATAGTGATGGAATTAAAAAAGGTGTCAAATCTATTTGGAGTGGGATCAGGGAAAATTTCAGAGAACAAAACATTTTAAGATGGGTCTTTGAGTGACAAATACCAGTTTTCCAATTGCATAGATGGGGGTACCATTTAGTACAATGTTAGGCTATAAAGGAGTACAACTGGAAATGAGTGAGTGATAGATGAATGAGTGACGTGAGGACTTGTTTGTCATACAAAACATATTTGGATGTACAACGTGGAATAATTCACATCTAGAAAGTTTGCTCCAGCTGCAATATGGGGAGAATAGAAACAGGTAACACTGTAAGCAGAGACTGCTATCATAGGCTAAGTAAGAAACAAATGGGACCTAATCAAACTCCACAGCTTCTGCACGGCAAAAGAAACAGTCACCAGAGTAAATCGACAACCAACAGAATGGGAAAAAATCTTTACAGTTTACCCATCTGACAAAGGGCTGATATCCAGAATTTAAAAAGAACTCAAACAGATTTACAGGAAAAAAAACAAACAAGTCCATTCAAAAATGGGCAAAGGATATGAACAGACACTTTACAAAAGAAGACATACATGAGGCCAACAAACACATGAAAAAATGCTCATCATCACTGGTCATTAGAGAGATGCAAATCAAAACCACATTGAGATACCATCTCACACCAGTTAGAATGTCGATCATTAAAAAATCTGGAGACAGCAGATGCTGGAGAGGATGTGGAGAAATAGGAACACTCTTACACTGTTGGTGGGAGTGTAAATTAGTTCAACCATTGTGGAAGGCAGTGTGGTGATTCCTCAAGGACCTAGAAATGGAAATTCCATTTGACCCAGCGATCCCATTACTGGGTCTATGTCCAAAGGACTATAAATCGTTCTACTATAAGGACACATGCACACGAATGTTCATTGCAGCACTGTTTACAATAGCAAAGACCTGGAACCAACCCAAATGCCCATCGATGATAGACTGGACTGGGAAAATGTGGCACATATACACCATGGAATATTATGCAGCAATCAAAAATGATGAGTTTGTGTCCTTTGTAGAGACATGGATGAATCTGGAGAACATCATTCTCAGCAAACTGACACAAGAACAGAAAATGAAATACCACATATTCTCACTCATTGGCGGGTGAGAAAAATGAGAACACATGGACACAGGGAGGGGGTCTACCACACTGGGGTCTATTGGGGGGAATAGGGGAGGGACAGCAGGCGGGGAGCTGGGGAGGGATAGCCTGGGGAGAAATGCCAAATGTGGGTGAAGGGGAGGAAGGCAGCAAAACACGCTGCCACGTGTGTACCTATGCAACTATCTTGCACATTCTGCACATGTACCCCAAAACCTAAAATGCAATAAAAATTAAAAATAAATAAATAAATAAATAAATAAAATTGTATTTCAACAGCAAAAAAATAAAGAAAGGATGAGGTCTCCGCCTCATAGTAGCCACCATTTATTGGCACTTGGCTATGTGTCAGCAACTATAGCAACATTTTACATATATAATCCCATTTAACGTCTATCAGTTAATTCTGCAAAGTGGACGTCATTTCCATTTCACAGATTAAGAAACCAAACTTTAGACAGATGTCCTATTAAAAAGAAATATTCCATGAAAGCTAACAAAAGTGGATTCAAGCCCAGGTTAATCACATGAAAGCCGATGCTTTAATGCACTCTACCATGGCAGGAACAGGGAATCAAAATCAGAAGATAGAAAGAGAAAGACTGCATAGATAAAGTTAACTAAGTTTATTACTGATTACACATAGGACAAGGGAAAGAGAGGAATTGTGGCTTACCGACAGTTTTCAGAGTTGAGTTATAGGGGAAAGGAGTTGCAGCTAAGATAGGAACCAAAGCAGAAGACATTTTCTGAGTCGGGGACAGTGTGGGATAAAAGTTAAGCTTTGGATGAATTTAAGGTGTGTATTGGATAGCCAGGTAGAGATGCCCAGAAGCCAGTCTGGAATTTAGATCTGGGACACAGACTGAAGAGAAGGATCTGGAAATCATCTACCTGTAGTAACTTTCATGGCCTGGAACCCTTCCTATAAAAATGTTGGAGAAATCTCCTGTTTCTAATGAATAGTGAAAGAATCTATCCTCATATGTGCTCTGAAAGAATCTCTCGTCTGAGACTCCCTGAGAAGATGGCTCAGCCTAACACCAACGCTGACTCCCAGACTGTGGGTGCTGGCAAAATGGCAAACTGAGGGTGCCAAGGGCTTTGCCTGTGTCCTGCTTCATGAGGTCAGAACCTTGTTCTTACGGAAGATCCACTATGTCATACATCTTTGCTGCATCAGCAGCCAGTCTAAAGGTAAATACTGTGCTGCAGACACTATTTTTAACCCCTTAATGAGCATACTGACTTCCCACCCTACCCCCCAATTAGCTGCATATTGATCAGTCAATTAGCAGATTGACAGCTCAGCCAAGGAACAGCGAAGGCTGGTGTTGCAACTGATTGTTAAATCTGTCTTGAATTTGCTATTGGAAAATGAGAGAAGTTGGAGGCAAATACTACTCCCTGTACCCCTGACCGAAATCTTTTAGACAAAATATTTGCCATAAAATATTCTAATGTAGGAATTCTTGAAACTGCCTGGTTACTTTACTAGAGAGGGAAGCAGCCACTAACTGCAAAAGACTACCTCTGTTGTACCAGACGCACAAGAAGAGATTTTCACCATTGCAGAGCTATTTATACACAGCCAGCTTCTGTCCTCAGTTCACATATACACACAACTCCCATTGATATCCATGGAAGCTGCGGACATGTGGCTGAGAACAGAATTTGGCCCACTGAGCTGCAAGGCTTGGCATTCTTTTACTCACTATGACAACCTCAGAACTGGGTCTCTTAGCACATGTACTTTTAGAAGAAGAGTTCTTGATTTATTTTCTTTCTTTCTCCCCTCTTTATCTTGATCTTGAAAAACAAAACGGAAACTTGAGAAACTACTGGCAGCAATGGGTTTCTTGCATAGAATCGACTGCGTGGGGGACTTAGAGAAACAGAGACCACACAAGTGTCTTGATTCAAAAACTTGACAAAATAGTTTTACGGAAGTGTGCCACTGTTCCCAGGATGCAGACTAACAGCTTGGCTTCACAGTCATCCTTGAAATAAAAGCAAAAGATGCCATGAAACGACTTTAAACACATGAAATTTTCAAGTCCAATATTTAATTTACAGATGACATATTCCAGAGAATATTTGAAACCTGTCATTAATGTATGCTCTTAATCTTCTTATAGCAATTGCCCATTCTCTAGTTCAAATGATTTTGGTGGGGCTGTCAGCAAGACTCCTGCCTCCTTGTAATTGTACATGTCAGGCTCGGCAATCAGTGTATCCAGTTCTCTTGAACACAAAAGTCCTACGAACCAAGGGGAGACAATCAGCATAAGATATTTCAAAGATTTTATGGGACAGGGAAACAGGCTCTCCTTCTGAGGTCAGGAGATGAAAGGATGCAAAATCGTTTAGCTTTTGGGGGCCAGTTTTGTACCACTCAGGGAAAGCTGGCAGGTAATGAAGCCATCTGGGAGGAAACTAAAGACGTAAGAAGAGAAAATGTTTTTATAGTATTTGAATCCCTGGATCTAGCCATGCCTTACTGAATATTCTCACCATGAAAAAAAATTAATCCCTTTTATTCTTAAAATGGTTTGAGTTGAATCTCTAGTAACTTATAACCTATAGAGGTTTAACAAAAACATCGCTCCTTCATTCACTCTGGAAATTTTCTCTGCCAAAATATATTTTTTTGATCACATGCAAACACTCAGATTTCACCATCTCTGTATATACGGAAATTTTCCTGAATAAATAATCTCAGGAAACACATGTGATTTGCAAATTACAGTGGATGATCTGCACACTAATCAGATAAATAGGAAGATTATATTAGAGAATGCAAAGCACACAATATCTCCATGTCTCTGCTCCTTTGGGAAAGAGGAAGCCAGTGGAGGACCCTCTTTGTGAATGCACTTTGAGGAAGCATCCCATTACTTTTACTTTTGGCTGTTGCCCAGTGTGGTGCCCTGATGGAGTCTGAGCCCAGCATGTAGCTCTGGTAATGGAGCTAGTGACAGGTAGATGGTTACAAGGTTCATTACACTTGACCAGCCATCATTACATCGGTTCTCCCCAAATTATTTGATTGACATTTTTAGAGAAAGTTAGGAACTGTTCATGACTGGTAGCCGGGATGCCACTATTTTCAGATAAGTGAACACCAAGAATGGAGGTGTAAAGGAAGACGCTTTCAGAAATGGGAAAGTTCTAGGGAAATGGGTCTTCTACCATTGTGAAGTGTGGATTTCACAGTTTAGGATGTCTGGGCCATTCTAAAATTAGGAGACTGTGATTTAGCCTTGATAAACATGAATTGGCAGAATAGCATACGTAAACGGTCTTAGTTATGTCTATTTGGCATAGCAATGAATCTGTGCAAAACCTTAATAGTTTATTGTGCAGTAGATTCCCATCAATCACTTAGAAAATACAGGTCTTATATGTCAATATATTGTGCAATAGATTCCCATTAATCATCCAGAAAATACATCTTAGGAATAAGTTTATTGCCTGAGGAATTTCATTTAATTGTTGAAAAAATTGTTTGCCTTCAGCATGGTCTGATTTCTTGCATCATTATCAGTGGTTGTTTCCTCACGTATAACTGATTTTCCAGACATTCACCTTAACACTCCCATTTATGTTCAGGTTACAGTATCCATTAGACATAGACGTTCCACTTGCCACACATGAAAAAACATCCACTCACCCACCCACTCACTCACCCAGCCCACCCTACCTACCACACACACATGAGAAGACTTCAAAAAGTTCAAGGACAAATGGAATTAAAAGATAAAATTAAAAACATGAACTTTATTTCTCAACATTTAGGGATGTCATCAAGTTCTTAGTTCTTTAGGTGCCCAAGAATTTAGGTGCCTAAGAACTTAGTTCTAAAGAACTAAGGTGCCTAAGAATTTAACCATGTTGATGCAGTCCTTTTTACATTATTAAATGAGGAAAAATAGGTACCCTTTACAGATTTTATTAATATTAAGAACAAAAAGATGTCAGAATGAGCCAAATCAGGACTATAAGGTGGATG
Organism: Saguinus oedipus; assembly: GCA_031835075.1. NCBI lineage: Eukaryota > Metazoa > Chordata > Mammalia > Primates > Cebidae > Saguinus > Saguinus oedipus. The sequence continues at coordinate 6,423,698 of CM063177.1, read as the reverse complement.
TCTAATGAATTCCCATCAATATCCTCACAATATTGCCCTTGTTTGATGAGAGCCATGAGCAGAAGCATTGTTATGGTGGAGAAGCACTGTCATGATGAAGCTTTTCTGGCATTTTTCCTCAAAGGCTTTGGTTAACTCTCTCAAAACACTCGTAGTAGGCAGATGCTATTGTTCTTTGGCCATTCGGTATGTCAACAAGCAAAATTGCCCTGAGCATTCCAAAAAATATTTGCCATGACCACTGCCTTTGACCAGTCCACTTTTGCTTTGATTGTACCATTTCCACCTCTTGGTAAACCATTATTTTGATTCTGCTTTGTTTTCAGGATCATACTAGTAAAGCATGTTTCATTTCCTGTGACAGTTCTTCCAAGGAATGGTTCAAGGTCTTGATCCCACTCATTTGCAGTTTCCATAAAAGCTCCCCTCTTGGCTGCAGCTGATCTGGGCACAATGGTTTTGGCACCCATCAAGCGGAAAGTTGGCTCAATTTGTTTCAGTCAGAGCTGTGTAAGCTGAACAAACTAAGATATCTATGGTGTTGACTATTGTTTTTACGGTTGACTGTTGGTCCTCCTCAAATAGAGCACTAAATTAAAAAAAAAAAAAGTAGGGCACTAACAAGATTAAATTTTTCTACACAAATTCATATGGATGGTCTGCCACTGTGGGCTGAATCTTCAACATCGTTTCATTCCTTCTTAAAATGAGTGATCCATTTGTAAACTGATTTCTTTGTGGCATTGTCCCCATAAACTTTTCATAAAGCATCAGTAATTTCACCATTCTTCCACTCAAGTGTCACAGTCAATTTGATGTTTGTTCTTGCCTTAATTTTGGCAGAATTCATGTTGCTTTCACAGGGGGTCTTTTCCAATGGATGCCTTATCTTTCTTAGTGCTTCAAACTAGATTGTAATTATACACAATATAATAAGTTAGTAAGAGTTTATTTTGGTACAAAAAAATTTTGAAATTCATCTATAGTTTTTTTCATAAATGCATTTTCCATGAACTTTTTAAAGACCTCCTTGCCATTATAAATCTAAAAAATGTTAAGATTTAAGTAGCTTCACTCAGCTAAGAGAATCACTAAGGATTTGTTGGACTGCCTGTGTTTCATCTACTTTAAGGTGTGCGTTTTTTTCTTACTGTGTATGACAAAAGGAACCATGTAGAAAAGGTTTGTTATATGGTATAATAAGCACGTTATATACATTTTCTTTCTGGATACTCACAACAGCCCAATGAGACAAAGACATGAAATGCCCAGCTAATGAGTTTGATTCAAAGCTCCTTCCAGCCACTAAGTAAATGTCAGTGCATTGTTGTATATTTTTACTGAATTTTATAAAAGGTCTCTAAAGACCAAATTCTCTGTGCATTTAGTTACAAGCACCATTCTGCATATTCCCCCAATACATTTTCCTCTGGTCTATACCTATCTTTTTCGTTCTATTATTTCTGAAATTTTGAGTAGTAAAGGAATTTGGGAGAGGGAGAATGAAGAGAGAGAGAGAGACAGAATCATACCGATTAAAATGAATTTAGGAATTAAGACAACTATGGCTCACATTGGTGGCATTTCCCTGTGTGTCTTTGCCATGGTCTTAACTGATATGGACCTTTAAAGGTTGTGTTGAACATCTGTTCCTCAGTTCCTGCTCCTTCACTTTCCAAAACCTTCCCCTACAAAAGACTGAATGCCTGTTTTACTAATAAGATCCTGAAAAAAGGCTGAAAATAATGACCAGAAATAGTCCTAGTTTTGTTTGGGATTTCATGTAATAAACTGTAGTAGAGGCGCTCTCTCCCACTGACCGCCACGTTCATTTCATGGCCTTAGTCAGGTGCCTGGACTACAGATTTTCCCTCTTTGCACTGAAAATCCCAGTCTGGCTGAGTTCCCACTATGAAGAAAACTCTCCCAGCATGTAATGTAACACTTGGTGAGGACTTTCCTGAAAAGCAGTGTTGCCTTCACATATAGATAAGAGATGTGAAAATTAACTTAACTCTTAGCTGAGTGAAGCTACTTAAATCTTAACATTTTTTAGATTTATAATGGCAAGGAGGTCTTTAAAAAGTTCATGGAAAATGCATTTATGAAAAAAACTATAGATGAATTTCAAAATATTTTTGTACCAAAATAAACTCTTACTAACTTATTATATTGTGTATAATTACAATCTAGTTTGAAGCACTATTCTGTTGCAAAGGTAAAATTAAATTATATTTCTGTCTTTCTCCTCATCTGAAATTTTAAAAAAATGCTTGAAATTTTGTTCCCCAAAATAGAGCATTTTGATCAAATCATTTTAATGTGATATTCACATGTCTTCATTAAGTTTTCAGAGAGTTTTAATGTTTACTGAACTAAATTGATAGGGTTAAACCTCTTTGTAAGTATAAACTAAAGTTTTTATGGCTATTTCTATTATTACATAAAAGAAAAATAACAAAAAAGTATCTTTATTCGTTTGAGGAGGTAGCTGGTATTTGCCAGCAAAGGAGAACTGCCATGTAATTAACTGTGTCAAAATGTTTTCTTTGTTCACAGTTAATCTAACTGCAGCTGCTGGGAGGCAGAATGCATAAATATGACTGTGTACTTTTAATTACAGAAAATGACAGGCATAAGTTGTGACTGGAGCCTTGCCTGAGATTGTTATGGGCAAAAATGTTGCTCAGAGACTCATTGAATTAATAAGTAGCCTTTTGTGTGTGTGTGTGTGTGTGTGTGTGTGTGTGTGTGTGTTTTTTTTTTTTTTTTTGCTGTCCAAATTTTATAGACCTTAATAGCAACTAAAATAAAATTAAAATTCAGAATTTTAATCAGGCAAAGGAAATTTAAATATAATACTGTAACATATTTAGAGAAATCATGCACATAACCTTTTGATATTGAACATTATATACAATAATACTTCATACGTGTGATTTTGTCTTAGCGCAAGAAATGTTTGACGTAAGTGAATGTTCTAGAGATACCTTTAAGAATTAAATTATTTCTCCCAATTTTCCTCTCCACTTTATGCCAAGAAGTCACTCCCAATTCTATTTTTTTCCTAGGTGCTCTAACAATAAAGAAGACAAAATATCTCATATTTGCTGATTTTTCTGTTTTGATAATACAAAGTAACGCCTGTAAATGGAGGGGTGGGTATCCCTGGGCCCTGGGGTTTATTGCCCTCTAAATGTTGATACTTATGAGATAGTACGAAAGAGAAATGAAGCAGCACTTCATTATCTGGGACATGATTCTCTTCTTCCCCTTTTCTCTTCTACCTTTAATAGCTGACTAGTATAGCAGAATTTTCGTTGGGCTTTACATCAAACATATTTTATATTCATTGTAACTCTGAGCAAAGAACTTAACCTCCCTGAAAATCAATTCATTTCCTCATATGGTTGAAATAGGATAATCATGTTTAAATCTTAAATATAGTGATTGCTCACTATCTTTTTCTTCTTTTTTATTTTTCTCCTTTATAATTATTTGTTAATCACCTTTTTTATTATACATCTTTTCTCCTTTCTGTGCTATGGTAGACAGGTAGGGGGTGTCTTATTGGCTAGGGAGGCTTCAGGGGTCACAGTCAATGCTGTAAACAATTGCTGTTTTCAGCTGCCTTGTTGCCTTCATTCTGTTGTTTATCCCTGCACACAGCCACTGTGTGGGTGACTGTCACCTGGGTGACAGCAGTTTTGTGCCATGCATGTGGTGTGAACCCTGGCCGTGGGGGTATAAACAGGTCCTGCTGCCTCAAGTAATTCAGTGTAAGCAGACAGACTACTGCCTTTGTTCTCTTAGCAGCTCTGCTGCTGAAATAACTAATAATAGAACATGTTAGTTGAAATTATGCCTCTCCATCTCTAATTACTGCATGCCAAAGTATTCTGACTGCTACTGTCATTTCCCAACAACTGATGGCTGCAGGTGATTCTTTCAGATTGTGCTCAAGGGACTTCTACTCATTCTACTCATTCTCCCTTTGCCCCGCTACATTATGTGTTCAATAACGTGACTGATTTACTTCAGTATGCCGAATGGTTTGAATGAAATAGAAATGCACATTAAGAAAATATTTTCAAATCAGCGATGTTCATCGTGGGTTTGCTCTGTGTAAAGGAAAGTGGAACGGTCATAGAAATTGTTTAGCTAAGATGATCTATGCATCCCGGAGCCCAACTTTCCTGATTTTGGTCAAGACAACTGTTAAATTCCATCCCTACTCCTACCTAACTCCCCCACGTCTCCATGCAATTCAAACAATCTTCGACCATGACCTGATATCCTTCCTGCTGCAGACAGCCAGCTCTGTTCAGTCAGGCTTTGGGTCCTAAAGACTCTCTAATCTAAGTTTTACAGATGAAGAAATTCTGTGCTACATAAACTGTCCGAGATCTCGCAGTAGTTTAAGCAAAGACAGCACACAAACTCAGCATTCCCAACTGTTGATATTGTATGCTCTGGCCTCATTTAATTGTATCTTTTACCTGTTATTTAATCTGACAGATGTTTCTGATAAAATGTGAACAGAAGTTGTCAGTGGCAGGTACAAATCCCAGGCCAACAGGGGAAGTTTGTCCCTGCCAGAACTTCTGCTCAGTTTTAGTTACATCTGCTGAGGACTCTAGCGCAGTGTACCTGAATCTTCCAAAAGATCCTTGGCATTTTTACATCACTTTTGTTTTCTCCTGCTCATTATGTTTTATGGAGGGAGGCCAAAATGATCAAAGCATGTACAGTTTGCACTGTGCACTCAAACTTGAATTTTACATGCACCTAGAATTTGGTCTAATTCTGTAAAATAAAACCTCAGTTGGAACTGGGCTATGCTGAAAAGCAAGTTTGATATAAATGACAGACAAGATCATCATGTGTTTTCCAGATAACCAGACCTGCTGTTTCTAAAAAAAAGAACATTATTTTGTAGACCACTAAATGCAGATTGTATTTTAAACTATAGATTGGAGGATGATTGGGTAATTAACAGTTATAGTAAATTGACTCTTACCCATGTATGAGTACAGATGATATTTTAATTTATTCGGGCATTCTTTTATATCTATCATTTTTGTTTTATTGATTTTTAATGCCCTTATTAGATTCATTCTTGGATATTATAAAAGTTTGGTTACTCTTGTAAATTGATCATTGATCTACTCTTTTTTTTTTTTTTGAGATGGAGTCTCGCTCTGTCAGCCAGGCTGGAGTGCAGTGGAGTGATCTTCTGGGATCAAGTGATTCTCCTGCCTCTGCCTCCTGAATAGCTGGGACTACAGGAACCTGCCACCACACCCAGCTAATTTTTTTTTTTTTTTTTTGTACTTTTAGTAAAAACGTAGTTTCACCATATGGGCCTGTCTGGCCTTGAGCAAACTCTTGTGTGCAGATCAAGTGATCGCCCACTTGGGCCTTCCAAAGTAGTGGAATCACAGGCATGAGCCATCACATCAGGCCATTGGATCCACTTTTCTGTCATGTTTTTCAAGTTTGCTTTTGTTCCACGAAAGAAAAATGGATTTTTAACGTGGATTCTGTGTTCAGTATCTCTCTAGGAATTTCTTCTTAGTTCATATGGTTTATCTTTCTCTTTCTAATCTTATCTTGAACAGCCCCCCCAAGCTTTGTTCCAATGACACAAATCTTCAAACAGTTCCTAGAATTCCCCAAGCATTTTCCTTATCCAGAGCCTTTGCTTTTCCTACGTGTCAAATGTTCTTCAGCCCAAGTGGTTAGCTCCATTCTCTTTATCTTCCAAGTCTCCATTTAAAAATCAACTTATTCCAGAGATTGTTCCTTAATTATACCATCCAGTGTGGACCCTTCCCTCTATTGTGCTTTTTCAAAATCCTGAGCATCACCTTTATAACCTTCTTAAAATGTGTCACAAGCTGGAATCATTTTATTTACTTGCATTTTTACAGGAAAATATGAGTTTCATCAGGGAAGGAGCTTATCAGTGTGGCTCACTGTTACCTTCTTAGCACCTAAAGCTGTATCTGACAAATTGTAGGTGATCAGAAAATGTAAGAATACAAGAAGAGTGACCTGAGACTAGTGATTTAACATCTCTGATTATAAGTAGAAAATACATTTTAAACATATAGTGATACATTCTGTCTCCATTTTAAAAGAACAAAAATAAACTATAGTCGTAGTGAATATCCATGACGATGAAACATTTGAAATTTTCTGCTCCAAGTCCTATCGCTAAGTGCTATGAAATGCCATGTGGGAACAACAACAAAAAGCCAAGAATCATGCATGGGGACTCAACCCCCAAGAATGGTATGAGCCTCCTGAATTTAAACAGTTTATGATTGATTTAGTCTCTCTCTCTCTCTCTCTCTCTCTCTATATATATATATATATATATATATACACACACACACACACACACACATATGTGTCTAAGTATATGTTGAAACATACATCAATATAAGAGAAAACTTGTATATGTTGAAACACATACCAATATAAGAGAAAATATAGTAAACATTTAATAAATAGCTCAAGAATCACATGCTGCAGGAATTCAGAACATGGGCCAGGTGCAGTGGCTCACACCTGTAATCCTAGCACTTTGGGAGGCCAAGGCGGGCAGAGTCTCTACTAAAAATACAAAACAAATTAGCCAGGTATAGTGGTGTGTGCCTGTAGTCCCAGCTACAGAGGCTGAGGCAGGAGAATTGCTTGAACCCAGGAGGTGGAGGTTGTAGTGAACTGAGATCGCGCCACTGCACTCCATTTTGGGGACAGAGCAAGACTCCATCAAATGAAAGAAAGAGAGAGAGAAGGAAGGAAGGAAGGAAGGAAGGAAGGAAGGAAGGAAGGAAGGAAGGAAGGAGAGAGAAGGAGAAAGAAAGAAAAAGAAAAAAGAAAGAAAGAAGGAAAGAAAAGAATAGAAAAGAAAAGAAATTCGGAACATGTATTCAACACCTAGCATATCAATAGAAGAATAGGGCTTATTTGATCAAGGATCATTAACAGTGTTCTGTTAATGAAACTTGAATTGGCCACAGAAAACAATATTTGATCTGTCAAGTAAATTTTACCAAGTGCTTACTACATTCAGCAGTGCATTTAGTTTGTTGAAGAGCAGAATGACTAAATGAATGAATGAATTTTAAAACTGAGTTAGTAATGTGGTTGTTTAGGAAATGTAAAAAAGAATCAGCAGTTTTATCACTATGCAGATGTTATACTGCATTTTAATTTCTATTTAGCCTCTAATGTGCAACATTAATCAAACTATTGTGTACAAGAAGCTTAAAGTTCATTTAATGTGATTTTTAATTCATTTTATAAATTAAATTATTTGCAATGGAAATGGAGAAATGTCTTACATCTTAGTTTAGACTGGTCCTCTCTCCAGGCTAATTTTGTGCACAGTACTAACTGTAGACAGACACTGTGCATGAATTACAGTGTCCAAATCATAGATCAGACCTACACTAAACTTCCGTGTGGAGGAGAACAAATTCTCCTCCTTCTCTTCATGCTCATATCAAGCTCCTCTCGTACCACATAGCTCGTTAGCACAAACTATCCCATAAACGCCATTTAATGGGATGTTGCTGTTGCTGAAACACGTACTGCCATTGCATCCCATTCTTCAAGCTTCTGATGCACCACTGAAAGTCATTCAGTACTCTGGATTCACCAGGAACTCTGAAAGCCAGCAGCCACTACTGAGAAGGCAATGCAATTGAAGTGTGACCCTGGTTGGAAACTAAATAGGGAATTGGATGTCGAGTCCGTATGCATTATTCTTGGCCAAATACGTCAGAGATTCATGTCAAGTTTTGTCCAAATGTGTTGTATTTGCTTTTATTTTCACCAGTTCAATATAATTCCATTATTACAAGTTCATCTGTTTCTTAATGTTTTAAATATATTTTATCTAAGTAATGTTTTGTGTTAGATTTACTCTGAATATGTGAGCCTTTTATAGAGAAAATTCTAAATAGGAAATATGATACAATATTTACAGAAAATATTCCCCAGTTACTGTATCTATTATTATATGCTCTTCCTTATATGGTAGAGTTTGTAAAGTTATTGAGTTCATTAGAAAGTGAATCAAGAATATGAAATAGGTCTGGTAAAATATGAACCCAAATATCAAAACAAAGATCTAATCTCCAAGTGTCCTGACATATCGTATAAATCCAATATGGCTCCAACATAAAGAAAAGAAAATGATTTTATGGTATGCATATTCAAATGTATTAATAAAGTTGTGTGAAACATTTTTTAAAAGAAATGTAAATCTGAGTTAAGTGTTCTTGCTGTTACAGACTAAAACATACACAACTTTCTAATTTCAAATTTGAAAAGCTAAACTTATACACCAAAATATTTTCAGCTGAAATATTTTTAAACACTATATTTTTTCTATTATTACTTGAGCTTTTTAAACTTAGTAATTTAAACTAATCTTGGAACACTTGTAAAATGTGGTTGAAATGAAGAAGAAATAAGCTGCAAATTCAAGATGGGCTGACGTTTAATTTCTGTGCCGACCTTGAGTATGTCTAGGGAGGAAAATTGGCACTCTCTTAACAAAACAAACCAGAGCTTAGTTTCTACATAGAACAAGGCTTGAAATGAATATGGAATGAAAGTAAATATTTAGAAGATTAATTCCTTGAGCTTCCTCAATACCTTAGTTTTGCAAGACTTTAAAACCATCTTCTCCAGGGACAAAAGAAAGTAATTACCTCTCCTCCACATGATGTTTAATCATGCTCTATTTTTCAAAGAACAGCTGTGCAGCACTGGCTGGGCTACAAATTAAACACACCTCCTTCAGCTTGCTTAGATTTAAAAGATAATGAATATGTTGGGTGACAGAATCTGAATTCAGAAAGACTTTAATAGACCAGAGCTACAAGCTGAAAACAAGATGAAAGTAATCAAGGATAAATGTAAGGTCCTATACTTGGGTCCAAGAAACCCAGTGAGCAAATACAGGATGGGGAAGATATGACTGAATGGCAACAGAATGAATTAGCACCACAGAACTTAGAAGCTGTGTTTTACAAGAAGTTAAATATGAGTTGATGGTTTCATCTGATTAAAAAAAAATAGAATGTAGCACATGCTACATAAGTAAAAGCATTCATCATTGAAGACCTAACCCAGTTTGACTCAACGTAATATAATTTTGAGGGACTTACAGCTCTTTGCAAACAAACCCTGTCACTCTTATGTTAATGTTTGTTCAAGCAGAGATCAAAGGAGCTGCACTGACAAAATCTCCCTTTTACTAGTTGTGCTAAAACTCCAAGAGTTCCTGTTAAGATAAAATTTGTAAATGCTTAGATACGGGGTAGCATCAGAATATTATGTATATTAGAAATTACCATATATTCCACACATGAATGAGTGAAACAAGGTGTAGCCTAATGAAATTATGTTGTAGAACTATTCATTTAACTTATGTCACATTTGTTAAATCTAGTTTACTTTCATAATTCTGGCAAAGGTTGACAACTGACCATTTTGTAATAGAGAAACAAAATATGACCTATGTAAAAAATCACGAATCTAGGAATATGATGTATAAAATATTTTGAGGCTTCAGTCGAGGAATATGTTGTATGAGATATTTTGAGGCTTCAGTTCAAAGCATAAAGAGTAAAACATGATACATTTACCAGAATATAAACTAAACTTCTAAACACATGTAAAAGAGAGAGGTCATGATTATCTTTATGAATATTCACGACTATAGAATCGGTAAATTTCCCAGGTAGAAAAAAAATGTTTTCTTGGCTTCTTTCTCTACAAATAAATCACTATAGTAAAAACTCTCACAGGACTGTCAGGTGGGTTTTCTGGAAATATTTACCATAATTGATTTTTGTGGGTTCCTAAATGCTGTAATCCAAAACCTCATTTATCAACTTTCTGTCTGTTTTATTGCAATTGCAGTTTCCTATTACTTTATCATGACAGGTCAGAGCAGTGCTGTGACAAGGAGCCTCTGCATTAGGAAAGATGCACTTCCCACACAGCAGCCCGGCAATCCAGATTATTGACTGTAATTAAACTCACAGGGAGTTATACTTGTTTGACAAGAAAGGGGGTGGGATGATTTGCAGGATTTAATAAGTCTCAGCAACAATGCCACATGCCTGCCCCAAAACTTTCTCTGAATTTTTGCAGGGCCTGTATACATTTGGATAAAAGAAAAGATCAGATAATTTTGTTCTGCAAGAGAGTAGCACATATTTATAAAGCACTGAATCCTGGAATCACCGGTCCTATTACTCGAACAACAGAAGCATGCTTCTTAAAGAAATGGATATACCAGATTTTTTTTATTCTAATATCAGTTCATTGCAGTCAGACTTCTGGCCTGGGTCCAGAAACAATGCCATTTTTAAAGGATTCATTGCTAAATCTCTTGCTTTCGGTACTTTAACCCATTCTTTATCGTTTATTCTTCTGATTTTGACTCATTTTTCTTTTCACAATTAGGCTTTGCCCCCCTTCTGCATGACTTCTCCAGCTTTGACCATTTTATTCTATCTTTTGCCAAGAATTTGGAATCTAATTTTCACGACACGGATTTTACTATGGTGGACATATCCCCTGACCATTCAGTGGAAGTCCTTAGGAACCCTACATTCTGGGTGTCCACTTCCTCTACCCACTTACTCTACCGACCTTCCCACTTCCTCTACTGACCTTCCTACCTCCTTCTCCCATATCTGGCCAGTCCACATGATCATCCAATGTATGTAAGTGAGATTCAAACAAAAGCATGGAAAACTTTGTTTTCAAAACGTAAAAACAATTCAGTCTTTTTCATATTACTGTTTGAAATGTGTTTAGGTCCTTTGTGGGAATGGCCATATATATATATTATATATATGTTTCTGTGTATGTATATTGTGTTATGGCTTTACATATGGTTATATATGTATACGTGTGTACATGTATATATATTGAACTAGTTTTTCAGTGAGTGTCTGTGAGGTGTGTATGTTTTGGAAAAGTAATATATTACCTTAGGTAAATGGGAGCAGATGGAAGTTGTATTTTATCTAAATAACACATTTACATTAAAGAGAAAGAAGACTCAAGGAAAATTCAGGAAGGTGAACTAAATATAAACCAAAATAGTTTCTAGTAGCTGAGCAAATTCTTGGATGGTAAGATTTACTTCAGGCTTATCCTTACAGGCCCAAGTTTCACTAGAGGAGACCACACAGCTCCACTTGGTAACTAGTATTCCACTTGGAACTAGTATTTCCCATCCTTTCTAGTCTCTGCAGCACAGTTATTAAAAGTAAAACACCCTCTCTATAGGAAATGGCAAGGCTGACCTTGCTACCAAATTCTGCTTCTAGTTATTGGGTATATCATGCTGGTTGCTAATTTTTGTCCTTGTGGAAAAGGAAATGGGAAGATTCCAGCACTGGGCCCAAGTCTGAGAAGACACAAGTCAAGAAATTGCAAGAAGAGAGATAAGATTCCAGGGTAAGACTTAGGAGGAACTAGACTTTTGATGCCTTTGCTATCTGTTTGTGTCTGATTCCTGTGTTGCTTACAATAATTCTACCTTCTGGACTTTCTCATCTCCTCTTTACAATTTCTTATGTTTTCTTTATTCTACCACACAAGTACATTTTCAACTCCCAAATTTGACCCTTATTTTTACCCTCACTGTGTAGAGATACAAATTGAGGAATAGGGAAGCAAAGTCACCAGTTAACAAGTGCTGGAGCAGACTACTTAACCAGTAAGCTATACTGCGTCTAAAGAAATCTAAAGTCATAATCTAAATGAATTCCATAGCAGCAGCAAACAAATCAATGAAGTGTATTTTTATGACTCCCTTTTATCACAGGATAAGGCCATTAAACATTAGAGTCATTTAAATCTCCAACACACATTAAAATACTTGCTTTACATAGGTCCAGTCTCTATTCTCTGAATTTTTCCTTAGCTGTAGAAACTTCACTGGATGCCGAATATGGATATAGATAATCTTCTCTGGCCATATAAAACATATTTTTATTTATCTGATGTATCTTATTTTAAAAATAGTTCTTCTTTATTCTGTCTACAAGGAAAATCCTTTTCATCCTCCATTAGTTTTCTTGCAAATACATGCCTGTGATAAAAGAAAGGCAGAATCCGAGCCTAAAGATGGGTCATGAACATCTATCCCTGCACTAAAGGGCTATGAAGGGCAGTGCTTGCTGTTATTAGGTAGGCAGTATCAAAAATATCTAAGGAATAATATTAATTCTGAATCCTGACCCATTAGATATTGAAGCAACCATTGCTAGCAGTTTCTACATTCATGTAATTCACAGCTAATTGACAGAGTGTAGAACATCATAATTACATACATCAGAAAAACGACTTTAGTAACTTGGCAGGACCAAAACCAGCCAGGTGCAATATAATGTGAGATAATAATGAGTAGGTCATGCTCATCCTCAAAGAAAAAGTCACAGTTTCTAGGTGACAAATATCACATAAAACTTATGCATGTATTCTGTTTTGTTCCTTGTGATATTTCCATGTGGTATCCCTGAAGATAAGTTATATCTCATTAGAGCTTAGAAATACTTTGAGTGGCTAGTCCTTAGCCTAATCTTTACTATAGAAGCTGTCGTTTGTCTTTTTCTGAGCTTTTAGAATGACATTTAATAGGTAAGTTACCAATGGTATATGGTGCCCTAACTGAGGGGTGAGAATTGAAATGACAGATTCTAAGTTAAGATTTTGATTCATTCTGTTTCAACTTTGACACATTTTGATAACAAATTCTAAATTTAAATGTTTGATTCTTTTTGAAAGGCATAGTTCAAACTTGTAAATTCCATTTTCCTTAATGCATACCAACATTTAGTAAAATACCTATAGAAATTTCAATGAAGATTTTAATTAGACAAAAGCTGTAAATAAAGATTGTTAAAAAGAACTGGGTAATATAGTCGAGATGATATCTAATCCATATTAATACTTATTTTTGAGTTTGAGGCGTACTTGATTTTATTAATACTTAGAGAAAAAGTTATTGTTTGTTGGCTGAAATGTTTCATCTTCACCTGTTGGAATGTGTGTTTGTGTGTAAGTTCTGTAAATAACTATTCAGTGACCAATTAGCTGATGAAGGAGATGGTATAAATGAATAAATGTTCAAATCTAGGTCAGGTATAAGACTACATACTGAATTCAGGTAGTGCCATTTGACTATTTTAATTAATCAATTAATCATTTATTTCAAGTCAACCAAGGATTTTGCAATTAAAATATAAAGGAGATCAAGGGGAAAAAATGAAAGGTTACTCATTAGTAACAAAATTTAATGAAGAACATAATGAAATAACTCCACTTTAGAATACAAACAAGGTAAACACAATTACAGTAAGCAGAAGGAAGTTATGATAATTCATTTATTTAAAAAAAGCACAATGTCATCACAGCTAAAGTTAATACATATTTTTGAGCATCTACTTTAGGCAAAGCAATGCTTCAAGCTCCTGAAAGATGAAAATATGTACAATCTTTAGTCTCATCCTTCAAAATAAGAAAATTTATAGGCAAACATTTATAGAGCAAGAATCAAATAGCAGTGCAAGATAGTAAGAAGCCCTGCAAAAGGCACTAACAAATCCCTAGTCTAGGATGATGGAGGGAAACCTTACATAAAGGACGGAGTTTAAAGTTGCCATGAGCCTGAAGAATGGAAGAAAGAGGAAAGATTTCAGAACAATAGGAGCAAAATTTCAGATGCAGCAAAATAGAAGATTTCAAAGAATGAATAAAGCAAATTAACTAGTAGAGTTATGGACTTTACCTAAGTCTAAAGTAGGACCACAGTGAGGGAAACCTGTTTTCTCAGGCTCCTAAATTAATATCTTCAGCCTGAGCCTCCAGATTCACATATACAACTATATACTTATATTCTCCACCTAAATGTCTAATACAGATGTCTCAAATGTAACAGGGGCAAAACTGGACTTCTCATATCCTCTCGCCAAGCCTATTCTCCCGTAGTCTTCCTCATCTCAGTAACAACTCCACCCTCCCAGTTGGTGAGATCAAAAAGCGTGAATTATCTTTGACATCATTCTTTCTGTCACACCCCACAATGAGTACCCTAAATGAGATGAAGTGGATGGAAAGCTCCATGGACCTGATGGCTGTTGTTGGAATAACCACCATGCTCATAACCTTCATCCTGCACTAAGCCCAACCTGGAGTTGAGAGAGTCATAGCTCTAGAAGAAAATCTAGGCAAAACCATCCAGGACATAGGCATAGGCAAGGACTTCATGACCAAAACACCAAAAGCAATGGCAACGAAAGCCAAAATAGACAAATGGGATCTAATTAAATGTAAGAGCTTCTGCACAGCAAAAGAAACAATCATTAGAGTGAACCAGCAACCAACAGAATGGGAAAAATTTTTTTGCAATCTACCCATCTGACAAAGAGCTAATATCCAGAATCTACAAAGAACTAAAACAGATGTACAAGAAAAAAAAAAACATACCCATTCAAAAGTGGATGAAGGATATGAAAAGACACTTCTCAAAAGAAGACATATATGAGGTCAAAAAACATGAAAAAATGCTCATCATCATTGGTCATTAGAGAAATGCAAATCAAAACCACATTGAGGTATCATCTCATGCCAGTTAGAATGAAAATCATTAAAAAATCTGGAGACAACAGATGCTGGAGAGGATGTGGAGAAATAGGAACACTTTTACACTGCTGGTGAAAGTGTAAATTAGTTCAACCATTGTGGAAGACAGTGTGGCGATTCCTCAAGGACTTAGAAATAGAAATATCATTTGACCCAGCAATCCCATTACTGGGTATATACCCAAAGGACTATAAAACATTCTATTATAAAGACACATGCACACGTATGTTCACTGCAGCCCCGTGCACAATAGCAAAGACCTGGAACCAACCCAAATGCCCATCAATGATAGAATGGACAAAGAAAATGTGGCACATATACAACATGGAATACTACAAAGCCATAAAAAATGGTGAGTTCTGTCCTTTGAAGGGACTTGGATGAATCTAGAAACCATCATTCTCAGCAAACTGACACAAGAACAGAAAACCAAACACCACATGTTCTCACTCATAAGTGAGTGTTGAACAATGAGAACACGTAGACTCAGGGAAAGGAGCATCACATACTGGGGGAAGTTGGGAGGTGCTAGGGGAGGGACAGTGGGGGGTGGGGAGGGTGGGGAGGGATAACATGAGGAGAAATGGCAGATATAGATGAAGGGGTAATACAGGCAGCAAACCACCTGGTTATGCGTGCACCTATGCAACAACCCTGCATGACCTGCACATGTACCCCAGAACCTAAAGTAAAATAAAAAAAGAGAGAGTCGTAGCTCTACTCTGCCCTGGGAAGTAGTGCCTGCTCTTCATGCCTTTCTGGGTCTCAGGGTGACTAAAGAGGCCATAAACAAGACTACTTACTCATTTAATCATCTGAACATTTCTCATTAAAACCCTTAGCTTCACTTCCCATTCAGAGGAAAAGTCATTACAATAAGCTGCAAAACTCACCAGAACCTGGACTCCTCTGCGTTCTCCTACTTGACACCTGTTTCACTTCCTTTCTGCCAATCCATTTGCCGTTCCCCCAACATGCCAGCCTTCCTCCAGCCTATGGCTTTGCCCTGGCTCTTCCCTCTATCTAGCACTCCCACCCTCACCACCACCACGCTGTGCCCCATATTATTTCCTTACCATATTTGGCTATTGACTCAAATTCAATCTTAGGGAGCCTTGTGTAGCCACTTTATGTAAAGATGTAATTAAGCCATCTCCATATCACCTGCTGCACCTTCTGGTACCATACCTTTGTTTATTTTCCTTGTTAGCACTTTTGCCACTGAGTGATTGATTAATTGATTGATTGATTTTTATTGATTGTCTTCCTTTATGCAATGTAGGCAAGGGTTTTTTCCTGTTCCCAGAATGGCTACAACCACAGCAGCTAGAACGGCAGTGCACACACAGTCCAGAGTAAAACTCAAAAAAACAGAGTTGAATGAATGTGGCATTTGAAAGGAATGAATATATTTAAAAATATAAATAGGAAGTTTATTCATGAGCCCTGGATTTATCCTCTAGATAATTTTCTCCAAAGTGTTTATTGCTTGGCCATCATATTTGTTTCTTTTAAAATATATCTCCTTGTTACATTAGATTGCACATTGAGAATGTTTTATCACATAATTCATGTTTCCTGCTGAACATTTAATTCTTAGTCATGCTTAAGTAGACCTGTTTTATTTTTAAGATGACATAGAGGGTTGTCCCTTAGTTGAAAATAAAGGATATTTGTTGCAGGGGGTGGAAAGAGAACAGAGATAACAATCTCTCATTCTACGAGCAACTCCCATGGGGGCTATGAAGTCTTAGGGCAGAGAACCACTGAGGTGGCAAATCCTACTGTCGCTAAGGAAGGCTGTCAGATGGATGGCACTTAGTTTGCCAATGTGCTGCTTCATTAATTCTCTAACCACCGTGAGAGTGTGAGGGAGACTGCTGAATGTTTTGAAAGGAGTTTTAATTGGGCTTTCAGTCAATACAGTTTCCTAAAACTAAAATTAAAAGAAAACTGCCCCAGTGGATATGGTGACTGACATGATCTGAAATAAGAAGAAATGATTTATTTGATTTAGTATGTGTTAGAGGGACACACCTAGGATTAAAAGCAATTTTCAACTGAAAAGTTGAGGCAGGAAAGGAAAGCAGCCATTTTTTCTCTTGACCTTAGGGTCTTCAACTACAGCTTCTCGTTCACCTGCTCTTACAGATGCATCAACAGTCAAAGGTACAGAGCTCAGTCTGAACCTAGCAGGTAGAATGTGAAACCTTCTTAGTCATATCCTCATCGTTTATTCCACCTAAATAATCCATCCAATTTTGTCTTCTTTGTAAGCCTTTCTAAATTCAAAATAAATGATGGATCTTTAATTAAAATAGGCAATTGGAAGTACTAGATTCTCAATTTGATACCTAATATAAACTATAAGCTTTGTCATTGTATTAACTCATGTCTTTTTCCTAATGAGACATAGCTTACTGGTTATGCCTAAGTTTTTATGGAACAACAAATGATTTTAAGCTTCCAAAGTTTTCTTTTGTAAATATTGATTGTATATCCTAGAATACAGAAAATTCTTACAAATGAAAACTGAGGCATATAAATCAACAATAAAAAAATGTATTTCTGGCCTGGCTCAGTGGCTCATGCCTGTAATCCTAGCACGTCGGGAGGCCAAGGAAGGTGGATCACCTGAGGCCAAGAGTTCGAGACCAGCCTGACCAACAGTGAAAACCCGTCTCTACTAAAAATACAAAACTTAGCTGGGCGTGGTGGCAGGTGCCTGTAGTCCCATCTACTTGGGAGGCTGAGACAGGAGAATTGCTTGAACGTGGGAAGCGGAGGTTGCAGTGAGCCGAGATCACACCACTGCACTCCAGTCTGGGCAAGGGAACAAGACTCTGTCTCAAATATATATATATATATATATATATATATATATATTTCCTCTTCAAGGAAGTATATGTTATCTCAGTTATAACAGAAAGTCTTTGAGTAAACTTCTTGCAGACAGACAGCCTTTGTATGAATTCTAGATATTCACAGAAACTAGTATGAGCCTTTAGTATATTTTAAAGAAAAAATTATGATGCTTTCCTTCCTGTTTCTCTACATTCTTAAAATCCCAGCCTCCTTTACGTCTGAATTTATCAGTGAAATATACAAAATGTAGTAAATACAGCTCGTAATACCAACTTCACATCTGTCATAACAAATTCAGTGAAAACAAATCTGAAACCCCAAAATAAATTCCAAAGTGATTAAAGTCATAATTGCAAATCAAAACTGTAAAATAATTAAAAGGAACTACATGTGAATATTAGTTTAATTATAGCATATAGAAAACTTCTCAAAGCATAAGTCTAAAGGCATAGAATTTTAACCTTCTGTATGTCAAATTTCATTATAAATATCTAGGAAGGCCAAAACAGTTCAGGCAAAAGGACAATGGTAATATATGTATGAGGGTTGTCATAATTTTATATTGTTGATATTCTTAACCCATAAAGCATTTTTGCAAATCAGTACAGAAGAGGAACATTTCAACAACAACAAAAAAAATGAAAAAATGTTAAAAATCAAAAGCCTTGAAAATATGCATATATTTTATCTAATAATTCCACTTAGGCATCTAACCTGAAAACTAATCAAAGATAATACAAAGATTTTGTTAAGAACAAATGCAATTGTACCTATGAAAAATGTTCATTGAAACACTACTTAGAATATAAAAAAACTAAAACAGCTTAAATTTCCAACAATCGGAGACTCTAAGTCATGGCATATTCATACTCTGCAAATTGGAACAGTAATGCTGCATAAAATATCCAATGTCCATGATGTATTGCTAAACAAAAAAAAATGGATTATATAATACAATCATGCAAGTTGTAATCTGGATCTTCAGCAAACTATTCACGTCAGCTTTTTCTAGTTTGTGAGATAATGATTTTCCAAATTTTCTGCAATAAGCGAATATTAAAAAGATGGTATCTTGTAAAAGTTGTAGTACTTTATGACCAGCAAATAATATTCTAATGTAAAATTAGGAGCATAACCTCAAGCTCACATTTGTTTTGTTTTGTTTTGTTTTGTTTTGTTTTAGAGATGGAGTCTCACTCTGTTGCCCAGGCTGCAATGCAGTGGTATGATCTTGGCTTACTGCAACCTCCACCTCCCTCCCAGGTTTAAGCAATTCTCTGCCTTAGCTTCCTGAGTAGCTGAGATTACAGGTGCCCACCACCACACCTGGCAAATATTTTGTATTTTTAGTAGAGACAGGGTTTCATGGTCTTGGCCAGCTTGGTCTTGAACTCCAGTCCTGATGATCCACCTGCCTCAGTCTCCCAAAGTACTGGGATTACAGGCATGAACCACCCTGCCCCGCAAGCTCACGTTTTTATTTTAAGCATTGATTACAATAAAATGATCATCCCTAGGCATTTGCTAAAGCTGAAAAAATATTGTATGTGTGTGTTTGTGATTTTATTTAATACACCTACAATCTTTTTTATTTCTTTTTGATAGAATTAGGCTTTGTTTCCCACCCAAATCTCCTCTTGAATTGTAATCATAATCTTGTTAAGGAAGACCAGGTGGAGGTAATTGAATCATGGGCGCGGTTTCCCCACTGCTCTTCTCCTGATAGTGAGTTCTCGAGAGATCTGATGATTTTATAAGGGGCCCTTCCCCCTTCAGTCAGCACGTCTCCTCCTGGCCACCTTATGAAGAATGTGCTTTGCTTCTGCTTCACCTTCTGCCATGATTTTAAGTTACTTGAGGCTTCTTCAGCCATGCTGAACTGTGAGTCAACTAAACCTCTTTCCTTTATAAATTGCCCAGTCTCAGGCAGTTATTTGTAGCAGTATGAAACCAAACTAATACTTATATTTTACAAATTGAAATTCTCTTTGAAGGCCATTTTACTATGCAAAATTCTTTAAATTGTAAACTCTTCTAAAAGGAAATTCTGTTCACTAAATGTGGGTCAAGAATTCTTATATGTACCTGGTGTTTGTGGCGTATTAGTGATTGTATTTATCCCTAATGAATCACTTAAATACCCTGAGAATATTTTCTGCCCTCTTAGCATGTTGGGGTGTAGTTCAAAACTTGAGATATTTGTTTAACATGAGTCTTGGTGCCTGACAAGAATAAGCTAGAAAGAGCTTTCCTCTTTACTGTCTATAGCAGGAACCACTTATACAATATCTCTAATTCCATAATTTCTTTCATCAAAAAGACCCCTATAGTCTATTATGAAGCTAATTAGGAGACTCACTTATTTTTAAAACCCAGTCCCTCTTGTTTGCCCACAGCTACTATGTGGCTGTGAAAATGCAATTTGATAGTTTCTTGTTCCCAAAAGGAATGAAAGAATAATTTATCTAATTAAAACCACTGTGATTTTGTGGGGTTTTATTTTTTTTTAAGTGGGAGGACAGTGTAATTACATGGACGAGAAAGAAGCCAAAACAGTAAAGTTAACTGCCTGAAAGTGAAACACCATGCAAGATAGTGCCTATATTAGTAAATTGTTGGGGGCTGGGTGGAGGTGCATGAGGATACACAGGACACGCTCTATTGGCCTGTGAATTGAACCTACCACTAAAAATAAAATAAATTATTTTTATGAAATGTGATAATCATACTCAGTTTCCCTCTCTAGTAGTCTGTGGAATAAATAGACTGTCTTGGTCAGTGTCCATAATATATATAGGCAGTGCTGCTATAAGACTAATTAGTGGATTAGTCTTGTGCTGGATTCAGACTAATACTGGTGTAGGCAGGTGGACCATCTATTTTTGTCAGTTGATTAATTGGAAGTTGCTTCTGAGTCAGTTAATGGCATGACTGTCACAAGGGCAAATTGGAGTGTAAGTTTATAGGACAGGCAGTAATTAGTGGTTCCAGATGTTTTACATGGAATCCAGTGAAAATACATAAAAAAAAGTATAAGTAATTAGAGCACCAATAAGATGCTGTTACCATATTCAGATTTGTAACTAAAATGCAAAGTAAAGTGACATAGTGGCTTTATAGAAACAAATGTAAACGTGAGATTACAAAGTTTAATGTATGCTTTGCTGCTCTGTACAATTAATGCTAGCACGGTGACAGCAAATTGTCTTGTGAGCAGCATACTATAGTTCAGGAGAATAAAGCAATTTGGGTGCCGAGATTGTCATCACAACTGAGGGTTCTAAGAACATATTTTCATCAGTTGTTTTATATAGTTTCATCCTGAAGGATTTTTTGAAGAAGCAGATCTCAGGTGTGGTAGAAATAGAGCAATTTCTTAAGTCTAAAAGTCTACATGAATCAATTATTAATTTAACCAGTGCTTTTTCATCTTTTCCCCCCACCCACTCTGCTTTTTCTTGAATGTAAGATATTATCAAGCTATTCTAGTTTTTTTATGGAGGGAAATGTTTAACTGACAAAAGCCAAGGAAACAGGAAGGCTAAAGGCATATATTTAGAGTAGTATTTATTCAAAATATTAAACACCTACTATGTGCAAATCATTTTATATAACATAGAATTGAGTCAATAAATATTAACTTTGTTCTTCTTCTTTATAAGCCAGGATATATTTTCTAAGGTACAAAGAGGATAGAATGCGTAAGAACAAAGATTACAGAGAAAAGGTAGTACAAAATTCTAAGACAGGAATTCATAATATGTGCTCCAGAGGAATGTCTGGGATTTGAGCCTATGACCCTATTTACAATGTGTCATTTTGTACTCCCAAATGTATATTTTGAAGGGTATGAATCTCTATCCTGGGGGGTAAGTTCGTCATAATTTTTCAAGACTCTGTCACCTCAAAAATTCAAAGGACAATTGGTTGAAGAAAAGGAATGAGCATGCCTATTAATTAGAGAACATGCTAATTAGTTCAGACATTTGCTAATCACTGCTTTGAAAATGTTTAAACACAATATATTTGTTACCTAGTTTTAGAATGTCACAGAACAACTTTAAGGCAGGAGTAATATCTATGGGAAGAACTTACTTCTCTGAAATGGAAACTGGGTCACTGAAATACTGGGAGGGAAGGAAGGAAGGAAGGAAGGAAGATAAAAATAACAGTTAACTTCTAATCGGGGGCTTGAAACTTCTGAGACTTCAGAGAGGATTTCCATAGATCCACTTCTTCATGAAAACACTGAAAAAAATTTCCAAATCAACTGTTTCAGAACTCTGAAAATTAGCCAAATACATTAACACTTTGAGGAGTGTATTTAAAAAACTGCTAAACTTGAGTAAAAACAAGAAAGTTTATGGCTGTTTAACTTGACCTAAACCCTTGCCCCTCTCCCCAGTTTTGAGTAGCCTTAAAAACCAACAGTCTTGGAGCACTGGAGGGGGCAGTCCAATTTTGGAACTCCTCAAATAGTAGCATCCCCAGAGCATCACCACTATTTAATCTGTCTTGAAGCTCTCTGAAAAAGCTGTGTCCACAGGGCATTATTATTTGACCTGATTCGGAAACCAAAAGCCCTATCTTCAGGGCATTGTTTAAAAAATTACAACAGCAATTGTTTAACATCACAGATGATACAATACCAGTTGGGCTGAACAAGAGCCTGAACGAAAACATAAAAGGAAGACCTGCCAGTGAGATATCCTTAGGGGTCTTTGTAAAGCTCTGACATATTGTGAGGGATTTAGAAGCCACATGTATAACAGGGCTGTGTGCATGCTGAGGAAAGACCAAAGAGTGCCCCAGTCTCTCATCTCTGACTGATATTGAGCTTCTGTACCCGGAGGAAGTGAAGGCAAAAGCAGAATTTAAAACTGAGCATTGCTGGAGTGCCCCAACACACACAAAGCTTTTTGGCAAAGGGTTGACTTACTGGTTCAAGGTATTCTAAAAAATATTTGAGCAATCACTAGCTGACCACTTAGCTAATCAGAGACTTCAGTGATTGCCCAGGACAGTAAATACAGACTTTGCAGGATTAGCCCTAGAAAATCTCTAAATAACAGACAG
This sequence comes from Saguinus oedipus, assembly GCA_031835075.1. Taxonomy (NCBI): domain Eukaryota; kingdom Metazoa; phylum Chordata; class Mammalia; order Primates; family Cebidae; genus Saguinus; species Saguinus oedipus. The sequence goes on along the minus strand of CM063177.1, from coordinate 6,401,066 downwards.
TAACAATAACAAAAATCAACAAGAAACCCTGGGAAAAATATATGACTTTCAGATTTGCCACATTTTATGATTTTCAATGTCTAATTTTTAAGAGAAAAATTGTGGTGCATACACAGGGAAATAAAGGTTGTCAATAGAAAATGTGGTTCTGAGGGAACTCAAACTTTAGACTTACAGACTTTAAATAAGCTATTATAAATGTGTTAAAGAACTAACAAGAATCCTATCCAAAGAATTAAAGAACAGTATGATAACAATTCACCAAATAAAGAATATCAGTAAAGAAACAGAAATTAGGCCGGGTGTGATGGCTCACACCTGTAATCCCAGCTCTTGGGTAGGCCAAGGCAGGTGGATCACGAGGTCAGGAGTTCATTACTAGCCTGGCCAAGATGGTGAAATTGTGTCTCTACTAAAAATACAAAACTTAGCTGGGCACGGTGATGGGCACCTGTAATCCAGCTACTCGGGAAGCTGAGACAGGAGAATCACTTGAACCCAGGAGGCAGAAGTTATGGTGAGCCAAGATCATGCTATTGCACTCTAGCCTGGGTTACAGAACCAGATTCTGTCTCAGAAAGAAAGAAAGAGAGAGAGAGAAAGTGAAAGAGGGAGAAAGAGAGAAAGAAAAAAGAGAGAGGGAGAAAGAGAAAGAAAGAAGAGAGAGGAAGGAAGAAATGAAGGAAGGAAGGAAGGGAAGTTATTTTAAAAACACAAACAGATATTCTAGAGCTTTAAAGCACAATAACCAAAATGAAAAAGTCACTAGAGGGATTCAACAGCAGATTTGAGTTGGCAAAAGAAAGTTTAGTGAACCTTCAGACAGGTCGATTGAGATTACCCAGTCAGAAAAACAGAAAGAGAAATGTATGAAGACAAATGAATACAGTCTCAGGGACCTGTGGGACACCATCAAGTCTATCAACATATACATTATGTGAGTCTCTGAAATAGAAAAGAGAGTGATCAGGGTAGAAAAAATATTTGAAGGAAATCATAGCCACAAACTCCCCAGATTTGCTGATAAGCATAAGATAAAGTCAAAGAGACCCACACCTAGTCAGATGGTCAAAAGACAAAGGAAAAATGTTGTAATCAACAAAAGAAACATGACTCATCCTGAAAAGAAATAATTCAATGAGAGTAATGGCTGATTTCTTATCAGAAATCAGGGAAGCCAAAAGACAGTGGAACTAACATTCAGTATGTTGAAAGAACAGTACTGCCAACCAATAATTCTATATTCAGCAAAATTTTCTTTCAAAAATGAAGGAGAGATTGACATATTATCAGGTAAATAGAAACTGAAATAATTTCTCACTAACAAGTGTTCCCTACAAGATTTACTGAAGTGAGATTTTGAAACTGAAATGAAAATACACTAGACAGTAACTCAAATTCATGTGATGAAATAGAGAACCTCCATAAAGATACTATACAGGAGTTCATTCAGTATGCTAGTATGTAGTAAAAATACCACAAACTGAGTGGCTTAAACAGCAAACATTTATTTCTCATAGTTCTGGAATCTGGGAAGTCCCAGATCAAGGTGCCAATAGGTTCAGCATCTGGTAGGGTCCCACTTACTAGATTATAGACAGCTATCTTCTTGCTGTGTCCTTACATGACAGAATGGGGTCAGAGAATTATCTTGGGTTCTTTTAAATAAAGGCAGTAATACCATTAATGAGGGCTGCACTCTCATAACCTAGTCACCTCCCAAAAGCTCCACACCCTAATTCTATCACATTGGGCATTAGTATTTCAATATATAAATGTTAAGAGAACATAAACATTTAGTCCAGTGTGATAGGTAAATAGAAAACATTTAACTGTAATTTTATGTAACTCTTTTCTTCTTTCACATGATTTAAAAGACAGTTGCAGCAATTGTTAAACTGTGTTAATGGGTTTATAATGTACAAAGTTGTAATTTCTATGAAAATAATAATACAAAGATTCAGAAAGAGTAGAGCTATATTGGAGTAAAGTCTCAGTATATTATTAAGTTAGCATTAATATGAACTAGATTATTTTAAATTAAGATGTTAAGTATAATTCTAGAGCAACCACTAAGAAAATAACTAAAAAACTGTAGTAAAAGACAGAACAAAGTAATTTAAATGGTACACTAGAAAATATCTACTGAATACAAAAGAAAGTAGTTTTGGAAGCATATAGAAACAAAGACATAAAAACTGTAGAGAAGAGCTAGTATAACGGCAAGTGTAAATCCTACCTTAAACTCTCTAATAAAAAGGCAAATGATGTTAGAAAAGATTTCCAAAGTGATTCAACTATACATCGTCTACAAGAGACATGCTTTAGATTCAAACAAATAAATAGGTTGAAAGTAAATAGATGAAAATATATACTATACAAAAAATAACCAAAATTTAAAATTGAGAGAATTGAAGGAAAAATATAAATAATTTAAAAATTGTTGTTGGAGAATTTAATATCTCACCATCAGAAATGGATAGAACACCTAAGCAAAAGGTCAACAAGGAACTAGAAGACTTGAACAACACTATACACTAACTAGACTTAAACATCTATAGTATACTCCATTCAATGACAGCAGAATATACATTTTTTCTCAGGTATACGCAGACTATTTTACAAGAGAGACAATATGCTAAGTCATTTAACAAGCCTCAGTAAATTTAAAAGAATTTAAATCATATGAAATATGTTCTCTGACCACAAGAAAATAAAATTGGAAATCAATAACAGAGGGAAATTTGGGGAATTACAAATACGTGAAAATTTAAAAACACACTTCTAATATCCAATGAGTCAAAGGATAAATAACAAGTGAAATTTTAAAATACTTTGAAATGAATGAAAATGAGAATGTAACATACTAAAACTTATACAGCTAAAATAGTGCTTAGAGAGAAATTTACATCTGTGAATGTCTATATTACAATACAAAAAAGATCATACATCAATACCTAATCTTCCACCTTAAGAACCTAAAAAATGGAAAGCAAACTAAACCTAAAGGAAGCAAAAAGAAGGAAATAATTTCAAAAATTAGAGTAAATAGAAATGAAATGAAGAATTAATAAAATAGGCAAAAATTAAAGAAACCAAATTTTATTTTGGAAAGATCAACAAAATGTATAAACTTTAGCTAGACTGACCAAGAAGTAGAGCACACTCAGATTACTGAAATCAGGAATGAAAAAGGAGACAGCCCTATTGTCCTTATAAAGGCAAGGGTAAAACAGCTTATAAGAGAATATACTATTAACAACCACATGCCAACAAAGTGGCCCACTTAGATGAAACTGATAAATCTCTAGAAAAACAGAAAATGCCAAAGGTAGCTAAACCGTAATGGAAACTGAACAGACTTATAACAAGTAAAGCAATTAAATTGGTAATTTAACAAATTCCAGTAATTAAAAAATTCCAGGCCCAGTGGCTTTATGATGAATTTTACCAAGCATTTATGGAAGAAATACAACCAGTTCTACACACTTTTTATACATACACTTCTAAAAAATAGAAACTAAGGAAACCCTTTCTAAATCATTCCAAGAAGCCAGTAGTACCCCAATACCAAAACAGAATGAAGATGTTACAAGAGTAAAAAGCTACAGAATGGGAGAAAATATGCACAAATCATATATCTGAGAGAGAATTTATGTCTTGAATATGTTAAAGACTTAATGACTCAGTAATAAAAAGACACAATGCAAAGTAGACAATGGATTTGGATAGACATTTTTTCAAAGAAGATATAAAATGACTAATAAGCACATAACAAGATACTCAAAATCATTTGTCATTGGAGAAATGCAAATCACAATCACAATGAGATACCACATTATACCCACTGGGGAAGGCTACGATAAAGAGAAATAGACAATTAAAAGGTCTGGTAATAAAGTGGAGAATTTAAAACCCTCATACATTGCTGGTGAGAATGTAAAATAGTATGGCCACTTCAGAAAAGAGTTTACCTCTGAAGGCATTACCTCTGTTCAAAAGATATAAAATCATATTACCCACACAAAAATTGTACAGAATATTCACAGCATATTTCCAAAATGATCAAAATCAGGACCAACCAAAGATGAATGGAGAGGACCAGTCATGGTGGTTCACGCCTATAATACCAGCACTTTGAGAGGCCGAGGTGGGTGGATCACCTTAAGTAAGAAGTTTGAGACCAGCCTAGCCAACGTAGTGAAACCCTGTCTCTACTAAAAATACAAAAAAAAATTAGCCAGACTCGGTGGCACATGGCTGTAATTCCATCTACTAGGGAAGCTGAGGCAGGAGAATGGCTTAAACACGGGAGGTGGAGGTTGCCATGAGCCCAGATCATGCCATTGCTCTCCAGCCTGGGTGACAGAGCAAAACTCTGTCTCAAAAAAAAAAAAGGTAAATGGAGAAACAAATTTGGCATATATAATAGAATATTATTTGGTATATATAATATTATATATTTGGTATATGTAATAGAATATTATTTGTATATATAATAGAATAATATAATGAATTACTGATACATGTTCAAGATGTATCAACTTTGAAAATACACTGAGTAAAGAAAGCCAATCACAAAAGTATACATATACGATTCAATTTATATGAAATAGGCAAATTTATATGGACCAAAAATAATTAATGGTTGCCTAGATCTAAGAGGCTGAAAGAAGCAGGGCATGACTGGCAATGTAGTTATGTAGTTAAGGTTTCTTTTTGGGGTGATGAAAATATTCTAAAATTAAGTTGTAGTGATGGTTGCACAGCCCAGTCAACATGCTAAAAACCATTTTAGTATATCATTTAAAATGATCGTATACTTTAAATGAATAAATTTAATGTACTAGGAATTATATCTTAAAACAACTGGTTTTTTTAAGCCAATGAAGAAATGAAGTGCTAATTTATATGTTTATTGCTTTCTTAAGAATATTTTCTTCGAGATAACATATAATGTATTGCACATAAAACTCCAGCATATCACCTAATAATCACTTGACCTTAAACAAGTTACTTGAATGTTCCAAGATCCTGATATTTCCACTTAAAAATGGAGGAAATAATGCATCACAGGGATTTTGAGAAAATATGTTAAGTAATGGCACACTTTACATTCCTAATGAATATTCATTCCTTCCTTCCTGCCATCAGGGGTCATGGGCTCAAGAGAAAAATGATAGTCACGGACAATTCTTAAATTCCCAATAGGGAATTCAATAAATCCAACAAACCAAAGGTTACGTGTAAATTTTCTTTTTGCCAATGGAGGGGAAAGATAATTAAATGAGGCAAGGAGAGGAAAAAAGGTGGCTAGGGAAAACTGCACAAAAAGAGAGGAGAGAAGTCATATGAACAAGCACAATGAAATAGACTCAAAGAATCAGCAACTTATGTACATTTTTAAAGACATATTGGGCCAAATTAAATGGGATTTGGATCATCCTAATTAAAATTTAAACGATGCTGCATTTGCTTGTTCAGAAAAATTCATCTAAAGGTGAAATTTGGCAGATGGCCCGTAGGGCTTTATATCCCAACTCGGTTTGGAATCTAATGAATTGATTAAGTAGAAAAATCATAGAAACATAAATTTCACCAATATAACTAAGCAAATAAGCAATCTCTACTGCACTTTCAAATTTTTTCTTGCACTAAAAATTTAAAGCTTTTTTTATTGACTTTTCAATTGTATTAATTGTATTCTAAAGAAACTTAGACCAAAGTATTTAAGACTTTCATTTGAGTGAATTTAAATCACTGGTCTTAGAACATTCAATAATATTTGATAGGATTATACTTCTCTGAATTAATTTTTTAAAGAAGGAGACATACTATATAGAATAGCAGTATAAAAGAATATAATTATTGAAAGACTAATTTGTAGTTTTAAAGATATAGCATAATAAAGTCTTTACAATATAATAACCTAAAGATCGTACATCATAGGCTGAATATTGTGCTTTTATGAGATTTATCTTTGAGAATAAAAGTTATCTAATTCTACAATTGATTAATGCTGTATCCTTATAGTTTATATTAACTAAATATTCTCAAAAACATAATTTTTAAGATTCTTATTGTATCTACATCACAAAGTTTATTCTTCAGTTTTTGCATTTTCTGTTGCATTAATATTATTTAAATGTTGGATAGACAGGAAAAATTTTTAATTCTTGCTATTAAGCATTGATATTTGGGATTAACAATGGTTTTCTCTCAATGCTCTACTCAGAGCAGTTTGATTCAGATAATCCCTACCAGAAGCACATCTCCGTGATTGTTTTCTGTATCCGTAGTACAGCAGTGATAAAGCCATGAATGCTGAATGTGCTGTATTTCTTCAGCCAACAATGGGCAAATGACATTTCTAAGGCTATGTATCAGTTCCTACTGCTCATCATTAATCCCTGTCCTTTCCAAATCTCAACTGTTGCTTTACAAATAATTAAAAAGGCAACAACAACCTCTTAATGACACCCTGCAGCAGCTTTACCGTGGAAAGGGAAACGGATCATGTTTTTTGGCACATATTTTCCCCTTTTTTCAACTCCCATGGAAAATTTGCTAACATACTTGTTTTTGTTAGTGTCAATAATAGATGTAATGTGTTTAATTCCCTTCTCCCTTTTCTTCCTCTAAATGGAAAAGACCTCTCAACAGTGTTTTATATTTCACCTTCAAAGTTTGAGTTGGAAAATGTTTTCCCATATTTAATGAAAGTTTGGTGAGCTTCTAAACCTAAGCAATTTTTAAACTCTGAGTTTGAAATTCCCCCATCTCAAAAATAGAGGTATACCTAATAATGATAGCCTTTTGTGGAAGATTAACTGAGCAAAATAAATTAGAAGCATCTAACAGTATTTCTTACTATTTTTACAATCTTCATTCTAAGCCCAGATTCTCTAGCAAACACAGTCCAAGATAAAAGCTCACTGGCTATTATTTCATTCAAGAGTGTAAGTTCAGGGAAATAGGAGAAAGGAAAAAGAGAGTTGGCACTGAAAAAGTGAGAACAATGTATATATGGGATTGCAAAGCCTGCCGCATCTTGGTACCAAGAAAACTGCATACATTTTTGACAATCTTTCTAAAGCCCGGATGAATCACTGCAGCTCAGGGCAATCCATTTGGGGAAATAAACAGAAAAGCATTGATCTGCTAGTTCCCATCTCCTTATGTCAAAGATTCACCTTGAGGGACATTAACTTCCCCACACTTCCAGGTGGCAAGTGCCAGGGTTTTGAGGAGATCCCTGGAATCTGACATCTTAATACCAACAGGGAGGCCCTGGGACAGGAGGGAAGAATTTCAAATCACAGGCTGTGGAGACAAGTTCTGTGATAATGGTCCATCCTGACCTCTCAGAGCCTGTGCAGAGCTGGTCACACCACAGTAACAGGGACCTCCAAGACAGGGGAGGCTGAGAGAAATGGGGCGGGTGCAGAAGTATCTGGTTCACTCTCCTTCAAAACAAAGTCCTGTAGGCAGTATATTCATTTGTCAAGTGACAGAAATCAATATATTCTTGTTCTATTTTAGGATAAAAGATAGTATTAAAAAAGCTTGATTATAATCACCTACAAAAACCTATAAAAACCAGATTTGTGTCTGTGTGTGTGTGTGACAGAGTTTCACTCTTGTTACCCAGGCTGGAGTGCAATGGCGCGATCTCAGCTCACCACAACCTCCGCCTCCTGGGTTCAGGCAATTCTCCTGCCTCAGCCTCCTGAGTAGCTGGGATTACAGGCACCTGCCACCACGCCCAGCTAATTTTTTATATTTTTAGTAGAGACAGGGTTTCACCATGTTGACCAGGATGGTCTCGATCTCTTGACCTCGTGATCCACCTGCCTCGGCCTCCCAAAGTGCTGGGATTACATGCGTGAGCCACCGTGCCCGACCCTCAGATTTTTTTTTTAAGACATTGCAGCTAAGTACAACTTCTGGCTTTTATTATAAATCTTTTTAGAATTTTATTTTTAATTGACAAATAATTGAATATATTTATGGGCATAATGTTATGGTTTGATAAACATATACATCGTAGAATAGTCAAATCAGAGTAGTTAATGCATTCATCACTGTACATACTTATCATTTCTTTGTAGTGAGAACATTAGAATTCACTCTTTTATTTAGCAACTTTAAAATACAGAATACATTATTATTAACAATAATCACCATGCTGTGCAATAGATGAGCAGATGTTATTCCTCCTGCCTAACTGAAGCTCGGTACTCTGATCAACATCTCCCCTTTCCTTGTCCAGCCCAACCCTACCCTGCAGCACCTGATAACCACTATCCTACTCTACTTCTCAGTTTGACTTCTTTTTGATTCCACATGTAAGTGAGATCACACAGTAATTGTCTTTCTGTGCCTGGATTACTTCACAAAAAAATAATGTCCTTCATATCTATCCATGTTGTCACAAATGGCAGAATTTTCTTCTTTTTTGAGACCTAATAGTATTCCATTGCATGTATATATGCCACATTTTTAAAACCTATTTATCTATTGAACATTAATGACTTAATGTTGATGATAAAAAGCAGTGCTGCAAAATATTTGAAAGGTTGATTCTGAGCCAAATCAGGGCTTATGATACAGCCTCGGGAGAGCCTGAGAACATGTGCCCAAGGTGACTGGGTTCCAGCTTAGTTTTATACATGATTGGGGCACAGAAGCTACAGGCAAAGACATAAACCAACACATGTAAAACATACATTGTTTGGACATCTCAAAGCAAGAGCTTCCAGGTCATAGGTGGGTTCAAAGATTTTCTGAGTGACAATTAGTTCAAAGAGTCAAGGTTTGCTGGTAAATATCTCTTATTAGATCTTAAAAGGTGTCAGAATCTCTGGAAAAGGCCTGGTAAGGGAAAGAGATACTCTGTAGTATGCAAATTTCCCCCCTCAAGAGATGGCTTTGCAAAGCCACTTCAAAATATGTCAAAGAAATCTATTTTGGGGTAAAACACTTTGATTTCCTTCAGGGTCTGCTATCTGTCATGTGATGTTATGCCAGAGTCAAGTTAGAGTTGGGTATCTTAGTGCTACAAAGAGTCTATTTTTCAGTCTTATGATCTCTGTTTTAATATTAATGCTAGTCAGTTGTGCCTAAATGCCAAAGATAGGAGAGCATAATAAGGCATGTCAGACTTCGCTCCAGTTATGGCCTGAATTAGATTTTAAGTTTTCTTAGGGATCCCCTTGGACAAGAAGGAAGTCCCTTCAGTTGGTTGGGGGCCAGGGAGCTTAGAATTTTATTTTTGATTTACAATACTGATTTCAATTCCTTTGGATATGTACCTAGCAGTTGGATTGCCAGATCATTATAAATCTTTAAATGTATTACAATTTTGTTATATAGGTCTTAGTCAGTTTAAACTGCCATAAAAAAATACCATACAATAGACTGGGTGGCTTAACAACAGAAATTTGTTTTCTCATAGTTCTGAAGGATGGAAAGTCTAAGATCGAGGTTCTGGCTCATTTGGTTGCTAGACAGAGCTCTCATCCTAGCTTGTACTCAGTCACCTTCTCTTTGTATCCTCACATGGCAGAGATAGAGACCTCTCTCTCTCTTCCTCTTCTTCTAAGACCACTAATTTTATCAAATTAAGGCCTCCCACCCCCACTTTATGACCACTTTTAGCCTTAATTACCTCCCAGAAGTCCTATGTCCAAATGCAGTCACATTGGGAGTTAGGGCTTCAACATATGAATTTTAGAGGAACACAATTTAGTTCACAGCACTTGCATATCACAGAAAACAAATCCATAGAAATGTTAATACAATAAAGAATGAGTGGTTGGCCGGGCGCGGTAGCTCAAGCCTGTAATCCCAGCACTTTGGGAGGCCGAGGTGGGTGGATCACGAGGTCAAGAGATCGAGACCATCCTGGTCAACATGGTGAAACCCTGTCTCTACTAAAAATACAAAAAAATTAGCTGGGCATGGTGGCGCGTGCCTGTAATCTCAGCTACTCAGGAGGCTGAGGCAGGAGAATTGCCTGAACCCAGGAGGCGGAGGTTGCAGTGAGCTGAGATCATGCCATCGCACTCCAGCCTGGGTAGCGAGCGAAACTCCGTCTCAAAAAAAAGAGTCGTTCAAAACCTTTTTATTTTTGTGAATGCTACAATTAAAATATTTCTGCATGCAAATGATTGTGAATTTTTCTTGTATAAAGTTTTCTAATCTTAAAGACATGACCTAAAACAAGTAGAAAATATTACTGGACTCTGAAAGCATTGTGACCTTGTCATTTTCAGATAAGAAAGTTGTAGTTATTGATACTTTTCTAAAATCGTTATATTTATGAACAAGCAAATGTATCTACACAGGATTATCTGAACCTAACCATAGGATCATAACCTTTCATTGAATAAGTTTGATTAAGTTATTTTTGCCAGAAAATTCATGGCTGATTTCCATACAATAATCCATTTAGTCAATTCAACAATTTATAGGACTGAAAATATTAATTGTAACTTGAAATCCATTTTATTTCAAGCAATATGGCAGATTAAATCACCAAGAATCTTCCAGATAGAAAGTGTGTTAAATGTAACCTTTAACATGAATGAATGAGCTGAAGAAAGTAAGAAAAATCCAGGGGGCAGAGGAATAGGCAAGAGCAGAGTACCAAGGAGAAGCACCACGTTGATGCTTAATTACAACTTGTGGGCAACTATGGATTCAGGGACCTTGAGTTTGATACCAGCACAAGGCAGGAAGCCAGACTGGAGGATAGGTCATACACAGCTGGGATCCAGAAAGGTCTCCACTTGGCCGTGGAGAGGAAGGAGGTTAGGAGAGAGTGACTTACAAGAAAACCTGACCAGCAGTGATAAAGAGTATAGAAGGATAGATGTGGCCGGGCGCGGTGGCTCACTCCTGTAATCCCAGCACTTTGGGAGGCCAAGGTGGGTAAATCACGAGCTCAGGATATCAAGATCATCCTGGCTAACGCGGTGAAACCCCCTCTCTACTAAAAATACAAAAAATTAGCCAGGCGTTGTGGCACGTGCCTGGAATCCCAGCTACTTGGAGGACTGAGGCAGGAGGATCGCTTGAACCCGGGAGGTGGAGGTTGCAGTGAGCCAAGAACATGCCACTGTGCTCCAGCCTGGGTGACAGAGCAAGACTCCATCTCAAAAAAAAAAAAAAAAAAAAAAAAAAGGATAGATGCTAGATAGATAGAAAAAAAGAGTTATAGAAATAAAGGTATATTTCTCTTAGCCTTGGCTCTGGATGGAGGTTTAAAAATATTTCCTTGAGATTTTGTAAAATGCAAACTAAATCATATTTAGGGTTATGGAGCCAGTAATCACACTAACTATAGAGCTCACAAAACTGCAGAGATTATTTCATTCATGATGGATCTAGATCTTTCAAGCACCTGAAGAAATGTATCCCTCATTCAAACCTCCCAGAACTCACAAACACGAACTCAAACTCAAAGACATGAAAACATAAGGAAGCAAGTGCTAGATTCTCAGAAACAACAAGAAAAATATCTGAAATGAGATTTCAGATATTTGCCTTGCCAGATACAGAATTAAAATAAGAATAAATGAATAGATGTTATATTTAAATAAAGAAGAAATATAGCTTTAAGTAAAATTTTAAAATAAAATGTTTTTCGGGAAATGTAGTATCTAATGGTTTGTAGTATCTAAATTCAAGGTGCAAAAAGTTGATTTAAACCATTTGCGGAGATGAACTCTATTATAAAAATAAATTTGCTACAGTATGAGGAAGAAATAAAACTTGTGTAATGTTGGTGGTCGTAATATTGCTGCAATGGTCACTTGTATTTGAAAAAGAACAAAAAGTAACTTCTGCTTCTGAGAAATTTTAATGAATAATATTAAATGCAGCTGTTAACTAGTGAAATACAACTGACAAGACGACTATGAAATAAATATAAACAAATATAAGTATACATATATATGTATCTCTGATAGCCTGAAATGTATTTGATATATATATATATTACCTTATATGTGTGAATGTGTATATCATGTTGAACTATATGAAATTGCCACATTGTATGGCAGAAACAGTCACAATAGTCAGTTTCATACAGTTACACCTATATATGCATATTGGATTGAAGATGCATGATATAATATAGGTTTTCCATATAATGGTGAAAAAATATTCTTTTGCTCCAAGAGTTCTCAGAGTTCTGTCTCACAGTGAATAGTCTACATGACAGTAACGTTTCTTACTCACAATTGTGGAATTCACACACAGGTCATATGCTTAGTTCTGCTTATGATAATGATGCTCAACAGTTAATGGGCTTTGTCAGACACTTGCCTATATCTTCCCACCTTCCTCTCCAACCACCAAGTTTCTAGACCCAAGGTTCTTGTTTCTCCAAAACGTGCTTGCAGAGATAGCTATGCCTTCTTTGCCGTTTATTTTAGGCCACCATGTATTAGTGATACCTAATATTAGATTATTGTAAGATGAAGATTGAAGACTGGCTTGAAGGATCTGTCAGGAAGCTTTTCGATTTTCAGATTATATCACATACAAAAACTCTTGCAAGCCAAATCTGTCTCAGAATTAAAATAACCTGAGCAACCTAAATAAAAATGATTCCATGTATACACGCATATCAGAGAAAACATTGCTCTCATCATGCCACCCCACTTCATTGCTTGCAGAGTATCCTTGAAATTCATTCACTCAGTGTTCAGAGTCTCCTGAAACCTGCCTCCAGACCTCAATTCCAAACATTCAACCTGACCTCCAAAACCAATTTAGTCTTTAGCCTCCTCCAGTAAAAACAGTTGTTAAAAGTCCAAAGTCTTTAACAAGTTATCTTCTGAAAGCCCAGGGAGGAGTGGGGAAAGGATCTCCTTATTCCACAGAACTTCTAATTTCCCAGTCAGTTGTCCAAGAACACAATGCCATTCCTCATGCTTTCTTTGCCTATAAGCTGTTCTCACCCACCTGGTAAAATCTACTTCCCTCTTCACGTGTCAACCTGAGGGAATGTGTTCTCTTTCTGGGTCCACAAGGGAGTGTAGTTTTAAGGGCAAGAATTTCCCAGCACTATGCCCCCTTCCTATCTCTCTCCATCCGGGAGATTTAACAGTTTATGTTTAATTTCGCGGGTGTGGGAAGAAACTAAGAGTCAATCACTCAGGTGGAAGTTCTAAGGAACTCCTTTCATTGGCCTGGGGTCTTAGAGAAGGTGGGGTTCCTCCCAGGTTAACAGTCCCCTTCTTCCACATCCCTTCGGACTCCATGTTTGGGTCCCCTTCCACGAACAGTCTCGTGTAAGCCATCTTTCTCTCTCCTGGATTTCCCTCTGGAGTCCCCTTCCACACTCTCTCATGGAAGCCTGTCTTCCCCTCCTAAACTCCATCCCTCTCTCTTCCCTTCCACTCGGTGTGGAAGCTGCTTTCCTCTCCTGGATTCCATCTTTCTGGATTCTCTCACTTAGTGTGAGCGTTATCTGTTTCTTTGTCTCTCCTTCTCCTGTTTCTCTCTCTCTTTAAATAAATCGCTTTCTGCAAACACTTTTAAGTCCGGCATTTACTGCGCACTGCGCCGGGGTCCCCTCTCTCATTCTTGAAAGGGCAGGAGACCAAGAACCTGGAGAAACGTCCTCTCGGGGGAGCTGAGGGCACCCTGAACCCCAGTATTACAAACCCCTCAGTGAAGTCCTCCTTGATGTCTTTGGCAGCATCTGATGGTTTTTCCTCTACGTCCCCTTAGCACTCTATTCACATCTCCACTTGTCTCTCCCACTAGACTGTAGATTCACTTTTGTTAGGACCATACCATCTGAGTACACCAGTGTTTAAAGCATAACCCAACACTATATGTTTCTGCTGAATGAATGAATGAATAAACAAATGAATGCAAGTTGCTTAGAGAAATCATGATAGAAATACTAATATTTTACTGCATAACAAACCAGAGAATGATTAAAAGATTGATCTTCATACTCAAAAGTGTATCTTCCCGATGACACCAGCCTTAGAAGAACCGTTTCTGTATTACTATTGTCATGCTGGAATTCAAAGGGTTTTTCTTGGTTCTTATAGAGACTGCAGCTGTATAACTACGAGGCTAATTATTCTTCTGATCTCATAGTTTGATTTATGTGAATTGGGACACCCAGTAAGGAAAGTAAAAAGAGATCCACTTAGTTATAAGCAATTCTCATTATAGAACAACCTCCAGCCAGGCCAATGCAGAAGGCCTCAGGGAATACTAAAAATAAAAAAAGATAGTGGATTTTTTTTCCTTGCAAGCACAAATTATTTTTTAACTGTAAAAAGCAATGTGCAGTTTAGTCATCCTGGTGAAAGGATGATTAATTTCTATCATGTTAGAATATAACATATGGATTACCCGAGAAAGTTTTAAATTTCACCAAAAATTCAAGGAAAATATGTAAGTTTAAGAATAACTATTGCATATAAATTATATATACTTCTTTTAGATAATATAGAAGAGATAGCCACCCACCCTGAGTTTTATTGTACAGTTCTGTTTTTTTAATTTAAACCCTATTGAAGCTTTTTTCTTCCCATGTTTTAAACTATTCTGAAATTGTAAGATTTGAAAATCCTTCATTAACAGCCGGAGAGTCCTGTCATTACCGAATGCCACGAGAATAATGAAACCCCTAAAATGATAAGGTGCTAGTGTCTGAGCAGAATAGACCTTTAATTAGAGAAAGTTCATGCATTAATATTCAACATTAGGCAGTGATTAATAGATACACCATGTGGGTTTTTTTTTTTTTTAGGAGGATAGATAACAACGTGTCCAATTTTAATGTAAATCTAGTGGCAATTTTAGTATCTTACTCTAAAATGCTCTGGTTAGTTTTGGAGACGTAAAAAGAAAATGTCTTCCAGGCCGGGCGCGGTGGCTCAAGTCTGTAATCCCAGCACTTTGGGAGGCCGAGGCGGGTGGATCACGAGGTCAAGAGATCAAGACCATCCTGGTCAACATGGTGAAACCCCGTCTCTACTAAAAATACAAAAATTAGCTGGGCATGGTGGCGTGTGCCTGTAATCCCAGCTACTCAGGAGGCTGAGGTAGGAGAATTGCCTGAACCCAGGAGGCAGAGGTTGCAGTGAGCCAAGATCGAGCCATTGCACTCCAGCCTGGGTAACAAGAGCGAAACTCTGTCTCAAAAAAAGAAAAAGAAAAAGAAAAAGAAAAGAAAATGTCTTCCAGTGAGCACATCCTCTGTAAATGTTAACAGCAAAGCTCCTTAAAATAATTTTATTCTCTGAAATTCTTGTCAGAGCTAGTTGGAAGATTTTCATGTTTAATAACCACATGTATCTGTTTTTTTTTTTAATGAAATCAACATAAGGTGTTCATTCTTTTCTCCATTCTAGAAAAGACGTCTACTCTTACTGACCTCTTTCCTTACTCTTACTGACTGATCAAGGAAAACGATTTTAGTTTTTCCATCTTTTTATCTATTTTGACAGTATTTTTTTTTCCTCCAGGGAAATCTCTAAATAGCCAGGTAATAATTCTCAGAGTGAGTAGTATACTGAAAGCAAAAGTTAAGAATGACATACAGGATAACTTTTCTCTCTTCGTATTCTGTGGGGGCTCAGTCTATTAATAAAGAGATTTTGTCTATGTTCTCCAAATGTTTCTGTCAATAGGGTAAATTGTTGTTATGCATTTAATGTGATAAACTCATTGTTTCTCACAGCTTCATCTATCACACAATCCCATCCTTTCTCCTTAAATCTAGATTTTTAATGCCAAACACCTTCTGCATAAAATTTTTGTTCAATTCCACAACTGAGGTTAAAATTTAATCTACCCAACTGATGTAGTTCTTCTTTCAACATTGCTTATTTCTCATTAACACAACCAGTTAGTTACCCTGGCTCAAGAAATTGACAGGAAAATTGGACTTATCTGCTTCTTCACTTCATGTTTCTCGAGTCTGTTTTAATCTAAGCTCTGTTTTAATCTAGATTCCACCACAAAGCAGAACCAGAGACCAAAGCTTATATAAAAGTATTTTACTTTATTTGATAACATAATTGTAGAGAATAGGCATGAGAGGCAGCAGCTTTGACCAGGGAAGGAGAAGAAAAATTGCTACTGATGAGCTTCCCCAAGAGCAAGTATTGTTCAATCTCACAGGATTTTCTGGGGAGCCTTATGAAATAAGTTTGAGAACCAATAGCTTAAAGGCAACAGGGGAAAGCATTTATCCATTGGTCCTCATCCCAATTACTTACGGTTGGAATTTAAGTAATGTACTTCTTGTGCATGAATGAAGGCCAAATGTGGTCCCATAGTGTATTAGTCCATTTTCATCCTGCTGATAAAGACATACCCGAGACTGGGTAATTTATAAGGAAAAAGAGATTTAGTGGACTCACAGTTCTATGTAGCTGGGAAGGCTTCACAATCATGGCAGAAGGTTAAAGGCACATCTCAAATGGCAGCAGACAAGAGAAGAGAACTTGTGCAGGGAAAGTCCCCTTTATAAAACCGTCAGGTCTCATGAGACTTATTCACTATCACAAAAACAGAATGAGAAAGACCTGCTCCCAGGATTCGGTCACCTCCCAGTGGGTCCCTCTCACAACATGAGGGAATTATGGGAGCTACAATTCAAGATGAGATTTGGGTGGGGACACAGCCAAACCACATGACATGGGTGTCCCACACCATGGTGCTAGGGAAGTCTCATGGCAGAAAATAAGAATTACATGGTCTAGGCCCAAGGTGAGATATCTAAGGCTGGACTGAGGCAAAGCTGATTGAAGCATTTACTGGAACTTGTTAGCATAGCCATGGCTGGGTAAGAGACGGTCTGAGAGGATATGAAACGGCCAGTATGCCATGTATTAGTCCACTCAGACTGCTATAACAAAATAGCATAGACTGAGTGACTTAAATGACAACATACTTCTCACATGCATGAAGTCTGGGAAGTCCAAGGTCAAGGTGCCAGAACATTCAGTTCCTGGAAAGGGTCCTTTTGATAGTTTTCAGACAGCACCCTCCCTGCTGTATCCTCACATGGTGGTAGAAAATGAGGGGAAGCTCTCTCTAGTCTCTTCTTATGAGGACACTAATCCCATTAAAAAAAAAAAAAAAAAAACATCCTGATGACCTCATCTAAAGTACCTTCAAAAGGTCCTACCTTCAATACCATTACATTAGAGGCTAGAGTTCAACATGGAATTTTGGGAGCATGTAAGCATTCAGTCTATGACACAGCCTATCCCTTGCATTATTCAGATCCAAATGCCTTTTATAAAATTCAAACCATCACTGAATTCCCCTTCAAGGTAATTTTAAGTCACAATCTCTGAAAAGATTTAGTACCAGTTATGATTGGAACAAATTTCAGTCTTCACTATTGCAGCCAATTTCAAGGTCATAATTCATATTTATAATCTCCCCCCCCCTTTTTTTAATTATTTATTCTATTTATTTCCCTCACCGTTTGTAACATTTTGGCTGGCCTAGACTTCTTTGCTAGTTAGACTCAGACTTTACTGGAGAGACCTGAGCCCTTAATTGAGCTGCATTTACTATATTTGTCCACTTACATTTTCCCTAGACCTGGAAACACATATATTCACCCCTCATGAACACTGTGGTTCCACACACACTCCTTCATATCTCCATTGCATATCACCAAACATAGCACTTCACAGAAATTCGGGTCAGTCCCTCCCTTAGAATAGTAATTACTCATCTTGGCTACTGCAATGGCATGGGCAGCCCAAAGTGACCAAGTGGTAGCTGTAGTTTCAACTTAAAGTAAGACAGAGTAAAAGTTCTACTTTGCCTTCTGGTCAAAACAATCCTTTTCCAGAAATTAGCAGAAATTATGAGTCCTGCAAAACCTATTTGTTGGGATGGGGAGCACAGACTTCACAACTGGGTCACTGGGAATGATAGTGAGAGGAGCCAATTCTACTTTTGCCCCTTGGTTCTGGGACCCATGTATTTTAGCTACTGCAGACAGCAGCATACAATCGATTAGTGCATGTACCACATCCAAGAGAACAGCAACCCAACCCATACAGTATTATACCCAACTTTGCGTCTTCACTGGGCCTCTAATAACTATTCGATTTTTCTGGTTCTAAGTGATGAGATGTAGTCAGACAAGTGGGATGTGTGTTTATATTCCCATCCTTCAACCTTCTGTATCATAAAACTAGTCTCCTAGACTGAGAAAATTAAGTGTAAGAAACCACGCAAATATATATCAGATGTTGTATAAGCCCTAGGACATTGATGGTAATGGTACTGACCCTAGAGGAAGAAAAGGCAAATTCATATGAGAAGGTGTCAGTTCATGAGAGGATTAACTTGTGCCCCTCCAGGGAAACTAAGTCTAATATAATCAACCTACCACCAACTGGCTATAGCCATATTCTCAAAGAATGGTGTTACTATGCGGGCTGAGCATCATTTTGTGTGCTGGCTAGTTGACAGTAGTTAGATAAGCTTTAAAGAAAGGGAGCCCAGGTCGGGCCTGGTGGCTCATGCTTGTAATCCCAGCACTTTGGAAGGCAATGGTGGGTGGATTACTTGAGGTCAAGGGTTTGAGATCAGCCTGACCAATACGGTGAAAACATATCTCTACGAAAATTACAAAAATGAGTCGGGCATAGTGGCTCACGCCTGTAGTCCAGCTACTTGGGAAGCTGAGATCAGAGAATCGCTTGAATGTGGGAGGTGGAGGTTGCAGTGAGATAAGATGGAGCCACTGCACTACAGCTTGCATAACAGAGTGAGACACTGCGTCAAGAAGAAAAGAAAGAAAGAAAAGAAGGAAAGAATGAAGGAAGGAAAGAAGGAAGGGAGGCAGGGAGGGAGGGAAGGAGGGAGCCCTCCTGTGGAACCAGCATAGATAGATCCCTATTATTGTTCACTCTGTTCCTGGGGTTGTTAAAGGAAGAGGTGTGCTGACATCCACAGGACAAATCCTACGTCCTTGGTTACTGAGTACCGCTTCTGAGGTAGATGCTCCTTGATGGGCATTAAAATGAGACACAAATGCACACTTTGTGGCCACTTTCATAGATCCAGTTGCATGTATCATTCTATGGTTTTGTTGTTTATTTCTGGCTGTCTTTCTTTGGAGTCTTGACCAACTAGCCAAAGCATTAACTGCCCAGAAGCCCAAAACTCAGATCACTGCTTCTTCCATACAAAGTGAACTTCCTATTGTTATCCTTGAAGATCTGCCTTCAGAATGTTTTCATAGAGCCGTCCTTGGATGAACCTTAGTTGATTATCCAGAAAAAACTAACATGAAAAAAAATCACACCAACATATCTATGAATCAGGCTCAAATTTCTACTCCTTTGTCATGTAGTCACAGGGAAGCCCAGGATACCACGGTTATGAGTGGTGGGAAAGGGACTGCACCTCACAGATACCTTAGGAGTTTTCTCATCTGTTTATATAATCTATGTCTCCTGGAACTTCTCAGGTCCAGTATTAAATAGTATATTCATAATGGATCATTGCTCTCCCTGCTCAACTTTATGACACAGTAGATTTGATAATATCCAGCTCAGTCTCATAGTTAATTTGTGTTCCAAGATTGGGCATTCAGTCTCTACTAGGATTCAATATCATATCAGGTCAGTAATTACTTTTCAAATGTTCCGAAATTCTCTGTTATTAAAGGAATGGCCTCGCTCTGGCACACCAGGATTTTTTTGCTGGGTGTCTTCTGTTTAAGTTTGTCTTCTGCAACACATAGGCAACTTGCCAGGACATCTAAAATCCTAGCCAGTTCTTGCTAATCATATAAAATTAAGATTTATGTCACTGTCTTAGTCAGCTTTCTGTTGCTATGACTGAATACCTGGGACTGGGTAACATACGAAAACATCTATTTCTTACAATTTTGGAAGCTAGGAAATCAATATCAAGAGATCCCATCTTGTGAAGGCCTCTTGCTGGTGAAGAGGGACTCTGCAGGGCCCAGAGGCTATGCAGGGGCATCACATGGCAAGGGGGATCATGAAAGAGGGCCAGTCTGGCTTTTTATAACAGACCCACTCTTGTGACAGCAAACCAGCTCCTGTGATAACCCATTGATCTATTATTTCATTAACATATTAAGCCATGAATTGACTAAATCCATTTATGATGCCAGAGCCCTCATGACCCAATAATCTCTTAAAAGCCCCACCTCCCAATACTGTTACGTTGGAGATTACATTTCAACATGAATTTCAGAGAGCACAAACATTCAAACCATAACCAATATAGTGAGCCAACATGGTGTGTTTCAGAATATCAAAATGATCGAAGTCCTGAAGACCATATAGTGACAGAGATCAGGAGATTTAACATAGCTCTGAGATAAAGCAATAAATGTAAATTATTGTCCATCTGTGTAAGAATCATCTGCTTTTTTATTTCTCTTACTGAAAGGGGCTGAAGGGATCACATCCACCAAACCAGTAGTACCAAGCAGCAGCATACCAAGTGCCAGAGGCTGAGTTCATCCATTCTTGAAAAGATACTACCTTGAACTTGCCATTTGGATTATCATTTAGCTACGTTCATTGGATTATCATTTAGAGTTCATTGCTATATGCTCTGACCTATTGGGTTTATTCATATTCTGAACAAGAATTGATCAGTGTTATGAGGGGATTTATAACTTATGCAACACTTACATGTTTAATAGTTGTGTTAACCTCTGAAATTCCTTTTGCCATGCAGTGCAATTTCTGATTACCATCTTTGCTGGAATGGGACAGGGTGGGGATGCAGTTTAAGGAGATTTTACTTAGCCTTTTCAGCTATAATGGCTGCTACCTCCTAATCAGGTAGTCAGTGTAAGATTCTTCCATCTATAGAGTATATCTATCCAAATTATACATTTAGGTGCCTAGGAAAATAGCTACAGGGCTTGTCTATGTTCCTGTTAAATTTATTTGAGATGGACTTCAGCCCAAACTACTATCAACTGAAGATGCCACAGGAATGGAAGAAATCACACCTAATAGAACAGATGAGAACTCTGGTAACACTACTATTTAAAAAGGAGGCAAAGAAAAAACAGTAAAAGGGAGAAAAACACTCATTTGGGGACAGAGGAAGAGAGATCAGAACAAAGAATGAGAGCAATATACAGCAAACCCAGGACAGAAAATATATATATATATATATTTTTTTTTTTTTTTTTTTTTTTTTTTTTTTTTTTTGAGACGGAGTTTCGCTCTTTTTACCCAGGCTGGAGTGCAATGGCGCGATCTCGGCTCACTGCAATCTCCGCCTCCTGGGTTCAGGCAATTCTCCTGCCTCAGCCTCCTGAGTAGCTGGGATTACAGGCACACACCACCATGCCCAGCTAATTTTTTGTATTTTTAGTAGAGACGGGGTTTCACCATGTTGACCAGGATGGTCTCGATCTCTTGACCTCGTGATCCACCCGCCTCAGCCTCCCAAAGTGCTGGGATTACAGGCTTGAGTCACCGCGCCCGGCCAGAAAATATTTTAAGGAGAAAGAAGTGGTCACCAATGTGAAATATCACTGAAATGAGGCAAATAGATGTGGAAAACAGGAAGACATTATTTCCCCTTGCTAGGGCAGTTGAAGCAGAATAGCAGGAGCAGATGTAGGATCACAGCAGGATGAGTGTCTGGAAACAGGAAATACAGGCAATCGATTTTAAGTATTTCAGTAAGTTGGCCCTTGGAAAGATGACGGGGGAAGGGATGATGGCTTGAAGAGGAGGAAGAAACAGAGTAAGGTAGTTGTGGTTGTTCCTGCCGCTATTGTTTAGGATTGGAAAGGTATTAATATGTCTTAATCAGATCACAAGGAGAAATCAAAATATAAGAGACTTCAGAGACCCTTTTTTTATCTCAAAAGCCTCCATTCTTCTAATTCCAATGTTAATTATATATATATATATACATATTTGTAATCCTATAGCCTCCCTCTTGCATTAGAATCACTGGTCTCTGATATTGGCTGATTTTATGTCCTACATTTTAATTTTATTTATTGCTGATGACTTCATGTAGTAAAATTTGCAAAACTATTAAATTCTAAACTGCAGCATGAGAGAAGAAAGGAATAGTTCCACAACTACCTGGCCTAAATTGAAGCTGTTCAAATTTGAACTACTATTGTTTTAGAGGAGACAGCAACCTATTTCAGTTTATTGCTCCTTAATATATGACAGCACTGGACAATTAAAGATCACACACACACACACACACACACACACACACACACACACACTGATGATGAAAACTCTTGTATTGCAAAATGGGATATTCTTGTGTGCCTGAAAAGATTGATTAAGCAATGAACCACAGACAAAGTATGTGCTTGTTTCCAAATAATCAGGCCTTTGGGATTATTAAGGTTATAAATGAAAGCAGGTGTCTAATTTCTGATGAATGCATTTACCACTGAGAACACAGATCACCAGTGTGCACAGGCATACATCTGTGTGTGTAGTACATGGTTTTAGACGATCCCATATTCTATAGAAGTTAATCTCCTTTATTGCTTTTTATTCATAGAGTGACCCTTTGAATATGTTCTCATAGATATAAATCTGAATATGTGTGATGTGTGTTGAGAAGATGTGTGTGAATTTGTATAGAAATAATGAGCTCACGTATGTAAATGTACATATTTGGGCATATATATTTGCATTTGTGTAAGGTTTAAGGACAGGTGCAGAACTCAACTAAATCATACTTGTGTCTTTAGATATTATAAAACTTTTTCTTTAAACTATTAGAAAATAACTAGTAGGCAAGTATAATTAACTGATAAAAAGCACAGATTTCTTTTTTTTTTCAAGTGATAAAATATGCTTTTTATTGAACAAATTTGTATGTTATCTTTTGATTCCTATTGCAAAAACTACAGGATTTCTTGCAATTGCAGTTATATTCCTTGTCATCATTTTTCCTTCTAAGAACCCTGATATTTATTTATTTATTTATTTATTTATTTTATTTTTATTGCATTATAGGTTTGGGGGTACATGTGCAGAACGAGCAAGATAGTTGCATAGGTACACACATGGCAGTGAAAAAGCACAGATTTCTTAAAAAATACTATAGCCTTAAATGTTACTAAATTACAAAAAAATTAAATTGGAGCTACTGGAAAAAATTTGCTCTAAGTCAGCATTCTTTTTATAGTAAAGAATTAACTATAAAACATGTGAATCCAAAATATTATTCTTAAAATGATGTGATAATGTATGTTTAGGAAAAATCCAAAGGGAATTATTCATTAAACGATGAATCTAGCGTCAGCAATTCGTGGAGCCAGATCAGGTACCTACAGGCTCATTCTCTATTAAATTTTTCATCTAACATAGGCTCGCTCTTCAACACTGTATGGACTTTTATGATTCTACAGAGGAAGAAAATAAAATGGAAGTCAAGGAAGCATTTTTATTAGGCCATTTACTCTGCTTAATATCGTCTTTCCCTTTGAGCATTTACAATAAAAATGGACTTAATCTTTTGCCTTCCCATGGGAAGTCTAACAAAAGAAAAATGGAATTGTAGAAAGACCACACATATCACAGACAAGTATTTTTAGAAACTGCTCTCTCAGGAAGTGGTTAAGTTCTATGGCTGATATAATTAAGTCAATCTCAGGGAGCTTTCCCATTTTTTGATATGCAGAAGCTTTGCTTCGGCCTGAGTTGGATTTTTTTTCTTATAACGCATCACTAAATTCTAAAACTGTTCGATAACTGTCCTCAGTAGAAAGTTCCTGTAATACACTGAAATAATATAATATTTTAGCCACTGGCATATCATAAAAATTTATAACCTAAAGACTACATTTATTTCTAATTATATTTGCTTTCCTTAGCCACCAAGATCTAAGTAACAGATAATATTTCTATAACAACTGTGTTTTATTTATGCAAGTAAAGAACAGAAATAAGCTTTCATTAAGAAACAACTATGTGCCTATCACTGTGAAATATGCTTTCACATGTATTGCTGACTTTTTGCAATAACTCCAAAAGATTAATATCATTAACCCATTTTATAGACAATGCAACCAAGAAGTTAGATTCAGAGCCAGATCTTTCTCACTGAGAAGCTCCTACTTTGAACGGACAGAGAGAATGAGGACTTACTTTAGTTTGATTGTTTTGAACGGGCTTCAGTTATTCAGTGTTCACCAAGCCAGCCATACTTGCCTGAAATTGGATTTCACAAGTTCATTTCACCTCCAACTAAGTGAGACTATGGACATCCACAACCCTCAGTGCTGGCCCTTGGAAGTCTCAATGGCCCACAAGGTATAGGGTTTGTGGCTTTCGTCTTGATTCATGTATCCATCAACCAACCATTATTGAGTATCTGTGTCCATCTGGTATTTTAGGGGCTAGGAAAAAAACATAAAAAGTATCAGCCTTTGTGAATCTTGCATTCTATCAGTTCTGTGTGGTTAAGTGTAAGAGGCAGATAAATGGATAAATAGGTCTCTGAATATTTTTTGACCAACATCACCAAAAACATACCTCCTTAAGGACTTAAATCTGTCTAAGGTAGGACTTATGGATATTAGGGATATGCATTAGTATAGCAATGGATTACCATCTGCCTTGACCCCACCCCAGTTCACAGTTGCCCTGAAAAATTATTAAGAGTAAAAGAAATAAATCCCAAGTCAAAACCAGTATCCACAAAACAGGAGCATGAGGCAAGGCAAGGGTTAACTGTTGCTCCCAACACAGTGCTGCTCCCATCTTTATGTGAAGATTAATATGAGAGTAAAAGGGAGAAATCTAAAGTGGTCCTGATGGGTCTGATTTAAGTGAATGGGAGCCACTTTAAATGCCAGCAGCATCATTAGGGGCATATAAATAGGCTGCTTATTGTGTTAGTGAAAGCGGTTGTTCACAGCAGCACAACATTGTTAAAATGTTCAGAAACAATCTCTTAATATAACCCCCCACCAATTTTTGTTTTGGTTTACTGTTTTAAAATAATGGTTCTTTGGCACCCTGAAGTCAAGTCTTGCTCCCATGTGCATTTCTACTTTCTCTGGTGACGTTTTGTCGTTGACCCTCTGATGGCAGTAGAGAAAACAGACATGTTCCAGTTACAGCGCTGCTATTTATATACTAGCTATAGCTTTTTTCTTTTTTTCAGAAAAAATAACTCCTGAATCTTGGCTTTTAGGAAGTTTATTTTTACTGTAGGAAAAATAATGCCTACCGTAGAGTGTTTTGAGAATCAAATGAAACCAACTTACCTAAATGCCTAAGTCGGCATTTGGTAAATTGAGCTAAATCCCAGGAATATCTCTTCAGTTTCAACACCGTATAAATTTACTATTTTACAGAAACTGTTTTTTTTTAATTTTGTGCCTGATTCAAGTGGATCTTCCATGAATACTTGTGAATTAAATGTATACATTTTACATTTCAAATATTTTCAACATAATGCATATAATGAAAGTAACTACATACAAACTTGATGGTGGTCATATTTGGGGCGTATCAAATCATCATTCCATGAGTGTATTAATTCAGGATAAAAAACAAGTTTTCCTAGTATTTTTTCTCTTTAGAGTGTGGCTTAAATCTAGAAGAGCTCTATAACCATTACAGCTGCTCCACAATGGAATTACTTGGATTGTTCAGATGTAAACTCCACATTTCTACAAATATTAGCAAAAAGGCTGAATGAACACCAATCGAGAAGGTAGTCAGAGAGGATTTTCGAATTGGTTAAAAGTGGCCCCAAATGACTTCTAAGTTGTCTCCTCCCAATGATCTCATAATATTAAAGTGTTTCGTTCAGAAGCAAGTAAGAAAAAAAGATGCTTTGACTTCCTGTTGCATATTTCACAGGGGTACTTTGAGGATTACTCCATTCCAAATTCCCTTTCTAGAAAATACTAATTACTCACAATAAAATTGCCCTGCCAAGCCACTATTCTGAGCTTTTTACATATGTTAACATATGTAGTTCTCACAAAAAGCCTATGCAGTATGTACTCGTGGTACCCAAGGAAAGCGAGGCACAGAAAAGCTAAATGACTTGCCCCAGGTAAAGTAAGAAAGTAAATGTTGGAGCTAGGACTTGAGTCTGGGCAGTCCAGCTCTGAAGCCAGCTAGCATGTGGTACCAAGGGCCTTGCATCATACAACCTGGTTTCTCATAGATCCAGACTTTGTCCCACTAATCTAGAAGCACTTTGAAGGCAGGAGCCATTTCTGTTTTCCTTCACCAATGTACCTACTGTACCTGACATATAACAGTTAATTAGTAAATACTTTTGTTTCACATACAAAGATTATCAGCCCTCATTTTTCATATCTTGTATCATAGAAGAACATAGCTTTCATACCAAGATTATTATTTACTATTTATAGGTAAGAAGTGGTACAGAAATATTTGTACTACATTTCAAATCAAAAGACTTTTGGCCAGGCACGGTGGCTCATGCCTGTTATCCCAGCACTTTGGGAGGCAGAGGCAGGCGGATCATTTGAGGACTTGAGGTCAGGAATTGGAGACCAGCCTGCCCAACATGGCAAAACCCTGTCTCTAGTAAAAATACAAAAATTAGTTGGGTGTGGTGGCAAGCACCTGTAATACCAGTTACTCAGGAGGCTGAAACAGGAGAATCACTTGAACCCAGGAGGTGGAATTTGCAATGAGCCGAGATGGCACCAACAATGCACTCCAGCCTAGGCAACAAAGACTCTGTCTCAAAAAAAAGAATCTGCAGGGCTTGATGGCTCACACCTGTAATTCCAACACACTTTGGGAAGCTGAGACAGGTGGATTACCTGAGTTCAAGAGTTCAAGACCAGCCTGGCCAAAATGGTGAAACCACCCCAACTCTACTAAAAAAAAACAAATACATAGTTAGCAGAGTGCAGTGGTGCATGCCTGTAATTTCAGCTACTTGGGAGGTTAAGGCAGGAGAACTACTTGAACCCAAAAGGTGGAGGTTGCAGTGAGCCGAGATCCCACCACTGCACACCAGTATAACAAGAGCTAAACTTGGTCTCAAAAAAAAAAAAAAAGAAAAGAAAAGGAATCAAAAGATGTTTATGATGACACAACATGAATACATAAATATGGTAGGATAACCTAAATTAGAAGTAGGTAAGAACAAAAAGCAAAACCATGACAGAAATATATCTTGGATATGGGTTGATATAAATACACCTGCTATCCTATACAGTTAGTTCAAGTGGGTCACACATTTGTCCTTAGCTTTTCAGCAGTTACAAAGGAAAAAGAAAATTGATCTATTTCTGATTTTACCTGCTCGTAAAATATAAAAAGAATATTTCTTGGGAGAAACAAGTCTATTCTTAGGATCAAACTAGGAAGAAACTTCTTCCAAAGGTTTACTAAGCAACCTGGTAAAGAAATGAACGTCTTCTACAACATTCTGTGTGCATTATCTTTACGCTGTCTATAAATATGAGACTAAGGTATCATACCAAGTGTCGGCAGTGGGGGACTGGTGCAGTTAGCAGGTTCTCCTTCTGTAACAAGTCAGTGTTTTAGCCAGAAAGTCAAGGCAAATTGCTAAACTCCAAATCACTGTGTGTAATTCTGAGTTAGAGGTAGCAGCGAATTCATGGAATATCCTGTCTAACCTTTTTAAATCTTCCC
Organism: Saguinus oedipus; assembly: GCA_031835075.1. NCBI lineage: Eukaryota > Metazoa > Chordata > Mammalia > Primates > Cebidae > Saguinus > Saguinus oedipus. The sequence continues at coordinate 6,373,404 of CM063177.1, read as the reverse complement.
AGTCTTTTTTTCTTTGTTTCCTCAGAGCAACCTGAGTATAACTTTTAGTTCCTTCAATGTGCCCCCCATCTTTTTTTTTTAGACGGAGTTTTGCTCTTTTTACCCAGGCTGCCATCTCAGCTCAACGCAATCTCTGCCTCCCGGGTTCAAGTGATTCTCCTGCCTCAGCCTCCCAAGTAGTTGGGATTATAAGCACACATGACAATGCCCAACTAATTTTGTATTTTTCATAGAGACAGGGTTTCACCATGTTGGCCAGACTGGTCTCAAACTCCTGACCTCAGGTGATCTTCTCACCTTGTCCTCCCAAAGTGCTGGGATTACAGGCGTGAGCCACCACACCAGTGTGCCCCATTTTCTTAGGCTAAAACCTGAACTCCTAAACAAGACCTACAAAATCCTGTGTGATGAAACCGCCAGTGGCCTCGCCTGCTGCACCTTATACCACTGTGCCTATTGTTACCATCCTTTAGCCTATTTCACCGTCATTGCCGCTTCATGCCAGTGTCATTCCCATGTCAATGGCTCTGTGCATGCCATCCCATTGACTTAGAACATGCTCTCCTTTCCCTGACTGCCATCCTTACCTAGTTCATTCCTACTCCCCAAAAGGTACTCTCTGACAAAGACATAGTCTCTAACTCCTCCAACTAGGGCACCATGAATCATGACAGGCTTTCATCACACTCTATACATTTCCATTGTGCAAAGTACCAATATTTTAATTAGCTTATTCAGTTTCTTAATCATTTGTTCAACAGTTACTTGTAGATGGGCAGGTGTTTTACACTGGGTGCTTTTCTATTCCCAAAATATAGCCATGAAAAAAAAAATACCAAAACTCCTACCTTCATGTGTTTTTCATTCTAGTGAGTAACACTAAGTATCCTCACTAAAATGTAAGTTACATACAGTCTGTGACTATTTCTGTCTTGTTCACCGATGTATCCCCTAGCGCCTAGAACAAATTGTTGTTTATATTTCAGTAAAAATAACTTGGGTAATGATATGGAAACAAAGAACCTTAACATTTTAGTGGCTTAAAGCAATGCAGGGGTTTGGGATTTTTTTTAAAGTCATTCTATATGCCCATCAGGTAGACTGGGAATGTTTCCTATCTTGCCACAGTCATTCAGAAACATGGGCCAGTGGAACAGGCATTATCTCAAATATTGCCCATTGTTACGACAGAAGAGAGAGAAAACTATTCAAGGATTTAACCAGTAGTTAACTGATTCCCCAGGGTTTTAGCCAGAACTTAAATACTCCAGCTTGGACATGCACAAGAGGTTTCCACTTACGAATCACTGCTCAAAACTGGTCATCTCCCATATCCAACTATAAGTGACCAAAAGGAAAAGCAATATTTTAATTGGCAGCTGTATTGCTGGCTATCTCAGATGAAAAACAATAAATGTTTGAGGAAAAGGTGACTGAATCACAGTGAACAGTAGTTGTGACACAGATAAGAGCCTTACCTCTTTCTCTGTGAAATACTATCTGTCATAGGATGTGCATTGCCTGTGTAGATTAGGCTAATGATAAAATGAGTTTGCATTCTTTCAGCTTACAAAATCTACTGACAGTTTGATTAAACACAACCAAGAATGACAAATTTGCTATCCACAGCATAGGGAGTAGAGATCCTACAGACAAATAACTGAGAATTCACTGTATATTAAAAAATGCTTCTTCATATGAACTATAACATATTTCATAGGTCAATTTCATTAGACTGGCTCACATGCTGCTCTGGCTTAGACACAGTTCACAGAGTTGATTAAAAAGTAAGATTGATTGCACATCTTGGTCTTCTCACTGACTATAATTTTGTATTTTGCCTGAACATTCAATTTTCTATATTTAATTTAAAATTAATTAAAATTTGTTAGAGTATAAATTGCATCTCATCATTCCATTGAATCCTAACTATGGGTCATGCCTCTTAAACACAGAAATGGTCTAGCATTTTATTTTAACATGAAATAGAAGAATTGTCAGGATTATTTTGGAGCCAAGATGGGGATTTGGTATTTGTTTAACTAAATTCTCTCTTTAATTTAGGGCATGAAAGGAGGCTTAGGGACTTAATTTAGAAGGCTTATCCAGAGTGATAAGAAAATCCAATAGGAGGCTGGGTGCGGTGCCTCATGCCTGTTAATCCCAGCACTTTGGGAGACCGAGGCAGGTGGATCATGGCGCCAGGAGATCGAGACCACCCTGGCCAACATGGTGAAACCCCTCTAGAATAAATATACAAAGGTTAGCTGGGCACGGTGGTGTGTGCCTGTAGTCCCAGCTACTCAAGAGGCTGAGGCAGGAGAACCACTTCAACCCCGGAGGCCGATATTGCAGTGAGCTCAGATCACACCACTGCACTCCAGCCTGATGACAGAGTGAGACTCCATCTCAAAAAGAAAAAAATATATATGAATTCCTCCTCAAGGTATACGATTTTTGTGAAATCTGTTTGCTTCTGCTTAGTGGAATCTTCAACTACAAAATTCTGATTATAAGCCCCTCTGAAGGAACAATCCACAATATTTTGTCTTAGATCAGTGCTTCCCATCTGGGATCCACAGACATATACTCAGGAGCCTAAGAATTCTCTATGTAAATTGTTAAATGTTATGTTTCTATTTTACAACAATATACATATTGTTCAAAATTTATATATTCTATATAATCAGGGGGAAAAATGTTGGCATTTGCTTTTATGTTTGTTATTTCACTGACACCCAGCATCACTATACTACTTTAGTTATTCTAACCATTTAATATAGAGAGAATAATGAGAGAATAGTGGATTCAAGCCAAGTATCACAAAAACAATAAGCTAAGTAAAAGATAGTCTTAAAATAAGAAGATTAATGTCAACATAACTAAATATAACTAAAAAGACCCTGCATTGTCACAGTCAGTACTAACTATACCCACCAAATTCAGTGTAGTCACAACAAAGATCATCTGCCATGTTAAGGCAATGTTGACAATTTAAATCCTAAGTCTTTTAGTTTTATTTGATTGGTAAATTGTGTTATATTCTATATGTACCATAAACATTTGATTTCTTATTCATCTGAAAGTTTATATCTGATTTGACTTCACTAAGAATAAAATTCAAACCCCTTACTATGATACATAAGTCCCTAAATGACGTGGCCTCTTCCCACGTGGCTTGTTGCCACCTTGCCACACTACCCTTTGACCATCACACTGCAACACCATGGGCCTTTCTGGCGGTTCTTTTTGTACTGGTGTGTCTTCTGCCTGGACAACTCTAAGGACTCTTAATAGAAGTACTTCTCAGCCGAGTGCAATGGCTCACCCTGTAATCCCAGCACTGTGGGAGCCTGAGGTGGGTGGATCACCTGAGGTTTGGAGTTCGAGACCAGTCTGGCTGAAATGGCAAAAATCCCTGTCTACTAAAAATGCAAAAATTAGCTGTGCGTGGTGGTGCATGCCTGTAGTCCCAGCTACTGAGGAGTCTGAAGCAGGAGAATTGCTCAAACCCAGGAGGTGGAGGCTGCAGTGAGCTGAAATTGCACCATTGCACTCCAGCCTGGGTGACACAGTGAGATGCCGTCTCAAAAAAAAAAAAAAAGAAATTGCTTAATTATCCCCTGTTTGGTGTGGCCCTACTTGACTTCCCTATTTAAAGGGAAGTCCATTTACTCCCCTTCCAATACTTCTTAGCAGAGTCCCTTGTTCATTTCCTTCATGGTACTTAGTTCAATTTATAACTTTTTATTTTGTTTACTTGATTATTGCTTGACTTCCCTAATCAGCAGACATAGAATAGACACACACATACACCAGAATGTGAGTTTTATGAGTACAGAGATCCCATGGTCTTACTATTTATTTTATACCTATTCCTTAAAATAAATAGTATTTGACTAAATAACAAAATCTATCTCTCACTCATGTCCAGAACTATATTTCTTTTAACCATATGCCTTTGCTAATTTTATGAGTAGAAAATGGCATGTTATTATTTTAATTTGCCTGTGTGATTACTCATAGCATTGGACATTTAAATATGTCTGTTGGCTATACATAATTTATAATGGTCAAGGAATTTCATATACTGTACTCTACCTACTTTTCTGTTGGGAAATCTATTTATTTGTGTTGTTCGTATAATCAGAGAAATAATATCTTAATTAATTTGTGTATTTAAAAAAATCTCCACTTTGCTCTTTGGCTTTCAGTGTGTTGTGATTTCTATTGGTACCCAACGCTTTCCTTTTATGCCATGAATGGGAAAAGTCAGTGTTTTTCCAGTAGATGTTATTAATCATATTTCATCAGTGAATAATCTTAGACTAAGAGAAAAAAATCTTGCAAATGACTCATGTTTGGTAAGATCTGTCTAACTCTAAGATCTATATTCTTTTCACTCCACATGTCAATGGACTTCCATACAGTTGGAGAGGCAGCTCATCTCAATATTTGGCAGCAGATAGTTGTCTTCATCAATTCTAGCTGCTATACCAAAAATACCGTAGACTGGGTGGCAGAAATTGATTTCTCAGAGTTTTAGAGGCTGGAAAGTCCAAGATCAAGGTGCTGGCCAATGTTGTTCCTGGTGAGGGCTGTCTTCCTGATTTGAAGATGGATGCCTCCTTGCTGTGTCTCACACGTGGGAGAGAGATCATCTCTCTCATGTCTTTTCTTATAAAGGTATTAATCCCATTCGTGAGGGTTTCACCTTCATTTCCTAATTACCTCCCAAAAGCCCCACCTCCAAATATCGTCACCTTAGGGATTAAGGCTTCAACATATGAATTTGGGGTGACATAAACATTTAGCCCATAGTAGATAGTTAAATAAATCTATATTTCTATGCATATGTTTAAGGGAGGAAGTAAGTTTTATTGCTCTATTATCATAGTCACATGAATATGTCATGAATGTCATCTAACAAAAGGGATCCAGGAACCCTGAACTTTAGAAAGCCTTTCTTGGTGGTTTGTAGTGGAAATTGCTTATTTGCCTGCATTAAGATTGTGCCAGCCAACTGAAACTTTATGTTTCTGAGCTTTAGACCAACCTTTTATCATTTCAGTGTGGTGACAGCGCATCTCATATTAATCAGAAACTCCTCTAATTTATATGAGTTCTAATCAGTTACATATGCCTTTGGTTAATACAAATGGGGAAAGTCATTATTTCCTAATTACCTATTAGGTAGACAAAAATGTTTTCTAATATAGAATCCATGAGGCAAGAAGATAACAATATTACTCTTTGCAAAAATTTTAAGTTATTATCTAGGACCATCTTTGTTCCCATTTGACTGTACAAAGTATTGGCCGTTAAGAGAATGAAGGACTTTAAAATGACTGCTTCGCATGTGTAATTTATTAGAAGTCAGTTAATTATTGCATCCTGACCCCCAAGCTTATTTAATACTAGAAGATGAGTTAATAATAAACTTCTCCATTTCATCAAGAGTGATGATGAAGAGTGATGATTGGTAACTGTCATCAACAGTTGCCAATGAAGCAGAACAAAAGGAGGAAGACGTGAGGTGCAGTGACAAAGAAGTCAGAGAGAGTTGTAATACAATATTTTCAAATGTGGAATCAAGTGCACATTCAAATATTTGGCTGTTATTGCTAAAGGAAATGTTATTTTTGATTAAGTTATTAAAGTCACTAAATTTAATTTTCTATTCTCTAACTGAATTATTTTATTTTAATCTGTGATTTGCTCAAGTTGTCTTTTGCCTACCATCTCACAAGAAGCCAGTGACAATGTTGGGAGCAGAATTCAGGGGTCACATGAGTCCATTATAGTATTCTTATAACCATACTTCCCTACTAACTCAAGGATGATTTGATTTGTAATTATCACAATTACGTATGCAATCTATCTTCTCCTGGCCACTTCTGTGTAAGCAGCCATTGCACGTGATACTGTTAAAATAAATTGCGTAGCACATGTAGGGATACATGCAGAGATAAATGATCTCTGTAAGCCCAGAAAAAATATAAAGAGCCATGAAACTTTAAATGAAATTCGTGTTTCTGGAGCAGCCAAATCAATCATGATCCAAAGCAAGAACATGCTTTGATCAGCATCAATTTTTCTTACAGTCGTACATACAATAGTCACCTTGAAATACTGTCATTTAAAAAATTAATTTCATACTAATTTTTATCCTTGTTTTGGTATTATAGCCCCTTTGTTTGTTCAATTTCTGATTAGTCTGTATTACATGCATTTTTTCTCTAATGGACCTCCTTAGTTGAACAGCAATAATGCTATAATATGAGATTAAATGTAATTATGACTGTCTCCTCAAGGGCTTGAAATATGGTCACAGTAAAAAATAAATGCTATAAATGCAAAATGCCCTGGTAGAATTGTGCTTACAAAGGGAGACAGCCCAAAATGTCAGATAAATGATGAGTCTCAGAATGGATCCTTATAACATTTTGTTAACTTTCTGTCAGTTTCCATTTTACGTAACAAGATAAACTGAAAAACAGTAATACAAGAACTATTTTGTGTCAATATGAAGTGAAATAGAACATTTTGTTTTTCCAGATTGTTTTATTTCATTACTAAAGTGGCATAGACTTAGCGATTAAATAGTATAATGCTGATGAAAATAGGAGCTAAAACAAAGACATGGAAATAGTCTATGGTTTGGCACATAAAGTGTGTTTCTGCCATTTGTTATTTGCACTATTTAATTCAGTCACAATCTCAGTGGTTTCCCTAAGTTTTTGGATCACAGAAATGAGAATGCTGCTGTTCCTCCACTGCAGGGCTCTGGACCCCTCATTGTTTACCTGAAGATAAGCTTTATCTCTCTGTTAATGGCAAAATTATATTCTGATCTCCAATCTAGTGCTTTTGTTAATTCAGCATGATTTAGAAAAATCTAAGGACAAGTGTCAGTCTGGACCCTGGCGTGGCTTGTATGTGAAATTCAGCTTATTCGAAGACTCATTGAAATTGATTTTGTACATAAACAGAAAACTACCAGGGTTTTCCCCCAATTCATTTGCTCACCAAATCTGAAAGTATTGAATAAATCCTTAGAATCTAGTGCAGTGTCTAATCCAGAAGACACTTCAAAATATTAGTCTTGGGGTAATTCTAGGTACTGTGAGAGAAACAGAAAAATCAGATGTGTTTCTTCCTTCAGATACTTTACCATCTACTTGGCTATTTGGAGTGCCAAAGCAGAATGATTAAAGAATAAAAGCTGTGTGTGTTATGTACTATAACTCACAGCCAACATCCAACCTGCAACTACAGCTAAGATTTCTAAATTTTTTCTTAAAATAGCCCAAAACATTTTTACTCCTCTTTTTCTTAATTACTATGAAAATTGAGCAATATAAAATTTTTAAAAGAAGGGGAAAATGAAGACTAGAAAGGAAAAGCATACAGATGACCATTTCTTCAAATTTTTTTCTGATCTTTGTATGAGAGACTTGAAACAAATTGTTTATTTATCAAGCTCATTCACTTTACCTTCCTAGCAATTTCAAAGTTGACTGCTCCTACAAGATGAGAAAATTAAATGATGAGAGAGAAGCAGGCACTGATGGGATGGGATGAAGGATTTACTGATAAGAACTGATTTGATCTCCTTAAAATCCTAGTCTCTAGCCCAAGATTATCGTCTTAAGTATTCTTTTCTATTATCATCCAATTCAGTCTCTAGGGTTGAGATACTAGTGTTCTAAGAAATAATGTATATTTTATATGAATATTTCCCCCCTTTGGATATTCCTGGATGCTTCTTTGTGGGGGTAAGTGATTTTCAAAGATGTTAGTCATTATTAGTCTCTGCTAGAATCACCTGTTCTTTTTCTTTATTATCTCACATTGGGAAAAGAAAGATAAATTCAGTCGTTTTTCCTTTATACTCTGTGGAAGGCTGTAAGTGTCTCTCCCCAAATAAGATCAATCATACCCTGTTTTGATAAAATGGCCATGGTGTTGCTTCACCTTCTTTCTTTAAGTCAACTTGAGAACGTTTTTTAACCTCAAGAGAAGTCAAAGTCGTAGTAGTTGTTGTCGCTTGAGACAGAGTTTCACTTTGTCACCCAGGCTGGAGTGCAGTGGCATGATCTCCCTCACTGCAAACTCTGTTTCCTGGGCTCATGTCATCCTCCTGCTTCAACCTCCCAAGTAGCCGGGACTATAGGCACCCACCACCACACTCAGCAAACTTTTGTATTTTTAGTAGAGACAAGGTTTCACCAGGTTGGCCAGGCTGGTCTTGAACTCCTGACCTCAAGCGATCTGCCCACCTTGGCCTCTCAAAATGCTGGAATTACAGGTGTGAGCCACTGCACCTGGTCAGGAGTCAAAGGTTCTATGTCAATGTTTTCACAAACATTGTCTCTGAGGTGTGGAAATATATCTTATTTTCCATTTTATAAGTGATATATAACACTGTTGGTTCCTCCTAGCCTTGGTATATTTACCTGCAAAATATCAATACTAACATCTACCTCCTTGGGCTGTTATGAATGCTGGATGCTTTTAAAGCACTAAGTTTTACACAGGTGGATCCCATAATGGTACCCTATTACTATTAGTATCTTAAGTGTACTTTTCCTTCAAGGTTGAATTCAAGTTCTAGTGTGCTCTAGAAGACCTTTCCTGAGAATTCAATCATTTGTAATTATTTCCCACTTTAAACCCTTCTCCATTTCTCCATTTGTCATTTATCTTTTGGTGTATGCTACTTTGTATTTATGAGATATAGATACAAATATTTGTCCACTCTCTCCCACTAGATTATAAACCTCAAGACATAATGAATAATAAATAATGCCACTTTGTATCTCTAGTACCTGACAGAGTGCCCCCTGACTAGTAGATGCTCAGTAAAAGTTGAGAATAATTCTGTTTCCATTCACTTTCTTGAATAAATTAGATTTCCGTATTATCCTAGAATTATTAGTTTTTAAATAATATTTTATTTTATAGTAATAACTAAATTAGATGATCTAAGTTAAAACTTTCATCAGAATCTAAGAAAAAAATGATTTGATGGAAGTCAGCCAATTCATATTACAGCTGTGTCAAAACAGTATAGCTGTCTCTCACTGTGCCAATTTATTTTTCGCAAAGTGTTGCAACTTTGAGATACCTAACAAAAAAGGCTCAAAAGTTTTTCTAGTCTACATAGACCCATCATATGTTGGTCACGTCTGCTGAGAAACATGGGTTTATGTGGAAATTTTTCCTGTCCTGGCTTATGACAAAACAGCATAAGCCAAGAGGGAATTTGCTTTCATTTGTCAGTGCACCATCAATACTTCTGTAAGGAGTAGACTGGAGTTCAAAAGTAGTGACAATCCACAGGACAGATTCTTCCATCCTCATATGTAACAAGCTATTTCTCTCCCTGTGTATTAGGATGTTCTTATATTGCTATAAAGGAATGCATGATCCTGGATAATTCATAAAGAAGTGTAATAGGCTCATGGTTCTACAGATTGTACAGGAAGCAGAGCACTGGCATCTGCTTCTGAGGAAGCCTAGGGAAGCTTTTGCAATCATGACAGAAGGTGAAGCAGAAGCTTACATGTCACATGGTGAGAGCAGGTGCAAATGAGAGCAAGGGAGAAGGTGCTACACTCTTTTAAATGACCAGATCTCACAAGAACTCACTCACTCTCTCAAGGACGGTACCAAGGGGGATGGTGCTGAACCCTTCCTGAGAAGTCCACCCTCATAACCCAGTCACCTTCCACCAGACCCTATCTCCAATATTGGGGATTACATTTCAATATGAGTGGGGACATATGATTTGGGTGGAGACACAGATTCAAGCTATGTCACCCTGTTAACCTCTAAGTTGGGACCTCTAGATCTGACAACCTTAGGGAAAAGGAGTAGGAGAGCCTCAAGGTCATGATTCCTGCCTGTTAAGGTATAAGAAAGAGTTATTTGTTAAAGAAAAATGAGAAAAGAGAGACAGACAAACAAAGAGCAGGAATAAAAAGTTTTATAAGTGCAAGAAAAGAATATGTTTGAATGAAAATGGCAGAAGTATCAAATGGATAAATACAATTTGTGAAAAGTACATGTCATAGTTAATTTTATGTGTCAGTTTGATTGGGCCATGGATGCTCAGATACCTGATTACACATTATTTCTGGGAGTGCCTGTGAGGATGTTTCCAGGAGAGGCAAGTATTGGAATTGATAGACTGAGCAAAGCAGATGGCACGGCCCAATATGGATGGGCATCATTCAGTCCATTGAGGGCCTGAATAGAGCAAAAAGGCAGAAGAATGCTGGGTTCGCCTGCTCTCGCTGGACTACTTGGGCTGGGATGTCAGTCTTCTACCTTTGATGCTTCTCATTCTCAGGCCTTGGATTTAGACTGGAATCTACACCATTGACCCTCTAGCTTTCAGGCCTTTAAACTTTACCTATCCTTTCTGCATGTCCAGATTGCAGACAGCAGATTTTGGGATTTCTTTGCCTCCGTAATCTTGTGAGCCAATACCTTATAATAAATTTTCTTAAAAATATATAGTTAATACAGTTTACATCCTAATGTAAATGTAAGCTTTGTGACAGAATACTTTAGTCGGTCTCAAATCCTAAATTTGAGATTGAAATTTAAGATAGTTTAGGATGAGGATACCAGTATCTTTATTGAAAGAGTGACTTACTGGCTTCTATATCCAACATACCTCCTCATATTTGACAATAAAGTTGAAATAATAGTAGTTTGAATCTTGGCACATAGAAATTACATGTCCCTGACTGCTAATTTTCTGCAATCAGGACGCTAGGCAATTAACTTCCTAAAGAAAACACAAGGATTTTTGCAATGTTTTTGATAATGAAGAAGTGTCAGCTCACTAAATTAAAATCTGAGGAAGCTACGAGAAGTATGAAGTTGATGATTATGAAAAAGAAGTTTGAGCTGTACCTTACAGATAATGAATGCTCCTTAGGTCAGTAAGTAATTTTTAAAATTACTTAACTGAAAAAAAAAGAATGCTTGATAATTTAAGGTGTATCTTTACTTCCAGAGTCAATTAAAATAATTATCCAGATTTTTGTTCCACTCCTCCCTACATTGTTCTGTTCAGACAAATAGATATGGTCAAAGTTATATTTGCCTAAGTTTTTCTTCATCTTTGCTTCCATTGTCAACACACAAAATGTAGGATATTGTTTTATGTGAAAATATAAAATAAGGAGGGACGTGCAGTGCTTTTTCCTGGTAACCAAAGCAAGTTCGCTTCAGAGAGAGCAGTCCCATTTTTACTTCTTTAAAGAATCCACTTTCTGGCAGTGCATGGTGGATCACACCTGTAATTCCAGCACTTTGGGAGGCTGACATGGGCGGATCACAAGTTCAGGAGTTCAAGACCATCCTGGCCAACATAGTGAAACCCTGTCTCTACTAAAAATACAAAAATTAGCCAGGTGTGGTCGTGCGTGCCTATAGTCCCAGCTACGCAGGAGGCTGAGGCAGGCGAATAGCTTGAACCTGGGAGATGAAGGTTGCAGTGAGCCAAGATTGTGCCACTGCACTCCAGCCTGGGCAACAGAGGGAGACTCCATCTCAAAAAAAAAAAAGAAAAAGAAAAAGAAAAAAGAATCCACTTTCTTTGTTCTTCCTGGGCATATTCCTTATGCTTGTAATGGGAACAGAAAAGATGAGACTGCCTCTGGAGAAGCTGAAAGCAAAGTAGTGGGTCTGTAAGATCTCAACAAAATCAGCAGTAGCTGCGTATTCGTAGCTGTGATACAGAATGCTTTCGTGTGTCTCATTACCACTCCAAAGCTTTACCATGCTGCTTAGCACATTCAACCTTCATCTAAGATCTTGATGGACTCATTTGCTATTTAAGATGGAGAGTCTAAAGGACAAAACTGAATATTTCCATGATGTTTCAATTGGACAACAGAAATACAATCTACTTAGAAAGTGGGGTCAAGGTATTCCATGTTTCAAGACTCCTCACATTGGTTGTTATTTGCTACAAAGACTCAAGGCATCATTTCACTTGATTTAGCCTAGCCCTACCACTGTGATGGCAAAATAAGTTATTTTAGTCCAGCAGCATGCATCAGACAGTCTGAAAACATCCTAAATGATTACCACCGAATAAGAGAAAAGAGAGCCATCAAGCCTCATTGAGAGAGGCATGTTGAATAATCCACCCAGATCATTTACTACCCTTTTCGTTGTTTCATGCACCAGACACCCTCACACAGCTCTCCTCAGACCCTGTGTCAGCGAAATTACAAAATGTCCTTGGAATCATTCACATGCAGTTGAAACTATGAATCTTTAATCTGGAAATGCCAAATTTTCTGGGAAGAAAAGCATTTGAAAAGTGCCTTACAATGTCATTATTTCCTGCCCTTTTGAAAATGAATTTTTAGAAATTAGACTTTTTCAATACTTTGCAAGTCCTTAAACCAACATACAGTGTCAGCTACAATATTTTATATGTGTTTTAAGACAAAAAAAAATCTTTTTTATTAACAGAGGTCTGGCTCTTAAAATGCGGTAAAATAAAATGCTTCACTGTGTGAAAGTCCGTCAGGGGGTCATTGGATAAGTCACTAAAAATATTTTTTCTGTTTTTAGGACATTTTAAGTTACCTGCTGCTGATATTGAAATAAAGAAAACCTGTAATTAACATTTCTATAACTTCTAACTTTCTTGTCATCCTCTTTACAACTAGTTGAGTCCTTACATGAAAGCAACTTTAATAAACAAATCTGTTAACTGTTTTGGATAGCATTTTATCTTGTATCTTCTTATAAATGAATATTTGATGATCTTTACAGTCTCCAGAAAGATTTACACTTTCAAATACTAGCCATTAATTAGTGGAAGCAGTACAAGAGTTTATAAAACACCTTTAGTATTTATTTTTAAAAACATCCCAGTATATAGAGGTTTTCTGTTGCTGTTTTGTTTCTGTTTTTGTTTTTTGTGACAGGGTCTCACTGTGTCACCCAGGCTGGAGTGCAGTGGCACCATCTTGTCTCACTGCAACCTCTGCCTCCGGGGTTCAAGCAATTCTTGTGCCTCAGCCTCCCAAGTAGCTGGGACTACAGACACCTTGCCACCATGCCCAGCAAATTTCTTTTGTATTTTTTTATAGAGATGGGATTTCACCATGTTGCCCAGGCTGGTCTCAAACTCCTGACCTCAAGTGATCCACCCACCTGGGACTCCCAAAGTGCTGGGATTACAGGCTTAAGCCACCATGCCTGGCCTAATAAAGATTCTTGACACAATTAATGATTAGGTGTGATTTACATAGTGAATCATTATATGCTTCGAATAAGAATACATTAATAGATTTTTTAAATCACACTTTAGAATCAAAAAAAGGTTTTAAGGTATTTTAAAAGATGAGACCAGGCACAATGGCTCAAGCCTGTAATGCCAGCACTTTGGGTGGCCCAGGTAGGTGGACCATTTGAAGTCAGGAGTTCAAGACCAGCCTGGCCAACATAGTGAAACCCTGTCTCTACTAAAAATACAAAAATTAGCCAGATGTGGTGGCGCACACCTGTAGTCCCAGCTACTCAGGAGGCTGAGATGAGAGAATCACTTGAACCTAAGAGGCAGAGATTGCAGTGAGCCAAGACTGCACCACGGCACTCCAGCCTGGGCTACAGAGCAAGACTCCATCTCAATAAAAATAAATAAATAAATAAAAGATTGAGACTTTTTTTAAGTGGTAAGAATATTTGATTTGAGCAAAGCATTCCTCAGCTAAAAAACAAGTTTTAAAGATTCTGACTTAGGAAGAAGTAATATATTGAAAATTGAAGTTTAAGTGTCAATATGCTAAATAAATATTTCTATTTACCTAAGTACAAATTATAAATTGCAAAGTAACTAGTAAGGAAACCATTGACCTTCAGCTTATCTGCCTTTGTGCAGATATTTATCGGGTTCAATATTTGGCAAACTTGTCTAACCATGAGAACCTCCTGGGCACCTTGTTAAAATACTGATACTCAGAAGTAATTTAACATGACATAACATATGCTTAGAAAATAATGGTCTTCTGTTTGTATTACAGAAGTGTTCTTTAACTTTGAATAACACATGAATAATGTTCATAACGTTTAAGGTGTCTTACTAAAATGCAGATTTACCTTTATGTATTACAAGCTCCTCGGCGATACAAATACTGCTGTTCTGCAGACCACATCTTGAGTAGCAAAGCATTCCAGAAGCATGCAAGATCCCAAAACAGGATACTTCATCTAGCAGGTCCTCCACAAATGTTTATTACTCAATCAGAATCTAGCTAGGTGCAGTAGCATTAAACATCTCCTTTCTTTCCTCCTTTTTTCTCTCTTGCCCTAGCTTAGAGCTGTGCATAGAAATTATTTTATTTTATCCTGGTAAATTGAGCATGTCTGTTTGCTTTATGGAGGTGTGCCCTTTCTGTTGAGTATCTTTCTAAGAGCCATTATGGTGTGACTCATCTTTCTGACAGTATTTATTTCAAATTTTAATTTATTAAATTAAAAAAGCTGCTTCAATCACACTCATAAATTATGTTTTGGAATACCTTCTCTCCCTCACATTTACCTTGGCCAGAAACCTAATTATCTGAATACTTGTAAGAGAACCAAGAAAGTATGGACTAATGGTTTATTTTAAAAAGCACAGAGAAGGAAGAAATGGATGTGATTATTTTTTCTTGGAAATGGGTATTGAATTACCTCATATGGTCTCTTAGAAAAGTACCATTCCCTAATCTGTTCTTGATTTTGAATACTAAATTGCTCTAAGTCCACCCAATTGTTGTTTAAACCTATGATACCATGGAGAATATGAGAACAATACCATCTATTAATCTCTTCAGGAATAAGCTCCAAAAAGAACTCCACCAAGATGATGTGGAAAGTATTTCATGCATGGGAAGTTCTAGTCAGGGAAACGGTGAAGAGTTATCACAGTGAAGGTGGAGGGGCTGAGGAAGAACATGACTTGCCATTCACCCTTCACATGAAAACACCCAAAGCTTTTGGAAAATCCGTATATATCCTAAATCCTCTTTTTTCCTGGCCCATCCACCTTCCCAAAGTCAAAAAGAAAAAAAAAGACCTAAATGCTATTTGCTATGTCTCAGCTAATCAGCAGCTCACATAAGAAGGGGTAAATAATATTCACTGTTTCAAAATGGATTTTTTACACTCTGTTGATTGTATAAGTAAAATAATGTGCTAAAAATTAGCTACATGTCTTCTTATTATTCTTTGAAAAAAGAAAGAAGTGTTTAATTTGAAGTATCTAATTCATAGCCAGCCTGAACTATTGAAAGTATATCAGAAAGAGAGCAAACATGTCCATTTTGCTACAGAATGCCAAAATTGTATCAACAGATAACAATCACAAGGATGCACTTGTTTGCCTAACAAGATAAATAACTTTCCTAAAGTCAGAATTCCAATAAAGTCTCTCATTTAAATTCAGGTGTTATATAACTTAGAATGGGACAAATAGCACTTATAGTTTAATCTCTAATTTATTTGTCTGCCTGTACCTCTTGAGGCCAGGAACTATTTCTTACTCATTCTTGCCTCTCCTGCACCTAGGAGAGTGCCTAACTCATATTCATTAAACAGATTTTATTGAGCAGCACTGAAAGGCACAGATTTAAGACTTTGGAACATTTCCCAATACTATGCCCTTGTCATGAGTTTCAAGCTTACTTAATGTTTCCCACATGTCATGATTAATGGTCAGACTACATCTTGGTTCCTCTCTCTTAATCCAACTTCCGAGGGTCTTTACTGACAGCCCTCTGTTAAGAAATGAATAGTTTCTTATATCTTATCTGTAGTTTTGCCACTTAATTACTTCCTTTTTTATTTTTATTTTTTTATTTTTTGACCACCAACACGCTCTTCTCTTTTTCTAAGCCAAGTTGTGTAGTTTCTCTCCAAGTTATAAACAACTACACTTGGGATCCCAGGCCTTTTCTTCATTATTTATGAATATGCCCTGTGTCAGCAGTTGGCCAGAGACAAACAGTAATAATAGAAAATCAATATTCTGGATAAGGAGAAGTAGAAAAGTGGCTGGATATAAGTTTTACATTAAGGTTCGGTCTATACACACGCATGCAGATTGGATGTAATGGATAGATTATCTTAGTATTATTCACACAGCATTATTTACGTCTTCCTGAGAGGATTCTACACACCCATGACATGTGTAACTATCTAAACAACTTCCTAGGAAGGATCCACTCCTTTTTTCCTACATAGTCCAACTACATGCAAAGGTGCCCAGCACATGGTTAAAAAACAATACTACCTGTGCAAATCAGATTCTTCTCAACTTACAGTGGGGTTACATCCTGATCAATCCATCGTAAGTCAAAAAATGCATTTAATACCCTGATAAGCCCATTATAAAGTCACAAAAGCATCAGTAGAACCATTGAAAGTCAGGAACCATTTGCATAAGATATCAAGGTAGAAATAAAAGTGAATACCATACATACTACTTGTGAACTTTTAATCACTCTCAACACAATCATCTTGAATACGATAGTTGCACAGAGGATCTTTAATTCACATCTTTATAAAATAGCAAAAGAATACGTCAAGAATGAATGAATAAAATTTGCTCTAATGATATGTGCAACATGCTGTATGTGCCACAAGCAAAACCTCGCTTCTTAGTGTGATCTCCTGGTCATCAGCATTGAAATCACCTAAAAGCTAACTAGAAATGTAGAAACTAGGACTGACCACAGACTTACTAAATCAGAATCTGCTTTTTTTTAGCAAGGTCCCAAAAAAATCAGTACACGCATTATGTTCAAGAAGCTACTCTAATGAGTATGCACTAAGTAGTGACCTCACTCCAGTTCCTTCTTAGAAAAGAACCTATGGCAGAGCTTAACCAGTGTGACTAACGGAATTATCTCAGTGCTGTTCTGCCCTAAATTTTCCTTTGTGCCTACGCTGAACTGAGATTTATCAAGGCCTTTAATACTAGGATTTAGTCTTCTTTTATGCATGCACTCAAATTACAGCCTTTGTCATCGGAGTCTTTACAGATGATATCTCTCAACAATACTGGGAGTGTGGCCTAAAGCAATGCAATCCTAAGTGAAGTCAGAAAACTGGCTGCCCATCTGCAAATTGTTTGTTACCTGTCTGCCATAAGATAGTGACCTTGGTAGAATACGCATGTTAAGAAGCTTGTGCCAAAATGTAAATCACCTATATCACTAGGCACACTCGTAATTTCAGTTGCTGTCTTTTTCTTAGTAAAAAATTTTTCAATAAAGGAAGTAGCATGTTGATTTCTTTTTTTTTTTTTTTTGAGACGGAGTCTCACTGTGTCACCCAGGCTGGAGTGCGGTGGTACAATCTCAGCTCACTGCAACCTCCGCCTTCCCGGTTCAAACAATTCTCCTGCCTCAGCCATCTGAGTAGCTGGGACTACAGGCACCTGCCACCACACCTAGCTAATTTTTCTGTATTTTTAGTAGACATGGGGTTTCACCATGTTAACCAGGATGGTCTCGATCTCCTGACCTTGTGATCTGCCTGCCTTGACTTCCAGAAGTGCTGGGATTATAGGCATGAGCCACCGTGCCCGGCCTTCATTTCTACTCAAGCATAGCTTGTTACCTCTCCTTGTGGGCAAGAACTTTGAATAGCACAGGCAAAGTGATTAAATGCAGAAGGCTTCTCTGCTTGCTACAATGTGAACATGCTTAATCAAAACAGGCCCTTTATATTAGAGCACAAATTAATTATGACTATAGATTAACTGCTTTGTTAACTCCATAATTTCTCTTGGGTGCACAGCTAGATTCCCAGTACCTGGCACAGAGAATCTGTTGAGTGAATGAACTGCCTGGCTCAACTCTCAGTGTTTAGCTGTTGCCGTAGTTGCTTCTGGCTTGGATTTATATAGTTCCTGAGGTATAGATATGGTTGGTTTTACCTACAGACCCATCAGCAGAAGAGAGCATAGGGAGCAATCACACAAGAACTAGAGGAGACAAGGAAGGTTTTATGAGGAAGATGAAGATTAATCTAGAATTTGAAGGAAAAATGGGATCCACATCAACATCAAGAAAATGAATGTGTGCACTGCATTTACTTGTTGATGTCCTTTGAGAGTATAGCATTTCAGTAGGCACTGTGTACACAAGAAAGAACAGAGGAAATGTCAAAGCTAACTCTTTGGGGTTTTTTTTCCAGGGAAAAATGAGATAATTCAACATTAAACAGAATTTGTCAAGATTACTAGATTACTAGATGTACATTCAAATAATTCATTCAAAAAACCAATTGAATCAGTTACGTATAAGACAGTGTCCCCTCTGACTCATACTGTTCAGGACTCCCTGGGTGCCTTTTTAAAATTTAAGTCTGATATTGCCTCTTTCTTAACTTATGAGGCAGTGCTCCAGTTCCTTAGCATTTTATGAGAACTTCCAAATCCAACTTCTGCCTGATTATTCAACCTCGTTCCACTCTTGTGCCCGCCACTTCATACCTAATCTTCCACCACTGCTACCAGCAGTGTGTGAAGGCATCTCACCTGTGTGCATTTTACCAAGATTTTCCCACTGCCTGGAATCAGATCACACCTTTTTCACTCTGAAACACAGCCATTTAGTTTTGGAAACTCAACTCAGACACCTCTTCCTTTCCTTCTCACCACGTTTCCTGACTAACCCATGCCACCATTGAATGGCTCCTTAAGACTTAAGTCCTCATATTTTTGCAGTGATTAGATGAAACACTACATGTAAATGATTTAGCACCATGCCTGAAACTATCATCATTCAACATGTTATCATAACTACACTGGAGAGGCGATATAACATGGTGGTTAAATGAGCAAAACTTGTGATCATACTGCCTATCTTTCAGTGCTTAGTGTTCTGTGAATTTGGTCAAGTTAATGGACCCTCTGCGTCAGTTTTCTTACCTGCAAAATGGGTACAATAGTAGTTCCTACCTCATGGGGTGTTTGTAAGAGTAAAATGAGTTAGTACAGAAAAAGCACTTAGTATCTACCACATAGTAAGCATGCAATAAATGTTAGCTGTACTGCTGATGATGATGTACCTTTTAAACACTTTAATAAAAAATTTCAAATATGTGCAAAATTAGAGACCATGTTATAATGAATATCCATACAATGAACACCCAGCTTAAGTAGTTATCAAATTGTGCCATTATTATTTGTCTATTTCTCTTTGGTCTATTTTTCATCAGTGTAGTATTTTAAAGCAGATTTCACATAGTATCATCAGTTTCCCTTTAAATGCTTCTCTAAACAATGATGACTTTCTATGTAGAACCACAGTACCTTTTACATTCCTATCTTGTAAATACATCTAGATATGATATTTCATTGAGCTTGTTTATTTTCCTATCTTTCCTTCTGGGCTGTAAATCCTTGAAAGTGGTGGTTGTGATATTTAATTCATTTAAGCTCTAGCGCACTGGCTAGAACATAGTGGCAGTGCAATAAATGTACTTTTTAAAGAAAGAGAGGGAAGTAAAAGAAAGAGATAGAAAGTTAGCTAGAGGGGGAATAGGAAGGGCTCACATAGCAAAATAAGACATTAAACAAAGGTTGACCTTAAAATAGATAGAGTACAACTGGTACCTGAATAGCAGTAAGTGCCAAATGCTGTGATCCTAGAGGTGTCTCAGAAATCTGTGCACAGCCAGGTTTGATTTGCCAGCAGGTTGTTATTGACTGGTCAGGTAGAGAAGAAGAAAGCAAGTTAAAAGTGTATTATTCTGCATCACAATTGTGTGTTTATTTTGGAGTCTATGTCTATTTCTCACCCCGATAATTTACTATGCTATTTATCATTATTAAAGGAAGCTTATTTTTTTTTCTTTTCCTATTTGTAAATTTTATAGTCTTCTTTTTTTTATGATAATTTTCATTTTTTTTTATTTTTATTGCATTATAGGTTTTGGGGTACATGTGCAGAACGTGCAAGATAGTTGCATAGGTACACACATGGCAGTGTGCTTTGCTGCCTTCCTCCCCTTCACCCACACTTGGCATTCATCCCCAGGCTATCCCTCCCCAGCCCCCCCTGCTGTCCCTCCCCCATTCCCCCCAATAGACCCCAGTGTATAGTAGACCGCCTCTCTGTGTCCATGTGTTCTCATTTTTCTCACCTGCCTATGAATGAGAATATGCGGTATTTCTTCTTCTGTTCTTGTGTCAGTTTGCTGAGAATGATGTTCTCCAGATTCATCCATGTCCTTACAAAGGACACAAACTCATCATTTTTGATTGCTGCATAATATTCCATGGTGTATATGTGCCACATTTTCCCAGTCCAGTCTATCATCGTTGGGCATTTGGGTTGAAGGAACCTTATTTTTAAAGCCCTGTGACACCTAGTGTGAAGCAGAAGAGTGTGCAAAGTTCAAACATGAGATTGTTACATTCTTGAGTGGCTTTAACTAGCTCTGTGATCTTGGGCAAGTTATTTGCTTTCTCTACTTCAGTTCTTCCTTTTTAAAGTGTGATGGGATTAGCACCTATCTCATAGGCATGACATGCTTAGAACAACACCTGTTACATAAAAAGAATTTATAAAATGCTATTATTATTATTATCTAGTTATGAGAACAATGAAACAAAACAAATAAGAGGCTTTCCCATTTAAAAAAAAAAAAAGAATGATTTCATTTAAGATATTTCCTCTGCCATGGACTTGCTAAATGAAACTCTGAAGCATCCAAAATAACTTGTCCCAGGGAGTAGGATTGGATTTTGCCAAACTGAGGATTTAAGATTTACAATTTTTTGATTGTAATTCATTCTTACTTCTGTCAAAGGTGATTGCCAAAGGAAAGGAGACATCATAATTGTACAAAAGGGTTTTAACTTTTTTTGTTTGTTTCTGTTTGTTTGTTTTCACTATTTGTTTCAGGACATTTGAGATGATCGAAAAAGCTTACAATTGTGGGAAGTAGAAAAGTTCTTCTTCCAAGTTTTCTTTCTTAAGAAAAATCGTGTTAGAAATGATAGTTTGTTTTAAACACTTCGAAGCCTTCTTGCTTTTTGCTGGTAGCTCTTTGTTAAGCCCTATCCTGTGTAGCTGTTAAACATGCTCACAGGCACGTAGTACTCTATGTCCTTGTACTTTAACCAAGATATCTGTGCTGGACGTGCTCACAGGCATGTCCCAGCTCATAACCTATGCCCCTTCCTTATTTGGACTTCCTTTTTGTACTCCATTGCTTTTACCTGTTTAGAAAAGGTTTCCATTGTTAGCCAATCAGGTTTTAGTTTAGATTGTTGAGGCCTGGCTTCAACCAACAGATATCAGACACAGCAGTAAGGACAACCTCAAATGCATAAGGGATAAATATGTCTGCTTTTCCTTTGTTTGCTGTACTCTCAT
Organism: Saguinus oedipus; assembly: GCA_031835075.1. NCBI lineage: Eukaryota > Metazoa > Chordata > Mammalia > Primates > Cebidae > Saguinus > Saguinus oedipus. The sequence goes on along the minus strand of CM063177.1, from coordinate 6,351,988 downwards.
GGCAAGACTGCTAATGAGGGAACCCTTTCTGCAGTAAGTAAAAATAATTGCTTTGCTGAGAGATCCTTTGTCCCAGTATTGACTTCTTTTTTTCTTTGCAGAACCAAAAGTTTATATACAACAACATGGTAACCACTACATAAATATAACAGTAATAACTTGGTACAAAGATGGCTTTATGATGAATAAAATCACACAAAAAAACTTGAAAAAGAATTATAAAAATTTTCTATAATCAAATCCCAACTTCGGGTCTAATGATTTATATAGTAGTTTGAACCCAGTAACTGCCAATTATTTGGCAGTATTGACATTAGAAAAGGCCACAGGATAAATTTCAGACAAAATGCATTTTTTCTCTATTCCTCCAGATAGTAGTGTTCTCATTTTTCACAGAAGAAATTAGGGTTTAGATAGATAGCATACTTGCACAAACCACATGCTACAAAGTGACATTGTAGAGATATGAGCCCAGGTTTTCAGGCTTATCTTATTAGTGGCTAATTCCAAGTCCTTTGCATATATGGGAAATATTTGCTATAATAAAGAAAAAGCTGGGCAATAAGTTATTAAATATTTTGAAAAGGGTAAATACTTAGTGATTTATCATAGGAAGCACAAAGCATTGAGTACTATAGCAGAAGAAATGGATTAAAATGTGAGACCCATGTCACATAAAACAAAGACCATTTCTCCTCCAGATAATAATGAGATTGTCACATCTATCAGTTTCTATGTATGTATCCCATTGTACATCCTCTCTCCCTAAATTTTAAAAAGTTATGATCATGTTGATATGCAAAGGGGATTTACATGTTGGTTTAACTTTTTGAGGAGAAGATGAGAAAGAAAATATATTTTACATTCTAGAAGAGAAGGATTTTAGAGAAACTGAAGCAAAAACTGGGAAGAAGACAGGGCCAACTGGTGAAAAGTGCCCCAGGGTAAGAGAGAGGAGCACTAAGCCCTGACCTACTGCTCACTAATTGCTGTGAACCTCCCATAAATTCCTTACCCTTCCTGGTCTTCAGATTCCTTTTCTATAAAACAAGATAACTGGAGAGAGGCTCTCTGAGGTTTCTTGGAGTTTCTACAATTTACTGATCTTGTAAAATTAGATCATTAATTATCTTTTAAATGCATGTTTCATAAAGTGTTAAGATGGAAGAAATAAACTGGGAAAATATAAAATAGCTTGCAATCTGAAATGTTTTCCATATTTAATTATAGCTTATCTCTCATAGAAGTATAAACTGAGGTAGGTTACACTGTTAAAACAATATTAGATGCCCACCAATGATAGACTAGACTGGGAAAATGTGGCACATATACACCATGGAATATTATGCAGCCATCAAAAACGATGAGTTCGTGTCCTTTGTAGGGACATGGATGAACCTGGAGAACATCATTCTCAGCAAACTGACACAAGAACAGAGAATCAAATACTGCATGTTCTCACTCATAGGCAGGTGATGAACACATGACACAGGGAGGGGAGCACTACACACTGGGATCTATTGGGGGGAATAGGGGAGGGACAGTGGAGGGGGGAGTTGGGGAGAGATAGCATGGGGACAAATGCCAAATATGGGTGAAGGGGAGGATGGCAGCAAATCACACAGTCACATGTGTACCTGTGCAACTATCTTGCATGTTCTTCACATGTACCCCAAAACCTAAAATGCAATTAAAAAAAAAAAACAATATTAGACCAGCCTGAAAAAAAGAAAAGCTAGAAAGTTCTAAGCACTTATGTATTTTGGGATAATCAGGTATTAGTCACTATTCTTTACATGAACCCAATGTTACTAATTACTTAAGCTTTAAGATGAATGCCAACATTTTGATTTATTCACATCCATAATATAATTTGAAGAACCTAGAATTTGTTTTTATTTGTGCAATGACACTTCAGATTTACTTGGTTTTAGAGTTCCTTCTTTTCTTTCAACATGATGCTGAGAAATACAAGTAATAGGATAATCACAGGTTCATTCCTAGCCATGGCTTTTGCCTGTCAATATCTTAATTACTTCCCTACTCCACTTAGATGACTCACTGTCCATGCCATGAATACTGATGATGAGAGATAATGCAACTGGGAGACTTACTGTAGCTCCATCCTGTTCTCCAGCCAAGAATTTAAGGGCACAAGTTAGAGGAGAATCTGGTCATCAAAAGAAAATTCATTAGCCTTTTTAAATATGTCCGGTTATTAGGACAAGCAGCCTGCAAGGAGAAGCATCTCTGACATTGCTGGACAGCATTTCCAGTTACCAGCATCTTCTGGCCTTTTAAGTTGTAACGGAATATTCTCAAATAAATGTTGCAAGAATATGAAGTGTTGCATAGATATTATCTTTGCAGTGAAATCTATTCTTATTTATTTACATAGAATGTATTCTATTTTAAATCATATATCTGTAGAACATCAAAATTCACACATTTAACAAGTTTTTTGAAGAAGCTTTTCTGTTGGAGTATAAAGATGGAAATTTTTTTAATGGCATTTGATTGGTATACCATTTTCCTTTAATATTTGAAAACATTATCTTGATCATGTTTTAAGTAGGAGTGGACCTATTACCTACCACAGAATCAATTTGTAGTTATCCATGAAAATAAAGAAGAAGAATTTTAAAAAACTATTCACTCTTTATTTACAAAGATTTATTAAGTCTCTGCTATGTGCCAGTCCTAGAGAAATAAACTAGTGATGGCCTGGATTCCTTAGGTGCTTACATGTTTTGGGAGACATGCACACAGAATAATTAAGCAAATCAGGAGCTGGTGAGTTCCGTAGCTAATGTAAACACACAAGAAAATGGGTGTGTGAAAGAGGATCCACCTTATCTCTCTGGTAAGGTTATGAAGGTATCCCAGAAGAAAAACATCTGAGGTGAGTCTTAAAAAAGGAAAGAGAATATTCCCAGATGAAGAAAGGGGAGCAGGGCATTTCAGGCAGTGGAGACATCAAAAGATTTTCAGCAAGTGTGTAGAGTGTTTAAGGACTGATTGACAGGTCAGTGTAGCCCAAGGGAAAATGGCGAAGGTTAGTTGGGTACAACTGCGCAGGTCTTGAAGTCAGATGTGAGGATGGCTCCCATCTCATCTGGGAAGGAGAGATGCCTTCCTCAAGCATCAGGTGCTTTCTTCTTAAAGCTGTAGTTATTTCACCCTATTTAAATTTGTGTTTTCCCAATTGTCAGAGACTACAGTAAGACTCAGCCTCTTGAATTTCAGTAACTTCGATTTACCTGTTTATGCCTTTCACATATTTGTTATTGTTTGCATTTTGACTTGTAGAAGCTCTTTACAAATACAAGTAGTCATCCTTTGCCATTTTTGTTGTGCTCATACTTCCACAGTACTTTGCTAGTTCTGTTATTTTGTTTATAATTTTACCCCATACACAAGGTTTATTTGATAAGTTTAGCTAACAAATACTTACCATGTGCCAGGTTTGTTCTACTGTTCTTTACAAATATTAACATATTTGATCATTATAACAACCCTATGGGGAAGGTATTCATATGCCTACACTACAGGTAAGAAAACTGAGCCACATCTTGAAGGTCACATAACTTTCCAAGGCCTCACTGTAGTAGGTATGAGTCTAGGGAATGCTGCAAAGCCCTGCTTTAAACCTCTGCTAATCTGCTTTCTTTCAAACTTGTCCTCCGTTCCTTCACGGTACCTGCATTTTATAGCTTATTAAACAAGGCCTTGCCCAGCTCAGATTATAAAATAACCTCCTAGACATTCTTCTAATAATTTTATAGTTCTGGGACTTTTGGGTTTAGAACTTTAATCAATCCACAGTGTATTCTTGTGCATGATTTGAGTTAGAAATCCTCTAAGGTATGACATTATTTATTGCAATAACCACTGTTTCATTTATTTGAAATGATAAATTTATTGTAAAATAGATTTTCCTATACACGTGGGTTTCTTTATAACTTTTTGATTATATTTCACTGTTCAATGTGTTCATTCCTTCACTACTAATACCATACATTGTTCTCATTACTGTTACCTTTTAGCATTGAAATTGATGAATGTTTAAGTGTTCCCCTTTTAAAAAATATTTGTCACTGTTCTTATTTATAAACTATTCCAAATAAATACCTAGAATTAGCTGATTACATTTTATTAAGTTGGTTTTTTTTTGGCAGAGGGGGTTGAATATTGACTTGGGATGCAATATACTTATAAATTAATTTGAAGCAAACTGAGATTGTCAAAATAATTAACTTTCTCATCCTAGAAGATGATGTGTCTTTTCATTTATTAAGGTCTTTCTTGTACTTCACTTCATTTTCAGTTTTTTTCCTAAGTCTTATACAATGTTTGGTAAGCTTATTTCTAAGTATTTTATCATTGTTTTCCACTTTTAATGAGCTTTCAAATTCCATTAAAATTTCTAATTGGATCCTGCTGATATATAGAAAAACTATTAATATTTGCATGTCTTTCTCATATATAATTGCTATATTAAATTATCTTATTAATTCTAGTAGTTTTTCAATTAGTTATCTTGGAGTTTTTCTTGGTCATATCCATGAAAATTGTTAGCTTTATCTCTTCTTTTGCAATGTTTACACTTTTTAATTATATTGTCTCATTATGGATATGTACTTATAATGAAAACTATTCATGATAATATTCGTAATTTTCTAGCTCCTAGTTTTAATTTAAATTCTTTGTATATTTCACCAGTTAGATTGTTCTTACACAGTGGTTTGATTTTTGTTTCTAGACTAGTTATTCCATTCTCACATTTAAATCACACTTTGGCTGCTTTAGGTTCTCAATCCTTTGTCTCAGAACTTTCTAGCATCTTTCCAAACATAGTATCTCATGTTTCGGGGAAGTCTGAGGCCAATCTGAGAGTTCTTCCATTGTGCTACCTTAGGATTATCCATTCCTTTCCTTGGTTTTTAAAATTCTCTTCATTCTTGAAATTCAAAGATTTATCCAAATTTCACCTAAATGTATGTAAATTTGGAGTTAGGTTTTCCCAGATAAAATACCAGACACTCAGTTAAATTAAAGTTCAGATAAATAACAAATAAAAACCATTTCCCAGCTGTATGCATTTTTATTTGCTAAATCTGCTAATCCTAATGGGGTATTGACTGTTATATTATTATTATAGTAAACAAAAGTGACAGACAACACAAAATATTACTGTTTCAAATAAGATAGAAGTTTGTATCTTGCTTACACAATTTCAGTGGCCACCCATGCCTGGACTGATGCTCTGTAGTACCAGGAACTTGGGTTCATTCTGTCTTGCAGCCTCTCCATGCAGGGCTTCCATAATCAGGCCCAGCCGATGGTCTAAGACAAGTGCTGGAATGTCAGCATTTCCATTTCCATTCCAGTCAGTAAGAAGGAGAAGATGATTGCCAAAAAGTGTATTCCTTTCCTCTAAGAACACTTTCTAAACATTTTATTTTCTTCTTGCATCCTGGTGTCTAGGAGCTGGTCACATAACCATACCTAGCTGTAAGGAAAACTAATAAGTACAAAAGCTGATAATTACCGCTCAGCATTCCTGTGCCCACTAAAAATCATAGTTATTGTAGGAATCAGATATTGAGGACAATGAAGAAGACAGTGACGAGTGTTTGCCACACCATTTGAATAGGGCAGTGTTTGTTGAATCTTGTGAAGCTCATATTCATCCATTTGAGAGACAACCATGAGTGCTTATCATGTATGAAGCACGGTGCTACGGCTTGAGATAAAAATGTTGAGAACAACACACTTGGTCTCTGTGTTCATGGAGTTTTAGGCTAGTGGGAAAGGTAGGGACTTACGACATAGTGAAACATGTTTGAATACTGATAAAACCTAAGAGACTGTTAAGAGGGAAATTATTACATGTTCTGAGAATGTTTCACAGAAGGACTTTGCCAAGTCAGGGCAGGACGATAATGATTTAAGAAGGCTTTCCTGAGGACCTGATACATGCACTCAAATCCAGAGGATGAATGGGAATATGCAAAAGAGAGGCTAGAGTAGGAAGATCAAAGAAGAGGGCATAGGCACAAATCTTACAGTTAAAGGAAGAACAATTCAGTTAAGAAACTGAAAGATACTTATGGGTGGAGTACAGCAAACAAAGGGGAAAGCAGAAGGAAATGAGACTAGAAAAGCTCTCAAGTTTAATGTAGAATCAAATGCAGGCCACATACAGTCATTTGTGTCATGGAGGCAGAGAGCAACATGACCTGTTTTATACATTGAAAAACGTTCTGAGTGCAATGTAGGAAACAGCTGGATGAGTGTAAGAGGAGACTATGCTAGGAGTTCAGGCAAGGTGAGAGAGAAATGTGGACGGAATCAAGAGCCATTCAAGAGATTAGAAACAGTAGGACCTGATGATAACTTAGGTAAGAAAGAGTGAAGGTAAAAGAGGAGTTGAAGGTGATTTCCACATTTCCAGATTGTACAAATGGATGGATGGTGGACCATTTATTTTCTGAAACAGAGAAATACCAAATGCCAATTAAGAGCAAGATGTGAATTTTTAGTTTAAGAGTCTTGAGTTTGAAGTGCCTTTCCGACACTCACGTAGGCATTTCAGGTAGGCAGTTAAACATACAAATCTGGAATGCAGAGATAATAGCAAGCCTAGAGATACAGATTTGAGAGGTTTTTGGCACATAGATAGTTGGTAACTAAATCACAGTTTCAGAGAGGAGCCCCTACAGAGATAGCAGAGGGAGAGATGAAACAAGACAGAAATCTAGCAGTCAGAAGAAGGATGGCAGAAGACAGCAAAGAAGACTCAAGGGAGTGGGTGGAAACGTAGGGCTCTGTTGGGAGTGTGTACTGTGATAACAGCCCAGAGATTCTGAGCACTAAACAGGCAAATTCAGGAGGAAGAGGAGGGCTGGAAGAAAAATTTGAGAGTACAGAAGGGTTCTGAAATGTTACCGCAAAGAAAAGATGTGACAAGTATCTCCTTTTTAAAATTATACTTAAATTCTGGAGTACATGTGCAGAATGTGCCTCTTTGTTACCTAGGTATACACGTGACATTGTGGTTTGCTACATCCAAGTATCTCTTAAAGGTGGTGGTGGTGGGTGTGTCTATGTGTCTTTGTTATGCATCAATATTTGAACCATTTGGGAGATGTCAGTCAAAGAACACAAAATTTTAGTTTGGCAGGAGGAATAAGTTCAAGAGATCTATTGTACATCATGGATGCTTAGTAACAATACATTGTACACTTGAAAGTTTCTAAGAGTAGATGCTAAGTGTTACCACCACACACAAAAAAAAGTGTGTGAGGTAATGCAGTATTCATCCACCTGATTTAAGCATTCCACAATATACACATATATCAAAAAATTATGTCATACAGTATAAATATATACAATTTTTATGTGTCAATTAAAGGTAAATGAATGAATGAATTAAAATATTTGGATCACACTGAAGCTCAATTCTAAAATGATGCTAAAAATATGTGACTTTGTTGAAGACAGAATTTTCATAGAATATATGGAAATAGTAATTAGTGCCTAAAAATTGTATTCAATATTTTGATATTGACCTCAATGAAAAATGTGTGATCGATTTTTTTAACTTCTAGTCACTCAGAGGACAGAATGGTTACTGTTTGCAGTCATAGAGCAAGGTGGCATAGGGGCTTACCCCAGCAACAACCAGCTGGTCTTCAACTCAAAAAGTGGATATTTCCCTCAGGGACATTTACCTGAACACTGCCACATTAGATACTAAAAATAAAAATTGTGTCCCACCAAAACTTTGCCTTTAGTCCCAAAAAGAATGAACCTGAGTTTTAGAAAGGAGAAGAGTGAGGGTCATACTCTTCATCTCAGGAGCAATTAATTAGTTATTTCGCTCACTTTGGGAAGAATTTGCCTTCAAAAATTATACCTTTGGGAAAACTATACCACACAATTATTTATCTCCCTTCAAAATATGAATTCGTTGATCTTTTTCTCACTTCAACTTTTCAAAAATTTCACATAAGGAGCCCTATTCAATTATCTCCTCTGTCATTAAAATACTTTAGTAGGTGTGCAACCAAATTGCCAAACTAAGATAGATCTTGTTATTTTAAAAGAACATTATAATTTCCATTGTTCAAATAATTGTTATGATTTGATATGGCAAATTACATGTGAATGCAATATTCAAAGCAAATGAAAACACGATAAGAAATTCATGGTTTTTCTATACTGTTACAAATTCAGATAATTTCAAAGTGATTATCTTACATTTAGCTTCTTACCTTGGAAAATACTAATATTAGAAAAACTTTGTGCAAGGTTTTAGAATCTAGACAAAAGAATGATAGACTATGATAATAACTGTTTATTACTCTTAGTTTATTATTTCTTTTACACCTGCTTTTTCAATCTAGAGAAGCATGTCTAGTCTCCATATTCATACTGCATATTATAACATGGTGTTAATAATCTTAAGTAATGTTCCATGGCCAATCAACTTTTTATTTATTTACTTATGAGATGGAGTCTTGCTCTGTCACCCAGGCTGGAATACAGTGGCGCTATCTCGGCTCACTGCAACCTCTTCCTTCCAGGTTCAAGCGATTCTCCTACCTCAGCCTCCAGCAGCTGGGACTAAGGCACGTGCCACAGTGTCCAGCTAACTTTTTGTATTTTTAGTAGAGATGAAGTTTCACCATGTTAGTCAGGATGGTCTCAATCTCTTGATCATCCAGGAGATGATCCGCCCTCCTTGGCCTCCCAAATGTTGGGATTACAGGTGTAAGCCACCGTGCCCGTCCCCCGTCAACCTTCTTTAGACATTAACATTCATTATGAAAGCTCAGTAGTTGTTTTTTGTGTTTTTTTTTTTTTTGCTTTTTTTTAGCTTTTATTTTAAGTTCAGGGGTGTGTGTGCAGTTTAGTTATATAGACAAACTCATTATTTCATCACCCAGGTATTATAATCCTAGTACCCATTTGTTATTTTTCCTGATCCTCTTCCTCCTCTCTCCCTCCACCCTGATGTAGGGTCCTGTGTCCGTTGTTCCCTTCTATGTGTCCATGTGTTCTCATCAGTTAGCTCCCACTTATAAGTGAGAACATGCAGTATTTGGTTTTCCATTTCTGCAGTAGTTTGCAGAACTACTGCAGATAATGGCCTCCAGCTCCATGCATGTTTCTGCAAAGGACATGATCTCATTATTTTTTATTGCTGCATAGTTTTCCATGATGTACATATGCCACATTTTCTTTATCCAGTCTACTGTTGATGGGTATTTAGGTTGATTCTATATCTTTGCTATTATTAATAGTGCTGTAATTAACATACATGTGCATGTGCCTTTATGACAGAACAGTTTACTCCTTTGGGTATATATCCAGAAATGGGATTGTGGGGTCAAATGATAGTTCTATTTTTAGCTGTTTTAGGAATTGCCACACTCTATTCCACAATGGTTGAACTAATTTATACTCCCACCATCAATGTATAAGCATTCCCTTTTCTCTGCAACCTTGTTGGTATCTGTTATTTTTTGACTTTTGGATAATAGCCATTCTGATTGGTGTGAGACCACATCTCATTGTGGTTTTGATTTGCATTTCTCTAATGATCAGTGATGCTGAGCTTTTTTCATATGCTTGTTAACTGCATGTATGTCTTTTATAGAAAAGTGTCTGCTCATGCTCTTTGCCCACCTTTTAATACTGTTGTTTTTTGCTTGTAAATTTAAGTTGCTTATAGATGCTGGATATTCCACTTTTGTCAGATACACATTTGCAAAAATTTTCTCCCATTATGTCTGTTTACTCTGTTGATAATTTTCATTTATTTGTGTTTGTTGTTGTTGTTTTGCTGTACAGAAGCTCTTTAGTTTAATTAGATTCAATATGTCGTCACCGTGAAATCTTTGCCTGTTCCTATATCCCGGACGGTATTGCCTAGGTTGTCTTCCAGGATTTTTATAGTTCTAGGCTTTACATTTAAGTCTTTAATCCATCTTGAATTTATTTTTGTGTATGGTGTAAGGAAGGGGTCCAGTTTCAGTCTTCCACATATGGCTAACCAGTTATTCTAACACCGTTCATTGAATAGGGAGTCTTTTCCTCATTGCTTGTTTTTGCCAGCTTTGTTGGAAATCAGATGGATGTAGGCATGTGACGTCATTTCTGGGCTCTCTATTCTGTTCTTTTTGTCTATGTATCTGTTTCTGTGCCATACCATGCTGTTTTGATTATTATAGCCTGCAGTGTAGTTAGAAATTGGGTAGTGTGATACCTCCAGCTTTGTTCTTTTTGCTTAGAATTGCCTTGGCTATTCAGACTCTTCTTATTCTATGTGAATTTAAAATAGTTTTTTTTTTCTGGTTCCGTGGTAGTTAGCAGCTGTTTTTGCTTATTCATTTGTTTTTAAAACAGAATGTTATTCTGTGCTTTAAGTTTCAAAATCCTCCAAAGTGTTCTGTCCTTTTGCTGAATGTGTGGTGTCTTGGTCACAATGCAGCCACTGAATTCCCCATTAATATGTATATCTTCGGTTCTTCTTTTTATTCAAGATTTACAGAATTTGCTCTCTTGAAAATGAGTAGTCCAGTAAAGTGCCCTTTGCAGAATTATATCCCATATTTCTAGAAATAAATTGTAACAAATATTAGCACAACTGCAGTACAGTTTTAACAATGTTTAACTATTGTCTTTTTAGTTGAAAGCAAACATAAACTCAGCTGTAATATCTTAAGTTCAAATGCACTAATTTTCAATTTCAATTAAAATTTCAAAATACTTTTAAGTTTCTATTTAACACTTTGGTTTTCATACTTAAGCAACAAAGTACAACTAAAATAAACTCATTTGGTCTCTCCTATAAGTAAATGTAATAATGACAAGAAGGTTCTTTATTTTCTATCAGGGTGAATGGTAAAGTAGTAAAGATCAGTATTTCCTGAAAAAGGGGAAACGGCTTTCCACAGGAGTTTACAAATCCACTTGGCCACTGAACATTTTTCACAGATAATGTCAAAAGCATTATTCACATAAATGCATGGGAATTTTTTCCAATGTATGTAGGTGTTATTATGTTAAATAAAACACAGACCTACTTAAACATCACTTAATTTATGGTAGCATTTTCAACAAGCTGGCTAAATTTGGTTGATGTTTCTCAAGAACTACTAAAATTTCAATCAAGTGAATGTCTGTGAAATGCTTTGAAATTTAAAAGAGCTATTGTGTGGGTGCAAAGATTCAGCTATAGGGATGTTCAATGAATCACTGATTATCACAATGAAACTATGAAACAACAAAATTAAGCAATAATAGGAGTTTGATTAAATAAATTATACTATATCCATAATAATTTGGCCATTTGAGGTTGTAGAAATCACAGGTACAGCCAGAAAATTTCAAAATAATGGGAGTTTTTTCAAAGAAGCATTCACATCTCTGCTGCAGGACATAGCCCTAAGGGCTACACTTCTCTTCTCAAGGTGGTCTATTGGTATAATTTCTAAAGACACCAGTGTCCCCTGTTTTTTCCTAACTTAGCAGAGAAGATCTGACAAACTTATTCAGTCACTATCATGTATGGAGCATCTCCTATATTCATAACATGTGGGCAAGAGGCTGATAGAGGGTAATAGACTTTCCCAACTATAATAAGATAATAATAATTCTAGCTATCAAAAATATGACAGATCTTTCAAAAGTATGTGAAATTATTAATTTAATTATGACCCATAAGTCATGATTTTATATCATTTGCCATAGCTTCACAAAACAAACAAAAGTATAAAAATTTTGTGTAGCTGAACTGACATGGCATCAGTCATAAAATCTCTGTTTGGCAATCTCTTTTGTCATTCTTTCAAAGATAACTTATTTATTAATGTCAACAGTGATGCTGCGCTGAACTGTATTGAATATAAATCAGTTGTTCTTTGGCATTTTGGTAAGATTCGCTATATTTTCTTAGTAAATACATTAGCAAAGCATCTATTTTTCTTTTCTGCAGTCTATCTGTATAATGCCTCTTTACCTGTATCAGTTTTTCTCTTTTCCTCATATTTCTCAAATACATACCACCATTGGTCCTTTTTTTTTTTTTTCATTGAGAATTTCTGAGAAATGTTGGTCTGTAGTTACCAGTATTCTAAGGTTAGAAGATATACCTAGCCCTTCGTGAGAAATGATGGTTCAGTACCATGGATAGCAGAATACCTATCGCTCCAAATACTAACAGACTCCTCCATATTTTAGCTGCCTTGTCATTGAAAACATTCCTATCAACCAGTCTTTGGCTCAGGCTATTATATTCAGGCCAAGAAGTTCTAGTCAGACTAGCCAGATTGGCGTACTTTTTAAACTATCTGTGGCAAAGGATCAAGATTTCTCCCCCACCCTAAACTACTGTGTACCAATATGTTCATCAAAAATAAATTTATAAAAAGTTAAAGCAAACACACAAAATACAAGAAGTAATTTGTTTTTTCTTATCACATAAAAAATAAACATAATATAATCTGTCAAAATGCTGTGACAGTTTTAAAAAGCCCTGTGATGGCTTCCAGTTGAGAAAAGTAAGTGAAGCCCCAGTATGTGAGAGAGGCAGAGTTTCCCTCTGTGACTCACCTTTCCACTGGAGATCCAGGCAACCCAGGACAAGAGAAAGCATTTGGCTTCTCCTATGCCCTGGAGTTAACTTAGGGCAAGGTTTGGAGATGCTATGAAGGAAGACACCAAGAAAAGTGGCAGACGTTGTCTCAGACCCTGGATGAGAGCAGGACGTCGTTTTAAATCTGGGTGCATACAAAGTCAGCCATTCTTTGGTACACTAACAGAATGGCTGCAGAGGCATTTTAGTCTTGGGCTGGAGATTGGAGCATCTTCTCTGGAGCGGGGTGGGGGCCTCCACAGCCAGAACTGTGAAAAGTGCCTCAGCAGTAGGCACTGGAATTGTGCTCTCCCACATCACAGGCAGGAGGAGAGCTGCTGCAGTTGCAGTTTCTTCTGAGCAGCAGAAGGGCCAGCTTGGCAATCGGGAACTGATCTATGTGTGCCATTGCTGGGTGCCCCATCCTCCTCTTCTGAGACTGTGGTGCAGGAGAGCCCCCCCTGCTCCATCCCTAGGCAGAAATCTGGGCATTTGTAGCACCTGCTTGCCTGGACCAGCAGCCTGAGTTACATCACCCTTTCTAGATATATATTATGTCACAGAGAGGGTCTCTCTGTTCCACACCCAGGCAGATCTCCAGGCATTCAGAGCACCCATTCTCCTGCTTTGGTATCCTGAACCACCTACCCTTCCTGTGTAGAGACTGGTGCAGAGGGACCCTCTCTGCTACATGCCTAGGAAAATCTCCAGGTGTTTCAGAGCACCTGCTTTCTTAGTTCAGCATCCAGAGTGGCCCCACCCCTCCTGTGCAGAGACTTTTGTGCAGCTCTCTCTGATATACACTCAGACAGATCTCTAGACTTTTGGAGAATTGCTCACTATGACCATCAAGACTGTCCAGAGCTCTTGGTGCAAGGAAACCCTCTCTGTTCATACTCAGGCAGATCACCAGACATTCTGAGCATCCAGCCATCTGCTTCAGCAGGCTGAGTTGCCCCACCACTATGGACATAGATCATAATATAGTGAGACCCTCTCTGCTCCATGCTCAGGCAGATCTCCAGGCATTTAGAATACCTGTTTCCCAGGTGTAGCAGCCTGAGTTGCACAGCCTCTTCTGTTTGTAGATACTGGTACAGGAAGGCCCTCTCTGCTCCACACCCAAGAAGATCTGAAGGCATCTGAAGCACCCACTCTCCTGGATTAGGAACTTGGAACACAAAACATGGAACAAAGGAGGTTTCCTGATTCCACATTTAGACACACCTCTGGGTGCCTGGTAGCAACCCACTGGATTCTCACTTGGCACTGGTGCTTGTGCCTGCATCAGGAGACCTGCAGGCAGCCTGCCCAACTGGCCCCACCCTTTGTGGATCTTGTCCCTGCAGGGACTTCAGACCAATATGTATTCTATGAATCAACTCATTGCCTTGGGCAACAGAGAACTTCCAATTCTAAACAGGGACCAAGTACATACCCAGCCACTTTGGCCACTACAGGCTTGGAGGACAAAATTCACAGTCCAATATAAAACCTGTTGGAAGAAGTGCATAGTTCTATAGAAGCAAAACCAAAAGACCCTACTCAGCATTCTCTACAGTCACATCTCATAGGGAGTGGGAAAAGGGAAAGGGAATAATAGTAGTAACATTATAAGGAAATAAATTTTTTTTAAAGTCCTACCTGTATGAAAAAAATTACAAAAATTAGAAGTGCCAGTATCTCCAGATGAGATGCAACCAGCACAAGAATTCTAGCACCATGAAAAGTCTGAATGTAGTGAAAGCACCAAAAGATTGACCTCTCTCTCCAACAATGGTCCCTAGCCAAAAACGAAAACTTGAAAATAATAAGTAAAAGTTCAAAGCATGGATTGCAGGGAAGCTTATTTGGATGTAAGACAAGGTTGACAATCAACAAAAAGGAACTTCTAAAGCAACCCAGGAAGTGAACATCTTAAAAAGATAAACATGTTAAAAAGAAATCAATCACAACTACTAGAATTGAAAAACTCACCTAAGAAATTCTAAAATACAAATGAAACCTTTACAATAGACTGAACCAAGCAGAGGAAAGAACTTCAGAGATCGGAGACTGGTCTTTTGAACTAACCCAATATGGCAAAAATAAAAAAGAAGAATTTTTAAAACAAACAGTCCTCATGAAATAGGGAATTATTGGCTATTCCGAGGGAGAAGGAAAAAAGCAAACAACGTAGAATATATAGGTGAGGGAATAATTCAAGAAACATCCCTAATCTAGCTAGTAAGGTAGATGTCCAGATAAAAGACATTCAGAGAATACCTGTGAGATACTATGCAAAACAAATATCGAGCCATGTAGACTACAAACTATGTAGCCACCAGACTGACCAAGGTCAACGCTAAAGAAAAAATCTTAAATGCTGCTAGGCGAAAAAGGACAGATAATATAAAAAGCAAAACCTCATCAGGCTAATAGAGGACTTGTCAGCAGAAACCTTGCAAGCCAGAAGAGATTTGGGGCCTATTTTCAGCATTTTTAAAGAAAAGAAATTCCAAGCAAGTATTCTATATCTCACCAAACTAAGGTTCATAAGTGAAAAAGGAATAAAATATTTTCCAGACAAGCAAGTGCTAAGGGAATTCATTATCACTAGACCAGGCTGAAGAGAGATCCTTAAGGGAGTTCTAAACACAGAAATGAAAGAATGGTGCCTATGACCATGAAAACACACTGAAGTACATAGCCTGCAAACCATGTAAAACAACTACACAGTAGAAACCACAAGCAACCAGTTAACAACTTCATGGTAGGATGAAAACCTCACTTATCAATATTAACCTTAAATGTTAATAGTCTAAATGCACCACTTAAAAGTCAGAGTGGCAAGGTTGATAAAAATACAAGACTTGCTTCTCCTCTGAGAAAACACAAAATGGCAGATAACACAGGGAGAAAACACCAAATGGCAGACATGGTTGCAGAGGGTCCCAGGGATACTAGGATGGGGTACTACAGTGACTTTTATGGGGGTTTCAGCAGTGGCATCCCAGGGCAGGCTGAGGATGGGGCAGAGACCACAGAGCTCACAAGGCAGGGCCAAGGATAAGGAGTGGATGCCTGTCACCAAGCTGGGCCATTTGCTCAAGGATGTAAAGATCAAGTCCCCCTGGAGATCTATCTCTTCTCACTGCTCATCAAGGAATCTGAGATAACTGACTTTTTCCTGGGGGCCTCTCTCAAGGAAGGGGATTTGAAGATTGTGCCTGTGCAGAAGCAGACCCGAGCTGGCCAGCGGACCAGGTTCAAGGTGTTTATTGCCACTGGGGACTACAATGGCTATGTCTGTCTGGGTGTTCAAGGAGGGGGCCACTGCCATCTGCAGGGTCATCATCCTGGCCAATTTCTCCATTGTCCCCATGTGCAGAGCCTACTAGGGAGGAAGATCCAAGCCCAACACTATCCCTTGCAAGGTGACAGGCTGCTGTGGCTCTATGCTGGCATACCTCATCTGTGCTTCCAGGAGGACTTGTACTGTTTTGGGCCTATGCCCAAGAACATGCTCATGATGGCTGGTATTGATGACTGCTACATCTCAGCCAGGGCTGCACTGCCACCCTGGGCAACTTTGCCAAAGCCACCTTTGATGCCATCTCTAAGACCTACAACTATGTGACACCCCCCCACCTCTGGAAAGAGACTGTATTCCCCAAGTCTCCCTATCAGAAATTCACTGACCACCTCGTCAAGACCCACACCAGTCTCCAGATATAGGGGAGACCCACACCTCCCCCTCCAGTGAAGGGGAGGAGGGTAGCAAATCATACTGCCATGTGTGTACCTATGCAACAATCTTGTATGTTCTTCACATGTACCCCAAAACCTAAAATGCAATTAAAAAAAGAAAAATAAATTGAATTCGGCCTGAAAAAAAAATATTATATAAGACTCATCAGTCTGCTGTGTTCATGAAACCCATCTTACATGTAAAGACACCCATAGCCTCAAAGTACAGGGTTGGAGAAAGATCTCCAACCATGCAAACAGAGAAAAATTAAAAGCAGGGATCATAGGCCAGGAACAGTGGCTCACACCTCTAATCCCAGCACTTTGGGAGGCCAAGGCAGAAAGATTGTTTGAGCCCAAGAGTTCAAAACCAGCTTGGGCAACATAGGAAGACCCCATCCCTTAAAAAAAAAAAAAAGCTGGGGTTGCTATTCTTATATCTGATAAAACATACTTTAAACCAACAATGGTTAAAAAGAAAAAAGAAGGGCAATACATAATGATAAATGGTGCAATTTGACAAGAAGACTTGACTCTCCTAAATTTATGTGCATCAACATTGGGGCAACCAAATTTATAAGCCTGCTAAAAGACTTAGACACCCACACAATAGTAGTAGTGGTCTTAAACCCCCCAACTAACACCATTAGATGAGTCATCAAGGCAAAAAATTGACAAAGAAACTTTGGAAACAAAAAATAAATAAATAATTTATTTTATTACTGTGGTTTAAAATATTTTTATTACTTAAAATACTTTAAACCAACAATGGTTACTTTTTAAGGGATGGGGTCTTCCTATGTTGCCCAAGCTGGTTTTGAACTCTTGGGCTCAAACAATCTTTCTGCCTTGGCCTCCCAAAGTGCTGGGATTAGAGGTGTGAGCCACTGTTCCTGGCCTATGATCCCTGCTTTAAAATATTACTTTTTTTAAAATTAAAAATAAATTTAAGAAAAAGAGAAACTTTGGATTTAAACTAAACATTTGACCAACTAGACCTAATGAAGGTCTACAAAACACTCAACCCATCAACCACAGAGTATGTATTCTTCTCATCTGCACATCATATTTTTTTTTGAGACTGAGTTTCGCTCTTGTTACCCAGGCTGGAGTGCAATGGCGTGATCTCGGTTCACTGCAACCTCCGCCTCCTGGGTTCAGGCAATTCTCCTGCCTCAGCCTTCTGAGTAGCTGGGATTACAGTCACGCACCACCATGCCCAGTTTGCACGTCATATTCTTCTCATCTCCAGGATTGACAACATGCTCTACCATAAACCAAGTCTCAATGAAATTAATATCATACCAACCATACTGTCAAACCACAGTGGAATAAAAATAGAAATCAATACCAAGAAAATCTCTTAAAGCTACCCAATTACACAGAAATTAAACAATTTGATCCTGAATGACTTTTGGGTAAATGATGAAATCAAGGCAGAAATTTAAAAATTATTAGAGATAATGGAAACCAGAGACACAACATACCAAAATCTCTGGGAGTCAGCAAAAGCCAGTATTAAGAGAAAAGTTTATAGTGCTAAATGCATACCTCAAAGAGTTAGAAAGATCTCAAATTAACTATCTAACATCACATCTAGAGGAACCGGAAAAACAAGAACAAAGTTAGCCCAAAGGTCTCAGAAGAAAAGAAATACCTAAAATCAGAGCAAACATTGAGAATAAAATTGAGACCAAAAAATCCATGCAAAGAATCAACAAAACTAAAAGTTGGTTCTTTGAAAGGATAAACAAGATTAATACACTAGATTAGCAAATGAAAGAAAAGGGAAGATATAAATAAACACAGTCAGAAATGCCAAAGGTGACGTTACAACTGATCCCACCAAACCCAGAAAATCCTCAGGGACCATTATGAACCCCTCTACACACAAAAACTAGAAAATCTGGAGGAAATGATAAATTCTTGGAAACATACAATTTTCCAAGATTGAATCAAGAAGAAAATGAAACATTGAACAGACCAATATCAAGTTTTGAAATTGAATCAGTAATAATAATAAGAATAATAATAACTATCAACCAATAAAAGCCCCAGATCAGATAGATTTACAGCCAAATTCTACCAGATGTACAAAGAGCTGGCACCAGTGCTACTGCAAATATTTCAAAAAATCAAGAAGGAAGGAGTCTCTTCTAACACGTTCTACAAAGCCAGCATCGGGCCAATACTGAAACCTGGCAAAGACACAGTGAAGAAAAGAAAATTATAGGCCAATACTCCTGATGAACATAGATCAAAAATCTTCAACAAAACGATAGCAAACTGAATTCAAAAACACATAAAAAAAGCTAATTCACCATGATCGAGTAAGCATCATTCCTGGAATGCAAGGTTGATTCAGTGTACACAAATCAATAAATGTGACTCACCGCATAAAGAGAATTAAAAACAAGAACAATATGATCATCTCAGACACAGAGCAAGCTTTCGGTAAAATCCAACAATGTTTTGTGATAAAAAACCCTCAACAAACTAGGCATCAAAGGAACATACTTCAAAATAATAAGAGCATCTATGACAAACCCACAGTCAACATCAAACTGAATGGGCAAACACTGGAAGCACTCCCCTTGAGAATTGGAAAAAAACAAGGATACCTACTCTCACCATTTCTATTCAACATAGTACTGGAATTGGTAGCCAGAGAAAGCAGGCAAGAGAAAGAAATAAAAGGCAACCAAATAGGAAAAGAAGTCAAACTATCTCTCTTCATGTACAATATGATTCTATACATCGACAACCCTAAAGACTCCACCAAAAGCTTCCTGGAACTGATAAACGACTTCAGCCAAGTTTCAGGATACAAAATCAATGTAAAAAAATTAGTAGCATTTTTATACACCAATAACATTCAAGCTGAGAGCCAAATCAAAAATGCAATCTCCTTTATAATAGCCACACACACACAAAAAAAAAAGAATACCTGGAAGTACATCTATACAAGGAAGTGAAAATCTTTACAAGAGGAAATACAAAATACCACAAAAAGAAATCAGATGACACACACACATGGAAAAATATTCCATGCTCATAGATAAGAAGAATCAGTATCATTAAATTGGCCCTACTGCCCAAAGCAATCTATACATTTAATTTGATTCCTATCAAACTACAAACATCATTTTTCACAGAACTAGAAAAAAAAAATCTAAAACATATACAGACTGAAGAAAAGAGCCAAAATAGCCACAGCTATCCTAAGCAGAAAGAACAAAGCCAGAGGTGTCACGTTACACAACTTCAAACTACACTATATGGATACAGTACCAAAACAGCATGGTACTCTTACAAAAACAGACACATAGACCAGTGGGACAGAACAGAGAACCCAGAAATGAAGCCTATGCCATCTGATACGTAGAATCTAAAGCCATCTGATCTTTGACAGTGTTGACAAAAATAAGCAATGGAGAAAGAATTGCCTATTAAGTAATAAATATTGCTGGGATAGCAGTCAGCCATATGCAGAAGAATGAATCTGGATCCCATATATAAAAATTAACCATATGCAAAAATTAACTGAAAATAGATTAAAAATTTAAATGCAAGACCTCAAACTGTAAGCATTCTAGAAGTAAACCTAAGAAACACCATTCTGGACAACAGCCTGGGGAAAGAATTGATGACTAAATTCTCAAAAGTAATTCTAACCAAAACAAAAATTGACAAGTGGACCTAGTTAAACTAAAGAGCTTCTGCACAGCAAAAGAAACTATCAACAGAGTGAACAGACAACCTAGAGAAAGGGAGGAAGTGTTCACAAACTGTATCTGATAACTGTCTAATAACTAGAATCCATTTGGAACTTTTCTGAACAAGCAAAAAACAAATAACCCCCTTAAAAATGGGCAAAATACATGAAAAGACACTTCTCAAAAGAAGACATACAAGAAACTTATAAAAAAATGCTCATCATCACTAATCATCAGAGAAATGCAAAACAAAACCACAATGAGATAGCATCTCACACCAATCAGAATGGCTGTGACCAAAACATCAAAAAACAACAGACATTGATGAGGCTGTGGAGAAAATGGAATGCTACCACACTGTTGGTGGAAATGTAAATTAGTTCAGCCACTATGGAAAGTAGTTTGAGATTTCTCAAGAAACTTAAAACAAAAGTGTTATTTGACCTGCAGTCTCATTAATGGGTATAGATCCAAAAGAAACCAAATCATTCTACCTAAAAGACACATGCCCTCACATGTTCATCACAGCAGTATTTGTGATAACAAAATCAAGGAATCAACCTAGGTGCCTATCAGCAGTTTACTGGATAAAGAAAATATGGTACATATCCACCATGGAATACTATGCAACCATAGAAGAGAACAAATCATGTCCTTTGCTGCAACACGGTTACAGCTGAAGGCCATTATCCTAAGCAAATTAACACAGGAACTGAAAACCAAATCCTGACTATTCTCACTTATAACTGGCAGATAAACATCCAGTACTTAGGGACCTAAAGATGGTAACAATAGACAATGGGGACTACTAAAGGAGAGAGGGAGGAGGGGGTCAAGGGTTGAAAACCTAACTGTTGGGTACTGTGATTCATACGTACGTGATGAGATAATTTGTATCCCAAACCTTAGCATCACACAATATATCCAGATAACAAACCTGTGTATGTACCCTCAAATCAAAATCAAAATTCAAAAATAAAAAAAAACTTGTTTTTTTTTTTTGTTGTTGAGACAAGAGTTTTGCTCTTGTTGCCCAAGCTGGAGTGCAATGGCACAATCTCAGCTCACTGCAACCACTGCCTCCTGTGTTCAAGCCATTCTCCTACCTTAGCCTTCCGAGTAGCTGGGACTACAAGCATGTGCCACCACACCTGCCTAATTTTTTGCATTTTTAGTTTCTCCATGTTGGTCTTGAACTCTGGACCTCATGTGATCTATCTGCCTTGGCCTCCCAAAGTGCTAGGATTACAAGTGTGAGCCACCCTACCCCGCCAAAAAAAAAGTTTTAAAGGCAAATCCTCCATTGATATGTTTACTTTGTTACATATAATGCCATAGACAATGTGTTCTCCTCCCACACACAAATTTGAGTGGGGGAGGGGAACACATAATCCCCAAGGTGATAATATTTGATGATAAGGACTTCAGTAGGTGATTTGTTCCCTTTGTTGAAAAACAGTTAGTTTTTCTTTTTTCTTTCTTTCTTTTTTTTTTTTTTTTTTTTTGAGACGGAGTTTCGCTCTTGTTACCCAGGCTAGAGTGCAATGGTGCGATCTCGGCTCACCGAAACCTCCGCCTCCTGAGTTCAAGCAATTCTCCTGCCTCAGCCTCCTGAGTAGCTGGGATTACAGGCATGCGCCACCATGCCCAGCTAATTTTTTGTATCTTTAGTAGAGACGGGGTTTCACCATTTTGACCAGGATGATCTCGATCTCTTGACCTTGTGATCCACCCGCCTCGGCCTCCCAAAGTGCCTCGGCCTCCCAACAGTTAGTTTTTCAACCCTTGCCCCTCTCTCTCCCTCTCCTCTTTAGTAGTCCCCATTGTGTATTGTTGCCATCTTTAGGTACCGGATGTTTATCCGCCACTTATAAGTGAGAATAGTCAGGATCACTTAATCTCCAATGTGATAATATTTAAAGGTAAGGCTTTCAGGAAGTGATTCGTTCCTTTATAAAAGAGGCCCCAGAGAGATCCCTCTCCCCTTCTACCATGTGATGACACAGCAAAATGATGGCCATCTAGAAACCAGGAAATGGGTCCTCATCATGCACCAAATCTGATAGTGCCTTGATCTTTGACTTCCCATCCCCTAGAGCTGTGAAATATAAATTTCTGTTGTTTATAAGTTATCTAAATCTGTGGTATTTTCATACAGCAGGTTGAACAAACTCTACTATATGACTTATAACCAGTTTTCAGACTGGCCTTACTCCACAGACCAGTCTTTGAACAGTAATGATTAAAAAAATTAGGACTACTTGTCTCTCAATGGGCTCTATAATTAGCAACCACAATAAAGTTCCAAGTACCCCAAAAATGCAATATGATACAGTCACTTAAAACGAATGTAAGCAAAGAATATTTATTGTTGTGCAGAGTTTTTCCCATACATTAATGGGAAAACATATTAGAAAACAATATGATCCCATTTTTATTAAAGAACAACAGCAAGTTGAAAGAGTCAGAAAGTATAACAGTGGTTACGTCTGGGTAATGGGCTTATAAGGATTTTTTTTTCTTTTGTTGTTAATATTTTATTAGCTATATATACTAATTTTGTATAGTGGTTATAAATGTATTTTATCCAAATATTAGGACTCATTGAAATGAATTATTATTTTAAACTTGGTTATTCATTCAATATTTTTATATTTCAATCTGGGGTCTGAGTCTCTATGTGCTTTGAGAAATGGCATGATAGGCACCTCTGTAAGTAAAGTACATAGCCTTAAAACCTGACAAAATGTAAGTGCCTAGCAAACATTTATTGTATGAAAATGAAAGGAGTGAAGTTCTTTGGTTCTTGTTTTTAAAGCATTAGTGTCAAAAATGTATGTGGTTGAGTATGATCAATGTCATATGGCTTAACCTAACGTTAAATGGAGTTATAGTAAAATGTTCTGTCCTGCTTTGAGCTAACGATCAATCGTGTGCTTATAGCAAATGATGGATAACCATTACTTTTATTTTATAAAAATGTAGTTTGGTATCTCCACTTAGAAAAAAAAAATATTACTTCATTAAAATGAATCAACTGAAATTGACATGGGCTTGTTACTCAATTTCTGCTTGATTTCCATATTGTAAATTATTTTCAATAAATTAATCCTTATCTCCTTAGGCCAGGTCTTCAACATGTCTGGAACAAAACTTAGCCAAATATTAAAATGGGAGGACAGAAACAGTTCAACTGAAACATATTAGCAAAATCTAAGATAGATGAATTTATGCTTTTTAGGATGCAGAGCACTCATGAAATTGACATTTGTAAAGCAGAATTTGTAGCATATTGATTAAAAGTATTCAATATATGGATTTTTTTAAATAGTGGATCACTCGTTATTCTAATGCCGCCTTAATATGGTGTCAGCCTATTCAGAACAATGCCTAATAACAGTGCACTTTCTCAGCATGTTATTCTATTGTTCAATTTGAAAAAAATGAAAAATAAAAAATAATCCCAAGCCTTTCCCTTAAATTTTGGGGGTTTGTTTTTCAAATTGTACAGGTTTTGTGGTACTTGAAGTTTAAACTTTACTAATAGAACTACACTTCTCTAACTAAAGACACATGGTCCATGTAAAGAAAATTTATTATAGAAGAAATGGAATCAGAAAAACATCTTTCAAAACCTCCTAGTTCCCCATCCTACCCACCAAAGAGATGGAGGGCAAGGAGGTCACCACAAGCCACCTAGAGCAGCATTTGCTGCAGCAACTAAAATAATGGGAGACCCATTCAATTCTTCTTTATTTACCTGAAAATGTAAGTAGGAAAATATATCTTATTAATTTTATTTTATTAATTAAAATATTTTATTCTAATATTTGCTAGGAAGATAGAATAGGGAAGGAGGCAAATAAATTTGATGCCCTATGGATTCTTTTGAAGAAAACCATAGTGAAAGTTCCTAGTATTAGGAAGAAATCATTTTTAACATACAGTGTAAGCAAGTTACTTGGGATGTAGTAAGTAGGATAGAAGTCATGATTTCTTCATAACAGAAGTCGTATTTTTCTTAGGGTAAATAAATATAAGCAAGAAAAGATATTAATTTTATTTTATTTATATAAAATAAATGTAGGAAAAATAACCTCAAAGCCATCAAATCCATCTCACTGTGCCAGCAGGGAGCAGTTGCGGAAAAGCCTATCCTCAGTAGGGAAGCTTGGAAAGAGCTGGCCAAGTTGCAATCCTCTCAAGAAAGTAACACCTGCAGAGAGAATCCATAATTCACATTTGGGATAATCACGACACATCTTCTAGCCCCCTCCCCTCTGCATGTTAGCACACAGTGAGCACACCCACTTTCCAGTGACTTCTTGGTATTTTGCTTACTGAAGCCTACTTTCAGCATATGACTCATCTAGCTCTCAGCAAGGGCTGCCTGGAAAGAATATGGTTTTAGAGAACCAGGCCTATAGATTGATCACTGGTTCTGACCACACAACTAGTATGAAAAGTGAAATAGAATAACAACAAATGGCTGTGATTTTTTTTCTTTATTGATGGATTTCATGGGGGCGGGGGTAGTAGAAAGTATAAATACATAAAAGAATGAATATTAAGCTCCAATATTGTGCTTAAGTACATCTGGAGTAAAAAACTGCCTCAGATTCTTATTGCTCAATTCCAGCCCATTTACAAAGAATAAAAAGGCAAAGCAATGTGGATGAAAAGCAAGGAATTTGCCACCTTAGCTTCGAATGCTAATTCATTTATGAGTTTAACTGTTTCCCCACCAGCCTTCACTAATTTCATTTTATATCCATCAAGAAACATAGAGAAGGTTTTCATGAGCAAGGCAGCACTGACAAAATTAGATGTAGGAGTAAAAAACAGAACCAATCACTAATGTAAAGAATTACTCAATTTAAAGACAACTAATGAATTCCTGAGCAAGCCTGATGGATGCATTCAAACATAGGTTTTTCAATTTGCCACAGTCCCATGCCTCATAGCTATAACTTTTCACCAAAAAGCAAATATTTAAGAACCAAATTTGCCAGCTATGTGAGTGGGTTGCATCTTACAGTCTTCAAACATAAAGGACAATTATAGGTGCATAGAGTTGCTGGTTCTTTTGAAAGTAATGGTTTCATTCTCTGCAGATTAATGGTCCAATTTATCAGGTTCATTTAAAAGAAAAAATCCCCTGTATGAGGGAAATTGTGGATTTCATGTGAGTCTTCTCAGGAAATATTTATTTTATTTTGAAATATATTTCCAATTGAGCTGCCTAGCAGAAACAAGTGAAATTACTTCTGTTATCATTGAGATAGAGTGATTTCCATCTTCAAATATTCCAAATGGCATTTACCTGTGGTAACTGTAACAATAGAGTAATATATTTTCAGCAATATGATAGTAATATAGAACTACTCTGAAACATATGCTATATATCTCATTTTTTTAGCCTATATTGAAATGCCAAACATTACATTCATATGTACTTCTCCTACTTACCACATCCCAGTAACTTGCTTACACTGTATGCTAAAAATGATTTTTTTCTAATACTAGAAACTTTCCCTATGGAATCTTATTGTATATTTGCCTCCTTCCCTATTCCATCTTCCTGTTTTTCACAAAAAAGCGCTGATTGAGAAGGAAGTGCAGTAGGGAAGAGAAAGTAGCATTATCTGCCTGCACTTACAGAAAGGCCTTGCATTGTAAGTATTCAGACATTTGTTGGATGTTTTCCATAATCACCTCATACCTTTTAGGGTGGCTATTATCAGAAAGTCAAGAGAAAAGTGTGGGCGAGGTTGTAGAGAAAAGGGAAACTTTGCCCACTGTTTATGGGAGTGTAAATTGTTAGAGCCATAGGGAAAACAGTATGGGGGGGTCTCTTTAAAAATTAATAATAATGCTACCATATACTCCAGCCATCTCTTACCTGGGTACATACCCAAAGGAAATGAAAGAAGCAACTCCAAGAGATGCCAGGACTTCCATGTTCATTGTAGTGTTGCTCATAATAGTCAAGACATAACAACAACCTAAGTGTCTGTTGACCAAAAATGAATTAAACTAATTAGGGTACTATGTATATATACAATGTATGTATATATAATGAAATATTATTCATCCTCAAGGATGAAGAAAATCCTATAATTTATAACAACATGGATAAACCCTGAGAACAAGATGTTATGCTAAGTGAAATAAGCCAGACACGGAAGGACAAATACTATATGGACTTACTTGTATATGGAATCTGAAAAAAAAAGGTAAATACATATAGAATGTTCATAAAAGAAAAACTTCAGCAGAATTAAATTTAAAGGAGTTTGAGCAATGAACGATTCATAAATCAGGCAGCCCCCAGAATGACAGCAGATTCACAGAGATTCCAGCACAGCCACGTGGTGAAAGAAGATTTATAGAGAAAAAAAAAAGAAGGAAATGACAAACAGAAATCAGCAGTGACGTACAGAAACAACTAGATTGGTTACAGGTTGACATTTGCCTTATTTGAACACAGTTTGAACCCTTAGCAGTCTATGAGTGGTTGAAGTATGGCCACTGGGATTGGCTAACACTCAGTTATTGTTACAGGTGCATACTCCTAAGTTAGGTTTTCAGTCTTGTCTGTCTATTAAGCTAGGTTACAGTTCATCCACAAGGATTCAAATATAGAAGTATAGAGTTCTTCTGAGGACATATTTAGTTTGCTTTAACAGTATAATGGTCCATACCATGGGCAGGAAAGATGAGGAAATGAGGAGACATAGGTCAAAGGCAACAAACTTGCAGTTATACAGGATGAACAGGTCAAGAGATCCACCGTACAGTAGGAGGACTATCATTAATAACAGTATAAAAGGAGCTCTAAATCTTGAAACAAATCTTCAAAATACATCAAAACAGAACCCGTTTCCAGCATAAGTCTCACAGGACCTATAAAACAACAATAAAGAAAAAAAAAAGGTATTCAGGCAACAAATAGCACAATGAATAGAATAGTACCTCCCATCTCAATACTAACATGGAATGTAAATGGCCTAAATCCTCCACTTAAAAGATACAGAATGGGCCAGGCGCAGTGGCTCACACCTGTAATCTCAGCACTTTGGGAGACCAAGGCAGGTGGATCATGAGGTCAGGAGTTTAAGACCAGCCTGGTCAAGATGGTAAAACACCATTTCTACTAAAAATATAAAAATTATGCAGGCACAGTAGCAGGTGCCTATAATCCCACCTACTCAAGAGGCTGAGGCAGGAGAATCACTTAAACCCAGGAAGCAAAGGTTGCAGTGAGCTGAGATCACCCCACTGCACCCTAGCCTGGGTGACAGTGCAAGACTCCACCTCAAAAAAAAAAAAAGATACAGAACAGCAGAATGAATAAGAGTTTACCAACCAAGTATCTGCGGCCTTCAAGAGACTCACCTAACACATAAGGACTCACATAAACTTAAGGTAAAGGGGTGGAAAAAGATATTCCATGCAAATGAACATGAAAAGCAAGCAGGAATAGCTATTCTTACATCAGACAAAGCAAACTTTAATGCAACAGTGTTAAAAAATGGTAAAAGGGGAACATTATATAATGATAAAAGGCCTTGTTCAACAGGAAAGTATCACAATCCCAAATATATGTGCACCTAAAACTGGAGCTCCCAAATTTATAAAACAATTACTACTAGACCTAAGAAATGAGATAGACAGCGACACAATAATAGTGGGGGACTTCAATATTCAAAACCATGCAAATACATGGAAATTAAATAAACTACACCTAAATGATCATTGGGTCAACAATGAAATCAAGACAAAATTTAAAAATTATTTGAACTGAATGGTAATAGTGACACAACCTATCAAAACGTCTGGGATACGGCAAAGGCTGTTCTGAGAGGAAACTTCATAGCCTTGAATGCCTACATCAAAAAGTCTGAAAGAGCATAAATAAACAACCTAAGGTCACACCTCATGGTACTAGAGAAACAAGAATAAATCAAACTCAAACCTAGCAGAAGAAAAGAAGTAGCTAAGAGCAGAACTAAATGAAATTGAAACAAACAAAATACAAAAGATAAATGAAACAAAAAGCTGATTCTTTGAAAAGATAAATAAAACTGATAGGCCATTAGTGAGATTAACCAAGAGAGAAAATCCAAATAAACTCAGTTTTAAATGAAACGGGAGATAGTACAACTGACACCACAGAAATACAAAAGATCATTCAAGGCTACTATTGAACACCTTTATATGAATAAATTAGAAAATCTTTAGGAGATGGACAAATTCCTGGAAATATACAACCCTCCTAGCTTAAACCAGTAAGAATTAGAAACCATAAACAGCCAATAACAAGCAGCAAGATTGAAATGGTACCCAAAAAATTGCCAAGAATAAAAGTCTAGCCAGACAATTCACAGGTGAATTCTATCAGATATTCAAAGAAGAATTGGTACCAATCCTGCAGACACTATTCCACAAAATAGAAAAAGAGGGGATCTTCCCTAAATTATTCTATGAAGCCAGCATCACCCTAATACCAAAACCAGGAGAGGACATAACCAAAAAAAAAAAATAAAGAAAACTACAGACCCAAATCCCTGATGAATATATAGATGCAAAAAGTCCTTGATAAAATACTAGCTAACTGAATTCAAAAGCATATCAAAAAGATAGTTCACAATGATCGAGTGGGTTTCATGCAGGGATGCAGGAATGGCTTAACATATACAAGTTAATAAATGTGATACCACATAAACAGAATTAAAACAAAAAAATGTCTAGGCTCCTGCCTTTACTACTCAGAGTTGATCAACTCTATCTGCTACTTTTTCTAGGTCTCAATCTGATTCACAATCATTACAACCCAGGAAATATAATAGGTGCAACATTCTTTCCCAATTCTTTAATAGACTATTTTCATTTGGAAAAAAATCTGATTTACTTGTCTGATATGGAAGTAGCTTTATGGATTTCCCAAATCTGAGTAAGAAAAGAATGTTTAAATCAAGATTGCCCATACAATTCTCAAACACACATTCCTCTTTTTTTTTTTTCTTGGTAGAAGACTAAGATTTCAAATTTTATTTTCAAAAACCTATCATAGAAAATAATTTTTATTTTCTGTATGCCTAGCAGGAAAAAAATGTAGATCCAGATTTAGAAAATCTGAACCTGCAATTTTTGTATTTTTAGTACAGATGAGTTTTCTCCATGTTGGCCAGGCTGGTCTCAAACTCCTGACCTCACATGATCTGCCCACTTCAGCCTTCAAAAGTGCTGGGATTACAAGCATGAGCCACCAGCACAGCTCCAGCCTGGGCAACATAGCAAGACTCCATCTCAGAAAAAAAAAAGAAAGAAAAGAAAATCTGGACCATAATCTGAGATACTTCCTAATTGCCTAGAGAATTTATTAATTTACATGGGGTATTCACAGTGAGACCATAGACAGTGATTTAATTTCCTCACTGCTAATAATCAAATTCAATTGCCTATGACAAATACAGGAGATAACTTTAGCAAATAAAATAACACAGCAGATAACTAAATGAAAAAACACTTTTATAGCAAATACTAACAAATACTACTTTGTTTTTTATTGTGTAAGAACACTTATGAGATCTACCTTCTTAAAAAGTTAAGTGTATATTACACTTTTGTTAACTATAGGCACAATGTTAAGCAGCAGACCTCAAGAACTTATTATCTTGCATAACTGAAACTTTAGAGCCATTAAAATAGAAACTCTTCATTTTGTCCACCCCCTCCAGCCCCTGGTGACCACCATTCTGCTCTCTGCTTCCGTGTTAGACTATTTTAGACACCTCAGATAAGGAGAATCATGCAATATTTGTCCTTCTATGACTGGCTTATTTCACTTAGCATAATATCTTCAAGGTCCATTTATGTAGCAGCATATGGTAGGATTTCCTCCTTTTAAGGCTGAATAATATCCCATTATATGCATATACCACATTTTCTTTATTTGTTCATCCATCAATGGACATTTCATTGTTTACACATCTTGGCTATTGTGAACAATGCTGCAGTGAACAAGGGATTACAAATATTTCTTCAAGATCCTGCTTTCAATAATTTTGGATAAATACCTAGAAACGAGATGGCTGGATCACATGCTATTTCTATTTTCAATTGTGTAGGTACCTCCACATAGTTTTTCATAGATGCAGCACCATTTTTCGCTCCCAACAACAGGGTAAAATGGTTGCAGTTTCTCCACATCCTCACCAAACTATTATTTTTGTGCCATCCCAACAGCTGTGAGATGATAAGTCACTGTGGACTTGATAGTAAGTGATGTTGAGCATTTTTTCATAAGGTTTGTTGGCCACATGTATATCTTCTTTAGAAAAAAAATATCTATTTAAGGATTTTTCCATTTTTTAATCTAGTTGTTTCTGGTACTTTTGCTAATTAAGTTGAAGGAGTTCCTTATATGTTTTAGTTATTAACCCTTTATGAGATATATGGTTTGCAAATATTTTCTTCCATTACATACATCATCTTCTCACTATAATAATTGTTTCCTTTGCTGTGCAGAAACTTTTTAGTTTGATAGAGTCTGTTGTCTATGTTTGCTTGTATTGCCTATGTTTTTGGTGTCATATCCAATAAATCATTGCCACAGCCAATGTCATGAAACTTTTCTCCTATACATTCTTGTACAAGTTTTACAATTTCATGTCTAGTGTTTAAGTCTTCAACACATTTTTTCTTTTAGATGGACTCTTACTCTGTTCCCAGGCTGGAATGCAGAGGCTGGATCGCAGCTCACTACAACCTCTGCCTCCTGGGTTCAAGTGATTCTCCTGCCTCAGCCTCCCAAGTAGCTGGGACTACAGGCGCACACCACCACACCCAGCTATTTTTGTATTTTTAGTAGAGATGGGATTTCACCATGTTAGCCACGATGGTCTCAATCTCTTGACCTCATGATCGGCCTGCCTAGGCCTCCCAAAGTGCTGGTATTATAGGAGTGAGCCACCGAACCCAGCTCTCCAATACATTTTGAAATAATTTTTATGTGGGGAAAGATAAGGCTCCAATTTCATTGTTTCACATGCAGATATCCAGTTTTCTTCACACCATTGGTTGAAGAGACTAACACAAATGATGCCATTGTGTGTAGTCTTGGCATCCATGTCTAGGATCAGTAAAACATATATGCCTGTGTTAATTTCTGTGCTATCTATTCTGTTCCATTGGTCTATACATCTCTGTGCTAGTTGAATTTTGATTTCTGTAACTTTGTGAAATATTTTGAAATCAGGAAATGTGATGCCTCCAGCTTTGTTCTTTTTCAAGATTGCTTTGTCGATTTAGATTCCTATGTAGTTCCATATTAATTTAAGAATTGTTTTATTTTTCTATATCAACCTACCTTCAGATATCAATGCTTTCTTCCGTCAGAGAATATTTACACATGCTGTTCTGTGTAGCCTCCTCCTCCCTTTGCACTGCCACCTTCATACCACTTGTATTTGCTAACTGCTATCCATCTGATCTCTCCTGAAAAGTAATTCCTTAGAATGTTTTACATCAACACTGTGCACTCCTCATCCTCTCCCCCCACCACCAACATACACATGCAATCACAATACCTGAAACATCTGCCTACCTAAGGCAGGTTTTTCCTGATATTTTCCCAATGGTAAAAAATGCCATTGGGACTTTGATAGGAATTATGCTAAGTTTACAGATGGCACAGTAAGAAGTAAGAACATTTGAACAATATGAAGTCTTCTGGTCCATGTGCACAGGGTGCTTTCCAATTGTTTGTGTCTTTTTCTTTCATTAATGTTTTGTAGTTTTTAGTACAAGTCATTTACCAATATAATTAAGTTTATTCCTATTTTATTCGGTTTAATGCTATTGTAAGTAGAATTGTTTCTTAATTTCCTTTTCAGATATTAAAAATTATTCATTTTTAATATATAGAAATGCAGCTGATTTTTGTATGTTGATTTTGCATTCTGTGAACTTACCTAACTCAGTTGTTACTTCTAACTGTTTTTTTGGTGGAAACTTTATGGTTTTCTACGTATCAGGTAATGTCATCTGCAAACAGGGACAGTTTGACTTCCTCCTTTTCAGTTTGAATGCCTATGTTTCTTTTTCTTGCTAATTGCTCTGGCTAAAGGTTTTAGCACAATGTTGAATAGAAGTGGTAAAAGTGGGCATCCTTGTCTTGTTCTAGATTTTAGAGAAGAAACTTTCCATTTTCAGCATTGAGTATAATGTTAACTTTGGGCATTTCATGTGTGTCCTTTACTATATTGAGTAATTTCCTTCTATTCCCAGCTTGTTGAGAATTTTTATCATAAAAGGCTGTTAAATTTTGTCAAACGCTTTTTTCTGCATTTATTGAGATGATAGTGTGGTTTTTACCCTTTATTCTATTAAGGTGGTGTATCACATTAGTTGATTTTAATATGTTGAATCATCCTTGCATCCCAGGGATAAATCTTACTTGATCATGGTGTCTGATACTTTTAATATACTGTTGAATTTCGTTGGCTAGTATTTTGTTGAGGATTTTTGCATCTATGTTTATCACAGTTATTGGCCTGTAGTTTGTTTCTCTTACAGTGTCTTTGTTTGGCATTGGTATCAGAGCCAAAGTATTTTATTTGGTATTTTATTATTTGGCTTAATAAGATGAGTTTGGAAGTCTTCTCCCTCCGAGATTCTTTGGAAGAAATTGAGAAGAATTTATATTAGTTCTTTAAATGTTTGGTAGGAGTCACCATTGGTCTTTTCTTTGTTGAGAAGTATTTGATTACTGATTAAATATCCTTACTAGTTATAGGTCTTTTCAGATTTTCTGTTACTCAGTAATTCAGTCTTGGAAGATTGTATGTTTCTAAAAATATAGCCATGTCTTCTAGGCTATCCAATTTGCTGGTATATAATTGTTCATAGTAATCTCATGATTCTTTGTATTTCTATGGTATCAATTGCAATGTCTCTGCTTCTGTTTTCATTTATTTGAATCCTCTCTTTTTTCTTCAGTTATCCTATGGAGAAAAGTTATACTTATAGTTTGCTAATTTTATCTTTTAAACAAACCAATTCTTATTAATTTTTAAATTGTTTTTCTATCCTATATCTCATTTTGTTCTCTTCTGATCTTTATTATTTTCTTCCTTCTGCTAATTTTGGGCTTAATTTATTCTTTTTCTGTTTTCTGGAGTGTAAAATTGGGTTGTTTACCTAAGATGACCTTTTTCTCATGCTGGATGCTTCCTTCCATTCCTCCTGCCCTTGGACATCAGATTCCAGGTTCTTTAGCCTTTAGACTTTTGGACTTGTGTCAGTGGTTTCCTGGGGGCTCTTGAGCCTTCAGCCACAGACTGAAGGCCGCACTATCAGCTTCCCTGCTTTTGAGGCTTTTGGCTTCGGACTGAGCCACTACTGGTTTTCTTCTTCCCCAGCTTGCGGACAGCCTATTGTGTGACACGTTGCCTTTTGATCATGTATGCCAATTCTCCCTAATAAACTCCCTTTCACGTATACAAATATCCTATTAGTTCTGTCCCTCTGGAGAACCATGAATAATATAGCATATAACTGGAATTTGAGGTTTTTTTAATCCATTTACCTATTTCTAAGTCTTCATGGAGAGTTTAATACATTGCTAAGGAAGGATTTACTATTGCCTTGTTGTTCATTGTTTTCTGCCTATCCCACAATTCTTTTATCTGTCTTCTCATCTCTTGTTGTCTTCCTTTGTGTTTTTTTAATTTTTTATATTGATATTTTATGTAGGTATTATCTTTGTGGTTACCATAGGTTTATATAACACAATTTTTAGTTATTACATTATCTATTTTAAGCTGATAACAACTTACCAGTCACATACAAAAATTATACACTTTTACTTCCCTGCCTCCACATACTTTGTTATATTATTGATGTCACAATTTACATGTTTTTATATTATGTATCTTTTAAAATATTTTTGTAGTTGTAGTTACTTTAGTAATTTTCTGGCTTTTAACTTTTATCTTGAAAGTAAAAGTAATTTACACACCACCATTACATTATTACAGTATTCTGTATTTGTCTATACATTTATCTTCACCAGAAATTTTTGCACTTCCCTTTGCTTTTGTTCTGTCATTTCACATCATTTTGTTTCAACTTAAAGACCTCCCACAAGCCTTTCTTGTAAGGCAGCTCTTGTGGTGATGAACTTCCTCAGCTGTGTTTCTTTGGGAAAGTCTTTATCTCCCCTTCATTTTCAAATGATGGTATTTGCCACATATAGTATTCTTAGTTGGCAGATTTTTTTTTTCTTTCAGCACTTTGAATATATCATGCTACTCTCTCCTGACATGTTATGTTTCTGCTGAGAAATGTGCTGACAGTCTTTTGCAGATTCCCTTCTATGTGATAATTCACTTTTTTCTTGTTGCTTTCAAAATTCTCTTTAGCTTTGATTTTGACAATTTGATTATAATGCATCTCAGTGTGGATGTCTTTGGATTTATCTTATTTGGAGCTCTTAGGTTTCCGGCATGTAAAACGCTCCCCTTTTCTCCAGATTTGGGTAGTTTCCAACCATTATTTCTTTGACTAAGCTTTCTTTCCATTTATTTCTTCTTCTTGTGAAATTTTCATAATGCATATGTAGGCCACTTGATGGTGCCCTGTAAGTCCCCTAAGTAAGTTTTTATCACTCTTTTTCATTTTTTTTTTGTTGTTCCTCTAACTGAATAATTTCTAACATTGTGTCTTCAAGTTTGGTGATCCTTTCTTCTGCTTGATCCAGTCTGCTGTTGAATTCCTCTAGTAAATTTTTCTAGTTTGAATTCTCTGTCAGAGACATAATATATCTCCATTACGTTAAGTTTGATTTCCGGGGATTAATCTTGTATTTTGTTTTAGACATATTTACCTGTTTTTCCCTTGGTTCTTTATTTTAGTATATCTGGATATTAGACAAAACAGTTACTACTTTCAGCCTTCATAGTCTGGCCTCAAACAAATGAAGACCTTCACCATTCAGACTGATCAGAGATTCTGGGGGCTTCTCAAATCTGCGTGCTAGTCCAAACCACCAGATATGTCCTTAGTAGCTCCCAGATGTCTAGAATATGCTGTGTCTCATCTGTATGCTAAGACAAGTGAAACAGAAGCCAGTTCCTCAAGCAGCCCCTAGAAAAATTCAAACATTGAACATGTGATCCAATTCTTGTCCTCCTCAGGAAGTAGATGAGATCTGTGGTTTTTCTTCCACTTGCTCTGTGCTGAGCCAGTGGGAGGGTTCTGTAATGACTGCTGGTATACTAGTTCAAACAGCCATCTTTATTTTTAGCAGCTCCAGGAATCTAGAATATGCTGGGTCTCGTTTGCAGTCTGAGACAGGTGAGACAGAAGTCAGATCCTTGTGCAACCACCAGGAAAATCAGAATATTGAACACATAATTTAGTTCTTTTCTTCACTCTCCAGGGTAAAACTGGGAGCTGGGGGTTTCCTCCCAAGCATATGGCAATATGCTGAGTGTAGGGATTGTGGTTAGAGGATGTCTCAAATTTTCCTATCAGCTTCAATGTGGCTTTTTGTTGTTGTTTACCTTGGATCCAAGAGCCTCTCAGCTGCCTTCTGGATTTATTACAAAGGGAGTTGGTCTATGTATTGGTTGTTGAATCATTGGGTTTATGGAAGATCCAGGTCTTCCTATTCTGCCATCTTGCTAATGCTACTGTCCTCTAATTCTTGAAGACCTTCTGTGTAACAGAGAATTTTCATGCATACTATCTCATTTCCTTTTCTTAAAATTCTAAATGCAAAATTGACAAACACTGCTTAAAATTTTTTTTTTTTTTTAATTTTTATTGCATTATAGGTTTTGGGGTACATGTGCAGAACGTGCAAGATAGTTGCATAGGTACACACATGGCAGTGTGTTTTGCTGCCTTCCTCCCCCTCACCCACACTTGGTATTCATCCCCAGGCTATCCCCCCCAGCCCCCCCCCCGCTGTCCCTCCCCCATTTCCCCCAACAGTCCCCAGTGTATAGTAGACCGCCTCTCTGTGTCCATGTGTTCTCATTTTTCTCACCCGCCTATGAGTGAGTATATGCAGTATTTCTTTTTCTGTTCTTGTGTCAGTTTGCTGAGAATGATGTTCTCCAGATTCATCCATGTCCCTACAAAGGACACAAACTCATCATTTCTGATTGCTGCATAGTATTCCATGGTGTATATGTGCCACATTTTCCCAGTCCAGTCTATCATCGATGGGCATTTGGGTTGGTTCCAGGTCTTTGCTATTGTAAACAGTGCTGCAATGAACATTCGTGTGCATGTGTCCTTATAGTAGAACAATTCACAGTCTTTTGGATAGATACCCAGTAATGGGATTGCTGGGTCAAATGGAATTTTTAATCATAAAGCTAGTAAAAGGATTTGAACTCAGGTACCCAAAGCAGAGTGTAGTGCTCCTCTACCCAGGGTGTCAAGGAGATGTGTCAATGGGTGACACTTAGTTTATGTTCCTCTGGTTTATTGAAAGCCTCTGAGCCTCATGTTGATGTTGCTGTAGTGACAGAAGCCACTATCTTGCTAAGAAGGCTTCACATTGGATTAACAGCAAATTACCTTATCCATTCATTAACCTATTTTCACACTGAAAATATTTATCAGTATTTTTAAGTCAACAAACAAGAATGACTTGTTTAGGTTAGGCTAGCCTTAGCCTCGATGGCTCAGGGTCTTGTTGATGGAACTATTCATGCCTGCAAAGTATGAGATAAAAGTTGAAAACTAAGGCCTTGCTACTAACATGTGTCTTGTGGACCAGCAGCATTAGCACCACATAGCAGCTTATTAGAAATGTGGAATTGCAAGCCGTATCCCAGACCTCCTTATTTCACATGGCTTTTGGTTTGAAAAAGCCATACTCTACAAGGACTTCATGACCAAAACACCAAAAGCATTGGCAACAAAAGCCAAAATAGACAAATGGGACCTAATCAAACTCCAGAGCTTCTGCATGGCAAAAGAAACAGTCACTAGAGTGAATTGGCAACCAACAGAATGGGAAAAAATTTTTGCAGTTTACCCATCTGACAAAGGGTTGATATCCAGAATTTACAAAGAACTCAAACAGATTTACAAGAAAAAAACAAACAAGCCCATCCAAAAATGGGCAAAGGATATGAACAGACACTTTACAAAAGAAGACATACATGAGGCCAACAAACATATGAAAAAATGCTCATCATCACTAGTCATTAGAGAGATGCAAATCAAAACCACATTGAGATACCATCTCACGCCACTTAGAAAGGCAATCATTAAAAAATCTGGAGACAACAGATACTGGAGAGGATGCGGAGAAATAGTAACACTTTCACACTTCTGGTGGGAGTGTAAATTAGTTCAACCATTGTGAAAGACAGTGTGGCGAGTCCTCAAGGACCTAGAAATAGAAATTCCATTTGACCCAGCAATTCCATTACTGGGTATATATCCAAATGACTATAAATCGTTCTACTATAAGGACACATGCACACGAATGTTCATTGCAGCACTGTTTACAATAGCAAAGACCTGGAATCAACCCAAATGCCCATCAATGATAGACTGGACAGGGAAAATGTGGTACATATACACCATGGAATATTACACAGCCATCAAAAACAATGAGTTCATGTCCTTTGTAGGGACATGGATGAATCTGAAGAACATCATTCTCAGCAAACTGACACAAGAACAGAAAAGGAAATACCGCATATTCTCACTCATAGGTGGGTGATGAACAATGAGAACACATGGACACAGGGAAGGGAGTACTACACACTGGGGTCTATTGGGGGGAATAGGGGAGGGACAGCGGGGGGGGAGCAGGGGAGGGATAGCCTGGGGAGAAATGCCAAATGTGGGTGAAGGGGCAGAAGGCAGCAAAACACACTGCCATGTGTGTACCTATGTAACTATCTTGCATGTTCTGCACACGTACCCCAAAACCTAAAATGCAATAAAAAAGAAAAAATTTAAAAAAAAGAAAAAGCCATACTCTAAATCACAATATGCGTTTTGATATTTCTCTCACAATGTAATAATTTTCTAGTATATTTGTGACTAAATACAGTAAAGACAACCCTCAATTTCTTATTTTCTATGTTCGCTCATTTCAAAATAATAAATAATGAAGATAGCCTTCATTGCCACTTAGAAAACAATCACCTGTTTACAACAATAACTCTACAACTCCAACCATTCATTTAAATGCCCAATTTGACCTGTATCTCTAAAGCATGCCCAGGGAGCCCACCTAGGTAGGCTATATTTCTTATGGGAAAAACAATGAGAAAAATTAATTGATTTGGTAAGTTTTTGAAACTGAAATATTGTAATGAAACTGTCACTGGACTGGGTTCAATAAGACCCATGTTTAAGTAAGAAACTTCCTCAAACCATCAAGATATTCTAGGACAGGACCCTTCTCTTTTCTGAGTCTTGGGTTTCCTCATGCATATTAACAAGTTGGCATAATCTGTGTTCCAAGGTCTTTTCCCACTCAGAACATTTGCTAATTTTTCTTTAATGGATCTCTCCTTGTTCCCCTTGTAAACCAAAAATAAAATTCTCATGCCCTCCCAACCATCTGAATGGACTTCCTCCTCAGACAGGGCACTCTAAAAATTTAACCTGAAAGACTGGTTCTGGTAATGACAGGAAGCTGGGGAGCTGCCTTACTCTAGCTCTCTGGCATTAACGTGAACACAGACTTTAAGCCGAGTAAGAAACATTTTACAACCCATTCTCTCTGTAGCCTGCTATCTGAAGGCTTCCTCTGCAAATAAGAACTGTGGTCTCCACATTCTTTAAGAATGTCTTAACCCAGACATTCTTTCTATCGATCCCAGATCTTTACATAAGCTCAACCAATTGTCAAGCAGAAAATTTTTAAATCTACCTATAAGCTGGAAGCTCAAGCTCCAAGTTTCCCTGCCTTTTTGGATCAAACCAATGTATTTCTTAAATGTATTTGATTGAAGTCTCACGTCACCCTAAAATGTATAAACCCAGCTGTACCCCAATCACCTTGGGCACATGTTCTCAGAACATCCCGAGAGCTGTGTCACAGGCCATGGTCACTCATATTTGGCTCAGAATAAATCTCTTCAAATATTTTACAGAGTGTGACTATTTTGTCGACATTTTCACCTCCTCCACCACTGCTATTTCTTGGTGCAAATCAGTCTTCCTTCATTTTTTATTACAGCATTTTAACTAGTCTCCTGATTCCTGCTCTCTTGGTTCCCTGCTCCCTTAGTTTAACCAATCGCTCATTTGTTATCAAAAGAAAAGCTGACCATGTTCATCTCATGCTTGCAACACTTTACCAGCCCCAAGTTGATGCCCAAACATCAAAACTTGACCTTCAGGGCCCTTTCTGTCCCTTGAAGGTGCTAATCTCATCTTCTGTCCCTGACTACTTCCCATCACCTCTTGCCTGAAATATACCACACACGCACCAGCTCTTTACTTAGCTGAGTGTTGCTCATCTTTTTTCTTTCTGTTGAGATGGAGTTTCACCCTTGTTGCCCAGTCTGGAGTGCAATGGTGCGATCTCAGTTCACTGCAACCTCCGCTTTCTGGGTTCACGTGGTTCTGCCTCAGCCTCCCAAGTAGCTGGCATTATAGGCATGCGCCATGCCCGGCTAATTTTGTATTTTTTAGTAGAGACGGGGTTTCACCATGTTGGCCAGGCAAGTCTCGAACTCCTGACCTCAAGTGATCCACCTGCCTTGGCCTCCCAGAGTGCTGGAATTACAGGTGTAAGCCACCACACCTGCCCTTCTTCACTGTCACTAGTAAGATGCTCTTGCCTCCATAGTGCTCTGTGCATTTGTTGCTTCTTACTATTATTGTTTATTTGTAACTTATCTCTGTGAGGGCTGAGACCAGTTTTACGTGCTCACAATTATGCCCTTGTAGATAACAC
This sequence comes from Saguinus oedipus, assembly GCA_031835075.1. Taxonomy (NCBI): domain Eukaryota; kingdom Metazoa; phylum Chordata; class Mammalia; order Primates; family Cebidae; genus Saguinus; species Saguinus oedipus. Next base: position 6,311,943 of record CM063177.1, on the reverse strand, counting down.
CAAGTAAGCACCAAAAATAATTGCTTGAATTACCTATGTGAATTCTTGTCTCCTACTTCCACTGTTGATTAAATAATAAGCTCTAACTATTGCTTTAAGGAATAAGCATAATTCATTCAAGACACATGTAAAAATTCCTGGCATATATTATGCATTTAATATATGCTAGCTATTACAGTTGTTACTATTCTTTTCTCTCTTTAATTACAGCAGTCAGTATGGGTTTAATTATAATTGCCTGGTAGCCAAAAATCTCTTTCTCACTTTGAAGCTAAATGGAACACTTAAAAAAGTAGATGCATTAATCAATTAAACAAATGTATAAGGTTAATAGCATTTCTTATTTCAATGAAACAAAGAATCATATTGTTATATGCTATATATTATTTATTATATTTGTTATAAATTATTTATCAATATATTTGCAAAATAATGCATTGAATTATCATAAAATATTATTAAATCATTCTGCAAATGATCTGTGATTTGTTTTCTCAAAGGTTAACTTAATGGGAAAGGCTTGAGAGATCATTGTCATTTTAAAGAAAACAAATCCTGTATATTTATGACCTAAAAGGAAATCTGGCATGCATCTCTTAGTATTCTTAGAAATTACTCAAAGGTTCAGCTTTTATTAATTCATAACTCTTCAAATATATGAATCAATAGACCCTAAAGTCCAATCTTCCATCCAATATTTGAATCTCCATGGCACCATCTTAGCCCAATGAATGAACAGCCACTGCATGGAAGGGGAGATTAAAGCTCTATTAGTTCCCATAGCAACATATGATTTATTAATGTTTTATCTATGATTTTTTAAGAATGTATTCTCTGCAAATCAGAAACAAATTATAACACAGTCATAGAAGAAGAAGAAAAAGGAAGATTTATAGTAGATGAGGAAATGATTGAGATATTTATATTAGTTTCTTTGTCAGGTATTAAATAATTATATAGGTAGGAGTTATGACTAGCAAAGATGCAAAATATCAGTCTTATTCTGTCACTATTGTATCATTCACCATTACTCTTATTCCCAATGTACAAGTTTTCTGCATTGTCTCCTACCTATTCTTTGTTTATATTCTCTCTCTCCATCTGATTCCCCCTCCCTCCCTTTTTACCTTCATGCCTCTCTCCTACTATCTCTCTTTGTTTGTCCAGATATTCTTTCATTTTTATAATACAATAATATGTTTTTACCTTAATAACCCAGAAACTGAACTATAATAATAATAAATACTCTGAAATAGGAAGGGTATCCTGTACAGCAAACCAGAAGATTTGTGGTTAAAGGCTCAAAAAACGTAGGCTGGGTAGGTGGATGGATAGATACATTAAATTTTACAAATATTTCTCAAGTTCTGAACAGTAAAGTACTGCGCTGTATCCTGTGATAGATATTAGGTGAGGTCTCATTCCCTGGATTTGGATAGCTAAAATCTCCCAGAAATTTTATAGACAGAACTAACCAAACATAGCACAAAGGAGATGGTAAGAAACAACGCAAAGAGAGGAAGAAGTGGGGGGGGAAAGGCACAGCAGAAGAGAGAAAGGGAGGAGGAAATAGAAATAAAGTTGTTAACAAATGGAAAATTAACATTGACTGTAAGTATTACATTTCTTTCAAGACAAGAAAGGCATGTTTCAGAACTTTAAGCACATTAACATTGTTTTTCTCAAATCATGTGGATCCAACACACAGCCACTGGCAAAAGTGCTGCATGCTATGACTTTTTAAAATTACTATTATCATTATTTTAAGACTCCAGGCTGAAGTGCAGTGGCACAATCTCAGTACGCTGCAACTCCACCTCCAGGGTTCAAGGGATTCTCCTGCCTCAGCCTCCCCTCCCATGTAGCTGAGATTACAGGCACGTGCCACCACACTCAGCTAATTTTTTTTTTTTTTTTGTATTTGTAGTAGAGATGAGGTTTCACCATGTTGGCCAGGTTGTCCTGACCTGACCACAAGTGATCTGCCCGCCTTGGCCTCTCAAAGTGCTGGGATTACAGGTATGCACCATCACGCCCAGCCGACTTCATTTAGTCTTTATTATAAATTGAATAATATTTTGTTTAATGCAACCTTTGTAGATTATTGTAAATTAGCATGATATATTTGTTTCAGACCACCAAAAACAGCCATCTTTATGAACAGAGGCTTTGAAATAAAAGGCAAATGTGTGAAAAGAGACTTAAATATTTCTATAAAGAATTCTATGAAAATTTTCAACATTGTCATTAGATTTTGTACTGTGAAAATTTTCTAATAATGAAAATCACTTTTTAAACTTATTTCAACTATGTTAAACTTCTATTTTTTACTTTCTGAAATACATATGGTAGCAAGCAATAGGAAAATATTTAATAATGACATGTCAATTAACAAGTTCAGTATGTCAAGTAAAAGTAATAATATTTCCTTAACACCAAATAGCACAGCATGATTGATATAAATGCCCATCCTTCCAAAGAATGGAATCCTTTCACTTGGTGCAATAAATTGAATACTGTCTTTTTACAGCTGTTCCCAAAGACAAAGATATTTTTGAGCTTCATTTATAAACCATAAATATCATATTGTTGTTCCAGCCTTCTTATAATTCAAAATAGCATCAGTGCTGGCTGAACATATTACTCATGCGTTGGAAAGTTAGAAATGTTGACAATTTGAAGTTAACATTGTGAAATGAAGATGAATGTGCAAAATGTTCTAGATTTATTCTGTTTTATATGAATAATCTGAACATATTTCTTCTTTATATATTGGTTTAAGAAGATGTTATAAATACCTAACTCGGGGACAGAAGGATTTTGGCAAAGGAGAAGAGACATTTAAAATTACTTCTATGTCTTACTCTAAGAGCAATCTGCCAATTAATAGAGTTGTATGATTCCAGGTACAGAGGGATGTGTCCTAAGATTTAGACAAAAGGTTGTGAGTTTACAGGAAAAAAGAAACTGATTCTTTCTGGGGTGTCTTAAAGGCTTCTCAAAGTAAGTGGTACTTGAATAGAGATATACTGTCAGATATTTGAAGCAGAGACAGGATATTTCAACAAGAAGGAATGCATAAATAGGACACAGGCAGGGAAGCTGCTGGGGCATATGGAGACTGCAGAGTTTGACTGTTTAATGGGGTTCATGGAGGTTGAAACAGAGAAGTAGTGGCAGATAAGATGAATGGTAAATTGGGGACAAATTGTGGAAAGTTTTGGGTGCTAAACTAAGTAATTTGCTTTTTATTTGGTAATGAATAAGAAATCCCGTGTTCCCCCCCCCCACCCCACCCCAAGTTTTAAAATGCTGAATATTCACATGATCAGAGCTGGCTATTGCTTGGATACTTAGAATGTACCCAGATATGTTAAGTGGTTTATAAATATTATCCAATATGATCGTCACAAAAATATGATTGAAAGAAGTATTAACCCCATTTTTCAGATGAGAAAACTGAGTCTCAGGCCATATGATTTGCCTGCGTATAGCAATCTAACAAGCAGATTTTTTTATCGAGATATTTTTGTTCATTACTCCTCATAATAAGATCCTGTTCCATTAAAATCATGTTATGCTTCACAATCTAATATTTTGAAGAAGATAAAAATAGAAAAGATTGAGAATATATCAGGTGATTTTAATAGCACAAGGAGTAATCATTCTGATACCGTTATGTTTGTCACTAGTTCAAGTAACAGCAAATCTGAATTATCATGGTTTCTGAAAAAATGCACTTAGAAAAGTTGTATGATTGTTATTTTAGATTTTTAGCATGACGTTGAGGGATCCTATGCAAGGGAAAATTTAAATTTGTTTTTTGCCTGTTGGGTTTCTTACGTTATTTAGAAAGTTTTGCCATGCCTCTAACAGGAACTTTCCTAGCAATATGCATTATAATTTCAATGTATTTATCTGTTTATTTATTTTTTTCAGGTTTTTTGTTTTTTATTTTGTATTTGGGCTCTGGGGTACATGTGCACATCCTGCATCCTGCAGGATTTTTGTATAGGTACATACATGCCATGGTGGTTTGCTGTCTCCATCCCCACGCCCCCCCCCACCTTTCCCCCATCGCCTACTTCAGGCATTTCTCCTGGTGTTATCCCTCCCCATCCTCCCCGTCCCTCCTGGCTGTCCCTCCCCTCCCATCCCCTCCACCCCCCTACCTCACCCTGTGAATGCTGTTCCCTTCCCTGTCCCCAAGTGTTTTCATTGTTCATCACCTGCCTATGAGTGAAAACATGCAATGTTTGGTTTTCTGTTCTTGTGTCAGTTTGCTGAGAATGATGGTTTCTAGATTCATCCACTTCTCTACAAAGGACACTAACTCGTTTTTTATGGTTGCATAATATTCTGTGGTGTATATGTACCGCATTTTTTTGGTTCGATCTATCATTGATGGATATTTGGATTGGTTCCAGGTCTTTGCTATTGTAAACAGTGCCACAATGAACATTCGTGTGCATGTGTCTTTAAAATAGAATGATTTATAATCCTTTGGGTATATGCCAAGTAATGGGATTGCTGGGTCAAATGGAATTTCTATTTCTAGGTCCTTGAGGAATCACCACACTGTTTTCCACAATGGTTGAACTAATTTACACTCCCACCAACAGTGTAAGAGTGTTCCTATTTCTCCACATACTCTCCAGCATTTGTTATCTCCAGATTTTTTAATGATCGCCATTCTAACCGGTGTGAGATGGTATCTCAATGCGGTTTTGATTTGCATTTCTGTAATGACAAATGATGATGAGCATTTTTTCATTTTTTCATATGTTTGTTGGCTGATTTATTTGTTTTTTTTTGTTTGTTTTTTTGGTTTTTTTTGAGACAGAGTATCACTCTGTCGCCCAGGCTGGAGTGTGCAGTGGTGAGATCTCGGCTCAGTTCAACCTCCACCTCCTGGATTCAAGCAATTCTCTGCCTCAGCCTCCCAAATAGCTGGAATTACAGGTGCCGGCCACCACACCCGGCTAATTTTTGTATTTTATTAGAGACGGGGTTTCACCATGCTAGCCAGGCTGGTCTTGAACTCCTGAGGTCGTGATCCACCCGACTCAGCCTCCCAGAATGCTGTTATTACGGGCATGTGCCACTGTGGCCGGCCAATGTCCACTTTTTTAAACCATCAAAGTTAAGCACATTGTGTGTGTAACATCTAAACCATGGCAAGCACCCACATTTTTTCATTTTAATCTCATGACAACCTTGTAAAGTTGGTGTTCTTTTCCCATTTTATAGATGAAGAAACTAAGGCTTAGAGACATTTTATGTGTATGCGATAGAACCAACATTCATTTTCAGCTCTGTCTTTAAATCACTACTGTTTCCACTATAGCCAATTACCCTGTAACTGCTCATGTAATAAAAATGACTGATCTTAAAGTGATATTCATAGCTCATGATTGAAAATAAATAAGGAATCATCCGTGACACAAACTTGAAATGCAGGGAGTGCAGCATCAATGTTAATATGTAGGCGTTGGGATCAAAGGAATGTGAAGATAACTCCCATATCCACCACCTTAAAGTTGTGTGGCCTTAGATGTGTTACTTAATCTTTCAGAGACTCAACTACTAATCTGAAAAGTGCAAAGAGTAATATCTACTCCAGGGAGTTGTTAAGGGGATTAAGTGAAATAATGCCTGAAAAGAACTTCACGCAAAGTAGGCTGTTAGTAAAAGTAAGCTCTAGGTGCATAGCACACTATGCAATTTCCTTGATTCTCATAGCTTCATCTCTGAGTCAATCACTTCCAAATATTAGGTCCAGACATCTCTTCTCAATTTTGGATCCATGTATCCCATCACCTACTTAGCATCGGCACTTGGATGCCCACAGGCATTTCACACTTTGTATATATCAAACTGAACTAATGATATATATCATCTTTCCTCCTTTCCTGCTAGTATCTGCTCTCCTGCATTCTTCCCATTATATGATAGTGAGGTGTGTGTGTGTGTGTGTGTGTGTGTGTGTGTGTGTGTGTCTGCGTATATAAAATCAACACTGCAACCAACTTACAACTAATCCATTCTTAAGTGACTCAGTGCTAAGGGATATGCCTTCTGAATTCCACATGATACTACCCTAGTCCTAGTGGCCATCATTTCTCTACTGGAGTAATGCAGTCACACCCAGTGTGACCTATACTCACCAACCAATTAGCCATACTCTAACTAGAAGGACCTTCCTGCCCCTTGAGACTTAAGACTGGCTTAAAGTTTCATTCCACTTTGATGGAAATCCAAATGCCCCTCGGGATTTTTGTTAACTTGGTGTAAATGTTCATTCTTATAAATTCTTCTTCCTTCATGAGCCAACTTCCACAAACTGCTTCTGTGACCTAAAACCTCCAGGTGAAATTCAGCACCTTCTACAAGTTCCATGGATGATTCACTCATACAAAGCATTTGTAAGCAAGCAGACTTTAGTGAACATTGGGATGCAGGGAGATGGAGAACTATTTGCTATTCAGAATGTGAATTCCAGTGGTGCATTAAACATTTCCAGTCTTGAATGCCCTCTGCCTTCCTCACAGACTGGATATTTACATTGGCTGATTGTCCCTTCTTCATCCCAGCATCATACCATCTTGGGGCTCTTATCCCTTTCTTTATTCCAGATTTCTTTATTCTTTATTCAAATATTTTGTGATTTGAATCCCTGTTTGGATATCTAGTTTTTGTTTGTTTGCTTAGGTTCCTCAACTCACACCATCAGTATTTCCTTCTATCCCAAGTGGTTACTTACCAAATATTTTCCAATAAAAGTTTCCACCCCCAGTAGGAATTCCAGAGCCAGAAAGTAACACCATAAAGTTTTTGCTTCTATTACAGAATGAAAATCAGAGCATCCCACTCCCCTGCCAAATAATCCAGAAGTGGCTTCTCATTGCCTTCAGCATAAAGCCTCTAACTTTTTTAGAAGGGTCTACGAAGTTTCCCATGATGCCTCCTCTACCGGCCATTCTAATGTTATTTTGGTTTCTCATCCACATTGTGCTTTCTCCAGCACCCAGGTGTTCACATTCACTGTCCTTAGATTCTGTTCTTTCTCCAACTCATCATCAGGTCAACTCTTACCAGCCCATAGGTCTCTGCCTAACTAGCACTTTCTCTGGAGCCACCTGCTAGGAGCTCCTTGATCATCAGGTATTTCTTAACAATGCTTTTTCCATTTGCAATTATCTAATTATTTAAAAGAATATATTTCCTTTCTCTCCACAGACTCAAAACAGCATTCACCAGGACAGAAACCAGATTTCTTGTCTAAACTATCATATTCTCAGCAAGCATACAGCAGGCACTCAATTGTTAAAAACTATCTGAAGGCACATGTGGAGTCAACCATCTGTGTAAAAGTATTGTGCTTAGTCTCCCTTAACTTCTGGGCTTTAATTTATTCTGCATATATAGGAATCAGTCTTTCAGAAGACCCAGAAAAACTTAGTGAAGGTAGAGGGCTCATTAAACTATTTGCTTTAAAGTTCTGACAATTTTGTTGTTGCTGATATTAACAACCCAACAAGACAGGGAGTTAATGGGCAGTGCTTACCAAAGGTCACAAGTGTACCGCCTAAATAGGCTGTGAGCTTCGTAAGCTGCACTCTTGTTAGCTGTCATCAGGATTTAATTAACTGATGTCACAGTTGGATTGACATTTCATGCCTGTGGGGAAATTTGACTGAACTCATCCATCCCAAAATAAATGATTAGCACCACCGTCTTTCACATTATCTTTCAATAAGTGGGACAGCTACATTTTCACAACTTGCCGGGGTAAAACCATTTTCAAATTCTAAATACTGGTGAGCATGAAAAAGAGGGATGGGAAATAACAAAGTCAGACAAAATAATATTTGTGGGTACTTCATTTTATCAAAATAAAACTTGTCTCAGAGGCAGAATGAACCTGTCAGGAACCCCTGTTTTTCATAACAAATTAGACCAGAAGAATGTTGCATCGTTTTAGAATTTGCCTGTTGATTGAACTGTTGAGAACAAATGTATTTTATGGCTTCCTGGGTTGTGGGCTGACCTCCTACCCAGTCAGTCACCAGCCAAGCACAGCTTCCAGATCTTTAAACTTCTCAGCACAGTAGGCCCTAAAACTGTTCCCATGGTAACCTTCAGTCAAACAGGTGAGCTCTGGCTGTCATTTGCAGACAAAATGAGGAAAAGAAATACTGGCTGCTCTTGTTCATGATGCCACAAAGAGAAGTAACACTGATTACTGAATAAATAGACTGAAAGTCACAATAGTTGTTGAACCAAATAAGAATCATGGCATTAGTGTCCTGGCAAAAAAAAAAAAAAAAAAATACATCTTCTAAAATTTATGTCTCAAAGAAAATCAATGAGAAAACAGATCACAAATTTTGTAGAAACATTAGTTATTTTTTGGAGGATCTACTATTAAATATTGGGTCCTGGGATGGAAAATTTATGTATATGATTTCATTTGTCCCTACCCCCAAAAAAACTGTCATAATAAGCTTTTAGTATTCCATGATTTACCTTAAATAACTGAGGTTCAAAGAATAAAAATAAGAGACTGTCACTTAAATGGGATTGAACCCAGGTCTCTGTGTCTCCAAATTTCTGGTTGTTTTTTTTTTCATAATGCTACACTTTTTTAGCATTTATCAAGTATATTCTAGAAGAATGAGTCAGTCACAGTTTGTGCTGAGGGAGTTTGCCACCAATTAAGTACAGATGTGAAAGGTGGCATTTGGGAAATCATTTCGGCTCCAGGATCTTACAGCCTGGGGACTGTGGTATAACAGAGTCACAAAATCTGTAGTATAAGAATTGCCTTGAGTGCATACTCCTCCACAATATAATACGGTAGCCTTGAGAAATGCATTTAATTCTTTGAACATCAGTTTCTTCTTCTGTGAACTGAGATAATAACGTAATGGAATGTTCTGAGGATCAAAGGGGAAATGTATTTGAAAGTACTTTCTAAAATAAGATTTGATATGTGATGATGATTCTTACCGTGCATATCACATAAAATCTTAGCTCATCACTTAGGCACAGCAGTCTCTTTTCATTTAAGACTGGCCAGTTGAATTCTTTCCTCAAATGTGTTTTGTTTAATCTCCAGAATTAGGAGTTGTGCAGAGCATCCAACCTGAGTTCATTTTAGAAGTCAGGAAATAACTGCCACATTATTATATATATATATCGAACTGTCGTTTTACACATGCAAACATATATGGCAACTTGATAAGATAATATCATTTGTATTTATTTTAAATTAATGCTTAATTGGTGACAGACTTTAGCTATCACCTACACTCTGGTTGGGGTAAGAAAATGGCGTATGATCTAGAAACTGAAAAAGAAAAAGATGAGTGATGGTCGAGGAAACTGCAGTGCAAAGAACGCAAGGGCTGTAATCTGGCAGCCTGTAGGCTGGGCTGTATTTTCTTCTTTGGCCAACATGTGTTTTCTTTGGCTGCATGGCTTTATTTTGTTGTAATTGTGCTTTTTAATGGTGCTCTTAAACAAGGTATGCGTCCTCCAGTTTGCTAACATTCCATCATTTTATCCTCTTACACCTGGCTGCCTCTCACAGATACATTACCTACCAGATAGTAATTGGGAGTTGGGAGTCCCTTTACCAAATAACAGGCAAAAGAGATGAGTCTTCTTTATTCTGAAACCATCAAGAATGTATCTGTTGGGAGGCTGAGGTGGGAACATTCCTTGAGCTCAGGAGTTTGAGACCAGCCTAAGCAACATGGTAAAACCCTGTCTCTACAAAAAATACCAAAAAAAAAGCAGGTTTGGTGGTGCATGCCTGTGGTCTCAGCTACTTGGGAGGCTGAGGTGGGAGGATAGCTTGAGCCTGGGGAGTGGAGGTTGCAGTGCACGGCACTCCAGCCTGAATCTGATCATTTAGCACCAGAAAGGCCGAGCATGAACTGGGCTCAGGCACCAGATCTCACAGGAGTAGAGAACTGACATACTGTACCCGAAAGGATACATTTAGGATATGTATTAAAAAGTCTAGTGTTACATAGCCAGTTGTAAATATTCTAATTCAACAAGCATTTAAAAGCCTTCTATATGAACTTCAGGAAAGTTTCTGGCACACAATAAGTACAATGTCAGTGGATGCTCTGTTATGTCATCATCATCATCCTTATTTTATCATCAGGGCTATTTTTATTAGTCAGACACAATTCTAGGAAGGGCAAAGGCTCTTAGCTCCTGTCTTCCTCTTTACTCCCAAATAGAGGGTATGCCCAGTGTTCTGCTCTGTTTCTGATACATGCTTGTTGCCTAAAACATATCTGAGGAATGGCTGCAAAAATAATGGAAGATTAGACAGAGGCCATCGCTGGCTTTTGAGATCAACAGCCAGATTCCACTCTGACTATTTCTGAGAGCTGTGAATAATTCTAGCCAAGTGTCAGAAGGAGCCTGGGAAGTGTAGCTCTGGGACTTTGATCTTCCTGAAGGAACTGAGAAGAAAGAATACCCCGGTGGAAGAGGTTTCCTAAGAGCCTGACAGGATGCTTAGTGGATGCATTATGTATTGTCTGCAGAGAGTCATGGCCATAAGTGCTCTGTAAGCACCAGACGTCATTAATATTACTATTTAAAAGAACTGAGCAGCCTATTCCTTCCTAGGTGGTAATCTGAGCATAGCAGGATTTTCATAAGTCTGATCATTGATTGGGTTGCCAGCTGGAGCACTGACCATACTCTGATGTACGTCATGCAGGCTGATTTGGTGCAGGCAGCACTGGCTCTGACTCAGCATCTCACCTGCCTGAGCTATTGCAACACCCTTCCTACTATCTACTGGCCTTACATCAACCCAGTCAGCCACTTATTCTACATACTCCTAATTATATAAGTCTTGCTAAGCTGTAATCAAATCATATCACTTTTCTGCATTGCAGCAGTTCATGAGTTACTTTGGCCTAAAAAATATCCAAACTCCTTAGCAAGGCGCATCTTGGTCTTGGGACACCAACGCTCTACTCTGAGCATCCACCATTGATCTAAACACTCTAGAGGTCTGTGGACCCTCTTCCCTCTTAACAAGTGACTTTTATGACCTGGGTTCCCCGGGCACTCATGAGCATCTTTGAAACATCACTTGCTCCCTGAAACCTTCCCTCACACCCATCTGCAGAAGCAGAATTGAGGGCTTTCTTGTCTACATGTCTGTGGCACCAATCAGTTCTCTTGCATTGGCCAGAATATTTGAATGCAAATCTTGGAAGTCAGATAAAGCAAATTAAGGAATATATTGGGATTTATTCACTCGTGTCACCAAACTGCACAGTGGCTAGGTCTTTGGATGACTGTGACCAGGGCCTCAGATCAAATCAGGGAATCTACCATAAACAACTATCTTTATGGGGCAGGAATTACACACACTTCAGCTCTGCATTCATGCATACTTAAAGCCAGAAAGGAAGAAGAGCTCCTTCCCATTAATTCTAGTTATAAAATTTCAGAGGAAGCACTCTGGATGGCCTGGCTTGGTCCACATGTGTGTCACAGGGCACCAGGTGCCACGATTCCCCTAGACTGCTTCAAGGTGCCTGCTCAGACCCAATGGCAGGGTAGTATGATGAGCAACCCTTGTTGGAACCTCATTTGCTTTAGAGTGGGAAAGAAGCAGTGCCCCATAAGAAGGTTCAAGCTCAGAGAGAATTTCAGACAGGCAGACAAGTAGGTATCATCTGGACTATTATTTAAATTCAGTAACTAATAACACTTCAGATCCTGTGTATTTGAGTTTGCCTCTCACTACAAAGTGAGTTCTTAGAGTTTAAGTACCTTTCTTACTTATGCGCCTCTGCTCACACCTAGCATGATGCCTGGCACCAGCTTGCCACCTAGTTCATGCTTGTGTGTTCCTGAATTAACAAATGGACAGCTCTCTGGGGCTCTGCGAACAAAACATCCAGTGAATGTAATTACAGAATTCCATAGTGTTTGGAAGTTAGTTAAACAAAGGTTTATAATTTAAAAGACATTGAGTGATTCAAAACTAAATTAAACCCAATAACTTTTGAAATACAACTAGTATTTATTGAGTTTATATGGTGAGCATTTTTACGAAAGACATTTAATCCTTACAAAAATTCCATGAGTTTTGGGAATTAGCCCTATTTTATATATATATATATATATATATATATATATATATATATATATATATATATTTGAGACTGAGTTTCGCTCTTGTTACCCAGGCTGGAGTGCAATGGCACAACCTCAGCTCACCGCAACATCCGCCTCCTGGGTTCAGGCAATTCTCCTGCCTCAGCCTCCTGAGTAGCTGGGATTACAGGCACACACCACCATGCCCAGCTAATTTTTTGTATTTTTAGTAGAGACGGGGTTTCACCATATTGACCAGGATGGTCTCGATCTCTTGACCTCATGATCCATCCGCCTCGGCCTCCCAAAGTGCTGGGATTACAGGCTTGAGCCACCGCGCCCAGCCTAGCCCTATTTTATAAATTAAGAAGGTGAAGTTAAGAGATCCTTGGACTTCCCCCCATTCTGAAGAGTTAAAGCCTCCAGAGACAGAATAGAAACCCAGGCCTTCTGATCTCAAGTCTATTGCTTTGCTCTTAAGCAAATTATTTAACCTGTCTCAGTAAAATTGAGATGAGATAAGAGCACTTGTTTATGAGGATGGCTGTGAGGAGTAAACGAAATAACATATATAAACAAATTAGCACATAGCCTGGTCCAGATAAGGGGATTCATAGATAATAGTGCTGTATTTGTCAGTGATGGTGGGAGATTTCTTTCAATTCTGACTGGTACATATCTCTGGCCAGTTCTTGTCCTTGTCCACACCCCAGGGACTCGTCTTGTGTTATTCTCTTCTTTAGTGCTCCCCACTCTGTCTCCAGTAGGTTCTCTCCCACAAGACTGCTTCTAGAACAGGTCACGGCTCCTGGGCTCCCCCTTCTTGTTAAAGCCAAGTGCCCAGGCCCCTTTTGCTGCCTCAGTTAGCTGACCCCACTGGTTATGGAACGATAAGTACCAAGAGACATAAGGATATATGGATGCTAGACCTTGTCCTGACATCAATTAGCTGTGTGACATTTGCACCACTGTTCTCTCAAGCGTAAAATGAGAATGCTGGACCAGAGAAATCACTTTATTAACTTTGTTATGTAAAGGAAATTTCAGCAAAAATATTTGTCCTGCAGAGTCAAGCAATATATTACTTAGTCTTAAAAAAAGCTTTTACATATTTTTTACAGGAACCAAGCAAATCACGATTGGACTTGCCTTCATTTATCAGATCAATTTCTATCACTTTTAACTGTCACTTCCTGCTCTGCTTCTCACCAGGGGTTACATGCCTGCAGTGTACACACAGAATTTTTTCCTGAACATAGATTCCAGGAAAAGCTAAGGTAAAGAAGACAGAGTAGAAAGCAGGAGCACAGATGACACTTCTTTCAGGCGCACTGCCTGCATCTCACTTGGCCTGCTGCCTTCCTCTCATTAGTCACACCAACTGAATCTGATTAGCCCACTCTGATTTATTTTCGGCAACCTGGTAGTGCATGGGCCAATGCTTATTTTCATGGCTGATACAATCATCCCCAAAGCTGTCGTTAGCATTTGGAAGATTAGTCCCTTTCTCTGGATGATTTTACTGCCTATGAAGCATCATGAAACACATTAGATATGTATATTTCTTAAACACTTTACAAAATTGAGTCTATTTACTCCTCTTATTATCACAGCCACCTTCAGTTACTGGCTGTTGAAACACAGAGAAAAAATTCTTAATAGTTACATAGTTGATGCTGATAAACTTACTGTTGTCTGAGTTAGTGAACCGCCTGCTGTAATCACTGATGACCAAGAGCCAGATTTCAGGGCTACTGGATACTCAGTGTCTGATTTGTCTACATTTTGCTTAATAAGCTTTCCCATTATGCACCAAACAGTACTATCTATGTGAAAAGTGAATAATAAGGAAAAACAAATAGATATTTTCTCCTAAAAATGCAACTTACTGATATGAAGCACAATATGTAGATGTTTTCTATTTATATTTGTGGACAATAAGATCTTTTAGTAATGATCATTATTTTTAGGTTTTTGAAATACAAAAATTCTGAGATTCAAAATAAATCCTAAAGTACATTTAGTATGAAAAATTTATCCTTTGGGTATATACCCAGTAATGGGATTGCTGGGTCAAATGGAATTTCTATTTCTAGATCCTTTAGGAATTGCCACAAGGATTATAAATCGTTCTGTTATAAAGACACATGCATACGCATGTTCATTGCAGTGCTGTTTATCATAGCAATGACCTGGAATCAACCCAAATGCCCATCAATGATAGACTAGACAAAGAAAATGTGGCACATATACACCATGGAATACTATGCAGCCATAAAAAATGATGGGTTCATGTCCTTTATAGAGACATGGATGAATCTAGAAACTCATTCTCAGCAAACTGACACAAGACCAGAAAACCAAACGCCAAATGTTTTCACTCATAGGCAGGTGATGAACAATGAAAACACTTGGGCACAGGGAAGGGAACAATACTCACTGGGCTAGGTGGGGACATGGAGGGGAGGGGAGGGACAGCGGGGGAGGGAAGGATGGGGAGGGATAACACCAAAAGAAATGCCTGATGTAGGTGAGGGCGGTGGGGGAGGGCAGGGGATGTGGCATGTACGTACTTGTGATGTGCACGTGATGTACCCCAGTACAATAAAAAAAAATGTATCATGAAAAATGAAATGCAATTTGTCAAATTTTCCAATAGGTTAAAAATAAAAGAATTTTTCCATCAGCTCTCAGTTAATTTGAAAGCATATTTATAGCCCGGATTCCCCATTTACTAAACATTTCATGAATAAACAACCACTGACCACCACCAAACTTGCAGCTCCTGGAGGCAGGATTGTGTTTTGGATCCCCAGTACTTAGCAGACTGTGTGGTCCTTAGTAGGTTCTTGATTTGTATCGATTCAATATCAATCAGTAACTTCTATCATGGGTGTGATTACTCTTTCTTTTCCTGGTACCCAGGTCTTCTCTAGCCAGTGAGGACATCCCAGCTGTTCCAAATCTCCTCTTATAATGTCTGTCTATAGAGGATTCTAAAGAAAGCAAAAGGATAGAGGAGAAGAAAAAATAAAATCTGAAGAGAGAGAGGTTTAAAGAGAGAAGGGCACTATGATGGGGAAAAATGAGAAGTTTAAGAAGTACTGCGGGAGACCTCAGGTGCACTAGTTAATTGGGGTCTAATTTGTTGTTGTTGTTGCTGCTGCTGCTGTTTTACTGCCAGAATTTTAGAAGTATTTCAATGCTGATGAATTTTCTTTTAGAGGAAGGGAAGATGATGAGGCAGGTGATGTTGAGACCAACCTACATATAATTTGTGTTCCCTGCCTGATCAAGGCAATGTATTCACCATGAGGTGAGGGAGGGCTCTTTGTTTTGCTTAGGAAGGCCAGAGGGAGGGCTCTTTGCTTTGCTTAGAAAGGCCAGAGGGAAGGCTCTTTGCTTTGCTTAGGAAATGCATCATATTCTCCACAATAAAGTAAGCTGATGATGCTAGAGGAAGAATGGGTGCTCCTAGTAAAGAGAGGATCGAGCACCGTCGAGTTAGCTGCCCCAGCAAGGGTATCGGGGCATTAAGGAGGAGCAGGAGCTAGCCTTCAGAGTGAGTGGGTAGGAAGTGACAATAACAGGTGCACCCTTCGGCAAAGTAACCCACCAAAACAGGTGCTGATGACCTCACTAGGACTGTCAAGTGCCCCTTCTGCATTTGGGTCTGTCCATCACAAGCACACATTGTGCTGATAGCCTCCATGACACCATCACCAGGATGGGAGGGCATCCCAACTACCTTTGAGGCCTGGAACCTCTGGGTGCATTGGTATCTCTTGCACAGCTCTGACCCACCACCACACTGTACATTCATCAGCAAATGCTCCTTGCCCATGCACAGTGCCCAGGGCTTGCTCACAGACTGCTGGTACTGCCCTGCTCCACCAAGCAGGGGACAATTATGACTCAGCTGCTCTGTGCTTCTGGTGGCCAAGAAAACTGACAAATTCTCAATTGATTTTTCACACCCACTATTGCTTCAACACCTCCTTGGGACACTGACAGAGCAAAGTTGGAAGGCAGACCACACGGGTCATGAAGCGTTAACAATGCAATACGTCTGGATTTGGTGCAGGAGGCTAGGCTATCTATGATAATCAGCTAATAGGTTTTAAAAGAAAGAGTAGTAAGGGAAAAGAGATCAAGCATCTATGATAGTAACCGGAACCTTTCTAGTAATATTAAGGGTATTGACAATTGCTTGAGTTACTAATAGAAGTCAATTAATTTCAAATCTTAGCTGGTGAAATGCTGTGGCTGAAAATGTCAACTATCTTTAAAAATATTCTACAGATGAATGAGCCTGACTTAGTCTAGTCCTTTTTTAAAAATTTATTTAAATACTTTAAGTTCTAGGGTACATGTGCAGATTGTGCAGGTTTGTTACATACGTAGACACATGTCATGGTGGTGGTTTGCTGCATCTATCTCCCCGTCATCTACATTAGGTATTTCTCCTGATGCTATCCCTTCCTCAATCCCCCCCAGTCCTTGCTATTCCTCCCCTAGCCCTGTGCCCCCAAGGCCCTGGTGTGTGATGTTCCCCTCCCTGTGTCCATGTGTTATCATTGTTCAATACCCACTTATCAGTGAGAACATACAGTGTTTGCTTTTCTGTTCTCATGTCAATTTGCTGAGAATGATGGTTTCCAGTTTCATCCATGTCCCTGCAAAGGACATGAACTCATCCTTTTTTATTGCTGCATAGTATTCCATGGTATATATATGCCACATTTTCTTTATCCAGTCTATTGTTGATGGGCATTTGGGTTGGTTCCAAGTCTTTGCTATCATAAATAGCACTGCAATGAACATATGTATGCATGTGTCTTTATAATAGAATGATTTATAATCCTTTGGGTATATACCCAGTAATGGGATTGCTGGGTTAAATGGAATTTCTATTTCTAGATCCTTGAGAAATCACCACACTGTCTTCTACAATTGTTGAATTAATTTACACTCCCACCAACAGTGTAAAAGCATTCACTGTAAAAGATGCTCCACATCTTCTCCAGCATCTATTGTTCCTTATTTTTTAATGATCACTATTCTAACTTGTGTGAGATGGTATCTCAATGTGGTTTTGGTTTGCATTTTTCTAATTACCAGTAATGATGACCTTATTTTCATATGTTTGGTGGCTTCATAAATGTCTTCTTTGGAGAAGTGTCTGTTCATATCCTTTGCCCACTTTTTGATGAGATTGTTTTTTTCTTGTAAATTTGTTTAAGGTCTCCATAGATTCTGGATATTGGCCCTTTGTCAGATGGGTAGACTGTAAACATTTTTTTCCCATTCTGTTGGTTACTGGTTCACTCTAATGATTGTTTCTTTCACTGTACAGAAGCTCTTAAGTTTAATTAGATCCCATTTGTCTGTTTTGGCTTTTGTTGTCATTGCTTTTGGTGTTTTAGACATGAAGTCCTTGCCCATGCCTATGTCCTGAATGGTATTGCCTAGGTTTTCTTCTAGAGTTTTTATGGTGTTAGGCCTCATGTTTAAATCTTTAATCCATCTAGAGTTAATTTGTGTATAAAGTGTAAGGAAGGGATCCAGTTTTAGCTTTCTGCATCTGGCTAGCCAGTTTTCCCAACACCATTTATTAAATAGGGGATTCTTTCCCCGTTGCTTGTTTTTATCAGGTTTGTCAAAGATCAGATTGTTGTAGTTATGTGGCATTCTTTCTGAGGCCTCTGGTCTGTTCCATTGGTCTATATCTCTGTTTTAGTCTTAATGTGTATTGGTGTTAATCCAAATTTACATTATACAGGTAATAATCTAAGATCAGTTTTTCCTTTGAAGGATTAGAAACCTTTGTTCATGCATGTGGGCATGGGGAAGGGAGAAGAAGCAGTAAGAGAATTTTGTTCACCCTATCAGCAGAAAAGAGCCAAACGGCACAGACCACAACCACAGGCAAAAGGAGGTTAGAGTAGCCTATTACGAAATTTAATTTTTAAAAATACATACCCTTCTCTCACCATCACCCACTCCAGAGAGCAAGGGAAGATCCCCAACCCCTCTAGTCCAGGGATTCCACATATAAAGCCTGAGATGGTGAGGATAAAGAATAAAAAACTTACTTATGAAAGGGAAGAAGGCATCTGTTTCTACTTTAACCTTCAGACACTTCCATCCCCAGCCCCTTTTGCTTCTTTAGAAAGAGCCCTGGGAATCAATTTAAATATAGAACCAGCCCTTCCTCTAGAGGGGTACTCAAAGCCAACATGGAATTGGAAGTTCTGGGGTTAACTGAGGAAGAAGGAAGTTTAGTTTGGCTGGATATAAAATTCTGGGTTGACAATTCTTTTCTTTAAGCATGCTGAATATTTGCTCCCACTGTCTTCTAGCTTGTAGGGTTTCTGCAGAGAGATCTGCTGTTAGTCTGATGGGCTTCCCTTTGTGGATAACCTCACCTTTCTCTCTGTCTTCCCTTAACATTTTTTCCTTCATTTCAACCTAGGTGAATCTGACAATTATGTGTGTTGGGGTTGCTCTTCTCAAGGAGTATCTTTGTGGTGTTCTCTGTATTTTCTGAATTTGAATGTTGGCCTGCCTTTATAGGTTGAGGATCTTCCCCTGGATAATATTCTGAAGAGTGTTTTCCAACTTGATTCCATTCTCCCCATCACTTTCAGGTACAACAATCAAATGTAGATTTGTCTTTTCACATAGTCCATATTTCTCAGAGGCCTTTTTCAGTTTTTCTTTTTCACTCTTTTTTTCTCTAATATTTTCTTCTCATTTTATTTCTTTGAGTTGATCTTCAATCTCTGATATCTTTTTTTCAGCTTAATCACTTTGGCTATTGATACTGTGTATGTTTCATGAAGTTCTCGTGCTGTGTTTTTCAGCTCCATCAGGTCATTTATGTTCTTCTCTAAACTGGTTATTCTAGTTAGCAATTCCTCTAACCTTTTTTCAAGGTATTTAGCTTCCTTGAGTTGGGTCAGAACATGCTCCTTTAGTTGGAGGAGTTTGTTATTACCCAGTTTCTGAAGCCTACTTCTATGAATTCATCAAACTCATTCTCTGTCCAGTTTAGTTCCCTTGCTGGCAAGGAGTTTTGATCTTTTGGAGGAGAAGAGGTGTTCTAGTTTTTGGAATTTTCAGCCTTTTTGCACTGGTTTCTCCCCATCTTTGTGGATTTATCTACCTTTGGTCTTTGATGTTGCCAACCTTTGGATAGGGTCTCTGAGTAGACATCCTTCTTGTTGATGTAGGTATTATTCATTTGTTTCTTAGTTTTCTTTCTAACCATCAGGACTCTCTGCTTTGGGTCTACTGGAGTTTGCAAGAGGTCCACTCCAGATCATGTTTGCCTGGGTATCACCAGCAGAGGCTACAGAACAGCAAAGATTGCTGCCTGTTCCTTCCTCTGGAAGCTTTGTCCCAGAGGGACACCCAGCATATGCTACAGAGCTCTCCTGTATGAGGTGTCTTTCAGCCCCTACTGGGAGGTGTCTCCCAATCAGGATACATGGGGGTCAGGGACCCACTGGAGGAGGCAGTCTGTTCCTTATCAGAGCTTGAACACTGTGCTGAGAGATCTGCTGCTCCCTTCAGAGCTGTCAGGCAGAAACATTTTAGTCTGCTGAAGCTGTGCCCCTTTCTACCCTTTCCCTCCAGATGCTCTGTCCGAGGGAGCTGGGAGTTTTATCTGTAAGTCCCTGGCTGACACTGCTGCCTTTTTTTCACAAATACCCTGCCCAGAGAGGAAGAGTCTAGATAGACAGTCTGGCCACAGAGGCATTGTTGAGCTGCAGGGTGTCTGGCCCAGTGGCTTTGTTTACACTGGGAGGGTAAAAATCGCCTACTCAAGCCTCAGCAATGGTGGATGCCCCTCCCCTTACTAAGCTTCATTGTCCCAGGTCAACCTCAGACTACTGTGCTGGTAGTGAGAATTTCAAGCCAACAGATCTTAGCTTGCTCTGCTTTGTGGGGGAGAGACTCACCAAGCCAGACCACCTGACTCTCTGCCTTCAGCCCTCCCTTCCAGGGCAGTGAAGGGCTCTGGCATCCCAGGTGCCACTGGAGTATGAAAAAAAAAAGCTCCTGCCCTAGTTCAGTGTCAGCCCAGAGGGCCACCCAGTTTTTTGCTTGAAACTCAGGGCCCTGGTGTTGTAGGCACCGGAGGGAATCTCCTGGCCTGCCAGTTGCGAAGAATGTGGGGAAAGTGCAGTATCTGGGCTAGAAAGCACCATTCTTCCTGGTACAGTCTCACGGCTTCCCTTGGCTAGGGGAGAGAAATCCTCCAACCCCTTGCGCTTCCGGGGTGATGCAATGCCCCATCCTTCTTTAGCTTTCCCTCCATGGACCACACCCACTGTCCAACCAGTCCCAGTGAGATAAACTGGATACTTCAGTTGGAAATGCAGAAATCACCCACCTTCTGCATCGATCTCGCTGGAAGCTGCAGACCAGACCTGTTCCTATTCCTAAAAGTTTATTCTTAATGTCTAGCTCACATTACAGAAATCTGCCTAGGATCACCCACATCAAAAGCACTTAGCATATGCCAAGTACTGGTCCTAGATCTGAAGATGTAGCTGGAAATAAAATGCAGTCCCTGACCTTAGAGGACTTACCATCTAGTATGGTGAGAATATGAGGAAAACAATTTAGTCTATTAAATGTTAAGAAAGAATTAAATTTGTTTATGCCACACATTCACTGTAAGTACTAGGACCTGTCAAATCTGGATTTCTAAAAAATAACATAAGAAGAAAAAGCCAGTCCATTTTTTGGTCTATAAAGCCTCTTGTTGGATAGGGATTTGTATCGTATGCTTCATTTGGTTGCTGACAATATGTGAGATACCAAAATCAATAAGTTAAACTGTTAGTAGAAATGTAAATTAGTTCAGCCATTATGGAAAACAGTACGGAGGTTCCTCAAAAACCTAAAAATAGGACTACCATATGATCCAGCAATCCCACTACTGGGTATCTATCCAAAGGAAAGGAAATTAGTATGTTGAAGATTTCTCTACCCTCCCATGTTTATTGCAGCACTCCAGAGTAGGCAAGATACAGAATCAACTTAAATGTCAATCAGAGGGTGAATGGATAAAGAAAAGGTGGTACATATACACCACCATACACACACACACACACACACACACACACGGAATGTTATTCAGCCTTAAAATAAGAAGGAAATTCTGTCATTTGCAACCACATGGATGAACCTGAAGGAAAATATATCAAGTGAAATAACCCAGGCACAAGAAGATAAATACCACATTTTTACTCATGTGTGAATGCTAAAAAAGTTGCTCTCATAGAAGTACAGCAACTATAAGTTCCTCTAGCAGAAGTCATTACTAGAGCCAAGGAAGGGAGAAAGGGGAACAGTCAAAGGCTAGCTAAAGGAGACAAAAGTACAGTTAGACAGGAGGAATAACTTCTAACGCTCTATTACTATAGGGGGACTATATTAACACTTTATCCTATATTTTTAAATAGCTAGAAGAATGGATTTTGAATGTTCCCAACACAAAGAAATGATAAATATTTGATATGATTGATATGCTAATTACTCCGATTTGCTCATTACACTATATATGTATGTGTGTGTGTGTATATATATATATCATACGGTATTCCATAAAGATGTAAAATTGTTATGTGTCTACTAAAAATAAGAATAATAAGGCCAGGCACGGTGGCTCATGCCTGTAATCCCAGCACTTTGGGAGGCCGAGGTGGGTGGATCACGAGGTCCAGAGATCGAGACCATCCTGGTCAACATGTTGAAACCCCGTTTCTACTAAAAATACAAAAAATTAGCTGGGCATGGTGGCGTGTGCCTGTAGTCCCAGCTACTCGGGAGGCTGAGGCGGAAGAATTGCCTGAACCCAGGAGACGGAGGTTGTGGTGAGCTGAGATCGCTCCATTGCACTCCAGCCTGGGTAACAAGAGCGAAACTCCATCCCAATTAAAGAAAAAAAAAGAAGAAGAAAACCTAAATCAATAAATTGAGTCATTTGTTAGAGGCAAATGCCCATATATCATTAATTCCATCAGCCATTCCTTCATTGGTGTAACAGACCCTTGACAGACTCCATGTTAGGAAAGTAAGTTAAAAGGGGAAGATAGATGGACATGTGGAACAATAATTAGGCTGACTTTTGTACCTGTGACCATGGGTGAGTGACTTAATCTTTCAGAGCCTCAGTTTCCTCAGTTACAAAGTGAAATTAAAAATAATGATACCTATCTCATGAGATTGTTTTCAATATTAAATGAGATGTTTTTATATATGGAGCACCTGGCATAGTGGTTGGATCCCTGTAGATTCTTAACAAGTCTCAGCAATTTTTTTATCCTGCTATGATATAAGAGAAATTTGAGGCTCAGTGCAGTGAATAACTTACTCACCCAGGACACTACGTACCTAGAAGATAAATTAAACACAAGCATGTGGTACAAAGTACGTGAGTCTTGTTTGAGACCAGAAAGAAAGATTAATTCTGTCTGCAGAGTCTGAGACAGAATCAGGAAGGAAAATTTAAACCAATTACATGGATGGCTTTTCAAGTATTGTCCATAAACATATATTTGGAGACTAGGAGCAAAGTTTTTAAAAAGTCCATCAACTGCTGACTTTCCCGTAGATATCTGCAGCTCTACCATCTGATCTCTTCGTCACTAGTATAGCTTCCTTCGTCTTTAAGACATTATGCTGGTTAATCTTTAATGACAAGGATCAACACCAGTTTCCCAATCCTGACTTTTTAATAATATTCAGAACTAGCAGGTGAGAAGAGAGGAAAGAACTGTCGTCTTGATACATTCTCCTAGCATCACTCCCTCTAAAGTAAAAAGAGTACATTTCTTTAAACCGTGAAACTACCAGCATAGCTGAAACAAAGAACTTCCCTAGAATTTGAGTGTCAAAATGACTCATTCATTATTTACTCCTCCACAAGATTTTTATTTTATTTTATTATTTTTTGAGACAGAATCTCACTGTCATCCAGGCTGGAGTACAGTGGTGCAATCTCAACTCACTGCAACCTCCGCCTCCCGGGGGCAGGTTCAAGTGAATCTCCTGCCTCAGCCTCCTGAGTAGCTGGAATTACAGGCATGTGCCACCATACCCTGCTAATTTTTTGTATTTTTAGTAGAGACAAGGTTTCACTGTGTTAGCCAGGCTGGTCTCGATCCCCTGACCTCAAGATCTTCCCATCTGAGCATCCCAAAGTGCTAGGATTACAGGAGTGAGCCACCACACCTGGCATGCAAGATGTTTATTTTGTTTAGTACAAGATACTGTTCATAAACTGGAGGCATCTTTTCAACGGAAAAAAATCCTCAGGCCGGGTGCGGTGGCTCAAGCCTGTAATCCCAGCACTTTGGGAGGCCGAGGCGGGTGGATCACGAGGTCAAGAGATCGAGACCATCGTGGTCAACATGGTGAAACCCCGTCTCTACTAAAAATACAAAAAAATAACTGGACATGGTGGCACATGCCTGTAATCCCAGCTACTCAGGAGGCTGAGGCAGGAGAATTGCCTGAACCCAGGAGGCAGAGGTTGCGGTGAGCCGAGATCGCGCCATTGCACTCCAGCCTGGGTAACAAAAGGGAAACTCCGTATCAAAAAAAAAAAAAATCCTCAAAGTAAAACCCTGAGAAGATCATTAGAGTCCTAAGAAGGATAATTTCTTTCTTATTTTCCTTGTGTAACTAAAATACCTATGTAACTCTATTTTAAGAAATAAGGCTTATCATAAACATTAGTTTGTGATATACAATAATATGTAAAAATTATCTTAGTATAACTTTATTGCAAATTATCTGAATATAACCTCCATCTCGTTTTTTTCTCTTTCATTCAACAGAATGCTACAGCTTTCCATGTAACTGTCCGAGATGATAATAACATCGTTGTCTCATTAGAAGCCTCAGACGTCATCAGTCCAGCATCTGTGTATGTTGTGAAGATAACTGGTGAATCCAAAAATTATTTCTTCGAATTTGAGGAATTCAACAGCACTTTGCCTCCTCCTGTTGTTTTTAAGGCCAGTTATCATGGCCTTTATTATATAATCACTCTGGTAGTGGTAAATGGAAATGTGGTGACCAAGCCATCCAGATCAATCACTGTGTTAACAAGTAAGCATCATGTGTAATATTGTGCTGTGTTTCTTCTTAGAGTATATTCCCG
Organism: Saguinus oedipus; assembly: GCA_031835075.1. NCBI lineage: Eukaryota > Metazoa > Chordata > Mammalia > Primates > Cebidae > Saguinus > Saguinus oedipus. The sequence goes on along the minus strand of CM063177.1, from coordinate 6,287,612 downwards.
TGGGGCTCTAATGGAGAGAGTCCACCCAGAATGGCAAAATCTCTTGCCTTGATGCCAAGTGACATTGATTCAAAGTTCTATGCTATATTAAGAATATAGCATCTTGCTGAAGTTTGATGTTTACTGTTTACATTGTGTTAAACAAAAAACATTTTTAAGCCAAAAAACGTAAATCTCAATGAAGTAGTATATTTTGAGACTGAGTGACAATTTCAAATTCATAATTGGAAGGTGTAATTTTCTGCTATGTTACTTAATAATGTCATAATAACTTGTCTGTTTTTACAGAGCATGTATTCTCATATTAAGCAATTCAGTTTGGGGACAATGAACTGATACTCCTATTTACCCTGCTCAAATTCAAGTGTAGGTCTTTGGATGAGACATAGGAAAAGATATCTTTTCATCAGTTATTATTCCGCACTTCATCTTCAAAATAGCTTTGACTTCTACTTCTCAAGAAAAAAAAATGCCAAGAAAAAAAATTAATAGCAATTTAACCTTCATTAGTCCATGTCATAAAGAGTTAATGCTGACATTGGGAAATTTTAGGAATAGTTTTAACTTCATGTGATATTTTTCACTTTACTAGCTGACTTTAATATCTAATCTCAAAAGAAGATGTGACTCTACTGTCCATGTTGACATATGGAAGAAAAACTGATTATTTGTAAGACAGTAGAGTTTATCACCAGCACAATATAATGGCTCGACAAAGTACTTTATGCCTATGTTCTTCTTTTTAAACAGGTGCAATTTGTTAAATGCCATCTATGTGTGATTGTTCTGGTGATAACTAAGGGAAAAGACAGTGATATTGTCCAATGGGATAAAAGGAAACAGAAACTCCAAGAAGCAAAAACTCAAAACCAAGCTAGAGGACATATTTTAACATGTCTGTCCAAAATTAAGTCAAGTCTCCGTTGGCCGAGTCCCAGGATCAGTCGTGAGTCCTAAAAATCAGGAATGGCATAGACCCAAGACCTTCAAAGTTTACAGGCATAATGAACAAATGTATTAGTTGAATTAAAGGGAGAATTTGCCTGGTAAAATACTGTCTTAAAGAAGCTCTAGAAACAGATGAACTGCAAGTCAGATTTAGGCAGCAGATATAGGTACATAACGCCTATAATACAAACTCCTTAAAATCAGAAGCTCTTATCTTCATAATTTCATGAACACCTAGTCCACGCCTTATGCTTAATAGATGATCCATAAATATTAGTTTGATTTAGCTGAGCAAGTAATAGGAGAGATCTAGGGGGAAAAAACTAAGGCACAGAGAAAAATAAATTTAGGACTGTAATGACAGTTGCTAATCCAACATTTATGAGCATGTACTCAGCCATTCCTAATCAGTTGCAGCTGGAGGATTCAGCCCTTTAGCTAACTATTTGTGAAGACATGTGATAAATCAATGTCTTGGTTTATCACGTAAATCAGGTAAATCAATCCTAAAAGATTTTTAGGATATCACTTAGCATTTGCAGTGAGTTCCATTCAAAATATATTATATTTTCCTTTGTGATGTTTTCCTTTGAACTATAGGGCTTACAAATGTGTTGAATGTCAAAAAAATGGAAATTTTGCAGATATCTTTTTTTATTGATTTCTAGAGGAAGTGCTGCTGTGATCAGAGAACATATTTTATATGAGTTCATTTACTTAAAAGTTGTTCATATTTGTTTTATGGACCCAAATACGGTTGTTCTTGCTGTGTATTCTGTGAGCACTTCATGGGTGAAATCAAGTTGATCGTTCAAGTCTTCTATATCCTTACTGGTGTTCTGTTTCCTTGTTCTAATAATGACTGGTAAAGGAATCTGAAAGTCTCCACCTGTCACTGTAAATGTGTCTATTTCTCCTTTCACTTCGTTTGGTTTATGCTTTACATGTTTTGAAGCTCTGTTTTTGTTAGGTGCAAAAACTTTTAGGATTGCTCTGTCTTCTTGATAAAGTGAACCATCTGACTATATGTAATGTCCCTCTATATTCCAGGCAATATGCCTTGTGTTCATGTCCCTTTTGTCTGATATTAAAATAGCCATTTTAGTTTTTTTAAGTGTGTGTGTGGCATACTTAATCCATCCTTTTGCCTTTAGCTACTTACATCTTTACACGTGAAAGGGTTTCTTATAAACAGCATAGAGTTGAGTCTTGCTTTTTCTTTCCAATCTAAAAATCTCTGTCTTTTAACTGGAGTATTTAGGACAGTTCTATCTAATAAAAAGAGAATGTTAACCTCATATGTAATACTAGATTTTCTGGTAGACACATTAAAATGCTTTTTGAAAAGGTGAAATTAATTTTAATAACATGGTTTACTTAATCCACTACATTCAAAATTTTATTTCATAATATAATCAATATACAAATTTATACATTTTTTACTTTCAAACATAAATTTAAGTACAAATAAAGCTGCACTAGCCTAATTTTAATTGCTCAATAGCAAGACGTAGCTAGTTGATGCCAATTTAAATAGTGCAGGTTTAGACCATATACATGTAATTATTAATATTATAATATAATTCAATTATTTCTATGGTTGAATTTGAATGTACCATATTGCTAGGCTGTTCGGTAGAATGGGGAGTGAGTCAGTCTACTCGGTAGTTGAGCTGGGTTGAAGGTACTAGAGACCTTCCACTCATCATAGATTTCTAATTCTTCCCATGGTAGGCTGCCAGGAGTGGTAGTTCCAGTTCCACCCTCAGTAAGCACCAAACCCTGAGCACCTGCACCACAGAAGAGCTCCCCCAGCAATAGACTGCTGTTGCTTTTCTCTCATTGCTAAGTTTTTGGTGGGGACAGAGGATGTTCTTGGTTCTCATGGTCCAGCCTCAGACTTAGGCAGCCCCTGTGATGCTAGATGGGACATTCTTGACATTTTTACCCCTCAAATTACACTGACACTGAAATTCTACTTTAAATCTGTGGGTCAGAGAGTTTCCTGTCAGAAGAGTTTCCTCTTCTCCAGTGGTATCAGAACCACTGATACCCTGCTTTGTATCAGTGTAGGACTCCGGGCACAAAGGAGTTTCTTTTCCTCTCCCAGCAACAGGAGTCTTTTGCTTCTATTCATCCTTCAAAAGAAGTGATCTTTTCCTGAGAACTAGAAAGGAAAGATTTTCCTGCCCCTTCACAATACATTAAGCTTCTTCTTTATATTCAAGAAAGGCCCAGAGAAGTGAGTTTTCTTGCTGGCCTCTTCGTGGTTTCAATTACCATCTGCATGCCTGTCACTAGCCACCCCAATCCCCAACCCACAAGAGGGAGGCTCTCTCCAGTCCCCTGTCCTGCCTCCATTAGTCCTCATGAGCATGAGGTAGAGGCCGGAAGGGAAAGCTAGAGAGAGATAGTATACTCCGTTTGTGTCTGCCTCTCCCAGTTAGTCTAGACCAGTGGTGACCTAGAACTTTTGGATGATGGAAATATTCTATATCTGTATTGTCCAACATAGTAGCCACTAATTTTTAATTTTAATTAGTTTGGATTCATTTAAAATTTGAATTAAATAGCTCCATGTAACTAGTAACTACCATATTAGACAGAGCAATTCTATGCATCCATTTAGACCATACCTAATCTTTATGAATCCATTAAAATTGGAGCTGCTTTCTTCTTACCTGCTTCAATGCTGAATCCTCTTCCTGCTGCGCTTTGCCAAAGTGAAATCATGTGTCCCGTCTCTCCAGAGGGGCTGGTCACTCCTTGGAATTCACATCACTTGGTTGACTTGCTATCTCACCTCTCCTGTAACCTCAAGAATAGTTATGATTTCGTGGATTACTTGGCTTTTTCTTCTTGAGGTGGAGAAGCGTGATGTTGTTCTGGGGGTTTCTACATCTTAAAAAAAAAAGAGGAAACACGTATTGATTTCTAAAGAGTAAAATTAATTAATGATGGCCTATCAAATATCATTTTGTACTCCATTTTTAAAGGCTCAATTGCATTATCCCAAATTTAAGGAACAATAATAGGCTGGGAATATAAGTGGGGATTAGTGCACAAATATTTCTGTGACATTAGGCATGAGGTGGCATTTGGTGACATTTGGATTTCAGCTTCCACCTTCATTAAAAAAGGGAATTAAAGTATATGATGACTAAGATTACTTCTGAGCTCTGAAACTAACATTATTTGTCAGTCAATGATGTATTTTTGCCATCTTTATTTTTCTAACTGAAAGCTTTTTAAACAAGTTCGGAAAACATTTGTAGTAGCTGCTCACAGAGTTGACACATTTCTCTTGAGAATAAAAGAGTACCTTTGTAGCAGTCATTTATTGCGTGTTAGATGCTTGTCTTGATGAAATCAGTGATGACAAAGCAATTGGCCCCAGGGCAGTCCTTTGATATTTTGCTATAGTTGTTCTGAGTCTGTCACTCTTAGAGAAAGCTGAAAAACATGACAAAGAATGAATTTGGCACAGCAGAGTCATTTGGCCAGCTCAAAGGAGTTTCACGGCCCTTAGGGTCTGACATCTCATTAATATTTAATTGGTTGAGAACCTTCAGTATATTGCACGCGCTTCGGAGGGAAGAGGTACTTTCTCAGCAGGTAAAAGGATAACTGGAATCGGTTGCTTAGAAATTGAGGAAACGTCACATACACACAGCTGTGTCGTGTGTCAGTGAAGTTCTACAGATAGCTGTACACATTAAAGAATACACATGAAGACACTCTACAAACACGGTCTTCTGTACAGATCTATTCTAAATAAAAACAATTCATGAGTTTTTATGTTACTTACCAGGTACATTCTCTGTGCCATCTCCTAGGTACCAAAGAAATAAAGATAAATGAAAATACTCATAATCAAAGATGTTATACTACCGTGGAAGAAACAAATACCGTTACAAAAATATGATAACTGTTACTGTAACCAGAAAGGGGGCCCGATCCAGACCCCAAAACAGGGTTCTTGGATCTTATGCAAGAAAGAATTCAGGGCGAGTGCACAGTGCAAAGCAGAAGCAAGTTCACTAAGAAAGTGAAGGAATAAAAGAATGGCTATTCTACAGGCAGAGCAGCCCCAAGGATTGCTGGTTGCCCATTTTCATGGTTATTCTTGATTACATGCTAAACAAGGGGGGTGGATTATTCATGAGTTTCCCCCCACCCCACCCCCCCCAAAAGGGAGGACAATTCCTGGAACTCAGGGTTCCTGCCCCGTTTAAACTATATAGGGTAACTTCCTGACCCTGCCATGACATTTGTAAAGTATCATGGTACTGATGGGTGTCTCTTAGCATGCTAATGTATTATAATATGTGTATAATGAGACAGTGAGAACGACCAGAAGTCACTCTCATAGCCATCTTGGTTTTGGTGGGGTTTGCTTCTTTACCACAACCTGTTTTATCAGCCAGGTCTAGGCCACTAGGTCTCAGCCTTATTTTATCCAGTCCCTATTCAAGATGGAGTTTCCTTGATTCAAACACCTCTGACACTGTGAAAGAATTATGTAAAAGAAATTGCCTTGTCTTCCTAGGGAACACTGGGAAGGCAGCACAGAAGGAACAATCATTGAAAAATGAAAGAAAATTTGCTGAAAGAATAATGAATGGAAAGTGTTACAGAGTCAAATAGAATTATACATGCAAATAATGGAGGCAGACATAGCGTGGCACACTTGGTGACTGCAGGGAGTTAAGATGGCAACTGTTAGCTGTTCCAGAAAATAACAAGAAAGGTGGCTAGAAATGTTGGGAAGAACTTTAAGTACCTTGCAAAGGAATTTAGACCTTAACCTATAAGTGATAGGAAGAAATTATATCATAGGATTTGAATGAGGAAAGCTCTCTCATAGCAAAGCTGCAAGCCAAGAGATCCTGAATCCTGCATTGGAATAGAAAAATTATCAAGCAAGTATTTGGGTTAGTAGTTCGAAGCATTAGCTTTAGCATGAAAGCAACCTGAGAACTGTATGTTTAGCCTTCAGCAGATGATTGCTTTCTCTAAATCTTAGTTTTCAAATCTGTATTTTGTTCTAGGCATTAGCAAACTTTTCTATGATGGCTTAGATAATAAGTGTGTTATGCTTTGAGGGCCACAGAGTCTACATTGCAACTATACAACTCTGCTGTTGCAACACAACAGTAGCCATAGATGGTACATAAACAAATAATCAGGACTGTGTTATAATTAAACTTTATTTATAGACACCAAAATTTGATTTTTATATAATCTGCATATGCCATGAAGTACTATTCTTCTTTTGTTTATGTCCAACATCTAAAAATGTAAAAGCCTTTCTTAGCTCCAAAGTCATACAAAAACAGGTGGCAAGGCAGATTTGGCTTTGTGAACTGTAGTTTACTCACTTGATCTGTTGTCTCATTATAAAATATAATATTGGATAATTATGGTACCTACTTGGTGGGGGGCATTATAAAATAACATGAACGTCTTAACCAAGTGTGCAGCATGCAGTATAGGATCAATCGATGTAAGAAGTATCAATGGCATTACGTAGAAAGTTACTCAAGGTGACAGGAGCAAAGGAGATTGAAACAGATTGAGCAGAGAAGTATCAGTGAGATGGAGGTGACTGGTTTAAGACAGAGATTCTGACTAAAGTGAGAATATCAAATAGCTAACAGACATTGAAATTTTGAGCAGAAACAAATAAAAAAATTACGATGAGAATGGAGGCAGGGAGAATAATTTGGAAAGCTGTTGAAATGCTCCAGGAAAGAAATGATGAGGACTTGAACTAAGGTACTGGGTGTGATGATCACCACCTCACCTGGACATGGGTAGCTGCTGCTGCCAGACATGCCTCACTTGCCTTATTTGAGGTGCCAGGTCAGGTCTCAAATCTAAACACCAAACAGCAGCTCTGGCCTCAGTCCAGTCCTTTTTCCCTGTGCATGCCATCAGAAGCGAGGGTCCAATCCCAGATCTTCTCCATCAAGAAAACTATGTCAGAAGAGACACATTCTTCAGTTGGTCACATCAGAGGTTATGAACATGAACACAATTGCTTATTTGGTTTTTAGTCCAGCTAAATAGAGCAATCTCATAAAGAAGAAACTCTTAGCAGTTAGCGTGTAATAACTAATACAGAGCTACTTTGGTTTTCTTTAAACAGTATGTGCTCCACATTTGCTTTTATTTCTCTATCTCTTCTCTGAGACAATCACATCTGGAACTTTCAAAACTTTCCTATTCATGTTCTGTCTTGAATAATTCAAAGATAATTAAGGGGCATAAAATATTCTTCAATTTGAACATAAGTTTTCATTATATGAGACACCTAATGAAGGAAAAAATAATCATACTAAATGTCATTTTTTTAAATAAAGAAAAAACTTATGCTAGGATTTCTGGTCAAAATAATGCAGTGCATTCTTCTTGTCATCCACTTTGGTCCTACCACAAAGCAAAAAGAAAACCAGAAGCACGTTTCCAGACCACACAATAGTTCTCTAAGAACCAGAAACAAGATAAAAACTCAAAGTGGGGAAATGGGCTAAAGTAATGGGCCCTCTGTGCTCTGGGTCTGGAAAAGACACTACTGAGTCTGGGCCACAGTATAGTAGGAAGGACTGAAATGCTCCACTCTGGATAAGGCACAGAGCCAGGCTCTCTGCTTAAGGCAAACATTCTTCCTGTTTGAGAAAAAAAAATACATATATAAAGGCCTGAGGATACAGGGGACACATACTCATCTTACTACCAAGGTCCGAGTCTAATTACTTTCTAAGTCAGTGAATGAATCTGTGATAACCACTATATCATCCACAATATTAAGAATGCCAAAATAATGTCATAAGCCTTGCTGTATAGACTGGGTGCTTTGGTAGTCTGAGAGGATGCAATGGCTTAATTCTTTCAAAAGTAAGGCATAATAAGAGAGAAATGGGGGAATGGAAAAGCATAAAATGAGCCCAGAGCCTGTGTCTCAAAAGAGATGAAGAACTGGTGCTAAAAAGATTAGATATCAAAACAACTATAACAGTTAAGACTATATTTTAAATAGCAATTTAACAAAAATTTAATTATGTTTTTAATGGTCAATGACATAAATGTAAGAACCACTGCCATTTTTCAAAACCAGGGAATTAATGAGAAAAAAATTGGCAGAAACAGTGCAGTGCTGTGCCTACAGTTCCATCTACTCAGGAGGCTGAGGCAGGCAGATCCCTTGATTCCAGGAGTTCAAATTGAGCCTGGACAATGTGATGAGACCCTGTCTCAAAAAAAAATTTCAGAAATAAAATAAGAACATATAGAATAAACATGAATAAATTAAAGCTTTTATAAATGAAAACATATAATCATTTAAATTAATTTAAAATTTAATTCATCAAACTAGGTAAAATTAATTTGATTTATTAAATTTAAAGTTTACTAATTGAAAAGCTTCAGTAGATGAGACAAATTCTATAATGATAACAGTTATAAAGAGCTAGTAAATTAGAAGATGATACTGTGAAATTTGCCCCATAATATAGCAAAGTGCAGCAATTCACAGAAATGGAAGTGGGAGAGGCTCTAGCTAAGAAGGCTTAAGAGTTAAAGAAAAAGAATGGAGGGAATGGTGGGTACAATATTTGAAGAGATGATTATGAGAATTTCTAAGACTTGAAAAATGACATGAATTCACAGACCGACAGAGCATTCCAACTAAGCACCTAATAGAGAAATTCAAAACTAAAACCATGCCTAAATATATAATGGTATATTATTATTATCATCATTATTATATATCATCAGATTATTAAGGCTAAATGAAAATAAATAAATAAGCTTAAAAGGTACAAGAGAAAAAAAAAACAAAGTATCTACAAAGGAATAACTACTCTACTGACAGAAGTCTTCCCTTCTGCAGTAACTGGTGAAAGAAGACAAAAAAAAATCTTTGAAGTACTGATGAAAATACCTGTCTACCTAGAATTTTATACCCAGATACATCAAGAATAAACCACATTAAGAATAAAGGCAAAATAAAGAAAACTTCTAATATGCAAAGCCTAGAAACCTAACACCCATAGCTCTAAGTTAAAGAACTGTTGATAGATATATTTCAGCAAGAAAAAAAGTAAATCCATAAGAAAAGTTGAAGACACAATTGTAAAAAAGAAAATGACAATGGGAATATGGTATATGACAAAGATTGTTACAAATTAGCAGGAAAAGACTGAAAAAGAACCCCAAAACATGTGAAAGAATTTAACAATTCTAAGAAAAGGAAAGCTGATTGGCCAAAAAACAAAAGACAAAATAATTAATCTCCTCCATGAGTATTTTTAAACTTTTATAGAAAGAGTGGCTTGATAAGCACCACATAATATATTTTTTACAACGTTGGACAGTTTGAAATTTTATACTTAATACAGAAAAAATAAGTGCTATGTTCACATGAAGAAATAAATCATCATATAACTATCATTGGTCTGAGCCAAAATTTATTTTCTGTTTCTGGTCTGTTACTAATGTAAAATTTCCTTCGCATGAGATAAAGAAAAATAAACTAGGAATCTGGAGATACAGACTGCCATGTACTTGTTGAATTACCTCGGACAAATCATTTAGTCTGTGAATTATCGTTACATTTATCTGTGGGATGGAGATATTAATATTTGCTCTTCCTAGATCTCAGTACTGTTGAAAAAGGAAAAATAATGTGAAAGTTTTTCAAAAAGCAGAAAGCACCATATAGAATGTACTTTATTCATTGCTGCTAAGAACATTCAATTCATGAGTACTGAACAGTTTAGTGCTCACAGACAGTGAAAATATGTATTAATTTCTGGTATGCATAATCCTTGGTTCATGCAAGTATTGATATCAGCCTTTCTCTTCTTTCTTTTCCCTTTCTCCATTTACTTCGCTTCTGTAGAACCTCTACCTGTAACCAGTGTTTCAATATATGACTATAAACCTTCTCCTGAAACAGGAGTCCTATTTGAGATTCATTACCCAGAAAAATATAATGTTTTCACAAGAGTGAACATTAGCTACTGGGAAGGTAAAGACTTCCGGACAATGCTGTATAAAGGTAAGCAGCAAAAGGAAGGTTGAATCACTGACGACTACCACTTTTTACAAAGCTTTTCCCAAATGATGTTCTCTCTTACTCCAAAGAGGTTTTATAATTCACTGTCTGACCTATAAATGAACCATTAAAAATAGTTATTAATTTTTGAAAATCGTGTTATGAGGAGGCCTAGAACATCTGGTTCATTACTTGAGAGCTGTGTGTCATGTGCACAGCATGAGAAATACTCAAATTATTATCACTTACATATTACTGTTCCCTAAGGCAGCATGCCTGGTGCAGGAAATAAATTTAGGCTTAAGTTTAGAAGCACAAGTAACCATTTCCTTCTGGGTGTGACACATGGGCATTTCTGGGACTGGGAAGCTGGAGTGGTGCTTTTCGTGAAGTTTCACTTGGAGGTGATCCAACATCCTCAAATGCAAAAGACAATCCTTTTTAGTTTCTGTGTATATATTTATCTGTATGACCAGGTAAATGAATACATTAATATACAAAAATCAGTTTTGCTGTTTTACTGGCTTGATGGGAACCTTGTGGGGAGGGGAGAGAAAAGAGGCCAGGAGAACTAATACTGCAAATTAGTCAAAGGAATGAAGTCAACTTCTCCGGATAGAAGAGGCTAGAGGGAGAGGGAAGAAAGGGCATTCAGCTTCACTGGGAGTGAAACCCAGAGAAGGAACTTGAATGCAGTCAGGACACGTCAGCTGGGGTGGGAAGCAGGTAATTGTATCAGAATTGGCTGACTGTAACTGCAAACGTGTATTGGTGGGAAGAGAAAGAGTATTGGAGCACATAGAGCATGACATCCAGAAAAATGTCACTTTGACTTGCTGCTTTTACACACTCATTTCTTCCATGAATTTATTTTTTTTATGAAACCTATTTGAAATATATGCAGTGGGGCTGGAGTGGTGGCTCACACCTGTAATCCCAGCACTTGGGGAGGCTGAGGCAGGCAGATCACTTGAGTTCAGGAGTTTTTAAGACCAGCCTGGCCAACATGATGAAACACTGTCTCTACTAAAACATACCAAAAAAAAACTAGCTGGGCGTTGTGGTGGCACCTTAATCCCAGCTACTAGGTTGAGGCAGGAGAATCATTTAAACCCAGAAGACAGAGGTTGCAGTGAGCCAAGATCGCACTACTGCACTCCAGCTTGGGTGGCAGAGCAAGGCTCCCTCTCAGAATGAATGAATTAATTAATTAATTATATGCAGCAAATTTAGTTTTTTTAACTTTGGAAAAAATAAACATAAATTCCACAAATTATTACATTCTTTACAGTGAAAACAGATTACCTGCAAATTAATAAATGGAATGTTATTCATTAGATCATATGCAAATACATTTATGAATGATTAAAAAGCAATTGGTGAAACTTTTGTTAACAACTATGAATTTAAAAAGAATATACCCTCATTCTTAAGTCAACTAATTTTCAAGCAATTTTTAGATTTCAATTCAATAAGTGCTACTTTTTTATTTCTCTCATTTCTTTTGAGTTGGACTAGTTTTTTAAGTTTATTCTTATTCTCTTTAAAGTTTTCTAAGTGGAATCTAAATTTTTATTTTTTCTCTTTTTGGGCAGGTTCTGTCTACAAACTAGCAAATACACAGTTTTAAATTAGGCTAGTTTTTCTAAATGAAAACTTGTAAATTGCTTTTTTTTTTTAGGCCAGAAGGTGACAAAATACCTTGAATTTTTATCTTAAAGTAAATGGCCAGTGTAGGCCAGTCGCGGTGGCTCACGCCTGCAATCCCAACACTTTGGGAGGCCTAAGAGAGTGGATCATCCAAGGTCAGGAGTTTGAGACCAGTCTGACCAACATGGAGAAACCTCATCTCTACTAAAAATATGAGATTTAGCCAGGCATGGTGGTGCATGCCTATAATCCCAGCTACTCGGGAGGCTGAGGCAGGAGAATTGCTTGAACCCAGGAGATGGAGATTGCAGTGAGCTGAGATCACACCATTGCACTCCAGCCTGGGCAACAAAAGCAAAACTCCATCCCCCCCAAAAAATAGTAAATGGCCAGTGTAAACTTAATCTCTACAATTTCTTTCTATTATCTCCTTCACTTAATACATACCTGAAAAGTTCCTACCATAAAAAGTTAATTCCAACTGTGTTCTATCTCCTTAGGAATTCTAACAGAAAAAGCCGTTCAGTATCGAGTCTAAACATTTGAAGTTTCATCTCTAGCCTTCTACTAACTTTTTATTACTGACCATACCAAGAGTTGACAGAAATTTTATGAATGTTTAACCATAATTGTTTCAAACTTTCCAGAAGTGTGTGACGTTTAGAAGACCATATTTTTCATGTAGTTGACTTTCTCTTCACAGACTTCTTTAAGGGAAAAACAGTATTTAATCACTGGCTGCCGGGAATCTGTTATAGTAATATCACCTTTCAGCTGGTGTCTGAAGCAACTTTTAATAAAAGTACCCTTGTTGAGTACAGTGGTGTCAGTCATGAACCCAAACAGCACAGAACTGGTAAGTCTCCTGAAGAATCAAATATAGTGAAAAGCTAATTCAATTATATTTTGCTGTATGTTTATTTTTTATCCTAAGAAATATTCTGATCCAGACCAAAGAAAGAATATATATGTTTAATAACCTAAAATAATTTTCTATCATGTAAAAAGAACTGGCCAAAATATTCAATTAGAACAATCTAAAATATGTCAATGCAATCATAGATTCGTAATATTTGAATAAAAAGCTACATGATATTACAAAAGGTTATAATTAAGTAACTTACCTGGATCTGGTAGGCATCAGTTATTGCTGACAATTGGCCCTATGGCAGAAAGAGAGAGAGAAGACATACTGGTACAGATTATCAGATTATTAAAGGAAAATATTGAAATTCAAATGTATCTTAACACTTGCAGTATTTAATTTGTGTAGCATCACTAATATGAAGCACTATTGTAGGATGGATGGATGGATGGATGGATGGATGGATGGATGGATGGTTGGGTGGAAGAATGGATGGATAAAATAAGCATTATTTACTAAGTACCCATCACAAAAATAAGCAACACTGTGTGTGCCTAATGTGCCTGAGTACTCAATAGGAATGCTGGAGAGGCCATTCTTGTGAGTCTCAGGAAGGGATTATGATAGATTACTTCTAAAGCCTTGACAGTTTGAAATTCTAAGCTGTCATAATTCTTATTCATTAGTCTAAGACCAGGAAACTATTTCAGCTAAATCACAAATTCACCTAATGTCAACATTTAAGATTCTATTTGTGTTTTTCATTATTCCAAGTAAGTAGTAAAAACATTAATTGAGTACATTCTACTTGGAAGTTGTTCTAAATATTGAGAGATGAAGATAAGACTGATGAGATAGGGTCTTTGTCCTCAAAAAATGGTACAAGTACTACACAAATGGCTGTCATACAACGCAGAATGAGATAAATATTGTAAAAGAGTTACACAGTTATTTAACAACACACAGGAAAGAGAGATAAATTTTATTAGAAGCTCCTGGGGCCAGGCGCAGTGGCTCATGCCTGTAATCCCTGCACTTTGGGAGGCCGAGGTGGGTGGATCACCTGAGATCAGGAGTTCGAGACCAGCCTGGCCAACATGGTGAAACCCTGTCTCTACTAAAAATACAAAAATTGGCTGGGCATGCTGGCAGGAGTATATAATCCCTGTCTCTACTAAAAATACAAAAATTGGCTGGGCGTGCTGGCAGGAGTATATAATCCCAGCTACTTGGGAGGCTGAGGCAGGAGAATCATTTGAACTCAGGAGGCAGAGGTTGCAGTGAGCCGAGACCACACCACTGCACTCCAGCCTGGGCAACAAGAGCAAAACTTCACCTCAAAAAAAAAAAGGAAGTCCATGAAAGAGGTTATAATTGAACTGCTAATGAAAGACAAGTAGAAATTGTTACAGGCAAAGACTATGCAGTGTGTCTTCATAATTTTCCCCCTGTAAGTAAAGTGTGCTTCCATAATTTATAAATTTGTTTTGTGCTCATATGTGTCATTTTAGAGAGGTGGGGAGTGAAGTCATATTTTTAACATGCGTGTTAACATCTCTAAGGGCAGCACATGTATGCAACTCTTCTAGGTGCAACTGTGTCACATGAAGTGTTTTCATCTTGATAGCTGTAAATACACTATACTTGTTTTTTCTTTTTGTAATAAAAATCCAGGAACAGAGATTCATTTTTTGTAATTGAGATTATTATAAACTGAAAAATATTTACATACTCTGCTTTTAGAAGTGGTTAAATTACCACTTCAACAAGCATAATATTGCAAGTTAATATATCTGAAGTGTGACTAGTGATATATTAATAGGCACATATCATTCACAAAATTTTAGAAGTGTGTATATGGAAAAAGACACAGTTTATCTTAATGTAAATTTGTCTACGTATTAGAAATAAAATTAAATTCCATTTTTAAAAATCTGCTTGTGTACCTGACTCATTAGGAGATTAAGTATTCACTATAATGAACTAAAAATTACTTGAAAATGAAAATTCTCTCTCTTACAGCCCCTTATCCACCTCAAAATATTTCTGTTCGTATCGTAAACTTGAATAAAAACAACTGGGAAGAACAGAGTGGGAATTTCCCAGAGGAATCCTTCATGAGATCGCAAGACAGAACAGAAAAAGAAAAACTCTTCCATTTCACAGAAGAAACCCCTGAAATTCCCTCCGGCAACAATTCTTCCGGCTGGCCTGATTTTAACAGCCGTGACTATGAAACTACATCTCAGCCCTATTGGTGGGACAGTGCATCTGCAGCTCCTGAAAGTGAAGATGAATTTGTCAGTGTGCTTCCCATGGAATACGAAAATAACAGTACGCTCAGTGAGACAGAGAAGTCAACATCAAGCTCTTTCTCCTTTTTCCCTGTGCAAATGATATTGACCTGGTTGCCACCCAAACCACCCACTGCTTTTGATGGGTTCCATATCCATATTGAACGAGAAGGTAAAGCAGTAGGAAATCAGAGGAAATAGAACTGATGGAAAGGAAGGGAAATTGAAATGTTTTAAAATATGAGTTTAGAAAGACTGATCATAGACAGTTAATATCCAAAGAATAATGGTAAAGGAAGGGAAGAATTTAACTGGGTATCCAATGCAGACTGAGAGCAGAAAACCCAAATGAATAGACTGGATAAGAATCAGAAGGTTTAAGTGATTCACAAGTTGTAAGTACTGCCAACTGTATACATTTTACTGCTCAACATTTCACATGACTCAGAACAACGAGGAAAATATCATCTCTGGAAATATTTTGAATTAAAGATCTAACTATCCCAGAAAATTACAGCATATCCTAGAGAAATTTTCTGTTTTCTCATATGCAAATTTCTGAAACATGGCGTCAAAGTAATATGTATGAAAACATTACTACTTCCTCAAGAATATGAGGCTTGTGTCCTGCTAACCAGCCTCTCTTGTTCCCTTTAGGGTGTGCCCCTCTGGAACCAGAACCACAGTTTACCAAAGAAAAGCTGATAGTAAAATGGAAAATACCCAGCAACTGACATTTCCATATAGCTACTATAGCTGTCTGAGAGTCACTCCTTTTGTTTTAGCCCAGTGACTTAGGAAAGTAGAGCCATGACTTTCGACGAGTCTGGGTCATGATTCCCATCTCAATAGTTGTTTGGTAGATTTTTATGGTTATTTGATGTTTGTTTAGTTTTTACAGCAATATCCTTCATTTTCCATTTTCCAATCTAGTAGTTTGGGTTGCAGAGGTTATAATTTATATTTAAAGTTACAATGATAGCCTTATTTTTAGAGTAAGGCTTTAAGGCTCATGTAGTCTCATATACTGACATACTGTATACTCCTATTTTACTTAATAAAATGAGATACAAAATCTGTGGATTCTTCTACAAAAGATGATAAAGCATTCCACCACACCCAAATATGACATGAAATGAAAATTCTTAATTATTCGCATCAAAAGTCATTTTCCTGGAATTGTCTGTAGTTTTTTAAGTTTCCCTAATATATTTTATTTTTCCATTCCTAAATATGTTCCCATGGCAAATAGAATCTTGTAATTACAAAAATACTTAACTGCCTCTTCTCATGAAAGTTCTTTTATGTTTTTATCTGACTACAGTGTCTTCTTTTGAAGACTGTTGTAGTCACCAACTGCTGGTAATGACTTCAAATGAAGTAATAAGCTGCAGAAGATGGGTTGACTGTGACGCCATGTGAAATATTTCTTTCTTTAAGAAGTTCTGAAAGCAAATCGAGGAAGGAAAAATATTGCTATTATCATTATTTCTAATTTTACCTTAAGTTCTGTGATACGTCAGAAACTATATCTTAAAAAGTTAGACACAAAATGATTGAGATATATTTTAAATATATGTTAAAGCATTTCTGGATGGTTAATGCTGCCATGAAGAACTTACAAGATATTTGACGCTGGTTATTTTTTAGCCCTTACATCATGATGAGAAAGTCAACAATTGTTATCTTTTCCTGACTATCTGCTTCTATTTTGTACACATAATTTTGTTAGGTAGGAGTACATAAAGATATGCTGTGTATGCCCATTCCTAGTTTTATTGAGTTAAACACCATATTTTAGTTTTGTTATGTGGAGGATTGTAAAAATATTGAACTCTTATTGATTATGCTTTAATAGTACCTTTAGTTTAGTGGTGTAATTGAACTTGACAAAAGTAGGGAACATCTAAAATACCTATTTTTTACATTAATTGACTTGTCTATACCCAGGGCCTTTCCAGGTGTCAATTCATATATCTTCTCTTTTTTATATATGATTTAGAGAACTTTACTGAATATTTGACAGTGGATGAAGAAGCACATGAATTTGTTGCAGAACTGAAGGAACCTGGGAAATATAAGTTATCTGTGACAACCTTTAGTTCCTCAGGATCTTGTGAAACTCGAAAAAGTCAGTCAGCAAAATCACTCAGCTTTTATATCAGTAAGTAACAAAGAGATCATTTGACACTTACTGGGGAGGTAGAATAATGGAATTGGTGAGATTAATGATGCTCAGATGTCAATCATCACAAAACCTTAGGGGTGCTGAGAAGTCTTTAAGGTCAGGAAAGGCTGAGATTCACAAGCTTTGGATAGAAGAGGAAATAAATGCATGTGTAATAGTAGCAATCCTACCCATGGATTTAACTTGAGGATTTTTTACTATTGTGATAATTGAACATTTATTAAACTGGCCTTCCACATTAGCCATAACAAACTCTCCAAGGATGTGGACATACAGTTTGGAAAATGTGACATTTGTTTGAGGCCATAATGAAGTGATATAATAGAACTGTGAAAATCTCATTAGAGTGTTGAGACTGTGGGGCTCAAAAGAAAGACAGAGATTCAAGTGTGGCTACACCCAGACAGTCTCCATAAAATTGGTGGAAAAAAGTCATAGCTGGAGCATCCTAAAAGGCCCAATGTCAAGTCCCCGGGTAGCCTTTACTGATTCCATAAGGGTAACAGCACAGCAAAAGCTAGGCTCTGAAGGCTGCACAAACAGTGCCTACCTCTGTAATATGTTTAGCTAAACTGATTAAGTTTACTGGAAGTACAGAGGTCAAAAATCAGTGGCCTCCCCTATCAGGAGTTATATGTGCCTCTGATCAGCAGAAAGAAAAACCAGAAGGCAATGATTAAAAATTACCCTTAGAAAAGGATAACCACCGCATATCCTACTGCCATCTGGAAAAGAAAAATACCACCTTTCATTGAAGGTGGATGAGAGCAGAAGAGGATTATGTAGCAGCTTAAAAATGTTGAAAATGTCCCATATAATATATTTTTACTTAAAAGAAAAAAAATGTCACCTCTGGCAAAAGAAAGGCCTGAAAGATTTATCAGATGCATAGAAAAGGTATTTCCAGTTGCCTTGTGTGTCCTTCCAGTGTGAGAGATCTTGGACATGTGATTACATAAGAAACAGAACAAAGTTGAGTATTTTGTTCTTTCCATAAGATTAAAAATGCCTTACTGACTAAACAGACTCTTTGTTCACCAGTACAGATTCATTGTATGTATGAACAGCCTCCATGAAAACTCCCGCAACAATTCTGGTCTTTCTAACTTTCTTCTCTGAATTCCTGTTCTGTCTCATGGCACACAGCACAAAACACAGCACTTATTAGTGTGTGATATTTTTCTAGGTTTATTTTATGTACATCTTGCTTCTCATGTCAAATTATAAAATCTTAGGCTGAAGTTATACTGTTTGAGTATTTATTCATTCTTTTGTACATTCAAGAAATATTTATGGCACCACTCGTATCTTTTACGCACTCTGCTCTAAGAGTATCCAAAGCGACTAGTGCCATTGAGAATATGTTGGAATTGCTCAAAACTGTGATTACTTTAAAAAGATGCATCTTAATATTTATCTAGAAAAATACAGGCTCCCAGAAGTTGTGTTTTCTCTCTGTTGCTAAAAGAATGTCTTTTTAAGTGCTTAGGATATTCTGTTCTGTGGTAATGAGCTATTCAGATGTACTGTGTATACTTCTGTGGTTTAAAAAATGAATACTGCAGATACAAATGCTTATACCTAACTGGGTAAGTGAGCAACAAACTAGGGTGGCTTGCTTTGGTTCATTATAATGTAGTCACAGACTAGCTAAAGTATATTTACAGCCCATTTTTCCTGACCAAGAGCCTTGTGAAGGAAACGTTTTTATTATCCCCATTTTTCACATTAAAAAAACTGAATTGCAGACATTTCAGTGACTTTCCCAAGTATGAAAATTAAGATTAGAACCTGGGAATATTTAATAACAAAATCTATTTTCATGTAGCCTTCAATGACCCATTTCCTTGGGTTGATTATCAGGTCAGTCACAAGGTAAAACTATTAAATAATTGAATTTGTCCTGCTTTCTCCATCTTCGCCTTCTGTGTCCTCACTACAGCAGTAGTCTTCAGAACAGTAGTAACGCTTCACGTTTGTATAGTTTTCTAATGCATATTACCTCATTTGATCCCAAGAACAACCTTATGAGGTAAATATCAGATTATCACAAAACACTGACTCAGGAGACAGGAGGTCTGCGTTGGGTCACAAGCACTTACTAGCTCTGTGACATCAGGCAGCTCATTTATATCTGTGATGTGACAGTTTCCTCATCAGCAAATGTATTAGTCCATTTTCACACTGCTATAAAGAACTACTTGAGATTGAGTAATTTATAAAGGAAAGAGATTTCATTGACTTGCAGTTCTGCATGGCCAGGGAGGCCTCAGGAAACTTACAAACATGGCTGAAGGCAAAGGGGAAGCAAGCACCTTCTTCAAAGGGAGGCAGGACAGAGAGAGAGAGAGCAAGAGAAACTGCCACCTTTAAACCATCAGATCTCATGAGAACTCCCTCATTATCTTGAGAACAGCATGGGGGAAACCGCCTGCATGATCCAATTACTTCTCATCAGGTCTCTCCCTCCACAAGTGGGAATTACAATTTGAGATGAGATTTGGGTGGGGACACAGAGCCAAACCATATCAGCAAAATAAGGCAATGGGTCTCTAAAGTTCTGTTAATACTAAAATTCCATGGTTTGTCCATATAACAGATGCAATGACTGAGATTCAGAGAAGTTAACTCATTTGTCCAAAGTTGCACCACTAATAAAGACTAAACTGAATTTTGGTGCAATTATTCCATCTCCAAATTTTCACTATTTCATAGTGCTTCAGGAAGTCTCATGCGGGGTTGATAGCATGGATTTTGGAATCAGGCTTCCTGTGTGTGAATCCTATCTCTACTTACCCTATCTCTGCCTCAGTTTTCTCATCTGAAAAGTAAGATTTAATAACAGTACTTATATCATTGGCTTGTAAAATTTAAAGGCACTGGGCACAGTGGCTCACATCTGTAACCCCAGCACTTTGGGAGGCTGAGGTGGGTGGATCACCTGAGGTCAGAAGTTCAAGACTGGTCTGACCAATGTGGTGAAACCCTCTCTCTACTAAAAATACAAATATTACTCCAACGTGGTTTTGGGCACCTGTAATCCCAGCTACTCGGGAGGCTAAGGCAGGAGAATCACTTGAACTCAGGAGGCAGAGGTTGCAGTGAGTCAAGATCGCTCCACTGCACTCCAGCCTGGGCAAGAGAGTGAGACCCTTCTCAAAAATAATTAATTAATTAATTAAAAGAATAAAATATGTAACACATATAAACTTAAAGCAGTTTATATGCTGGAAAGGAATTATATGTGAGCGCCCATGTTTTAAGCTCAACCACTACTGTGATGCCCTGGATGTCTTCCCAAGAGAACTAAAGTAGCATCCCGTGTCTGCGGTGTCACTGACCTGCCAGGAACAAATATATAAATATGTAATGAGTTCCATACCTCTTTACTATAATTAATGCCATTGTCTGTCATCATTTCCTCTGCACCATTTGTACCGAATCTTAGTCTGTCCTTCCCAGGAGAGCCACTTGTTTTTTTTCCTTCTCCCGGATTTCAGCCTAGGAATACAGCATTAAATTAAGGAGCTGAGAAATGCATCCTAAGCGAATGAATGGAAGTTTCACATTCGTATCTAGCAGGGAATTTCTGTAGATAATAATCACCTTAACATGTCTTGAGTCCTTACTAGGTGTCCGGCACTGTGTTAAGAACCACTTTAGGCACATAAGAGAAAAAGCTAAGGCTGGGCATCTCTCTGGAGACATTTTATGGTAAGGATCCTGTTGTGTCCCTCAAATGATCACCCAGTTTTAGCCAGGTTCTTTGATTGAGCCAGCCTGTTGACTGTTCCATCTCCAATATTGTCACAGCCTGCCTTTTTGTTCTCACAGTTGCCAAATTCAAATGTTTTCACAGGATAGTAAGTCAAGGCTGATTTGAATCTCAAAGTAATTATTTCTAGAGACCAAAGATCCTAGTAGCAAAGGAATTATAAACCCTGATGAAATGCCACACTGCCATGATCACTCTTAGTTAAAAAGAAGTAAATTTTCTCTGGTGAAGAATTTACCAGAAAACTCTCACATTGAAGTGGCGCTTCCATTTCTGCTGTTATTGCTGAGGCTGCTGTTTAGATTAAGGTGAGGTCAAGGAGTAGAGGATTGCAGATGCGCAGAGGACCTGAAGAGTTGCCGGTCTGACCACGAATCTTACACTGAATCTCTTTGTAAGAATAAAAAGTAAACAACACTATTTTTTAAACCAGGATCTTTGATCTCAATCAGTGCAGTGTGCAGCCTCCCCTGTGTTCCGATTTGAAATGTGCAGGTCCTTCAGGAGAGTGGATCGAAGAACTGACTGAGAAGCCCCAGCACGTGAGTGTCCACGTTTTAAGCTCAACTACTGCCTTGATGTCCTGGACATCTTCCCAAGAAAACTACAACAGCACCATTGTGTCTGTGGTGTCGCTGACCTGCCAGAAACAAAAGGAGAGCCAGAGGCTTGAAAAGCAGTACTGCACTCAGGTAAAGGAGAGAAAACGAGGATGGGCTCACCAGTCCCACCTAAGAATAGTCCTACAGGGCAATGCCAAGGAGGCACTTGCAGGAAGCCAGGCTGAGCTCTCCTGGGATAGGTGTGTTGTATGAGTGTTACCAAGGGCCAGAGGGGACAGAAACGAGTGGGAATGGCTTTTGGATTGTTCTATAATCTCCCTTGCTCTTCATAGAAGGGTCATGTTCTTTTCTCTTTCATTCCTCATTCGAGGGAATTTGCTAAGCACCTATGATGTGCCATGTACTAAGACAGGTGTTAGAAAATTTTAAACATCCTGCTCTTGCGGAGCTGATAATCTGGTGAGAACAATAGATAAGTAAAATATAATGACTGCACTGTATAGAATAAGGCCTCAGCTTAAAAGGAATGATGAGAGTCCAGAGGAGTTCACAGGAAGAAGGAGCTGAGCATGAGTAACACGGATGAAGGGGAAAGGGGACTTGGAAACTGGTTGGAAAAAAACATCCCAGGGAAGGAGACAACCAAGCAGAGGGTTGGAGGGTTTCGTGTTTGTTTGTTTTACTTTCTTTGCATTTTTTAAATTTTCATTTTGACTATAGAAGTAACGCATTCTTGCTGAAATTAAAAAAAACCTTAAAATGTAAAGAAGATGAAGTAAAAAACTACCCCCTCACGAGTCACAACTGAGAAGAGCTTTGAAGAATACGTGAGTGAGCTGTGCACAGAGGAGAGCGAGGGGCAGGCAGAGGCAGCGTGCAACTCAGTAGTCCTGTGAGTGGCTAGCAGAAGGGATGCACGCGCCAGATCGATCCCCAGTGACACCGTGCAACTTGAGCCCAGAGCAAACCTTGCTTTCAGGTGCCCTGAGAACCCAGGGCCCAGTCCTATTTTTCTAAAATCTGGCCTTCTGTTTTTAAAGGGTCAGATTTGGTGGTTCTTGGTGTCTTACAAATGCATTTTCTTCCCTAAAGGCAAAAATTAATTATCAATTCACGTGGAGTACGTTGGATATGTAATGCACAGAAAGGATGTTTGCTATACGAGAGCTATTTGGGATGTTTCCATTCCTCCCAGGAATTAAATTAATCATTTAATGAAATTCAAACAATGAGAAATTGCAAATTGATAAGATGAATTTAGGAATCATGTGGTTTGGAGCACTAGAAAGCCATAGAATGCTGAGGTAAGCCTTTACTTGAGAATGAGGAGCCCCTAGAGTTGAATTAGATGAAGGAATAAATATGCCAAATGGATTAACTAGGAATCACAGTTCATTGTATAACTTACTAGCTTCCTTTCCTGAGCATACCCAAGATGACCGACTCATTACATTGACAGAAAAATGTGTTTTCCCCTACGGACCTTGACCTAGAAGTCAACTGCTTCAAGGTACCTTTCTCCCCTTGCCCTACCTAATGTACACATTACATATCTTTCACATAAGGAGACAAAGGCTAAAGGTAGAGGTAGATATTGTAAATTATTAATGAGCCAGAAAAGACTAGTCCAAATGTACGTTTACAGTATCTTCTCAAAATGCAAATAGGAAAATAGAACATGAAATGTCCTATTCAGGCTTATAAGCAAGAAGACTAATATTTAAAAGGGAGTGCAGGAATGAGACCACCATGAGATATCATCTCTGTTACCACAAGAACTTTCTGAGATTTGTATTAATATCATACCATCATAGTCCATTATGCCGCTCTACACACACACACACACACACACACATATCCATTGCCCCACCACACACACACATGCACACACTTTTCAGATGAGGATGTATACATTCAAAAAGTCTCAAGAACCAGAGTAGAATCATGTGGCCATTAATCAAAGAAACCTGTCAGATGTTCTCAACAGGATGGATCTATCTTGGGCTTTGGGTTTATTTCCTAAAGAAACCATTAAACAGAACAAAATGTAGTATTTCCTAAGTTCTATTCATATATTCAATGGTACCATGATTATATGAAATAGAAAGTTCAAAATGTGGCTCCTGTTAAAGAAAAAACTAATTAATGGTACTTGTTAATGCATGGTAAGGAAGACCTTATTCAGGACCATTGTGTTAGGTATATGGAGCACTGCAATGGGGACTTACAGTGGTGGTGAGAGATTGGGCTCAACTCCAAATACAGCCATGAGCAAGAAGCAATTTATAGCCAAGAAGCCATGTAGGGGAATCAGCAGATGGAAAACCACTTAGAGGAAATGGCAGGGGGTAAGGAGGGTTCTAGCCAAATCTGCCTAACAGGATTCTTGCTGAAGACAGGCCAAGGTGATCAGACATCACCTGGGAGATGATGGGGGATGAGGAACCCGATGGGATATAGAGGATAATCAGATATCAAGGATGGGGGTTCTGGCTAAACAGACTCAGCAGCAATGCAATGTTCTTTGCTAAAACTGGATTTTACAAGGAAGTGCACAGATGGGCTTAGAAGAAGCTTCGGGAGCCTAACTAAAATTTGTCCAAGCAAAGAATTTTTGTGACTCTGAAATAAACACTCTAAAGCCAAGCGCTTATTAATAACTAATCCTAAAGTTTTGCTATTTCATAATCTCACTCTCTCTTCTTTGCCTCTACCACAAACTATACCATAGGACCATTGTTTTACATATTACCTTGGTGATCTGTGAGGTGCGCTGCTAGTGCTGCTACGCTGTGCCATGACTCCGCTGATTTCTGTGTGATTGTGTGCACCTGTGTGAGGTGTGATTGTGTGCACCTGTGTGAGGTGTGACTGTGTGCACCTGTGTGAGGTGTGACTGTGTGTACCTGTGTGAGGTGTGACTGTGTGCACCTGTGTGAGGTGTGACTGTGTGTACCTGTGTGAGGTGTGACTGTGTGCACCTGTGTGAGGTGTGACTGTGTGTACCTGTGTGAGGTGTGATTGTGTGCACCTGTGTGAGGTGTGACTGTGTGTACCTGTGTGAGGTGTGATTGTGTGCACCTGTGTGAGGTGTGACTGTGTGTACCTGTGTGAGGTGTGACTGTGTGTACCTGTGTGAGGTGTGATTGTGTGCACCTGTGTGAGGTGCTAGACATAACGGTAAATTAGATTTGCACACTGATTTTATGAAGTTTAGAGTTTGTACCTTCCATATGGTACATTGTACACATTCATATGAATTTGCCCTTGTGTGTGTGTGTGTGTGTGTGTGTGTGTGTGTGTCTTTGGGTTGCTTCATGCATGAGTTTGTATGGAAGTGTTCTGGGTAGTTTTGTGATGTATCCTTTCTAACAATCGTTGTAGTGCTATTTATTAATAAATGCTTGTTGGACACAAAATCATTCTTCAATCTGTTACATAAAGAACTCAGATAATTTTGCAAAGTAAATAGGCTCTCAGTGGTCTCTTTGGAGGCTCACACACAATCATAAATTTCAGAATCAGGAAGCTTCATATAATGTATATGTGTATTTATTTTTATATGTGATCTGCTTTTGTCCATGAATGCTTTCTGACAACTTATAGAAATGTATAGTATCTAAATAATAACACTGAACAGAAAGACAAATCAATCTTTTAGGTTCACAAATGAGGAAATGATAACATTGAGGCCAAACATTTAAGGAACTTCCCCAAAGTCACACAACTGGTTAATGTTAGAACAGACTCCAGGATGAAAATGACCTGACCTCCCAACCAATACTATTTCTATTGGATTGCACGTGCTATTTAAGGAGAGGGTCAGCTTCACTGTGTATCATGAAGGAGTGCAGAGCACAGACTCCGGAGTCAAACAGACTTGGGTTTCAGACCTCATTTCAACAGTTTCCAGCTAGGAGACCCTGATCAATCCTCTTCATCTCTGTAAGTTTTAGTATCTTCATCTATAACATAGGGAGAAGCATATCCTACCTTATGGGTTGTAATAAAGATTAAAAAGACTTGATGCTTAATGCGGTGTCTGGAACATAGTAATATTAAGTGTGCAAAAGAAGAGTGTTAGCTTTTATTATTAACAGACTTAGCTGGATGCTTTTTGAATCAAGGGAGGGAGATGGAGAGATTCTAGAGATTCTCCATAGAATAACCTGCCTAATTGCAATAACTGTGTAGAAAAGCACCAATGGAAAGAAGATCACATGGAATGTAAATACTCAAAGGAACCTACGTTATCATCTAGTTCAATCCTGTAATTTAAGAGTCTATTATATACAAGTTCAGTGGCTCACGCCCATAACTCCAACACTTTGGAAAGCTAAGCCGGGCTGATCACTTGAGCTCAGAAGTTCAAGACCAGCCTGGGCAACATAGCAAAACCCTGTCTCTACAAAAAAAAATTGTCTAGCTTATGCTTACTTTGACTAGTTATAATGTCTACTACATTTTTCTCCTTATTCCTTTAGCTGAGGGGGAATAGAACTGGTATCCAGTTGGAGAGACATTGGACTCAACTATATTCTCAGGAATGAAGATTAAGACAGTCAGGAAAAATACTGGGATGCTAAATGAGTGGAAATTAAGGAGGAGTGAGTGTGAAATTATTTTGTAAAAAATAAAACACATTATTTAATATGCAGAATGCAGGGGCATTTCCCTTTTCTTCCTCTAACACACACCCAAGGAGGTCCAGACTAAATAAAAAGGCATAGAAAAACATAGAAGTGTAAATATAGGTTAGCGGCTCGGTAAATATTCAGAAATTAAGGAGGATGAGAATTAGTATTTATAATTTATCACCAAGTCAGGTCATCTGTAATACAATTACCCTCTTGTCATTTCTTAAGTAATATGATATATATGCTCATAGCTATGCCCATAGCTGCTTATTTGTTAAAGTATAATATCCATAGGGTGAATTTATTATAATGGATTTTTTTTTTGAGACAGAGTCTTGCTCTGTCACCAGGCTGGAATGCAGTGGCACAATCTCAGCTCACTGCAACCTATGCCTCCCAGGTTCAAACGATTCTCCTGCCTCAGGCTCCCGAGTAGCTGGGACTACAAGCGTGTGCCACCACACCCAGCTAATGTTTGTAATTTTAGTAGAGACGGGGTTTCACCATGTTGGCCAGGACTGTCTCAATCTCTTGACCTCGTGATCCGCCCGCCTTGGCCTTCTGAAGTGCTGGGATTACAGGCGTGAGCCCCTGTGCCCGGCTAAAATGGCATATTTAAATAGCTATGATTTTAGGCAGTCATTTGAATAGTTAGAATCAACTATTACCTAAAATACTATCAAAAGAAAGGAAACTTAATGTCACCCTGAAACAATCCATATTCCTCATGTCCTTTATTATTTTAAATATTCTAAATAAGCAAGACGGGTAACTAATGAGCTAGGTCAGCATTTATATTTATGGTCAGATGTCTACAATGTGTTAAGTTTAAATGCTGCAATTTTTTGGTGGGGGGGGTTGAGACGGAGTCTTGCTCTGTCACCCAGACTGGAGTGCACTGGCGTGATCCTGGCCCATTGCAACCTCCACCTCCCAGGTTCAGGCCATTCTCCCATCTCCGCCTCTTGAGTAGCTGGGACTACAGAAGTGAGCCATCACACCCAGCTAATTTTTGTATTTTTAGTAGAGACAGGGTTTCACCACGTTGGCCAGGCTTGTCTCGAACTCCTGACCTCAAGTGATCTGCCTTCCAAAGTGCTGAGATATAGGCGTGAGCCACTGTGCCTGGAGCAATGTTGATAATATATTATGAGGTTCAATAGCATCTTGTTTATGTATATATGTTATAAGAAGGTCTAGAAGAATGCATATCAAAATGTCAGGATTTGTGGGAACAGAACAAACAAATTGTCCAATTTACTTCATTTGTTTTCTTATTGAGTGAACAGCTTTTACAATGAGCGTATATGTTTTATCATGTAAAGTGTATTTTAAACAAATAAAATAATACTGCTTAGTTGTAGATAATATGCATCTTCTTATCATAGTTTGTCTCTTCGGAAAATTCTCTATCAGGCCAGGCACAGTGATTCATGCCTATAATCCCAACAAGTTGGGAGGCTGAGACAGGAGAGTCACTTGAGCCCAGGAGTTTGAGACCAGCCTGGCCCACACAATGAAACCCTGTCTCTTTTAAAAATACAAAAATTGGGCATGATGGTGCACATCTGTAATCCCAACTACTTAGGTAGTTGAGGCACAAGAATCGCTTGAAATCAGGAGGCAGAGGTTGCAGTGAGCGGAGACCATCTCACTGCACTCCAGCCTGGGCAACAGAACAACAGGGAGAGAATCTGTCTCAAAAAAAAAAAGAAGAAGAAGAAAGAAATGAAAGGGAGGGAGAGAGAGAGGGAAAGAAAGAAAAAGAAAGAAAGAGAGAGAAAGAAAGAAAGAGAGAGAGAAGGAAAGAAAGAGAGACAGGGAAAAAAGAAAGAAAATTCTCTATCAGATGAGATATAGTTGACTAGATCTGTCTATATGGCTTCCAGCAGAATTAAAAATCTAAAACATGCAAGAAACCCTGATATGAAAGAGTATAAATAGGAAAGAAAGAATGAAAAATGCTAATTTATTAATTCAATGTAATCTTATTTTGTTTAAGCCAATGAAAAATAAATTTTGGTATATGGATCCTTTTGCTTACATGTAGAGCAAGTGGTACCAATTCAAATTATACAATTTCTACTGTGTATAATCAGTTTCCTGTGCGGAAATCTCTAAAATTCCTATCATATCACCAGTTCTATATTAACCCTTAAAATCTTAATGAGACTCTAAAAAACACCTTACAACATAGATAAGCTGTAAACAATATTGTTTTCTGATTCATGTTCCTTCCTACAGGAATTCCAAAATTTTATGTATCCTAGAAGCCAAAAAGTTCATTAGATCAATAAAGGTTAATATTTATTGATACTCTGGTTTAAGCATTCTAAAACTCTATGAGGTATATAATTTTATTACCCATATTTTAGCAATAAAGAAACCAAGGTAAGAATTTTAAATAAATTATAAAGCATAAGTAAACCCCCATGCTAATAAGGAGTAGAGTCAGGATTGATTCCAGGTAGTCTCAAAAAAGAACCTGTGCTCTTTCCACCAAGCAATGCTGCCTTAAATATTAGAGACACTAAAGGTCAAAGCAGCACTTTAATCTCTTAGTCGAATCATCAATTCTTGTGCATGCCAACACTCCGTTTTAATAAACGCATTTTATGCCGGGCATGGTGGCTCATGCCTGTAATCCCAGCACTTTGGGAGGCTGACGTGGGCAGATCATGAGGTCAAGAGGTCGAGACCATCCTGGTCAACATGGTGAAACCTGTCTCTACTAAAAACACAAAACAATTAGTTGGGCGTGGTGGTGCATGCCTGTAGTCCCAGCTACTCAGGAGGCTTAGGCAGGAGGATTGCTTGAACTCGGGAGGCATAGGTTGCAGTGAGCCAAAATGGTGCCACTGCACTCCAGCCTAGCAACAGAGTAAGACTCCTTCTCAGAAAAACACAAAATCAAAAATAAAATGCATTTTACTCATCTATATGTTCTCAGTATTTTTCTCTACATGGTATTTGCTATGTATCCAAAATTTTTTTAAAGAGCAGGGCCAGGCGTGGTGGCTCATGCCTGTAATCTCAGCACTTTGGGAGGCCAAGGTGGGTGGATCACCTGAGGTCAGGAGTTCGAGACCAGACTGACCAACATGGCAAAACTCCGTCTCTATTGAAAATCAAAAATTAGCCAGTCATGGTGGTGTGCAAACATAATCCCAGCTACTCAGGAAGCTGAGGCAAGGGAATCACTCGAACCTGGGAGGCAGAGGTTGCAGTGAGCCAAGATCATGCCACTTCACTCCACCCTGGGCAACAGAGCAAGACTCCACCTCAAAAAAAAAAAAAAAAAGAACAGTAAAGAAGGTCTCATCTAAATAAGAAATGTACTCTACAGTATTATTTTAGGGACTACAACAGCCTGGCATGGTGCTTACGAGGATAGCTCGATGCTTAGCACAGTGACCTGCCCATAGTGTAGATCAGAGGTCCCAACACTAGGCTTCCAGTCCCAACACTGCATCTAAATATATAACCTCGGCCATTCTCTGGCTTTACTTTATTTATTAAATGAGCGCTTTGAACTAGGTAGTCTCTGAGGTCATTTCCATTTCTTTCTTTTTTGAGAGCTAGTCTTGCTCTGTCACCTAGGCTGGAGTGCAGTCACACGATCTAGGCTTACTGAAACCTCCGCCTCTTGGGTTCAAGCAATTCTCCTACCTCAGCCTCCCAAGTAGCTGAGATTACAGGTGCCACCACCATGCCCGGCTAATTTTCTATGTATTTTAGTAGAGACAGGGTTTCACTATGTTCATCAGGCTGGTCTTGAACTCCTGACTTCAAATGATCCACCTGCCTTGGCCTCCCGAAGTGTTTGGATTACAGGCACAAGCCACTGTGCCCAGAGGTTATTTCCATTTCCATAATTACATATTACATGCTTCTAAGTGACAAGAGACTAAAGACATTTCTGTACTGGTCTTCACATGTAATCAGCTGACACTACAATTTAGGATGTCAAACTCTCTTCATGGAATTGCTGATTTGATTACGGTTAGAGGCTGATGTGTCTCTAGTGTACATAGTTAAAATTGACATTGATGGATATAAAGCAGTTCCCATGGCTTAGAGTAAACAAAATTTGAATGTCCTAGGTTCCATTCAGTGTTCACATAAACTATAAATCATCCTAATTTTGGATAATTTTGGAATCTGACCTTGCAGCTTGAGTAAAGCCTTTTGGATTTCAAAGTCATCTGTGATTCCAAAAAGAGTCCCTGAATAGTACTTCAGCCTCTATGTCACATTCTGAAATCCCAGGTCTAAGTAAATCTTATTGGGTGTTTGGTTTAAAGGTGAACTCAAGCAAACCTATTATTGAAAATCTGGTTCCTGGTGCCCAGTACCAGGTTGTAATATACCTAAGGAAAGGCCCTTTGATTGGACCACCTTCAGATCCTGTGACATTTGCTATTGGTAAGTTGCTAGCCACAAGAAGAATGACATATATATTAGGGTACTGATTGGAGGGGTGCAATGTGCAAGCTCAAATCATTATCATTGTATTTGGAAGTCTTATATTTGTTAATTTAATACTCTACCTTCAGAGTAATAAATAATTAGAATTGAACACTTGAAAGACAGTATCAATATTTATTACTTGGGGGAAAAATCAGAGGCAAACATACTTAGTTTTCAATGATTATATAACAAGAATAAAGCTGTGTGCCATGAGGCAGACACCTAAAGTTCCAGCTACTTGGGAGGCTGAGGTGGGAGGACTGCTTAGCTCAGAAATTTGAATCCAGCCTTGGTAACATAGCAACACACTGAACCAAGAAAAAGGGGAAAGAAAGAGAGAGGGAGAGGAGGGAAGGGGAGGGAGGAAGGAAGGGGAGGGAGGAGGGAAGGAAGGGGAGGGAGAAAGGGAGGGAGGGAAGGAGGAAGGAAGGAAGGAGGGAGGGAGGGAGGGAGGGAGGAAGCGACTCAGGGAGAGAGGGAAGGATTGAGGGATTGAGGGAGGGAGGGAGGGAAGGGATTATATCAGAAGAATGAAAACTCTGGTCATTAAGTAGAAGTTTGAGGCCATTGCTAAGACATTAAACATTCCTCTTAACTTTCCTTTTCCAACCCCTTCCCTCTTCTTTTTAGTTCCCACTGGAATAAAGGATTTAATGCTCTATCCCTTGGGTCCTACTGCAGTGGTTCTGAGCTGGACCAGACCTTATTTAGGCGTGTTCAGAAAATATGTGGTTGAAATGTTTTATTTCAACCCTGCTACGATGACATCAGAGTGGACAACCTACTATGAAATAGCAGCAACTGTCTCCTTAACTGCATCCGTGGTAATCTTCCCTTAACCAACTGTCACTCTTTCCTATGGGAACAGGCATGATTTTATGTAACAAATGTGTCTTTAAAAAATTATCTATAAATCCGATAATTTTGTAAATACATGTGGTTTATTAGTTCATTTTCACACTGCTGATAAAGACATACCAAGACTGGGTAATTTACAAAAGAAAGGCTTAATTAGACTTACAGTTCCACGTGGCTGTGGAAGCCTCACAATCATGATGGAAGGGAAGGAGGAGGAAGTCACGTTTTTATATGGATGGCAGCAAAGAGCTTGTGCAGGAAAGCTCCCCTTATAATAACCATCAGATCTCATGAGACTTACTATCACAAGAATGGCATGGGAAAGACCTGCCCCCATGATTCAGTTACCTCCCACCAGGTCCCTTTCACAACATGTGGGAATTCAAGGTGAGATCTGGGTGGGAACAAGCCAAATCATTTCATTCTACCCCGGGCCCCTCCCAAATCTCATATCTTCACATTTCAAAAACCAATCATGCTTTTCCAACAGTTCCACAAAGTCTTAACTAATTTCAGCATTGACTCGAAAGTCCACAGTCAAAAGTCTCATCCAAGACAAAGCAAGTCCCTTCTGCCTATGAGTCTGTAACTTCAAAAGCAAGTTAGTTACTTCCTAGATGCACTGGGGGTACAGGCATTGGGTAAATACAACTGTTCCAAATGGGAAACATTGGCCAAAACAAAGAGGCTGCAGGCCCCCATGCAAGTCCATAATCCAGTGGTGCAGTCAAATCTTAAAGCTCCAAAATTATCTCCTTTGACTCCATGTCTCATATCCAGGTCACACTGATTCAAGAGGTGAGTTTCCATGGTCTTCAACAATTCCACCCCCTGTGGCTTTGCAGAATATATCCCCTTTCCTGGCTGCCTTCACAGGCCAGCATTGAGTGTCTGTGGCTTTTCCAGGTGCACAGTATGAGCTGTTGGTGGACTTACCATTCTGGGGCATGGAGGATGGTGGCCCTCTTCACACAGCTCCACTAGGCAATACCCCAGTAGGGACTCTGTATGAGGTCCCCAGCCCCACATTTCCCTTCTGCACTGCCCTAGCAGAGGTTCTCCATGAGGGCCCCACCCCTGACACAAATTTTGCCTGGGCATCCAGGTGTTCCCATACATCTTCTGAAATCTAGGCAGACATTTCCAAACCTCAATTCTTGACTTCTGTGCACCCACAGGCTCAACACCATGTGGAAGTTGCCAAGGCTTGGGGCTTACACCCTCTGAAGCCACCACCTGAGCTCTGCGTTGGCCCCTTTCACACATGGCTGGAGCAGCTAGGATGTAGGACACCAAATTACTACGCTGTACACATCACAGGCACCCTGGGCCTGGGCTGTGAAACCACATTTTCCTCCTAGGCCTCCAGGCCTGTGATGGGAGGGGCTGCTGTGAAGACCTCTGTCATGCCTTGAAGACATTTTTCCCTTGTCTTTGGGATTAACATTCAGTTCCTCATTGCTTATGCAAATTTCTGCAGCCAGTTTGAGTTTCTCCTCAGATAATGGAATTTTCTTTTCTATCAGATTGTCAGGCTGCAAATTTTCCAAACTTTTATGCTCTGTTTCCCTTTTAAAACTGATGTCGGCTGGGCACAGTGGCTCAAGCCTGTAATCCCAGCACTTTGGGAGGCCGAGGCGGGTGGATCACGAGGTCAAGAGATCGAGACCATCCTGGTCAATATGGTGAAACCCCGTCTCTACTAAAAATATAAAAAATTAGCTGGGCATGGTGGCGCGTGCCTGTAATCCCAGCTACTCAGGAGGCTGAGGCAGGAGAATTGCCTGAACCCAGGAGGCGGAGGTTGTGGTGAGCCAAGATTGCGCCATTGCACTCCAGCCTGGGTAACAAGAGCAAAACTCCGTCTCAAAAAAAAAAAAAAAAACTAAATATCTTTAACAGCACCCAACTCATCTCTTGAATGCTTTGCTCCTTAGAAATTTCTTCTGACAGATACCCTAAATCATCTCTCTTATGTTCAAAGTTACACAAATCTCTAGGGCAAGGGCAAAATGCTGCCAATCTCTTTACTGAAACGTAACAAGAGTCACCTTTGCTCCAGTTCCCAACACATTCTTCATCCCCACCTGAGACCACCTCAGCCTGGATTTCATTGTCAATATTATTATCAGCATTTTGGTCAAAGCCATTCAACAAGTCTCTAGGGAGTTCCAAAATTTTCCACGTTTACTGTTTTCTCAGCTCTCCAAACTGTTCCAACCTCTGCCTGTTACCCAGTTACAAATTTTGGGTATCTTCTCAGCAGCACTCCACTCTCTGTACCAATTTACTGTATTAGCTAGTTTTCACTCTGCTGACAATGACCTACCCAAGACTGGGCTATTTTCAAAAGAAAGAGATTTAATTAGGCTGAGGAAGCCCAAAATCATAGTGGAAGGCAAGGAGGAGCAAGTCACGTCTTACATGGATGGCAGCAAGGAAAAAGACTTTATGCAGGAAACCTCTCCCTTATAATAACCATCAAATCTCATGACAGTTACTCACTATCATGAGAACAGCACAGGAAAGACCTGCCCCCCGTGATTCAGTTACCTCCCACAGGGTCCCTCCAACAATATGTGGGAATTCAAGATGAAATTTGGGGATGAGAATTCAAGAAGAGATTTGGGTGGGGACACAGCCAAACCATATCAGATAGGTATGGCTATTTTCAAGGTTTTTTAGTTGTTTTGCTTTTAGGTTTTGGGGTTCTTTTTTGTTTTGAGAGGGAAAGAGATAATTGTCTGAAGCTAACTGTCATCTCCAATTGAATGTGTTTGTTAATCAACCTTTTTTACATTTTTTTCCTAACATATTTGCTTAAAGCAGAATAGAGCAGTCATGTGCTTAGTGCTTCCCCCAGGCTCCTGGGCAAGGACACACAGGAGATTTCCCTTTGGCATTCAATAGTTAATTGACACTGCCTAACTTTAATGATGACTCTTTGTGACAACTACTAATCTATTAAATACTTCTAATGTCAGGCTTTTAGAGGATGGTTTTTAAGAAAACAGGTAAAAATTGCTCTTTCTGAAATTGGAATAATTTTGAAAAGTGTAGGTTACCCACAGGCTGTTCACCAAGTACACAATTGCTCTTTGCCCAGTTGAAGACTCTGAAGGACTCCTGTTCATGGTTTACATTGAAAAAACACAGAGTTGTGAGAGGTTATTTGTCTTAGAAATAGGGAGATATGTGTGTATAGTCACTTATAAATAACCACTATTTCATGGGTGTGATATTAGGAAATTGCAAAATGAAACAAATATTGGAAATCTTTGGCTCTATATCTTTGAATCACCTTTAAAAATCATATTTTGTATTTTATTTTATTGATGTCTCATCTCATTCTAGAAAGAATATTTTATTATCATAAATTTAGGAAATACAAAAACACGCTAAAAAGGAAAATTAAAATTACTTGTTAATTTTTTTAAGACCTAATGAAAGTAACTCTACTCCAAAAATAGTACTTTCACCTTCAGTCTTTTGTCTCCTTGCTTGCTTTTCTCATTCAGAGAATAGCTAATCTGCTGCCAGCATGGTACTACAACTTCCGGGTTACCATGGTGACATGGGGAGATCCAGAATTGAGCTGCTGTGACAGCTCCACCATCAGCTTCATAACAGGTGAGGCATGTGTGGGGAAGGGTTCCGTGAGGAGACAGCATTATCCTGAGGAGTTGTCAAGCCTCCAAAGCTCTAGAAAGTGCCATTCACCCAGCACTGGGTGAACATCAATTTCATGAGAGAGAATATTGATTCTGATCATTCATTATTTTGTCCAGTTGATAATCTTTAAAAATTAAAATATCATTTTTATTCTGAGTTACCACCCTTGACTTATTTTTATTCTGAGGCACTGACCTTGATTTATAAACTCCCCAGCTAGGATTGATTAGAATGGAGATGTGGCAGGTACGGCCAACAGCTTCACACTGCACAGTCAATTGATTTTACCCATATGATGATTATATTTGTTAGAGTGCCTCCATTTCCTTATTAATTAAGCCATTTTTAAAGTCATAGTCTGACTGTAGTAGGGCCATTGTAGAAATAAAAAATAGGCTTCAGAGGCAGATAGATCTGGATTTGAATAGACCCTCCCGCACACCACAGAAATTTAACCTTGAGCACATTAAATTTACTAAGCCTCAGTTTTTTTCATGTTGAAAATGGGGATGATAATAGTATCAGTTATCTGTTACTATTTATTACAACTTCACTATTAAATAAGCTGCTTTGCAGAATACATGACACAAAGTTTAAGCACTTACAAAATGATTGGTCTTTTATCTTTGGGAACCTTGAATTATGTAGCTGCATCATCAGTAGTCAGAGACAGCAATGAAAAGGGGAAATTCCTCAAAGAAACACTAACCCTCATTGTCTGAACTAAGACTTTTCAAGAACCTTTTATCAAACAAGGTGGTAATTAGAGTTGTCCTGAAGAAACAGGAGAAAAATGCTGCTCAGGGGAATAATTTTGGCAAATGGTCTCCTCCATGCACATCTAGTTTACTCTGTTGAAATTTGTCAATGAAAAAAAAGTGGGAAGAAGTCAATCACCTCTGAATTCTTACACAATGACCTTACATAAGCATGTCTCTTTTCCTTACTAGCCAATATCCAGAGCCCTTTTTATTCCAGATTTTAATAGTAATATTAGAGCAGAAAAGTGAAAGAATACCCAAAAAGGAGAAAAAAAAATCAATTATTTGGCAAGCACTGTGTTAGGCTTTTGCCTATATTGATAATCACATATTTAATTACATTAAACTTCACTGTATCAATAATTCTTATAATTTAACTATATTGATAATAACTTTCTGAGAGTGCTCCTTCCTTCCCGGCAGGACAGTTGCCTGGAAAAACCCCAGATGTAATATCTGAACCTGGGACTGCTCATTTCTAGCTGCCAAACTTTGAGCAAATTATCTCAATGACTCTCGGTTTCTATTTTTTTTGCTGGTAGAACCCCCTAAAATGTCAGCTGAATAGGCTCTACAGCCTACTTAGAGACAACTGGTTAGGGGAGCAAAACTTAATATATTGACAGTCTTGACACCTTGATAGTCTTTGCACTGTCTCTTAACGGGAAACAAAAGAAACGAAATATTAATAGGATTTGGCTTTCTGGCTCAAGTGGTTTAAGGTATGCCTTCCAAGATGGGAAACTGACTAGGATTGGGCAAAGTTTATAACAGTTGAAATGGACATAGCAAGTGTGGATCAATAAACTATGGTTAATCTACAAGCTATTTACCTGGTAAATTGTCTCCAATGAAATCTTTGACCATTTCCTATCTTTTCCTGGTTCAAATAAATAAGTCATGCTGAACCAGCAGTCTACAGGTATTGTCTGAACATATTAACAGAGATGGTCTCAATACTCACACCTATAAAATGGGTATAATTATAATAAATAAATAATAAAGAATAATAAGAAATACCTCACAGTACGTGTAAGAATTAAATCATGTAACGTAAGTCACTGTTACCTATGACAGATTATTATCATTTTATACTTATTTTTTAAACCAGTTGAAAATTCCAGTAGGTTTTTTTGTATTTTTTTTTTTAATTTTACTTTAACTTCTGGGATACATGTGCAGAACATGCAGATTTGTTACATATTTTTTTTTTAACATTTTTTAAATTTTATTTTAAGTTCCGGGATACATGTGCCATGGTGGTTTGCTGCACCTATCAACCCATAGTCTAGTTTTTAAGACCCGCATGCATTAGGTATTGGTCCTGATGCTCTCCCTCCCCTCACCCCCTACCTCCAGACAGTCCTAATATGATACTCATACTTGTTTTTTGAGACACAGTCTCACTCTGTTGCCCAGGCTGGAGTGCAATGGCTCACTCTCAGCTCACTGCAACCTCCGCCTCCCAGGTTCAAGCAATTCTCCTGCCTCATCCTCCCCAGTAGCTGGGATTACAAGCATGCGCCACCACACCCAGATAATTTATTTTGTATTTTTAGTAGAGAGGAGTTTCACCGTGTTGGCCCCGCTGGTCTCAAACTCATGATCTCAGGTGATCCACCTGCCTCGGCCTCCCAAAGTGGATTCTAATCCTCATAAAACAAACATTCATGACTAGCTATGCTTTCAAAACAATTATTCACTGAAGAATTTGTAATATATAAAGTAAAAACACATGAGTGTGTGATGTTTTTTACCTTCTCATTTAAAGCAAATAAGAATCCCATGCCTAACTTCTATGCTTTGAATTTTCCAAATTTTGTGGTAATGAAGGAAATAGGAAGAAAATAGTTGAATTAGATGTGATTTATTAGGAACTCAAGTCGACCATCTTCATTCAGCAATTCAGTTGGCTAGCCTCAATCATGGTAATTATGCTGACGGG
The DNA here is from genome assembly GCA_031835075.1 of Saguinus oedipus. Taxonomy (NCBI): domain Eukaryota; kingdom Metazoa; phylum Chordata; class Mammalia; order Primates; family Cebidae; genus Saguinus; species Saguinus oedipus. Next base: position 6,249,925 of record CM063177.1, on the reverse strand, counting down.
CCAAATTATTAATAAACAAATAGTGACATCTTGTGGCCTTCCAGCAAGATGCTAGGTTTTAAAACAACAACATGGAAATAAAAATCTGACATGTGAGAGGAAAGATATGTACTTCTGGATTTGCAATTTTAAAGATGTTTCTTCTCGTTATGAAAATTAGGACATGAGAAAATATCCTTTGAAGAAATATATGCATAGGTTCTTGTATCTGATGAAATCTGTTGGGACTATACTAGGAGGCTATGAGGAAGCCAAGGTTATTTTCCTTTAGTAGAATATTCTGAAATATGGTGTAGATTTGTGTTGCTTGTTAAATGCATTGCTGATATTTCAAGGTTTTATGGCTAAACATACTACATAAATGCTATACCCATTTCACATGAAACAGAAATGTGTTTTTACTTTATATATTACAAATTCTTCAGTGAAAAATTATTTGCGAAAGCATAGCTAGTTATGAATGTTTGTTGTAAGTATTAGCATCATATTGGGGGAAATAATTCTCTATACTTTATAGAAATTTTCTAAAGATTTAAGTTGACATTGTCCTCTGTTTCAGAATAGAATACCTACTGTCTTCAAACCAACATATACATGGAATTTAAATTCAACTGTGTGTTTGCTTTTAAAATAATCAGAATTAGCAGTTACTTTAAAAAGTAATTAAAATATGCTTTCAAAGCCTATATAGTATAAAGTTTGTGATGAATTCTCCTCCCTAGTTAACAAATTTTTAATATTTTCTTTTTTCTTCAGCTGGGTGCGCAAGCTCATGCCTATAATCCCAACACTTTGGGAGGCCAAGGTGGACAGATTGCTTGAGCCCAGGAGTTCAAGACCAGCCTGGGCAACATGAAAAGACCCTGTGTCTACAAAAAATACAAAAATTAGCCAAGTGTGGTGGCCTGCACCTGTGGTCCTAGCTACTTGATAGGCTGAGGCAGGAGGGATGCTTGAGCCTGGGAAGTCGAGGCTGTAATGAGCCGAGATTGCACCACTGCACTCCATCTTGTGTGACATAGTGAGACACTGCCAAAAATAAATAAGTAAACAGAAGTAAATATTTTTTTAAGCCAAGGTTTCACTCTGTCACCCAGGCTGGAATGCAGTGGCAGGCTCACGGCTCACTGCAGCCTGAATCTCCTGGGCTCAAACAGCCCTCCCAACCTCAGCCTCCCTAGTAGCTGGGACTGCAGGGTGTGCCACCATGCCCAGCTAAACTTTTTAATTTTTTTGTAGAGATGAGGTTTCACTATGTTGCCTAGGCTGGTCTCGAACTCCTGGACTCAAGCAATCCACCCACCATGGCTTCCCAATGCGGGGATTACAGGCATTCCCTGCCTACATTTTTAAAAATTTAAATGTGTAAGATGATAAAGTAGCAAACTCAGTGTTAGAATTTAGCTTCGTGGCATGATTTAAAAAAAAAAAAAAAAAAAAAAACTGTCCTTCTCTTCTTTCTCTCTCTTACTACTTGCTTCAGCAATATTTATTAAGAGCCTGTTTTCTGCAAAGCACTGGGCTAGACATTGCCAATAATAATGTCTCGTTATTTTATGGAAGTAACATTTGTCTTCTATCCTGCTTGTAATAGTATTATCTTCCATCTTTCTACCCTTGTATCCTACTGTTCTTCATTCCCATAAACGTCTTTGCTGCAAGTAAATAAAAGAGACTTACCTCTACAGGACTCTAAGTTTTTTTAATCCTACTTGGATTATAACTCCACTGACACCCATTAATATTCATTGGCTGATGTAATAAATATATCCAAACAAGTGACCCTTTTAGGACTCTTGTAATGGTGGAATTTATATAAAAGACTTTGATGTCCTCAGGTACAGATGGGTCTGGGTGTCTTGTATCTTAGAGATACAAGGCGTGGGATCCCACAAAACAAGTGCCCACCGTGTGTCACCATCCTTCACTGTTACTGAGAGGTCCAGTAGTTACCAGGACTGTCGTGTGCTTTGAATTCTAATTTGCTAAGTTGAATCTAAATGGGATTTCATGCTCTACTGCTAAATACTGTATTTACAAGTCTATTACACTAAATCGTGCCTCTTTTCTCCCTTGTAGCCCCAGTGGCTCCAGAAATCACTTCTGTGGAATATTTCAACAGTCTGTTATATATCAGTTGGACATATGGGGATGACACAACAGATCTGTCCCATTCTAGAATGCTCCACTGGATGGTTGTTGCAGAAGGAAAAAAGAAAATTAAAAAGAGTGTATGTTTCTTTGAATGCCAGTATTGCATGTCTGTACATTTCGTTTTATGAACTACTGAAAACTAGCAAGCAATCATTTATTGTAGCATGAAATGTCTGCATACCTGTAGTCTGATTTAGGCTCTAGAGATAAGACAGTGAACAGATGTTAAATTCTTCGTTTCATAGAGCTTACCGTTTAATCTTCAACAGTGAACTGTAGTCATTGCAACGTTTGATTTGACTTATATTTAGAATTACGATTTGAGCTTTTTCTTTGGGATGCCAAACATATTTGAGAAAACTACAATTATTATATTTTCAAATTTTCCCCATGTATCACCAACACCGAAAGATTTCGGGACTTTGAGTCTACTGATTTCTTTTCTCCAAAACACACTTTTTGATGTTTATTGATTAAGGTACAGACTAAACTACTGTAAGAAAGAAACAAACAAAGGGAGAGTGGCTCAAACATAATAGAAGTTTCTGCCTCTCCCATGAGAGCACAGGACTAACTGGGCCCTTCTGCTCTAAGGGGTCATCCAGGGGTGCAAATCCTGTTTTGTTGTTCTATCTGCCACTACGCGTACTTCCTGTGTGTAGAGAGGAGAGAGGAACCTTTATCACCATTACATCCACGTTCCAACCTGCAGGAAGGGGGAAAGAAAAGGGAGGATATGGAAGCCCAGCACTTACAGGATGTGAACTGAGCTATAAGTTGTCCATGTGACTTCTACCTACAATCCACTGGTCAGAGCTGGGTCACATCATCCCCTCTAGCTGTAGGAGAGGATGGGAAATAATAAAGGCCGGTAGGTAGGAAGCCACATGTCTGTAGATATGGGTAGGTTTCTTTTTTCTTTTTTTTCTTTCTCTTTTTTTTTTTTTTTTTTTTTGAGACAGAGTCTAGCTCTGTCACCAGGCTGGAGTGCAGTGGCAAGATCTTGCCTCACTGCAACCTCTGCTCCCAGGTTCAAGTGATTCCCCTGCCTCAGCCTCCCCAGTAGATGGTGCTACAAGCACCCACCACACCCAGCTAAGCTTCTTTTGAACTTCGTAGAATGTACATATCAGTAGCAACTCAGCAATTGTCTTTTTTAAAATCTATTATGAATATGTGAGAAAATGTCAGTATAAGACCCATTCCAAATTAGGGAATTAATTGCAAAATTGTTCTGATGTATATAATGCATTGTTAAAGCTACCTTGCACTGGCCCCAGCTGATGAATTTATAAAATTTTCAGAAGATTTAATTTATCTGTAATATAATAAATTGCAGATTGCAGCATAGAACAGAGAGGGAATGTGTCTGCTCTACTCCTTAGGTTGTTTGGGGTGGTCCACTGGCTTATTCACTAAAAGTTTAAACCCTTGATTTTGATGATCTTGCAGGTAACACGCAATGTCATGACTGCAATTCTCAGCTTACCTCCAGGAGACATCTACAACCTCTCAGTAACTGCTTGTACTGAAAGAGGAAGTAATACCTCCATGCTCCACCTCGTCAAGCTAGGTAAGAAGTGTACACAGAGACGGGTGTGAAATAATCATGTCGGGAGAACTAATGTTCACATCACTTGATTCAGCAAGAGCTCTTCAATTCAATGAAATAATGACAGAAAAATGGCTGATCTTTTATGAGTAGAAAATAAACATTTGTACTAGCAAAAGAGTATGGTCAACTTAGCATGAGTTTCTGTGAGTGGAATATATACTGTTCTGGGAAACAGTGGTGTTCACTGTTCTTGATAAGGTTAAAGAAACCAGGTAGTCACAGGATTTTGGAGATGAGAAAACGTTAGAGATTATCTAATGCAGTGTTCGCAACCCTGTAAGACAGCATTCCATTTTCATATTAATATTATGTAATGCCCTCTTAAATATTTTAAATAGTATTTCACAGATTTGAAAATCTCCATACTGATTTTTTAAATTTTATATCTTTTTCTAACTCTAGTATGAAATCAAGATAAAATGAAACTAACTTATGTTAAAATAATATGGATTCCCTATGTAAACGTTCAGACACAACCACTCTAAAAGACATAATGAAATCACCTTATGCCTGGATATAATTAAAATGAATAATTTAAGGTCTATAAGAAATGAAAAGATCATTAGTCCTTCATATAAGATGTATAAAAATAAGTGAAGAAATAAACAAGTTAATATAAATTAGTTAACAAATAACTGAACAAGCATAGATACAGGTAGAACCTTACAATACAAACTAGAGTCAGAATAAGTACTAAAAGACAAGATATATTTTCATATAATGGGAGAAAGATGGAATAACTTTAATTAAAGTAGGGGCAATTCACCAAACGTTTATAAATGGCAGCATAGAAGCACGCTGGCTTCACTCCCCTCTACCCAACAGAAAACCAAAACTAAATATAAAGCTCTGAGATTTTCACCAGCAACAACCCAGAACTCAAATGCGAGGATAAGACAGATTCCAGAACCACAGAGAAGTGAAAAAACTTCTATGGGCAGATGATAGGAGAATTAAGCTTCCACATTCACAACGCCTTTCCCCCCAATTCTGCCTGGTAACAAGTGGGCAGAAAATATTCTGCCAACTCATGTTTCTACACTGGAAAAAGTGAGGTTGAGGTGGTCGACTAGTTTTCCCGCTATCTTGGGTTCCCTGGCAGGAAGCCTGTCTTAACCCACAGGAACCATCGTGACTGCCTGAAGGGGAAATAGCTTGAGGATAGGCAGAGAAAAAGAGGGGAGGTGAAACTGCCATTCCCAGTCCCAGCAACTCTGCTCTGTAACTTGGCCAAAGGAGACACCAAATCAGAGTGGCTCCTCGGCAGCACCATACTGTAGGAGGTACATTCCACAGGTCCCTTGGGCATGAGCCCCCAAGCCAGGAGAGTTCCCTTGGGACATCTCCTTTTCAGGATAGGCCGAACCAAGGCAAATCTAGACTTCATGTGCCACCTAGAGCTGAAATGTATGCAGTGACCTAGTGGGAAAGATTTGCTAAGCAAACATAGCCAACATAAAACAAAACAAGGCAAGGCAGACAAAGGAAAGTGGACTAACTAGCTGGTGCTTTAATGCAAAGACATAGATATATACCTATAAGAAACAACATCAGCCGGGCGCGGTGGCTCACGCCTGTAATCCCAGCACTTTGGGAGACCGAAGTGGGTAGATCACGAGGTCAAGAGATCGAGACCATCCTGGCCAACATGGTGAAACCCCCATCTCTACTAAAAATGCAAAAATTAGCTGGGCGTTTGGCACCCGCCTATAGTCCCAGCTACTCTGGAGGCTGAGGCGGAAGAATCGCTTGAACCTGGGAGGCGGAGGTTGCAGTGAGCCGAGACTGTGTCGCTGTGCTCCAGCTTAGTGACAGAGCAAGACTCCGTCTCAAAAAAAAAAAAAAGAAAGAAAGAAAGAAAGAAACAACATCAACATCAAACAGGGAATGGCGACCCCCCCCCCCCCCACGCACAAAAGGACAAAGCAAAAATCCAGTGACTGACCCTAACAACACAGTGATTTGTGAGCTCTCTGAACAAGAATTCAAAATACAGTTTAAAGAAGACCAGTGATGTCCAAGAAAACATAGAGAAGAAACTCAGAAATTTATCAGAGAAATTTAACAAAGAAATTTTAAAATCAAACAAAAATCTTGGTACTAGAAAATACATTTGATGAACTGAAAAACTCATCACAGCAGAATAGACAAAGGAGAGGAATAATTCAGGGAGCTCAAAGGCTGTTTGCAAATAAACTATCAGAGGAGGAAAAAGAAAAATGAGACCGAAAATAAGTGACTTCTGCCTATAAGATGTGAAAAAAATTTTACCTTAAAAGATCAAATGTAAGAATTATCAGTATTCGGGAGGGAGCTGAGCAAGAAAGTTTATTCAAATAAATAATAATAGAAAATATTCCAAAACTTGGGAAAGATATAAATAGCCAGGTTCAGGAGTGTCTGAGAATACCAAGCAGAAACCACCCAAATGAGATCACCCCAAAGCATATAATAGCCAAACTCTCAAAGGTCAACAATAAAGAGAAGATTCTGAAGATCTTTTTCAATTTACCCAGTAATTGCATTTATCCAGATCTCAATGCATAGGTCACTGAGTCTTAAATTTCTTTTTCTCATATTTGCCATGACAAAAACTTTTTGTGCTGAAATACTTTAAAATTGTGTAGGTACTTTGGAAATAAGTGATGTATTGATCAGACACTATGGAAGTAAAAATTATATTATAGAATCATCTTAAATAGTATCTTAATTGGATTTAAATGTCCCTTCTCATGACAACTTTCTTCTAAATTATTTTACTTAATTTCCTTTTAAAAATGTTCAAAATTATTAGGTAGTAAAGTACTTGCAATTTACACTTATGGAGAATTTACTCTGTTATGACATTTGAAAGTCATGTGGGATGTGGGACATGGGACAATTTCTCATTTCGTGTTCTCTTAATAGTTTCCGGGTAGCGAGCATTTCTAAGTCCTGACCACAGAGGAACAGCTAATTCCCTGTTATGACTAATAAAAAACATTCCTTCAAACTTCCAAACACCCTCAAGGGGGCGCTAGTGCTCCAACTGAGCCTCTTAATCTTTTCTGCACCATAGGCAATGTGCTGTCCCTCCCTTATAGTCTATACTTAAATTCTAAGAATGTGGAGGGCACCAACTTACAACTTTGCATAATCTTTCTATTAAGAAAAGAAAAAATTGCCTACCAATTCCAACCATTATCTCTGACTGTGTCCTCTGTGGGTGTAAAGGACAGTCCAAAAACTCATTTCTAGGTAACCATAATTACTTCAAGATCGTGCTTATGTTCCCAATGTCTTCCTTTTTCCAAGCTTTACTATTACAGGAAGCTGTTAAGCGTTTCTCACGTCCTAGCAGTTTTCTCCCTTAAAATTTAAGTTCAGAGGTGGTCTTATCAAAGTAGTATTTAGTGGGACTATCGGACACTTGACTGACATTTCTATGTGACAGTATGGTCTAAGGAGCCTCAGGACTATGAGCCAAAGTCATGAACTGGTACAATCGTATCTACATAGGACTATGTGTTAAAACCATGACAGTTTCCCAAACTTATCAAAATGTTTGGAGCCTCCATGTCTCCCTGATAACAGAATGGACTATGGAAACCAACTTGGAAAATTCCTTAAAACTTTTCAAGGAAAGGTGAGTTTCCATAGAAATTATTTCTAGTGAATATAACCCTCAGGATCGATAAGCTTCTTCTTCTTGTTATCTTAATATCAAATGAAATATTGTTTCTATCTTGTTCCTCTCTGAAAATAAGACAATCTGTATATGACATGCCTTTCCTATTTTCTTGAAAACAAATAATGTTGGTTTTTATCCTTTGGTCAAAAGACCCATTCTACTAATCATGTTATTGTGTCTATAAGACACATTTTATACAACACAATGCCTGAACACCTATAACTGCTCAACAGATACTGCTGAATGAATTGAAATCGAGGACCTCAAAGTTGAACACTCTATTCCAGTTAATATTTAATCAAAACAAGTTTCACCTTTCAGAGAAGTGAAATAATATCTTGCTTTAGTAGTACCTGAATGGCAGAGGGTTTTTTTTACAAAACTTTTATTCCAGTTTTATGTTTCTTCACAGCATTCATTTTGGCACATATAGAAGTCATGTTCATTCTCTTTTACGGAAAAATACAACTTTAGCACATAGATTTTTCAAGCTTATTCGAATCAGAATGCCATTGTTAGAGCTAGGACAAAAACTGGTTGGGCTAACCTGCAGTCCAATTTATCTATGATAGAGCCCTCTTTAGAATGGCTCTGTCTGACTCCTGTGTTGTAGAAGGTCGGTTCTCCCTCTATGATAAGAAACCAAACTACCAGTTAGCTCAGTATAATGTAAGTCAATGCAAGATATCATATGCAAGGATAGAGAGCCCTAAAAACAGTTGCCATTAAGTCTCGATATTGTATCATCAGTAAACGTCCACAAAAAGACATGCCCCAATATGGTGCTTTTCCCAGGATGTTGAACCAACCATGCCGTTAGGAATTTTAGGTTGCCAGCAGTCTCACGGTGCTGTGGTGGTACGACAGGCCCCTTTGACAGCCAGTCATTACAAATATCAATCAAATCTGCCTCTAAGACTTGTCACTTTGCAAGAACTCATTGGTCTGCATATGACTGTGTCTTCAACCATTAACCAATAGTATCTATCACTCTCGGTGAATCAACCTGGATCCCTGGGCCAACTTTGAGAGGACTTGCTAAGTCTACATAAAAGAATCAGTTTTCCAACCTTCAAAAAAAAAAGAAAGGAAAAAAAGACAGGAATGAGATGTGTTGGACAGATCCCAAATAGCTCTCTGGAAATAGAATATTCATTCATCCATCCATTTAACTAATACATATTGAGAGACTTCTAAGTAGTGCTCGGATACCAGACAGACTGCTCGTGGTCATGAAGCCAGAGGGCTACTTTCACTTTCTGTTCACAAGGAGCTATGATCCAGTGGAGGGAAGATGGCAGTAAGTACTGTACAGTGCTTTTACAACAAGGAAATGTGGTGCTGGATGACTATGTGGTCAAATCTTTCTTTGAGGAGGCCACGGGGGCTAAGGTCTAAATAACAAGAACGACCAGCTATGAAAAGGCTAAGAAGGAGGGAGTCAGACAGAGGGGACAGGCAGGCCCAGTTATCGGTCTTTTAAGGCATGCAGATGGAATATTATTTTCAGAGTAATGAAAAGCCATTCAGGAAACTTAAACAATCTGATTTATATTTAAAACTATCCCTCTGGTAGCTTAAGGAGAAAGAGATTACTGTATCAACAATGAAAGTAGGGGAACTAATTAAAGGGCTAATTGTGCCAGCTTTAAAAATAATATTCTGGCCGGGCACAGTGGCTCACACATGTAATCCTAGCACTTTGGGAGGCTGAGGCAGGCGGATTGCGAGGTCAGGAGTTTGAGACTGGCTTGACCAACGTGGTGAAACCCCATCTTTACTAAAAATACATAAATTAGCTGGGTGTGGTGGCGTGCACCTGTAATCCTAGCTACTCAGGAGGCCAAGTCAGGAAAATCACTTGAACCCGGGAGGCAGAGGTTGCAGTGAGCCAAGATCATGCCACACTGCACTCCAGTCTGGGTGACAGAGCAAGACTCTGCATCAATAAAATAAAATAAAATAAAAATAAAAATAATATTCTGGCCGTGCGCAGTGGTTCACACCTGTAATCCCAGCACTTTGGGAGGCTGAGGCAGGCGGATCACGAGGTCAAGAGATTGAGACCATCCTGACCAACATGGTGAAGCCCCGTCTCTACTAAAAATACAAAATGAGCTGGGCATGGTGGTGGGTGCCTGTAATCCCAGCTACTCGGGAGACCGACGCAGGAGAATCTCTTGAACCTGGGAGGCAGAGGTTGCAGTGAGCCCAGATCGCACCACCGCACTCCAGCCTGGGCAACAGAGAGAGAGACTCCGTCTCAAAAAATAAAAAAGTAATAATAATAATTGTACCTCAAAGAAGTGGCAAGAGAGTGATGGTAACTTTGACTACAGTGGTTATAACGGAGAGGAAGAGAGGTGGACAGAACTCAGGAGCTCTTTTTGGAGGTTGTGTCCACAGAACTTTCTGATAGGGCAGAAACAGGAAGTGAGGAAAAGGGAAATTAATGACTCTCAGGCTTCACTCTTGAGCAACTAGGATGAAGGTGGCGCAATTCACTGAGTTGGAAATGACCAGTAAAAATACAGGAGGGGTCTATTTAGGGTAAAGTTAGAATCAAGGATTCTTCTTTGGATGTAAAAAAAAAACATAAGACGACTATTGGATATCCCGGTGCAGATGTGAAGCAAAGAGATCATCGATACGTGTGTCTGAAGACCAGAGGAGAATTCTGGGCTGGAAATACAAATTTGGAGGTGTTTGGATGAGATCACCAAGTAGTAAGTAAAGATAGAGAAGAAAAGAGAAGGCCCGAATGGAGTCTAGAAGAACCACCCCAGCGTTTTGAAATTCAGCTTAGCAGGAAGAATCAGAAAAACAGAGCAGAAAGGAACAGCTAAGGAGGGCAGAGGAAGCAACAAACAAACAAAACAGAATCGCAGCCCACGGTCGTCAAACGTCTGCCTGACCCTGACCACAGACATGTTTGGGCACGTTCAAGATAAGGAATCATGTAACTCTGGTTCGAGGAGAGCCTTTGGGGATGATTCAGTGCCATGTCCATTTGAACAAGCTGGACCCTAGAGAATTGTGACACGCCTTATACATTGTTAGGTCTTGGTCCAGAGACAGTCATCTAATACTTTTTATCCATCTGCTGCTTCTATTTTCCTGGACTGCGGTGTGGCTTTTTCCTTACAAACTTCATTTGTCTGTTAAAAATTTTAACAGAACAGGGAGGAGCCTTCTATCCACTTTTGTGACTTTTTGTTCCTCTTTTGGAATTTGGTCTTAGGGACATTGGCTTGATTTTCTTAATCTCAGTCATAGAATAACTTTTGTAGAGATTAGAAATCTTTAAAACATAATTTGGCTATAGACAAGAAAAAAATCAAAATACTTTGAAATGTTAAGGATGTGAGGGATAGTAGGCGTTTTCTAGCTCTCTGAAATATGGGTATAAATATAGATATATAGAAATCTGTAGGCTGGCCAGGCACAGTGGCTCACTCATGTAATCCCAGCACTTTGGGAGGCTGAGGCAGGTGGATCGCCTGAGGCCAGGAATTCAAGACTAGCCTGGCCAACATGAAGAAACTCCATCTCTACTAAAAATACAAAAATCAGCTGGGTGTGCTGGCGGGTACCTGTAATCCCAGCTACTCAGGAGGCTGATGCAGGAGAATCGCCTGAACCCGGGAGGCGGGAGTTGCAGTGAGCCAAGATCATGCCACTGCACTCCAGCCTGGGCAACAAAAACTGAAACTCCATCTAAAAAAAAATCCGTAGGCTGCCAGTCAGCTAGAAAGGAGCTAATAAAATACTTAACGTCTTATACGTTTTTTAAAAAAATTATTCATCCTGTTAATCAACACATATTTAGCATTTACTATATGCCACACATTATTCTTGGTTCTGAAGATACAGAAATGAACAAAGCTGACAAAAATGTCAACCCTCATTCTAATGGAGAAAAGGAGATGATAAATAGAAGAATGTTAAATGGTGAAACGTGTCCATGGAGTAAAAAAGAGGATACGAAGTGTTGTGGGGGATGGGTGCAATGTTCGTGGGGAGTAGGATGCTCTGTGAAGGTGATGATTCAGTTGGAGCCTGAAGGAGACGAGGGAGTAAGCCAAAGAGCTAACTGTGATGAGATTCTGTAGGCAGAGGCAACCACAGGTGCACAGCTCTGGAAGCAGCAGTGTTCCTGGCAAGTTCAAAGAAAAGCCAGGCAGGCAGTTTGGCTGGAGGGGAACAGACAAGGCGGAGAATCATAGATACCAGGCAGAGAGGGAGTAAGGGAACAGACTGTGTAGGGTCGTTGAAAAGACACTTTCCTCTGGGTGAGATGATTCTCCATTACATGCTTTAAGCAGGGGCATCCCGTAACCTAACAGTTTTCGCTGGTCAGTCTGGCGATAATAGACTGCTCAAGGCAAGGCTAAGGCAGGAGGGAATTAACTAGGTAATATGACCATACATCCCTGTTGCCTTAGACAACACCACTTTACACCTCTTATGGATCAGTTAAAAGGCAGTAATCCACACGATGGCTCAAGTCTGTAATCCCAGCACTTTGGGAGGCCGAGGCAGGTGGATCACGAGGTCAAGAGATCGAGACCATCCTGGTCAACATGGTGAAACCCCGTCTCTACTAAAAACACAAAGAATTAGCTGGGCATGGTGGCGCGTGCCTGTAATCCCAGCTACTCAGGAGGCTAAGGCAGGAGAATTGCCTGAACCCAGGAGGCTGAGGTTGCAGTGAGCCGAGGTCGCCATTGCACTCCAGCCTGGGTAACAAGAGCGAAACTCTGTCTCAAAAAACAAAACAAAACGGCAGTAATCCTCTATAGGATTTGGGGCAAGCGTTTTCTCATGCAAAAGTGTTCCCAAGTGGACACTTTTTTTTTTCTGAGATGGAATCTCACTCTGTCTCCAGGCTGGAGTGGAGTGGCACGAACTTGGCTTATTGTAACTTCCACTTCGCAGGTTCAAGCGATTCTCCTGCCTCAGCCTCCCAAGTAGCTGGGATTACAGGCACGCACCACCACACCCAGCTATTTTTTGTATTTTTAGTAGAGACGGGCTTTCACCATGTTGGCCTGGATGGTCTCGATCTCTTGACCTCGTGATCCTCCCACCTTGGCCTTCCAAAGTGCTGGGATTATAGGCGTGAGCCACTGTGTACAGCCTGGACACTTTTGATAAATTACACTGTCGCCTTAAACTTCAGAGAACACCGAGTCTGTCCAGATAAGAAATTAACACTTGTTTAGGTCAGACTGGGAGCCACAGAGGCGATGAAAAGTGGTCAGATTCAAAATTTATTTTGAAGGTGTTGCTGAGAGAATCAGCTGATGGACTTAGATGCTGTCTATGAATGAGTGAAAGAAGCCTGGAGACATACAAGATTTGAGGCCTGAGCAATTGAAAAGACAGAAGTTTATTTTATTTTATTTTATTTTATTTTATTTTATTTTATTTTATTTTTTGAGATGGAGTTTCAGTCTTGTTACCCAGGCTGGAGTGCAATGGCGCGATCTTGGCTCACCGCAACCTCTGCCTCCCGGGTTCAGGCAATTCTCCTGCCTCAGCCTCCTGAGTAGCTGGGTTTTATTTATCAACTTGGAGAAGATTATGGGAGAGGATGGTTTGGGGGCAATGTCAGAAGTTCAGGTCTGGAGGGGTCAACATTTTTAAGGTTTCTATGAAATACTAAAGAACAAATACTGAGCAGGCCATTAGATAAAGGAGCTTGGATTCAGTGAAGACTTCGGGACTGGAAATGTAAATTTGAGTACAAGCAGGAGACAGACGTGATGAGTTAACAAAGACTCAATAGAGAAGAAATCATGATATCTAGGGCCTAAGCCCTGGGTCACTCCAACTTTAAGACGTGGAGATGAGGAGCATTAGCCAGGGAAGCAAGAAGGAGCACAGAAAAGTGTCCTGCCCCAGGAGCCAAGGGAAGACAGAGCCTCAGTGAGTGGCTATTCCCAGGTCAAACCTGCAAACAAACCAGGTAAGATGAGAAAGGAGAATTGACCAGCGATCTTAGCAGCCCAGAAGTCATCGCTGATTTTGAGAAGAGGCATTTGGGTGGCATGGTAATGGGAAAAAAATCTAATTAAAAGGTGTTCAAAGAGAATGAAAGGCTATAACCATAAGATAACTAAAATAACAAAACCTTTGAGGATTTTATTATAAAGGGAAGGAGAGAAAATTCACGGGAGCTAAAGGATAAAAGAATCCAAGAGTTTTTATTTGTTAGTTTTTGGGTTTTATTTTGTTTTCTTTAAGTGGGTGAAAACAGCTTGTCTGTAGGCTAAGCAAAATGGCTCAACAAAACAGAAAACGGTTGATGCAGGATAGTTAGAGGTGAGACTTGGAGTGATGTCCTTGATTGGAGCAGAGGAATGGGACCCAGGGAGCTAGTGGAAGGATCTGGAATCTTCCTCCGGAAGACAATGACAGACAGAGTGTATGGGTGTAATGGGATAGTGAGCAGAGTAAAGGTCATGATAGCAGCTTGTGGATGGTTCCTTCTGATTGACTTCTTGTAAGATAAACACATGCGTGTCCTTTAGGTTTGCAGAGGACAATAGCTGCTTTGCTGCTCTTCTGATATATACCTCCACAACCAGCAGCCCCATGAAAGCATTGTTTTCTGGTTTAGGTTCTCAGGGACAGCCATGCCACTGTCCAATATCTCTGCACCTGGGTCTGACACTACCAATTTCTCTCTTCACTGCAGTGCTCCTCACTGCAGTCATCGGAGTGTCACTGTGATGTGTCAACTGCCCAGAGCCATGCCAAACCCCTCTAGAACTTCTATAAAGGCATTTCTCCTGCCCATCATAAGGTACTGCATATTTTGCAGGTACATGATTCTCGCCAATGTTTTGGAAGAATATGTAGGATGGACGCATAGTTTGTTGCCGACCTAAATAAACAAGCCAGTGCCCACTCCGGAAAAACCGTCTTCTGAGCAAAGGAACTTTTCAGGAGGCCTTGTCATCCCCACTTATATGCAACTGAATGGGAAACACTAATATTTTTAAGGGAAGAAACCAGGTCTAATAGGAAGGACCCTTAATTAGGGGTCCAGAAATGTGGATTCCAGTTCTTGCCCTCATAGACAAATTGTGTTACCATGGCAAAGTGACTCAGACTCTCAGAATTCCAGCTTCTTATCCATAAAATGAGACTGGGCTAGATGATCTTTTATGCTCCTTCAACTTTTAGAATTTAGTTTCATACCTGCATTCAGAATAAAGCCAACAAGATTAATGACACAATGAAAGTAGTGATCTTTTTCTAAAAATGTTGCAACATATAACTTCTAACAAAATAAAAATGCTAAGTCAAAGCACATATTCGGCAGGGTGCAGTGGCTCATGCCTGTAATCCCAGCACTTTGGGAGGCCGAGGCAGGTCGATCATCTGAGGCTGGAAGTTTGAGACCAGCCTGACCAACATGGAGAAACCCCATCTCTACTAAAATTACAAAATTAGCCAGGCATGGTGGCGCGTGCCTGTAATCCCAGCTACTTGGGAGGCTGAGGCAGGAGAATTGCTTGAACCCTGGAGGCAGAGGTTGCAGTAAGCAGAGATTGCACCATTGCACTCCAGCCTCAGGAACAAGAGCAAAACTCTGTCTCAAAAAAAAAAAGAGCGCATAATCCTGGAACCATTGAAAAGGAGGAATTCAGATATTTGTTTTGAAACTAAGCAATCAGAAGGGTGAGGGGGCGGGAAGTGGGTGGATGATGAGAAATTGTTTAGTAAGTTCAACTTATGTTATGTGGGTAATGAAGACCCTGAAACTCGACTTCACCACTATGCAATCTATGCATGTAACAAAATTACACTTGTATCCCATAAACATATGTAAATTTTAAAAAATTAAAATAAGAAACCAAGCAATGTTTAATGGGAACTTTCTCTGAAAAACTCTATTGATCTCTTTTTTTTTTTTTTTTTTTTGTGAGGCGGAGTTTCGCTCTTGTTACCCAGGCTGGAGTGCAATGGCGCGATCTCGGCTCACCGCAACCTCCGCCTCCTGGGTTCAGGCAATTCTCCTGCCTCAGCCTCCTGAGTAGCTGGGACTACAGGCACCTGCCACCACGCCCAGCTAATTTTTTGTATTTTTAGTAGAGACGGGGTTTCACCATATTGGCCAGGCTGGTCTTAAGCTCCTGACCTTGTGATCCACCTGCCTTGAGCTCCCAAAGTGCTGAGATTACAGGCATGAGCCGCCATGAGCAGCCTAAGCTGGATCTCAAAGCCATGGCATGTTTGGATGTGATACCACAGACAATGCATAGATAGAATTTAATATGAGCAAAACAGCATTTTATTTTAAATGATTTTAAACCATCATTGACAAAATGAAGGAAGAACTGACTAGAGCCAGGGGAAAAGAGGTTCAGAAGTTTCTTGATGATCAATGAGTGTGATGACAGAAGTCTGGACATGGAGGCCGGGTGCGGTGTCTCACGCCTGTAATCCCAGCACTTTGGGAGGCTGAGGCGGGTGGATCACAAGGTCAAGAGATCGAGACCATCCTGGTCAACATGGTGAAACCCCGTCTCTACTAAAAATACAAAAAATTAGCTGGGCATGGTGGCGCATGCCTGTAATCCCAGCTACTCGGGAGGCTGAGGCAGGAGAATTGCCTGAACCCAGGAGGCAGAGGTTGTGGTGAGCTGAGATCGCGCCATTGCACTCCAGCCTGGGTAACAAGAGCGAAACTCCATCTCAAAAAAAAAAAAAGTCTGGACATGCAATATAATTTAAAAACAGATTAAAGGAGGCCAGCGCGGTGGCTCCTGCCTGTAATCTCAACACTTTAGGAGGCCGAGGCAGGAGGATCATGAGGTCAGGAGACGGAGACCATCCTGGCCAACATGGTGAAATCCCATCTCTACTAAAAATAAAAAAAAAAAAATCAGCTGGGCATGGTGGTGCACACCTGTAGTCCCGGCTACTCAGGAGGCTGAGGCAGGCGAATTGCTGGAACCTGGGAGGTGGAGGTTGCAGTGAGCTGAGATCTGGACACAGCATTCCAGCCTGGCGACAGAGTGAGACTTGGTCTCAAAAAAAAAATAGGTTAAAGGAAAAGGTAACAAGAGTTTTTAAAAGATTGCTCTCTGAGACCGAGAAGTAAAAGAAGAGCCTCAGAATTGTATCTGAGGAACAATTCTGTAGTGTGCATTTTTTAAAAAGAAAAGCCCAGGCTTAGCGTAACAAATCATTCATCTATGCCTCAAACAACTTCACACTTGGTTCCATAGATCAAGTTCCACACGAGTCAGAATCCCTGAAGGACATAACCCTATTAGCAACGGCAGTTATGAAGGATGTGAGAAGTGGAAATTGACCTCTGTATTTCATTAGCAGTCCTCATCAGAGCAGAAGTGGGACAATACAATGTCTGGAGGACTGGACAATTCGTTACAAGTGAAAAAGGGGTTCTGACATCCATTGTGAATATTGCTAGCCTGAGACAAACTCATCTCGTTCCTCCTTTAACTCTTCTGCCTAACCTTGTCAAGTTGCTGCAGGAAAGAAAGATGCTTCTTTGTAGTCGGACATAAGTTTAGGCTATCTGTGATAAATCATGCCAAGCATGATTCTGACCTACTTCTTGGTCCTGGATAGGACTATAATGATGATATTCTAGAAACAAGGTCCAAATCTTCCCACACAAAGGTCTGTACCTGTCAAAGCAGTGAAATGGCAGACCGGCTTTTTCAAGCACTGCTAAAGGACGGGAGCTAAAGAACAGACTTAGCAGAGTGGGGCAGAAAATGAAAAACCCAAGTAACAAGCAGGAAGAAATCTACAACGGTGGGTAGTTGTCTGACAGGCACATACTTGTGGGTGAAGGATGCTACTAGGTTCACAACCTAGTAGCAAGATACAGTATGTCCAAACAAGCAATGTCAGGGGGTCTGAGAGCAGGTAACAGGGACCCCAGCTTAAGACTCTGAGTTCAGGCAGAGCACTCAGCATACTGGGGGACCTGGAGGGAAGGACAACATCCAAAAGACAGGGTCACAGCAGAAGACCAGGAGACATTCAGGAATGGAGAATGAGACGGTGGATGACTATTAGAACTGAGAAAAAGGCAGGGTTTTTTGTTCAAGAGAACAATGCCAGTGATTCAGTTACTAGAAATAAGTATGAAGAGGACAGACAGCGAAGCTTCCTTGATGAATGAATTTATTTAATAATAAATATTATGCATTTATTTTTAATAATTAGACATTAGATAAGAGTTCTAAGATAAAAAGATTGTCTCTAACATTTTATTAATCATCCAATCCTTTTCTATCAATGCTTTTCTTTAAAAATTGCATTATCAGCTAGGCACGGTGACTCACACCTGTAATCCCAGTACTTTGAGAGGCCAAAGCAGGCTGATTGCTGGAGCCCAGGAGAGTGAGACCACCCTGAGCAATATGGCAAAACTCTATCTCCACAAAAAATACAAAAATAAGCCAGGCAGTCCCAGCGACCTGGAAAGTTGAGGCAGGAGGATCAGTTGAGCCAGGGAAATGAGGTTCCAATGAGCTGTGTTTCCACTACTGCACTTGTCACTACTACAGCCTGGGTGACAGAATGAGATCCAGCCTCAAAAAAAAAAAGAAAAAATATATATATATAATCTGTTTAGCTTTATCTTTTTAAATTTTGACTAAATTTTCAAGCAGCCATTTCTCTGAATGGTTTCAGATAGTTTCCAGAGAAAGGAAAACAGGTTGTTGGCTAAATACCAAAGTGCACTTCATCGTTAGAAAGAAGCACACCAATTTTCATTTTCTCCACCTTTATTAAGTACAGATTTTTTTTGTTTCTCATCCAGAAAGTTCTGTATTATCAGGGCAATGCTAACTCCAGCATAAATGATACAGAAACTATTAATATGTTATGTCTATGATGAAACTGAAGTCGAAAACAAAAGTGTTTCAAAAAGAGAAGTAAAAAAATGGAAGGGGGAAAAGGCAAAATATTCTGCCTTCCAAGTTAGATAGATATTTGTATGAAAGCATGTGTTTCAAGAGCAATGTAAACTTTTTATGGCTCTTACCTCTCTATATTTGAATCCGGGGGATGTTTCACCTGCTTATTAGTGAAAGAAAAAAGACTACACTTAGTAAATTAAGTATTTTTTAAAACTCTTTTTTTGCTCAGAACCAGCTCCACCCAAATCACTCTTCGCAGTGAACAAAACACAGACTTCAGTGACTTTGCTGTGGGTGGAAGAGGGAATAGCTGATTTCTTTGAAGTTTTCTGTCAACAAGTTGGCTCCAGTCAGAAAACCAAACTTCAGGTACTGTACCTTTTGATTTACCTTTTCTCTGTTAATTTTAATTAAGGCTAATTATCTGGGCAACAAAAAGAATCTTCTATTCCTTTGAACTATATAAAATGAAAACTGTTTATTTGCTCTTTTGTGTTTCAGTGATAGCAATTAACAGGATGCTTAGACCAAGCCAAAAAGATATGATGAGAACTTTTCTCTTTGTCTGTATCATTTGTCCCTAATTCATAACGACTCCAGGTCAGACAAAGGAATAAAGGAAGAAGCCCATTGAATTGATGAAGGGAATGAAGACTCTATCATATAAAATATAATTTAACAAACATAAACCAATTGCCGATTATATAAAAGGCACTGTACAGTACACATATAATAGAATCAGTATTCGCCTTCAAAATATTTTTATATGGTATGGACATTGCATATGTATAGAAAAAAGTAAAGTAAAATATAAGTACCACAAGAGAGGTCCATACTACCAAGAGAATTTAACAGAAACGTGCGTATCTAGTTTGTAAGGGGAACCGTTTTGTTGCAAAATGAAGGCTGACAGAAGGCTGTTGCTAAAGCTCTAGAATTACGAATGTCAGGTCTGATAGAAAGAGCTGTTCACCAAGTCAGAATGAATGGCAGGAAAGAGATGAACCTGCAGTTCTAGGAGTGGCAAAACCACAAGGAAAAAATATTTCACAGGCCAGAGGTGGAAGGAAAAGGACAGATTTGTTAGGGACTTTACATCATACAGTGTGTAGACTAATATGTGAACATAAGTAACTGATTTTTTAAAATAATGAAGTTCATGAGATTGAGAAGAAAAAAGGATTGCTGGGAGTGCAAATCTTTTCATACTGAATGCTAAGATAATTTGCTTTGATTCCTTTCTCCTTTTGATATTCCCTTCTACAAATGTATCTCTTGTTGATTTGTACTGAACAGCTGAATCTTCTCTATTCTAAGAATCCATTTGGAAAATAACTGCTCTGCCAATAATGGATTTTCTTCTCTATAGCTACAGTGATGCCTTCCTTTAAAAAACAATGGTTAGTTAGCTACTTACAACTGAGTCCTATCGGCAAAAGTCTTTCCTTAGAATAATTCTTCTACAGAATAGTGAAAGAGATGGAAGTGGAAGAAAATGCTGACGGCTCTCGTCTCTTTACGCAAAGCTGTTTCAAAATCTTGTTTTGAAAAGATGCTGGCTCATCTTTTGATACTGTACAGTAGTACTTGTCACTAGTCTGGCCATGGGTTCACCAAGTTAGCAACGTTTTTGACTCATGAATAGGTCAATACTAAATGTTTCTGAGGGCGGAAAGTTGCTATGTCTTTAGTGGATCTTACCTAAAAGCTGAGAATGTAGTCAAAGGGGTAGTGTCCTTAATATATAAAGAATTGCTGCAAGTCAAAAGGCAAAAACGAACAACCCAAAACAAATGTTTTATAGAAAAACAAATACAGAAGTCTCTTAAACAGATGAAAAATTGAGCAGCCTCACTTATGGTTAAAAAATGCAAAATAAAACCACAATATACAATTTTCACTAATAATATTGGAAAAGCTCAGTTTGAGAATGTATGGTGTTGGAAAGAAGGTAGGGAAGCAGGGACTGTCGTGGATTAATGCCATGGATGAGGAACTTGAAAAATGTCTGTAGAGAACTATTTTTCAATAGCTTTCAAAATTTTAAATGTGCACTTTTTTGACTTGGCACTTCAAAGAATGTAACATTAGCAAAGAACATATGAATATATGCTTATGTGTGTATGTTCACACATATTACATGCATGCATTGTCTGTATATATGTATATGTGTGTGTGTGTGTCTTCCCAAATTTGTGAAATGATGTTCATTGCAGTATTATTTGCAATAGCAAAAAATCAGAGGTCATTTACACATTCATCAGTGGAGATTCACTAAACAAAGTACTGTATGTCCTTTCAATGGATTTCTATGCAGCCCTTAAAAAGAAGAAAATAGCTTAATCTGTACTGAGATGGAAAAAGCACCAAAATACATTGATAACTAAGATAAAAAATAAGCAGAACAGTGTGTAAGCTAAGCCATCACTTCTGTTTTTTAACTATGTCATATATGTTTATACATCCATAAAATGCATATGGGAAGAAAAATAATGCCTGACAACAATGGCTCCGTCCATGGAAGGGAATTGGTCAGATGGGGAATGGGGAAAGAAGGAAACATTTTTCAATGCTATCCTTTGTCATCTTGTACATTTTTACTCCGTCAATCTATTACCAACTCAACTATGAAAAGTATGTCTTAAAAAGATAGATGAAGATAACCTAAATGTATCTTATTTTCTGAAATCCCAGGAACCAGTTGCTGTTTCTTCTCATGTCGTGACAATCTCCAGCCTTCTTCCTGCCACTGCCTACAACTGTAGTGTCACCAGCTTTAGCCATGACAGCCCCAGTGTCCCTACGTTCATAGCCGTCTCAACAATGGGTAATTATACACACTAGTGGAATATGGTCTTTGGAAGTTCTTCCCATATTTTTCCATAATTTTCTCACTTTTTCTTTTTGGAAAAAAAAATCCATATATATATGCATATGTATTTTTTAATGGTACTGATATTCCACCAAGAAATCTCAAGGTCCAGGGCCAGAGTCCTTAATTTCAATCCCAAGGTGCACTTGCTAGCTATGGAGTTAAAGAAAGACATTCGGTGTCTCTGAGCTTTTCTTTCTTCTGTAAATTTGAATAATAAGTGACTTCCTTAGTTTTTTTGAAGCTTAGAAGTAAAATACTTAAAGCCTTAGTATGTGCTCTCTAAGTGCTAGTTGGGAATTTATCTCATCTTTTTCAGGAATAGGCACAGTACCCTCATCAATCCAATTTCATCTATTTAGCCTTAACCTTCATCTGTCACCGAACAGAGAACGACATAATTGATTACTGGGTCAAAGCAAGAAAGTTTCCAATCCAGCCAAAAGTATAAGATGGAAAATTAGAGATTAATGAAAGCCCTGGAATGATGCTGTTTATTTCTTTATTCTTTCTCTGAGTTGTATTACATATGTTTCTCCCAGTTTATTAGAGTCTGATTCTGCAACCTGAGACCCTCTATGAGGTTTCCTTTAATAAAGCTACTCATATCTCATCATTGCTTTACTGGTTTAGTTTCAAACATTCTGTAATATTAGTCATATATGTAGCTGCTATATTCAGGGATGACTGGAGCGGACTGTTTTCTTTTTTCTTTTTCTTTTTGGTTTTCTGTTTTTAATTTTTGTTTTTTCATAAGGGAGGACAAAAAATATACCTGCTAAATATTTTAATTGTCTCTCATTCCTACATCCTTGTACAGTTTTTTAAAGTATACAGTTGAACATGAATAACGAGAGGGTTAGAAGTGCTGACTTCTACATAGTTCAAAATCCACATACAATTTTTAACTCCTCCAGAGCTTAACTACTCAGAGACTACTGTTGAGCAGAAGTCTTTCTAATAATGTAGACGGTTGATTAACACATGTTTGTATTTTACACATATTTTATATTGTATTCTTACAATAAAGTAAGCTACAGAACGTAAAATGTCATTAAGCAAATCATAAGGAAGAGAAAATATATTTCCTATTCTTTAAGTGGGAGCAGATCTTCAAAAAGATCTCCCTCATGGTCTCCACATCGAGTCGAATGAGGAAGAAGAGGGTTTGGTCTTGCTGTGTCAAGGGTGGCAGAGGGGGAAGATAATCTGCATATATGTGAACCTGCACAGTTAAGACTTATTTTGTTCAAGGGTCAACTGTACCTTAATGTCCATCATTCCTTGTCAGTTCCGTGACAACACTGTACAGCATTATTAAACTTATTTACAAATGAGGCCCGTAGGACAGATGAAATGACTTCTCCAAATAGCAGTTAATACTCAAGTGAACAACTCTTCTGACCATGAGTCTATTGTTCTTTCTGTTTAAGCACTCTGCCCATAAACTGGAGCCAAGCTGGCCCACATGGGAAATGAGAAATACCCAACACCTTAGGGATCAGATGTGCTCGCTCATTGTGCGATTTTATGATCAATGCAAAAGATGATATGAGTCCTCAGGCCCATTTTAAAGAGTTTTATGCAAACATTTAACCTATGTTCCTGCCTTTGATATCCTGTTCTTCTGCATAGTTTGAAGGAGTAGACAATGTGTAAGTGCCATAGGAGACAAGACTTTATATAGAGTACATAAAAAGGACGCGACCCCTGTTCTTCAGGGCTCTACAACCTATTAATAGGTTTAATCTCCTGAGCTGTGCAGATGGAAAACCTCTAAACATATGGCCACAAGTCATCAGAATGCCTGCTTCTAGTAATGTGTAAAGTGCTTCAGCAGATGGTAGTTTGCTAATGTCTTTTTCATATACATTATTAGTTGTAAGCAAAGTATACAGTTGTGCTTTCTGACTTCAAAATTATGGGCATAAAATAAGTTGCCACCCTCTCAGCTTGTGAAAATGTTAAAGAGTGATAATGCGTGATAATTACTTCTATATTTTTAGCTTTTGAATGAATTTAAACTGTGGCACAGTTATTCTTCATTCTTCAGTTTCCCTTTATAAGAATATCCTGAATGTTGTAGGCCTTTGAAATTGACTCAATTCTTCCAGACACCTGAATACCATTTATCAGTCTAGTTTGCGAAGTTGCAGTTAACCAGGAAGAGGTCATTGTCGGCTTGGGGAACATGATTGTTATTATTAGTAGTATCATCATAAGTTCACCTGCTCTTAAGACTAGATGAGAAACAATGGTTCTGTTTGGTTCCCTGTAACAGAACCTGTGATGAAAATGCACAACTTATCTCTTTAGTTACAGAAATGAATCCCAACGTGGTCGTGATCTCTGTGCTGGCCATCCTTAGCACACTTTTAATTGGACTGTTGCTTGTTACCCTCATTATTCTTAGGAAAAAGCATCTGCAGATGGCTAGGTAAGTTTTATTAATCTTTTATCCACAATGTTTAAAATATCCTTATCTGCCATATATGTATTGTTTTTGCAGACTTCAGTTGTATAGCTGTAAATTTGATTTTAGTTTTCAGCGTCTGTTTCTATTTTGTGTGTTTTCTAAGTAGACTTTTAAACATCATGTTGGAAAATATTTCCATTGACATGAGATAGTGAAGGATTGCTTGTTTACACAAAGTCAGACCTCTTGCTATCAAATCGTGGCATTTGAAGTAGCCCATATATGGCGACCTATTACATTTGGGTACTTTCAAACATGTTTGGAGTATAAGAAATATCTATGCCTGTTCAGTATAATTAATGAAAAAAGTTAATAAAAACAAAGGTGACCAGAAAGAATGGGAGGGAATCCTCTCCATAAATTTAAGCTGTTTTATTGGAAAATATTTGTACAGATTATGATTAGGTCCATTAGTAGTCTCTATTCATTTTATTCTTATTACTCAGAGTTGCAGCCAGCTTAATTTTTCTTGCAGTTAGAAAAGTCTTTGATTTATGATGTCAGTTCTTCTCTGTTCCTTTGACCACCAATGCACTGCTCAATGACCATCAGAGCACATTCTCAAGTGCTTTCTGTGGCCCCCTCTATTATCAGAACAATCTACCAATTCCCTTAAAAACTGTCGCTTATTTGAATACTACTTGGTTTGAGAAACTTGGTTAAAATTTATATTTACCTAATATTAACCTGATGAATTATAAGTTAGCATGTTTCTTCTGTCTCAGAATTCTATCACTCACATATTCATAAGTAAATTCATCCATCCAAAAGTGATGTAATCAGTGCCTGACATGGCACATCCAAAGAAAAATCAGACATCAAAGCTGTCCACTAGGAACTTACCCACCTATCTGGATAGACAAATAGATATATTTAAAGGCACAAGCTAACATGTAGGGTAAGAAGATTAAAAACAAGATCCCACAAAAGTAGAGAATAAAGACTAATTCAGAATGTGAAATTAGCTTCTTGAAGGTTGGCATTTGAATAAATCTTGAAAGGATAAGAAGAGATGGGATTACACTGTGACTTCAGTGGAGAGCTCTGAAATTATACTCACTGCTTAAAGTCAGATCTTTTTTTCTTTTTCCTTTCTTTTTTTCTTTTAGACAGAGTCTTACTCTGTCACCCAGGCTGGAGTGCAATGGCACCATCTCTGCTCACTGCAACCTCCGCCTCTCAGGTTCAAGTGATTCTCCTGCCTCAGCCTCCCGAGTGGCTAGGATTACAGGCACGCACCACTATGCCTAGCTAATTTTTGTATTTTTAGGAGAGACAGAGTTTCACCATGTTGGCCAGGCTGGTCTCAAACTCCTGACATCAAATGATCTGCCCACCTCGGCCTCCCAAAGTGTTGGGACTACAGGCGTGAGTCACCATACTCGGCCTCCTTGAAGTCAAATCTTGACTTCCAACTTGGTTAATTTGTGTAGGTCACTGAATCTTCATGCATTCATGTTACAAAATTGATACATACATGACAGTATATGAAACAGACAAAAATATGTGCCTTCAGGAGCTTATATTCTAGTGGGAGAAATAGACAATAAACACTAAAGATGTAAGGAAAACATTGCACCGTATGTTTGCAGGTGGTAAGAAAAAGAAGCAAAGCCAAGTAAGGGAAATAAGCAGCACCAGTGTGGGAAGAGGGGCCCTGGGACGTGGGTAGGCTTCACTGAAATAGTGGCATTGGAGCAAAGACTTGCAGCCCGGGAGGGAGGTAGCCTGTGTTATCTGTGGGAAGAGTGTGCCCAGTAGCAAGAACAACTGGTGTAAAGGCCCAGGGGTAGGAGCAGGACTGGGATGTTCAAAGTGTAGCCGAGTGACTAAAGCGGAGGAAGACAAGGGTAGAAGGCGATGCCAGGTCACACAGGGCTTCATAAGCCATTGGAAGGACTTTGGCTTTTACTCAGTAAAACGGGCAGGCATTGCAGCTAGGGAAGATTAACGGCATCTGACTTAGATTTAACACTTTCGTTTTGACTTTTTTTTTAGACAGTCTTGCTCTGTTGCCAGGCACCAGGCTGGAGTGCAGTGGTGTGATCTCAGCTCACTGCAACCTCCGTCTCCCAGGTTCAAGCAATTCTCCTGCCTCAGCCTCCCAGGCAGCTGGGACCACAGGTGTGTGCCACCATGCCCAGCTAATTTTTGTTTTGTTTTTAGTAGAGACAGGGTTTCACCATGGTCTCGATCTCTTGACCTCATGATCCGCCCGCCTCAGCCTCCCAAAGTGCTGGGATTGCAGGCATGAGCCACCATGCCTGGCCTCGTTTTGACTTTTATGTAGAAAACAGGATGTATTGGGGCCAGGAGAGAGGCAGACATATCAATGGTGGTAGCCAGGAATCCAGGCAAGAGATGGTAATAGCTCAGCCCAGAGTAGCAGCACTGAAGGCAGAGAGAAGCCATCAGATTCTGAATGTATTTTGAAAATAGGAGCAACAGGATTTGCTAATAAGTTGATGTGGAATGGAAATGAAAAAAAGGAGTTGAAGGTAACTCCAAGCTTTTGGCCCTAGCACTTGAAAGAATGGAGTTGCCATCAACTGAGAGAGGATTCCAGGTCAGAGTTGGGGGAACATCGAGACTTCAGTTTTGAAAATTGTATTAGTCAGGGTTCTCTAGAGGGACAAAACTAAAAGGAAAGATATAGATATAGATACAGATATAGACATAATTCCCATATATATTATTATAATAATACTTAATAAACTCCCAGATATATGCACATATGCATATACACACATATATATGTGCATGTATATGTGAATTTATTAAGTATAATTTTAATATATATGGGAGTTTATTAAATATTAACTTACACAATCACAAGTTTCTATGATAGGCTGAAGAGCAGCTGAAGAACAGCTGAGAAGCAAGGAGAGCCAGTCTGAATCTCAAAACTGAAGAACTTAGAGTCCAATGTGCAAGGTCCGGAAGCATCCAGCACCAGAGAAAGTTGAAGGCTGAGAGCTAGGCCTGTCTCTCCTTTTCATGTTTTTCTGCCTGCTTTATAGTCGCTGGCAGCTGGTTACATAGTGCCCACCCAATTAAGAGTGGGTCTGCCTCTCCCAGCCCACTGACTCAAATGTTAATCTCCTTTGGCAACACTCCTACAGACACACCCAGGATCAATACTTTGTATCCTTCAATCCAATCAATTTGACACTCAGTATAAACCATCACAGAAATGTTAAGTTTGAGATAACCTGCAAGTGTAGGTGCAGAGTAGCCAGCTGAGCATAAACGTCTAATGTTAGAGAGAGAATTCTTGGTTGAAGATATAAAGTTGAGAGTTGTTGGCCAGGCACGGTGACTCATGCCTATAATCCCACCATTTTGGGAGGCAGAGGCGGACAGATCACTTGAGGCCAGGAGTTTGAGACCAGCCTGGCCAACATGGTAAAAACCATCTCTACTAAAAATACAAAAAATTAGCCAGGTGTGGCGGTGGTGAGCGCCTGTAATCCCAGCTACTTGGGAGGCTGAGGCAGGAGACTCACTTGAACCCAAGAGGCGGAAGTTGCAGTGAGCCAAGATCATGCCACTGCACTCCAGCCTGGGTGACTGAATGACGCTCTGTCTCAGACAAACGAAAGAATTGTTAGTATATAAATTGCTCTAGAGCTTTAGACTGGATGAAATTCAGGAAGTAAAAGTAAAAGAAGAAGTCCGTGGATTAAGCACCGGAACAATCAACGTTAAGGTTTTCAGGGAGAAAAGAAGATAACAGTAAGAGATTGACGAGAGGCAGCCAGTGGACTGTAAGGACAACTAAGGGAGCGTGGTG
Source organism: Saguinus oedipus (assembly GCA_031835075.1). Lineage (NCBI taxonomy): Eukaryota > Metazoa > Chordata > Mammalia > Primates > Cebidae > Saguinus > Saguinus oedipus. Next base: position 6,222,426 of record CM063177.1, on the reverse strand, counting down.
GCCTGGAAGCCAGGGGAAGAATGTGTATGCAGAAGAGACGGTAATCGGCCCTGTATCAGTAGATACTTAGCATTAATGCAGTAATAACATAGCATAGTACTCAACGTATAGAAAGTGTGCAGTAAATATTAGCTCACAGTAGTAATGGTGGAGGAAGTGGTCATAGATACAGTAATGCAAGTAGCAGTATTTCTGAGCATTTTTGTGGTACATACCACAGATATTCAGGAGCGGGTGGTTCTGATTCTTTCAGCTAGTTTTTACAACAGAGATTCCCATCATTTTTCGTGCCATGACCATTTTTGGCAGTCTGGTGAACGCTTCTAAGAATAATGCTTCCATCTTATGTGCCTAAAGTAAAATTCACAGGAGGCTGCCCTCGGTGGCACATGCCTGTAATCACTTTGGGAGGCCGAGGCGGGTAGATCACCTGAGGTTGGGAGTTTGAGACCAGCCTGACCAACATGGAGAAACCCCGTCTCTACCAAAAATTTAAAAAATTAGCTAGGCGCAGTGATGCATGCCTATAATCCCAGCTACTCCAGAGGTTGAGGCAGGAGAATCGCTTGAACACAGGAGGCAGAGGTTGCGGTGAGCTGAGATCACGCCATTGCACTCCAGCCTGGGCAACAAGAGTGAAACTCCATCTCAAAAAAAACAGTAAATAAATAAATAATAAAATACATAGAATCATATGACTATATTGAAATATGATAATCATAATATTTAAAAAACACATCTGTTGTGTGCTTTTTAATTAATACATTAACTGTTGATATGTAATAGTCTAACAATTTCATCGTGGTGATGAATATGACCAATATTTCAAGATATCTGCAGGAAGTCTATTATTTAAAAATATGTAATTTCTATTGTTAGCTAATCACACATGTGGATATTCTGATAGTTTGGTACCCACTTTAATGATAGAAGGGACTGCTAAGGTTAGTCACAGGTTGTGAAAATAAATATGTATCTTTTTCCCACATATGTTCCTAGAGTCCTAAATTCTACCCTTGGAACCCCACATTAGAGCCCTTGAATGGGAGATAAAATAAATCCCATATATAGGAAATCGACATAGGAAAATTCATTAATGATGTGTAACTTATAATACACCATGATATTATATTAGTGTATCTTTTTCAAAAGAAAAAAATTGTTCTTGGAACACCCTAATAAGAACAGGTAGATAATTCAAATAATTAGCACATTGTGCCAGTAATGTCAAAATGTCTGTTTCAGTCGGAATATTAAACCAATTATTTCCATATAAAGAAAAAATGAGATACATGAGCCCCAATGAACTATGTTATTCATGCATGAAATTAGTCAAAAGGCAGAGAAGGCATGAGAATATGTTTACTTTTGCACTACTTCTGGGAAAAAAACTTCAATAGTGTTTTTACTAGCAGATTAATAGGCCACATTCTGGATAATAGACATGCCAGAAGCTTGCTTATTTCAATTCATACTGCTCTTTAATTCTAATCTCAAGTGATGAATAATATGGGCATGACAATATAAGAGAAAGATTTTGGAGGAAGTAAACAATCCACTTGATCCACTACCTTTTTAGAGAGGAAATAAAAATGCCATAAAATAAAACCTACAAAGAATTTTTGCTAAAGATGCATAATCCTCAGTTCATATATGAGAGTTTCTGTTACTATTGAAGGCTTTGTAAAATAAATAAATAAATAACTATTATACCCCAAATAGTTCAAATATTTATTTTAGAATTATGAATACCCTTTGGAAAGGATGGTGAAGTGAATTGTTTTGGCCTCAAATGTTTTGATTGGCAAACTTGCAAAAGATTATTTCATTTTGTTTTATCTTTCTGGTTTGCATTGCATGCCAAAATGGAGCATATGGAACTTGTATTTGCTATTTTCTTCATTTAATGTTGTGATGACAAGCTAGTAAAGGCTCTCTTTACTTGTATGTCAAGGTAAGAATGCTTTGTCATGCAGTGTCCTCGATTTTGTGGTTCCTTTCAAACAGGGAGTGTGGAGCGGGTACATTTGTCAACTTTGCATCTTTAGAGAGGGATGGAAAACTTCCATACAACTGGTGAGTATTGTTTTGGAACAAGCTTCTACATGGTTTAACTATGCTGTGTGTGCTCCAAAGTTGGTTTTACTGTCTTTTGGGGATAGTTTTGCCCGATTCTCCTTTTGTAATTTCAGTGATGGTAGACTTTCAATAGCTAGATCTTTGCAGAGTATAACGGCTTACATAAGCTCAGTGCAGTTCTGAAGTGGGGAAAACATCGTAGTCTGCTCTGTATTTACAGTATTAAGCAAAGGAATGAAACAGTTGTGCACAAGAGCCCATAACTGTGCTGAAGAAGGGCTTAAATGCAGGGGCCACACTGAACAAGTAGTGGATAAAGGCACGAGAAGAGATTCCAATGAAGCAGCATGAGACACAGCAGCACCTCCATTTTATTTTATTTTATTTTATTGTTTATTGTTTTGTATTTTAGGGGGAGACAGGATCTTCCTCTTTGGTCATCCAGGCTGGAGTGCAGGACAATCTCGGCTCATTGCAATTTCTGCCTCCTGGGTTCAAGCAGTCTTCCCACCTCAGCCTCCCGAGTAACTGGGCCTACATGCATGCACCACCACATCTGGCTAATTTTTAATATTTGTAGAAATGAGTTCTCACTATATTTCCCAGGCTGGTCTCGAACTCCTAGGCCAAAGTGATCCTCTCACTTCAGCCTCCCAAAGTGCTAGGATTACAGGCATGAGCCACCATGCCCACCCAGCATCTCTATTTTAAACTCACATTTCAGTGCCTGAGGAGATAAGAGCCATGACTTCTGTTGAAAAAATTATACAGCCCAGGCCAGGTGTGGTGGCTCAAGCCTGTAATCTCAGCACTTTGGGAGGCCAAGGCAGGTGGATCACAAGGTCAGTTCAAGACCAGCCTGGCCAACATGCTGAAACCTCATCCCTACTAAAGATACAAAAACTTAGCTGGGCATGGAGGTGAACACCTGTAATCCCAGCTACTCCAGAGGCTGAGGCAGGAGAATCGCTTGGCCCGAAAGGTGGAGGTTGCAGTGAACCAAGATCGTGCCATTGCACTCCAGCCTGGGTGACAGGGTGAAACTCGGTCTAAAAAAAAAAAAAAAAATTATACAGCCCAGTATTCAGTTCTCATCCTTACACATAAATAAATATGAAAGCCAAGGAAATTTCGTAAGAAAACGTGGCTTCATTTTTTTCCTTATGCTTGAGAATTAAGGACTTGGAGGGAGGAAGTGTTCAAATTTTAAAGAGCATTGTCAAGAGATTAAATTGGTTGACATTACATCTGACAATGATAGATGAAAATTAACAATCCCATTCAGTTCAATTACTGCCCAACAAAAGTACTAATTAAGTAAATATTTAACATAAAGCTAGTACTATTTATATGGTCTGGTTTGTTTCTTTTGCAAGCAATGATGCAAAGTATATGTAAATGAATATATGTCATATTAATCATTGTTAAGTTATTTCTTTCTGTTTTCTAACTCCCTAAAATGGTTAATCTTAAAGAAATATATATATGGAAGACTGGAAATTTTACAGAATCAACGAGGGAGGGAGAACTTTATTTAGGACATAAATTTTACTTCCCTCAGTGTAGCTGATACTCACTCTAGTTGAAACTCTAGTTGAAACCAGATTCTTTTTAAAAATACAATATGTTGTGCCATTTTAAAACTGTAACATGAATAGAATGTTACTATTAAAATACAATTAACCCAACTGTGAAGAAAAAGAAATCCATCAACCCTTGGTGGTGTAAAGTTAGGAAACATTACTAAGTTTGTTCAGATATATTAGCACTCTTTCCAAAATTAAAAAATTGACTCACTGGTACTTGTTTCTTGCCTGGTTCACCCCTTTAAAAGGCCCAGTGGGAGAGGAGTGATGAGTGGCCCATCTAGGGACCAATCCGATTATATATATTTAATATTTGTGACTCATGAGAGTTATGTATTAACTAACTTCACAGCCACCCACAATTCATAGAATTTATGAAAGACCAGTCATGGGAGAACTGAGGCAAAGAGAATTCACTTCAGGATCTTCCTGTAAAATCAAGCACATCTTCCTGCAGCTCTTCAGAAAGACAGTTTTGCAGACCCTAGCATTTTCTAGCTGACTGAGAATAGATATCTCAGTGATGATTTGTAATAACTGAAGTGACAAGGTGACAGTATTTTTTCCCCTAATTCTCAGAATAACTACAGATATAGTCACAGGATATGTTTAAATCTACATTAATGGGTGTTCTGTTTGACAAGTAGTTTGAATATCTGAAACCAGGCATTTTAAATCAACAGTCTGACTTAGAATTTAGGTGAAACTGGACTATTTTGCTCCTACTTAGATGAATATCAGTGAGGTCACAGGTTAAGTAGTTAATGAGCTATTTATCTTGAATGAATGATATTCATCCATACCTCCGAGTATCATCCATACCTCTGTTTCAAGGGTTATATTCATAAATTTTATGGTAATTTAAAAATACAGAAAGTCACACTTAGTAGTGCAGCTTTATAAGAATGTCTCTTAAAAGCTTAGTCTTCGCTGGAATCAGTACATGTAAACTGACCATTTTTATTCTCTCACACAAGCTGCTGTTTAGCTGTCACATAATGTCACAGAGGTTTCTTAAAATAGGCTTAACCATTGGAAGAATAATACCCAACAATAAGACTCAAGATAAGTAATGAGGCATTTAAGTGCTTCATTTGATGGAATATGAAATGTAATCACCTAGTAGCAGTCTAATTGACACAAAATAAGCAGAAAGAAATATATCTGATTACAATAAGGTCATGTGTGAATAAGAACTGATTTTATCAATATTGCAGCATTTAAGCCCTCACATTTATATTTCACAGGATGGGTTAATATTTAGTTGTAATTAAGGTGCTTGCCATATTAATTGATCCCCGTAGGTAATTAACTGATATCTATTCACAGTTTATGTTACTAACTCTTGCAACTTTTTCGTCTTTCCATCTGTTATCTATTAATGCACACAGGCGTAGGAGTATATTTGCTTTCTTAACCCTGCTACCTTCATGTCTTTGGACTGATTATCTTTTGGCATTTTATATTAATCCTTGGTAAGTGATTTCTTTTTTACTGTTTAACACAGACTCTTTAAAAGTTAGCTTTCAAGACATAAACAAAAAGGAAAGTTTCTTTTTGACTATTTTATATGTTCAGTAACACCTAAAGTTATTAATCATGTATTGAAGTGGATTAAAGTAATTAATGGTACAAAGATGTTAACTATAATGTTTTCTCAGTTAAATTTATTTCTCATGATGCTCTTGGCAAGCTTTTTCCCCCCGTTGAGTACTAGTTATTTGTTTCTTCATTGAGTCAATCCATTGGCTTTCATCTTTATAAATAATGCTCTCCATTTTCCATTATCGTCTTCATCCATTAGAAAGCTCCAAATTTCCAAGGAAGAAACACATTAAGATGGAGTAATCAGAGTGTATTAATCCCCTGTATCTGAGGGCTCCTGTTTTTATAATAATGCTAACTCAGTGACTATTGAATAGCTGACTGTGTGCAAGCCTCTTTGTATAATTATCTTATTTAATTCTCCCCCACAATCCTTCAGAGTATTATTAGTCCCATTTTAGAGATATGGAGGCTTGAGGAGATTAACTGTCTTAATAGCACATTCCGCTATATAGAAAATCCAGACTCCAAACTCAGGTCGCTCTGAAATCTACTCTTCCTCTGTAAAGAGCAGTCTTCTTTACTTATAGATCATTTTAATGATCAAATCTTGAAGTGTTCCTTTTGACTTTTTAATATGTAATAATAATAGTAACCTTGAATTATGAGACTAAAGAATCAAGAACTATTTCTTTTCCTGTGCTGTAAGATAAAAGGTAGCAGTTTCCCATGGAACTGACAAAAAAATCATTGTCCTTAAATATTAATACCTAGTGTTTAGGTTCTAAATTATGTACAAACAGAACCATAAATGTGGACAACTTGAAAAGGTCTCAGAAGAAAACAATAAAAATACAGACTGGAAAAAAATAGCTTATAGGGTGTGGGTGTGGGTGTGGGTGTGAAAAGCAATCTGGAGAGTTTATTTATTCAAAAAGACAGTTGAACAGATGTTCTTCGGCTTCTCTAAGGACAGAATAAATACAGCTGGCAGAATTTAGGATTTCAAGTTGCAGTGGAAGAAACATTAAAAAGGATTTCCTCGAAATAGAGATTGTTAATTCCAGAATTCATATCTTCCTTTCAAAAAGAGAGAGACTAGAGGAAAGCTTTTGAAACAAAGTAGACACGATGGATAAGTAATAAAGTCAGAAGATTGTGCTAGATGCTGAGGACCCATTCACTGTTATTCTAAGTTTGTTGTTATTAGTTTTTAGTATAGGGCTTCAGCACAGTCAACTCAATATTTTCAGTATTTGACAGATAGTTTTCAGGTACGAGTAGCACACATAAATTCCATTTTTACCTTCAAAATATATATTTACTTTTAACTGAACATCTACTAATCATCCTCAAATAGTCTATCAATGAAATACTGATAGCAAATACCCATAAAGTATCCCAGATTGCAATTAAAATGAAAGAAAGATACATATATTATTTCCCTGCTTAATTCTCTGAGACTTTCTCATTTTCCACAGTTCTTTTTCAAGCTTGTGAAAGGTAGGCCTGTGCAAATAAGCACATCTTCCTTAATAGGCCTCACTAATGAACCTACCTTCAAATTTCAGCAGCCCTCACAAGGTCTGCTATTTATAGTATCAATCAAATAGCATGAGACCCAACTTGTGGGGAGAAAATACCCTTCAGTAGTTTTTAGAAGAATCACCTTGAAACTGTAAATGGTTATCTCCAGGTGAGAAGAGAAGGCAAAAGGTAGAGCTCCATGGTGTCTGTCACTTCCAGTAAATTTCACACATAACAACTAGTGAAAACATACTAGATATAAACTGTGTTCTCAGCCCTAGGCTAGTGTACTGGCAGATACAAAACAAGTGAAATTCATGGTCCCCGCTCATTGAAGTACAGCTTCTACTCATGCAACCACTCAAATTCCCTGTTTGCTTCATCTAATCACGTGGTTATTTTCCCCTGCTTTCATTGGCTAAAGAGTCATTTTTAACCCCCCAATGATGTATTTGTCTTCATCTTTCACTTACCCTGTTAACAATAGCTGCAAATAACAGAGCCATCTCCCCCAATGCACACGGCCTAACACACTGTTCAACTTCCTTTCTCGACTGTCAATTTCTTGGAAATACATATTCCTGTTGATTTTCTAAACCCATCTGATGACACTAGTGGTTTGTACAAAAATCAAAAAACTCTTTCTCTCTCTCATAGTGTTGCTCGAATCTTTTCCCAGGTTGGTAGCAGAATCAGTGTGGAGGACCAGTGCCCAGTTAGGTTCGTCTCAGGACCATGTTCTGCAAGGATTTCTGACTTTCATAACTTAGAGTATATTTCTTATTGAAAGAAATCACTTAGATTCAGTGTTACTACTTTTTTTTTTTTTTTTTTTTTTTTTTTTGAGACGGAGTTTCGCTCTTGTTACCCAGGCTGGAGTGCAATGGCGCGATCTCGGCTCACCGCAACCTCCGCCTCCTGGGTTCAGGCAATTCTCCTGCCTCAGCCTCCTGAGTAGCTGGGATTACAGGCACGCGCCACCACGCCCAGCTAATTTTTTGTATCTTTAGTAGAGACAGGGTTTCACCATGCTGACCAGGATGGTCTCGATCTCTTGACCTCGTGATCCACCCGCCTCGGCCTCCCAAAGTGCTGGGATTACAGGCCTGAGCCACCGCGTCCGGCCCTTTTTTTTTTTTTTTTTTTTTACTGCCATAATGACCCTCCCGCTGTACTCCGGTCTTCATCTGCTTGTTCTCAACCGTAAGCAGATGGCAATTTGAACAGGAAGTGACGTTTAGTTGAAAATGCTCAGCTTTACTCATCATGATTGCATGTTCTATTTGAAGAATGATATAATCCTAAAGTCCTTTTTAAGATTTGGGAATGGTTTCTGCCTAGCTCATCAAAGAGTAAGCAGCACTGACAAAAGCAGAGACTTTTAGAGTTTTGTTTTGTTTTGTTTTAACCATTATAAATCCCATGTCCTTGGGATGGCTTTCCGAGACCGTCATAACCATGGTGAACACATGCAGAATGTAGCTTAACTTTTTGAAGTCATAGGATTTTGAAACTTACCTCATATAAGTGAAAGATAACAAAATTAAAAGTGCAAAGTCCTCTATGCATAGATGCTATACGTATGTCTGACGGGGTTCTTTATTGATTTGGAAAATCTTTTACAACGGAAAGGCGATACCCTACATGTCACACAAAATCGGCGCTGCAACAAGGGGACACATTGGCTCTTTCCAGAATGTGCTGAAGTTAAAATTGCTAGCAAAGCCTTCATTTGCATAAATTTTCCCTGGTTTTAGTCTTGGAATTAACACAGCAATTGAAAATATAGGGACATTTTATCAGTGTTGCTGTGAAGTTTCAGAATTCAATCCTGTCATGTTCCACAGCCTTAGGATACAGAAAGTCTTTGGAATCAGCAAGATCTAAATAAAACAAGGAAAACTGTGTACAAATCATTATTACTTATGCCAATAAGTATATGATAATATGTCACACAAACCATGTAGCGCAATTATACATTATATTGAAAGTTCATTCAATAATGAATGAGAGTGAAAGAAAAAAAAACGTGTCTCTCCTCCATGAATCAGGTTTCCACACAGCTGCCGATTTGTAGCAGCTTAATATTTCAGCACTGAATTTATTCAGTGTTATCCTCTCACACATATTTCTTACTGCCTAGTTTCCTTTCAAGTCTGTTTGGATAGGAAAGTACTTTTTTGTTCACTCCGATCACAAAATATGTTGGCAGCCTCCTGACTTTGCCGAGCTCCTAGTCACCTCCTCTGACATTCTGCTTTCTGAAAGCACTGAAGTAATTGGCTCTTACTGCAAGAAGTATATGTGGAATTCCTAAAGCTAACTAAATTATCATCACAGGGGCTGAATAAAAAACATGATCAATAAAGATTCCTTAAGGTTTCCAAATGCCTGTATGATACAGCTATGTCCAACACGACAGTGTTTTGTGAGGGGATCAGGGAGAGATAGGGTAAGGACTGAACTGTTTTTTCTCTCTAATCTCCAGTATGGAGGACAAAGAGGATGAGGGAGAAAAAATAGAACAGAATCCATTGAATGGATTGCTTTCACTTAGAAGTGGGAGGAAATTAAAACTACCTGAAACCACAAACACCGCTCAACTTCGTGGATGTGTTTCTATACTTCTGACCTGCGTTACTTTCTCTCCGTCTACAAGTCCCATTATTTCAATCAGAACATCACAAGCCCAAGTCTAGTATCCCATTCTTTAAGGAATCATTCAGTGAAATTCTGAGGGTAACATGGAAGAGATATTTTGTTTCAGTTCAATTGAATAGGCATTTACTGACCACTCACTATGTGTTTCATTCACTATGTTCAGCCCTGGGGAAAAGCTATAGTGTAGCAAGGTGTGTATCAGCAACTAACAGTCACATAGTGTGAGGAACTCTCCATTGCAAAGTGCTGTGAAGGCACAGACAAAGTAGTGCTTCATCCTGCTAAAAGCTTTCAGGGAGTGGAGACATCCAAATACCCACCATTCTAAATATAAATAAATATCTGGACACATTAAAGTACTAAGATCACAACTGGTTATTTACCACAGACTATTTATTTTCTGAAAACTTGGATGCTTACATCAAAATTACAAAAAACGTCTGAAAATTACTTACAAAAAAAATTTGCTATAATGTCACTCATACAGTCAATCACGTTTTAATATTTATTATTTATAGAAGATGATAAGAATATAATCACAAAGTGCTTCAGTAGATACTGTAGCCTTCGCTAACTCAGGTGCATTATCTTACTTGGTTGGGTGAAAACTATTACCCTAGTTATCCCCTAAACAAATGTGACTAAAGCATGCATTAGCATTTCCTGTGTTTAGCTTACAGACCAGTAATGATGAAAGGCAAGCAGATAATAGGTCCAGTTCTTCAGATAGCTTAAAAATTAGTTCAAGATGGAATAGAAACAATGCCATAGTAGAATTGTGTAATATACACATCCACACTGACAGCGCACATTCATATCCCCAAAGAAAAATGTCAGAAAAATATTATTTTAGTCTTTAATTAAAAAAAAATTCCACCCTCTCTTTATTAGTTCTCCATTTTATTCTCCAGTTCTCCCTTCCTGCCTGTCGAAACTGGAGTGTTCAGGTGGTAGATAGATATTCCTATATATTTACAAATTGCTTTAGCAACCTAATCGACAGCAGTTAGAAATTTTACTTCTAGACTCAGTTTTTAGCAAACAGGAAATACAACGGGCAGATATGTTCATGCAATCTAGTAGAGTTTTAAAACATGAATCTAAAATTATTATTATCTTCTCATTTAAGGAAAAGTTTTTAAACAAACCTGACATGTGTTTAATGAAAATTAAATAAAATTGAGGTACCTGATGTGATTATTTAAAGCTCTTCAAGTTTAATTATTATGTTAATCAATTCTTTTGCGCAGATAAATTTGTCTTTTCCTTTTTAATTATCAGGAGTAAAAATGGCTTAAAGAAGAGGAAACTGACAAAGTAAGTTTTTCTTACTATGTCATTTAAAAGGATGTCTGTTATAATTATCTTAGCATTCCAGTTAAAGATTGCTTGTCTTCAAATAGAAGGGATGCTTCGGAAAGAGGCAAATGCATGTTGCACTAGCTAAGCACAATAATGTATTGATCATTTATGCCTCAGTGGCAATGACTGCTGGAAAAGTGCATCACAGAAATCACATCAGCAATAAAGACAATGTTTATCATATCAAATCTGAGAGAATGGATTGTTAGTAATTTTTAAAGTCTTGGAGGAGGAAGTGTGGTATTCTAAATACAGTGTCTGAAAATCTAATATTCAGCACATGAAAGGGTTTCGGAAACCCTTTTAGTGTTTTGAAATTCTGTGTTTATTGCAGGAAAAGGCTTATACGCTATTTGATGCTATAATAAACACTTTGATAATGCTGTCTCAAAACCCTGTATAATAAGTAGAAAAGATAATTACTGTAGACTGTGGTTTTCCTTATCTTGAACCATTAAGTCAGAAGAGTTATGATCGTGGTGAGTGAAAATTAAACCTCAGTTGATTTCAAAAGCCTATTAGATTATCACCTCCATGCCTTTTCTTAGCTATAATTCTACATATGAGAAACGGAACTTTCCTTCAAATATAATTTGTTCCTGACACCTGCCTAGTATAACATTGGTGAATTAGTACAAGAAGGCAGTTAGGGGGTTCAGCCAGGTCTGTGGCATCTATGCTTATGGAAAGAAATCATGAATAATCCATGATATAATCCAAAAGAAAAGTTGACGGAAAAGTGTTTCTAGTTAGTCTTGAGTGGCATATAGTTTTATGGCATATATGGAAACAGAATAATGTTTTCTAAATCAATTTCATTTGTTTATTTATTTATTTATTTATTTATTTATTTATTTATTTATTTATTTATTTAGATGAAGTCTCACTCTGTCACCCAGGCTGGAGTGCAGTGGCACAATCTCAGCTACTGCAATCTCCATCTCCCTGTTTTGCAATCCTCCTGCCTCAGTCTCCCAAGTAGCTGGTACTACAGGCACACACAACCACGCCTGGCTAATTTTTGTATTTTTAGTAGAGACGGGGTTTCACCATACTGATCAGGCTATTCTCAAATTCCTGACCTTATGTGATCCATCTGCCTCAGCCTCCCAGAGTGCTGGGATTACAGGCGCGAGCCACTGTGCCCAGTTTCTAAGCCAATTTCAAACCAGTGTACATTCCACTGGCTCATACCAACTGATATAGGAGAGGTAAGACCAGAGGGAATGGATGTAGGAGAGAAGAGTTGACTGGGAGGGATGATTTCACAGAAACAGAAAGACTTTGTTACCAAAAGCTATTGGTTGTGTTGGCAGGTGAGCTAGAGAGGCGTAGACTAGAGAATTTAGAAGACAGTGTTCTGGGACAAAAAGGAGAGGCTATCAAGGCTTGCTCCTCCATGACCCAGGCAAAGAAAAGAAGGAGAAGGAAGACCCAGAAAAAGATATGGTAGAGATTAGGAATGGCAGAACATACCCACAAGCAAAAATAACACACACATTAATTCAGCTTCTGCCTTCCCATCTCATTTTCCTTTGAGTCCTCTCTGCTCTAGAAGACATTTCTCAAAAGGCTTTCTCTCACCTTTTTGTTTGCCTTCTCTACCATTTCTCTTTCACTCCAAATGCCCCACAACTACCACATCCCCCTGGTTCCCATTTTCTCTCTCCACTTGTCTTCATTCCATCATTCCTTTCCTTCACCTCCTCTTTACCCCTTTCCCTGTAAATATTTTTCCTTTTGGTCTCTGCTCCCTTCTAGCTTTCTTTTTCTTCTCCTTGTCATTCTCCTTCTTCTCCCTCATGTCCATTCTTCTGTTTGCTCTTCCTTCCTCTGTCTCCCTTTTCTCTGAGCTTCTTGCTTTTACTTCTTTTAACCCATAAATACTTCTCTGGTTGGCCTTCAGTATACATGTGCCCATTTTCCTAGTAACAAGGTGAAAGCTAGGGTTGTTAAATCCAACTGTAAGGTTGATGTACTGCCCGGAGACAGCAGCCAGAGATTGCAGTTCTAAGGGGGTTCATTCCAGGAGAGGAGCCCCAACTTTAGCCATTCTTTTGGAAGGATCACAAGTTTGAAGTGGGAAAAGTTTGAACCAGGACTTACTCTCCTTGGATTCCAGTGAGAATTCTACTGCTTAGTAGACATGTGATGCCGGGTTACTCATTTAACTCTCTTAGCCATGGGCTCTCTCAGCTGGAACATGGAGCTAATGTTGTCTGTCCCTATCTCAGGAACCGATTAAGCAAGATAACACATGTGAATACTTGTGAAGTGTAGTGTGTTTTATAAATGAATTATTGTTACTCAGTAAAAACATTTAAGTTGAAAGGTACCCTCTGGAAGATATAATGTCCTCTACAATTTACTAAAGTCTCAACATAAATGAATCCATCAGGTTAGCTAATCAACAACTTTAAATGAGCAGTATTAATTACTATGGATTTGCTAATTGGACATAAGACCACAGTTAGGCCAGGCACAGTGGCTCATGCCTATAATCTCAGCACTTTTGGAGGCTGAGGCAGGTGGATCACTTGAGGTCAGGAGTTCAAGACCACCCTGGCCAACATGACGAAACCAAATCTCTTCTTAAAAATACAAAAATTAGCCAGGTGTGGTGACACTTGCCTGTAGTCCCAGCCACTTGGGAGGCTGAGGCAGGAGAATCACTTGAACCTACAAGGCGAAAGTTGCAGTGAGCCGAAATAGTGCCGCTACACTCCAGCCTGGGTGACAGAGAGAGAATCTATCTCAAAACAAAACAAAACAGAACAAAATACCGCAGTTAGATGATGTAAGCTGGGTAACATGCCACAAGACCAAGGGAAGGGCCAGCTATAAGGATACTGCCAAAGTGGAAAGGCTTGAGTTAGATGACAGAATGAGGCATTCTGCCGAAGCAGAGAGCTAGTTTAGACAGCAGTTTGGTTTAGGTAAGCATTGCTTATCCAGAGGGGATGAGCAGCTACAGGAATCTACAGGAAATTAAACTTCATTCCTATTCTCAAAAAAAAAAAAGGTGAAAACTTTTGCTTCAGAAGCAGAAAGAGAAGCTCAGCTGTGTTACTTGATTGCACCTCTGAGCCATTTTCCATACATTTATAGATATGCAAGCCTCTAAAGATGACTCACTCCAGTGAGACCCTGGGAGTTTTCTGGACAAATGTTTCATCCCACTGATCCTGCCTATGTTCTGAATAGACTGTAGCTAGCAGCACAATTCCTTATACTTGTAAACCTGCTGAAAATTATGAAGTTCTTTATATACTATATGTCAACCTTGTAGGTATAACTATAGTATTTTATAGATGAGAACAGTGACTCTGAAGAGTTAGGTGATTCTCCAGGATAACACAGTCTATAAAGCAAACCCATAACTCAAACAGGTCTTTGGAATCTATGCCTTTGTTACTTTCCATATGCCAGAGCTTTCTAGAAGCAACATATATGGGTGTGTATGTGAGCATGCATGTACATAGTACTATACTTCCAGAGTAAAAGCCAACTGAAAATCTAGAGATTTCTCCTCTCAAAGAAGTTGGATATATATGCCCTTCTTTTCAGTTGCAATATATTAAGGATTGGTAACGTGAACAAAAAACAAACAAACAAAAAAAGGTAAGTGCTAACCTTAGTGAAGTAAAGCTTCTATTTTCTCCAAGAAAATTAAGAGGATGATATTGAACAATATATAATACTATCAACAAGAATTTTAAAGTGTATCTATTCCTTTGTGTTTGACAAAGCCCGGTTCAACTGGATGACTTCGATGCCTACATTAAGGATATGGCCAAAGACTCTGACTATAAATTTTCCCTTCAGTTTGAGGTGAGTTGGCTAAAGTCTTTTCTACCTTCTGCTATGGAAAGGGCCTGGTAATTGTGGGGTTTATGTTGGGGTCACGTTCTCCTCACTGGCAGTGCTTGTGATGTGTTTGCATAACAAGAAAGGCATTGGCCTCGGGTGCTGATCTGCTGATTCAGAGCAAGGATAGTCAACGCTTGCTTGATAGGCAAGACCGCAGATGGCACGAATGAGGGGAAGCGGAGAATCGGTGCAGGGACTGAGGTGAGCAAACATAGGTAGAGTAGAAGCCATCACTGAAAACCAGGGAACTTGAGAGTATAAGAAGAAAAATGCAAGCTGAGGCATGAAGCCTGAGCCAGAATTTCCCTTTCAGGGGATTTGTAGTGTGTTTCTCCTGCCTCTTAGGCCACAGTAGGGGTGGATAGTGAATGAAACTGACCCCCTTTGTGTCCTGAGCATATGACATCCTGGAGCAGGGTTTTTCAGACTATAGGGCTCCTGGCATTCTACTTAATACGTTTTGTACAGTTTTATTTTCTTTCCTTGCACAAATTGGGGAAATAAATTTACACATGATTTGTGTTAAGAAAAAAATTGCCAACATCTCTTTTTTTCTGAAGGACACGTATTTCTTTGGGCCTAAAACCATGTGTCAGAAGAGATGGAAGTGAGTGAGTCTAATATCTCAGCAGTGTGGGGAAGATAATCAGTCCTCACTTTTTCTTCCCACATATTTTGTAGCTCATAACACAGTCTAAATGGCCTCTCATCCCTCAGGTTTCTATAGCATGCCTTGAGTGGTCAGCGAGTCAGAGAAAAGGGAAAGATAAAGTAATATTTCTAAATTCTGTAGTTTTTTTTTATAAAGCCTTTTAAGTGCTCTTTTCTATTAAGGTAGTTACTTTTTCTTCATTTTTTTAAAATCATTTCTTCTTTCCATTTATCAGCCAAGGACAGCTTTAGTCTGCAAAAAGCATCAGTGGTCCTGATATGGACAGAATAATGGGGAATTTGAGGATGGGAAGAATCTCATACATTACCAAATACAAAGACCCCTAACTACCACCTGTGTCCTGAAAAGTTCCACACAGAGCCTGCTCAGTTAGCCATTGCATGCAGGTGCATAGGAAATTATAGATGCTACACCAAATGCTATATCTCAAAGAAATTCAATTTGAATTGGAAATGAATGATGAGGATGGCATTTCAGAAAGTATATCAAGAAAAGGAGGAATTTTTTCTAAGCAAACATGAGGCAAGACTGAAAAAATAAATAGCTAGATGATTCTGACAATGGTGATAGAAATTATGGTGCAGCTACATTTTTAACCTTATTAAAGCCACATTTTCTTTTGCTTTTTTTTTTCTGAGACAGAGTCCCACTCTGTCACTCAGGCTGGAGTGCAGTGGCACGATCTCAGCTCACTGCAACCTCTGACTCCCAGGTTCAAGCAATTCTCTTGCCTCAGCCTCCCAAAGTGCTGGGATTATAGGCATGAGTCACCACACTGTGCCTAAAGCCACATTTTCTTAATTCCTTCAAGATGACATGCCCTTGGAGGCACAGCTAAGATCATTACCTCTGCTGGCAATTCACGGTTTATGTCTTGAAACCCAAGTGTAACTATTGCTGTTTCTGAATTGCTTGATTACAAAAAATTCAAGAAGTCATTTTCTAGTAAACATATTCTTTTAATTATGAATAACAAAAATATGGCTCAAACTAGTTTAGACCAAAGGAATGGGGGTTTAAAGGATACTAAGGTATCTCATACAATCAAAGAAAGGTTGAGTAGCTAGACACGAGGAGAGCGGGGAAGCAGCACAGTCTGAGGAATGACTGGAGCCAGGGACTAGAGCCCTGCAGGATCTCCTCTATTTCCCATTTCTGCTTCTCTCTGTCTTGGCTTCACTGTGTTTCACTGAACACCAACCTCTTTTTTCATAGTGAAGAGCAGCCAACAGCAACCCTTGAGCACCACATCCTTTCGTTTCCATGGTTTCCAAAGGGAACGATTGTCTCTCTTCCTTGTTTGTAGTTAAATTAACAGGGGAGGATTTTGACAGACAAGCCTGTGTCATGGTGCCCATGCAAACCAACTGCAGCCAGAAAGGCAGAAGCACATAACCTCTAACTGGAACCATGTGGCTTAGTTAGCAAAACCTAAGATTTTTATTGGCATTATCTCCAATAAAAAGAGAGTATTGGGAGAACAAAACAATGGTGATTAGCATGCTCTCTTTAGATATTACAAAAACATGAAAAGCAAAATTATAAACTTTATGTGCTAAATGTTCAATTTATAATATGCCGAGGGCTTTTATACATTCAATGGATAAATGAATACATTTAGCCTGACTTCATGGTGTAGGCAGGTGACAGGAGCAGGGCTGCAGGGGAGTCCCAAAGACGCTCTCTCTTCCCGGATCAGATGTGTTTTCACTCACCCAAGAATAGGTAAAGGGCCCTGGTGGTGAGCTTCTTCAAGTAAGTATTGAACCCAGAGAGTTTTGCAGAAAGAGATTTATTACGCAGAGAGAGGGAGAAAAAAAGAGAGAGAGAGAGAGAGAGAGAGAAAGCAAGCTCCCATGCTGTCATGGGAGGGGATCCAGAGATGGAGTCTGCACACGTAGAGAGAGGAAGAGAGAAGGCTCCCCCACTGCCATGGGAAGGGATCCCAGAGAGGGAAATCCATCTAGGAAAGGGAGTAGAGGGGATTTAACACTGGCGTTACTCCGCCCCATTCAAGCTTTCCTCCAGTGAGAGGAGTTCCATCAAAGTTCCTCCGGAGTGATTGATCTTCGACTCTGATATTGGATTGGTTGCCTGGCCCACAATCAAAGCCTCCTCCCTCGGAGCTTTTGGCAGGCTTTCTAAACAGAGGAAGCTCACCTGGGCTGTCTACCTAGCCCCGTGCACAGGAAAGTTAAAGAACTCTAGGCTCCCGGATGGGGAGGTGAATGGAGGCATGGTGCTGGGAAGTTCTTGCCTTTGAAACCACACCCCTTGTGGGCCCGGGAAGAAAAGTTAACGTAGCCTCTCAACAGGATTTGTAAGGGAGTTAGGAATGTACTATAAACTAGGAATCTGAAAACCTGAATTCTCTCTGTAATTTTGCTACTAACATTTTTTAAAACGTGGTTTTTTTCTTAACCAATTGATACATAACAAGTTTGGGGTGATGATGTATTAGCTACAGATCTTTTATGTAGTGAACATGCTTATATATAAATTTGAATTTATCCAACCACTTTGTTGGAATAATTCCTTTGGATTGAAACTGCCAGGACGAAGTATATGCAAAATCTACATGTTGAGTAAATTTCCCATAAGTGGAGTATGTTTTCCCAGTGTTTGAATGTTCCCCACTTCCTAAAACTACACAGTGGATATCAACATTTGTAATCATTGGTAATGTAATATTACAAAGAAAGTGCTTTCTCATCTGTTAATGTTAAGCTACATCATCTTTATATAGCCCCATCAGTCAGTTGTGTTATTTTATTTTTCTCTCTTTCTTTTATTTTCATGTACCTTATAATCTTCATTTTGTTACTGATTTCTAGGAGCTGATTTATGATTAATGAGGTTAGCATTTTGTCAAGCACTGCAAATGAAATACTATTTTTTCCCCATTTATTTTACACTGGGGTTTTATTTTGGATATGTACAGAAGTTGTGAATTGAAAAATAATCATGTTCTGCTTTTCTTTAAAGTACATTTTCCATCACCTTAGTTTCTTTATGTATGAAATGAGTAAGTCGAAGTAGATCAATAGTTCTCTACTGGACAAATACCAGTCAGTCCCCAGAGGAAATCTGAAAATGTGTGGGAGTGTTTTCAGTTGTTATGATAGATTAGGAGGAGGGGACTGATAGTATTTTATGGAAGACGGACAGGAGTGTTAAGTGCTCTTCAATGAGTGGGACAGTCCCACACGATGGAAAATTGTCCCAGGCCAAAGCGTTAGATTGAGAAATGTGGATTAAATATGGGATGAGGCTATAAGCAAGCTTGATAACCCATTTGGATCAGTCAGCGTTCTTGAGAGAAACCAGTGGGATATTTATATAGAACAAGTAGGACGTGTATAGAGAGATCTACTTTAAGGTATTGGCTTATGAGGTAATGGAGAGTGGCAAGTCTGAAACCTGAAGGGCAGGCTGGCAGGCTGGAGACCAGAGAAGAAGCCGAGGCTGCAGGTGAGTCTGAAGGCAGTTGGGAGGCAGAACTCCTCCCTCCTTGTGGGACCTGTCTCTTCTCTTCAGGCCTTCAACTGACTGGATGAGGCCCACCCACATCATGTAGCATAATCAACTTTCCTCAAACTCTATTACTTACATGTTAGTCACATATGAGAAAAGTACCTTCACAGCAGCAGACTGGTGTTTGACCAAGCAACTGGACCCTGTAGTCTGGCCAAGTGAACATATCAAATTAACCATTACACCATGATTTGAAGGTATTTCATACTGTTCCTTGTGATGACGCTCTCTTCGTATATTTCTATTCTTTGAACATTGCTGGTCATATATGTAATTAATTGGGTGTTAAGTCCTGACATTCTACACATGTTCTGGCTGGAAAATACAGCTTCCTCTCTAGAGCTCTGTTTTAAGTCACAGGCTTAGACTGTATGTTTTGGACTAACGTTTGCTCAAGCCATGGCCCACTGGGACAACTCACTGCCTTCATCATTTGACAGCCTTCAGGTATTACCAGTCCTCATTCCCATCCTGCCCCCTACATCCTCAGGGTCAGTGTCAGGGTCTCCTCATTGATTTTCATAGAAGCGTTGTGCTCCCATACCTGATTTCAGGGTGTATGTTGGACCTTTCACATGGCAGCCCTCAAATTTTCTTGAAATATATGGATAGCTAATTGAGGCTTAATGAAAAAATTTTCCTATCTCTAATGGGAAGCCAAGAGGGTATGAGATGGCTGAATCACCTTGGTCTAAATAATTCCAGCAACTGAACTTTTACTTGTTCTGTTTATATTAATGCCTAGTACTTGATGCTGACATTGAAACATTACATTCATGTTGAGAAATTCCATCATTTATAAGCATTATCCAAATTGAAATTAATGTCTGGATTTACATATATTACCAATACAGCTATAAGTCATATATGAAGCTATATGAGTCACTAATTTGTGTTAACTGAATTAATTTCTTTTTTACTTTGAATTTAATTTCATATCTACTAGAAAGATTGATTATCCTTGATTATCCTTCTGAAGAAAATATACACCTTTCCTTTAAAAGGCTTGGGACCCAGGGATTAAAACAGATTCCTCATTTTTAACATGTCACGTTGGAAATATTTTGAAGAACCAGACTTTATAGCTGAAATGTGAGAGCCTAGAAGACATTACACATACTGCTCATTCTGTTATGAATTTCCATGCTTGGTGTTGGATCATCAGGGTACTAGTAAAGGTCTTCACCCTCTCTGTTCAGAAATGTGGCTGTAAAGATCAAAACAAGACTACAAAACTGGCCATGCAATTCACAAGAGGTGACCTTTGATTTATGGTAGTATCTTTTAATTGCTATCAATGGAACCTCTTCTGTCAGCACCACTGGTACATTGCTTCTCCTCACCTTTTCCAACGCTACAGACAAGTAATCTAGTGATCTAGTTCATCTGACTCTAATGTCCAGTCTATCCCAAAGCAAACACCGAAAGCAAACTGTCACCTGCTGACATTGTTACAAACCCTACGACCAGAATACAGCTTGTGCTTTCCTCAGATGATGTTGCAGGTTATAGACGGAATATCTGTGGTCCCCCAAAATTCCTACATTAAATCCCTAACCCCCAATGCGATGGTATTTCCTAAGTAATTAGGATTAGATGAGCTCATGCGGGTGGGGACTTCACGGTGGGATTATCTCAGGACTTTTCCTTAGTTCAGCTAAAGATGAGGTCCTTGTCTGTCCCACGGTCATGAAAATAAAGCTTCCCAGGCAGTTTGAAGGGTGAGTAAAACAGGGTTTTATTAGGTGAAAAGGAAGAAAAAGGTTGAAAAAGGACTCTCACTAGGCTGGAGTCCCTCCTAGAGCACTTTCTGCAGCAGCTTGAATCTCGGGTTCCTCACAGGAAGCGGAGGGGCCAGGCTCCTCCCTGCTGCAAACGTGATGAAATTCCCAAGGCTCCAACTCAGGGCTCAGGCTAGTTGGAGTTTCTCCAAGGACCCACTCCCACCTGACTGTCTCAGGATTAGCCAAGATGAGATGCCTAAGAATGAAATCTACTTTGTTGGCATCTTGATCTTGGACTTCCCAGCCTCCAGAACCGTGAGGCATACATTTCTACTGTTTAAACCACCACTCTGTGGTGTTTTGTTATGGCAGCCCAGGCCAACTAATATGATGCATATGCTTGTGCTTTGCTTTCCAAGACCTGTGCTTCAAACACAGCCAACAAAACATAGGCTGCTATTGGGTTTGGGTGACTGCGTTAGTTCCTGTGATTGCCATAACGAATTACTGCAGTTGTCGTGGTTTAAAACAACAGAAATTTATTCTTACAATTGCAGAGCCAGAATTCCAAAAGCAAGGTGCCAGGAGGGCCACACTCCCTCTGAAGGCTCTAGGGAAGAATCTTTCTTTGCCTCTTCCAGCTTCTGTTGGCTGCAGCGGTTCCTTGGCTTACAGCTGCACAATTCTAGTCTGTCTCCATCTTTACATGCCTTTTCCTCTTCCCCAGGATGATCACCTCTCCTGTTCTTTAACTTAATTACGTCTGCAAAGATGCTTTCTCTAAATTAGATCACATTCGCAGGTTCTAGGGATCAGGATGTAGACGTATCTTTTGGGGATCACCATTCAACCCACTGCAGATGACTGTATAGCCTAGAAGAGAGAGTGATAAATTATATTTGGAAACAAAACTGGCAAAAGAAAATTCAGAAATGAATTATGTGAGTTTCAGGTCCATCACTCCACACTTTGTCTTCATAAAGACTTCAGCCAATGGAATTTCCATATTGTTGGAAATAAAATAACTTCAAAGCTACTGAACTGGAAACTTAATATTTTATTTTCCACTTAGTGACAGGCTGAGTGATAAAGGCTGCAAAGCATATTGTGTTTACATGCAGTTCCCACCTTGCTGCAATTCAGCTTTGACAAATTCCACTTACAGTGTTCAGCCAATTAAAACCTCTCGTATCAACTTAGAGTATTATTTACAGCACGGAGGCAACACACGATTAACGTTCTCTCTGTTAGTCAACTGCCACATGTGCTCAAATGCTCAGCTTCAATCTGTTTGCACAGTTCCTTTTGTATCTAAGGCCTTTTCCCATGGCTTATCAGTCTGTCTCCAAAGCAAGGGAACTGGGGAAGAGTTGTTGGTCTCCTGTCATAAATGGAGACGGAGGAAGTAATTATGGAGCCAGGCAAAGCAAAATAATCATCACAAATGTAGTTCACAATGATTATCAATAGTGGTGTTTTAGTATTTGTTGAGTTAAATTATTCCATAGTCACTATAAACAAGGAAGGTATGGAGAAATTACTAACCTTATAGGTAATTACACTGATGTTAAAGAGTTGAACTACCCTTCCAAGACCATACAGTTTACAAGTGGCACACCAAAATAAGTGAGATGTTTTGGAAAAATATCTATGCAGGCATTTTCTAAAAGAGGTAGATTTCTAAAATACTTTAAATAAGCCTATAGCTACCAAAAGGAACTAACCTAAACATTACACTGTTTTAGTTGAAATTTGCTAAAAATAAGTTGTTTCTTACAAGAAACGTAGTCCACCTTTGAATACCCTTTAAAATGGAACGCACAGTGTTAAGTAACAATGGCAAGCTTCTGCCAAAATATATTTGGGAGGTGTCTAAGGTGGAAGAAACCTAATTTTGTGAGTTGAAACTCAAACGTAACATAGTTTGTATATAAGACTGACGTCAGCTTAGTCCAAAGAACTTGAGATGTTGTGATCTGGAAAAGCCAACAGTGATGAGGAACCAAAGGAAGAGTGATATCTGGGTAGTTTTTACAGGTTCACCCATGTTGGCTATAGTCAGGTAACCCAATGCCATTAAGCACAAGATAAGGTGCCACCAAGGATCTTCTACTTAAAAGCATCAGAAGACCCAATAACTTGATTAATGAGAAAGTGCTTTGCAAAGAGCACTTGAATAAAGACACAAAGGGCATGAAAGGAATATCCCTATAATAATCCTAGAACGTGCTCAAATGTCTCCAGCTCTCTTCAACAGTATTTAAAGACTCTCTAAAATTCTTCTCACAGGGAAGTATTCCTCCAGCTTATGATTCCTTGAAGTAATAATTGGGAGAAATTATGAACAGGAAAACTTGTGCTCCATATTAACATTATATAATGTAAATAAAATTTAGAACAAGTGATTTCTGCCTCACTTAATAGTCTTATAGAAACATGCACACTCTCTGGGTAATCCCACTTATAGATGGTTATATACACTGTTTACTAACATTCCTCTAAAAATTGTACAGATTTTTAGAGGAAGATTTTTAACTAGATCAACTGCACTGGTTGTGCATTGCACAACTCCAGTGAACACCATTGACATAGACCACAATGTGAATGACGCCTCCAGGAAATACAGGGGGCCTGACCACAATCCCCTTGTTTCCTATAAGACACATAGCATAGCAACATAGAAATCCCCCTTTTTCCACAACATACCATTTTTGAATTGTGATAGTTATTTACATAAAAATTTCCTCTCGGTGCACTTTCTGAAATTATGTTTATAAGAGAACCTATACATGCAGGCAGACATTTGGATGTTCTTTCTCACTGAAGGATTTTCCCTAACAACTACTGATGCATCTTTGTTTTTGAGGTTTCATTATCAGACATTTAGTGACTGTTAATCCTACACTTCGTAACATGGAGATTGTTCCCTACTCATTCTTCATTATTTTTTACAACTTTCTCTAAGGCTCATTGCCTACAAGAAAAAAAAACCTAGATTTCTTCAGAGAATATGAACTATTTACACAAATTGCATAAACTTGTTACCTTATTCCTCCAAAAATCTGAAAAACATTTTTATTTTCAAATTTTCCCACCCTGAGTGTTATACATATGGAGAAGTGTTCTTACTTCTCCAAATGACCACTAAGTTATCCAAGGTATTTATGTGTTGTATTAGATCACTGTTACTACAATAATGCTGTAGAAGAAACAACCTCTTTGGGAGGCCGAGGTGGGTGGATCACGAGGTCAACAGATCGAGACCATCCTGGTCAACATGGTGAAACCCCGTCTCTACTAAAAATACAAAAAATTAGCTGGGCATGGTGGCGCGTGCCTGTAATCCCAGCTACTCAGGAGGCTGAGGCAGGAGAATTGCTTGAACCCAGGAGGCGGAGGTTGCGGTGAGCGGAGATCGCGCCATTGCACTCCAGCCTGGGTAACAAGAGCGAAACTCCACCTCAAAAAAAAAAAAAAAAAAGAAACAACCTCTGCCGGGCGCAGTGGCTCACGCCAGTAATCCCAGCACTTTGGGAGGCCAAGACAGGTGGATCATAGGGTCGGGAGATCCAGACCAGCCTGGCCAACATGATGAAACCTCATCTTTACTAAAAATACAAAAATCAGCCAGGCGTGGCAGCACGCACCTGTAGTCCCAGCGACTCAGGAGGCTGAGGCAGAAGAATGGCTTAAATCTGGGAGGCTGAGGCTGCAATGAGCTGAGATCATGCCACTGCACTCCAGCCTGCACAACAGAGTGAGACTCCATCTCAAAAAAAAAAGAACCTCAAAATCTCTGTGGTCTACAATAACATTTAATTTTCTCTCCCATAGGTCTGTGAAACAGCGGGGGCAGTTCTGCTTCAAGGTGTGGGTCAGAGTCAGGTCTCCTCATTCTGGGACTAGCAGCTTCACCTGGGCATGTCCTTTTCATGACAGGTGGCAGACACACAGGGCAAACCAAACCAGCAAGTGTATTGAAATCTTCTGAGTGGACTTGTTTTCTATCTAAGATCATGAACCAAAACAAGTTGACAATAGTGGGGTGGAGACGTACCTCAAAAGGGAGCTACTGCAATGTCAAATAGCAAAGGCCTCGTGAGCCAGAAACAAGTGTGAACAGTAATCCAATTCGTACTATATGGAAATCTCAAATCCATCCTCTGTCCTTTACAGGAGTTGAAATTGATTGGACTGGATATCCCACACTTTGCCGCAGATCTTCCACTGAATCGATGTAAAAACCGTTACACAAACATCCTACCATGTAAGATAGTCAATTGTGCCAATCCTACTCACGTCTTTTAAGGGTTGAAAGTCTGTTATTGCCAATTAATCAACTTCTGACCACACCCAGTTGTGGTCCAGATCTCAAGGCCATCTCTGAGATTGCATCAATCTCACTTTGATGTCTTTAGATCTTATCATATGGAGAAGGATTTAATTATTGTGCTTTTAGACGAATTGCATCTGAACAAAAAGGCTGACCGTTTGGGCCTTTAGAGATTAAAGAGCCATAGTCGAATTGGCCATTGGATAATGCGTACTCTCATAAAATATTTTCAGCCAATTCATTGATAAGAGAAAGAGGCAAATTGAAAGGCAGCACAATGCATTAAAATGCCTTCTCTAACTTCTGACAAGTTATGTAGTCGCTTAGCACTTTGTAATAAAAAGCAACATTCAGGAAGAAAAGGTAATGTAAAGTCCTTACAAGACTATTAAAATATATTCCAGTATAGATTTCACTTTTCTCTCTGCTACACTCTAGGGAGCTGGGCACAAATGGAAAAGTGAGAAGAGGAAGGCTGAAAACCCTCTGGAAAGAGAAGTGCCCTCTTGTTATGGCGTCTTGATGAAGTCAGATGAGATTAGAATGTGATTCTCTGCCAGCCCTGGTTGCCGAAACGGCTGTTAGTAACTTGAAACCAATCTTAAGCAGTAGCGACTACACAGTTCAGAAATTATTTCTTTCATTTAGTGTCCACCTACAAAAGAAACCTACACTTCTTCTCTTCTCTAGTCTTCCCAAAGCAGTGAACTCTGCGTATCTCTGGGTGAAATGAAAGTCATGTGTTTAGGCTACATGCTATAGCTGTTCAATCAATCTCACAGACATT
Organism: Saguinus oedipus; assembly: GCA_031835075.1. Classification (NCBI taxonomy): domain Eukaryota; kingdom Metazoa; phylum Chordata; class Mammalia; order Primates; family Cebidae; genus Saguinus; species Saguinus oedipus. The sequence continues at coordinate 6,196,745 of CM063177.1, read as the reverse complement.
TTAGTTCCTGTAAATATTCCGCATGACCCCTAAACAGCCCTGGAAACAATTCTTTCAAGGACAAGACAGCTGGTCATGAAAAAAAAATAGTGGTTGGAAGATATTCACTTATTTATTTAAACAACAAACTAAGGTTAAATAATGGCTAAAATATCAGGCTAAAAATTATTACTCTGTCACTGACTATTTTAACTTAATATTGGGTAGAGAAGGCCAAAATAATTCTTTTTTCCATCTGAATTTTAATATATTTTTCTCCTTATTCTCTACAGATGACTTCAGCCGCGTGAGATTAATCTCCATGAACGAAGAGGAAGGTGCAGACTACATCAATGCCAACTATATTCCTGTAAGTAGAAAAAAAATCAGGCATCCCCGTGCTAACCCAGCCACAGAAAGACTGCAGGGCTCTATGGACGTGTCAAACACTTCGAAAGAAAGCAGCCATTCCCAACCCAGCAATCGAATTCTAAAAGGTTTGCGTTACTCCATTTCATGATAAAGAACTGGAAAAGAAGTCCATAGATTAGTAATGTTCCTATTTCTTTATAAAGGACCAGTGAGAGGGAGAGTAGAAAGGTTAAAGATCACCTTTCTTGTGTTTAAATTTCAGTTTCAGCAAGCAAATTCAAAGGGTTCCACTCGAGCACCTGCACTTTTAAAATATAAAGATAGTCATTACTGTCATAAAAAGGTGTGGATGTGATTTTTATAGCCTTCTGAAGAACAATGCTTAAAATCACACAGACTAATTTCGGTCAGTTACTCCGATAGCCTCTTTGATGAAAAAAGGAGAAAACGTTACATAAGCGTGTGATCCTTTGCCAATTTTATCACCAGTAAATTTTTAGTTTTTTCCCATAGGTGTGGAGCAGCATTTGGTGTTGACAGTGGCTGGTTAGGTGATAATTTTGTCACTTATCTTTCAGGGATACAACTCACCCCAGGAGTATATTGCCACCCAGGGGCCGCTGCCTGAAACCAGAAATGACTTCTGGAAGATGGTCCTGCAACAGAAGTCTCAGATTATTGTCATGCTCACTCAGTGTAACGAGAAAAGGAGGGTATGTGCTTACTGAAGCTGTTCCTGCTCAGCGGCAAAACCTGCCTCAGCCACTGCCATTGATGAAGTGCTTGCTGTGTGCAAAGTCAAATGAAACATAGAGACAAATCACTAAATTTAAAACATTTTATTCGGGAAGCAAGAATTACAACTGGGGGCAAACACACAGACCCAGTGGTCTTTGCAATGTCCAGAGAAAAAAGAGAAGGTTGGACGTCCTCTAAAAAGGATAAATATTGCATATTGTTTTGCAGGAAAGTTCATTAGCATTAGTAAAGTTTGGGGGAGCTGGCAAGCTCTGATTGGTGAGTGATGGCAGTGGGAAAGCTAGTCTCAGAATAGCAGCAGGTTGCTTCAGTTGCTATTAGATAACCCTGATTTCAAGTTACTAACGGCAGTTTCAGGAACCAGAGCTTACAGAGAATTATCTTCCTGGAGCAATGTTATGCGTTCTGAGTGCTTTTTTGTTTGTTTGCTTGTTTTTGAGACGGAGTCTCGCTCTGTCGCCCAGGCTGGAGTGCAGTGGCAGGATCTCAGCTCACTGCAACCTCCACTTCCCAGGTTCAAGCGATTCTCCTGCCTCAGCCTCCCCAGTAGCTGGGGCGTTCCGAGTACTTTGTCCCCAGACCGCTCCAGTCTGTTTCAGTTAGGTATGATGAGAATGACCCAAGTCATATGATAAGAATTCACACTATGTAGCAAAGCCGATTGTATTTGCTTTGTGTTTCATCTTTGCAACGGTCCTATCTAATCTTTCAGAGGCGAATACCTTTGTGTTCCCTAAGTGAGCTCAGACTTAATTTCTTCCCTAGTCTGTTTAAAAAAAAAAAAAAATGTTTTGCCCTTGCTCCAGGTGAAATGTGACCATTACTGGCCATTCACAGAAGAACCTGTAGCTTATGGAGACATCACCGTGGAGATGATTTCAGAGGAAGAGCGGGACGACTGGGCCTGTAGACACTTCCGGATCAACTATGTAAGTCACCAGGCAGAGAGCGGCACTGTCCCCATACTGACACCAACACCACTGCCCGGCAGGTGCTGGGAGCCCCAGCCAAGGAGCACTTTGGCCTTGGCAATGCTGCTTTCTTCGGGAGGAAAAATCCACTGCCAGTGTCATTGTTTCCCATTTCATCAGTGTTGGTGTAGATGAGCTGGTTGGTCTGGAGAGCCTGAGAAGATACAGTAAGAAGTGCACTAGTTCATCTCAAATTAGCTCAGGATCATAGAAGACTATTAATCATTGCCTATCAGGCATCGTTGAGGACAGAAGTGTTCTCGTTACTTATATTAATCATATATGAGTATAATTAGGGTCTATAAGGCATACTTACATTTTAAATTAAATGATTAAACCATGATTAGTAGTTTGGGTTTTGTTTGTTTTTTTTTTCTTATTTTGTTCTGGTTTGGTTTTCATTATTTGGAAGGTACTTCTAGGTCTTATTAATCATAATTCCCTATTTCTCTTGAAAGGCTATTGATTTCTGATTGATAACATGTCCAGAAGAGTCTGTTTTTCTCACAAGGCCTGTCACCTTTCTGCTGACAAGTCTCTGAGCAAAGGCTGAATATTTCTGTGCTAGGCTAACATCAACCAAAGTCATGCCATTGACTTCAGCCTATAGAATATAGAGGAGTTGTTACTCTTAATAGTCTTCTCCACTTGAACGTGCTCCCTGTGAAGACAAAATTGAATAGGAAAATTCTCAGTGACATGTTCTTCCCTGCTTAAAAACAATCCTAATAGTTAAGGAGATAAGAAACTGCAACCTATTGACCAACTTAACCTACCGCCTTTTGGATAAAGCCCAGGAGCTAAGAATGGTTTTGACATTTTTTAATGGCTGAAAAAATCCACTGAGCACCATGGTTCACGCCTGGAATCCAGCACTTTGAGAGGCTGAGGCAAACGGATTACTTCAGCCCAGGATTTCAAGATCGGCCTAAGCAATACGGGGAGACCCCATCGTACTAAAAATAGAAAAATTAGCTGGCTTGGTGGCACACACCTGTAGTCGCAGCTACTCGAGAGGCTGAGGTGGGAGAATCGCTTGAGCCCAGTGGGTGGCAGTTGCAGTGAGCCAAGATTGTGCCACTACACTTCAGCCTGGGCAACAAGAGCAAGACTCTGTCTCAAAAAAAAACAAGAAAAATAGTATGAAATACCATATGAAAATACTATGAAATACTCTATGTATATAGTACACACTATTTCATACTATTTATATGAAATACCATATGTAAATTCTGTGAAATTCAAATTTCAATGTCCATATATAACATTTTATTAGAACACAGGCTGCATTTGTTTGCAAATAATCTCTGACTACTTTTGTGCTACATCAAGCTTGAGTAGTTGCAACCAAAACTACATGATTTGCAAAAAAACTAAAATATTTGCTAACTGTCCCTTTGCAGAAAACGTTTGCTGACCCTCAAAATACACCAGGGAAACAAAGATTGCCCATATCAATACAACGTAAAAACTTGATACTATCTATTTATTGATATGTACGAGAGATAAATCAATCCTTTTTTTTTTTTTTTTTGGAGATGGAGTCTTGCTCTTTTGCCCAGGCTGGAGTGCAGTGATGCAATCTCAGTTCACTGCAACCTCTGCCTCCTGGATTGAAGCAATTCTCTTGCCTCAGCCTCCCAGGTAGCTAGGATTATAGGCGCCTACCACCACGCCTGGCTAATTTTTGTATTTTTAGTAGTAGAGACAGGCTTTAGCCATGTTGACCAGGCTGGTCTGGAACTCCTGGCCTTGTGATCCTCCTGCCTCCCAAAGTGCTAGGATTACAGGTGTGAACCACTGCACCCAAGCGATAAATCACTTCTTAACCATTGGTAACTGTCACTTGTTAAATGGCAGTTAACAATGTCTTTTATTACCAGGAGAATTTAGGCAAATACCTGTCTGGCTCTAACAGACTGTGTTTCATGTCGTTTCAGTCATTTGAAATTCACATTGCTTCCATGTTAAGCACACGTTTCTACTCAAATGCAGAGTTTCAGCTTAAGTGTCACCTTTTTTGTGGCATCTTCTCTGGGCTTGGACACCATTAGCACTTTCCTTTACTGGGGCAGAAACTCAAGTAAACTGCTCTATCACAGCACACTGTAGCAGTTACAATTCTCACTCCTCGTTTCTGCCTCCCCAATATACTGTGAGTTTCAGAAGCAACTGCTCTATCCTTGTGGAATGAATAAATCAGTAAATGAACGAGTTATTTCAAAAATAATAAGGCACTCGTAAAGCATCAACAGACTTTCCATCAGAGAAAATATTTGTCAACCCGAATGCCGTTTGAAGTCTGCTTTCATTCTTAGCTATTTCCATGCAGAAGCCAGCACAGATCGCTAAACAAATACAGTACAATTCTGTCCCTTGGTTTGCATGTAGGAGAGAAAACTTCAGAGCACAAAATAGGGTCTGTTCCACTGCCTGTTCTGTTGACAAGGAAGAGTCACATAGATTATTGCATGGTCAGTACTATGCTTCTTGTCCTTGGTCTTAATGATGACCTATCTTTCAATGACAATCATGTGAAGGATTTGAAAACTAGGAATAAAACATTGAACAGTAGTGTTTGCTTGTAAGGCATTGATTTGTTACAAGCATCTGGTACCAGAGTGCCCCCTTTTGGCCATAAGCATACCGAAGCTAAATGTTAATCTCCTAAAATGAAAGCTCAGTTGCCCGAAGAGCACTGTGCTGTGCTAATTAACACATTTTAGTTAGTTTCATTTTTTGTTTATACCCTACTTTATCCATTCCGTATTGATATGCAGAAGCTTTCCAATTACAAAAAGATAAAATTACATAAATAAGGAAATCAAGGTAAGAGAAATTTGGGAATAGCTAAGTAAGATAAAACCAGAAAAGTTTTCTCATTTAACAGGAAAGGGGAAAAATGACCATAACACACAACTTGTCACTTTCTACTACTTGAAACTTGGCATGGACTATGTGAGAGCTGGAGAGTAAAGATCATCAAAAACATTTTTGTTGCCAGGAAACTCGTGCCTTGCTATTCAGCTCACGGGCTGACCGCGGTTCCAGGACCCCTGCCTTGTAGCTGTGGAGCAACTAACTAAAATTTAATGATTTCCTGATTTTAAATCACCTTGCAGTTTTTAGCCGAATACATTTTCACTTCAATGTTGAAAGTGAATATGTATATGGTTGAAGTGAAAATGTATTCGGCTAAAAATATATATATATACACATGCACACACACACATATATATATACACACACACACAAATATACACACATACACATATATACACACACATATATATACATACACACACATATACACACATATATACACACATATATACATACACACATATATACATACATATATACATACACACATATATACATACATATATACACACATATACACACATACACACACATATATACACACACATACACATATATATGCACACACACATATATACATACACACACATATATACATACACACACATACATATACACACACACATATATACATACAAACACATATATATACACCCACACACATATATATACACACTCACATATATATACACCCACACACATATGTAAAAATACATATATATACACATAAACACACACACATATGTATATTGGCTACAATGTACACAAGTTATACAAATTATGATCAGCGTTTGAACAGGGCTAGCATTTTCCTGAACTTTTCTGGCAACCAAAGTTATCTGGTGGCTGGGACTTCTCAAATCCTCATGATGTTGAATAAGTAAATTACCTTGTGCAATTCACTATGCCCAAGATACTTTCTCGACACACTTCCTGAAGACAGCACTGAGGGTAGCCAGTGTCGTTGTAGACTTCATGTTCTCGGTGTCTAAGCCAGAGTCCTTGAACATGGCAGGGGAGGCGCTGCACGCTGCTGGGGGTGCATTAGGTGCCGAGGGTACAACGGGTGGAGGGGAGGTGACAACTTATGTATACTTAAGCAAACCTTATATATTTCTTTGTACATTTTATTTATGTATTGTCTTTATACATTGATTTTCTGCCCAAGACCACTGACTCTTGAAATTCATTTCTCTTTCAATACCTGAACTTAAACTTTAACTCAAAACTGACAGCGAGGCCAAGTTTCCCTCCTTCTCAATTATGATATAGTATTCCATCCTCTGAGTGAATTCTAGGCTCTTCGCGAGTTTCAGGAATGAGAGATGAATCAGACCTTTATGAAACCTGGGTTTGGGATATTTCTGACAGTTGATAACAAGTGGAGAATAGATCATGCTTACAAATTAGTTGGGACTAAAAGGAATTGATCTGGAAAGATCCACATTCTAGTTAATATGTAGTTCGTTCAGAGGGACAAGCAATATACTTGATGTGTGGGATAACAGGAATAGGGTTAATACACAAGTTATACTCGGATTCCCAGAACCAGCCATACAATGCACAGAGCTGGATGACAGTGAGCAATAGTAACGAGGTGCTAGTAGGCAATGATATCACAAACGTGATTACACTTAATCCACACGACAACTCTTGCTGTAAGTGTCATTGGGCCATTTTTTGGATATGAGAAAACTGAAGTTCAGAGAGTCAGGTTCTCTAGTATCAAAGCCCGAGACAATGATTCTCATATGAGTGATTTTGCGGAAGTGCATCCTTGGGGAAGCCCGACAGGGAGCAAGGGAAGGAGACTGACAGAGAAGAAGCCCCTCAGAGCATTCAGCTGAAGTCTCACCTGTTCTGGATCCCACAGACAGCGCTGGGGCACGAACAGCACCATGGCATTGTCTCACTCTGAAAGAGGCTGCATTTTTGTACACCACAGTTAGTCAATCATTAGCTGTGGGCTGCCCCCAGCAGGAGAACACAACCTCTTAGGCATTTTCCATCAAGGCAGCTCCATGCAGTAGAAGGCAACTATCAAGAGAAGGTACTGCTATGCTGTTAGCAGCAACTGGGAAAAGTGTGCCCCAGGCTGGCAGAGGGTATCTACAGGGCACCAACAGCACTTTCTACAGTGTTTAATTCATTAGCCAAAGCTGACGCAGATTCTAAATGATGGAGCCAAGATGCAAATCCTAATCTGCTTACGCTTTTGTCCTTAATTACGCAGGTACAGATTAGCCTACTTATCCTACGCTTTGAAGCTTTGTACAATTAGTGTGGGTTTTTTTTCAGTACCTGTTTTACCGTGCTCAAAGATATGGTGCTCAAAGCCGGAAAGTGTCCTGACTGGGAGTGGAACATGGCTCTACCTTCTTGCATGACTAACCTGGGATCACCAGTGGAGTCCTGGGCCATCCTAACAGTGAACTGAAAAGTTAATGCTTGGTTTTGACTTTTTTTCCCTAAAGGCTGATGAGATGCAGGACGTGATGCATTTTAACTACACCGCATGGCCTGATCACGGTGTGCCCACAGCAAATGCTGCAGAAAGTATCCTGCAGTTTGTACACATGGTCCGACAGCAAGCTATCAAGAGCAAAGGTCCCATGATCATTCACTGCAGGTAACCTCCTCAGCTGTCTTCTCCATTAAAAATTAGAGGCTGCTTTTATAAGGGGAATAGTTCACCATTCCATAAGCCCCTGATCAGATGTAATTGAAAATTAAATGAATTCTGATATCAAATGAATTCTGATATTTTAAACTATGATTAATTGATATCTTACTATATACAATATTTATTATGGCTATCTCATGTCTATACCCTATAAGATAGATGTTATTATTCCCATTTTTTTTTTCTTGAGACCGAGTTTCTCTGTTGTCACCCTGACTGGAGTGCAATGGCACAATCTCGGCTCACTGCAACCTCCGCCTCCTGGGTTCAGGCAATTCTCCTGCCTCAGCCTCCCGAGTAGCTGGGATTACAGGCACGCGCCACCATGCCCAGCTAATTTTTGTATTTTTAGTAGAGACGGGGTTTCACCTTGTTGACCAGGATGCTCTCGATCTGTTGACCTCGTGATTCACCCGCCTCGGCCTCCCAAAGTGCTGGGATTATAGGCGTGAGCCACCGCGCCCGGCCATTATTCCCATTTTTAAATGAAAAATGTAAAGAAAGGTTAAGATGGTAAGGGATTCACAAAACTTCCTGCAAGTAGAACACGGAGGAGACAGTATTCAAATCCAGGCCTGCGAATCTATGAAGATCATGCTCTTAATGTGTGATAGTATCCTGCCCCATCAAGGATCCTGAGTAGTTACAACATGGACAAATAGTAGGTCAAACTCTAGAAAGCTGGTCACAGATTGGCATAATATAAATAAACATAAAAACAATTGGGAGGCCGAGGCGGGTGGATCACGAGGTCGAGAGATCAAGACCATCCTGGTCAACAAGGTGAAACCCCGTCTCTACTAAAAATACAAAAAATTAGCTGGCCATGGTGGTGCGTGCCTGTAATCCCAGCTACTTGAGAGGCTGAGGCAGGAGAATTGCCTGAACCCAGGAGACGGAGGTTGCAGTGAGCCGAGATCGTGCCATTGCACTCCAGCCTGGGTAACAAGAGCGAAAATCCGTCTCAAAAAAAAAAAATAAGAAAAGGGGCCACGCACAGTGGCTCGTGCCTGTAATCCCAGCACTTTGGGAGGCCGAGGCAGGCAGATCACAAGGGCAGGAGGTCAAGACCAGCCTGGCCAACATGGCGAAACCCTGTCTCTACTAAAAATACAAAAATTAGCCAGGCATGGTGATGCACACCTGTAGTCCCAGCTACTCATGAGGCTGAGGCAGGAGAATCTCTTGAATCCAGGAGGCGGAGGTTGCAGTGAGCCGAGACCGTGCCACTGCACTCCAGCCTGGATGACAGAGCAAGACTGCATTAAACAAATAAATAAATAAAAAGAAAAAACGAAAATATTCAGCCAAAGAAGATAAACATGTTTGCTACGGTTCTTCCTCAGCATTGTCTCTAAATTTTTAGACATTAGAATGAAAGAGGATATAGAATATTAAAAAATCAAGGTCCACACTAATTCCCAACAGGAACCGTTATCATCAAAGTTAATCTGTTCTTCCTACTATATGAACGGGGCTGCATCAAAGTCCATCTCTGTGGTATGATATTACTGTAAAATCCTTATGCAACCTCAAAAGACTGAGGGACATAAACATCCTCCAGTGGCATGTGAGAGGTGGCAGTGGGATGAAGATGTGAAGGGAAGCATTGGCAGCCATGCCAATCTGAGCAAATAAATCTATAATCTCAGACCTACCACCTTGGCCACTGTGAATTAGAATGGCTAGAATGCGGATGTATGTGTGTGCATTCATGTGTGTTTGTGTGGAGTGTGTGCCTCCCTGGAAAGGAAAATGCCTCATAAGCTACTAAGTTTCGTTTAGGGCAGATCTCATTGCTGTCAATCCACTGTAGTCATTTACAGGTTAAGAGATTGCTTTAGCAGATAAGATTATCTGTTCTCAAAACGGTTCTTTCCAAGAGCAGAAAATGAAGCTGTTCAACTCTGGGGTCAAACTCACAGATTCTTTTTACGGACGTTAGTAAGGGCAGTTCTGCATATGACTTTACAGCTGCTTGCCCAATGGCGGATCATTTTATCTGAGAAATCCTGGGTGGAAAGAGTTGTCTAGTAGAAAAAGCAACCTTGAACTCCAGGTTTATAGAGTGGGATTTTTCTAGCAAACTTATCATGTAAATTGGCTTGAACTTTCTCTTTTCCCATAATTTCATAGTAATTCGAAGTTTAGAGCCATTGGGTTTTTGTAGAGGATTGGAATAAAAGAGCAGACTTTAACACAGAATTAGGGATTGTGGTGGGCAGTTGGCCAGCGCCTGTCAGTACACTTCCACCTGTTCTCTGAGTACTGGGATTTGGGGACTGGCTGAGACTGGGTCCAAATATTTCATTTGGTTTTAAAGCAACTATCTCAAAGGTCTCTGGGAGATGGGAGCAGGCCCAGGACCCACTAAAAGGGCAGGAGCACCGGAAGGCAGGTCTGGGATGGTGAACTGAACTTAGGGTTGAAGGTACACAAATCTCTGTGGCCCCAGAGCTAGAGTTAGGGTGTGGACATCTCAACTAGACTTCTGAGCAGGTCTGAGGGCTTAACTCTGAGGCTGCTCAAAACACAGGGCATTGTGTACACGTATCAGCTCTCTGAAGGCAGAAATCAACTCTCCAGAGTACTCAGCATGGAATCACTACTCTTCTCCAGAAGCAAAGACCCTGAAAAAGGGTGTGGCCAGTGCAGTGCAAATCTCTCTCGGGAAGGTAGCCATGCCAGTCAGAAATATGACAGTAGAAGGAACACCAACCACAACTGCATACTTAAAAATCAGTTACGTGGAAAGTATCATCGGGAGCTTAGTCTTCTTTTTTTCACAACGATGCTATCTGTAGTTTTTTAGAAATCGCCAGTTGTATTTCAACAGTGAAGAAGCGCCATCTGAATAACGTGCCTTCGGAACCTTCTTTCGCAGTGCTGGAGTGGGACGGACGGGGACATTCATTGCCCTGGACAGGCTCTTGCAGCACATTCGGGATCATGAGTTTGTCGACATCTTGGGGCTGGTGTCAGAAATGAGGTCATACCGGATGTCTATGGTACAGACAGAGGTAGGAGCATAATCTATGTATTTTTAAATTTTCCCTGGGCTGAAAAACTTACCATCGTTCAATGATGTGCTTCAAAACAATTCTCTCAAATTTCTTCATATCTGTCTTTCCCATTTTCATATTCTTATACCTCAAAGCAGTGTGAACATACTATATATGTTCACATAAGACATAAATATCCCATATTTTATGAAAGAAACGCAGAGGCCTCCAGAAATGCATTTGGTGTATAGTGATTATACTTTTATTGGCATCCTAATTCAGAGTGCATGGGTGGATTTCTAAGACTAGAGTCAATTGCAGATAACAGCCATCCTGGGTAAATGCCACCAAATAGGGACTGTAGAACTAGTGCAATTTAATTTATATTTGAAATGTTGGATTGGATTCAATACATTATTCATTACCCTCCACGTGACTCTATCCCAATTCACTTTTGATGATGATTAGGAGTTGGATTTGAGCTTTCTGTCCCTTTTATGATTTTAAGGATTCCCAGTCCCCAACCTACCAACATTGCCAGTTCCCTTCATCTCAGTGATGAAGATTTATTATTTTAACAACATGGAAGCAACCCCTGAAAGATACAACACTGTTGTGTGCTCCCGACTCCTCCCTCCCTGAAAGCTGAGGATGCGCTCAGTCTGGAGTAGCAGCCCAAGGCGACGCAGGCAGACAGCACAGCCTGCCTCGGAGCAGCCGTGGGTGTGTGTACCTGTGTGGGCGCAATAACTCAAGTACAACAGCCTGTTCATAAGCTTCATCACCCAGCCATACTCGCAACTTTTAGCTTCAGTTTTACAATAATTCTTTTTCTCAAAGAGTGTGTGTGGGTGGAACACTTGAGTCGAACACAACCTGCCCTGACCTGTTACCAGGATATTGTTTAAATGCCTTGGTCTTCCTCATGCTTTTCCCACCCAGCACCACTAGATGTCAGTATCACTTCAAAAGCCTGGAGTAATGGCCGCCCTCTCAGCTCTGTTTCTGCTTTCCCACGCTTTTTACTTTTCTTTCCTCCTAGCTCCCCATTCTCATCTGACCAATTTTTGGCAAGGCTGTTTCAACACATTCATTTCTGAGCAACAGCAGGATCATACCACTTGGGAAAGAGTAATCCCTGTCAATATTCGGACCTTTCATTGATGATTAGAAGGAAGCCCAATTGATGGCCTCACTTTCTTGGTTTCAATCACGCTGCCTGGTAATTTAGCGTTGTGGGGACATCAATGTCACTTTTTAATCATAAGCTTAAAATGTCTGGCTTCCCAGAGAAGTCCGCTATCTGGTGCGTAAATGGTGGTTTATTGATCAGTGATTTATTGATAAGCCCATATTTTGACTTTCACTTCCATAAATTTGCACCCTGATGTGATTAAAACTCCCTGTTTTGTATATGAATTTCCAAGCTTCAAAAAGCCACACCTTATTTTAAGTATTTTGTATTTAATAAACTGTCTTCCCAATTTACTTAATTTATACCTTTTAAAACACATAGATTTGGGGGCCGGATGCGGTGGCGGGCGCCTGAAATCCCAGCTACTCGGGAAGCTTATGCAGGAGAATTGCTTGAACCCAGGAGACGGGGGTTGCAGTGAGCCAATACAGTGCCACTGGCCTCCAGCCTGGGCAACAGAGTGAGAGTCCTTTTCAAAAAAAAAGAAAAAAATTCATAGATTTTAATTATGGCATGTTTGCTTTTGACTTTTCCCAACTACAGATTCTTTTTTTTTTTTTTTTTTTTTTTTTTTGTTGAGATGGAGTTTCGCTCTTGTTACCCAGGCTGGAGTGCAATGGCGCGATCTCGGCTCACCGCAACCTCCGCCTCCTGGGTTCAGGCAATTCTCCTGCCTCAGCCTCCCGAGTAGCTGGGATTACAGGCACACACCACCATGCCCAGCTAATTTTTTGTATTTTTACTAGAGACGGGGTTTCACCATGTTGACCAGGATGGTCTCGATCTGTTGACCTCGTGATCCACCCGCCTTGGCCTCCCAAAGTGCTGGGATTACAGGCTTGAGCCACCGCGCCCGGCCCCTAACTACAGATTCTTAATCTCTTGCCCAGGACAGATGATCCATCCCATTTTCAGGGCCATTATCTTTCTTTGGGTGGTAATCAAGCAGCCACCATGTTGCTTTCTGCAAAGCCAAGAAAACGTTTTGTTTCCTCCCTAAATGTTTTCCCCTAAATTTTAGTTGTTTGATTAGTTTATGGCAGCATTTTAGGTTGATATCCCATGGACACAGCCTTTTTAAAGCACAGTATCCCCATCCTGGTCAACGTGGTGAATGGAAACCCCTAGTAAAAATACAGAAATTAGCTGGGCGTGGTGACGCACGGTGGTGCTCAGCTACAGTCTCGGTTACTCGGGAGGCTAAGGCAGGATAATCGCAAGAACCTGGGAGGCGGAGGTTGCTTTGAGCCGAGAACTCACCACCACACTCCAGCCTGGTGACAGAGCAAGCCCCCATCTCAAAAATAAATAAATGAATAAATTTTCAAAAATAAAGTACTGAAACTCCCTGAACTCTCATGGCAAGTTCAAAGTCAGCAAAGGGGGCAGAGGTCCCCCGGGTGACTTATTTTTTCCAACTTTTCTAGCTTGACCCTTGATTCGCTCAGGACCTCGTGTTGGATGTTTTCCAGTTCCAGTTATTTATCTGTCTGTTGTGTTTGTTTTTTTAACTTATGTCTAGAACATCTTGTTCGTTTATCTTTATTTTCCGTTGTTCCTCTCTGCTTACCATGGATCTTCCTGTATTTGGAATACAGCTTGTCCGGACTGAGATTCTCCTTAAGTCCATTCACATTCAAATTCTGCTGCCAGGTCACAAGAGTTAACAAGTTAAGAACAAAGTTAAAAAAAAATAAAACTTACTCTTTTTACATGTATTATCCTACAGTATCCCTTTGACACTAATGATTTTCAAGAGGATGAAATGATTTTCCCATTGAGCTCTGTTTTTATGTATATAATCAACTCATGTAGACCTTACTTCCTCCCTTCACTGGTATCTGATTTTCCAGCCATCGCTACACTGCCTTGATTCCACCATTCCACCTCACCCAAAAATTGCAGAAGTAGCTGCAATTTATGCAGCCATGTCTCCAGGTGCATATATCAGGGTCATTGCAACATGCTGCTTGGACTGCACTGTGACCTGCCCTCTTCCTCTTCCTCACCTGACCAGACAGGCTTCATGGGCTTCTCCATATGTAGAAGCATATTTCGAAAGAATGCCAGACCCTGGGGGAGGCCTGGGTCTCCACTTTACCGCTGCACAAGTCGTGTCACCTCTCAAAGCTTCCATTTCTCTTCTGCAAAATATGAATAATAACTTTCACTAATTTTTTGTAAAGCAGACATGATAGGAAATGATACAACCTAGATAAGTGCTTTGAAACTGTGAAGTGCTGCCTATGAATGATGTTCTCCTCTCTTCTATTTTAATCGAATATTTTGTTTGATTTTCCTCTAACATCCTTCCCTGGAGGTCAGTTGGGGCTTTGCTTTTTTTTTTTTTTTTTTTTGGGACAGAGTCTCGCTCTGTCGCCAGGTGCCAGGCAGGAATGCAGTTGCGCAATCTCGGCTCACTGCAACCTCCGCCTCCTGGGTTCAAGGAATTCTCCTGCCTCAGCCTCCCGAGTAGCTGAGACTACAGGCATGTGCCACCACGCCCAGCTAATTTTTGTATTTTAGTAGAGACAGAGTTTCACTGTGTTCGCCAGGATGGTCTTGATCTCTTGACCTTGTGATCCGCCCACCTTGGCCTCCCAAAGTGCTGTGAATACAGGCGTGAGCCACCGCGCCTGGCCCGGGCTTTGCTTTCAGCAGCCTGTCCTGATCTGCAGCTTGGATTTGTCAGGGACTTTCAAAGACAAGTCCCTCCATGAATAGTCTTTTTTTACTTTTCTTGTGGTGTTTTTGTCTGGTTGTTTTCAGTTTTGATACAAAATGTAGCCACTGAGTAGATGCAGATTGAAAGTCCAGGCAGTCTCTGGTCTTATCTATTCCCAGTGTTGACATAACACCAGAAACAATGGATTAGGCGTCCTCAAGGGATAGTTCAGCCACTGACAGGATACCATCTCCACGAAAGGGAATGTATTTTCTCCAAACCTAGTGTTGAAAAATACAGGTTAGGCTGAGGTACCAACCCAGTGATGTTTGAGGTATTAATTTTATTTTTGTATGAAGTTGTTACACAAGAGCCTTCTTAAAATCCTGTGGATATCTTGACTGGATCTTCTTTAAATGTTATTTCTAGTGCTATTACTTACAGAGAAACTCTGGGAAATAAAGCGAAAGAGGAGACACTGTGAAATTACCCTTACTTCTTGGCAGAAACATATATTTTGGTGATTTCATCTTGGTTTTCATTCAAGTATAACTTTTACATGATTGTGCTCATATTACATGTATATATGTATTAATTTACATCCTATTTACATTCTAGTTTCTCACTTAGTATTTTATTATGTAGCATGTATAGTATCACAAGTTGCCTAAAATTCTATAAAGCTCATTTTAAGGACTAATGTTTCATTATGGATGCACCACTGCATACTTAAACCAATGTCCTTTTTATAGAACATGAAATTGGATCATTTCCCACTTTTAACTATTATCTGTGCCCACACCATTTATTAGCACTTTATTAATTATACCACCACCAACAGCAGGTGAAATGGACTGTCTCAACAAACCTGTCATCATTAAATATTTTTTTCCTTTTAGCTTTGTCCACTACATAGATAGAAAATAATTGTTTTAATTTACTTTTTATTATTTGACTATTTTTGGCATATTTTAATATTTCCTCAGTTTACTTCAAAAATCATTTAACAGGCAAGCACAAGCTAAGTCCAAGGGATCAGGAATAGAATAAAAAGACATAGTCCCTACCTTCCGGGGAATATTTGGCCTGGTGCTTGATGTCCTTTATTTATTTATTTGTACATGTTACTAAATTGGATGACTTTATCACAAAAATAAAGGTATCAATTTTCTGTCATAATTCTAGAAAATATTTTTCTCTCCCTGTTTCTGGTTTACCCTATGTTTTTATTCTTTTACCTTTTTTTAATATGTAGTAGATTGAGATTTTTATTTATCATTTATTCCACTGCTCTTAATTTTAGAAATTCCTTTCATAAAGTAAACAGAGAGAAATTAAACAATATTTTCCTCTATATTTTTAATGACAATTTATTAAACTACCTAGAATTGACTTTGGTGTATGATGAGGAGATATTCTTTTTTCTTCAAAATAGCCCCATGATTTTGATTGAATATTCATTTCCCTTAACATTAAGTAATAATAATCTAATGTACAGCATGGTGAGCATAGTTTGTAGTATTGTACTGTATACCTGTAGCCTTGAAATTTGCTGGGCAAGTAGATCTTTTTTTGTTTTTTGAGACGGAGTTTCGCTCTTGTTACCCAGGCTGAAGTGCAATGGCGCGATCTTGGCTTACTGCAACCTCCGCCTCCTGGGTTCAGGCAATTCTCCTGCCTCAGCCTCCTGAGTAGCTGGGATTACAGGCACGTGCCACCATGCCCAGCTAATTTTTCACCATGTTGACCAGGATGGTCTCGATCTCTTAACCTCGTGATCCACCCACCTCGGCCCACACACACACACTATATATATATAATATGTAATACACACACACATATATATATATAATATATATAAATTGTTCGGGATGGTGAATGTGTTAACTAGCCTGATTGTGGTCATTTCACGATATATATGTATATCAAATCTTCACACTGTACACCTTAAATATATACAATTTTCATCATACCTCAGTAAAGTTAGGGGAGAAAGATTCCACTGTTTTTTTAAAAAGCCAGTGTTCCAAGCTCTATTATCAATCAAAATACTTTTACAGTTGATTCTCCTGGATTTTCTATTTACAAAAGTGTGTCTCTGTAAATAATGAAAGTGGTTTCCTTTAACAGCAGATCCTGATCATTAAAACTGTCACAATGAAAAACACTGTATCTTTGCACATACCTGCTCGGAAATCCGTTTCTGTCTTTTGTTCCAGGAGCAGTACATCTTTATCCATCAGTGTGTGCAACTGATGTGGATGAAGAAGAAGCAGCATTTCTGCATCAGCGACGTCATATACGAGAATGTTAGCAAGTCGTAGTTCAGAATCTGGAGCAGTAAGTGGAGAAGAGCTTGTCGGGTGCTCTAAGTACTATCAGAGGGGGACATGATGGATGGACAAAAGACAGCAGTAGCCATTTGTATTGACTCTGACTTCACATGAGTGTTTCTTCCCAACTCCTGGCCTCACACGGGTCACGGGGAGAGACAAGTACTGTAGCAGATCTTTGAGTTTCAATGCACCTTGGTTGCTGTTAGCAACAAACAGGAGCTTCTGCACCTCATGATGCCTCATCTGCATTCCCTCTACTGGGAACTGTAAATTATTCTGTTATTGGATCTGTGCCTGTAGTATCAGGACACTACCATCCAAACCTATCTAGATATCTTGGGAAAATATTTTATTGATTACAAGGGTTGTACAGGGGGTTACGAAAAAGACATGGGCTGGATTGGACACTCCCAAAACCACAAACAGCAGCGACAATAGAGTCTCAGGATAGCAGAGTCTGAAAAACGCCTTGATGTCACCCATTAGGTGAGCCCTTACTTGAGAGCTTCCTGAAGACGCTTGTAACGTATTCAATGTCCTGTACTCCAATTTTGACTAGTAGATCAGATTTTGGAGGTGCAAGTAATCTTGGCTAAGATAACAGTAATCTTCCCATTTAGTTCAGTAAAGAGACTGTAGAGTGTCTAACTATACTGGGGGGAGGGGAGCCAATGACAGGGTAGGGAGAGGACAGTGGTGCATGGTGGGAGAATCCTGAAAGTCTGGGAAGCATATGGACCAGTGGGCAGCAGGATAGGATTAGTATTGCACCGGGTCCCATCCATAAAGAGAGACAGAGAGCACAATGGAACACGAAGGATAAAGAATAAAGACAGAGAGAAATAAATTTGCTGAGAGAGGGAAAGACATTCAGACCCACAAAAGGAGGCAGCACAGAGAGAGAGAGATGCACAGATCAAGCCACATGTGCGTGGGTTGTGGGACTGAACCTAGTGAGAGCAGTGGTGGGGCAGGAGGAGGCTGCCGCGACCGTAGGCTGCTTACTATCTTTCTCTATCTCATTCACAGGAGCGGACACGATGTGCACCCATCCTCCCTTGCTTCCAGATTGTTTTGGGGGCCCCTGATAGTCATTTTGCTAAAAAGAGGCCCTGCTTTGTAATATGTGGCCAAGGAGATAATTTATCTCACAGAAGCACCGGGAAGACTTAGCCTTAAAGAGCCTATAGTGTCTTTTTGGACTGTTTCACTTCGGGACATTTAATAATGGACCAAATTCAATAGAACACCAAGAAGGTCAAGATGCTCTCCAAAGGGCAGGAAGGACTGCACTGCCAAGTTTAGCTGGCCCTTTGCTGGTTGGGCTGAGATTTTTGTTTTTAGGTGTTTAAGTGCAATAATTTTTGTATGTGTGTGATTCTTATCAGAAAGTTGAACTGTTTTCCGCCCACACCATTCATCAGCCCCGTAACCCAGGAAGGAACAGGCATTGTTAGCATCAGATTATACCTCATTATTAAAAGGAGTCATGGCCACACATGAAGAAATGATCATTCTACTTCAAGGAAATTGAACCAGTGCAATCTGTACTCCAGCATTACCAGATCCGAACTGGGGAGGGTGGACAGGGAAGAGAGGGTTTCTACCCACAGATCAACTGTGTCATCTTTTCCTATTCCAAATATGAAAAGCTATAATTCAACTTCTAAGTAGAGTAGAAAAAAATTGTCTTAACTGTTCTAGTTCTTGACGGTTTCCTTCCTTATTAACAGTTGGGTGTTTCTTCCTTGGCCCTTTGGACTGATGTTACTGTCCAAGTCGTTGTTCAAGAAACCACATCTGGTTCAGAAGTGTCGGGTCGGCCTCTAAACTCCGTGCCGTTCTGTTGACCTGCATACACATGAGAGCTATTTCTTTAAGAACTCTAGGCTGTGAAAACGCACTTTCTTTCCCCCAAAGAGCTGGGAATTTATGAAGTTATGGCAGTTAACTGCAGCATGCTGGGACAATTATTTGACTACATTTTCTTTGTAATATTGTCAAGTGTCTCTACGGATTCTGACAGAGATTTCTCTTTGTTTTGTTACCCTTTCGGTTGTCAGTTTCATTTTAACGAGTGTAACTAGTAACATTTTATTCTTTGGATTTTCTATAATTGCAGTACATGATTGTGTATTGTGACATGAATGCTGTCAAAATGGACGTTGATGGCATTGTGAAGCCTGTTACTTTGTGCCACTTCCTGAGAAATAAGAGGTGATGACATAGATATACAACAGAAAACACTGAGTTGAAAGTAGACACAAGCCGGCTGCCTCCCTGCGGCAACTGTGGCTATTGTGAGCCTCCCTGTGTGCTTCCAGGAGGCTTTGCTCGTCCTCATGCACCTGACACTGCCCCTTCCCCTGGCTCCCCTCCATCCCTGATCATCTTTGCGAAGCCACAGATATAAGATCAGCTTACTATTTTATCAGTGACCTTAGCGATGGTGAAGGATGCCAGGTGAACAGCTCTGCGCCCCACCGTCTCTTGTCACGGAGAAGGCCTGGCTATGGCAGACCTTGGCAAAGTTTCTTGCAAGATCTGGCCAGCAAGTCTCAGTTTCACCTTGCAGGTGAATGGCAGAGGATATCCATACCCTGCAGGTTAACAGCTTGGGCTCCTCAGGGATTGTCAGTTCCTACTCACCTTCCTGCTACCACCTCCTCCTTTTCTTCTCACCCCCGACTCCTCTATTTCCCTTTTTGGACATTTTAATAATATATCACACCATTCTCAGGAACAAACATGGTTAATGAAAGGTGGCAGAGGGATGTGTGACATTCTTAGATTTTCACACATGGACAGTCAGGAGTGAAATGTGCAACCTTGGAAGAGCTGACACAGTGTATGGGTGAGCCGAAATACATTTCCAACTCTGCCACACACAAGCAGACATTTTTGCAGCCTGGAACATTGCTTCCCATGAAACAAGCCACTTCATAAATATTTTATGTTTTTCTTGAGCATCCCTTTAAGGTAGGGATCAGATAGTGCCAGATCAATTTTCCCAAAAGGAAAGAGGAAGTGTCCAGAGTTTAGACTGAAGGCTCAGAGTCAAAACTACAGGAAGGTCACACTGTTCACCGGAACACTGTTGCTCCTCAGTTTGTAGAGCTTAAGATGGAAAAGGCATCAATCTATCAAAAGAGTATTCATCCCAATAATGACTTTGGAATTATCTCTCCAGGGTCTCAGTTAATAAACTGAAGAAAGACCTAACCATAGCTCCATATCTTGCAGGTATAAGAAGTATCAGATATGATAATTCACCCACAGGTGCTTCGTGTCTTGTTCTCTCTTGTACATTCCCTAAGGCTACTCTAACAAGCTCTGTTTCCACACCAGGACCCAACTTCAAGCATTCAGAAGGGAGGCTCCCAGAGCCTCTGTATTATTAATTAGGGTTTTTAAAATTCATTTGAGTAGTGCTTTGTTATGAAGGAACATAGGGGCATTAGCACATGCATCATAATAGCCTTTATGGCACACAGAAAGAGCTAAAAACTTGAACATTAAAAGACATTTCACTTTGAATGCTATTTTTTTTCTTGAGACAGAGTCTCTCTTGTTGTCCAGACTGGAATATAGTGGCACGATGGTATGATCTCAGCTCACAGCCACCTCCATCTCCTGAGTTCAAGTGATTCACCTGCCTCAGCCTCCCGAGTAGTTGGGATTACAGGCACTCGCCACCACACCAGGCTAATTTTTTGTATTTTTAGTAGAAACAGGGTTTCACCATGTTGGCTGGGCTAGTCTCAAACTCCTGACCTTAGGTGATCCAATTGCCTTCACTTCCCAAAGTGCTGGGATTAAGCCACTGCTCCCAGCCTTGAGTGCTATTGAGATCAAATTCCTTGCCTGCAAAAGATAATTTATGAAGTTAATTGAGAAACAACTATTAGGATACAATTAATAAATGTAATAGTTGACGCCTGTATATCCATTACTACATACAATATGATTTTATTTAACTTGAGAAGAAGAAAGTGATAGATGACAGCATTTTTTGGAAAAGCATTTTAATTCACAGTCCACAATTTCCCACTCTAAAGACAATATTGCCTCCAAAATGTAAAATTAGAAAAGTCACTACATTTTTTGAATAACAGATTTTATAATGTCTCTCCTTTCCTAAAAGCTGTTCCTACTCCCAAAAAGGTGACACAGGTCTCAAAGGAGGCTGTGATGTCAGCAGGCAAAGTGGGATCAAGGGCTTCCGATTTGAATTTTTTGCAGGCCACTTGATAGCTGCTTGCTAGAGGATTGGCCCTTAGCCAAAGAGTTAAAGTTACTGAGTCCAATCTCTAAAAGCCAAAATTCTCCCTGCTTTCTAGCAAGGAGTACTTCCTTTATACCTCAGGAAACGTCTGAT
Organism: Saguinus oedipus; assembly: GCA_031835075.1. NCBI lineage: Eukaryota > Metazoa > Chordata > Mammalia > Primates > Cebidae > Saguinus > Saguinus oedipus. The sequence goes on along the minus strand of CM063177.1, from coordinate 6,175,522 downwards.
GTAATGTGCTTCAAATCGCTGGCTCACTTCCCAGCTCACAGATCTCTAGTCTGGTACTTGGCACAGAGATGAAGTCCAAGGGCCACGTTCATCACAGAATATAACGTTCCCTTTGGCCAAAGAGGTTATGGAGCAACAAAATATAACACGCGAAACCTGCAAAATTCCACCCCTGATTTTTAATGGCCTCGCTTGGAACCATTTGAAAGACATTTCAGCTGTGATATCTCTGACCCCTGGCCTTCCAGAGCAGTAAGATTTTTGCTTTCAGTTTTATCTGGTGATTATCACAAGGCATGTTCTGGTGGGTCACTTGATTAAAAATGGAGTACAAGGTTGAGCTCTGGGAGTTGCGTCATAAGAGAGACATGAGCAGACTGAAGGCTGTCCTGACATGTCCCTAGAACTGTTGGAAATGCAGAGAAATAACAGGTTGTAATAACAAAACCTGGGAAAACCAGGGCTAACCTGGAGTAAAGGAAGTCATTTATTGAATCACTCAGTCAACAAATGTGTGTTTATCTAATCATGTTGGAAGAATCACTCGATCAATCAATCTCAAATTTCTTGACCACTTACAATATGGTAAGCACAAAAATGAAGGCTTTTAAAAATAAGACATGTAATCAGTTTTCATACTGTTGGTGGAAGGTTCAAAAAGCATTAGTCAAGTCTTTTTTGACACTTTTTACTTATATCTCCCAAAACCTTGTGAATATATATTCTGGACATACCCACCAGCCATCATATTTAATGATGTTAAATATTTTCCCCAATGGCTTATATAACAGAAATAACAAGTATTCACTGTTTTTGTTACTCATAAGCCACTAGAGACCCTGACATGGTCGCTCTTCCTTGATAAGAGTCACTGAACTAGTTTTGTCCTCCTACTCATAACAAGAGTCTCCTCAACCATATTCCTGGTAGATGACTAAGTCTTTTTACTGAACGCTTTTAGAGGGAGGATTTACCTTAGGAGCCATTCCTCCCTTTATTTTTCTGAAAGCATTATTTCTCTTGTTTACACACCCAAGGACCTTGCTAACATTAAGAATGTATGAGTCTGTGCCTCTCATGAGCATAGGCTTGAAGCCCAAATCTACTTCCCCATGTTGGATAAAAAATAAAACAGGTTCTGTGGCTGCTTTGAATACCGGACTGGCTTCTCACTTGGCAGCAAAGGAGATGGCATTTATAGCTGACTCAAGGAGCAATGGGGGTTTCTTTCTAATGTGCTGATCCCTTTACAGGCATATTCTCAACTTCAAAACATCATTCGGAGGTGAGAATACTCATTTACCAGGTGACAGAGTTAGAGACAATTAGGTGAAGAGGCAGTGTAGTTAAGTTACAAGTACACAGTTAGGAAGTGGCAGAAGCGGATTCCAAGCCAGCTCTTCCCAGCCCTAAACCTTTTCCCTTACTAATTCATGCTGTTTCTCGTTCATACTTAGCATGGATAAAGGGCAGTGGGACGGAATTAATGGCTTCATCTCCAGGTAATGTGTTTAATCTAGAGGGTAAGCATTCAATTTGAGAAATGGTAAATCTCTAACCTAAGAAAATCATGTATTTCTTGAACCTCTCATGCCAAGCACCATAGAAGGGTTAAGGCCATGAAGATGGATGCAATGAGGTTCTTGCTTCTAGTTTACATGCCAGTAGGGGAGCAGAAGTAAAAATAAGGGCAACAAAGTGTAACGGACACCGTTGTAGAAACACATAAAGCATCCAATGTGGGTCCAAGAGAAGGACAGGGGATGTTTCTTCCTGGAAGGGTCAGGAAACACTATATTGCTATATTAAAGTACTAATAACTATAGGACCACATTAAGCAATATTGAAGCAGGAGCGGCCGCGAGAAACAGACCTCTCAGACACTGAACTAGAAGGGAAGGGGGTTTATTATTACGGCCAGGAGCAAGGCTTTATGTTTTGTCCAAACAGCCAAGCTTCCCTAACAAAGAGAAGCTCTGCCTTTACACGTGAAAGGATCTTAGGTTTACAGCCTTAGAAACTACAAGTGAAATGGTCTTGGGTTTACAGCTTTAGAAATCGCATATGAAAGGGTCTTGGGTTTACAGTTTTAGGAATTACATGTGAAAGGGTCTCGGTCTCCAGATGGAGGAGTGGGTGGGGGTTTGATCTTGTTTAAGTAAAAACAATGTCTTCCGGAGAGATTCCCCCACACCACGCCTGCTATCTTACAGGAAGGTGATTCAGGAGGCGCCGCCTGTCGGCCAGCCTTTTCTTCTATGGAAAGCAGTGTGGAGGTCAAGGGGGAGGTGATCCCAGATGTCTGGGTCTCCTTCCTCACCACCCCCCCCAATTTGTGACCCTCACCACTCTATCATATTAGTGAGAGGTCTCACTTTTATTCTCATCCAGATCCTCTGAAGAAGCTGATTGATGATGATGGGTATAAAACATTTGTGATGTCATTTTTTGGCTAACTACAGCAGTGATGAATCCGCTAATCATCTGAAGGAATGGCGGGGAGTAAACAAGGGAGTGGTACGCAAACCCCTGCTATTGTTCTCATACTTATGATGAGGGTTTTTAGTCCTCCCAAGGCTGAGGGCCAACCTTGACACAGGAGCTCAGGGTTGAATTGAGGCCATACCTGCACAGGCACTGGTTACATTCATAACTGCATGACCCTGGTCATTTACGTGCAGGCAGCAGTCGGTTAGTTTGAATTTTTTACAGACTCCTCCTTCAGCTGCCAGCAAATAATCTAAGGCCAACCAGTTCTGATAGATGGCATTTCTCATTGGAGTTTCTTGTCTAGACAAAATGGACAGAGCTTTGCCCATTTCATTAGCGAGTATTTCCAAAGCAGCCTGCAACTGGATGATCTGATTTAGCATATAGATAGGGGTCCGGTGTCCCCATGAGCCATTCTCTGTCCCTGTGGCCGGCCTATAGTACTCAATAATTCTTTCTGGTCGTTACTTAATCTTTTCTCATTTACCTATTTTCAAACTTCCTTTCTCCCAGGCGGGGTAGACTGGATGTCCTAACAACTCACCTGTCTTAACAGATAATCAGAAAAAAGAAGGCTTGATGATGCCTATGGCACAGCTACCTGTCCATTTTTCGGGCAGCTGTATGTATGCTCTACATCCACATATCCAGTACAACCCAGGAGGGGATACCCAGTCTCTCCAGGACCCAGGGTGATTCCAAGCATCCTGTAATTTTGGAAATTCTAGGAGGGGGTTCTTTTCAGTGTAGTTTAAGCTCCACCAGGTTACAGTGCCCACTGTTCCATTATACCGTCGCTGCCCTAAGCAGCTAAGCTTTCCAACTGGAAGAGTGAAGACTGTTCCTTCTCTGGCCAAACAATATTGTCCAATAATTAAAACCTTTAAAACCCAGAAACTGTTGTTTCAACCCTTTGAACTGAGGTCAGGTCAGGGACAGGGTCAGAGGATAATAACTCACAGGCTTCCCATGGCCACCTGTCACACAGAGTGGCCCCTCCACATACATAGCAAGAAGTGACATTGAGGGAATGGACCACATTTTCAGCAAATTGGAAGTGTTTTGTCTTTTTCGGAAGTTTCGGCACTGGCTTATTTAATATACCACAAAAGGCTGGTACACTGGCCGGGCTGAAGGCTTTTGGATTTTTCCCTGAATCTGAACACTGTCTCCGGGGTCAAGCCCTTTCTCATCCATTCCTAGCATTACACTCTCCCCTTTTTCCCATTTAGGGTCTTGGGGGTTTGTGAATATTAATTCTACTGGGTTACAATGTCCTGAGACACGAGGGACATTACTCCCTAGAATGGTGTCTCTCCCTTTTACAAGATGAACAGGATTATTTGTATTATTTTTCCAAGTGGCCCAGAAGACATATGACCCAAAAATGCAGTTCCTGCAGCGGTAGGTTCTCTGGCAGATGTGCTTCAGCTCTCTGCATAACCTTGTTCCCATCTCCCATCCGAGAGAACCACAGCCCCCCGTACTGAAATGATAAGCCCTGATGGCTGCATAGGCATCAAATCTTAGTGTAACCTGTTTTGGCTTCCGTTCCCCTCTGTTTTAGCATTAATTTAGTAGGGCTACTCCATCGCCCTGTTAGGAGTCTAATTTCAAAAGTCCTATCTGTAGGGGGCTCTGATGGGTCATAGCATACATCGGGCTGTCCATCCTCTGGATTACACACCTTATACTGAGTACCATTATATAAACAGATTCCCTTCTGTGTCTGTGTACATTCATAATAACTGTACAAAAGAATGGCAGTAACTTTGTCCTACCTTAGGTAGGTAACTAATGTCCTACCTTAGTACCTGGTGTACACACTGAGAGCGTTCTTCAAAATTCGTTAACGCCCCTACCGTACAAGTCCAAATGTTAAGAAGAACAAGTCCCACGATGAATTTCCTATGCTTCAGCCATGCGTGGACCAGCCAGCTTCCGGGATGTGCCCTGAGCAGGGCTTGTCCTTTTGATGGTGATTCTGCCGTCATTGTCTGGGTCTGGCGTAGCTTCCCAAGATTCAGCTGCTGCCGGTTTCACACAGCTGAATCCAGGCTGGGAGTCCCTCTACCTTTACGGCTGTGAGAGTGGTCAGGATCATGGTCTAGGATTCTTTCCACTGTGGCTTCAGAGGGGCTGCACTCCAGGCCGTTGTCACCTGGTGAGAAAGGATGAACTGGGGAGACAGCTTACAGGACCTCTTTCATTTACCCAGGTTGAAATACCCTGAGCCATTTTCCCTAGAGCTTGTAATTGGCGTCCTAACTCAGTCTCTCCCCATTCCCAGGGAGTTCCCCAGAGTGCCTGGAGTATGGGAGGGAGCCTATGACATAAGACTTCATAGGGGGAATATCCTGTCCTCCCGGAGGGAGTGCATCTAATTTTGAATAACACCGGGGGAAGTGCCTGCACCCACTTTAATCTTGTTTCCTGACACACTTTCCCTAAGCTATTTTTGATGGCCTGGTTCATTTTTTCCACTTTTCTGAAACTCTGAGATCGATAGGCAGAGTGCCGTTTCCAAGTAATACCCAAGGCCATTGCTGTTTTCCAGACCAAACCCGCCGCAAATGCTGGTCTGCTGTCTGATCTGAGAGGCAGTGGCAGTCCAAACCTAGGGATGAGATTTTGAACAGTACACGGGTCACTTCCTGGGCTTCCTCGCACCAGGGGCAAAGTGGCAGAGTTCAGGGTGTTGCACAGACCCCAATGGTGATGCAGAGACTTTCCCTTTAGCAGGCTCCGGTATTTGGTAGGCCTAGCACTTGTTAACCAACGACGTCCTTTGGTGTTCATTAGGGTCACTACTGTGTGGGGCGCTTGGATATTTAAATTCTTCCCAGAGTTGATGCTGGAATTTCAATTGCCATTCCTCTTCTTTTTTCCCCTTTTTTCTTTCTGACACTACAGCATGAGAGGCTTCGTTAAATCAGATAGCCCCAAAGCCAGGGCTGACACATTTTCACGTTTAGTTTCTGACCCATTCAAAGGGTTTCTTGTCTTTTCCCCTCCGCCTTGTGTAAGGGTTTGGCCAGTACTGCGAAGTTTGGAATCCACAATTTACAGAACCCACGGCTCCCAGGAACTCCCTCATGTGCCTTCTAGTATCGAGTTCTGGCAGGTTGCAAATAACTTGCTTCCTCTCTGCTCCTAAGCTGCGTTCCCGCTTCCGGATGGTGAATCCCAGATATTGCAATTACTGTCGGCAAATCTGGGCTTTCTTTGTAGGCACTTTATACCCACAGTCCTCCAGGTGCTGAAGGAAGGCATCTGTTCCTTTTGTGCACCCGACTGCCGTGGGGTGTCCCAATAAAAGGTCATCAGCATATAGGGGCAGCACGCAGCCTAAGTCCTCAGCAAGAAACTTCTGGGGGGGACAGTCACAGGCTAGCGCCTCCCCAAGGACAGTGAGAGAGTTTTGAGCCCCTGGAAACCTGGTCCAGGTGTACAAGGTGGTCACACCTGTTTCTGGACTTTTTTCCCATTGAAATGCAAATAGTTTTTGACCCTCCGAGGCCAGTCCAATGCTAAAGAAGTATTCTTTAAGTCCAATCAAGTGAACCAACTATCCTCTGCTGGCAATAATCCCAACTGCATGCACAAGTCGGGTGCAAGTGGGTTCAAAGTCACTGTAGTCTGATTAACGAAACGCAATCCCTGCACTGTCCTGGGCGGAAATGCCAGTCTTTGGTCCCTGGTTAGGGAAGGTCTCCACCCTCCGGATGGTGAGAACCTGGATAACCCCTGCCTGAGGCGGTCTTAGCTGCTGGGAGTCCTCATTATTGAACGGGATATTTGTAGCCCTTATTTTGCACAAGTTTTGCTGGAGAAGAGGTGTAGGGCCAGTAGTCGCTCTAATGATATTGGTTCTGTTTCCTTTGAGGGGGGGTTACAGGGCTGTTGTTCAGACCATGGGCTCTTTGGGGGCATATGAGCCCAGCCCCCCTCCTTTAGTCTAGTGGCCCTACCATTAGACTGAACAGAGCTCCTCCACTTTCGTTTGGATTCTCATGTTTAGGATTGCCCTGTTTTCTGTTAGCTGGGGACACCTGTCCTTCCAGTGCCCCACTCCTCTACAGTAAGTGCACTGATCGCGTTGCAGGCGTGGGTGGGCAGACTGAAAGGCTTTCCAGGAACCCCCTTTTCCCACACTCTTGGGGGTGCTCCTCTAATAGCAGCAGCTATCAAGTCGGTATTTCATCAAGGCTGACGCTGGTTTTCTCTACGACTTTTTCCATGGCTCACCGCTTCTTGGTTCACAAACACCTGTAACTGTGAGGTATCCATGCCCGCAATTCTGTCTCCAGTAACTGTGAGGCATTCGTGCCCGCAGATCCTGCCTGTTTCTGCAATTTTCGTCTAATGTCTTCTGCACACTGACTGACTAATGTCACATTTATCATACGTTGGTTTCCAGGGTTTCAGGATGAAAAGGAGTAGACATGTGAAACGCTTCACCCAGCCTCTCTCCGTGTTAAAAGATACATAAGCAGCTGGTGGCAGTCAGCAGGAGTGGGGTTATGAGTCTGAATAATCATTTGCAGTGGGTCAACGAGAGCCTGTGGCTTCTTGATATCAAAAACTCTGCTGCTGCCAGCTCTGCCAGAACCCTGGGGTCTGTGTCTCTGCCACTGACTCTGCCCTGTCCAGGCACCAGACCTTGGGAGTCCATGTCTCTCTGTGCGGGGGGGATTTTTTCTAGTGGTCTGTCCCTTGGCCATTAAAACAGTCACTGCCTGTCCTCTTAACCATTTCGGAGGGTTCAAAACTAACTGCAACCACGAGTCTATGTACGGAAATTGATCAAGGTGTTCTGGCTCCCCGCATATAATCTATGCCCTACTTTGGAGACAAGATACCTGTCAAGGGTCCCCCCCGGGGGCTAACCTACCCCAAATGCTGGCCAATCGACTTCACACAAAGTCCTTAATTTCTCTGGTGTCAAAGCTACTGTATAATTTCCCCTAAATCCCTTCTTGAAAATTTTCAGCATGGTCTCTAAAGGAGTGGGTTTGCTATGAGTGTGACCCATGCCCAGTGAGACGCAGTACACACTCCCCAGTTTACATTCACTTCAATCTTTTTACAACACCTAGAAGGCAAAGGCTCCTCCACTCTGCCTTATGTGGTGGTCTCTAATTCCAACCAGCCCTACATATTGTTCAAAGTATGAGGCCCCTTCTAATGGGCCTGATATTTCCACATTTCATGGCTAATGAGTCCAGTTGGACCCCTACACACACACACACACACTCACTATCCTCCCTCCACCCAAATTGAAACCATAAGCAAAAGCTTCCAAGGTTAGTTACAAAAAGGAGAGAGAGCCAAGTTCAAAAGTGCCAACTCTGGCACCTGCAGGTGATCAGGCCACGCTTCCACCTAAAGGAGGTGGGCAAGTTTCCCAGGACAATTCCTACTGTGTTTCTGTTGTCCAAACGTTCCAAGTGTCCATTCGTTTTGGGTGTTCAGCCGCTGGGTGGGTACACACTGCAGGGGCTTTCCGGCTCCCCTCTGGCAAGGCTTTCCACTTGGCAAATACCTGCCTGGGAGCGCTCTCAGGAACTACGTCACCCCAGCAGGCAGGAGCCCCCTGCAGGGATGCTCCGAAGGTCTAGGCAAACCACCTGAGAGGCTTCTCCGGCTGGCCGTCTGCCAACCAAAACTCATTTCCCGGTCAGGGAATCAAATGAAGCAGGAGAGGCCGCAAGAAACAGACCTCTCAGACACTGAACTAGAAAGGAAGGGGTTTTGTTATTACAGCCCGAAAGCAAGGCTTTATGTTTTGTCCAAAAGGCCAAGCTCCCGTAACAGAGAGAAGCTCTGCCTTTATATAGGCTTACACTCTAGATATTACACGTGAAAGGATCTTAGGTTTACAGCCTTAGAAATTACATGTGAAAGGGTCTTGGTCTCCAGATGGAGGAGTGAGGTGGGGGCTCGATCTTGTTTAAGTAAAAACAATATCTTCCGGAGAGATTTCCCCCATACCAGGCCTGCTGTCTTATAGGAAGGTGTTTCAGGAGGCAGCCCCAGTCGGCCAGCCTTTTCTTCTATTGAAGTGCAGTGTGGAGGTCAAGGAGGAGGTGATCCCAGATGCCTGGGTCTCCTTCCTCAATACTAATGAGGAACATTCATTGCTCAATCAGCAAACAGAAAGCAGCAACTGTGCATCAGTCACTGGGGCCCATACGGATGACCCGTCCTCCCACCCTGCCTTCTGAACCTGTTTTTCTTGGCAGCCTCCAAAGGGACCATTTCTCTTAAGACGTTCATGAACAGCTCCAGCTCATGTATCACTCAACAGAATCCAGTGGATTTATTGTTACTGCAGACCTAACAGAGCATATTGGGGCTACCTTTTAAGACCCTTTTCAGAACTCTGGACAGTGGAATGTGTGCTTCCTGGCCTCTGGACCAGGAAAATTACCCAGGAGAAACCCTCCATTCTGCCCTCTCCCACGCCCCCCATCTTTCTCCTCTCTCTCTCTCTCTCTCTCTCTCTCTCTCGCTGTCTCTGTGTGTGTGTGTGTGTGGTGTGTGTGTGTGTGTGGTGTGTGTGTGGTGTGTGTGTGATGTGTGTGGTGTGTGTGTGTGGTGTGTGTGTGTGTGTTTGTGTGTATGTCTCCTTCTCCTCCACCCCAACAGAGATGGGAGCCACAGATGGGAGAATCCGGAGTCCCTGGATCACTATTTGAGGCAGGGATATCTGGTAGCATTGGCCCATTATATGATCAAGAAATAGATTTCCATTAAGTTGCCACTGAGACTTGGGCATTGTCAGTTACAGCAATAAACCTGCCCTTAATTAATATGGCAGCACAAGGATAACCTTTAAAACAATGTTCCATCTAAGTTACAATAGGGAGTTTTTGGAGCTGTGGTGTGTGACTGCCTAGTAACATTCCCAGAAGACAGTCAAAGACGAGGCAGTGCAGAGCAAAGTGAACCCACAGGAAAGGCCACAGAGGCAATGACAGTACTTTTAATAAACAAACCTTTCAATGGAAGCATATGCATTCTTCTTTACAAGTTGTTTTCCTCCAGGTTAGATCCCTCCCAATCTTTTGATTGTCCTTGCTCTTTACACCCTATCATAAGACCATGACTCAGACACCCACATGAATTTCTTAGCCTTACACTAGGCCATTGCCTCTGAATCAGATTCCTGGATTCCTATTAACAATATACCCCAGAGTGGTTTCACATCAACAAAAGCTCACACATACAGGAGCCCCTGAGGCTTTGTGTGTGGAGTGATGCTGGGAAACCCAGTCCCTTACTTCGTGTGTGTATCCTGGTCCATGTGTGTGTTCCAGGGCCATAGTCACAGTTCACAGCCAGCTAGCACAGAATATTTTTGTTCAGTCCTAAGAACACCAGAAAGTCCCAAAGGCTGTTTAAACCAGAAAAAGTTAACTGTAACCACTACGTCCTTTACAAATATATAACAGAATGGCCTTGGAAAGGTTCCTTCATGTCCAAGACCAAATTAGATCATATTGTCCCTTAACCAATGAACTTGGGAAGCATCACAGGACTGGGTCCAGCAGGTCAGCAGAGCAGAGTGGCTTAGAATAAGGGGCGGTGGATGAAGAGAGGCTTGAGCTAAGTCTCTGCTCCTGACTATATATAACTCAGTGGTCTAATCTGTGAAATGACATCATGATGGTAGCTTTCACATAGGGAGTCTTAGTCAGGGCTGCTGTGACACAGCACCGTGAACTCGGTGGCTTTAAACAACCAGAATGCATTTCTTACAGTTCTGGAGGCTGTAAGTCCAAGCTCAAGATGCCAGCATGGTGGGTTCTGGTGAGAGTCCTCCTCTGAATAGCGGACAGCTGTCTTCTTATTGTATGCTCACATGGCACAAACAAGGCAAGAGAGCTCTCTGCTGTCCCTTTAAGTGGGCACTGATCCCATTCATGAAGGTTCTACCTTCATGATATAATTATTTCCCAAAGGTCCCACCTCCTAATATCATTACCCTAGAGGCTAGAATTTCAACATATGAATTTTGGCGGGACAAATTTAGTCCATTGCATAAGGCATCAGAAGATAACATGTGTAAGGGTCTGAAAACAAAACCAGGAATAGTTTAGTGCATTACATGCCCCTCTGTTACAAGCCATCTCCCACGGTCTCTAAGAGCTATCCCAGTAATCTTCAATAGACTTGATAAGAGCATCTGAAGCTGGTGTCTGACCTAAGCTGACTGGGTTTTTCCAGGGTGACACCTGAACCCCCTCTTTTGGCACCTGCCTTTACAGTCACAGACCTTGGAATATTAAAGAGGTAGTCTGTGACCCAGTGTGGACACCTTTGTGTCTTAGGCACGTGATGCAAAAGCAGAAGCTACTTTTCCAGATGAGAATGCTGGATTTCCCAGGCCTGACTTTCCAATTCCCTACTAGCAAATGTGTCAGCAATGTGTGTGTGGCTTACATCCAGTGCATGTAATCTACTCTATCGGGTTTCCCAGAGAAGCAATGTCAGCACCTCATTCACATTCCATGAAGATGTCTGCAGCTGTACAGATAATCTGCACAAATTCCTTGCACTAAAACTATGTCTAGAAAGCTGACTACTTCTAAGATAAGGCACCCAATTTGTACAAACCTTAACATGTAGGTATGCCTGGGTCAAGTTAAGAAGAGATGCTTGGAGTGAGCAGACACCGCTTGTGAGCACCACTTAATCCCTCTGTGAACTGGTATCCTTGTTTGTTAATGGAAATAATAAGAGCCTCCTCCACAGTGCACTGAGGATTAAATGTAAAGCCCTGGCACGATGCCTGGTGGTTTGTGGGTGTAGAGTGGCACAATTGAGAAGGTACAGTCTTTAGAGTCACAGAGCTCTGCTCTGATGCTGACCAGCAGTGTGGCTTTGAGAAGTCACCTACTATTTCTGAGCCTGAGCGCCCACAGAAAACAAAGTAATATCTATGTTTTGGAGTTGTAGTGAAACTTACAACTGGTTGTGTAAAGCGCCGTCAAAGGCCTGGCAGAGTCAGCGTAGCATAAATGCAGGATGATTTTTGAAATTTCCAAATCTCTCCCTCTCTTAGTGCATTTAGGCCACCAACCTTCTTACTCCTTCCAGCACCAAGACGTCTATGGAGTGAGTGTGCCCACTTGATTACTCAGTCCCACATGGGCGCCTTTATCATGAGCATGCCCACCCGCAAGTTTGGCTCCCAGAGCCAGAAGCTCCCATAAGAGGCAGCGGTTTGGCCAGGAGCAGTGGCTCACGCCTGTAATCCCAGCACTTTGGGAGGCCGAGGCCAGCAGATCACCTGAGGCCAGGAGCTCCACACCAGACTAGCCTGGCCAATATGGTGAAACCCCGTCTCTACTAAAAATGTAAAAAAAAAAAAAATAAAGAAAGAAAGAAAAGCTGCTCTCTGTGCATCCCTGCAGTCCTACCTACACATGAGGCTGAACCAGGAGAATCGCTCAAACCAGGGAGATGGAGGCCGAAATGAGCCGAGATCACACCACTGCTCTCCAACCTGGGTGACAGAGCAAAACTCCACCTCAAAAAAAAAAAAAAAAAAAAAAATGAGGCAGAGGTTTCATGTGCACATACATGTGACATATCAGGGTGGGAAATTCAGTAGGAAAAATCCTAAAACAATTTGGAAGTATCCAGGAAATTCCAGAAATCTGTTTTAATTTGCATTCTGTAAATCCACTGCACTGTCACCAAGGCATAATATAACAATAGTCATTTTCTCATTTTTTCCCATTTGCTGCAATGCAAATGAAACAAATTATCCAAACTTCCAAATTCCATCCTGTAATAAGATCGGTTTTGGAGATGAGGCAATAAACTAACTTTCCTGTGCTGTTTTCCTAATAAAAAAAATGCACCCTTATATATTACAAGATACTAGGTTGCTACAGACTATTAACACCCATGACCTCTTACTTTGCAAAGAGCTGTATTGTGTGTGTGTGTGTGTGTGTGTGTGTGTGTGTGTGTGTGTGTAACAGTCTCGCTGTGCCGCCCAGGCTGGAGTGCAGTGGCGCGATCTTGGAAGAGCTGTATTTTGTGAGCTAGAAACAGCTCATGGCAGCTGTCTTTGCCTCTTTGCCTGTGTTCCAAGAGCTCTGCTCCTTCGGTTCCTTCACTAGCGAAAGGCAAATCAATCCTTTTCCGACAGGCCTCCTAAGAGCTGGGGACACTGTCGTGTTTTACTGGATACACCACACCACGGATTAATTAGAAGCAAATGTGTAACTACTCCTAGTTTGGACCTGGCTATTGTGGGCAGGATGGAGACTAAGATCCACTAATTTTTACCCCAATTTATTGGTATTTTATATGCCATCTACTGCAAAGCATAAATGTGGACCTATGAGAGAATGTCCAAGGGTAATTTTTCTATCTAAACAAAATAGCGCTTTGAGGAGGTGGTCAGTCATCTGAACTTCCCCACGGACACCAGTGACCTTTGCAACTGAGAATTGTATTTCCTGGTCTAACTGCTGCCTGGAACAATCAGCGTCCAGTCCACTTTCATGTCCGCCTGCAAGTGCCTTCATGGGACCTGGATTTCCAAGGTTCGGAGATTTCCGGATAAGTCTCCTGGACTCCTCCCTGCAGCTTCAGTGCTGATTTTACCTGTTTTATACAGAGGCATACTATACAAAATTTCATTTTTTAAAAAAGCATTTTCTGCTTAAATCATTCGATACACTGACCTGTATGATACATGAGAGTAAAGAAGGTTTGCATGATGTATAGAAGTCCAAGAAATGGAGTCCAAATTTAGTTGTCCACTTTGTAATCTTTTACAAGCTATTTAACTTATCTGAGTTTCAATTTCCTCTTTTGTAAAGTGGGGTATATGTGAAAGTGCTCAGCACACACGAATTCAGTTCCTGTTTCCCTTTCCTTAGAATAGACGGGAGGGCAGAAGGCCTTGGCATATGGTACTAGCTCAGAGTAAGAAAAAATGAAACAGGACAAATGGTGAAAGACTTAGAGATTTCAATTTCTCACCAGTGTGCGTGCATGTCTGCGTGTGTGTTTGTGTGTGCACACGTGTGCTTTATTTTCTGTTTTTCCGTGGACTGAAGGGGCCTTCATTTCATTTTTGGAGGAAACAGTAATGATTGAAATGGGGAAATTATACTCTATTCCATATTCAGGGCTTTCCCACCCAAGGCAACCCAGAAATGGAGCAGGAATTGGGCCAGCTGCCTGGGACTACAGTCAGGAAGGAATGAGCCGCGAGAGCCGCCTGGACCAGGACCATCTGGGCCCCGCAGCAGTTCTGGCTCTCCGCCTACCTCCTTCCAGCCCAAGCTCAATGTGATGTGTCCAAAGCTCTTCCGAAGGCATCTCAGCTGTTCAGATACCCCAGTTCATACAGAAATCCAGGTTCAGGATCTTAATTCTCTGAGAGCGTGTCATAGCCACACCCGCCTCCAATTCAGCTTCACGTTTAATTGCGTAGTTCCTAGCAATTCTATCTCATCAGAATTATGCTAACTTTTCATTGTTTAACTTTTCTTTCACAAATGTTATAAATCTGAACATTTGGGTATTAGAAGATATTTCTTCTGCTGAGCGTGGACCCCCACCCAAAATAAAAACAAAAACAAACAATTGAGCCTTTCCCGAAAAACTGCTCTCAGAGCCCTGGTTTCCTCTTCTATCCTCAATTGAGGATAGAGAAAGAAACAAAGAGGCAAGTAAAGGGGCTGTGAGATGATGTGGGAGTAGGTCTTAAAGATGGAGAAGGCTGGGTGCAATGGCTCATGCCTTAATCCCAGTACTTTGGGAGGGTGAGGTAGGCGGATCACCTGAGGTCGAGAGTTCAAGACCTGCCTGACCAACATGGAGAAACCTCGTCTCTACTAAAAATACAAAAAATTAGCCGATGTGGTGGTGCATGCCTGTAATCCCAGCTACTCCACAGGCTGAGGCAGGAGAATTGCTTGAACCCGGAAGGCAGAGGTTGCAGTGAGCTGAGATTGCATCACTGCACTCGAGCCTGGGCAACAAGAGCTAAACTCCATCTCAAAAAAAAAAAATAACATAGGAAAAAATAATGGACTGGGGAACAAAGAATATGGAGAGAGAATGGGTGGTGAAAAAGAAATACATCATACAAACTGAAATTCCTATAAAGAATCCAGAACTGGGCCGGGCGTGGTGGCTCAAGCCTGGAATCCCAGCACTTTGGGAGGCCAAGGTGGGTGGATCACGAGGTCAAGAAATCGAGGCCATCCTGGTCAACATGGTGAAACCCCGTCTCTACTAAAAATTCAAAAAATTAGCTGGGCATGGTGGCGCGTGCCTGTAATCCCAGCTACTCAGGAGGCTGAGGCAGGAGAATTGCCTGAACCCAGGAGGCGGAGGTTGCCGTGAGCCGAGATCGTGCCATTGCACTCCAGCCTGGGTAACAAGAGCGAAACTCCGTCTCAAAAACAAAAAACAAAAAACAAAACAAGAATCCAGAACTGCTGAGAATGCAACCTTTCTTGGGACGTCTACGGCAACCGTGGCTTTATAAGTATTTTATGTTTTATTTTAGTGTTTTTTCCAACAAGAAAAATGTATGAAAGAGAAAGATGGTGTTACAGAATAGTAAAATGCCTTCCTTTCCCAACCCATTCCTAAGGGCCCTTTGCACAACCCTACGAACATTTCATGCTAGCTGCTAAGTTAAGGCCATGCCCTTTTGGAAAAATTAAATGTTTAGTTTTTCCCAGCAAAAATTACAGTCTCTGGGAAATCAGCACTGCTAGTTTTAGGATGTAATTTTGTCCTAAGAAATCAGTAAGACTAGATTCAGGGATAAATAAGGCAAACAGCAACAGTTCTTTAGATTGTACGTTCCTTGATGGCAGATTGTACGTTCCTTGATGGATATACCTAGAATATCCAATTCTAAAAGCGAACACATGCTAAATGTTTATTGAATGAACATTGTCTCCTACTTAGAAAGAAGTAGTCTTGAATATGCTCCTTTACGGACTCTCTACAATTTTCTAATATTGTTCCACCTTCCTTATGCAAGCATTGAGAAGAATGAGAAGACTCAGACCTGGTGAGACATCCACCCAACCTCTAGTGCAGCCTCTGTAAAGTTAATTTTACGAAACAAGTGAATCTTGTTTTTCCTACAAGTTTTCTTGAAGAAAAGTGTGGACAGAAGAGTTTTAAGCGATTAGAGTACCTCTCGCATTAGCTTCCCATGATCCATTGCCTACTAAAGAGAGGGAAAGAGATAAAATCAATTGGTCACCCTTTATAAGCAGTAGGAGACTATCATATCTGGAATAAGTGAAATTCGTAGTGGGTCAAAGGCAGATCTCTGGGCAGGGCAGTTGTTCTGTGGATGGGCAGCTGGTATGGTGCCTGAGGCTCAGGGTTTTTTGCCCAGCAGACAGCTGTGGGCTCTGCCCAGCTCACACCCTCCCAATTGGGTCTCTCTCTGGCATCTGTCCCAAAACCAGGCCCAGCCAGCTAGTTTCGTTCCGAATCTTCTGCGTCCAGATCACTGGGCTTCCTCAGGCAGAATTTGCCTCTGCCCAATGGGCTACACCCTTCCAAGACCAGTCTTGTGGAGGAAGGGACACCTAGCTTCACACCAGTACACAAACCCTTACCTCAATCTTCTCAGTGTTCTGAGAGTGGACGCTCCTTCCCTGCTTGAGCTCAGACCACAGATCTCAGCATAATATCCCCCAACAGTGTGCTCAAATTCTGAAGAATTAGGACCAGGTCCATACCTTTGTTCCCCTCTGGTCCCTCAGGGTCAAGCACCGGCTTTGCTTGGGGGGGTGCTGAACTGTTCAAGTGTTCAGTTTCCCAGGCCACTGGCAAAACACTCAGGTGGGGCAGCAGTATATGGCTATTTGCAAGTACCACACTATTTTTACTACTGTAGCTTTGTGGTAAGTTTTGAAATCATGAAGTGTGAGCCCTCCAGCCTTTTTCTCCTTTTTCAGAATTTCTTTAAGGGGTAGGGAGCTATTTGGAGTCCTTTGAGATTTCATATGAATATTAGGATGGGTTTCTCTATTTCTACGAAAAGCAAAACAAAACAAAAAACCCCACATCATTGGGATTTTCAGAGAGACTGCCAACCTTAATCTGTAGATGGCTTAGATGTTATTGATACGTTGACAGTATTAAGGCTTCCAATCCATGAATATGGGATTTTGTTCCATTTATTTGTGCCCTCTTTAATTTCTTTCAGAAATGTTTCATAGTTTTCATTGAACAAATTTCACACACTGCCTTGTATAATTCCTAAGAATTTTACTTCTGTTTTATGCTACTATAATTAATAAAAGTTTTTAAATTTACTTTTTAACTTTTGTATATATTTTAAGCTATTTTCCTTGTGATTAACATGATAATTACATTTAACATCTTAAGGTTATAACATGCTATATCAGCTTAACTTCAACAAATTCTGTTCCTTTAACAGCTTTGTTCCCAACTCCTTCAGTTTTTGATGTCATAACATTACATGTTTATACATTGTGGAACCAGAAACATAAACTTTTAATAATTTTTTTTTTTTTTTTTTTGAGACGCAGTTTCGCTCTTGTTACCCTGGCTGGAGTGCAATGGTGCGATCTTGGCTCACCACAACCTCCGCCTTCTGAGTTCAGGCAATTCTCCTGCCTCAGCCTCCCGAGTAGCTGGGATTACAGGCAAGCGCCACCATGCCCAGCTAATTTTTTGTATTTTTAGTAGAAACGGGGTTTCACCATGTTGACCAGGATGGTCTCAATCTCTTGACCTCGTGATCCACCCTCCTCGGCTTCCCATAGTGCTGGGATTACAGGCTTGAGCCACTGTGCCAGGCCAATTAATAATTCTTTTAATAAAAATGTGGAGTTAGAAACCAAAGTTATAATAACACTAGGTTTCACAATAATTGCTTGAAAAATATATTGTCTGTCAATCATATGGAAAACAGAAAGTGGAAACACGTGCCATTGTTACAATAATACTAGCTTTTACAGTTGCCCGTGTACTTACCATCACTGAGATCTGTATTTTGTCAGACGGCTTCAAGTTACTGTTTCGCATATTTTCATTTCAAACTTCAGCACTCCCTTTAGCATTTCCTGCAGTGCAGGTCTATTGGTTAAAAAATTCCCTCAGGTTTTATTTTGGAATGCCACAATTTCTCCTTCATTCTTGAAGGACAAATTTTGCCAAATAATAGGATGCTTTGTGTGTTTTTTGTTTTTTTTTGAAACGGAGTTTCACTCTTGTTGCCCAGGCTACAGTGCAATGGTACAATCTCACCTTACCACAACCTCTGCCTTCTGGGTTCAAGCAATTCTTTTGCCTCAGCCTTCCCAGTAGCTGGGATTACAGGCACGCGCCACCACACCTAGCTAATTTTTGTATTTTTAGTAGAGACTGCGTTTCACTATGTTGACCAGGATGGCCTCGATCTCTTGACCGCATGATCTGCTCACCTCGGCCTCCCAAAGTGCTGGGATTACAGGCATGAGCCACTGCGCCTAGCCCAAAATATAGAAACCTTAAAGTTTTGGGTTTTTTTCCCTTTAAGCATTTTAAATGTACTAATCCACTGCCTTCTGGTTTTTAAAGTTTCTGATGAGTAATCTGCTGATAACCTTATCAAGGATTCCTTGTATGTGGTAAGTCATTTCCCTCTTGCTACTTTTAAGATTCTGTTTTTCGCTTTGGACACTTTGGTTATAACGAATCTCAGTGGTGTCTCCTTGAGTTCATCTTATTTGGAGTTCATTAAGTTTCTAGAATGCTTATATTCAGATGCTTCATCAAATTTGAGATGTTTGTGGCCATTATTTCTTCCAACATTTTATCTACTCTTCCTTTCTCTATTCTCCCTCTTGGGGGCTCCCACGATGCATACGCTGGTTCACTTAACCTGGTGTTTCACAGGTTCGGCTGGTTGTGTTCACTTTTTCTTCCATTTTTTTCCTCTTGTCCCTCAGACTTGATCATTTTCATTGTCCCATCTTCAATTTCACTGATTCTTTCCTCTGCCTGCTCAAATATGTCTTTGAATTCCTATAGTAATTTTTTTAGTTACTGTACTTTTAGATCTCAGAATTTTCTTTTTATGTTATCTATTACAATTTCCATTTTGTCCATACATGGTTTTCTTGACTTCCTCTGTCTTCCCTCAGTTCTTCGCCATATTTAAAGCAGCTTCTTTAGTCTTTATCTACTAGATCTGCCATCCTATCTTTTTCAGGGATCATTTCAGTTTGGGTTTTCTCTTTTGAATGGGCTCTACTTTCCAGTTTTTTTGTATACTTTGTGATTTTTTGTTGTTGTTGTTGAAAACTGGACATTTGCATCTAATAATGTGGTAACTGTACATACTAGATTCCTCCTTAAGGCCCTGTTAGATGCCTCCTTTCCCCCAGGGTTTGCTGTTTTCTGCTATTCTTTGAGGTGGGGGTAGGTTCTCTTTCTCACGTAGGTCAACACAAGGTGCAAAATTAAGGTCTTCACATGTGTTTCCTGAACCTGTGCCTTCTCCTACGCTTGCCCAAAAATTTTCAAATTTTCCCATTATGTATGGGTGCTTTAGAATGTACTACTTTTTTCTCCCAAAAGGAGAAAAAAATTAAGAAAAAGAAAAAATGGTGCCAGCCTATAAAGTCTCCAAAAGTCACCTTTAGCCCGAGGGAAGGAGCTGGCAATGATAATGTGTGGAAGAAACAACGACAATGGTCTCTGCCTCTTTGCACCTCTATGATCAAAGAACAGATAGCCAGTGTTGGGGAAAAAGGCCCCTTTTGCCAACCCAGGCTCCCACAAGCTGTGTGCAGGCTGTTCCAGGAACATGTGCACATCTGATGCCACAGGGTTTGGGGATGGGGAATGTGTAGCTGTACTGGGCTAAGAACAAAATTTTTATTATTAATTTTTGCTATTCACCAAAATTAACTGCAAATTACCAACCAAGCCTTCCCCCAGAAGTTGCAAGCCATCAATGGATTCCAGAGTTTCAAAAGAGTTACATCAAATAGATTCACCCAGTATAATTATTGTCTAGGTGGGTAGACAGATTTCTCAGCCATCTTTACAAAATCCCCTTTTGAGACTGATATTCTTTTTTTGAGACGGAGTTTTGCTGTTGTTACCCAGACTGGAGTGCAATGGCACGATCTTGGCTCACCGCGACCTCTGCCTCCTGGGTTCAAGCAATTCTCCTGCCTCAGCCTCCCGAGTAGCTGGGACTACAGGCGCGCACCACCATGCAAGCTAATTTTTGTATTATTAGTAGAGACGGGGTTTCACCTTGTTGACCAGGATGGTCTCAATCTCTTGACCTCATGATCCACCCGCCTCGGCCTCCCAAAGTGCTGGGATTATAGGCGTGAGCCACCGCGCCCGGCCTGAGACTGATATTCTAACTGTATAATTGAGAAAGCTGAAAAATACTGAGTGAGTTAAGCAGCGATATAGAAGATATTTTTAAAAAACAAAACACCTAATTATTTATGTTAAGTACTCTATATTAAATACCACTTAAATAACAGAGAAACGTGATTGCATCTTGTTAAGTAAAATCATAAGCTTTTCTATTTTTTAATTTTTTAAATCATTTTTTAAGAGACAGGTTCTCACTCCATCACCCAGGCTGGCATGCAGAGATGCAATCATGGCTCACTGTAGTCTTCAACTCCTGGCTCAGATGATACTTTCACCTTGGACTCCGAAGTAACTGGGACTATAGGTGAATGTCAACAAATGTGGCTACTTTTTTTTTTTTTTGTAGACACAGGCCTCACTTTGTTGCCCAGGCTGGTCTTGAACTCCTAGGCTCAAGTAGTTCGTCCATTTTGGCCTTTCAAAGTACTGGTGTTACCGGCACGAGCCTGTATTCTGCTCCTAGCCCACATTTTAAAACTTACTGTTGTATGAAATTTCAAATATGTACAGAAAAGCAAGTGTAGAGGCCAACTACTGAGACTGGAATGGGTCATGAGTCATTCCCTCAGCTTCAAATCCATCCCTTCATTCTCATCGTTGACATTTGGGGCTTTGTCAGGTGCATGCTCAATAGACTGTACCCAACACATGCGCTACAGGGAGATAGAAGGCAAGGGACCTCCTCCCACCGGTTCTACTTCCTGTTGCTTCCAACATCACCCCAGTCATGGTTCTTCACTTCATAAGCATCAAATGATGCCCAGAAGCAGTAGTTGGCTCAATTTTCCAGTTTTCTTTTCCCCATGGTCCCAGAAGCATCCTCTTGGGTGCCCTCTTAGAGATTCGAGCACCAGCTACCTGCCATGCTCTTCTCCAAATCCTAAGTCCCAGATGCATGGATTTTCTTAACTGATTTTCAATTCCTGAACTCTTTCTGAACACCTGAGGCAAAAGCACCAATTAGATTGTGTCCCTTGTTAGCCTTCTGGGTGGGGAGGTCTTTCTTCAAATCCTCAGATGCCAGTGACCAAACCCCTCAGATGTCTGGATCCAAACTCTGTAGTGCTGCTCTGTCAAGCTTCTAAATTCCATGAACCTCTTCTGTTTGTCCCCACACTCTTCGCCGACATGACTGCTTTCTGCAATTACTACCTCTGTGGTACATTCCTTTGGTATCTTATAGCATAAAGATAAAAATGACACCATTCTTTTCATATCCATATGCTATTTTACACACGTTAAACTTTAGATCTTATTTTCTTTCATCTTATCCCTTTAAATAAAGGCTAAATTATACATAAGTGTTAGTTCTTATGAAATGTAAAAGATCTAAACTAATTCACCTTTATCATGCTCATGCTTGCTCCACTTTATCCAAGGGGCAGTGTTATAGAGAGACTGAGAGATGGAAGATGAGAAACCCACATCCTTCATGATCTGGGGAAAACTAGCTTCTAGGAAGCTAAATCTCTTCATCTATCATAACTCATATAGAGTTGTTGCAAATATCCAGGAAAGCATTTATGTGGAAGCATTTAGCAACCGTTAAGTCAGTGTAAATTAGTTCCATTATCGCTACCAAATGTGACTAGACGGTAGAAGGGAGAGATGATGAAATGAGAGGTGAAAGGAGAAAAACAACTGGAGAAAGTATTCTAGAGTTTTCTACCCACTCAGAAATAGAATAATATATAGTATAAAAAAACAGATATGGATCTCTACTTTTTCCCCTTCTAGTCAACTCAAATCCTCAGCCGATACAGCAGATCCTTTTTGCCAATGAGACAGAAGCCATTAACAGACAGCAAATACTGTTTATTGCAGACTTTCCAGCTGACTCATGTGAAAAAGGCACTATGAAAATTAATGACTCTAGATAATTTCTCTAAATGATTTATGTTAAAATATACAACATCCTTACATAACATCTGTTTTATATATGTGAAATAACATTTAATGACAAAACTTGTGTTTCCAAAAATAATATTTGTTGAAGGTTAGGTATCTTTCTTTTCTCTATGTGGAATCTTTCACAGGATTAAAATGTGTAAATTAAGTGCTTCTTATTACCAGAAAGACTTGACACAGATAAACACATAAAATGGCCCCATTTCCTTTTAACTACTAATGTCTATATTCAGAACTGAGGCTTTCATTAAGCAAAATACTGTAATTGCACGTCAATGCAGACTACTTCCTTTGCTAGGTTTTGAGCAGACATGACCTTTTTCCCACTTGTGCTTTCTCATATATAAGAACACAGTATATATAATAAGCAGAATATAAACTAAATCAAAATACAAGCTATACAAGGAATTGCAATCGACAGAGCCATGAAAAACTGTCTTGTGAATGCTCCATAGATTTATATTTGCATGTCCAAGGTATGGCTGTACTTTACAGTTCATTCAAATGTTTTAATTTTTTAAACATTGGCATTAAGAACTTTAAATAAATCTAAATATTCTTCCATTGAGTATGTCAGAAAAGAGACCTAAGTAAGCAGAGGCTAGCCTACAGTGAGCTATGCCCTGAATGACAGACACCATGTTCACAGACAGAATCAAAACTGCTTAGATTTTAAATCATGGACAATATTGTTGCTTTGTTGCAGTGAATAAGTCCACCACTATCTAAACAATTCCTGCTTATACACTGGAATGGGGATAAAATAATTACTCTAAAAAGAAAACTTTACCTTTGTAAGGTAGGAAAAATATTTTCCAAGGTCAAAAAATTCCGTTTAAGTTTTTTTCAGATTTAATAAAAATGATGGGCCTAGAAGCCAATCCTGTGCTCACTCAGGTTTGCATGGGTTTTTTACAGCGATAAATTACTACAAGAAAAATGAATCTGACATTCCCTTCAAGGCTTCCTTAAACAAAGCATGTTGAAATAATGCCAAAAACAATGGAGTTTAAAAACAAACAAACAGATTAGTGACTGCTTCCTTCATCAAAAGATTCCACTCCCGAATCACTAGCAGCAGCACTGATCTTTTCCTGTCGTCTTCTCATAATTTCTTGTAACTCAGAGCTGCCACTGCTATCCTGAAAAAGAAACAGTTCAGACAAGGTGGTTACTGGTTTGTGTAGGCTGCAGGTCATGTAACGAAATGGCTCAGGATACAAGTGTACTGGGGTTTTCTTCTAGTATCTCTTTAGGAAAGCTGATGGCCGTACTTTTTAAGTGAAGCTTCTGGACTTCACTAATATATCACATTAATAATTTTTCATTTTGTAAAGTCGGTTAAGGCCATTCACTCACTAGGCCTTTCATTTGAACATGATAAAGATAAATCAATAATGTCTGTGTGGTACTCCAGGTTTGCTGAGAGAAAGAGCATATGTGTACAATAAGTACAGTCACGTGGAAAATTATCAAAGAACTCCTTTTGGGTCAAGCAGGATACTGATCTGCCTTTAAAAGATTTTAACTCAAGCCAGAGGGAACTTGGAATTCACCCAGTTTCCATTCCATATAGTTCTGACCCTCTGATCATTCTAGCTTTTCTCCTTTCCCAGACCCTCTATAATCCGTGTATTCTCCCCTTCTTCCACTCTTATCAACAGAAGTCTCTGGCCACACAGGTGAATAATCTAAAAGATGAACTAGATTCAAGAAAAGGGTGAGGTGGAAGGTGGCTGAGGAACATGAGGAACGTCAGGTAGCCAGCCTCTGCCTGGGTTCCCATCCAGGGAAAAGGAAGAGAACAAGAAGCAAGAGGCCATCCTGAAGTGGGTGGTGACAGCAAATGACAATAATGATAGGCAGGTGTGGGATAAAGGAGTTCAGAAATTTTAGGAATATGGAATTTTCTAACATACCTTTAAGAAGTAATTACACACTCTCAACAAAATTATATTATAATGGTAATAAAACTGCTTGAGAAGATCTATAATCCTTATTAATATTCAACATATGGAAAGCAATCAAATCAAACTTCAATATGCAGCCTTCGAGATCAATGTTGTAGGGAAAACCTCCAAGGGAAATATAATTTCTCTCGATTTAGAATGGCTACGGGGTGATACGCATGAAGCCATTTCACCCTGAATTACTCAACTGTTGAATTTATAGAATATACCTGCTAGAGATGATTATGTATCAGTTTCATGCCAAAGCCTACATTCTTTCATTTGAGTCCAAGTATGATTTTCATGAAACCATTAAAAGCTGTGAGATGAAACAGTTGGAAACTACTACGTGTACATTGCCCATTTGAAGGCTACAAGAGGATATTGGAAACTTAAGTACAAACCAATCTAGAAAACATTGCCTCTCCTGCTTTCATACAGACCACTATAACTAAACAATTACTCTTTGGGGCTGTTTTCAGTGATCTGTACCTAATGAATCTTTCCCGATTATTTAGAAGTATTACTAGATTTAACACACACAGCCAGAGAGATTTACAATTTTACAACCTATAAACTACTAGAATCTCCAAACTAAATATTAAGAATAGGCAAGGGTTTGGGCCTCTTAAGGCACTTACTCATTCAGAAGCTAATTTCCATTATTATGTCAAAATTAAAATTCCTATAGAAGTAGTGAATACATACAAAATGGGAACATTATGCTTTTTGTTAAATGTCCAAAAGTATGTGCTCAAGCTTCATGTCATATGAGCATTTATAACAAATTAACCTTCTTGCAAATGTCATTGATGATCTCCAGTGACAAATTTACAAAAGCAGAGTTAAATTTAATTCGGCTCTGTTAAGAAAGGGAAATTGGCTAATACGAACATAAACAGTTGTTTTCAGAGTTTTCAATTTGCAGAAAAACACCACCTCAGGTTGACAAGTCATACCTCTAATGCAGCTTTTTGCACAGTGATTTGGCTAAAGACTCTCGCCCCTTCAGGGCAGACTGATCTCAGTTCATCCTTATTGAGAGAGAAAAGCTGTGCACCATTTAATACTCCAAGACTATTGACAGTCCTAAAAAAAAGAAAAGAAAAACAAACTGAGCATTAAAAATACTGCCTACTAACAAAGGAGAAAATGTTCTGTTCTTTTTTAAGTGTTCCATATCCTGGAACCCTTATTAAATGCTGCTACAGTCTTTATAGTCAGGGCAGTAACAAGGTTCTTTCACGATGATGGCCCTGAGGCTATGCAGATGATTAATTACAAAGTATCAAAAAGGAGCCAATCGGGGTTAGTATCATTGTTTAATACCATTTCCTTGTGATTCGGTGTTTCATAGAAGGTATAGTAACCTGGCAACTGACTAACCATTGTACCTCATTTTTCAGTCAAGCTGGGTAGGTGAGTTTTGTAATATGCCAAGGCCCCTTGAATATGTATTATTCTAATAGTTCATTGTGCCAAATACACACGAAATGTTTACAGACTTTCAGATAGATAATAGAGCCTTTACCATGGGTTTATTAAAGGAAAAGTTCTATTAAGATTCTAATTGATGCTAGGTAACATTGTCTATTTTTTATTTGCCGGAGACACTATGTCCTGCAGCAGACGGAAAACTTATGCTGTGTATGTCCCATGTGGCCCAGGGAGTCCAGCTAAGACCACAGTCCTACCTAGCTTAAGTTCTAGGTTACATCAGAGTAACCTGACGGAGGAAAGAAGCTACTGGGCCTTAAAGCTGCCAACAGTTTGCTTAAGGAAACAATAATGAACAGATACTACCAACTTGAAAATGGGGTGGCATCAAATGATAATTATTTCTGCTTATTTCAGTTCCTTTTCAGCAACGAATAGGTATAGTCATTTCTTGAGTATGCAGTCTGAGCCCCTATGCTTTTAAAGAGTTATCTGTGACATCTAAATTGAAAACAGTGCATGACACAGAATTGTGAAGTATTCACAGAGAGACTTACACAGGGTTGAATCCCTTTGACTGTAACCATGTCTTCACATCTTCCGGTGTGGAGTCGTAAGTGATATTGACAACTGGCACATTCTGCCGTGGCACATGGAATTTCTTCTGAGCAGCACTCCGACCAATGGTCAGTCTGTGGATGAGTTCATCCTGCACTTCCTCCATCTGAGATTTCCTTCCTAGACACCAACAGGGAGAAGGTTCTTTTCGAAAATCTCTAATATTACATCACCCTCTCTGGAACCCCTATCTCTATAATCCTTTGACCCCAGTAGGACCTACAATCTAGTGTTCCTACCATCTTTCCACACTTTTATCCTCACCTGGTATAAATTCCACGATCAATTATTAAAATGACTCCCTGGCTCTTCTCTAGTCCCTTCATTGTACTCCTTTGGCAAAACCCCAATCCTGGTTAAATCTAACTTTCTCATATTCTGTGCCTGCACCTGCACAGCTGAATATAACACAACGATGTTGAATGATCTCATGTTAAATTCATGACTATGAACCTTAACTTGGCCGTTAACGCTTCCTATCATACTACAGTTCCTTAGACTGGCGGCTCTCAACTGGGGACAATTTGACCCCAAAGGACATCTGGGACTATCTGAAGACACTTTCGGTTGTCACAACTGAGGGAGAAAAGGGGGAAAGGCTGCTTCTGTCATACAGTGGGTAGAAGCCTGCGATGCACAAAACATTCTATAATGTCAGTCTCTCCTGCACAAAGAATAATCCAGCCTCAAATGTCAGGAGGGCCTGGGTTGAGAAGTCCTGCCTAAGGTTATGTAATTGCCCACTGTCTTAGACAAGCATTGAATATATTCTACTTTCTCTGCAAACCTCTAACCCTATTCCTCAATTCTCACCTTGAGCTGATGATCTCATTTCCTAATCTATGAATAAAAGAGTTAGAAGAGAACCTCCATTCCGCTAGTAGTTCTTCCTACCAGCACTTTCCCCACATGCTCTGACTGCCTTCCTATTGTGTTATAGAGGAGCTGTTTCCCTGCTTCCAAGGGTAACCCTCCATGTATGCACTAGGCCTCAAGTCCTCTGCCTATTCATATACTCTGTCATCTCTCCCTTACTTACCCTGTTACTAATTTTCCTTCTTCACTGAATCAGTTCATCAGCATGAAAACATGCTATTATTTTATGATTTCTGTCACCTTATTTAAACAAGCCCTTTTTACCATGTTCTTTCCTAGCCACTGTCCATTTATCTGCTCCTTTTATAGCAAAATCCCCCATCACCTATATCTGGCATTTCTCCCCATGTTATCCCTCCCCAACTCCCTACCCCTTGCTGTCCCTCCCCTATTCCCCAACAACAGACACCAGTGTGTGATGCTCCCCTCCCTGTGTCCATGTGTTCTCATTGTTCAACACGCGCCTATGAGTGAGAACATGCGGTGTTTGATTTTCTGTTCTTGTGTCAGTTTGCTGAGAATGATAGCTTCCAGATTCATCCATGTCCCTACAAAGGACACAAACTCATCATTTTTTATGGCTGCATAACATTCTCTGGTGTATATGTGCCACAGTTTCCCTGTCCAGTCTATCATCGATAGGCATTTGGGTTGGTTGCAAGTCTTTGCTATTGTAAACAGTGCTGCAATGAACATTCATGTGCATGTGTCCTTATAGTAGAGTAATTTATAATCCTTTGGATATATACCCAGTAATGGGATTGCTGGATCAAATGGAATTTCTATTTCTAGGTCCTTGAGGAATTGCCACACTGTCTTCCACAATGGTTGAACTAATTTACACTCCCACCAACAGTGTAAAAGTGCTCCTATTTCTCCACATCCTCTCCAGCATCTGTTTTCTCCAGATTTTTTAATGATCACCATTCTAACTGGCATGAGATGGTATCTCAATGTGGTTTTGATTTTCATCTCTCTAATGACCAGTGATGATGAGCATTTCTTCATATGTTTATTGGCCTCATAAATGTCTTCTTTTGAAAAGTGTCTGTTCCTGTCCTTTGCCCACTTTTGAATGGGCTTGTTTTTTTCTTGTAAATCTGTTTTAGTTATTTGTAGATTCTAGATATTAGTCCTTTGTCAGATGGGTAGCTTGTAAAAATTTGTTCCCATTCTTTTGGTTGCTGGTTCACTCTAATGATTGTTTCTTTTGCTGTGCAGAAGCTGTGGAGTTTAATTAGATCCCATTTGTCTATTTTGGCTTTTGTTGCCTATACTTTTGGTGTTTTACTCATCAAGTCCTTGCCTATGCCTATGTCCTGGATGGTTTTTCCTAGGTTTTCTTCTAGAGTTTTTATGGTGTTAGGTCTTATGTTTAAGTCTTTAATCCATCTGGAGTTAATTTGAGTGTAAGGTGTCAGGAAGGGGTCCAGTTTCTGTTTTCTGCACATGGCTAGCCAGTTTTCCCAACACCATTTATTAAACAGGGAATCCTTTCCCCATTGCTTGTTTTGGTCAGGTTTGTCAAAGATCAGATGGTTGTAAATGTGTCACATTGCATCCAAGGCCTGTGTTCTGTTCCATTGCTCTATATCTCTGTTTTGGTACCAATACCATGCTGTTTTAATTACTGTAGCCCTGTAGTGCAGTTTGAAGTCAGGTAGCATGATGCTTCCAGCTTTGCTCTTTTTGCTTAGAATTGTCTTGGCTTTGTGGGCTCCCTTTTGGTTCCAGATGAAGTTTAAAGTGTTTTTTTCCAGTTCTGTGAAGAGGGTCATTGGTAGCTTGATGGGGATAGCACTGAATCCATAAATTACTTTTGGCAGTATGGCCATTTTCACAGTATTGATTCTTCCTAATCATGAGCATGAAATGTTTTTCCATCTGTTTGTGTTCTCTCTTATTTCCTTGAGCAGTGATTTGCAGTTCTCATTGAAGAGGTCCTTTACATTCTTTGTTGGTTATATTCCTACATATTTTATTCTCTTTGTAGCAATTGTGAATGGCAGTTCATTCTTCATTTGGCTCTCTTTAAGTCTGTTATTGGTGTATAGGAATGCTTGTGATTTCTGCACATTGATTTTGTACCCTGAGACTTGGTGAAGTTGCTTATAAGTTTCAGGAGATTTTGGGCTGAGACAATGGGGTCTTCTAAATATACAACCATGTCGTCTGCAAATAGAGACAATTTGACTTCCTCTTTTCCTAATTGAATAAACTTTATTTCTTTTTCTTGCCTGGTTGCTCTGGCTAGAACTTCATTACTATATTGAATAGGAGTGCTTAGAGGGGGCATCCTTGTCTAGTGCCAGATTTCAAAGGGAATTCTTCCAGCTTTTGCCCATTCAGTATGATATTGGCTGTGGGTTTGTCGAAAATAGCTTTTATTATTTTTGAGATACGTTTCGTCGATACCTAGTTTATTGAGAGTTTTTGGCATAAAGGGCTGTTGAATTTTGTCAAAGGCCTTCTCTGCATCTATTGAGATAATCATGTGGTTTTTGTCTTTGGTTCTGTTTATGTGGTGAATTACATTTATAGACTTGAGTATGTTGAACCAGATTTGCATCCCCGGAATGAAGCCTATTTGATCATGATGGATAAGCTTTTTGATGTGCTGTTGCAATCGGTTTGCCAGTATTTTATTGAAGATTTTTGCATCTATGTTCATCATGATTATTGGCCTGAAGTTTTCTTTTCTTATTGAGTCTCTGCCAGGTTTTTGGTATCAGGATGATGTTGGTCTCATAAAATGATCTGGGAAGTATTCCCTCTTTGCAGATTGTTTGAAAGAGTTTCAGAAGGACTGGTACCAGCTCCTCTTTGTGTCTGGTAGAATTCGGCTGTGAATCTGTCTGGACCTGGGCTTTTTTTGGTTGATAGGCTATTAATTGCTGCCTCAACTTCAGACCTTGTTATTGGTCTATTCAGGGTTTTGACTTCTTCCTGGTTTAGGCTTAGGAGGGTGCAAGTGTCCAGGAATTTATCCATTTCTTCCAGGCTTACTGGTTTATGTGCATAGAGTTGTCTGTAGTAATCTTGCTCCTCTAACTCTTTCAATTTTGACAATAGGGTGTCAATTTTAGATCTTTGTTTCTCATGTGGGCATTTATTGCTATAAATGTTCTTCTAGACACTGCTTTAAATGTGTTCCAGAGATTCTGGTACATTGTGTCTTTGTTCTCATTGGTTTCAAAGAACATCTTTATTTCTGCCTTCATTTCATTATTTATGCAGTCAACATTCAAGAGCCAGTTGTTCAGTTTCCATGAAGTTGTATGGTTCTGAGTTAGTTTCTGAATCCTGAGTTCTAATTTGATTGCACTGTGGTCTGAGAGACTGTTATGATTTCCATTCAATTACATTGGCTGAGAAGTGATTTACTTGCAATTATGTGGTCAGTATTAGAGTAGGTGTGATGTGGTGCTGAGAAGAATGTATATTCTATGGATTTGGGGTGGAGAGTTATGTAAATGTCTATTAGGTTTGCTTGGTCCAGATCTAAGTTCAAGTCCTGGATATCCTTGTTAATCTTCTGTCTCATTGATCTAATATTGACAGTGGAGTGTTAAAGTCTCCCACTATTATTGTGTGGGAGTCTAAGTCTCCTTGTAGGTCATTAAGAACTTGCTGGTCAGGCGCGGCGGCTCAAGCCTGTAATCCCAGCACTTTGGGAGGCCAAGGCAGGTAGATCACGAGGTCAAGAGATCGAGACCATCCTGGTCAAAATGGTGAAACCCCGTCTCTACTAAAGATACAAAAAATTAGTTGGGCATTGTGGCGCATGCCTGTAATCCCAGCTACTTGGGAGGCTGAGGCAGGAGAATTGCCTGAACCCAGGAGGTGGAGGTTGTGGTGAGCCGAGATTGCGCCATTGCACTCCAGCCTGGGTAACAAGAGCGAAACTCCGTCTCAAAAAAAAAAAAAAAAAAAAAAAAAAAAAGAACTTGCTTTAAGTATCTGGGTGCTCCTGTATTGGGTGTGTGTATATTTAGGATTGTTAGCTCTTCTTGTTACATTGATCCTTTTGCCAACATGTAATGCCTTTCTTTGTCTCTTTTGATCTTTGTTGGTTTAAAGTCTATTTTATCAGAGACTAGGATTGCAACTCCTGCTTTTTTTTGCTCTTCATTTGCTTGGTAAATCTTCCTCCATCTCTTTATGTTGAGCCTATGTGTATCCTTGCACATGAGATGGGTTTCCTGGATACAGCACACTGATGGGTTTTGACTTTTTATCCAACTTGCCAGTCTGTGTCTTTTGATTGGGGCATTTAGCCCATTTACATTTAAGGTTAGTATTGTTATGTGTGAATTTGATCCTGCCATTTTGATGCTAGCTGGTTGTTTTGCCCATTAGTTGACGCAGTTTATTCATTGTATCTATGCTCTTTACCATCTGGTACATTTTTGGAGTGGCTGATACTGGTTGTTCCTTTCTATGTTTAGTGCTTCTTTCAGGAGCTCTTTTAAGGCAAGCCCAGTAGTGACAAAATCTCTGAGCAATTGCTTGTTCATAAAGGATTTTATTTGTCCGTCGCTTATGAAGCTTAATTTGGCTGAATACAAAATTCTGGGTTGAAAGTTATTTTCTTTAAGGATGTTGAATACTGGCCCCCACTCTCTTCTGGCTTGTAGGGTTTCTGCCGAGAGATCTGCTGTGAGTCTGATGGGCTTCCCTTTGCAGGTAACCCAACCTTTCTCTCTGGCTGCCCTTACCATTTTTTCCTTCATTTCAACCTGGTGACTCTGATGATTATATGCCTTGTGGTTGCTCTTCCTGAGGAGTATCTTTGTGGTGTTCTCTGTATTTCCTCGACTTGAATACTGGCTTGCCTTGCTAGGTTGGGGAAGTTCTCCTGGAAAATATCCTGAAGAGTGTTTTCCAGCTTGGATTCATCCTCTCCATCATATTCAGTTAAACCTATCAAATGCAGATTAGATTTTTTCACTAATCCCATTTTCACTAATCCCATTATTAGAGGCTTAGTTCATTTCTTTTCACTCTTTTTTCTCTAATCTTGTCTTCTTGTTTTATTTCATTGAGTTGATCTTCAATCTCTGATATCCTTTCTTCTGCTTGGTCGATTCAGCTATTGAAACTTGTATGCCTCACGAAGTTCTCATGTGGTGTTTTTCAGCTCCATCAATTCATTTATATTCTTCTCTAAGCTGTTTATTCTTGTTAGCATTTTATCAAACCTTTTTCCAAGGTTCTTAGTTTCTTTGCATTGGGTTAGAATATGTTCTTTTAGCTCAGAGAAGTTTGTCATTATCCACCTTCCAAAGTCTGTATCTGTCAATTCATCAGACTCATTCTCCATCCAGCCTTATTCCCTTGCTAGTGAGGAGTTGTGTTCCCTTGTAGGAGGAGAGGCATTCTGGTTTTGGGTGTTTTTATCCTTTTTGCACTGGTTTCTTCTCATCTTTGTTGATCTATCTACCTGTGGCCTTTGTAGTTGGTGACTTTCAGATGGGGTCTCTGAGTGGACGTCCTTTTTATTGATGATAAAGTTATTTATTTCTGCTTTTTTAGTTTTCCTTCTAACAGTCGGGCCCCTCTGCTGTAGGATGGCTAGAGGTCCACTCCAGACCCTGCTTTCCTGGGGATCACCTGCAGCAGCTGCAGAACAGTAAGGGTTGCTGCCAGTTTCTTCTTCTGTTATCTTTGTCCCAGAAGGATACTAGCCAGATGTCAGCCTGAGCTCTCCTTTATGAGGGGTCTCTTTGGATATATGGGGGTCAGGGAGCTGCTTGAGGAGACAATCTGTCCCTTATAGGAGCTCAAGTGCTGAGCTGTGAGCTCTGTTGTTCCGATCAGAGCTGCTGGGCAGGTACATTTAAGTCTGCTGCAGCAGAACTAATAACCACCTTTCTTTCCCAGATGCTCTGTCCTGGGAAGTTGGAGCTTTATTTATAAGTTCCTGATGTGCTGCTGCCTTTTTTCAGAGATGCCCTGCCCAGCGAGGAGGTAGTCTAGTCATAGTCTGCCAGCAGAGGTATTGCTGAGCTGGCATGGGCTCTGTCCAGCAGATGTGTGAACTTCCTTGTGGTTTTGTTTATAGAGGTATAGTTAGAACTACCTCAGTAATGGTGGTCTGCCTCAGTGATGGCAGACTGGTCTCTGTAATGGCAGATTGCCTCAGTAATGGAGGACTGCGTCAGCAATGGTGGACTGCCTCGGTAATGGTGGACTGCCTCGGTAATGGTGGACTGCCTCAGTAGTGGACAGCTTCGGTAATGGCAGACGCCCTTCCCCCTACAGAGCTGGACCATCCCGGGTCCAGCCATGCTGGCCATGAAACTCTCAATCCAGAGCATTTCAGATTGCTGGTCTTTGTGAGGGTGGGATCCGCCAAGCCAGATCACCTGGCTCCCTGTTTCAGCCCCCTTTTTTTTCAGTTGAATGGGCTGTCTCCCAGGTGTTCCAGGTGCCAGTTGAAACTGCAGCCCAGATTTGTGTGAGTTTTTGTGCAGAGAATCACTATGCCGGCCGAAACAGCCATGCTGGAGACTCATGGCACTTTTCAGCCCGGGGATCTCCTGGTCTATGGGCAGTAAAAACTCATTTGGAAATGTGGTGATCACTCAACCTCTGCAATCTCGCTGGGAACTGTACTCCAGAGCTGTTCCTATTCGGCCATCTTTCTGGTTTCTCCTTTTGTTGTTGTTGTTGTTGTTGGGTTTTTTTTTTTTGAGTCTTGCTCTGTCACCAGGCTGGAGCACAGTGGCGTGATCTCAGCTCACTGCAACCTCCACCTCTTGGGTTCAAGTCATTATCCTGCCTCAGCCTCCTAAGTAGTCGGGACTACAGGTACACGCCACTACATCCAGCTAATTTTTGTATTATTAGTAGAGACAGGGTTTCACCATGTTGGCCAGGATGATCTTGATCTCTTAACCTCATGATCTGTCCACCTCAGCCTCCCAAAGTGCTGGGATTACAGGCATGAGCCACCGTGCCTGGCCAACTTAATCATTTTTTAACCTATCTTCTTTCATTAAAATATAAGCCTGAGGAGAAAAAGGACTTTTCCCTTTTTTTGTTTGCATCTGTAGCCTCAACACCTGGAACAGTGCTCTAATTCAATAAATACTTGTGGAATAAATGAATGAATGAGACATTCTGCTGACTTTTTTACCAAGAGAGACTTTGAGAATCATCATGTACAAACCCCTTAAACAACCAAATAAGGCCAAAAACAAAGAAATGATCTGTCAAAGTCACATTTGAATGAGTAGAATAATGTAGCTAGAACTGGGTCTTCTGACTCAGCACAGGGCTGTTGTAGAGGCAAAGTCACTGAAACCACCTTTGATTACCTTCCCTAGCTACTCTTTTTTCCTAGCCATTTATGCTAATGGAAAACATGTGTATATGAACATACTGTCATGACAAAAATAGGAAAGACATGAAAGTATGGGAAGGGGAATATTATATCTGTGTGTGTATTTAAAATATGTGTGTATATATACATAGGTACCTTACATTGTTTGCTTTCACTTTCAAGAAATAAGAATAGGTCGGGAGCAGTAGCTCATGCCTGCAATCCCAGCACTTTGGGAGGCCAAGGCTGGTGGATCACGAAGTCAAGGCTGGTGGATCACCATCCTGGCCAACATAGTGAAACCATTTCTCTATAAAAATACAAAAATTAGCTGGGCATGGTGGCCTGCGCCTGTAGTCCCAGCTACTTGGGAGGCTGAGGCAGGAGAATCACTTGAACCCAGGAGGTGGAGGTTGCAGGGAGCCATAATCACTCCACTGCACTCCAGCCTGGTGACAGAGCGAGACTCCGTCTCAAAAAAAAAAAAAAAAGAAAGAAGAGCAAAAACCTGATATGATATGATATAGGAATCTAAGTTGGCAAGTGGCAATGACCTGGTCACTAAGGGAGCTTTTTGTGACCAATGTTCTATGATATTTTTCCCCTAGGAAAAGGGTTTTAGAAGATGTTTGGCACCCCTGGGAAGTAAGGTAAAGTGTGAATAGTGTTATTTCAGTCTAATTTTTTTTAATGCCTCAAGTATCTAGGAAATCTTTTGAAGAAGTCAACAAAGGGGAAAAGGGGAAGGAGGAAGGGAGGAGTAGGGGGTGCTAAGTGAGAGAGAATAATATTGTCACATTTAAGTATACATTACATGCATTTCATTAGTTAACTTTTTAAAAAAATCACTACATCAAACTGTCAAAGAGCATGTGTGTGCATCTCAAAGGAATAAAAAATAAAATGTATCACCACACTAAAAGATTTAGTTTCTTATCTGCTGACTTCGCCACTATATGGATCATCACCAGTCCACAGCAAAATTTTCTTCCAGGAACTATAAAAAAACCTCCGTCTAACACATTCCTGAGCTTTGGGTCTCCATTTCCAAGGTTCTAACACACAACAACAAACCAGAATAACTTTACACCTTTCTAAAATAACCCTTCTGATTACAAAAGATTAAACTCAAATAAAAGGACTAGCATTTCAAAGGAAAGGGAAGAAACAGAAAGCAACTACAGTGTTGGTAACTTAAAAGTGATAGAAAGGAGAGATAAAACAGTTTGAATAGTCTCTGTGACACAAAGCTTAGCAGCTATTTTGAATGGGCAACACACAGACTGCCACAAAGGGGTTCACCCTTGCCACTCGCTACATTGTAAAAACAGACATGTTGGCTTTTTCCCCCTGGTCATAGCTGCTACTTGATAGATTTCTATGAGTATTGACTTCCTAATTCTTTCCATTTTATTCTTACCAGGAGTTTAGGCGGTAAGCAAAGAATGTAGGTGACATGAGTAGACGTATTTTGAGAGAAATCTGGCTATCAATAAACACACACTGAAATATGTGCTACTGTCTGGTTCTTAAAGGAAATTCATTCAGAAAAAACTCTTCTACAATCAAGTAACCAAGAAATAGTTGTTTTATAAAAAGAAATTGTTTAATGCCAAACTATATTTTTGAGATATATTAAAAAGGAAATTGACCTAAGTTGCAAATATATTGTAAGATTTTATTATTCTAAGGAAACAAGTCTGTGTGTTAATTTGGGGAGAGATGTTTATACACCAAGGACACCCTTTAACTTATGAAAAACAGACTTGAAAATGATGAGTCACAATTATCAGGAGAGTCCTCTATCTTTAAAAGAATGCAAACTATGCCTTTTCCCACTGGGTTATTCTTGGTTTCTCAGAGTGAACAAAGAACAGACTGTCCTAACCCACACTGCTTCAATTGCGGACTGGATGCTGATGAACTCTGATCCTGGGCCTGGAAAAAGCATCCCACCATCTCAAAGATAACTGTGCTGACGTCTCTACGGAGGGAAATGCTATAAACTTGTGGGAAGAATAAAGAAGGGAACATTCATTTCTAAGAGGAAGTTTCTCCGTAGGGAACTCAATAAAAATATTTATAGAAATTTCTCATCTTAAAACTATGTATTTAGCGTCTTTGAAAAAGAAAGCTCTTTTTAAAAAATCCACATAATTTTAAAAACTTAGTAGCAGATTCTATTTTG
Organism: Saguinus oedipus; assembly: GCA_031835075.1. Lineage (NCBI taxonomy): Eukaryota > Metazoa > Chordata > Mammalia > Primates > Cebidae > Saguinus > Saguinus oedipus. Next base: position 6,139,305 of record CM063177.1, on the reverse strand, counting down.
TTAATCACACTCACACACATAGTTGTTTTTTGCTGTACAGAGCTAATCAGTTTTCTAAAACTTAATTTTCCCTTTAGTTTTCTGGCAAGATCAACATATAGAAATGACAGTCATTTAAACTGGATATAAAATTAATGAGTAAAAGTAGGCTTATGCTTATGCTCATTAAATTGCATTTAACCAGAATTTTTAGAACTGTTAAATAGTAATAGTTTTAATGTCTTTTTTAATTTATCAAGAATGTCCGCAACTGAACAGATGCAGCAATGACTTACTGAGGTGGGAAAAAACAGTAGGATGAAAACGGGAGTGAAAGATTCAGTAATTTAGTTTTGAACATAAACAGAAAGCATCCAATCTCAGTTATAAAGTTAACAGTTCCATACCAGTATCTGGATGTCAGAGATGAGTTTTAATATAATGACTAATTTGGGAATCATTCTTTTTCCAACAAAATAGACAGTATTGAAAGAAATGGAAATAGAATGAATCACAGTTAAAGTAGTTAATATGTAAAACAAAGACAGAACTCTAAGAAAGGCCCACATTGAGAGAATGATAGATATCCGTCTCTCTCTCTCTCTCTTTCTCTCTCTCCCCCTTTCTCTCTCTCTCTCTCTCTCTCTCACACACACACACACACACACACACACACACACACACACACACATTCTTTATATACTTTTGTCATATTGGGGAAATATGGAGTATCTTCCCAGCTCTGGTTTTCCAAGACTTTTTATACATCAAGTATAGGTAAAGCAAAGTAACTTTATAATACGTTTAAAACACCAAATTTGGAGATTAAATTGACATGCCATATACTGCAAAGTTAAACAAAATTTATCTTAAAATTATCTTCAGTTTTCAAAATGTCTACACTGGTATTCACCAATAATACAAATAAGGATAAGCCAAAGTTGCTCAGAGTGTCTTTCTAGTTTATTTAAATACGGTTTTCATAGAAACATCAAATTTAAATTCAGGAAAACATGGCACTGATGCCTAAATCACATGAAATCTGAATTGGGAGGGTAAACCTGAGACTATGATAGGCAGGTGATTGTATTAACCTAGTGTGACTGTGCATCTACTGTGAACAGCAACCAAGAGGAAGAGAAGCAGGAAGGTTATGATGAGGATAATGATGATGACAGCAGCATGTGGTTAAGTGACTGCTTATTATGCGTCACGCAGTAGTTAGAATCAGTCAGGGGTTTTCAACCTCAGCACCATTGACATTTTGGGCCAGATAAACTCTTGTTGGGGGCTGTCCCCCACTGTAAGCTGTTGCTAAGCATCCCTGGTCTCTACCCATTAGACATCAGAAGCATTCCCCCAGTTTTGACAACTAAAAACATCTTCAGACAATATCAAATGTCTTCAGACAATATCACATGTCCTCATAAGGATGGAAAGGAGGACAAAATCATTCCTGGCTGAGACGCACTGAACTAAATGCTTTCTATGCATTATCTCAATAAATCCTCACACTTATCCGATGCAGCAGATACTATTATTTTTCTCCACTTTTCAGATATTGAAGTGCTGAGAGGATAATTAAATCATTGAAGGTCAGGCAGCTGGCAAGTGCTGTTTCACTATACAAATAAATTCCAGAATGTCTGGCTCCAGAGTCTGCATTCAACCATCATAAATATATTGGAAAAGGACTAGAAAGGCATGCATTAGAGTGGAGAGAATACTCTTCCTATTTCTCAGAACCACGTAGAGGATGAGAAACTAGGTAAAAAATCTTTGCAATCTATTAAGTACCTTACAAGTATAAAGGACTATTATTTATATTTAATACAAGTAGAATCAACAGTAAACCGTATTTTACTTAGTAGTGCTTTTCATTTGCAGAAGACATTTTTTGTCTCCTTGGAAAACTTACGGTCCACCGGAAGTTGTTTGTGTCTCTGGCTATCTCGCACGATACTGCCACCACTGTCACTGGAGCTGCTGTTTTGACGTGTTACATTTGCTGGGACCTTTGACACAGGAACAGGTGCTGGGGTGGAAGGTGGAAGGGGGACAGGAACAGGAGCTGGTGTTGGAGGAGGTGATGGAGCAGAGGGAGTATCAGCTGGTCTTGGGCCATACTCCATCCTTTGTTTCTATAAAAAGACAAATAACTAACTTAAAATTTAAAAACTATAAACCTAGGCTAGGAAAATAAATTATACTTTGATAGGACATTGTTTGCTCTCTGTAAACAAACTTGTAAACCCATTACAAATTTGTCTGTAATCCTATATGGTATAATGATTATTAAAAATCATATTTTAAACACTCTACATAATTTATTCAAAGTCAAAATGTAAGTTAAGGAGTCACAAGGCTATGCCAATAGCAAATAGTAGTATTGTAGTAATAAATTTCAAGAAAACTGAATTTGGGTTTGGAATCACACAATACCAGGGGAGGTAGAAAGATTTATAATTATTTTTTAATTTATTCTAATAATAATTTCCAATTGCACTGGAAGTCTGAATGTCAGTAGCACAAAGCACCACTTGCTCATTTTAAATGTACGCTATATTCAAAGATTTTTAATTCTATTTTCAACAAATAATTTTAAAATGTTGGTTATTATTTTGTTCAAGGCATAAATTTTTCTGCTGTCATCTTAATGCTAACTTATTAAAATTAGAAATTTCTCTTGTTAAAATGGGAATGTCATGGGGTGCATGGTTGTAAGGGTTAGGGTATGGTCTTTAAATACTTATGACTGCAACTCACAAATACTAGAAAAGGGCCTGTGGGCATTTGTATTTTTTTTAAAAAAAAAAAAAGGTAGATGTGACAAAATGCCTTTTTTTTTTTTTTTGAGACAGAGGTTCATTCTTGTCACCCAGACTGTTGTGCAGTGGCACAGTCTCAGTTCACTGCCACCTCCGCCTCCCAAGTTCAAGGGCTTCTCCTGCCTCAGTCTCCCAAGTAGCTGGGATCACAGGCGACCATGCCCAGCTTATTTTTTGTATTGTTAGTAGAGATAGGGTTTTGCCATTTTGTACAGGCTGATCTAGAACTCCTGACCTCAGGTGATCTGCCTGCCTCAGCCTCCCAAAGTGCTGGGATTACAGACATGAGCCACCGAGCCTGGAAGACAAAATGCTTTTCAATAATTCTAAAATCATGATTGTTAGGCATACCTATAAAAGAGTATTTGTGCGTATTCCTTATTAAAATACAGATAATAGTTTAAAACAAATCTAAACGAAATAATTTTAATAGATAACCCATTGTGAGAGGCTCCAAATTCTCAAAAGGCACATTTTCTTTTTAGAATCAAAGATACAGAGCAATTATTTGTAATTAAGGCAAAGTTTAGATATTGTACTGGCACAATTTTAATTATTCTAATTTAGGATTGGCATATTACATGTAAAAAGACCTTTTGGTAATCTGGTCCTTTGATTGGAACAGTATTTACTTTTAAATTCTAAAATGGCCCAAATATCAGGTAATATTGATTTTAAGAGAGTCCTCCCAATTTCCACAGAGATCAAAAACAAAAATACACACCACACACAGACACATCACTTTTTAATTAATTACTCAAAAACAACACATCAACCTCCATCATAGTCACCTTCATGGAAATGACTGACAGCTGTGGAAACTGGTGTAGGAAGGAGCCCTCATTCTTTTCTGCTCTTTCTTTAAAAGCTACTACTCACCGACCAGTGGGGTGGGGTGGAGGAAGTGGGAAGAGTATTGAGAAGGGATGGAGGTATATCTGAAGGGGGTGTTTATAACGCTGGTAGATACTGAGGGAAGAAGGAGGGCGTGGGGAAGGACGAGGACAAAGAAGAGAGAGGCACGACTGCAGGGAAAGGGAGTAGATGATAGTAAGATTCTCAGAGTAAAAGAAGGGAGTTAGATGGGACAGAAACTGAGTTGCTAATCCCCTTAACATTCAAGGCTTAGAAATATTTCTAATGTATTCAATACTGTATTAGAAAGAAAGAATGAATTGTTATTATTATTCCCCACAAAACAATCTTCCTATATTTGGGCCAATGAAATATTGAAAACAGTCAAAATACAGCAAACATCACCAGGATGTAATACTTCGCACACACCAAAGTCATCTGATTAATAACAGGCAATGCTCCCTTGACAAGAATGTCCTCTGCATGTAATTTCATAAAGGGCTAATGAAGTCTCACATTAGTGTTTCAAAAGCATCATAATTTCAATTATTGTTTTTAAAGCTTACACAAACAAAAATGCCATGAGCCCTGCTTTCCATATTATTCATCATTTTTGCTTTTGCTATTTATTCATCAAATACTATTGTGAGAAAGCGAATAAACTGTGTTACTGTCACAATCAAGCCTGAAAACAAACTCACCAAATGTTCTGTGCCTTATTTCATTCATGTCATTGTTACATAATGCAATTTTATCAGTATAATCTAACAAAATAATAGGTTTAAAATACATATTTAAGAAAACCCATATGAAAATGCATGCCATAAATTCAATTTACTTGCATATTTTCCTCTTTCTTTAGTCCTGTCTTCCTGCTCCATGTTTCCAACTTCTGACATGAGAAGGGGAAGCACCTTCCTTGAATGGTGAACTAGTTCTAAATGGCAACCAAGACAGCTCTTTCATGGAAACTGGTTTGTAATTCTTCACGTGGAAGAAAAAGAATCAGCACTGACTCCTAACGTCACTTTTCTGTGCCCCTCCCTAGCTTCTCTACTCCTCTTTACCTATCACCCAGCTACAGCTCCTCCTTTCCTCATGTCTGCCTCTTGGCTATTTTTGTTGAAGCTGCAGAATTAATGATTCCAGTGTACCTCAGTTTACAGCATGTCTTGGAGAACAGAAGCGCACTCTGAACTTTTTTCTCCTGAACCAAAGGTACCAAAGCTCCAAATCCAAAAAAAAAAAGGAATTCTGACCAATTGTCCTTGGTTTGCCTGGGACTTTTCCAGTAATTAGCACTGCAAGTCCCACATCCTCCCAAACCCCTCAGACTCCCCAAGTAGGAACCAGAAGGGTTGGTCGACCTGGTCGGATCTGCTTTTGCACAGTTACTTCCTTACTCTGGCCTGTGATCTCCCACACACACAGTTCTGTTAAAAGCAAAATCTCTCTTTTTGTCTCTCTTTCTCTGAAAGAAGTCAGAATTACTAGACCTCATAGGAAATTTGTTTTCCTACTGATAAAAAATTAAGTTGGAATGAGTCACTTTAGCAACTTAAGCTGAGTAGAAATTCTGAAGAATTAAAGAATGCTACTGAGGGATAAGCTCCTGATTCATACAAAACGCTGCTTCAGAGGGGAAATTATGCAAGTAACCTCAACAAAGCCATTAAAATTGAACTGTTCTTAAATATTTAACCTACTCTGAATTACACATTTTTCCTCTGAATTTGGTTTCTTTGGAACTCTGCAGTGAAAACTAAGCACAGCTGGAACATTTGGAGGGTGTTAAGTCCAGAGACTGAATCCAAAAAATTATATTAAAGAGAGAAGTGCCATGAGGGAACGAATGTGGGTTACCTCTGACAGCTCGCCAAGTAATTGCTTTTAGGAAAATGGAGCAAATCACATCAAATGAGAAAATTAATACAGGAAATGGAATTAAAATAATATCAATTATAATTCACCTCAAATATCAGAAAGAGTAAATTAGTCTGACAGTAAAATTACATGCCCACAGTCAACCAGTGAAGGGACCTGTAAATCTATAATTAATTCCCATCACTATCTAGCCATGGAAAACTAATCATATAGATTATACTACAGTATAAAGAGTATAAAGTATTTCAATAGTAACTATTTGTATATTAAAGTAAAGTACTAAGGTATAGGTTTATTTTACTCCTACTGCTCATAAAGAATACAATTAGAATTCATTAAACATAAGAGTAATTCTTGCTTAATTAGCTGAGTTTACAAAAGGTAATACTGTAGGCATTATTGTGTGATTTTACTGAGCTTTAGTTTTGAACTTTGTAAGAAGCCTGAGGAAACATAGAACATTTAATAAAATTATGTACATGTGCATGTTGGACGGTAATTATCAATACTTTACATATGTATAAAAGATATATATATATTTAGAGTGGGTATTATATAAATTATCACAAGAAGTCTCTGGGAAAATGTCAATACATGTGGCAGAATAAAAAGTAAACCTATCTGTCTAAAAACCATGCCTATAATTAATGAGCAGAGTCTTCTGAGATTAATTTTCAAAAAACAATTCTGAAGAATTATCGGAAGGTTGGTCTGGCTGAAAGAATATGAAGCCATCTTTGGTAAAATGGTCACTGTGTTCAGCAGTATCTAAATGACTGGACTGACCTTAAAAAACAGAGCGTTAATAACATAGGCTGAAATTAGTAGTGTTAGTGGTTTAGTAGTCACCAGTAGAAAATATTTCCACTTTTAATTTAGGGCTATTTAAACGTGTATATAATGAATGAGAAGATTTTACACCTAGTCTAGATTGTGGAGATCACTTAACTGACTCCTTCTATTTCATGACCAAGCAAACTGGAGCACAGAAAAATAAAATGCTCTCATTAAGGCCACACAGAACCAGGACTAGAACATTTATCTACCAATGCCTAGATTGGGGCTTTTCTCACCATATCATATTACAATATCTCGTGCTAGAAAATAGAGAATATGGGAAACGTTTTGTTGAATTCACAAGACCACAGAGACTGGACATTCATCATTATTTGCATCTTGGTAGATTAAGAATACTTATAGTAATAATAAATGCACAGACTTAAGAATAAATGAACAACTTCTTTTAGTCAGTCCACTAAATATATAAGAAATAAGATCAGGGAAGGAGGTGGTTTCGGCTCTTGACATATAGCTTGAAAATTTAAATGGGCTTCTAGCAGATAAGCAGTCACCGCACTGCTGGTCTAGGAATCAAGTCAAAAGAAAGATCAGGTAACTTCATGTGGTAAGTAGCTTTCAGGTGGGGCGAAAGCACCCTGGATGTCCCTCTATTGCCCAGCTACAATACTACAAAGCCTTGGAATGTTCTACAACAAAATCTTTATCAAAAGACATGTTATTCTCCATAACCTCTCCTCAACATTTACTTCCTTTTCTCTGTGGTTTATTCTGTCTTTCATGCCAATATTTTTTGTAAATTTTTGTTATGCTCTTTTTTATGTTTAAAACTTTGTTGAAGCCCAGGGGAAAATGCACTAGGTGGGAATGGTTGTTTTTACAGAGCTGTTAAAAATCACTTCAAATGTGAGGATATTAAACAGCCTGGACTCTCAGGGACACCAGGTGGCAATTCAACACCTATTCACTGGTGGTGACCGGTATGAGCATCCCTTCATCAGAACAGAATCTCTGACAAAAGGTGTGTGAATAATAGGCAAGCGCTGCACTTGTGCCCTTTGCCCAGAAACTGCCATCATTTCTATATACTTCTTTATAGGAAATGTAAGGGTATAAAAATAAGAGTCACGACTGTGTCCATTTTTTAAATATTTGGTGACTCATAGATGTTGCATGGAAATAGTTTATATCTAATTCCCTTAACTCCATCACTTACAAAATGTTCTAAGTAAATCATATAATTTGGGTTATTTTCCTAAATTATAAAATAATGAAAGAAACCATGAAATCCAGGGAATGGATACGTAAGGCAAAAATCAAATTCCAAGGATTGTGACTGATCAGATCAACTTTTATCACAGTATAATGCAAAGTAAAGCTATTCTGAGAAAACACCACTTTAAACATTCATACAGAAAAAACTACGGGTTTATACAACAAAAAGAGATGAGAACCATTTTTTTTTTCTTTTTTGTCTTCTTGTTTTCAGATGGAGTCTCATGCTGTTGCCCAGGCCGGAGTGCAGTGGCATGATCTCGATTCCCTGCAACCCCTGCCTCCTGGGTTCAAGCGATTCTCCTGTCTCAGTCAACTGAGCAACTGGGATTACAGGCATGTGCCACCAAGCCCAGTTAATTTTTGTATTTTAGTAGAGACAGGATTTCACCATGTTGGCCAGGCTGGTCTGAAACTCTTGACCTCAAGTAATCTGCCTGCCTCGGCCTCCCAAAGTTCTGGGATAACAGGTGTGAGCCACTGTGTCCATCTGAAATGATAACCTTTTGTAACCGGTATTTTCTAGAACAGCAGAAAGCAACACAGCACTGACTCTGGATCCAGGGTGCTGGGCCCCAATCCTGGCTTCATACAGCTGTATAAATCTGGGCAAGTTATTTCTCCTACACCTTAGTTTACCATGAAAAATATGCCTCCTTCACAAGGTTGTTGTGGAAATTAAATGAATTTGGATTTGTGAAGTGCTTAAATGACGCCTGGCACAGCATGACCACAGGCCACTGGCATATCTTCTCTGGAGTGGAATATCTGTGAATGCTGCTCTCTGTGACTGTGAAACAAACTGAAGTAATGAATCATTGCTTGCCTTCTGGCAGCATGGTACACGGAGGTAAAATATTTCTGTTGGAAGTTTCTTTACATTTCTTCAAAGTTTTGATATCATTGGATGAAAGACATAGATAGAAGGGAAAACAAGTGTGTGGGCTATATCTGAGGAGGAGAGAGAGGATCACACTGCTCTTGATACAGCAAGCATGTAGGAAGGAGCAAAGCTGTGGGAAATGACCTGTGGACTCATGCAGGCTTTCCGGAAGGATGTGCTCAGTGCTAGGCTTTCTATTTTAACAAGTGTGTGAGATGCCAGTGCTCAATATGTATTTGTGGAATGAGGGAATAAAAAGATAAGACATAGAACTGTAATCCAGTTGAGTTTTATAAGGTTAGGGTATTAGGATCCATGGAATCTATATAAATATGGTGGTATCTTAATTATGTTTCTGAAATAAGTTGCAGGATTTTTCCTTAGACATTTTAGATATGGGTATCTGGTGACACTGTTGTAGAGATATAAAAATGACTGGTACATATTTTCCAAGGATGTTTTCTTTTCCATTTTACTCTATTCTTTTTTAAAAAGAATGTTATAAATGTTTTGGGAACAGGAATCCTTTTAGAGCAGGATTCATGCCAGATAGCAGACAGCAAAGCAGACTGTGAAGCTCGTTTATTAAAATTTTACAAGGTCTTAGTGGTTTTGTTGAGCTCAGCCCAAAATTTTCAGGAGGTGTTAAAAAGCAGATTGTTTTTAATACATTTTAGAAGCAGGGCTCTCAACCTGAACAGCATATGCTTATGCACACATACAGAAAGCTTCTGTACACATTTCGACATGCACCACTACATCTGTAGTTGCAACCAGAATTTTTTAGAAGATAGTAGGATAGTGTTGAAAAGTTTAAAATGAAATAGCCAAATAGGCAGTCCCTTTAAGAACCACAAGTTTCTATTTACATAAAGTAGCAAAACAAACTCCTGAAACTTGTGAACTCTTAAAAAAACTTCTGGGTTGTGCCAAAGTTGACAAAAATAAAGATGAGGTTCTGTTTAAGAAAGGAGGAGTAGGTTTGACATTCTCTGAAAATACTTTCACTGTCTATGATACATATTAATAGTTTTGGTTCAATTTTAGAGAGAAACAACCTTTAAAGAAAAGTCAACTTAGGGCTCAAGCCAAGAATCAGAATTAAAGAAAAAGACAAGACGGAACCAGACACAGCAGAAGGTAAGAGAGATCAAAGCCTAGGAAATATCAGGTGGGAGAAAATACTTACTAGAATATTTATATAAATTCTATTTATATGAGAAATAGTATAAATAGAATTTATACTATTTGCATGTTTAAATATTTTATTTTATCAACGTTTACTTATTCTTAGCAACCACACACACAAATAAAACAAATTTGGATAATGGTTTTCAACACTTAAAATATAAACTCTTGCCTTCTGCTCACATATGGGAATCAGGGATATCCTTTATGAATAGTGCTTCTCATAGCTTAGGATGAACTGCATATTAAAATCAGTTCATACAGCCCAAAGGTATGTACTCTACCATTATTTTAAATATAGGTTTCAAGCATATACTACCTCTACAGGAAAGAAAATGAAGAACTGGTATTCATGGACCAGACAGAAGCCTACATTATGTTATGTAAACAGATATTACACTCAGAAAAGTAGAAACTAAGAAAAGAAAAAGGTATAAAAACTAAGAAAATTCACTTCAAAAACCCACAGGAAATGGAGGAGACCATACCTTGAATAACTCAAACTCCTTCTTTGGCATCAACAGCTAATGGACAAATGATGAACATAAAATAAGTACGTAATATATATGCACATCAGGCCAGCCAAACATAATACAGCAAGAAGTTTCCATTGCCATCACTTTAAGTTATCGCGATAAACTATACATGAATTCTTTAGTTTGAATATTTGCTTGGTTCATGGATTCAAGTAAGGCCAAGTCCATCTGGATAAGCACAGGACTGACACCAGGCACGAATATCAGCAGGAGCCATAAGTACTGAAATAAACTGTCATGGCAGCAGAAGTATGACCACAATTCCAGCTTTAGACTACCTGTATTTTTTAAAGCCTAGATCTGGCATAAAAATTAACTATTTCACTGCATATTCTATGCAGCTTCTACTGAAATTCATGACATTATTATGAGGTCAGATGTGAACTTTTTCTTGAGACTTTGGAAATTAAAAGAATTATTTCTGGGGGAATAAGAAAGAAGCCACCCCTGGTTCACAGGCTGTACCGGAGAGTCCATCCATTCTGTCTCTGTTTACAGACCTGACTCTAGAGAGCCTGTCACAGGTCTAAAATACCTGATTTAAAAGCAAGTTAATTCAGATGTTAGGGTGAATGAGCTGACCAGGGTCACTGAAATTTTGAAAATGTGGCGTGGGTCTCAGGAATAGACCTTCATGGGCCTTCAATGATCAAGAAGAGAGAGCCTGACCTATCTAATCTACATCATAAGTACATTTTAATCTTAGAATCAAGATAGGAAAAAATATTGTAATCCAACTGAACAAGTACTCATATATTAGTGTAAGGTGAGATAAGTGCAAGTTCAAGGCTGGTCAGTGGCAGAACATTTAGGAGACTGAGGCAAAGGCTGGTGAAGATGAACTGATGGACATCAAGCCATGATCTCAGTGCCATCCTCTATCAAGAGGAAGCTACTGGTGGATAGGACGGCTGTGGGTTAAAAAGACAGAAATGCCATTTCTCCAAATGTCAGAAATACTCTAGATTGGGGACAAAAAGCATTCAGAGAATCAGGCACCTACTGCTAAACATTTTGAACAATTTCTAGAAGTAAGTCAGAAAACATATGTGTAATTTTTCCCTGTGTCTCTCACCATTGCCACCCCCTGCCCATTACTCTAGAAAAAATATACAACCAACTACATCTCAAAATGATCTATACACAAAGGTGTTTAACTCCTCTTTAAGAGTGATAAATTTGTAAATGTGTACACATCACATTTTACTAAGAAATCATGCTTACCTGTATAGTATGAGTATAAGGTGGATCAGCACGCCCCAATCCAGATTCTGGAGGTCTCACAATATCCAAAATATTATTTGGCACAAATCCAGAGTCTCCACTTGCATTTCGAACTTTCCACCACTGCTTTCGATCATCAAGTATCTGTTATATGCAAGAAAATTTAGGTATGATTTCCATATAAAAGCCATTCTATGAAGGAACTTCCCTAGATTTCAACAAAGAAAATTTTCCACTTCTGATAATTGACTCAGTGTCAATGTAGGGTTGATTGAATCATTCTCATGAATTACACTAAGAAAGACATTTATGAGTATACAGTAGGTAAGGTATCATTAGGATGAATCTACCCAAGGTCAATTTTACCTCCAAAGAATGGTCTGCATCATTTGAAGTACTTAAAGAGCACTAAAATGACTCTTTCAGAAAGCTCATTGTCTCCATTTTGGTGATGGAAAAAGTGTACAAAAATAACTTTTTTTCCTAACAAAATTTATTGTGGCAATCCACCTTATATATTCAAGAAGATGAACTCTCAGTTAGAACTTAAGAAAGAGAAGTTGGTGCTGTGGTGGACTATCCCCAATATCAGTAGCTCGCTGACTGCCGAGTACATTTGTTCAAGGGCATAGGATAAAAAAAGAAAATGTTTTCTCTAATTGAACTATTATGTGCCTCCACATCGGAATTGATAACTAGCCTTGACTCCAAAATGAATACATATCAGAAGAAAGAGAGCAAGGAGGATGGCAAAGGAAGTTAAAAAATCCACCCCCTTCCCTCCCTACAAAAACCAAACAAAGGAGTATTCCAAAGCGACCCCCTCAGAAGGAATACCTTCTAAATAGATGTAGGTATCGCTAATATACATCTTTAGTAATATAATACTTTTGAAGGAAAGTTTAGTTATATACCAAAAGAGTAATATAATAAAACTACTTTATTAAGAGTATAAAAAAGAAAAAGTTCTATTACCTCTAAAATATCATCCTTTAGAACCGAGAGCTCACTGTTGTTCCTTGCTACAAAGTCATACTTGGATTTGGCATATTTCTTGGGTTGTGTTTTGAGTGGGTCATAATTTCTGTGAATAGAAAGAAAAAAGATTAATTTTCTGCTAGCTCTTCCTAAAGAATAAAAACAGAAATAAAACATTAAGACAAGCCAAATCCTACCAGAAAACTTTCTGAAAAATTATAGCAGTTTTATTTTATTATATTTTAAATTATGAGAAATAAAAGTGACCTAAGGTTCTTACTATTAAAATGAACAAACTATGGCCAGGGGAAAAACAAATAATGCAAAATCACAAGGCTTGTTAGTACTTAGCCAAATCTAGAATCCAAGTCTATGAATTCTTTGTCTACGAAATACCCATACTGGATGTCTGTTAATTACCATCTCTACCATGAGAGAACTAGATAAAGATACATGTTAGTATTTTTCATAAAATTAAAGGACACTGAAGACAATTTCCATAGTGGAAATTATGACCAAGTAATTATTATATGTTATTAATAATAATAATTTTAAAACTGTGTTCCACATTTTCCCATCCCTATCCCTACTGGAATAGCTCTGCTTTTATTTCCTTTATATATTCACATTCAATCTACTAAGATTTTATTTGGGAGATAAAAGAGATTCAACCAACCCAAACATTAAGAAAACAATAATTTCAGTGTTTTATCTTCTTCTCTTCCCTTATGTTCCTTTCTCCTGTGATCTTCAAAATAATCACTATTAATAACGGAGAGTTAAGGATCTGTAACGGAATTTTTGTTATTTTGCATGTCTCAGAAGTGTTTACCTGGCAAGTACTTAGGAAGTGTTTTAGAATTTACAAATCTTTATGGCTCGCAGTTTCTTGCCCTCTATAGGTAAAGCATGGATAGAACAGGAACCACAGTTACCAATCAGATAATCACAATTTGTAATTTTTCAGAGGTAACAGTTTCTTGGCCAGGAACGGTGGCTCATGCCTGTAATCCCAGCACTTTGGAAGGCTGAGGAGGGCAGATCACCTGAGGTCAGGAGTTCGAGACCAGCCTGGCCAACATGGTGAAACCAATCTCTACTAAAAATACACAATTAGCTGGGTGTGGTAGCACACGCCTGTAATCCCAGCTACTCAGGAGGAGGGAGAACTGCTTGAAACCAGGAGGCGGAGGTTGCAGTGGGCTGAGATAGTGCCATCGCACTCCAGCCTAGTAGGTGACAAGAGCAAAACTCTGTCTCAAAAAAAAGAAACGGTACCAACGTTTCTTAAAAGCTATGAAATGTAACAAAATGTATGGGCTGTTTCTGATTTGGAATAATAAATATGCCACCTGATAGAGAGCAGACATAGAGACAGTAGCAATTTGAGAACTTCTCTAAAATACTAATTGTATCTGACAGCAGTAAGCTATAAAACTCAAAGGTGTGGGCTCTAAATTCAACAGTCTACCTAATGGCATAGTAATTTCACAGAACAGTGAATATACTTCATATGGCATTGTTAAGCTAAGTATGTCCTGAGAAACCCTCTGTACTTCCATACTGGAGTATTGTTGACAAATCGTAACCTAATTTAGTGGATAGACACGTTGAAAATCCAACTTAGGAGTAAGTTTTTGCAACAATAGCTGAGTCTCAGCCAATCCCAGCAGCCATACTTCAAGCACTCATAGGCTGCTGACTGTTCGAACTGTGTTCAAATAAGGCAAACGCCAAGTTGTAACCAATCCAGCTGTTTTCTGTATGTCATTTTCCTTTTTTTTGTCTATAATTTGCTCTGACCATGAGGCATCCCTGGAGTCTCTCTGAATCTGCTGTGATTCTAGGAGTTGCCCAATTCATGAACAGATTTTTTCCTCTTGCTCAATTAAACTGTTAAATTTAATTTGTCTGAAGGTTTTCTTTTAACAGAATCTACCGCATTCCTGGTATATAATAGAGTTTAAGGTCAATCATAATTATTTATAAAAACCAATTTCAAACCTCTGTATATTTTATATCAGACCACAATTTTCAGATAGTTTTTCAAAATGATGACACATTTTCTTGGCAAGATAGAACATCAATGATTCACGTATTTATTAACTATCCTAGCTCCTATTAAGTTCAGCTGAGACCTGGAATCCATAAGAACATCTGAGATATAAAATCTACCTACCACTCAAGGTATTCAAATAAAATTCTTTCTATGGTGAAATTCTGACCATTCTAAATTATTATCCCTTCATGGAATTTCCTTCACTATATTTATTTAAATTTCTATTTATCAAAGAAACCTTATAAAATTCACCACAGCCTTCTCTGCGGTGAGGAAAAAAAATTGTTAAAAATAAACATCCCTGATATCACCTATCCTATCCTACATTGAATTTCATGAGACAAATATTATTGAGAATTTATGAGTAAGAAAAGCATTTTTTATCCCAGTGAAAACTGATACTTGTTCCTTTTCCTAACGATAGCAAATGATTATGTTTCTCTTTTTGTTTTGACAGTCAGAAATCTGAAAGACAAATCTGAAATTCGATGAGTCAACTTTTATACTTTATAAAAATCATAATCTTCCCTCTTAACTTCTTAATTGTATATTTTATTACATTATTTAATTTTTAATAACACCACTTTAACTGCATATAATTTAAGTGAGCTATGTGAATCTATCTTGGAAGTTGTCAGGGTAAGATATAACTAAATCAATAAACCAAAGGTACACTTCCCTGATATTCTATAAATACCATAAAAATCAAGGCAAACTTTTAAAAGACTTTGTGCTGAGGTGTCCAAAATAAACAGCAGAGGTGATTCCATCAGTAATACTACCCCTTATAGGTATGCAGGTGAAGGACAGGGAGTTAGTGATCCTGAAGTGTTAGACTCTCATGCACTTATTCACCCAATTCATCAATCAAATAAATCTACACTTATTGAGTGACCACAGTATGCTACGTGTCTTAAAACAGAACATGATAGAAGTTTTCTAGTGTCAATGTGTACTCTGCATATGTACTCAAGTGGCTTTCTAGTTACTTAGCTGTGGAAAATCATCCAAATTACTGGAGTGATAAAACAAAAAGAAGCCTACTAATCTGAAATGATTTTTAAAATATTGACATCTAAGACAGAAATAAAGAAAAAAGAAAATATTAAGATGAGTTCTGAGTTAGTTAAGAAGAATTTCAATGGAATGCTTAAGCTTCAAAACTGATTTTCAACTGTATCTACTAAAAATTAATTCTATAATTAAAATATTCTCATATGTTGACATTTTAAAATATATTATTCATTGCTGACTTTTCTTTGTACTCAATTTAATGTCACTGGTGCCCTTGGAGTTACACCTGTGCAATTTCTACAGCAATTACTTAAGCATTACCTGTCAGCATCCCTGACAAAGAACAAAAATTTTAAATCCCACTTTCTTTAGAATATATTAAGAAAAGAATACAGGAGGCTGAGGCAGGAGAATTGCCTGAACCCAGGAGGCGGAGGTTGCAGTGAGCCGAGATCGCGCCATTGCACTCCAGCCTGGGTAACAAGAGTGAAACTCCGTCTCAGAAAAAAAAAAGAATATACAGAAAAGAAATAAAGGGCATATAGCTCTTGTGGTAAGAGAGGCTCTAAGACAGGAAAAAGTACTAGGCCAAGTTCCCTACCCCAGTTCATTGAATGACCCTCCTCCTATACCCATGTGACCAAGATTTTACCTGCTTTTCTTTCTCTTTTCTACACGATTTGGCTCTATGTAGATCTCACTTACTAAAAACAAGATTGGGAAAAAAAATGAACCTATTCTAGTTCCTTTATTTCTTCTCATCCCAATTCTCCATCTCTGCCTATATTTTTTTAAGAGTGAAAATATAGAAAAATAAATGAAAATGTAAAACTGCAAACTCAAGATAAAATATAATAAGATGAGATGGCACGAATGACAAGGCACTGACTCTGTTTAAATATTTAGTTTATATTCAGTTTAAATGTATCTATCTAATGGAAGGTTTATTTGTTTTTATTGAGTGAAGATAAAGATGGAAACTGTTTCCTTTAAAAGCTACAGAGCTGGAAGGATCCTCAGAGACCATCTGGTACAAACTAATGGAGGGTTTCAAGACAATTCTTTCTTTTTAATGTACACATTTTGTCAGAAGTATCTTGTAAAAAAAATGAAAAGTCATCCAAAGGCATTTGCACTAGATGAGGCTTACAGACTGGAGGCCCAGACATCTTTTGTTGATCAAAACCAGTTATCTTAAGAAACAACTGAAACTTCATCAACTAATTAACAGATGGAAGGTTTAAGGAAGTAGTAGACAATCCAGACAGTAGCCTCTGTTAGCACCAGATCAGAGACAGTTATCCACAGCTCTCCAAAAGGTGCCCACTAAATGTTACCTATCTGCATGGCGATTAGAAGTTGGCTTAAAAGCAACGGCAGCTTCCCCTTGGTCCAGATGGGACCCTCTTGTGTAAGTGTTGCTACTGAAGGCATAGCCATCGGCTGGATGATACTCTGATACACTGGAATGCTGAAAGACAGAGTAGGGCGGATTAAAGAACCACCAAATACTATTGGAATCAGCACTCAGGTCAGTCAACAAGATCTCTCCACTATATTGTGATCAGTTTTCATTTTCAAGTGACTAACCACTATGTTAACAGATACGAAACGGAAGTGATACATTTTTGTCAAAGACTTACTTATAATAAGAAAAGTCATTAGTGCAAAGGGTAATCTTGCTCTCTCTGTTTAAGACACTTTCACCATTCTAGCAAAGTAAATACTGTTACATGAAAATCAACTGAACTCTATGGATTAAAATTACACCAAGTTCTCATCTTTCTCAATTTTAAAATTATACACAGAACATTATATTATTTTCAATTTTTTTAAAAAATAGCAGCACTATTATCATATTTGCTGTTAAGGGAAACACAGAAAGGCACAACTAATCTGATCTTGACAGTCAAGAGTCCAGGATAAGAGAACACTAGAGTTCTTTCTTTTTTGCAGTTAGGATAATTCAGACAGGAAACTACTGGGAGCTACCAAGCGTGAAGCTGAGGTTTATAGTTCCCACTGAGGACCATGGTTTTAAAGCTATAGAGCAGCAGTTCCCAAGTGTTTTGGCAGCGAACTTGTTTCAGAGAAGGCAATTTTTCCATGGACCCCAGGGCCAGGTGTGAGGGGGATGGTTTCAGGATGAAACTGTTCATCCTAAGATCATTAGGCACTAGATTATCATAAAGGGAACCCTCGCATTCTCATAGGGTTCTTGCACCTATGAGAATCTAAGACCTCAGCTCATCTGACAGGAAGTGGAGCTCAGCTGATAATGCTCCAGGCCTGCCACTACCTCCTGCAGTGCGGCCCAGTTTCTAATGGGCCACGCACTGGTACTGGTCCATGGCCAGGGGTTGGGGACCCCTGCTATAAAGAATACATGCTCAGATGGAAAGAAAACAAACAAACAGAAACTCCCCAAAGCCTTACATTGTTTCTTTAGATAAAAATTAAGTATGGAAGAAGCATGATAGACACTGAAGCACTGGAATTCCTCGGATATTTTGATTACGGATTTTGTATATTTGTTTATGGATTCATTCAGGCAAAATAGTTGAAACTAAAAATGTTTCAGAAAAGTCTTGGACATACAGTTACCATAGTTAATTCTAATGACAAAGTGAGCAGGAGAGGGCTGAGTTTATCTATGGACAGAGCAGGTGGTGTTTATACATACACAATCAGGATACTGCACTTAATACGCAAATACAAATCAACAAGTTTCAGCATTTAATTAAAAAAAGTCTGAGCTCAATTAATTCAGTTTATCATTTCCCTGGGAAAGAGTAGAGGCACTACATTAAATTAATCTTTAATTAAAAGCTCTTCTAAAGAGGGGAGTGCAACAAACTGGTAGAAGCACCCACACCTTTTGCCCAGCTCTGAACGTAACAGTGAGGTCAGCAGTATGAAATCACTGGGTCCTGAGAGTGACTGGGAATACTGAAAGGGAGAAGAGAAAAGTGACAAATGACTAATTGTGATGACTACCGAGAGTTCAGGGGCAGTAAAGAAGCTGAGTACTGCCACCCATATTTGTCACTGCATGACACCTATGTCTTTCAATCCTAAACAAAAATCACCAGATCCTGAATTACCCAAGTCTTGTTGTAAATGCTTTTATTATAGTAGCAATAAAGTATAATAAAATCTCTCTTCTAGGGGTGATTACATTTTTATGCATTTTAACTCACCATTACTTGTCCTCTTTTCCAACAAAATCTCAAGGCATAAAATTCCCTGGAATTGCTACATGTGTTTTTCATTTTTTTAAACCTCTGATTAACTACTTCAGCCATCAAATGAAATACAGTTTACAACAGGAAAACGATAACTCATTACAAGTAAGGATTCTCAGTAATTCCCCTTTTAAAATTACTTATTCAGTGAGAGTAGACAAACTTATATCCTGGGAACCCAGAACACATTACTCTCTTCTTAAATACACAAACTGAGAAGGAAATCACAAAAGCGAATTTCTGAGGCATGCATTATAAAGTGAGTATATTTTCTTATTTAAGATACGAAGGCTATAAGCTGGAAATTTTTATGATGTGAAAACAGTCAGCAGTAACTATAGCAACAGCAAGTGTATCATAATTTCATGTTTGATTATATTTTCTTTCCTCCAGAAAAACTGCCCTTCAAATGGAAAGAAAATTCACAGTGATGAGGCCTGAACTATGAAATACGGGCAGGGACATATGCTTGCCAACTGAGCAGTGAGGTCATCTTGATTATTCATTTAGAGGGAAGGGCAAGCATGGAATCCACCTCTTCCCTTATGATACAGCCAGCGGAAAGAAACAATTACATTAGAAAAAAATAATTTCAAAATAACATGTTTGTTTTATTTTTAAAGTTTCAGAAATTGAACCAAACTTCTATAATAATATTTTTATTGTTTAAGGAATAATCCACAAAGAAAAAATTTTTTAAATTTAATTTAGATAAATGTTTCACCTTAAAAGTGGTCACAGGATATAATACACCGTGGTTTGCTAATTCATTCTCTCATATCACGTTTGCCACATTATAAATACCTATGATAGCCTGAGAAAATTAATCTAAGGAATTAAATGAAAGAAAAAAATAGGATTTCAGGAAGCTCTAGTCATCATTTACTGTTTCTTCTTCAGATTAGACCTCACTCACCTAATTCTTCAGGTTCTGATCATCCTAATCAATGTTCACTGTTCTTTTCCAACAAACAAGGAGAGTCATAGAAACATCATTTTTAAGGAATGTGACAAGACAGCATACTCGCTTTCATTTTCTCAACTTGATTCCCAAATAGGTTATACTCTAAAGCTTACTAAAATACTTCAAAGATAAAATGAGTGTTACAATCTCCTCAAGGTGTATAGTTTTATAAATGATCATTTGAGCTTGAGGACTACAGTACAGAAAAACTTTGGTCATCTAGCAAGGCTGATAGGACTCCAGAGCTTTAGAACCAGGCAAAAGGAAAGAACAAAAACAAACAGAAGAGAAGAGAGGCAAAGCAACATGAAGAAAAGATGGAGAGAAATTAAGTAACTGGGGGCATTCAGAAAACAGCTGCTTGGGACAGGTTAGAGGATCTACGTTCAGGGAACTGCCTTGAGGGCCTGATAATGGGAGAGGAAAATAGAAAGAAATAAGCCAAAGGGCAGTAGCACAAGAGAAAGTCATCCTAAAAAAGCTTACTTAGGATGCCAGAGCCAGGAGAAAAGTGGCAACAAGGGGAGGGGTGAGGGCTGACAGGCTACAGGAGAGCAACTTGGGTTGGGGTTGGGCTTCAAGGAGGAGGAACAGAGCAACTGTCACAAAATGACAGATGCAACAGAGAGAGGTAATTCCAGAGAGGGTAACATTCAGACTTTGACTCTAGAACAATTTTCAGATAAATAAAATGAGAACTTGTGATCAGAATCACAAGAGAGTACACAGGTAATTACACTGTCTGCAAAGGATAATGTTAAAAAAAACTTTACCTCTGTGGATAATCTTTTTATTTCCTGTTTGCGCTGATGTTCGGCTACATTTGCCACAGATTCTGCTAGTTGATAAAGATCTTGTTCCATTGGTGCTCCCATAAAGTTCAGCATTGGGGGCTCCCAGCCATTGCGGAACCGTGGAACATATGGTGGAATAAACTGTTCCTTTGGCCACTCTGCTCTGTAGGAGGGCATTAAGGCATATAAACAGTAACATCTAGGAATGTGCCCATGCTCAGTAAGGCTACACACACACACACACACACACACACACACACACACACACACACACACCCCACCACCACCAACAAAAACAGCACATATCTAATCTGTCTTCCATCCACCCAAAAAGAAAGAGCAAACATGTTTATACCAGTATTTCACACCAATAAAATGAAAGAAAGATTGAATTCTGTTGCATAATCTGTTTTCACAACGTTGCCTCAATTCTCCATTAAACTCAAGTTTTTAACATGGGTTTAGGTTTTTAAAAATTTGTTTTGGGGGAAGATCAGGAGTTCAGTTTTGGACATATTGAGTTTGAGATGTCTATTAGACATCCAAATGGCAATGTTGAGTATCAGTTGGATATACAAATCTGGAGTTCTGAAGAGAGGTCTGGATTTTAGACATAAATTTGAATGTCATTGGCATATAGATGGTGTCTTAGCCTGAGTTTCTCAGAGAGCAGAGCTTGATGATAGTAGGAGGTGCAATCGCAGAGAGTAGAAGAGAGGGCCAAGGGGAATGAGGTGGGGAAGGAGAGGGAGCCAAAATGAAATGTGTAAAAATAAAATAAAATTAAAATAATAAAAAATAAATAAAAATTTGTGTAAGAAGGGGGCGTGGAGCTTGGAGTGTGATAAGTATTTAGAGCACAAACTTCCCTAACATTTAAAGTAGTTTCAGACTCCCAACTTTCCCTTCATTCCCCTCCCATCATTATTGAAACGTCCTGGTATTGGATATATCTTTCAAAAGAGAAACAGCCTAGCATGTTCTTAAGCTTTATGATTTTTAAATTTATGAAGTCCCCTAAAATGAAACAGATGGTCAATTTTATAAATTAAATGTATCAGCTCTGTTTTAATCAGAAAAGCCAACTAATCTGTAATCACAATCATATCAGTTCATCATTTAATGACACCGAGTGAGACTAATTTCTGTAAGATCCTAATCACTCATGAACCACAAAAATAACTAGGACAAAAATGAGGGCTTGATTTTTGCTAGAATATGTTGCTTCATGTTTCATGTTTAATTCTTCATGTTGTATTTCTACTATTATGAAATCAGTCATTTTATTCAGATTGTTATAGACTTTCATGATTCTTTTTATCTTTACGCATTTAAATCAGTCAGTATGTTCATGTCCTAGTCATCTTACCAATCAGGATCTAAAGGACCCTTTCCACATGTTAATAGCTGACAATATTTCATTTTGATGCAGTTTTTTAAATGGTAATTAATTTTCTTATTTTAAGATAGAACCCTAAACAAATAAATTAAGGAGCCTGAGCTATATTTGTAATGTGAGACCTCATGCATTTAATGAGCTTCATGAAATTAAAGGATGCCACGTAGGCTTATCATAAAATAACCTATATAAATGTAATAGATTTAAGTCATCTATTTACAATGGAATATTATTCAGCCATAAAAATGAGAGAAATCTTCTCATGTGAAGCAACATGGGTAGAACTAGAGGTCATTCTGTGAAGGGAAATAAGCTCACTCACATGTGGAAGTTAAAAAAGTGGATTTCATGAAGTTAGAGTAGCCTGGCAGTTACTAGTGGCTGACAAGGATGAGGCAGGGTAGTGGGGAGATGAAGAGAAGCTGATAAATGGATACAAACATACACTGAATAAGAGAAATAAGAACCAGCGTTAGATAGATCAGCAGGGTAACTAGAGTTAACATTAATCTAGTGTACACTTCAAAATAGCTAGAAGAGAAAAACTGAAATGTTCCTAGTGTAAAGATAAATATTTAAGATGTTTAAGGTGATGGTTATCCTAATTGCCCTTATTTCATCTTTATAAAGTATATGAATATATCAAACTATCATATGTACCCTGAAAATATGTGCAACTATAAATAATGTATCAATTAAAAATTTAAAAAATAAAAGATCTATTTAAGCAATTTTTAGACATATGACGACAGTATTATATAGTATATACTATATACTATGCTATATTAATACATAAATAATGTAGGTAAATTTAAATATTTTCTATATAAAAGCAACAACTGCAATGCTTTCAAATAATTTCCTGCCTAACTATATTCCAACAGAAGCAGCTGTCAAAGTCCAAAACATAAGTGGAATAGCTTTTATATGTTTTCATAGGAAAAAAAAAATTATGAATTGGCCCATGACTCTGAGGCTAACCCATTCAAAAGCATTAGGAACACAAATGTCTAAGTGGCCAGACTAAATGATTTATTCTAATTGGTGAAATAAATTAAAAGATTAAGATAAATGAGCAAAGCAAAAATATTTATAATTATGAAATTGGAATTATTTTCTTACCTTGCCTTGCTCAGCAAGCATTAGCACTGCAATTGTTAATGACTTATCTTCCATAATCACTTTCTTGACAAGTGCACAATTCTTTTTTTTTTTTTTTGAGACAGAGTTTCGCTCTTGTGACCCAGGCTGGAGTGCAATGGTGTGATCTCAGCTCACCGCAACCTCCGCCTCCTGGGTTCAGGCAATTCTCCTGTCTCAGCCTCCTGAGTAGCTGGGATTGCAGGCACGCACCACCATGCCCAGCTAATTTTTTGTATTTTTAGTAGAGACGGGGTCTCATCATGCTGACCAAGATGGTCTCAAGCTCTTGACCTCGTGATCCACCCACCTCGGCCTCCCAAAGTGCTGGGATTACAGGTTTGAGCCACCGCGCCTGGCCAACAAGTGCACAATTCTTAAAATTACCCACTCTTCCTTTTCAGTCCCACTGTGACTCTCTGGTCCTGAAGAATACTGATTTATAAAGGAGGCTCTACTATAAAATTAACGTCTCAAAAGGCCTCTACCTCCAGTTACATTTGTCCTTGTCCTTGCTAGCTTTGACTACCAGACTGATCTTTCTAAAACATAGATGTAATTATGTCACACTTGTAGTCACAAAGATATCGGTTCTCCACAGCCTACAGAGCCATGCTCCAGCTCCTTAGCATGGCACTGAAAGCCTGCATAATCCTGCCCTGCTCATCTCTATATGCTCATTTTAATACCATCCTCCTCCCACCCTTCCACACTCAACTGCCACCCAAAGTCCATATTCCAGAGAAACACATCTTCATCCTCTCTTCTCTTGACTACGTCATGCCTTCACTTCCGCTTCTCTCTTTACTGGACAGGCCCTTGCCCTGCTATGTAACTGTGGAAATTCTACTCATCCTGCTGAAAGGCAGTTTAACAAACTAATGATGAACACTGACTCCAGAGCTACATGGCATGAGTTCACATCCCTTCTCCGTCACTTACAAATTGTGTGACTTTGGGCAAATTAACTTATCCTCTCTGTGCCTCACTTTCCTCATCTGCAAAGTAGGGATAATAACAGTACTTATGTAAAGTACATGGACTAGCAAGCACTGTGCGTGTGTGCGTGTGTGTGTGTACATGTGTGAACTCTATGGGTACCTGTTAATTTTGAATGCCCGCTCTTATTTGAAAGCTAACTGCCCTCCTATCTAAATCCTCTTCCTGATGGCTCCCCCTTGCCAACCAATAGCATTTTGTTTATGACTCACACCTAAGGTATATCATTCCTTATACTGCATACACTTCTATCTCCTCCACTAGACTTGTAGCTTTTAAGGGTTTAGGCTTTTTCATCCTATGACACTTAGTCCTTCGTACATAGAAGGTTAAAGAAATGTCTCATTAGATCAATGTAATAAACAAAGAATGGTACTTAAGGCATTATAGGTGGTAAGTGCTAAACTCATCTGTGCTTACCTGGCTTTCATCCAAGGTCCGCCCAATGACATCCACAGCTGCCGTTCATCACCACTGACAGTATAATTTAAGAAATCAATTGTGTCCTTAGTCAATAGGGGACTAAGTACTGAACTGGCTAATTCAGGACCTCCTGTTGCCTGCACCACCTAAAATAATAAACCATTTTTTAGCAAGAAGATGACAATTACTTGTATGTTTTCAAAATGTGTAGACAAAACCCCGTGCCAAAAACAAGCACTCTTTTATAATAGTCAAACTAAGTTTTGATGCTGTGCAGTACACTGCCGATTGAAAAACAGCTTGTAAGATCAACTTCCCAGCCCAGCAGTGCTTTAAAATCTAAAATCAAAGTCAACGATTTAACAACTTTCATAGCATCTGCCTATGGGCTGCATATGACTGTACTTTCTCTGGAAGATACTAAAGGCTATGCAGAGAATTCTAGATCAGGTGATTTAACCATCCCTGTTTTGTTGCTGTTATTGTTTTAAATATGGGTATCTCTTCTGACAAATTTGTTATGCCAAACTTGAAAAATGTAGTTCCCAAAATGAATACGACCAAGAGCAACAATACTATCAAGAGTTAATGTCTATGGCTGTGCACACACAGACATACAAAAATAAAAGGGTCCAGGAGGAAGGCGGAACAGGAATGAGAATGATACTCTGAACCTATGGCACCTTTTCCCAGAATTATTTTTAGAAAGTTTCCCTGATTTAATATGGATAATTTAATGACAGCAGAAACAAACAAACAGGTGCAATTCTCTGATAAGCAAAATGAGGATACGAAAATGTCCAAAAACTACTCTAAATTGACTTCTTATGAGCTATTTTCTGGCTAAAAAATGGCAGTTAACTCCTAGAGCAGAAACCAGAGTCCCGTTATAAAAATCTTACCTTCTCAGAGATGTGGCACAAGAAAGATTTTTTGAATGGCTCCAATCATCCAGGTGTTCTCAGCATGCTATGCTGTTCTAGGCCTCTGTATATTTGCACATGCTGCTCCCATTCCTCAGAAGGCCCTTCCCACATTATTCAGAACTCTACTCATGTCCCAACTCTTGTGAAAGCCTGTCTTAACCCCAAAGTGTAACTGATGCACCATCCCCACCCTGCGTTCTCTAAACAATTTATACATATTAGTAATACATTACACTATTATACTGTAATTTATGCATATTAGCAACACATTACACTTTTTATTTTTAAGAGATGGAGTCTCAGCCTGTCGCCCAGGCTGGAGTACAGTGGAGTGATCTCAGATCACTGCGTGATCTCAGCTCTGCCTCCTGGGTTCAAGCAATTCTCCTGCCTCAGCCTCAGCAGTAGCTGAAACCACAGGCACACACTGCCACTCCCGGCTAATTTCTTTTGTATTTTAGTAGGGATGGGGTTTCACTGTGTTGTCCAGGCTGGTCTTGAACTCCTGAGCCTTTGAATACATCTTTACCAATGAGCAGTGAAGTACAGAACTGGAGTGGTGGCTGGAGAATGAACAGCTAAGCTAAGAGAGAGGGCTGCCAGTCAGGTTGCCAGTGCATGTATGCAACTTCCATCATTACCTCCTGCAGTCTGACCAGCTCATCGCTGAGTTCTGCTAGTCCAGTAGCAACGTCTTCCTCCTATGACCAGAGTTCTGTGCATAACAGGATCCCATACCAAAGCCCTGTGAGTCCATCAGAGTCAGCTCCAGGAACCATCATGAATGGACATAGTGGTGGTCAAAGCCAGCAGACACTAGACACTGCTTCATCCATTCCAGCTCCAAAGACAGCAGGCCCTCCCTCTGCCCCCCGATCTGGGAGCTCCCTGCCCAGTACCACCACCTGCACTGCACTTCCGCCATCCACATCCCAGCACACTGGCAACCTGACTGGCAGCTCTCTCTCTCAGCTTAGCAGTTCACTCTCCAGCCACCAGAGCAGCCTCTCCTCTGCGCACACAGCCCTCTCCTCGAGCATGTCACACACACATGCCAGTGTGGAGAACACCCCTTCCCTCCAGTCCTCAGCCACCTTCTCCATGGCAGCAACCTCCACCTCAAGTTCCGCATCCTCAGGTGCTAGCCTGTCCAGTAGTATGCACTCCGCGAACAGCCTCTGCCTAGGTGGGACCCCCGAGTGCATCCAGCAGCAGCACCAGGGCCGTGCCTTTGGTGACCTCAGGCAAAGCACCCCCAAACTTTCCCCAACGGGTGCCTCCCCTGCTGCACAACCAGTACCTTGTGGGTCCCAGAGGACTGCTTCCTGCCTACCTGATCTATGGCTATGACGAGCTCCAGATGCTGCAGTCACGGCTACCAGTGGACTACTATGGAATTCCTTTTGCTGCACCCACAGCGCTTGCTAGCTGAGATGGGAGCCTAGCTAATAATCCATATCCAGGTGATGTCACAAAGTTTGGCCATGGGGACTCTGCATCCCCTGCACCCCCTACCACACCAGCTCAGCCACAGCAGAGCCAATTACAGACCCACTACACAGCTCAGCAGCCCTTCCTGAACCCTGCGCTGCCACCTGGCTATAGCTACACCGGCCTTCCCTACTACACAGGCATGCCCAGTGCCTTCCAATATGGCCCCACCATGTTTGTCCCTCCAAACATGTCCCCTCACCTCTGCCTCCCAAAGTGCTAGGATTACAGGCGTGAGCCACCGTGCCCAGCCCACATTACACTATTACACTGTAATTTATGCATATTAGTAACACATTTACACTATTACACTGTAATTTATGACTTTTCAGTTTCCCCTCCTCGAGGAGTTGGACTAAGACTTATCTGACTTTGAATTGCAGATGACACAGTGGTATGGGATGAATGAAAAAAACGATGGCAGATAAAGAAGGAACACTAACTCTTCTTTGAGAACAAAACCTACCCTGCTACCTAGCACAGTAATTTTTAACTTCCAACCCTAAATGCATTTCTAATAAATATGTAGCAATAAGAGGGAAAATTAAAACAGTTAAAAAAATGAGTAGAGGAATACAAAAATCTCTGATTTAACAAAAGAGGAAATAAAATGAGAGACTGTAAATAAAAGGTTATGAGCCATGGATCCCTCTCAAGAATGTGTGCAGGTATGTGTGCTGTGGCTATGCTCGTGTGCACGTCCTCAATGAGGGAAGAGGGGAGCCCCTCACAGATGTAAAGCCACTACATCATGCCTGGGCAGTAGCAGGCCCTGAGTAGATGTTTCTCCTCATCTCCCTTGTCCAAGTAAAATGTCTGGGGCCCTGTAGGGAGAACATTAAATGGACCAGGAAAATATTATTAATGGAGAGAACATTAATAAGGAGTAATTTTTGAGAAAAGCAGAGATACCAAACATTGGCAAGTAAACCGTGATCACAAAGACCAATTTGTATATGTCAGGGAAACCATCCTCGTTATGTTATAGCTCTACTCTGTGTAATGACTAGGTATCTACATATAATCTCTGGAACTGTGAGAAAGTAGTAAGAGGATGCAGCAAAAACTGCTTTATAAATAATACTTCTTAATACTCAAATTAAGAGAGCATCAAAGATGTTAAAGAATAAGAAATACAAATTTTGTTAATGAGCTACTATCAAATTCTTTGTATATATATATATATATGTATGTATGTCCTTGGTCTTCATCTAATTTTTTTAAAAAGCATTTATATAGCCAGAATCATTCAGAAATAATTAGGCAAGTAGAATCTGATGCTTCTTATATAGAAACAACATATGGAAGCATTCATAAATTACTGATGTACTCTTGTGCTTTCATCTTCTAGTCCCTTATTGCTTCTGACATTCATGTTGACAACGTTGCTTACTTTCCTACGTTGGAAGCAACACTCATTTCATATCCTACTTCAAGCATTGTCTACTTATCCCTGGGGAAAGAAGGATGAGATTTATCCTCCCTTACTGCCTGTTGTCAATCTTCTTGGCTGGTTCTTCCCATTCTCCTAAGGTTGAATGCCCAAAGTTCAACGAGTCCTTGGCCTGATTTCTCCACTGAACTCCAAATTCATATATCCAACCATCAATTCAAGTTTCTCCATCTGGGTACAACTCACTTTTGATATATCTAAAACTGAATTTTTCACCATCCTCTAAAACCCTGCTCTACCCAGTCTTCCCCATCTTAATCATCACTCCATTTTATCAGTCTTAGGCCAAAAATCTGGGAGCGATCCTTGGCTTTTGCACAGTATATCCAATCTAGCAGCAAATTTATAACCAGATCAGACTTCTCACCACCTTCAATGCTACCAGGTCCAAGCATCATAATCTCCCATCTGGATTATTTTAATAACAACCCTAGCTGCTTCTTCCCCAAAATTTCTAAACGTTATAGCCAGGGCAATCCTTTTCCACTGAAAACTCTCCAATTGTCAAAGGTCTCCCAATCCCTTATAAGGACCAATAAGATGTATCTTCCTGTTGCCCTCTTGATAACATCTAATCTTTTCTTCCCTCATTCTGTTGAAGTCACAGTATCTACTTATTCCAAGAACATGCTTTGCATGTTACTACCTTAGAACATTTACACATTATTCTCTGTCTGGAATTCTCTTCTTTCAAAGATCCTGATGACCCATTCGTTACTTCCTTTACTCCAATACATCTCAGTGAGGCTTCTTTTAACCAACCCTATTCAAAAAGTGTAATACTCCATTACACACATACACACATACACACACACACACACACACACACACACACACACACACAGAGGCATGCATCCCCCGGGGAACTCCCACTTCTCCTCTACTCTATTTTTCTGCATAGCATCTGATTTTTAGACAACTGTATTACTTACACATTTATTTAGGTTACTGGCTGGCCCTTTATGCTATAATATAAGTTCTAATAGGTTAAGAATTTTTGTCTGTGTGTTCCTGATGAACTACTATAAGGCCAAGCACTTAGGAGGCTCTCAGTTTGTATTTGTAGAATACGTGCATAAATGAATTAACAAGTCAGAGACAGTTCAAGAGATGAAGGAACACCTTGAATAAAAAAAAATGGGTCTCTGAATGACTTCACGGAGCAAACCATCCGTCAAAAACTAGACTCCTCATGATTATTTTGTGAGAATGAGAAAAACATCTCCATTATTCAAGGCACTGGATATTATATACTAGTATACATTGAAACACTGGTATCCAATAAATCTTTATGTCTTTTCATATTCCTAGTTCTGTCAGAGATACTAGTTTCCTCAAATATAAAATAAGGTGTTTAAACAAGATGATTTATTAGGTTCTTTAAATTCTCAAGTTTTACATTCTTGATGTTTACACAACTGGCAAAGAAATAGCACCCAAGCAAGGTAATGAAGCAAAGCGGTCTAGATAATCCAGACAGACACTTTGGGTTTAAAAATATACTAAGAACAATTCTTTCTTAAACTAATAAAATCTCACCATATTTAATGGAGTAAACAAAAAGTGAACCAAATCTGCAGCACTGGGATTCTGAATATGAGACTTCAATTTGGCCTGCAACATTAGGAAAACAGAAAATAGATTACTATGAAGCAAAAGACAGACACTGAGAAAAGTCCAACATAGACTCAGAGCGGGTGGTCTTTTTTTTTTTTTCAGACAGAGTCTCACTCTATTGCCAGGCTGGAGTGCAATGGCGTGATCTCACTACAACCTCCACCTCCCGGGTTCAAGCGATTCTCCTGCCTCAGCCTCCTGAGTAGCCAGGATTACAGGCATGCACCACCATGCCCAACTAATTTTTGTATTTTTAGTAGAGATGGGGTTTCACAATGTTGGCCAGGCTGATCTTGAACTCCTGACCTCGTGATCTGCCCACCTCAGCCTCCCAAAGTCCTAGGATTACAGGTGTAAGCCACTGCGCCTGGCAGTGGGGTAGTCTTTACCACCAGTTTCACTTTTAATATATTCATCATTAGCATGGATAGAGTGAGACTAGAAGTCATTGTTTTTCAATCGACTTTCTTAGATATATATGTTTTTAAATTTGCTGTTTTTAATTAAAGGCAAATCAAAACATACATACCCTCCAAAAATCTATAAAAACAATTTTATTTCTTAATTTGATCAGAAACATCCTGACTAGACTTTAATTTTTTCATTTATTTCTTCTAATTCTACATACATAAATTTCACTTACCAGAAGGTTAAATCCATGTTTAAATTTTTGCAAACAGTCAAGAAATTCATCAGGAGGTGGAGGTTTTGCCCGCAGCGTTAAAACACCCTCTAATGAAATAAGTGAGAGGAGGAGGAGATCAGAGCAAAATCCAAGAAAATTTATTAAATACAAAAAAACAAAAACCACATTTACGTCTGTAATGTTTAATGATCTCATCAGACATGCTACCTAGTTACTGTGCTACATCTCACAGTCTGACTATAACAACTGAGAAGACACAAAGTTTGAAACGGATTGCTCTATCGTTAGGCACTAGAAATTACTCATTTAATTCCATAAACATATTATAGCCTTTCTTTGTGGCAGGCATTGTGCTTATCATTGTGAACAGTGTAAAAGTGAGAAAGCAATAAGCCCTGCTCTTAAGGGACTTAAAATCTAATAAAATACATGAGCCAGATAAATAACAAGAGATGTACCAATGGTTATGAGACAAGAATTACCTGGTTGGGGGATAAGAAAATGTATACTTAAAAGATAGATGGAGAGAGTAGGTTATAAGATGGGATTTGAAAAATCTGGTCCAGGGCGATGTCGTGGGAAAAACATCATGTTTGGATAAAAAACAGCATAAGCAAAAACAAGGAAAAAGCAAACTGCCTGTACATGAAACAACAAACATCAAATCAGAGACACATGAGAATGGAAGGGTAGATCAAGGTTAGATTGTGGATAACCTGATTTCCAGTGTGAAGAGTTGTCCTTACATCAATAGAACATGTAACTAATATGCTTTACAGCAGAAGAATGAAGTGACTGACAGCTTTAAAAGACTGTTCTCACAGCATGAAAAAGTAGAGGCTTGAAGACTGTTAGAAAGGTGGGTTTAAAAAATGATAGTGGCTTGAACTAGATGCCAGTTATGAAAATGAAAAGGGAAATAAGTGGATACAGAAGATGTTGAGAAAATAAAATTGATGTTGGCTACAAGCTAGAGAAGGAAGTCATAGAAGAGCCTGCAGTTTTGAATCTGGGTGATCAAGAGGACAGTATACCTTTCATAGACAATTTCAAAAGGAATAAGTGGTTTAAGACACTGGGAAGCAATAGTACTTAATTTTGGAATCTGTGGAGAGGAGGCACATCCATGTATTCACATGTAGAAGATAAAGCCAAAGGTCATAAGCTTGTTATATAAATATGTGCTAGGAAAGAATTAGAAATTATCTGTAATGAAAGGAATATTTATTTACTATTTTATATCTTTCCATCTCTACCATTTTGTCAGAGGAAGAATAAACTTTACTTTTGTAATTTTAAATTTATACAGCTGAGGCCATTTTAAATAGCTGAACTGCAGCATACTTCAAATGTGTGTTTATATGGCTTGGTATGTGACCTGAATATACTGTTTAAAGTTTTGCGATAAAAAATTCAAATCTGTTGAAACTTTTAAATATTTTAATGTCAGCCCTTTTAACACATAATATGGTTCTAGTTTGTAATAGAATAAATCAGAATATAAGATGAATAGAGCTATGTCTTTAATAGATACTTAATTTTACAATCACCAATGGAAACTACAGACAGATGGTCACTACCTGAATCTCAGAGAGTCTCTGTGATTTAAGTAAAACATTCCGGGATTTTTCTTCACTATAGCGGACTTATAATCAAAATGGACTCTTCCCTGGGTTCATCTTACTCTTTGCCTAAATCTCAGGTGCTACCCCAAAACTGGAAGAGAAACCCTAGTCCACAGTCAATGAAGTTCTGCTATGCAGTTCATAAGGGCCAGAACTCTGTGTAGTACCCGAGTTCTAACCAGTCATTATAAGATTAAGAAAATCCAACTTACCTCCTGGTCCTTTCCTTTTACTTTTCTTATTTTTCTTCCTTTTAGAAAGCTCAGAAAATGCTTCTGCTGCTTTTTGGAGTTTTGTGATAAAAAATTCAATGTCATCCAAAATGTGGTTTAAGATTTGCTGAAATTAGAAATTATAGAAAAAATATAAAACAAAACTATTCTTGCCTTAGCTGTAGTCTCTTAGTAAATAATAGAAAGGTTTTTTAAAAATGAAATAGCCCACATGCAAATTTCAAGTGTATTACTAATTAATTACAAGAATCAAACTCAATACACCTGCAGCCACCGTCTGACATTTGCATTTTTCTTTAGCTTACTTTTGCTCTATGTTCAACGTTATCAAGGAAGCATTCACAGTATCTACTCAGATTATTATTTTCAAATCATTTTCTCAGTGTTCTCCCACACAAAGTTAAGAAAAAAATTCTATACAACGTTTTGTTAGAAGAGCACCGAGCATTTTTGTTTTACTGATAAATGTCCCAATAAAACACTGACAATATTATTTCATAGAATTAAAGGTATACAGAATGTTGTGATAACCTAATAGCTAGTCTATGATACTAAGCGTTAATAAGTGTTTCCACGTGACAAAATAGAATTAATGATGCACTATGTTTTCAAAGATCACTGGAATGAATCTGGTTTCCTTATATACTATAGTCCTAGTTGCCTTTCTCTAGTATGTGTGAAACTTGACATTCTTCTAATTTAAGACTAGAAATTGGGGTTACACTTTTACTAAAAATGTAATAGTGTTATATAAAAATTGAATTCCAAATTTCAAATTCCTTTCAGTATTTGTTTCTCTATAAGCTGGTAGCATGTGTAAAGTATAAAAAGTAATTACATTAACACCATATTCTATAACCAGAACATTTACAGAATTCTCATTCTGTAAATCGCTATAGAGAAATGAAAACAATGTAGCATTATCTGTTATAAAAGCATTACGATTCACAAATCTATCCTTTCAAAATGCCTCTTAACTTTTATCTTTTAGGCATTCTAAAATACATTGTTAATAAATGCCAAGAAGACATATTAAAAAATATTTCAATTATGAATCACAAACTACAATGAAAGAAAAATTGTACCATTCCTGAAATCTAATAATTCAGCCTAAGTTTCTATGTAAACTAGTCTACTACCTAAATACTGGCATAAAGGCAAAAACAGTTAATGAAAAAAATAAATCAAACAACATGACCATCACTAGAAACAGAAAACATGGTTTCTATAAAACATCTTTATTTAAATCAACTTCATTTTCTTGTGAATTGTTTTTCCTCTTAAAAAAAAGTCAATAATCTAAAAACGACTGCTGTACTTACCACGTCTCTGTCAATTCGGGCTGCCATCATCTCAGGCGTTTCTTCCTGCTCATGATACTGCCTTGGTTTCTCAACTACAGAAAGGAAAGTCATAAGTCTTTCAATCTTTTACTCACACAATACCACTACAGTCAATTAAAACACAAAAATTAGTTTAAAAGGAGGACCCTTTGCAAAAGGGAACATCTCCACTGGATACACAAGTGAAAACTGTGCTCATTGTCCATGAAATGCATCCTTATCACCACTAACAGGAGCGTTGGGCAGAGCTTAAGTATCGGTCCTCCTGCCTTTATGATGTTTATTTACTGTGTAATATCCGCTCTATTCTCCTTAACTTAGTGCCCTTTAATTCCCATACAAGCCTGAAATATAAACCAGCAGCTAAGCTTTTATTTCTCAAAACTGGTCAACTAAGTTCTAATACAACAAGTAATTTTTATACAATCCAACACTGTGACTACAATAAAGCTTTGGGAGTTCTGACAGCAGAGTGCTTCTTAAAATTCTAGTGTAATTAAGCTTAAAACCCACAATGTTGGCCCCGTTAATTTTAAGCTACATGCTTTAAAAGCAGACAGGAATTTTCGCAATAAAAAAATAAATGTCTTAAGACCATTCAAAATGTTAAGGCTGCTCAGTTGGCTAGAACATGATATTAATCATGAAGTCATTATCATGAACTCCTTCTTGGTATGAGTCAGTTAATACTACCTCTAAACACAGAGTTGTTACAAATATTTCACGGTAGAAAAAATTTTTAAATATATGGACGGAAAAACAGAAATGAAACATCACAAATGGAAATACAAGTCATGATACACCATCATGACTCATAACCTTCAATACAGAGAACTGCAAAAAATACTGAAAACTTGGTATTGCTATTCTTCCCTTTACACTATCCGTACCTGTAACTGGAACACTTGCCAACAAAAAAAAAGAAAGAAAGAAGAAATCACTGTGTCTTATGAAACTTAATTAGCGGCTGTTAACTACTTAAATAATTAAAATTTCTATCTGTGAAATCTTGCCAGTTAGCTCCTATTTTACACATGGATTAGCTGCTACCTTGGCTGGAATGGACTGCCACAGAAAGTACTAAGTTGAGGTTGAAATAACTATTAGGAACTCTAAAGAGTTCCCAAAAAACATCATTTGGAGGGCAGAGTGTGGAGGAGCTACGGTACTTCTTGGACTCTGTCGGGTCTGAGACACAGCTAGGAACCCCAGTGCCACTGGTGCCATCCCACAGAGATCACTTTTGGAAGTCAGGGGTAGATGTACCCTGAGTTAGCCAGGGCCTTCAGAGGAACCAGAAAGATACTCCTTTTGAGGTGCTTTCTAACTAAAAACTGGACCGGATCGAGGCCAAACCTGATATAATAAGTCTTCTGTTTGGTCTAGTAGTAAATTAGAAGTTCTGAAAGCCTTATCTCACTTAAACAGATGACATTGCAGAAAATATTCCAGATAAAATCTAATGAAAGCTCAGAAATCCCTAGGGAAAAATTCTCTCTTTGTTATAATTATATTAGGTTCTGCCAGGCACGCTGGCTCACATCGGTAATCCCAGCACTTTGGGAGGCTGAGGCAGGCAGGTCACGAGGTCAGGAGATCAAGACCATCCTGGTTAACATGGTGAAACCGTCTCTACTAAAAACACAAAAATGAGCCAGCCGTGGTGGCATGGGCCTGTAATCCCAACTACTCAGGAGGCTGAGGCAGGAGCATCGCTTGAACCCAGGAGGCAGGGTTGCAGTGAGCTGAGATTGCACCACTGTACTCCAGCCTGGGCAACAAAGTGAGACTTCGTTTTTAAAAAAATTATATTAGGTTCGACATATACTTTTACAGGTTTGTTCAGAATGCCTGTAAAGGTGTCTCATCCTTCCTTTACTTCTGCA
The DNA here is from genome assembly GCA_031835075.1 of Saguinus oedipus. NCBI lineage: Eukaryota > Metazoa > Chordata > Mammalia > Primates > Cebidae > Saguinus > Saguinus oedipus. Next base: position 6,103,620 of record CM063177.1, on the reverse strand, counting down.
CCTCTTCATCGAAGCAATAACAACATAAACATCCTAAGTACACAAAGAGTACAGAATGCAATAAACTACTGTCTTTTAAACACATTTTAAATACAAAACATACCAATAGAAATTTACATAATTTATGAAAACAGAAACTGTTATAAAATTAAACCACATAGCTCTGTTAATTAATTTTTTTAATGAATGCATCAAAGAGTTCTTTTTTTCATAACTTTGGTAGCTCAGCTGTTCCTTTAAAGGAAAAAACCTTTAAGAAAACCAGAAACCTAAATAACACAGAAAACAATTCAGAAAGAAAATGAACTCAATTTGGCAAAATGAGAACCACAAATTATGCTTACTACTCTGTGGTAGGTACTACCATTAACATTATTTACTTTCAGATTCACAGCAATCCATGAATTATTCATCCCCATTTTAGAGCCGAGGCTGAAGGACAGAGAGAGAACTTCCCAAGACCACATGGGTAGATCAGGTCTCACTTCAGAACCCAGCTTTCACCCTGCACATCCAAAGTAGAGTCCAAGGTCACTCATTTTTAGAAATAAATTCTATTGTTTAACTACAGTGCCAGGTAGTCTGTATGAATAATACTTTACTGGATAAAGAATAAGAGAGTTAAGAAGTCCCACTGGAGTAGAAGCAAAAGAATAAGGCTCTAGAGCTCATCAGATTCAAGCCTGCTGAATCACAATTTATTCATCCTTAAAATGAAGAGACCAGAGGAAACATGTATGAAGGCATGTTTTAGTTATAAACATTTCAGATTCTAGTAAAATATTCTAACATAAAAAGTGACACTGAGTTCTATGCTACAATTGCTTTTAAACAGAATCCCAAGGTGAAATGATGCCGCACACATAGGGCCCACTTGACAGGTACAGCCGTACTTGCTGGACTTGTCTCCACGGCCAACAGCCAACCACTGTCCTGACAACCTTTCCATAAATGTGACAAACTTGTCCAAAAAGGCACTGTAGTTACAGAATAATAAATGGAAGTAATTTGAAGTACAATCTTTAAAAAACCCTGTACATATTTTGGTACTCATTTTGATACCATCTTTTTAATTGTCGATCAAGTGAAACTTCCTCTCTTAGCATTAAAAAAATAATGATGCTAACCCTAATGCTGTATTTATTAAATGGTGGGTCTAAACACTTACAGATAATAATCTTAACAAAATTCCAAGCTTAACTTTCTTTTATGTAAGATTTGATTTTTTAAAACTAACCTCAAGCTTCAGTTCTGAAATCAGCCTCAGAAAGAACTACGTCCCAACCCTAAGTAAGTGTTCAATTAAGTATTAATTCTAGGAAGACTCACAGTCCCCTTGGTCGGCTGCCCATGCAGACCAGGCTGCCACCCGACTTCTAACATCCACCTGGGTGACGGTTCCAGGCGGTGCAGGGGCAGGAGCTCGGGGTGGAGGCGGTATTCCAGGGTCTGCATTGGAAATCATCCTTAAAAAGATGAAAACAAATAGAATGTTTACCGTCTCTATTTCTATAACATATCAATTATCTCAGCTTGTGGTACTAGTTATTAAAATTCAAAAACAACTATATCAAGAGGCAATAAGGATTTCCTAAATATTCCGTATTATGCACATTCATAAATACATATGAAACACACAAAAAAAATAATAGCTGAAAACTAGGTTGACTTTCTTTCTGAGTCTTAATGTGATTTGGAAGGGCCACGGACCAATCACAATCCTACTGTCTAGCTTGTCAATCCTGTTTCCCTAGGAAACCTTCTCTTAAAACGCCACTCATCTTTCATGACCCTGACTTCCAACACAAGTGAAGCCATGTCAGAGAAAGACCAAAAATATGGAGAGAAAAGGAGCAACCACACTGACAAACTTGGGAGAGCAAACGTGTTGAGTCTCCAGGTTGAGTTTCCAGGTTGCTATGCACAAAACAGAGTAATATACTTCCATAAAAAGTAACTTTTCTAACCCTTTGGGGGAAAAGCCTTAGAAACAAATCCGTCAGTTCTACCCCGGGGTGACTTCTCAGTGCTCTTACCTCAGGGCATCCGGCCTCCTCTTCTGCTTCCCTCCTTTACTGTCACTGATTGCACTTTCAATATCTTCACTAATCAGGTTTGCCTGCAAGGAGACACAAGTTACCTGGAAGTTTATAGATTTTTCTGAGTCTTGATATGCAGCTTAAAACAGAAAAAGGGATTGTTCCTTGTCTGAATCCGTAAGTATCTTGATGCAAAAAGTCTTTTCACAAAAATCTTGCAAACATGACTCTTGTGGCTTTTATAATTGTGAACTTTATAATGGCAAGATTTTAAAACTGAAGAAATTTTTAAAGATTATCTTTAAAAGAAACTATTCTTAAATAAAGGCAATAATAGAAAGGATATGCACACACTAAAAATAAAACTGTGTAAAAATCTCTAATTGGGAAGAAATTGAGGGGTTAGGCACTCTGACACCTACAACAGAGACCGGACACCCATTAACCCAGCAAAACAAATCTTTGGGTTTAAGGCAAATCTACTACACGCATGAGATAAACCCAATACTAGGTTGTACCTCTTTAAACAACCACTTTATTTTGTGACTTCAGGTAAAAGTTAACTTTCTGCAAACAATTTTTCCAACAAGAACATTCAGTTGGTTTTTTCTTGAGGATCAACATGAGATGAGGAGATAAGGAGTTTTGGTTTGGATGCAAAGTTTGTTTAGAGCCAGGAATTATTACTCTATGTTAGATTGTTGATGAGATACACCATCTATGCTTGTGCCTCTTTGATCTCTACGTTTTCTCAAATACGTATGCTGTATTTCTTTCACGGTAAGCACTGATAATCATAAAATCTGAGAAATGATCGGATACTTAAAAGAGCATCTCATCAGTTCCTTCTAGTTAATAAAACTGAGGAGTACTTGTAAGAATGGGCCTGGCCAGGGTCACATACTAGTTAAATGAGAGTGCCAATGCGTCCCACTCCAGTGTGACTTCCTAAGAGCATTTAGTTTCAATAAGACAATACAAACATCATGTCAAAGGCTTTCTGTTACATAGAATATTAAAACTAAAGATAAAAAAAAAGTAATTAAATTTTTTTTTTAATAACCCCAAAACAAAAACTGAAGATGCCTGGGAATCTTCAACTTCATATACTGGGGCTATTACATTTCTAAGAAAATCTGTACTGCAAAGGTAGGCAGAAGCATTGCATGAAGTCCTAAAAAAAAAATTTTAAATCAAAAGCAATATTGTACAATGAGCTATATAAAAAAAACAGTATTTTTCATTGCCTTTATATTTTTAACCAGCCAAGGGGAAAATGTCTCATATGTGGAGTATAAAACTAATGAATAAATGCACATAGTGCTTAGTGGTATGTGAGCTTTTGGGGTCAGGACAAAACTATATTCAGTAAATCCATTTTGAACCCATTACCATTACCATTCCATATCTAATAAAGCAAGCCCTTTGTTCCCAAACTTAAAATCCAGAAACTTTACACAGCATAGTAACTCTTAGCTCCCAGGGGGGCTTTTTAAAGCACAAATACAAACATCAAATTTGAAATGTGTTTTAACTTAGACCTCTGGTTTATAAAACTTTTGAATTAAATTTCGCTATATATCAAATCAAAATACTCCCTTTAATATTTGTTGATTATATCTAACCTTTCAAAAATTATAATATACTTATGACTTTCAAAAGGCACTATACAAAAATCTGATGAAAATCACTTACACAAATCACCTAAATGCCAGTTCTTTTCAAAGAAGATTTTTAGAAAATCATCTATGATGTAAATCAAAATTAGAAGAAAATTATAAAATACACTGTTTACAGTCAATCTTCATGTTTAAATGTCAAAAAATAGAGAAAAGATCAAGTGACTGTCCTAATCTCCTAGAGTTTCTTTTAAAATAAAATTACATGGATATTTTATAATATATCATCAAAATGTTAAATGACTGCTTTGGCAAAGTATCAATTAACATAAAATGATTTTTCTTTCAAAGAAAACAACTCAGGAAATAAACACATTCAAGGTTGAAGATAACTTCTAAGGTCCAATAAAGCATCACAAATTATAATCATTTGAAATTACACTGTACTTTCAAATAGAAACTTTCAGGAGCTAGCCTGTTATTACCGGTTCAACTATTTTCACATATCATTTGGGAATTACAAATCTTGAGCAATGATTCAAGCCACATAATTAAGTGGTGAACTTTAAATCAATATCGTGGGAAATGTCTAAGTGCTTCATTGCAGTAATCCATGCTGTGGCATTAGTGCAGAATAAATTAGGATTGCGGGATTATTTATTGTCTACAAAGCATGACTTCTGAACAATCAATTTTTAATTATAAGGCACTTGATGTGAATTGAATATATTATGTACCCTTTTAAAAAATAAACAGAATGCATCTTATTTTTAAGAGACACAGTCTTATTCTGTTGCCCAGGCTGGAGTACAGAGGGATGATCATAGCTCACTGTAATCTCCAACTCTGGGTTCAAGAGATCTTCCTCCCTCAGTCACCTGAGTAGGTGAAACTACAAGTGTGTACAACCACATCTGGCTAATTTTTAAAATCTTTTTAGTGGAGACTGGGTCCTGCTATGTTGTCCAGGCTGGGCTTGAATTCCTGGCCGCAAGCCACCTTACAGCCTTGGCCTCCCAAAGCACTGGGATTACAAGTGTGAGCCACTGTGTTTGACCCTGATTTTATTAATGTCACCCTAATTTCTTTATTTACCTGCCATGGAAATCCTAAGGAAGATACTAAGATATTTGTTTTTCTTATGAGTTTCTCAGAAACTAAAAATCTAGTCCCTAATATCCAGATATATTATCAAAATAGGTAACTCGAAAGCTGCCAGAACATCTGCTTAAAGAGGAAAAAAAAGTTCAGCATTCTTTTACCTTAACCTCATCACACTGGAAGAGATGAAGATCTGGCTTGTTCTGGGTTGGCTCTTTGCATACCAGGGCAAGAATTGAATCATAGCTGCATGAGTGCATCACAGCTTGGCAGTGCTGGATTGTGCTTAGAGAAAAATTCTCCAGTTCATTCTATAAATAAAGTAAATGTTTTATTTTGTCAAATTTCTACCCATTTTCAAGCAATCTGACCTGATTATAAACATTAACATTTGTGAGGCTTTCTTGAAAATAAAATAGTACACATTTTACAAACTTGCCTTTGATTCTAAATCAATCAGGCTCACAGCTCTGTCATCTACTTGAAGAATCATATCTTGAGTCCATACTTTGCCCTTGGCATCAAGCAATTTCAGTTTCCTTATTCCATCATCCACGGTGATCATAGCATCTTTCCGATCCAGGACAAAGGTAGTCAAGTGCTTATGATTCGCAAAAAGGAAAGAGATTTATAACATAAACACATACAACCTCTGAGCACACGTTTTCCAAAAGAAAATCAAATTAACCCGAGGTCAGCTAGCGGAGAAGGACAAACACAAGTACTCTGAAAACTTTGTGACTATCTTATAGAGAGAATAAAGCCAAATTGGTTTTTGTTGAATAGAAGAAATGGCATTTTGACCCATAGACACCTAAATCTGTTTCATATTGAGACATGTTGAACAAGATAAACAATACGTAAAAACAAATTCTAAACAGCTTAAATAATACTCCCTTAAAATATACTTTCTTCCTTTTTTATACTCTATTATGGTTATTTTAATGCTGAACACAGCAGCATTTAAATAGCAGGCTTGCTGTATGACAGCTTTAAAACTATAGACACTGAGTGTAGCAGCAGCATAATTCTAGTCTACAGCAACTGTCAAACCAGTCAATCCACTAAAACCACTTACTGAAACAAAACTGTTTAAATTTAATTAGGCATGCTTGAGGTAGGTAGAAAACTGAAAATAGAGCAATTTAAAAATTACTTCCCTGCTTAAATATTTTCTATTATAAGCAGAGGACATCTAGCGAGATTCCAATCACGAGCAAATATCTTAAAAGATGGCAGAGCAAAAACTAAAAAATAAACCGTTATTTAACTAGAACTAGTAATAACTTTAGTTACAATAAAAACTAAACTGTTCAATGAAACTATCAAAGGCTTAATTTCAAGAAGATTCTACAGTACAAAGTAGAAGCCCTGATCCTATTTTAAATGAAATAAGAGTGGCAATGATAAATGAATAGTAGTTATGATTTTAAATCTTTCTTTATGAAAACAGACCATGAAGCATCTGTTTTAAAAAATCTAAATAAAAAGGTCAATGCAACTTAAAAGACATCGTAAAAATGAAATAAAGCATAATTCTGATTTAACTTCCAATTTCTATGTTCCTCAAGGGTCACTCTAACTACTAGCAAACACCAAAGCATCTTACTTCAACACGGTATTGAGATATATCTGACACACTGCTGACACTGTCCCGTGCATAATTCTTCCTTTGTTCTGAAAGAGAAATTGAAAAAGCCATTATTTGTCTTCTAAGAGACTGAAGTTCATATATTGGTATCATGTGGCTATCTCTAAAACTAGTCTATCTCACATATAAATACAGTAGTTGACAAGTCGCCATTGTGTGGTGTATCTGAAAACACTCATTATTCATAGCAAATCTAAAAACCACAAGAAATTCTAAATAATAGGCAAGAACAATTTGACCCACTATACATTTTTAGAATTCCAAAGGTTAACAAGATTATAAATATTATAAGAAAAAAAGTTATTTTATCTAATGGGTTTTTTTTTTAACAGTTAGGGACCTACTGTTTGACAGATTACAACTGGCTTATAATTTTTATCTATTACTGCATTGATATAAAAATATAATTGCAAATACTGTCATAGATACTGTATTATATGAGTTAGACTACATTATTAAAATAATAGGCTCTATAAGGAACATCTCCTTTCACAATATCCAAAGTGGGACAGGGTTGAAGGAGATTTAAACCATGATTCAAGCACACACGGCTTGCCATTAAGTATTAACAGTTTCACACATCTGCAGAACACACGAATGTGATACTTAGTCTCAGAAATATAAGTTGATAGGAAAAATAAGAAAGTCAGGTAGAAAGTTATTGCACCAAACTACTTAAAAAGCACAAAGAAACCTTTACTTTTCTTTTCTGGAATGCTGCAAAACCAAAAACGTAACATTAAAATATAAAATGTAAGTGGATAATATTTGGTATTTGTTAGTCTCTTTTTAAAATTTGCATTTTTTAAAAATATGGGTCACTTGATGAATTTGTGTGCCATCCCTACAAAGGCCACGCTAATCTCTGTATCATTCCAATTTTAGTATATGTGCTGCCAAAGTGAGCACTATTTGTTACTTTCTAATCAAGCAACTTACTTATTTGTAAATTAAGAGTTGCTCTATTTCTTCCAAACGGAATGCTGTGATGAAAAATTACTTTAAGGGGGAATGTTCAGATTTTTTCTTCCACCTTTGGCTCTGTCACTAAGCAGGAAACTAAATTTAAACAAGACACTTAATGCCGCGGGCCTCAGCGCCCTTTCTGTAAAATGAAAGTGTTAAACAAGGTCAAACCTAAAGACCATTCAGGCATTAACATTCCTGCCATATAGATACACCTTAGCTCGCCCAGCAGCCTATTTTTTTTTTGCAAATCTATTTCTTTCAGTTAATATAGATATTCTATAGTAGATAAGTTGTTTGAAAAGTTCTGCTGAACATAAAAGCAGAGCAAGTAGAAAAATACAAAGTGCATATGAACATATGCAGACTCAGAATATATTAACATGGAAGTTTAAGAAAACTTTAACAAATTTTCATTGTACAACACATACAAAAGTAACTTTTCATTTATATTTACTTTTAAAATTTAGATTAAAATCTCCATATCCTTACAACAATATTACTCTGATATTCCAATACATTCCATTTTTGCTTTTGCAGCATTAACTCACTTAATAAAAACAGATGCACTACAAAATTCACTCTCTGCTACCTTTCTTTTTTTGTTTGGATGATGACCTGAAGAAGTATGATCCATCTGGTCCTACCAAAATAATGTCATCAAACAGAAAGATCTGGTTTCACCTAAAATTTTCTCTCCCAATATAACAAAACATAAACCTTCACTTACAGGACTGTATTCTATATATTTTTAAAAAGTGAACAACCATGATTTTTCTGATTAATCAGTGTGAGATATTAACACATGGATAACTGTCCATGGGAGAACCATTACGACTCTTGTAATACAATATATAATTCAGAAATATATTTCACAAAAGCACATCTAGAAATAATCACTATTTCCGAGTCACTGGTTCACCATACGCTACCACAATTGTCTATGATAGATTCAGAGCAGGAGGGCTCTGCTTGCTTTGATCGGACCTGATAGGACAGTAAAAGAAATGGCAGTGGCTGCCAGGACACCCAGTCATAATATGGCAGCTCCTGAATGTTCAAATGCTTGTCTTTCAGGTAAGTGATTGGCAAATGCAGTTGAAGATCTGAAATACTGTGTGTTTCTACTTAGATATTCTCATTATGAAGCATTAAGAATTTATCCTTGACCGCCCAATTTCCTAACACATAGTTTCCCAATCCCACAGAAACATAATATACAGAAATGGAAAGATATATGATAGCATTTTAAACAGTAAGACATAAACTGATCACTCTGATTGCCTAGAAGATATGGTATCATTTCTAATATTCCAAGTTAAGAACCCACTTTAGAAATTCCTATGCTGCTATCTCTCCTATGTTGCACAATAAACAAGTAGTATAAGAAACTACCTTCTAAAGATCCTAAAAATGTATAAATGCCACAAAATGGATTTATAAATGAACTAGTAGTTCCAGTGATTTTTAAGTCAATGCACAAATAAAGGTTAATATTAACATTTTAATAGGCAATTTTGAAAGAAATTTCCTAATACATTTCTTTTTTATGAGAATCATATGGATTCACAAGAACTGGTATAAATAGTAATTAGCGCCTAAGCTAAAAATCTCACCAAAGCCTTAAAGCAGTCTAAAAAGTCTAACTAAAATCTCTCGACACTACTCAAGATGAATCCTCTAATGAAATTCAACACTTTTGCTAATAGTGGTTCTCATCCTCGGCTGCAAGATAGAATGAACTTTATAAAACAGTGTGCAACTCATTTACTTCATACCATCTCTTTATGCAGAACATTTTCCTTCCTAAATTAAGAATGTTGGCCGGGCCCGGTGGCTCACGCCTGTGATCCCAGCACTGTGGGAGGCCGAGGCAGGTGGATCACAAGGTCAAGAGGTCGAGACCATCTTGGTCAACATGGTGAATCCCCGTCTCTACTAAAAATACAAAAAATTAGCTGGGCATGGTGGCGCGTGCCTGTAATCCCAGCTACTTGGGAGACTGAGGCAGGAGAATTGCCTGAACCCAGGCAGCGGAGGTTGTGGTGAGCTGAGATCACACCATTGCACTCCAGCCTGGGTAACAAGAGCGAAACTCCATCTCAAAAAAAAAAAAAAAGAATGTAAATATGGTCAAATGGTACATTAAATAATAAATAAATGAATAAATATGGCAGTAGCGTTTTAGGTTTCTACTATTACAAGCTGCTCAACTCCCAACAAAAGAGTGAGTCTATTTCCCCTTCTCCTGGCCCTGCCTTTCCTCTCAGATCACTTAGAGGTCGGATGAAACTTACTTGCCTATAGAACCACTGGTTGTGTTTTCACTATTTTGCCTATTTACTTTCATGTCATGGCCCAGAATGTACAACTCCAAACAGACAGAATTAGGTGAATTCAGTAACCGATGATGAAAAATCTTTACATACAACTTTAGTATTATGCACTATTTAAAAATTGATATTCAACTCCCAGATCAGAAATACTAAATTTAGTTTTCATTTAATTCTTTAATTAGTAGAACTACAGCTATAAGAAGCATCCAGATGTTGGTATTCCCTTAACTGTTGTTTATGCATAATATAACAATATTTGAAACAGCTAATATTCAGAAATACAGTTTTTAGAAATTTCTTTCTCTAAAAATAAAAATCTTCCTTAGAAAGTAAGGATTTGGCCATTAACAAGAAAAAAAGTAACATAAAAGCAGCTGCTGAGTATTCCTCTCTCTAAATAAAACAATGGATTAGAGCTCATATTACTTTATACTTTTAAAAATTTCAAACACAGTAAAGGAGAATTCCTTTACCACCAGTTTAGTGTCTCATATATTTATTCCATAGAGGAGAGCTGCTTAATGGGAACCAGCGAGCAGCACTGAATCATAACTACAAGCTCTCATTATCAGGCAACTACAATCACAGTTTGACAAATGAGCATCCGAACCAATATACCATTACGAAAAATAAAATCATTTCTTAAAAACTACATTATTTAAGGATTAATTGTATTGGCCTGTTCAACGAATTATTTAAATGGCTTATTTCATGAGTTAAAAAAGAGCTTTAAAATTTTCAGCTAAGTCGGGAAAACCGCCAAACTGTCTTTTTGAGTCGCCTGCTCTGCCACACTCTCTCAAGCTATAGTTTTGACTCTAACATTTAGCTCAATTTCCTGATACTCTTTAATGAATTATAAGCCATTTGCATCTTAAGAATTTCCCCAAAAAACACTTTGTTCTGTAAAAAAAAAAAATTCAGTGTTTTCTCTAAGTAAAATACATACCATAAATAACAAGGATGGGCAAGAGAGAAACAGGTTTTAACTCTTAATTGCTACTTGAATGTGTAAGAAATTGCTTGGGGTTTAATTATAACAATTAAATAGAGAGACTAGCCCCAAACCGAGATCAGGAGCTAGAGAGAGACAAGAAGAGAAAGACAGCTAGGTATGAAAAGGACAACATAAAGTATGGACATGTTGAAAGATTCAGAAACACAGCTATGAGAGAGTTGAATCAAGCACTGTGTAGAATTCAAGTTTACAGTGAACCCAATTATACAGAAATTCACCATGCAGTTTACAGGTTACTTATACTCAGTTCTTACCAGCACCTCCTTGAGAAGAAAAAACCAAACAGTAAGAACACAAATACATTTTTCTATTTGTTAACCTCACAAAGCAGTTTAAGCTTAAAGTTAAAATAAGACTTAAGGCCAGCATGGTGGCTAACACCTGTAATCCCAGTAGTTGGGAGGCTCAGGCAGGCAGATCACTTGAGATCAGAAGTAATCTCAAGAGATCACTCCTTGACCAGCCTGGCCAACATGGTGAAAAGCTGTCTCTACTTAAAATACCAAAATTAGGTGGGTGTGAGGGCACATGCCTGTAATCTCGGCTACTCAGGAGGCTGAGGCAGAAAAATCACTTGAACTCAGGATGTAGGGATTGTAATGAGCTGAGACTGTACCAGGGCACTTCAACCTGGGTGACAAAGCAAGACACCATCTCAAATAATCATAATCATATAATAAAAGAAGACTTAAAAGAGTACCTGTCTGTCATACAGATCCAATATTATTTGTCTGCCCAATAATAAAATCTCAAAGTTAACTGTAGATGTTGTTAATGACGACAAAGTACTACTAATTGGTAATTCAATGAAATGAGTTTTCTAGAGATAAAATGACTTTAAGCAGTTGGTAATTTATGAAATGATCACATTCCAAATTAAGCAATATCTAATTTCAAAAGAAGTTATCTTTCTAGGAAGTCCAGCTATTCAGAACACAGCATAATACCTACCCACACTTAAATAAATGAAATTCTGAGTGTTTGTTAGAGATGTCACCATGTCTATACATTAAAATGTGCATCTTTTAACCTATAGATTCTAGTGGAAAAGACTCTCAAATCCCCACTTAGAACCTGTTTACTAAGAACATTTTCTATCTAGTTTCCCAGCCCATAGTAGCAGAAGCCATGTTAGAAGCTTGCATGTTACAACAACACGGAAAAGAAACAGGCTTAAGACCCAGTCGCATGGAAAAAGCAGCCCTAAATATTCAAAAGGGAAAGAAACCTGAATGGTCTAGTATAGAGTTAAGGAATGCAGCCCCTGAGTTTCACAGCCCATAAGCTAATGTGCGCACATGATCCTTTGTCACTAAGAAGAGATTATAGCTGCCACACCTGAGGGAAGGGAATATTTAATACACTTTACAAGTATTTTCCTTAAAAACAATTTTAAATTTCAGTGCTTAAAGACTCTGACAAACAGGCTAGCTGAAAAAAATATAAAATTTCCAATATTCTGATAACAGTAGTTAAATAAAATATTACTGTCATGAGATAACTGGAGAAAAAAAATTAATATTTATCTTCCTAAGTGTTATGGCATCAGGAACGATAATGATTCAGACTCTTTTACCTGCTGGCTTGGAAATTTCTTGTATAATAATTTTAAAATGACAAAATAGTTATTAAAATTGTAATATATTTCATTATTTTCCTTGAATAAATTAATATGTCCTCAAATAAGCAAATTTATTGTCATATACAAGCATAGTTCACAATACCTTTATATTATTATTATTATTTTAGAAACTAGAGAAAGGAGAGGAGCATTGGAGAAGGAAACAGGGGTTTAGAGAATGATATTCAGAAAGAAAGGAAATAACATTGGAAAGAATTTTTTTTTTTTTTTTTTTTTTTAGGAAAAAAGGAGAGGAGGAGAGGGAGAAAGAGGAAGAAAAAGGGGGAGAGAGAACAGGAATGTTGCTTTATTCTAAAAATGGGTATTAATAATGCCCGATTAATATTTTGTGTATTTAAAGTGGAGAATGTGTATTTTCTGTATTTAAAGTAGAGCGCTCTATAAATACTTATTAAGTTTACTTGTTCTGGATCTGAGTTCAAGTCCTGGATATCCTTATTAATTTTCTGTCTTGTTGAGTCTAAATCTCTTTATGGGTCTTATATATCTGGGTGTTAGGATCATTAGCTCTTATTATTGCATTGATCCTTTTACCACTATATCTTTGTTGCTTTGAAATCTGTTTTATCAAATGTGAGAATTGCAACTCCTGCTTTTTGTTTATTTATTTTTGCTCTCCATTTGGTTGGTAAATCTTTCTCCAACCCTTTGTTTTGAGTCTTTGTGTATCTTTGGATATAAAATGGGTCTGGATGTAGTATACCGTTAGGTTTTGGCTATATCTTTTGATTGGGGGATTTAGTCGATTTAAATTTAGGGTTACTGCCATTTGATGTTAACTGGCTCTTTTATCCATTTGTTGATGTAAATTCTTCTTTATGTTGATGCTCTTTACTTTTTGGTATATTTTTAGAAAGGCTAATACTGGTTGTTCCTTTCTGTGTGTAATGCTTCTTTCAGAAGCTTTTGTAAAGCAGGCCTGGTGGTAATAAAATCTCTGAGTACTTGCTTGTTCATAAAGGATTTTATTTTTCCTTCAATTGTGAAGCTTAGTTTGGCAGAATATGAAATTCTGGGCTGAAAGTTCTGTTCTTTAAGGATGTTGAATATCGGCCCCCATTCTCTTCTGGCTTGTAGGGTTTCTGCTGAGAGATCTGCTGTAAGTCTAATAGGCTTCCCTTTGTGGGTAACCTGACCTTTCTCTCTGGCTGCCCTTAGTATTTTCTCCTTTGTTTCAACCCTGGTGAATCTAACGATTATGTGCCTTGGGGTTGCTCTTCTTGAGGAATATCTTTGTGGTGTTCTCTGTATTACCTGGGGTTGAATAGTGTCCTGCTTTGCTAGATTAGGAAAATTCTTCTGGATAATATCCTGAAGAGTATTTTCCAGCTTGGATTCATTCTCTTCATCACATTCAGGTACACCTATCAAACGTAGATTAGTTCTTTTCACATAGTCCCATATTTCTTGGAGACTTTGCTCATTCCTTTTTATCCTTTTTTCTCTATTCTTGTCTTCTCATTTTATTTCATTAAGTTGGTCTTCGACCTCTGATATCCTTTCTTCTGCTTGATCAATTCGGCTATTCAAACTTGTGCATATTTCACTAAGTTCTCATGTTGTATTTTTCAACTCCATTAGTTCATTTATATTCCTCTCTATATTGTCCATTCTTTTTAGCATTTTGTCAAACCTTTTTTCAAAGTTCTTAGTTTCTTTACATTGGGTTAGAACAAGTTCTTTCAACTCCCAAAAGTTTCTTATCATCCACCTTCTGAAGCCTACTTCAGATAGAACACAGTCCTTTTCCATCAGGGCTTGTTCCATTGCTGATGAGGAATTGCAATCCCCTGTAGAGGGAGAGGGGTTTTGATTTTGGGTATTCTCTGCCTTTTTAGGCTGGTTTCTTCCCTTTATTATGAATTTATCCATCTGTTGTCTTTACAATTACCGCCTTTCTAATTAGGTTTCTGAGTGGACGTCCAATTTATTGATTCCCAGTGCTGGAATCCGAGCAACCCACTGCGCCGGCCAAAACAGCAGCGATAAGACTGATGGTGCTCTTCTGCCTGGGAATCTCCGGTCTGGCTTCCTTCTTGAGTCCGCAACAAGCGGCTCTGCCTTCCCAGAGCTCCAAACACTGGTCAGTAGGGGAACCAGTCCCATTTACTCTGCACAAAGAGCTGCCGCGCCGAGGCGCCAGCAAAACCGCTGCGCCAGCCACAAGAGTCATGCTGGCGACCCGTGGGGCTCCTCCACTGGAAATCTTCTGGTCCGTGAGCGACCAAAATTCATCTGAAAGTGTGGCGTCCTCTCGTTTTCTGGGCTTTCAATGGGAGCTATGATCCCAAGCTGTTAGCGATCAGCCATCTTGGATCAGTGGTTCTACATTATTTATTAAAAAAAACTTCTAGAGCATTATAGGGAGTGATACATGGAATATAAGTTTTAAAATATATAATGAAAGTTACCTCTTGATTCTTTCAAAGTATCACTATAATTAATTGTCTAACATCATTTGGAGTTAATATCAAAATATTAAAATTGAGAATCTTGATGAATCTGAGGACCCAGGACAGAAAGTGACTCTCCAGTACCACTCTCCATCCCCATGATAAGGTCATTACTTCTGTTTTCTCATATAACTTACCACAGAATTACTATCTTTTTTATTTTTTAGATGAGGAAACTGGGGCCAACCATTTGCGAAAAACAGCAGCCAATTGGTAGCATTGATTCAGATCTTTCGGCCTCCAAAACCCCTTCAGTAGAAGCAATCTGGGTGGCCCATTATGATGTCAGACCCGAAAAGTGTTCTCATGAAAAACTCTGCATGAAACTTCAGATAGAGTGTCTAGACTGTGGTCAGTGTGGAAAAACCAGTGTCAGTCACCGTAAACATGCATGTTCCAGTGCACAAAATAGTATCCTCATATTACCAAGATGTTCACGTACCACCCATGAAGGCAAATTAATTCTTGGAAGATGTTTTCAACTCGTTTAAAATTGTAAAAGGAAAAATTTTAAATAAGATGCATAAACTGAAAAAGCAAACTCTATCACACATCTCTTCTTTACTAAATGTCCAGTTAAGAAGAGACACTGCTAGCACACACGAAGTTGCAGATGTGGTTTCTTTCCTCTAATATCCACCAATGTCTCTCAACACACAGCACAAAACACATAGTGCCTTCCCTCTGAGAGTTCTTAGAAAATGCCTGTGGAATGAATGGACAGATGGATGAATGATAAGGGAGAAATATATTCATGTTCTGAAGATACATATAATCTCTTCTTGGTGACAAAGGGTCATGTGTGTGTACATTAGGTTATGCGCTGTGAAACTCAGGAGCTGCATTCCTTACCTTTACACCAAATCTTTCAGATTCATCTCCCTTTTGAATATTCAGGGCTGCTTTTTCCATATGGCTGGGTCTCCAGCCTATCTCTTTTCCATGTTGTTATAACATGCAAGCCTCTAGCATGTGATAACAGACCCTATATATAAGTTAGAACTATGCAGACTGGGATGCTAAACACTCCCAAAGATACCTTAAAAAAAACTTCAACTAGAATCTGTTTATTGCAAAGCTATCTTCAACACACGAACATATTTCTCCCTTGTCATTCATCCATCTGTCCATTCATTTCATAGGAATTTTCTGAGAACTCTCAGAAGGAAGGCACTGTGTGAATGTCTTTGTGCAACGTGTTGAGAGTCAGCGGTGGGTATTAGAAACAAAAGGAAAATAAACCACATCTGCAACTTAAGGCCATACTCCTTCTAAAGCCAATACATTGCTAAGACTTCTTTCTTCCCTATAAATGCTTCTTGGATTTGCCCTTCTATCCGTCTCTTTCTATCTGATTTTATCTATATACTGCTCATTTTCATCACAGTACACAAAATGGTACCTTGTAATCAAGATTTAAATTATGTGACTTTGATAATCACTTAACTTGAAAAGGGGGACTCACTTTGTTTTATATGTAAAAGGGGAAAATAAAAATTTACTGCTTAAAAGCTAACGATTTTCCAGGCTGGTCTCAAACTCCTGACTTCAGGTAATCCATCAGCCTTGGCCTCCCAAAGTGCTGGGATTACAGGTGTTAGCAACCACATCTCTACTAAAAATACAAAAATTAGCCAGGCGCAGTGGCAGGTGCTTTCAGTCTCTGCTACTTTGGAGGCTGAGGGAAGAGAATTGCTTAAACCCGGGAGGCAGAGGTTACAGTGGGCTAAGATCACACCAATGCACTCCAGTCTGGTCAACAGAGCGAGAATTCATCTAAAAAAGCTAAAGAGTTTCAATCATTGGATCTAAGATTTTATAAAGTTGCTTCTAACCCAATATAAACATTAAAATTTACAGGTGAGTCCTATTTTCTATTCTTATTTCTTTCTAAGCTCTCTGAAATTAGATTTTAGATCTGTGGTATTTGTGAGAGGATTAATACTCTTTTTCCTCATTAAAAGTCTTTAGGCTATTAATAGATGTCTAACTTACCATATTACTTAGGTCTCTGATTCACCTATTTCCATCCATATTCATGAAATTAATCCTCAATATTACTACCAGAGTGAGCCAGGACAAATCTGACCTATTATTACCCTGACTGAAACACATAAAAGGCTGCTCATTCATTGTAAACAATGCCTAAATTCCTCAGTATAATTTTTCCTAATGTGGTCCCCATTCTTTTTTTTTTTTTTTTTTTTGAGACAAAGTCTCACTCTGTCGCCTAGGCTGGAGTGCAGCGGCACAATCTTGGCTCACTGCAACCTCCGCCTCCCAGGTTCAGGCAATCCTCCTGCCTCAGTCTCCTGAGTACCTGGAATTACAGACATGTGCCACCACGTCCAGCTAATTTTTTTGTATTTTTAGTAGAGACGAGGTTTCACCATGTTGATCAGGCTGGTCTAGAACTCCTGATCTCGTGATCCACCCGCCTTGGCCTCCCAAAGTGCTGGGATTACAGGCATGAGCCACCGTGCCTGGCGCATTTTTAAAATTTTATTTCCCGCTGCACCCCCATGCACTCTCCAGTTAACACCAAATTGCTTGCATCTCATTAATTCATTACACTTATTCTATAAGTATTTACTGAGCATAAATTTTACATTAGCCACTATGCCAATAAGCACAGGGAATCCTGAAGTGAACAAGACCAACATGGATCACCTTCACAGAGTTGATAGTCCCGCTTAAAAAGGTTTCATACTGTCTGCATCATACTCCGGCCCCTGAAATGCCTGAAGAACACAATACAACTTTCACAGCTCAGCTCAAGGCTCAATTCCTCTATTAAATCCTTTCTGACCAACCCCCACCATACACCTCATACACACTACCTCATACACACTACCATCTAAGCACATTTAGCCCTTTATTATAACAATGTATTGGCCGGGTGTGGTGGCTAATGTCTGTAATCCCAGCACTTTGGGAGGCCGAGGCGGGTGGATCACGAGGTCAAGAGATCGAGACCATCCTGGCCAACATGGTGAAACCCTCTCTCTACTAAAAATGTAAAAATTAGTTGAGTGTGGTGGCAGGCACCTAAAATCCCAGTTACTTAGGAGGTTGACACAGGAGAATAGCTTGAACCCAGGAGGCGGAGGTTTGAGTGGGCCGAGATTACACCAGTGCACTCCAGCCTGGGTGACAGAGCAAGACTCTGTCTCAAAACAAACAAACAACAACAAAAGCAAACAAGCAAACAAAAACGTATTTACTAGTCTATTGCACCAAAATGGCACATAGGCAACGGCCATCTCTTAGTCATCTTTGAAATGAATGAAAACACAGAAATAAAGACTATGAAGATCATGGCATAGCATACTGATGCACTTAATAAATATCTGTCTAAAAATGAAAAACTGAAGGAATTACTTACTTTATTCTTATTAGAAATGTCTTTTTTCTGTTATCTTCAAGTTATTCTACAAACTATAAGTCCCTTAAAGTCAGGGATCATATATTTTTGGTCCTGTTCTGAGCACATATTAATGACAAAATATTTATTGAATACATAACTATTAAACCATGGTAAAAATGTCACAATAGTTAAGAAACTGAAATCAACAATAATCATATTAACAAGGCTCTAAAAGGTGTAGGCATGGGTGGTAGTAAATCCATTTTATGAATGTCTGATTTCAGTGATAATGCCAATTCACTAAGAATACAGGTAGAAAAACAATCACAAAACCTATTGTTTATTCTTAGAACAGCCAAGAAGTTGTAGATCTAGATAATGTAAAAAGAAAAGAATCCCACAATTTAGAAAATGCTGTTGGTTCCTATAGTACATAATAACAGTGATAACATCAGCAATAATAATAGCAAATACATAACAGTGTTTTCTATTTGGCACGCACAGTTCTAAGCACTTTGTACATACTAACTTATTTTACGCTCATTTCAACCCCATGAGATACTCCCATTATACAGATTAGCAAAATTAGCACACACAGGTAAATTAATTTGCCCAAGATCACTCAGGTAATAAATAACTGAATTTGAACCTAGGAAGTCTGGTTCCAGAGTCTTTGGTATTAGCCACAATATTATTTTCATTCTTTATTGTTATACAATAAAAGTAGCTATCCAGACCCTATACAAATAAATGCCATCCTAAACATACATGGTAAATTTCAGGAGTCCTCAGCTTCTTGTTATGACGTCTGTTTTATATTTGAAATGTAAAACAACAGTATGTATACGTGAGACAGTCAAGAGAGGGCACCAGGAGTAAGATCAGGGAAGAAGCTTAATTGTTTTGCAGTACGTAAAGAAATTATCTAACAGCTATTAGACATAACTTTAATACTACCCCCCAAAATCCAAGAGCTATGAGGAAAAAGTTCTGTCACCTGTCAGCCTACCATCAACTAGATCAGTCACAAAGATCAACAAACATTATTACAAGTAGTAAAGGGGAAAAGCCACCTAGGGCATTGGTGCCATGCATAGGACTTTTGAAAGCACTGCAATACATTTCATCTGTAGTTCTAAAATGTGTAACAGCAAGCAGAGTTCATAGCTTTGGTAGTTTCTATAAAAACTCTTCACAATAATCCTTATTTAGCTATCATTACTTCATTCCAAACAATATTAACAGTGTGTGGATTCAAACCAGGACTTTGAAAATGTAATTTGCGAAAAGTGGTTAGAAACAGAATTACACCCTATCAAATAAACAAACCTACCATAAAGGGCCTTTGCACTTGTTTTTGAACCATGTTCTCTGTCCATTTGGGAAAAGGTGGGTGATGACCCGTAGCCACTGTGGTTAAAAAAAAGAAAAGAGTCATTCTGTTGGGTTAAAGTCCAACATAAGTAATAGAAACTCAACTAGAAGATAAAAATTCCAATGCACTATAATCACCATGTGTTTAAAAGAATATATTGAGATACTAACTGAGCTTGTCAAAATGAGTCAGATCCTGCTCTGGTGAGTGGTAATGAAATAAAATATAAACCACACTTTCACAATGAGGACCAAGGTTGGTTCACATCCCAGCCTTCCCTCATATGCCATGTCAGAACTGTAGCTAAGAAGATTCACTATGGTTGAAACTATCTTAAAGAGTTTAAGTTTACCATATTGAATTAAGTTCTGAAAGGTAATCCAATTATAACAAGTTCTCAAGGATTTGAGCTTAGGATATAATGGTACAGACAATCCAGTTGGCCTAAATAATACTTTATCATTATATTTGACCTGCTTTACCTTATAGCTAGCCTCTTGTTACTAACATGTTATATGAAATAAGTAGTACTTCATTTGAATTTTATTCATTTATTTAGTAAACATTTTTTTTAAGACCCAAAACCTAGAAGAATAAGGAGTAAGGGAGGGGGAAACAGGGTGCCGTCAATAAGATAAGTACATAAAATAATTACAATAGAATGCGATATCTGGGTAAAACTATAGATATAACATGGGAAATCAAAGAAGAACTAACTCTTTATCAATATATCTAAGAAAACTTTACTACCGCATTGACACAAGCAGAATCCAAATGGAAAGAAGCTCTAAAAACAGGCAGAGAATCAGGTGAGGAAAAGGTACGTGGAACTGACCCAAGAAATAGCACAGTGTCTGTGGAAAGAGGCAGTTAACGTAACATTCCCATATTAAAGACTGGAGAAGCTGTGGCAGATTGAGGGCTTTTAGCATCATGATTAAGAATTACATTTTATTTTATTCTCTAGAAATAGTAAACCCCTTACCTGTTATAAAAAATGATGAGTAAAATATACATCACAATGGCCAATATCAAATAACAACATTAATCATAATATACAAGACAATAGCCAATTAAGTCAGCGTTGTGATTTCAAGTTATACCTTGACCCACTGGAATTATTTTGCTTGCTGGCCTGATCTTTTCTAGTTTTACACAATGGTAAATAACTTGATTAATTTACTCTAAATGACAGTTAGCCCTTCTCAAATACCAATATTTTACAAATAACAATAATATGATACACCACGGAAATTCAAAGCTCTGAAGTAGACTATATTCAACTATGAAAAGCAATAATGCATAAAGTACTAGAATGAAACACTGTCCAAGTGTGAGAGCACTAGCATCATCATGAGGCTCTTTACCATCTTATTCTTACCAGACACAGTAAACTTTTAATAATAACGTGTTGTCACAAAGGTATTACATATGAATGAGGAAAGAACTACTGAACTATACAAAAAATAAAGTAATCTTTTCATTAAAAATATAAAACAATTAAAATCACCAAATCAAATCACCCAAAACATATTAAATATAAACCTTTCAACTTACTTCATCTGAGACGGATACATTCCAAAACTACTGGGATGATTAGAAATATGACCATTCATCGTGTCCTTCACGCCTGTGTTTTTTAAAAAAAGAAAGACACATAGATTAAAGTCAATAAAAAGGTGAAGACATCTCAGTTTCAAAAGTTTTTCATTCAACAAATATGTGCTACTACTGCCAGGAATTATAGAAATACAAAGATAAAGATTTCCACCCTCAAAGAGCTCAGGCTCCAGATGTATAGAGGAACATTTAAACTAAGATCCACTGGCATTTAAAACAAATATGCTAATATTGTAAGCAAATTTAGGTGAACAAAAGAAAAATCTAAAATATAGTTCTGAGTCCTCAAAGCATATAGGCATAATTTTACATTCTGCCAAAACTCATAATCAACTATCAATTTTATGAGATGCTATTTTGTTTACTGTTACATTATAAAATATAAACTCATTTAATTAAAAAACTTGAGAAATAAGAGAAAAGTATAAAAGCAAAAAGTATTACCCCCAGAGCCCTATCATTTACAGAAAATCACGTTAGTTCCTGCCAGTCTTTTTGCCTACAAGTGGTTTTCTTTCCTCCCTTCCTTCTTTTATTTCTTTCCCTCAAAGCACATCTCACAAAAGAATTAGCTCAAATTATTAACTAAAATATGTGCTTTGTCAAATGCACAAATGCACATGGATACATCTTTTTCAAGAAAGTTTTCATTTACACATTTCTTTTACTTTTTACAAAAAAATAATTTTTAAAATCAGCATCATCTGATGCTGATTAACTATCTAGTTAACCTCAGAATCCATTTTTAGGTCTATTTTACAGATTGAACAAACTTCCTTCAAACAAGATAATGACTTCCTTATTACCAAATGGAATGTTCTTCTAGACAACACTGCTATACCCAGTGTGTTTCTACTCACTCCTGGGTATTTGGTCCTCCCCGGTTTGTGTCACTAAGCTATCCTGGATCCTGTCTTATGTTTCTGACTTTATTCAAGTATATTTTATTACTATGTCTTCTCAATAACTGTTAGTTCGCCAGAACATACCCTACCTAGCTCTATGGGCCAAGGGGGTGGAAACATGACTAAATATTGATTTATTAAGTTTCAGATCCTGTGATGGATATTGGTACCACCAAAGTGAACCAAACAGACATGGTCCCAGTTATAGGCCAACTGTCTAGTGGGGGAAAACAGATAATGAATAAATGTAAAATTTTAAGTTGCAGTTATTAATATTATTACAAAGGGAACATTCATTGTAACATGGAAGCATGTAATAAGGGAACTTAATTCAGATTGGAAGGGCACAGAAAGCCTACATAAAGAAGTAATATTTAACATCTCGTCACTTTAATTCTTTCTTATTCTTCAGATCTTGGTTCAATCACAATGTCCTCAGAGGAAGATTTTACTGACCTTCCTGAATAGATAAAATTCCACTATCAGACACTCTCCACACTATAGGCAGTTTTTCAAAGCACTTATCACATTCATAACTTTTCCTTTACTTAAATTAATACCTGCCTCTTCACTAAACTCTTAGCCCCCAAAAGGCAGGAATTTTTGTTTGATGACTGCTGCTTTTCAAACAAGAAGAAGGGTACCAGGCACAGAACAGGTATTCTTTAAATATTTATTCAAAGAAAGAAAGAAGGAAATCCATGTCCCACTCTTCAAAGAGTTTATTGTATTCTTAGGGAAACAAAGTTAATTCATGTAAAACAAATAGTAAGGAATTAAGTTCAAATGAATGTAACTCTATTTTAAATCTGCTAGAAGGTCAGAGAGGGAAAAGGCCATGAAGATGGTCATTACTTTCTGGAAGGGCTGAGACTGGACCTAGTTCTTTAAAAACGGATAAGAATGGCCCTCAAAACACTGGAAGCAAGCTTTCCTGATAGTATTATCTATATTTATCCACTATTTAAAAGCAAATTTATAAATTAAGTAGCAAAGAAAGATTGGCCTCTGCTCTATACATAGACTGTACTTATAAAATTACAGGTATATTACATTGCTGTATTCCATTTTTGTTTTCCTTTTCAGTTTATAGATACAATCAGTGGTGTGCTGGTAACCAATTCTCAAGGTGGGACAAGGCTGAGGGCCTGATTTGTAGTGCTTATTGATTTCCATGGTATAAATATTCCCACCATGGCCAATTTCAAGCAGTTGGTGGTTTAATAGCAGCTTACAGAATTCCTAAATTCTTCACGATTTGCTCTCATAACCCTAAAGGATCCAACTACAGCACATCATTGCTACATTCTATAATTTCGGCCAGAACAGAGGCCTGGAATAACATTACGGAACTAGAGATAATAGGGTCGGGATACAGACATTCACGAAGTCTGGAATTTTAACACCATTCCTGGCACTAATTGGACTAGGAAAGTCAATTAAGCCTCTGTCTCAACATTCTCATCAGTAAAACAGAGATAATTCTTCATCTTCTGAGCTCACAGTGCTAACGTAAAGATGAAATGAGATAGATGTGCAAGTTTCTTCCAAAATTGAAAAAAAAAGAAATGTTCTTTCAAAGCAAGCTGGTTCATTCAGTATATAAATTAAACCCCTAGGGTTTGAGCTGATTTTGATCTGGTTTGCATTTTAAAACCACAGCAGCTGGCTTTAATGAAAAGTGATAGCCACAGCAACTCATCTTTTCATGTGTAATTCCTCATGACAATCAAATAAATGCATGGTCTCTGTTTTGTTTTAAAATAGTGATCTGTTAGAAAGAATAAGAGAACATTAGAAAAGGGGATAGAAAATGTCAATTTGCTAAATTGAATTTTAAATATGGAAACTTTATGTCATTTGGGAATCAGTTTCACTTATCACAGTGACTCATGTGGCAAATATGGAAGCTTTCAAATACCCAAATGGAGCAACTGCAGTTTATACCATGCAGAGGAAACAATTACAAATGCTTGTCTTTTTTCCACTAGGCTTTTAAGACATACCCACAGTTTATACCCATATACACCATGTACACAATTTAAAATAACAATAAATTCTCACTGAAAAACTGTTTTTATTTACATAAACTGTTAAAGCAACCTAAAAACTAAGGAGATGAAGTTTTCTTTATCACTTTTAAGTTTAAAGACTCACAAATGCAGTTACACTAACTACATAATTCTACTGAAAGTGTACACTAAAGCCATCATAATAGCTACCATCTGCAGGACTTGAACTGCAGAGTAGACTTATAAGCAGATTTTCTTCCACCTCTGCCACCCTGAGACAGCAAGATCGACCCCTCTACTTCCTCTCCCTCAGCCTACTCAACATGAAGACAAGGATGAAGACCTTCATGGGGATCCATTTCTATTTAATGAATAGAGAACATATTTTCTCTTCCGTAAGATTTTCTTAACATTTTCTTTCCTCTAGCTTACTTTATTTTAGAATACATAATACGTATACAAAATATGTTAATCAACTGTTTATATTATCTGTAAGGCTTAGGTAAACAGTAGGCTATTAGTGTATGTTTTGGAGGAGTCGAATTTATACACAGATTTTTGACTGAGTGGGGGTCAGCACCCCTAATACCTGCGTTTGCTCAAGTGTCAGCTATATTTGATTTTAAGTAACAGCATCCATGTCATTATGAAAACATTTTTAGTAAGTCATAGTTAATCTAATTTTATCTTTATTTTCTACAGAAAATAAAATTCTTTGACAGTTAGGTTACAAATGATAAATTTAAGATCTAAGTTAAACACATCAAAAATGTAAAACACTATAATTTTTAAAAAAGTAAATGGAATGCATGAAAAAAAATGACTGTAAGAAGAAATAAACAAGGCTATAAGGCTAACCCAGCAAATTAAATTTGTATTAGAAAGTTTTCAGATTCTCATATAAGTACGTTTTAGATTCCTTTTCTTTACTCTTGCTTGCATCTAATATCAGTTTTCAAATTGGTAGATAAGTATGTAGGCATGGCTCAATGTCAGAAAACTACCTAACCAATCCGCTGCCACATAATTATTAACTCTCTGCATATTTAACTGTCCTTCAAATGACTCGTGTTGTCAGAAAATATCACTGATTTTTTTTATCTATTAAAGTGTGTGTTTGGATATGACAGAATATCTAGAAACGTCGATGTCTGGGTTTCAATTTAATTTAATTTTTGTCTCTCAGTCTAAGTTATAACCAAGTGGGAGGGGGCATTATCATTACTTAGGATTTTAACTAAAAGACCAGTGAAACTTAATTTCTACCAATACTTCGTGGCATTGTCTACCAATGATTTTGCTTAAAACATTAAAAAATAATAATAATCTTTAAACTTCTTAAATCATCACACATACTGTCTCCTACAGTGTCTTCTAGAGCAACCACGTATTAATATCTTACCAGTACCATCAATAAAGATAACACCATGTATTTTTCCATGTTATTTGTTCAAACATCAAGTAACAAATAGTTTTTATGCATGAATAAACCCAAAAAACTAAAAAGGACATTAAGCTCTTGTAACAGTAATGTGCTTAACGCCTGTGAAGGAATCACAATAATTTCTAGGCCATATGGAAAAACAGTATTTTCTCAAGGCCAGTATCAATGTAAATGGAGTAGCTTTATGCCTTAACACGGTATTATCAGATAGTTATTGGGTCTATTTTGTGGGTGAAATGACAGCTTCAATGCAGTTAAGTCATTTGCCTAAGTGGTAATGATACCAAAGGGACGGGAGTGGTCCCTTTAAATAACAGGGAAGGGGGGAATGGAAGTGCTGGGTAGAGGAAGGTGTGGTTCCTGGCTAGAGCTCCACCCCATGGATCTAGGTGAGGACAGACATTTTTGTTTTCCTGGACAAATGTTGCATTTTCCAAGACTATCCTGGCCTGCCACACCCCCATCCTGTGCCTATAAAAGCCTGGAGAACCTAGCAGGCAGACACACAAGCTGCTAGACTTTGAGGGGCAAATCAGGGGAGGAACACACCAACAGGCACCAGCATGCTGCAGGCCACTGACCTGCAGAATGACGAGGAGTTTGGAATTTGGTTAGCGCAGCTAAAGGAGAGCCCAGGCTGCCAAGCAGCCTGACTCGAGAGGAAAACCATCTCCCTTCTGGCTTCCTCCATCTGCTGAGAGCTACCTCCACTCAATAAAATCTTGCACTCATTCTCCAAGCCCACGCGTGATCCGATTCTTCCGGTACAGCGAGGCAAGAACCCTGGGATACAGAGAGCCTTCTGTCCTTGCAATAAGGTAGAGGGTCTAACTGAGCTGGTTAACATAAGCCACCTATAGATGGCAAAACTAAAAGAGCACCCTGTAACATATGCCCACTGGGGCTTCATCTGTAAACATTCACCCCTAGACACCGCATGAGGTTGGAACCTCACAGCCTGCCCATCTGCATGCTCCCCTACAGGTCTGAGCCTCAGGGCACTGAAGAAATGAGGCAAACCCCCATCACATGGCCTGTGAGGGGGACAAGGGAACTTTTCTCATTTCAGTAACAAGAAGCTAAAATTAGAAGCAGAACTCAACCTCTGATCTAACTGATGTCTTATTTTCTTTCCAATAAGTTACACCACTGTGTGACAGTCTGATCACTGTGTGCTTGCCAAAAGTTTTATGTTTTTTTTCACTCTGATGTTCAATTATATTCTTTGTTCTAATCAACAATTTTTCTAACATAAGGTATTAAAAATGCTAGTTTTTGGAAGGGAAGAGTATTTACTGAGAAAACTAGGATTAAATATGATATATTTTTAATGCTAAATATACTTTTTCCATAATAGTACCATAATGTTAAATTAGTACAGTTCAACATATTTTACAAAAGCAAACAGATAAAGACCTAGCAGGGCCTGACATAAACCAGCTAGGTGGGAAGACAGAAAAACATGCTCTAAAAACATCTTTTTAAAAAGCTGTATTAGGCCGGGCACGGTGGCTCACGCCTATAATCCCAGCACTTTGGGAGGCCGAGGCAGGTGGATCACGAGGTCAAGAGATCGAGACCATCCTGGTCAACGAGGTGAAACCCTGTCTCTACTAAAAATACAAAAATTAGCTGGGCATGGTGGTGCACGCCTGTAGTCCCAGCTACTCGGGAGGGTGAGGCAGGAGAATTGCCTGAACCCAGGAGGTGGAGGTTGCGGTGAGCCGAGATCGTGCCATTGCACTCCAGCCTGGGTAACAAGAGCAAAACTCTGTCTCAAAAAAAAAAAAAAAGCTGTATTTTTAATTGACAAATAATAATTGTATATATAGCATACAATGTGGTGTTTTGATACATGTGTAACTAGGAAATAATTAAATCAGGCTAATTAGCATATCCAGCACCTCAAATATTTATCATTTCTTTCCTGTAAGAACATTTAAAACCCTCTCTGTTAGCTAATTTGAAATACACCAAACATTAGTATTACCTATAGTCACTGTGCTGTGCAATTGGTCACCAGAACTTATTCCTCCTCACTGTAACTTTGTGCCCATTGTTAAGTAAAATAAGCCAGGCACAGCGATTTCACTTTTATGCAGAATCTAAAAAAGTTGGATTCAAAGAAGTAGAAAGTAGCATGGTAGTTAGCAGAGGCTGGGGGCAGGGGAAGGAAGTGGACCAGGAGAGGAGAAACGTTGGTAATATCACCTTTGATGAGACTGAAACTCCTGCATTCCAATTTCATTCTAGTGTCTTAAATGGCCTCTAAAAATAGTAAATCATAAAACATTACAGGTACAGCAAGAGGAGCTCTAACCCACACATGAGATAAAATATTTTAATATTTAACCACCCTGTCACCACAATTACCTTCCTCTGCATCACCTAGAGCAAAGGACATTAAGCAGTAAACAAAATACTGCAGGTGATTCACTGCATTTCCGTACAGCTCCTGAGGAGGATCAATATTTTATAAAATATACAATATATCTTTATAAATGCTTACAACCTACAAAGCGCAAAATGATACCTTAAGGCAACTGCTGTACTGAATCCATCCCACTTTTCTTTCTTGTTTTTTTTCTTGTTTTTTTTTTGAGATGGAGTTTCGCTCTTGTTACCCAGGCTGGAGTGCAATGGCGCGATCTCGGCTCACCGCAACCTCCGCCTCCTGGGTTCAGGCAATTCTCCTGCCTCAGCCTCCTGAGTAGCTGGGATTACAGGCACACGCCACCATGCCCAGCTAATATTTTGAATTTTTAGTAGAGACGGGGTTTCACCATGTTGACCAGGATGGTCTCGATCTCTTGACCTCGTGATCCACCCGCCTCGGCCTCCCAAAGTGCTGGGATTACAGGCGTGAGCCACCATGCCCAGCCCTCATCCCACTTTTCTAAATCATAAATACATCTTCCTAATATTACTACAAGTAAAAACTTAATTGTTAAACCACATGCAACTTTTTAAAAAAAATCCTAAGAATTCTATTTTTTAAAGGTTAGATAAATCTTTCTAGTGCATTGTAAGGCACGTACTTACACTACCCCCAAACTACTTCTCATATATTTTATTGATATTCACTATTTCTTATCTCAACTTCCTCTTTCTGCCTACTATAATATTCTAACATTGATTTTTTAAAAAAAATTTTATTGCATTTTAGGTTTTGGGGTACATGTGCAGAACATGCAAGATAGTTGCACAGGTACACACATGGCAGTGTGTTTTGCTGCCTTCCTCCCCTTCACCCACATTTGGCATTTCTCCCCAGGCTATCCCTCCCCAGCTCCCCACCCCCTGCTGTCCCTCACCTATTCCCCCCAACAGACCCCAGTGTGTAGTACCCCCCTCCCTGTGTCCATGTGTTCTCATTTTGATAAGAGAACACAGAGGCACTGTATCTTATCAAGGATTATTCATTGTTTCAAATTGTAGGTTCTATTTTCACAAGGTGTGGTTTTGCAGATCCAACGGCCAGCAGAATGATTACATGGGGGGAGGTATTTGCTTTCTAACAGAATCCTTTGTATACTTCTTCTAGGTGTCAGACTGTATCAAGAGCAACATGTTTAACTTTATAAGCTATGAAAAGTGCATGACTGAGCAGATAAGGTAAAACCCTCAATTCTTAGCCGTCCCTCCTTCCTATTATTCCATGCCCCTTAACATTTTGTTCACAAAGATAAAAATGCACACTTTTCAAAATGCTATTTTTCATTTATCTTCAAGAATAGAGACAGTCATAATAGGCTGCTAGAAAGTGATGCAACAAAGAAGAATCAAAACCAACAAAAATGTCAGTTCCAGTAACTGTCTACACTTGGCTGAATATAAAAAAATTAAGCCAGATTGTCAGTAGGAAATTCTACTAAGAAAACAAACCTCTAGCACCTCATCTAATGCACAGAAAACCTAGGACAAATAAAGCTTTTCTTGAAAGCTTTCCTGCTTATAAAGAAATTTTAGTGGGCAGGAAGCATCTTTAAAAAAAAGACCACATTATGGGCAATACAAGACAGCAAAGTATAAAGTTCAAGGACAACTAGATTAGGGGTGAATCTAGAGGATAAAATCTCCCTCAAAGAATGACTAAACCAAAAAAAGGCAAGAGAGGCCGGGCACAGTGATTTACTATGCCTGTAATCTCAACACTTTGGGAAGTCAAGGTGGGAGGATCACTTGAGGCCAGGAATTTGAAACCAGCGTGATCAACAGAGTAAGGTTCCGTTTCTACTCCCCACAAAATATAAATAAATAACAAAAAAGAAAGAAGGATAATGATTTTTACAAATCGTAGTATAATGGGGCAGAGAGACATCATAAGGATCATTTACAGTACAATGTGGCAAGTAGAAGGACAGTATGCAAGGCCTGCGCCTCGGCTGGAAAGGGGAGACATTCAGTTCGTAACTGCCTTCCTTCACAGCCTGTGATGCAGGCGCTGAGTAAGCCAGCAGGCAAGAGAGAAGAGCAAAAGCAGGAGATGGCTCTGGCCACTTAGAAAACTGCCAGCACTTTGGTAGGAAGTTATGAGGGATGAGGTTGGAGATGAAGAGTCATCACAAAGGACAAATTACAGATATACCATACTTTTCACTAAAATGCACTGTTTACTTATTTTATTTATTTAAATGCTATTCATAGTATATTAAGAATATCCTTCCAGTTTTGTACATTTGTCTTCTTTTTGTTAATAATTCTCTTCCCCCTCATTAATTTTATTGCTTTACACCACCAGAAGTGGAACCCTCCTTGCAATACACTGAAGCACTACCCATTCTATCAGTACTGTAACATTGCTGTCTTTCTGCAGGCTTCTTTCCCAGATACAGGACTGTTCCACTCAGAACCGATTACTGTCTAGGGCTCCACACAGTTTTTATCATGGGATCCACATTCCTCACCACCCTGTGTATCCCGGTCATCTCCCTCCTGCCTAGTCCTGGATCCCGGACCTTCCTCTTTCCATGCTTTTACTTTTTTATTTTGGTAGGGCACATACTTCAGGGACTCCCTGAGAAACAGTATTAGAAAAGCACATTTTTGAAACTTTATATGACGAAAAATGTATTTACTCTACCTGTATACATGATGGACAGTTTGTCTTCGTTTCCAATTGTAGATTGAAAGGGTTTTTATTTATTTATTTTTTGGCCCTAGAATTTTGAAGCCATTGCACTTCTGTCTTCAATGGCTTCTGCTGAATGTCAGGCCAACTCTGACTCCCAATTTTTTGGACAGAGCCTGTCTGTTTTTTTCTGTCTGGAGTCTAGGATCTTCATTTTTTCCCCTGATATTCTGAAATGTTATGGTGCTATACATTGGTATGGATTTTTTTTGAAAAATTAAGCTTATTGGAAACACAATAGGCCTTTTCACACTTGAAAATCATTGTCCTTAAAGTTCAGGTAATTTTCTTTTGCCATTTCTTTGATAGTTTCCTTACTCTCTCTATATGTATTTATAAATATATATATTTTTTCTAAAAAATTCAATTGCTCAGATCCTGGTCTGTCTCTACTTTTGTATTTTCTCTTTTCTTTTTCATTTCCTAATATTTTTGTTCTACTTTCTGGGTAGCTTCCTCCTCTTTATCTTCAAAAAACATTTTGAGTTTCTTATTTATTCTATCAGTTCTCATTTTTCAGGAGAACATTTTTAGACCCTAAAACTTCCTTTTCTTGTAATATCTATACTTATTTTCTGATAGAGTATATTCTCTGATCTTTCTGAGAATATCCATGAAAATATTTTCAAGTTTTCTTCTACCTTCATTGTCTCTTTCTGGCAATTTCCTTGTTTTCTCTAGGTTTGTTTTGGCTTCTGAATTGCTTTAAATATCAGGTGATTACTGGTTATTACTCATATTGAAGATGAAACCCTGAAAAGCTGACAACAAAGTCAGTGCAGATGAGTGGGGCTTATGAACAAGTGGGCTTCACTGCACAGTAGTCCTGGTGGGAGGCCCCAGCCATCAGTGTCTATAGGTCTTTTGCATAGATTAATCAGGTTCTCCAAGGAAGTATCTTCCAATTTCATGTTTAGAGAATGTAAAGCTGACTGCCAAAACTTTGGCAATAAATGGAAGAATTCAGCCAAGGTATCTCACTGTTTAGTAAGCATTTCATTTCATCTTTCACCCTCTGTCTTTGCCTCAGTATCTCTAGCCAAGTTCTCTAGTTCACATTCTCCATAGAATAAACTACTAGTTTTACTGGAGTGTGAGAAGGTATCTGGGATCCAAGTTCACTTTAAACACACAACTAACAAATCCTATTATTCTCAGCCTCACTCCCCCTGTTGAGTTGGTTGGAGGTTCTGAAGTGAAAATCAGGTTGCTTCTCAATGTCTCTCAATAGTAGCTTAGGTTTCAGCATCTAAGGACTTCTAGCTTAGTCATAATTATCCACAGGCTTTAAGAAGTCCCTTTGTCTCACTGGCTTTCTACCTTTTATTTATTTATTTATTTTTTGAGACGGAGTTTCGCTCTTGTTACCCAGGCTGGAGTGCAATGGCGCGATCTCGGCTCACTGCAACCTCCGCCTCCTGGGTTGAAGCAATTCTCCTGCCTCAGCCTCCCGAGTAGTTGGGACTACAGGCATGTACCACCATGCCCAGCTAATTTTTTTGTATTTTTAGTAGAGATGGGGTTTCACCATGTTGACCAGTATGGTCTTGATCTCTTGACCTCGTGATCCACCCACCTCGGCCTCCCAAAGTGCTGGGATTATAGGCATGAGCCACCATGCCCAGCCCTCTACCTTTTAAAAATCCCTTTACTGTTATTTTATTTGGAGGAAGTGAAATAAATGAATATGCCACCATGGAATACTATGCAGCCATTAAAAGCGATGAGATCATGTCCTCTGCCCAGACATGGATAAAGCTGGAAGCCATCATCCTCAGAAAACTAACACAGGAACAGAAAATCAAATACTACATGTTCTCACTCATAAGTGAGAGCCAAACAATGAGAACACATGGACACAGGGAGGAGAACAACACATACCAGAGCCTGTCACCTCTGGAGGTGGGGCAAGGGAAGGGAGAGCATCAGGGCAAATAGCTAATGCAGGCAGGGCTAAATACCTAGGTGACAAGTTGATAAGGGCAGCAAACCATCATGGCATACATTGACCTATGTAACAAACCTGCACATTGTGTACATGTATCCAAGAATTTAAAGTAAAATTTAAAAAAAAGAAACAAATGTATATGCTTAGTCTGCCATTTTTCTGTAGCATATTTTGATTGTCTAAACCTTAAGAAATATTTGTCAATGAAAAACTCAGATGAAAAATTCAAGTCACCTCTAATATGAACTTAAGAGGCTCAGGTGAACTAAGAAGTATGAGTATCAGTTTATACTGAAAATAAAGATACCATAATAGCCAGAGTGAAAGTAACACAAAAAAATGAAGGAAATTTACATTTGTTAAAGTCAGCTGGTATTTTGGTAGTATATGTTTAACTACCTATTGTTATTGTAACAACAAACTCTGTTTTCAAATCCAGAGAAGAAACAATGCTCTAAAGCATGAAAATGAGGCAATATCCCTGGTTAAATCAGACTTTACTGTTCATAAAAAGCTCTTGCTTTAATTGCTTTTCTAGAAATTAAATCATAGCAGAGTTAGGTGCCTAAATAAAACCTGGAATTCATCCTTAGGTAAATGACAACTACTTTATCCATTTTTATTAATTTTTTTTCCCAAAGAGAAGCCTATTTAAATAGCTACAGCTGGAAACAAATTATTCGTGAACTACTTAAAATAAAAGCAGAGAGATTGTGCATTAGTTTTAAAATTCAAGTTGCCTATAAAAGTAGTATGAAACTCTCTTCTTGAGAGTTTACATACTTACATAGTCATAAAAATTAAAAGAAGAACAAGAAGGTAATTCCAATGTGAAAAAATAATTGAGCCTATTACATTTCATATTTAATATTAGTAAATATAAGCTTGGACTGTAAATAGCATTACCCTTGAAAAATGTTAAATTATTACAATCGATGTTCTCAAAACCAGCAGTAAAGTTCTTCATAACCATGAAATCATCCATGAACTGAGGTAAATTTAGACATTTCTCACTATATCACTATTGTAAAAACAATAATGCTCACTTATTTTACTATGTCAGCCACTGTGCAAGCACTTTACATGCATTATCTTACTTAATTCTTAACACATTAAGTGGTAATAAGAACTTCTTATTCCCATTTTAATGAGAATCTGAAACTTACCAAAATTATAAGTAAAGGTAATTTGGCCATGACATCAGCAACAAGTCATGCTTTTAACCAGTATTATATACTTTCCTTTTAGTAATGATAAGTCCAGAATTTTGAAGTTGGCTGGGGAAATGTCAACATGGATTAATTAAAAACTAGCAGAACCTTTAAACACGATTATTCAAACAAGATTCATTCAACATTATTTGGCACCTGCCAATCTGAGTACTACTTCATTCACTCATTCATTTAACAAATATTTAGTACATAACCAGAATGTGCCCATCAGTGCTCTTGCACAGTCCATTACAACTTCCTAGAATAACAGAAATGCACCATGTTCGCACTGCTCAATACAGTAGCTGAACACAACTGTTGAGCACTTGAAATGTGGCTAGTGCCACTGAGAAACTGAATTTTTAAGTTTTATTACATTTAAACTAGTTTAAATTTAAATGTTAATAACCACATATAGACCAAGCTACCACACTAGACAGGGTAGTTCTACGTATTGAGTGCACAGTTACAAAGCACACAGGGTTCCTACCTTTGGAGCTTACAATCTAATGGGAGAAGAGCATGAAATAAGAAAATGAATAAATATGACAACTTCTGTTAACTTACTTAAAAGTAAAAATAAACAGACAGCATTTGTAAGACTACAAACACAGACTGAGTCAAACCTAGCTATGAACTTCTCAAAAGTATGGGACTGAGAGATTCATTCTGAAAATGTTATCTCAAGATTTTCCTATTTAAAATCCAGGATAGGCCGGGCGCGGTGGCTCAAGCCTATAATCCCAGCACTTTGGGAGGCCAAGGCGGGTGGATCACGAGGTCAAGATATCGAGACCATCCTGGTCAACATGGTGAAACCCCGTCTCTACTAAAAATGCAAAAAATTAGCTGGGCACGGTGGCGCGTGCCTGTAATCCCAGCTACTCAGGAGGCTGAGGCAGGAGAACTGCCTGAACCCAGGAGGCAGAGGTTGCGGTGAGCCAAGATCGCGCAGTTGTACTCCAGCCTGGGTAACAAGAGCGAAACTCCGTCTCAAAAAAAAAAAAAATCCAGGATAATTAGTATATCATTAAAACAAAGAATTTATGCATTTATTGAATGTTTTTAATGTTTCAAGACAGGTGAAACATGTTGACAGAAAATATGTAAAAATAATTCTGAATGAGAATGCTATTATTTATTCTATTTCAGGTAGCAGTTTGAACATGAGCAAAACAAAATAAAATACAGTAGGGATGAAGAAACACAAAAATAAAACAGTAAAATATATAAAACACTAACTTTGGAGACTTTCTAACTTTAAGAACAAGGACTAGATGAATCAGAAAGTCAGAGAAAAACACCTGAACTACTATTCCACTTGGGCAGAAATGGGACTTTTTTAACACGTCCACTTTTAGACCAGTGTCGATTTATAAACCCCCAAAAATATTTGCCAGGAATTACATTCCTAAACATGAGCATCTGAAATTAAAACCAAGCTGATACACACCCCTTTACAATGAATTAGTAAGTGAAAGAAGGCATTTGGATTAGCAGGGAAGGGAGAACCACCAAAGAACCTTCATGTTCCTGGATCACATTATGTAGATTTTTGTTTGGGAATTTACCATGGATTTGTTTGGGTAAGTAGGCTCTTTTAGGTCAGAAGGAAGAGGAAATTTGAAGAGGGGAATTATCATAAGGGCAACATTTGCATTTCTTTCTTTCCACTTCTTTCTTTCTATTCCAACAGTTCCCATCTCTAAGCAACAGGAAAAAAATAGCCTGTAGACTGAAGAAGGGAAAGCTTGAAGGAAAAGCACACTCTGATTCAACTGTGTTCCATATAGGACGGAAAAGTTTAACTTTTCCAAATAACCCCCCAGATAATTCCGGCTCTTGATTAAATAAACTGGGTATCACTTACATAGCATAACTGCTGTCCCCCATTGTAAGCCAAATGATTATACAAAATCAGGGTACGATGGAGAAATAAACTAGTACTAACCGCAATAGCAGTGACAGCAGGAAGAGGAAGAGGCAATGGCACGCACAATTCTAACTGCTTTTCATGTGTCATTTTCTTATAATTGTCACAACTGTCCCCATGAAGAAGGAATACTTATCATTCCCACTTTACAAATGAGTAAACTAGGTACAGAGTTTAATAATGTCAAAGGGGTAATACATAGTAGATATGGGATAAAATTCAACCACTTTGCCACATACAGGAAAATAAAGGCTAAGTTTTTACCCAAAAATCACATGATCACATGACCTCTAAAAAGAGCTACAAGGATTTTTTTTCTTTTGCCAAAAATTATAGATGATAGTCCATACATTTGTATAAAAAAGAACCGATAATCTAGCTTTACCGATAAGTAAGAAAAAAGGGGATCTGGAATCTGAAAGTGTAAGAAGTCCAAGCAGTAGATGATCGGGATTATTAGAAACAGTATCAGTATGAAGGCCAGGGTAGTACTGGAATACAGCCAGTGGACCCTGGAGTGACAAGAATCACCACATTCCAAAAGACATGGCATCACCGTGACTTCGTTCTATGAAGTTCATGCCTATTATAGAAATTTCTCTATGGGAACATATTTCCAATGGTATAAAAGCTATCGATAAAAACAGAATTGACTTTTATATCCAACTTTGAGGCAATATGTGTTTTACAAAGCATGGGGACATATGAATGATTATGAAAGAAATATGTATTTTAAAAGGCTTTCTGAAACTGTTGAATAAAGGTAAAATGGAAAAACTCTATAGTTTCCTAAAATCTTTTCTCAAAAATTATGCCTGTGAATATTTTATTATGTGGCCAAATAAAGGTATTTATCTCAAATCTTCACATAAGAAAAGACAGAAGAAAACAATGTTTTGAAAGTAATTTTAAAATCTTACTAGAAAATATTTTGACCACGTGAGTTAAAACAGAAAATATTCAGCATCTCTAGCTTCTAACAAGAGCTACTCAAGAAAAAGAACAAGGAGTATCAACTATACTCCCCAACCCCGCCTCTTTAAATAAACTTCATCAACACAGTAAACAGACATCTCTCTCCCGCAGCCAGCCTCTCCATGTTGATCTCTCTTATTGCCAGCCAACTTCCTTATTTTCCTCAAATGGAGTGGAAAAATAAATCTTCATCCTTTAAAAAAAAAACAACTTAGCTGCTAAGAAGCCCTGGGAATAGCACATAACAGCACATAGCACATTCAAACTAGTTAGCTGGGAAGAACATGATGACTTTGCCTGCTCTCCTAAGAACTGAGCTGCTCCATTCAAGATGCTAACAAAGAATTTCTTCTAGGATACCAGTTTGAAATTTATGAGATAGGAGATTCAGTGTTTACAAGAATGGTGTTTAATCTCAACTGCCTCTGTTGAAACCTTGGGGAAGGTCAGTTTTGCCAAGAGCCACATGACTGCTTCCCCACCATGAAGGAAACAGGATAAAACAAAGTAGCATATTCTTGTAACTGGTGTATATGTCAAGAACGAAAATCAAAGACTCCAACTAATCAAGGCCCAGATGCTTCAGCTTTTTAAAAAATGAAAATGACCATCGACCTACTAATATAAATGGGCAAAGGACAGATGATCCACAGAATGAATCATTGCAACCTACAAACGATCCCTCCACCGATTTCACTTCCCCTGCAAACCTTACAGAAAGCTGCTCCCCAAGAGGAGGAGAGCAAGCTTACACACAAGGCAGTTTCCTAGGATTTAAAGACCTATTCCTAAAAGAAACTAATACTTCTGTTGAGAAGAAAAATGCCTTTGATCTGCTTTTTCATAGCTACTGGAAATAATAAAAACTTACTTAGTATGTCCCAATGCTTTTGTTGTGATATTTTGCCATACTGAAAAAAAAATAGTACAAAGATGGGCAGCCCTGAATGTGAATCCTGGCTAACATCTCTCTGTGACCTTAGACAAGTCATTATCCTCTCTCAGCCTCAGTTTACTCATCTGTAAAATAAGAATGTTTGTTATGATTATACGCAAAAGCTGATTTGACATCTATATCCACCAGTTCCTTTATTTTCCTGCTTAATTATATATTTAAGAGAAATACAGATGTTTTCTTTAAATACTAGTTATAAAATAAAATTCACTAAAGTAAAAACCAGTTGCAATCAACCAATTACAACTCAAGAGAAATATACAACAATTAAACAATATTACCAACTACATACTCACACATACAACTTTTTGGTGTACCCATCTAACGTTCACCACAATTACGACTTACATACTTTTTCCAGTAATCCATATTCTCTCAAATATGCCTACATATAAACTCTCATTCCCACCACTCTGTCCTGAGCATATCTTGACTGACTCACCTTTAAGTGTCTGTTCTTACCCTAAATGCCCTTTCCACTGTTTTTCCCTCCCATTTAGCAATTTCTCAGTTCCTCAATTCCCACTCCTTTTCTAGTGTCTACCCTTTGGCTGGGAGCAGTGACTCGTGCCTGTAATCCCAGAACTTAAGGTGGGCAGATCATGAGGTCAGGAGTTCAAGGCCAGCCTGGCCAACATGGTGAAACACCATCTCTCCTAAAAACACAAAAATTAGCTGAACATGGTGGCACACACCCGTAGTCCCAGCTACTCTGGAGGCCGAGGCAAGAGACTTGCTTGAACACAGGAGGTGGAGGCTGCAGTGAGATGAAATCTTACCTCTGCACAGTAGCCTGGGGGACAGAAGGAGACTCCATCTCAAAAAAAAAAAAAAAAGTCTTCCCTAACCAACTTAACATTAACAATATCTAGTTAACTGGCAATTATTTATCATATTTAATGTTTTTAATATGGCTATGAAGAACCACTCTACTATATTCTTTTGTATCTTCTAAACAACTTTGAGGTGTGGCTAACTAGTACAGTCTTTGGCAAAATAATCGCTGAACTGAAATTGTGCTATAAAGAGTTATATGTGTGTGCTAAAAGAGAAGTCATAGAATTCTAATGACTAAAGTGTTTATTATCACCAATATAAATTCCTCTAAAATTTACACAAATGATCACCTGACTCCACTCCTTTCTGAAGCAAAATTGGTATGAAACAGAAACTAATTTAGAAGCACAGAATTAAATTGAAACTTTAAAAATGAATTTATTCCACAGAATTTCTACCATCACAATTAGATAAGAGCCTCAATGCCAACTGAGCAGAAAATCTAATGAAGGCACTGCAGTTAGTGTAGCCATGCACCAGTGATGATTTTAACATCTGAAAAGCAGAACTTTGGGTAAAAGTATGCCTATTTATATCAAGGAGGTTCCAAACTGACTCAGAGGAAAAAGTACTAGGCTCTGACTCACCAAGACCACTTCCTGAAACACCCAGTGTTTTTCTTGGAAGGAAGTCCATACAAGTGCCATTTCTTTCAAACACTGATTAGACAAAGTTGAAGTCTATCACAAAATAGACAAAGGACATACATTTTCTAAACCCAGCAAGGTTTCAAAGAACAGAACATTTCCATAAACATATGGTCAGGAGAAAGAAGACTTTAAAATTAGTCAAAATTTGGTTATGTAAGGTATATTACAAAGAATAAACTATTACATACCTGTGTCCATCTTTATACCATAGTCTCTTAATGATAAACAACTTTATGACTTCAATCTGTTAAATTAACTAACATATTTGGCTTCAAAACAGTCACTTTTTTAAAAGGTAATTATTTTATCTCTCTGAATCAACTGTGTCACCAATATTTAATTATTTACTTTTATCCCTAGTTTACAGATGAGGAAACTGAGGCACAGAACAATGACGTGCCTTGCCCAGTATCACACAGTTAGTACCTGGTAAAGTCTCAAACAGGAAAACCAACACAAGAGCCCAAACTCAGTTTCTATGCTATGCCTGCACGTGTGACCTATCCCCCTTTAGAATGCTTGATAGTAACTTAAACACACTTCACACACACACACACACAATTACACATACACAAATATGTATTAACATTTCATATCTACATAATCCATGCCTAGATTCAGTTATGTCCTTCGAATACATTAGTTTACAAATTTTAATGAAACTATTATACCAATAGGACTTTAGTATAAATAATACCACATCTTCAACCTGAAAGAACAACTACTTAGATAAGTTTTGAAACATTACACTTTCCAGATAGATTTATGCCAATCTCACTTGTTTTTTAGTTCCGAAACATTGGAAATATCTCACAGACCTATAAAAACACCAAAATGATACTTCCCTGGACATGGCCCTTAGGGGAAGAAAAATACACATAACATTTCCTTCTTCAAAATAACAAGCAATTAAATTGAATCTTGCTATTTGTTTCCTCTTAAGTAATCTAGACTAAAAAGAGTTCAAACATCTGACTCTTAAAATATTTTGCTTTCAGTAGAAAGACCATCCTTTTAGATGTCAAGTCAGCTAATAAGTATTCACTCATATTTATAACTGATTGGTGGAGACTAGTATAAATATTAAATGGCTACACATGTGAAAAAAATTCTTTAACCGTTTGTAAGTCAGACTAAGCACCATGAAATAAACCACATTTCTCTGACATGCAGATTATTAGGAGGCAGCATAAGAAGAACAAATTTATTTCAAAAGGGCAAAGCCCTTAGAGCAGCAGCGTAAGGAATCAGAATATATTCCCACTGTTAACACCACTCTGGAGATGCTAATGATTCAGAGGTGCTCTGGGAAGCCTGCCTGTCCAGTGTGATTTTTAGGGTTCAGAGAGTATCATCCTGTTTCCTTAAAACATATCATTTACACAGGCGACAAGGTGAATAAAATTCTACCACTGGAAATTAATTCATTCTTTTGAGTTAAGCATTTTCATCCACAGGAACCACTTTTAAACTACAAACACTTCTGGGAGCAATACTGTATTATGTCATTAACATTTAAGTGTGGATTCTGAGATACTTTCTCCTAGGATAAGAGGACTCTGGGGTAATGTATGAATGCCTATGAGATCAGTGTCTGGAAATCTGCATAGAGCACCAGCAAGCTACTGAAGAAAAAAAGTTGCACGGTTAATATTTTTATCTATATCCAATACATATATCCAGTATATTAAATATGAAGAAAAAAGCATGCTTAACACTCCTACCTATATCCAATACATATATATTGAGCATATTAATAATACTGAAATTATGAAAGGGATTCTAGCTTGTGCATGCAATGGTTATTTATTAAAGGTAAACATTCTATTTAGTGAGCAAAATCACATAAGATGTTCACTCGGTGTTTTTTGGACATTTATTCCTACAAGGTATTGTGATTTGCATGATGACATAATAAACAGGGCTTCTCTCCTCTGGGAACATTCGGTTTAACAAGATGGATGGATATACAAACAGATAATTACAGTGCATTTCAGTAAACATTATTATCATGGTTTGAACAACGTACTAGGAAAATGTCTACCTATGGAAGCTGCAGGTAGGTTTCATATAGGAAGAGAGAGTAAAATCAGGTCTTGAAAGACAGTGAGGAGTGTGCCAGTTGGTACATGAACAGGTAGTTAGAGAGCATTCCAGACATATATGAAGGATATGGAAGGATATGAATTTTAGGGAACAGTGAGATATACAGTGTGGCTGCAATATAGAATATATAAAAAGAAGATGTGATGAAGAAGAGCTTGATGCCAGAGTGTGAGGAGCCTTGGAGAACATGTAAAGGAATTTGAAGCTAATCTTTGAGGCGAGGATAAGGAATAGCAGTCATATCACTAATGTTTAAGAAAATCACTATGCAGGCATTCTGGATGGCAGACTAGATCAGGGGAAAAAGTTGACACTTTCAGGAAGCAGAGTTGACTATCTGAGACAATTGTATCTGTTTCTTTCATTTGTATGGGAACCTTCCCAACTGTATTCTGCTCTACTTATTTTTTTTTAAACTTAGACTCACCTGTTATTCCCCTACTGTCTCCAAACTCCGTAATTCTCCAAAGAGAAACCAATATACTAATTTTAAATGTTCCTGCCACTTACCTATAAGGACACAGACCATACTTCATAGAATTATTAGCTACACAAGAAATCCAACGCAGCTATCTTCTTCCTATTTTAGAAAAGTTCATTTTAAAATTCATACGACTATAAAAATTTTGCTGTTGGTTTTTTTGTTTGTTTGTTCATTTAAAACATCTCTTTAATGGTGTGGTGATTGTGGAAAACAGTATGGCAGCTCCTCAAAAAAAATCAAGCATAGAATTACTGTATGACCCAGCATTTCTTCTTCTGGATATATACCCAAAAGAACTGAAAGTAGAGACTAGATTATTTGTACACGCATGTTCATATCAGCATTATTCACAAGAGCCAAAAGTCAGATGCAACCCAAGTGTTGTCCATTCCCAGATGACTGAATAGGCAAAATGTGGTATGTCTACATAAGGGAATTATTTATCCTCTAAAAGGAAACAGACATGTCTCATACATGCTACAACCTGGATGAACCCTGAAGCCATTACACTAAGTGAAATAAGCCAGTCACAGAAGAACAAATACTATATGATTCTACTTAAATGAAGAACTTGGAATAGTCAAATTCAGAGCCACAGAAAGTAGAATGGTGGCTGCCAGGGGCTCTGGACGGTGGGGAATGGGTAGTTAGCATTTTGGG
The DNA here is from genome assembly GCA_031835075.1 of Saguinus oedipus. Lineage (NCBI taxonomy): Eukaryota > Metazoa > Chordata > Mammalia > Primates > Cebidae > Saguinus > Saguinus oedipus. Next base: position 6,061,182 of record CM063177.1, on the reverse strand, counting down.
GCACAGAGATTCCATTCAGGAAGATGAAAAACTCCTACAGATGAATGCTCATGATGACTGCACAACAATGTGAATACACTTTATGACAATAAACCATACATTTAAAGATGGTTAAGCTGGTAAATTTAATATCTACTATATCACAATAGTTAAAGAAATCTGAGAAACAGATGAACTTCTGAATGTCTGTGAGCCTACCAGGTATAGCCATCTGGTCTGTAAGGCAAAAGCTAGATCTTATTGTAGTTGCCTCTGTAATGCGATGTACTGGAGGATTAACAATTTCCATGGCAGGCATGCGAGATGGCACGCACATACACACACACACGAACTGTCCTTAAAATCCTGTGTATATACACATACATATATACGTATACATCTGTATAATTTTTTAAATTCGAACTAAACTCAGTTAACATTATATTCTACTTTAATAAAAAATCAAGAAACAATCCCTAATTTACAAAAGCAATAAACTGAACTGCATTTTGAAGAAAAAAAAAGGCACGCTGGTCTAGTTTTCTACCAACTCCCATCTTCTGGTCCAGTTCTAACATTTTCTGGCAGTGACTTTTGCAAATTCCAGTTCTCACTGATCCTTAATTTTCACATTAGTCAAACAGAGTATGGCTCCTTGTGTCACCCCTACACACTGATCTCACAGTGTACTGAGGAGATAAAATAAGGAAATGAATACATGACATTACTTTTAAAATAGTCAATGATTTAGAACAGATACGTTGTTTCAGGAACATACACGAAATCACAAATTTTTCAATGTCTATTTTTCATTTTTTAATTGTGCTTTCAAACAATCTAATATGCATATAAGTTTGGGTAAAACATTCATTCAACAAAATAAAAACCATTAGTACTCCAAGGGGGTTAAATAAAATCTGTTTAATAAGGTGATTTCAACAAATTTTTCCAGTGATTGGAGAGGAAAACATTTAAATCTTGTTTTCACGATTAACTAATCCATTATTAAGTCACATACCAAATAACAATAGTAATTACAAAATGATGCTAACTAAAGTACTTAACATTCATTTAAAAGGCAAAATAAACATGAATGGAACTTCCTTTTAAAATGCTATTGACTGCGGTCCCAGCCCTTTGGGAGGCCGAGGCAGGAGGATCATGAGGTCAGGAGTTAGAGACCAGCCTGACCAGCATGGTGAAACCCCATCTCTACTAAAAATGCAAAAATTGGCCAGGCGTGGTGGTGTGCACCTGTAATCCCAGCTACTGAGGGGGCTTTGGCAGGAGAATCGCTTGAACTTGGGAGGCAGAGGTTGCAGTGAGCCGAGATGGTGCCACACTGCACTACACCCTGGACGATGGAGCAAGACTCTTATCTCAGAAAAAAAAAAAAAGTTATTGACATTTTATGTCAGAGCAGTGGTTGACTGAAGTAGTTAGAATACCTTCTGTTCCTGGAAATGAGCCCAGTGACATTGTTGATATCTTAGTAAATTTGAATACTTAGAAAGAACCTGTTTGAAATAAATAAGAGTTCTCACTCTGCCAGTCCACTAATCACCCTCCCAAAACACCTTGTGCAAGCCTCTAGTTTTTGTAAGGAGGGGTGTCTTTTTTCTCACTGTTCAAAACAAAACTTCCAACTCTCAGCGAACACTAACCTTCCCTGCCAGCCAGCATCACCCTTTTAGTAAGGACAAACAGAATTATGGTATACAGTAGGAAGATATTAAACCCCTCAAGCTTACATAAAACATACACAAGTACCATTAAATTCTTGTATAATCAGAGACACACGTGTTGTTGCTACCATCTATCAGCTATATTTTAACTCAAAGACTAGCATTCAAGAATGACCCTGAATCTGTTTTCTTTCCGTCTGTCTCCAAATCCCATTCTTCTCACCTAAAGTTACTCTCCTTCCTAATTCTGCAAACCAGTATGGTAAAACGGTTTGTAAAATGGTTCCTCCTGTTGAGACAGTGGGAGGGAGACCTGGCAAAACTCCTGCCGGCCTGCGCGCAGGAGCGGAGGCTGGGGAAGTTTGTGCCCTTGCAGAGGGTAGGAGCCGAGCCTCTCCTTTTCCTGTGTGGAAGCTGGGATTCCAAAGGCAACGGGGGAAGCACTGTAACAGGGGACTCTGGCCTTGCGGAGAGACCCTGTTCCCCTTTTTTCTCCTTTTCACCCAATAAAACCCTGCTTTACTCACCCTCCAAACTGTCTGCGAGCCTAAACTTTCATGGCCGTGGGAAAAGGACCCCATATTTATGCGAAAAGTCCTGCAACACTGTGGTTACTACAGACTTACTTCATAGACAAAGGAAACATGCAACCCTCTCTCTCTTCTCTATTTATAAATTCCTCAATGCACCCAAACCTATAAATAAAATTATCTCAATTTGGAAGTTCCAATTTGATTTTGAAGAAATAAGCTCCACTAATACGAAGTATTTGAGTATTTAATTTCTTTGTTAAATCTCTGAGCCTGATTATCATGTTATTTAGTCACCAGAGAACCCAAGATCATGTGTTCTAGCACAGAACACCCTCCCTCAGCAGGCTGTTACTTTTAAGTGGCTATATTCATCCAATCTCAGGTTTACTGCTGACACTGTAATAATGCAAATTCACTTTTCCTTCTCAGGAGTGGATCCAGTTAAGGTAGTCTACATTCATTTTTCCTGCATTTTTTGTTCAGACTGTCTCCAGGTCAAGCTCCATCCAGCCACTTTCCCAACCCTTCATCCAGCAGTTAAGAAGGGTTGGGAAAGTGGCCTAGGGTAATCTGGGTTTACCAACGACCTGAATGTAATCAGGTTGGCTGAAGAAGAGAGGAAAGCAGCCTACATCCAGTGAATCCCTGTACTCACAATCATACCAGGAATCTCCCAGGAAAATATCCATTCCTTCTCATCCACTCAATAAATCTTGCTGAGGGCTTACTATACGGCAGCAAGTATTGTACTTACAAAGCTAGATATAAATGATGAGCAAAACAGATATAATTCCTGTCCTCAAATGTGTTGGAAGATACAATGATATTTCCTTGAATATGCCAAGTTCTTCCTCTCTACAATAATTATCTTTTATATCTTTGCCTATCTAAATCTTCTATCTCAGCTTAAACGGCCCCTCCTTGGGAAACCATTCCCTGACTCACCAATCTATCCTAGATTCCTACATTACATGTTTTCATAGCATTCTGAAATTCTCTTCATAAATCTTTACTGTTAGACATTTGGGCCAATATTTGCTTAGTATCTGCATTTCAAAAATAAGGTATCAGCTGGTATGCTTTCTTTTTTTTTTTTTGAGACGGAGTTTTGCTCTTGTTACCCAGGCTGGAGTGCAATGGCGCGATCTCTCGGCTCACTGCAACCTCCGCCTCCTGGGTTCAGGCAAAATACACTTTTTAAAATTTTTTATTTCAAAAACATCTTGAATCGCATCTTTCTCTGAGGTGAATATCACATTTTTAATATGAGACTAGAATTTTCTGTTCTTTATGTTTTATTTATAAGCTTTTTTTTACAACTTATCCAAAGATATTCTTCCTTGTGCTAATTTTGTTAAAAAAAAAAGACACAATTCCCCAACCTACTCTATTGTCTATGTGTACAAATTTTTTTCTGTTTTAGACACTAAATTTACATAAATGCCCATATTTGATATCTACTTAGCAAGCCAGGCAAACTTATATTTCAATCCATTTTAAATTTAAAATTTTGGGCTCACTTAGCCTCTAGGAGCCTAGTTTCATTTGTAAAGTGGTTATAATCTCTCTCCCTTACGGTAAGAACAATCAAAGTATGCGAATCTCCCAGCAAAATAGCAGGCTAATAAATGATGGTTCTTTCCTCCATGTGGGAAAAAGGCACATGTTTGAAATGCAGCCCCTATGAAATATTATACTTTACAGTACCTAATCTAATTTCCTAAGAGGGAACAAGTCTAACTTTTCTTCATGGGATATATTTCAGGTCAGGGGTTGACAAACTTTCGGTAAAAGGCCAGGTTATAAATATTTTAGGCCTTGTGGGCCACATACAGTCTCTGTCAATATACTTCATTTTTGTTTTTAATAACCAGCTAAAAATGTAAAAAGCATTCTCAGTTTGTAGAAAGAACACAGCCCACTGGCTGGAGTTCACTGACCCTCTGCTTTAAGTTCATCACTACTCATCAATTCCACCCTTACTTTTCCTATTACTTCATCTTAATCAATATGCAACTGAACAACTACTCTCCTTACTATTTATTAAGCTTTCAGTATAACAAACACTAATTAAGTACTTGCTCATCTGTAAGGGCCTGTGAGGTAACTCACTACCTTAAAAAAAAAATCACCTGCTACAAAACTAGTACAAATAAAGCCTTCCTAAGGCTTCCTCGAGTGGCACCTTGCTTTTCCCTCTGATTTCTGAGCCTGTTACTACTAATGACTTATGCTCATGACCAGATTTCTCTTACTACAATCTTGTATTGAAGTTGGTGGTTGTAATTCCTTTGTAAGAACTTGATTAGGCTTTTTGTACCACAGAGTGACAAGTCCCCCAGTGTTCATTTTTCATTAGACTCTACTTACAATTCTGAAGTACTGTTATAACTCACCTTCTTTTTTTCCACAACTTCCAACAGTCATTTCATCCTCTTTTTATAGTTCTGTTCACATCCCTATCCCTAATTCTCTAATTGTTTTCTTCCCCTTTTATGTATAATCCCCAGAGAAAAATTCTGATATATGTATGAGAATGAGTTTCTATTACTGCTCTGCCTATGACGATCTGTGCATACTTAGCCTGATCTGTGCATACTTAGGCTGATCTGTGCATACTTAGCCTGATCTGTGCATACTTAGCTTGATCTGTGCATACTTAGCCTGATCTGTGCATACTTAGGCTGATCTGTGCATACTTAGCCTGAGTAGCTTTGTTTCCTCATCTATCATAGAGACCAAAACAGCCTGTGATGCCAATCAGAGACAGTTATTAAATGCAGATGAAATAACACATGTGAAAGCTACATATCTATAATCTACAAAGTAAACTAAGAGAACACTAAGATCTAAATCAGACTTGATTCAAGAATTGGCTCTGCCATTTATGAGTTACTGACCATAGGCAAGTTAATTAACCCCTCTAAGCCTCACTTTCCTCATCTGTAAAGACAGTAATAATACCTACTGTATTGGGTTTTGTGAGACTCCATAACATAATCCATGTTAAGCACTTATCATAGTGTCTAGCACATTGTGAAGACTCGAAAATATTAAACATGATTGTTATTTGAGGGTAGGATATATTTTTATTCCAGGCAGCCACAGTCCTTGTATGTTTACTTCTCAGTCTCTCCTTGTTTTTGAGCTTATTGACTCCCACCAGTAAATTTATGTTTTTTTTTCTTTTTTTTTGAGACAGTTTCGCTCTTATTACCCAGGCTGGAGTGCAATGGCATGATCTCAGCTCACCACAACCTCCGCCTATTGAGTTCAGGCAATTCTCCCTCAGCCTCCTTATGCTTTTTTTTTTTTTTTTTTTAACAGTAGTTGAACAAGTTCTTTGGCATTTTCCTCTGTCATACTGTGTTCCTCCAGTTCTTTCACTGTTATGAACTGGGGGTGGAGGGAAAGAATCAATTCATACTACATATGTTATCAATTAGTACAGTCAGTTCTATTAGAATGAGACATATGAATTCCTAAAAAGCATGACACAAGGCAAAATCACTTAATTAAAACCACAAGCTTGTGGGAAAACTAAGGTTAGAGGCACAACAATCAAAACTCTGTCAGGGTCATATAAAAAAGGAAAGCTAAGAACCTAATAAAGACCATAGTTTAAAATATGCTAAATGTTAAAAATAAATAAAAACCACAATACTGTAGCATATTACCTTGAAAAAAGACCTGACGTTTGCTTGTGGAATTGGGTGTCAAAAGGCTGCAGCTTGTAAATTACTGGGAAGTAGTGCAAGATGGGTTATCTGAAATTGAAAAGGAAGTTGTAATACAAAATATGAATGAGTGTGGCTCACAGCATGTGATAAAGTTAGATAGCCGGAAAATGTCTGAAGTGTGTGCACGTATACTTTGTGTATCCTAGACAGCTCATTTTAGCTGGATGAAATTCTCTGTGCACAGCTACCATTTCTCAGGTGAAACCACGCATAAGCAAAATTGAAGTTTGCATTATGCACAAATTGTTCCCTAATATCAATCATGTAGGAACAAAAACTCTCGTTTTTTAAAATAATCATTACAGCAGAATTGACTGTATTTATTCTCACACTATGAACTCATGAAAAATGTTTTTTGAGTCAGAACTGTAGTCACTATCTACAACGCTTGTGTTACTCTTCAATTTCCTATCAGTCCAAAGTCTTTCCCTAGTAAGAGCTGTCCTTTGCCTGTCAGTATTGAGCCACTATGCAACATGATTTAAAGCATTTCTTAGCTGCAGCCTTGATTGTTTCGTCAGCTTTCCCTGCTGGGAACAGCTTGATTCAGAGAGCCATGCCACACTTGTTTAGACTTCCAGTCGACCCCCATCCTCAAATGTCTATCCCAACAGAGGAGTAAAATGTCGGGTAGTCAGTAACACTGTAATATCATTCCATTTTTTTCAGTACCAAATATTTATAATAAGCATGGACCGAATGCAAGACAACCCAGGAGAAACAAGACAAAACCACTGCTAACCCATCATAGTAAAAGATATCAGTTAAATTCAGTCATTAGAAAGGAGGTTAAGTATAACACATGTAAAAATAAATATAACAGAAGACGAAACACAAAACACCATAAGAAAATGCAGAAAGAAGAAGGGGAGACCAGGAAAAATTTGATAGCACTGGTCAGTAAACCATAAGGATGAGGTAAATTTTGAATATGAGGGAGAGACTTTCTAATTGGAAATGGAAACTGTAAAGCATAAAGAATAAGAGGCTTAGGCCATATATTAAGATAGATGACCAAAAGATAATTTTCACACTGGACGTTGAATTTCATATCATGGGAAATGGGAAATGGGAAATCTACTGACAATTTTTAGCCAGAAAAATGTAGCATGAATTATGAATGGCCAAAGGGAGCCCAACTGGCTTTTAGAATCCAGGCTTTGAGGAAGTTAAGAGAATTGAAAGTGTCTTTGGAATGCCAGGCCAGAGCAGCAGGAGGGCTTTCCCCACCCACAATCCCAGGCTTTGTGTCCAAGATTGATATTCATGGCTCTGCTTAACGCAGTGGTCCCCAAGCTTTTTGGCACTAGGGAATGGTTTCATGGAAGACAATCTTTCCAAGGCGGGGGTGGGAGGGCGTGGAGGATGGTTCTGAATGAAACTGTTCCACCTCAGATAATCAGGCATTAGTTAGATTGTCATAAGGAACATACAACCTAGATCCCTCACATGTGCAGGTCACAATAGGATTCGACTCCTATTACAATCTAATGATGTTGCTGATGTGACAGGACAGAGCTGAGACAGCGATGCTTGCTGGCCTACTGCTCACCTCCTACTGTGCGGCCCAGTTCCTAAAAGACTGCCAACCAGTACCGAACCATGGCCCAGGGGTTGGGGACCCCTGGCTTAAGGGATACTAACTATGTCATTTAGTCTAGCCAATTGTATAAAATAGTGAAATAAAGAAAAATTACTTGCATAATGAGGAAAAGCCTTTTAAAAAAAAAAAAAAAAAACAGTGAAAGAAGATAAAGACTCCAATGGAATCTAATACTACAGTAATAATAAGATGTCAGAAAGTTGTTACCAGAGCATTAAATCTAGTGATTAGGATAATATAATTAGCAAAATTAAATAATATTGTTCTAAATTACATCCAAGTACCTGACACAAAGAATTTTTGATAATCAAGAAAATGCACACAAATGCTCCTAAAACCAAACTCTTGAACAGGTGTTGATACAAAATCTAAGACAAGCTTAAGAAACTCACATTTCATTCAGCTCAGATCTTACACTACCAAGCACAGAGGGACAATATTTCACAAATTGCTTTTGTATTTTAGAAAATAGATTGAATATTAAAACTACCACAAGTTTCTTCTAATCAAATTACCAAACCTAGTTAATATATTTTGTACACAAGATTCTGTATAAAAATGCCACAAATTTTAGCCAAAGTATAATTTCTTCATGTAGCTGGAAAGTCAATTTTTTTTATTGCATTTTAGGTTTTGGGGTACATGTGAAGGACATGCAAGATCGTTGCACAGGTACACACATGGTAGTGTGATTTGCTGCCTTCCTCCCCATCACCTATATCTGGCATTTCTCCCCACGCTATCTCTCCCCAACTCCCCACCCCGCGCTGTCCCTCCCCTATTTCCCCATGATGAGTTTGTGTCCTTTGTCGGGACATGGATGAACCTGGAAACCATCATTCTCAGCAAACTGACACAAGAATGGAAAGTCAGTTTTTAAGTGCTTACATGTCAAATTAAACAACTGAAAACACATACGCAAACTTAAACTCTAAAAAAAAAAGAAATTTTAAAATACTTAATTGTTTAAATTAGAAATAACCTATAAGATAAATGATCAAAAGATCATATAACCTACTTCATTATATTTTCTTCAAAAAATATTTATACAATTCAAGTAAGCTATTATTTAAAAGGCTAGAATTTTTTTTTTAAGACAGTCTTGCTCGGTTGCCCTAGTTGGAGTGCAATGACACAATCACAGCTCACTGCAGCCTCAGTCTCCTGGGATCAAGCCATCCTTCTTGCCTCAGTCTCTTGAGTAGCTGGGACTACAGGCATGCACCACCATGCCAGGCTAATTTTGTTTTTTGTTGTTTTTCTTTTTTGGGGGAGAGACAAGGTCTCACTATGATGCCAGGCTGACCTTGAACTTGTGGGCTCAAGCAACCCTCCCACCTTAGCCTCCCAAAGTGCTGGGATTACAGGCATGAGTCACAAAATCCAGCCAAAAGTCTAAAATGTAATAAGTTCATTTTTGTCACCCTAAAACTCCAAGGTTCATACCTACCTTGATGATTTAATGACAAATGACATCACTGAAAAATAAACTAAAAAGGAGACTTCTCTATATAATTTATGTCAGAACTATTTACATAGAAATGAGAATAAATAGCATATCTCCTCCATAGTCATTTCCTCTTATATATAGTTTACTTAAGTCATATTGAAAAAAATTATCTCCAAGTCTAGTTGCTGAAAAACAGAAACCTCTTTTATAACAAGGTACTGTAGACACAAGGGTATCCTACTAAAGGTGGGGACAGGTGGATCAGGTAACAAAATATTTTACATACCATTCCAAGAACATATATGGAAATTTACACTCCACATTGATACTGACATGTGCCTTAGAATTTGGCCACTAAAGCTGACCAGAGCTTTATAGCAAGGGTAAGAATACACCAGGCCATAAACATCTTGATGAAACTCACCATATTTATTCTACAAAAAAGCTGTTTATAACATTTCTATGGGTAGTTAAAATTTGTGTAAATTTTGTGTAAATTTTAACTACCCATAGAAATATCAATTGCGTAAAATTGATAATGCTCTTTACAGTATAGAAAGGTCTTAAAAAAATAATAGTACAAGAAAATCAATACATCCAATAATGTATTTCAAAAAAGAATCAAAGCCAGGCGCAGTGGTTCACACCTGTAATCCCAGCACTTTCGGAGGCCAAGGCAGGCAGATGATGAGGTCAAGAGATCAAGACCATTCTGGCCAACATGGTGAAATCCCATCTCTACTAAAAATACAAAAATTAGCTGGGTGTGGTGACACACGCCTGTAATCCCAGCTACTCGGGAGACTGAGGCAGGAGAACTGCTGAACTCAGAAGGTAGAGGTTGCAGTGAGCTGATATGCCACTGCACTCCAGCCTGGCAACAGAGACTGACTCAAAAAAAAAAAAAAAAGTATCAAAACAGCCATAGCCATGGCACCTAAACTCAAGAGCTTGGTACATGTCCCAAGACCAAACAGTAACTTTACCAGTTATTTACTTTTGCTCTCTATCTCCTATGTTGTATTAGCTCTTATTTGGTTTTAAATCGCCTTGCACTTAATTACTAGTAACAGAATAACAAAAAGGTTCCTTCTGAATAAGATTAAATGTAACAAATCAACAAAAACTACAAAAATAAAAGACACAGACCTTTATGTATTATGAATTGTACGTTTGTCACTAACAAGTTTGATTAAAACACCATAATTATAAAATTGAATTTTTTTAAAAGAGTTATTTCTTAAAAGCTTCCATTAGTTGACTATTTAAACATTTACAAGTTCCATTAATATACATGGGCTTTAAAAAAAAAAACTTCTAAATACACATATTCAACTGCATTTTAGGTCCCAAGCAAAATGTTTACACAGAAATTTGGCAGTGTTAAATCTGTGGACTAAAAGCCAATAACAACCTAAGAATGCTAAACCTGGTTAATAAGCAGATTTTCATAGTACAACTAACATTGTATAAACAATCCAAAGCAGTTAATATTTATAAGATAATCAATGTTTTGCATATAAGGTTACGTTCAAAGTAATTTTTTAAACATTTGATATATTATGCCCACAGATTCCCAATTTTTAGAAGTCAACAGACCTCTTTTTAACTATAATGTGAGGGGAAAATTTATTCTCTTAAACACCATGACCTAAAGGAAGGAAATTCTGTGAATCCCCACCTCTGTATGCCGGAAGACAGGAGGTAAGACCCTGTGGAGACTGGGTTACCACCAATTTCACCAAGTTCAGAATCCACTTGGAATACCAAATGGGAAGTAAAAAGCTATCAAAGGGCTTACTTGGACTAAAAGTATTACTACGTGTTTCAAGGTCTACAAATACCCTTTATAATAATTATGCCTTTGAGAGTCCTCCTTAGCAAAGAAAATATTAACAAACTCAAACTTACCTACCCACACAGTCCAGGAAATACTCCTCTAAGCAATCATCCAGGCAATATTGAGAGGGCATTCTGCTCAGTTTATTTATGTGCCAAATGACCTTTGGCACAACGTCAGAAAGGGTGGGACTCTAAGCGTCAGTTTCAGCATTATACTGTACCAAACAAGATTTCTGATTTGGTTTCTCTAGGGCGTTAACTAAGATTTCCTCCTCTTAAGTAAGTAAACATAGCTACCACTACACTTCTAACTCTTGCCTAAGTTGACTTTTTAAAAAAAATTTTAAATGGTGCAAACAATAAAGGCTAGCATTGACTGAAAGCTTACTTTGTGTTCTAAATTAACACTATATAGACAGACATCATTATTACTCCCATTTTAGAGAGGCAGAATCTGAGAAACAGTGGTTAATAAGTAATTTATGGTAATTCCAGCTACAGCAATATGGTCAACTAAGCTAATGAAGACTTTCCATTACAGACACTAAGAAAAGAAAATAAATGTAACAAAATTAAATACGTAGTTTTACATGCAATAAAGACAATCGCTTAGGCCAGGCACGGTGGCTCACGCCTGTAATCCCAGCACTTTGGGAGGCCGAGGTCCACAGATCACAAGGTCAAGAGATCGAGACCATCCTGGCCAACGTGGTGAAACCCTGTTTCTACTAAAAATACAAAAATTAGCCAGGCGTGGTGGCACGCACCTGTGGTCACAGTTACTTGGGAGGCTGAGGCGGAAGAATCGATTGAACCCAAGAGGTGGAGGTTGCAGTGAGCCGAAACTGTACCACTGCACTCCAGCCTGGTGACAGAGCAAGACTCTGTCTCAAAAAAAAAAAAAAAAGATAATCCCCTGATGCCAAACCAAAGCTAGAACTGATGGCAAAAATGGTAAGCACAAAAGCATACGCTGTCAGCTGTGGCCAACACTGGAGCTGTGGGGATAATTACTGGAGTCTCTTTAGTGCTTAAGGACAGATTGAAATTGGTAACAAGATGCCACTTCAAGAAGAAAGAACAGAAGAAAGTACTCCCTCAAGAGAAAAATGTGCTCCCTCAAGAGAGAAAGAACACTGTGCTGGCTTTCTGGCCCCACTAAACCTTCACAACTCTACAAGCAGTCCTGATGCTTATGCAGGGAAAGAAGGGGAGCCCTGGACACATACGAGGTATAAAGTTGGTGCCGAGATTCTTCCATAAAACCAGAGCTGTCTTCAAAGGTCTATCTTCATAGTTAAAACATGGTGTGGGGTCTGCGGAGGAGAAATTCACTCATAGTCATAGTAAGACTTCAAGGGAGCTTGTCTCTGAGAATCTGTGTAAAAAGGACAGGGGAAATGCTATAAGAAATTAAAATCCTAAACCTAAGACACAACAGTTTTGAAATTTGAATCTTATTTCTATGAGAATCTCCTAGGTAACAAAATTAAGAATCTCCAATCTAAGAAATTAGATCCTGGGCCAGTGAAATCTCTGAAGTATCCAGAAGAAACAAACATGAAACCATCTTAAAATGAAAATAAACAAGGCCCCATGGGATTTCTGGGTAGAAAAACCGAACCAAAACAAAACAAAAAACAATCCCCACTGAAGATGAGCTTACAAATTTAGAGATTACAAAATACGTGAGAAAATGATTTACTGTGATTAACAAATAAATATACCAAACACAAAATTTAGCACTCAGCTGATTTTTAATATGAAGACAGCAAAAAAGCATACTTAAATTATTAAGAAATAGAGAAAGGAAAAAGAGCCCATAAAGAACTTAAAACTAAAAAATCTGTATCTTTTATAAAACCAAATTGTATTTACATAAAAATATGGCACAGGCTGGGTATGGTGGCTCACACCTGTAATCCTAGCACTGTGGGAGGCCAAGGTGAGAGGATCACTTGAGTCCAGGAAGTCAAGAGCAGCCTGGGCAACACAGCAAGACCCCCTCTCCACAAAAAATTCAGCAATCAGGAAGCATGGTGGTGCACACCAGCAGTCCCAGCTAATTATGAGGCTGAGGCAGAAGGACTGCTTGAGCCAGGAGTTAGACTGAATGACTAATGAGGTTGTAGACTGAATGACTGATTCCCCAACTGCTGTGGTGCTGCCTGCCGACAACCTTCAACTGTCAGCTCCTTCAGGATGGCCTCTCCTCACCTAATATCGCACTTCCTTCCCGGGGAAGCCTATATCCGAAGACTGGTTGACATGTGGAAGATAAAGAGTTGATCCCCTTTCTCAACCTGGGGACAATGGTGAGGAGCCATCTCAGCTTTAGAGCAGCCCACAGGGTCAGATCTTATTTGAGACTACAAGGCAGCCCAACATCCCCCTCAGCCCCACAGTGTCTCCTTTCCTCCCTTCATCCACAGGGGCTAATCCCAAGAGCACTTTCTTTTTCTCTTTCTTTTTTTTTGAGATGGAGCTTCACTCTGCTACCCAGGCTGGAGTACAATAGCACAATTTTGGCTGTCTGCAGCCTCCGCCTCCCAGGTTCAAGTGATTCTCTTGCTGCAGCATCCCAAGTAGCTGGGACTACAGGCGTGTGCCACTACGCCTAGCTAATTTTTGTGTTTTTAATAGAGATGAGGTTTCACCATGTTGACCAGGCTGGTCTCGAAATCCTGACCTCAGGTGATCTGCCTGCCTTGGCCTCCCAAAGTGCCCAGCTAATTTTTTGTGTTTTTAATGGAGGCAGGGTTTTACCATGTTAACCAGGCTGGTCTCAAAATCCTGACCTCAGGTGATCCACCAGCCTTGGCCTCCCAAAGTGCTGGGATTTCAGGTGTGAGCCACCACACCCAGCACCCAAGAGCACTTTCTAATAAATTTACCCAAACACTAATTTCCATCTCAATATCTGCTTTCTAGGGAACCCAACCTGCAACAGAAGCGCATCAGGAAAAAAAACAACACAGGAGGACACAGAAACTAAAGGGAGTGAGAAGAAGATAACAATATTAAGTCTTAAAATCAATGGAGAGAACAGCAGAAAGTACTAGTATAATTTCTCTGGTGAGAAAATCAGTATTAAATGTAGCAGGAGGAAAACCCTCCAATTGAACAAGATAATAAAAATAAACACTATCATCATAAAATTCCAACCCAACATTTCAAGGTATCATTGAACCTAAGAGCTGAAGATCTGAGACAGTGTCCCAATTCCAATCCCTGTCATTTTTAAGATAGTCTCTGAAAAATGGTCCATGGGTCTACCAAATGGCAAAAACATGCTGCTGCTTGGAAATTGACAGTTTCCTAATAAGTTAACAGGTACAGTTAATACCCTGCTGTTAAAGTAAAAGAATTCTGATATACCTTTGGCTCCTGATTTATCTATCAGTAAAGATGTTAATGAAGTCTTATGAAAGGCTAATCTGGTACAGGCTGATATATGATAAATCACTGTCCAAACAGTCATTTAAAAAATGGCATGGACTGAAACCATTCATAGTCATTCATATGCACCCTCAGGATATCAATGATGTGGAACAATTCTAAGCAGGGCTCATGGGTATTTGCTGATTCCTTCAGTTTTCTACGATAGGGCAGTATACCAGAAGTAGTCACATGAAATATATATTTAGAATGTGATAGATTTGGTTACTGCACTTTTTCCAAAGCTCTTGAGGGAAGCTGGAAATTGCACACACGCATACACGTGCGCGCGCATGCACACACACACACACACACACACACACACATCTTTATTGGTAACCTTGCCCTACATTCCTATACTTTGTAACTACAAATATAGAGGCAGACAAAATAGGCTGTAACATAATCTGTCAGCTAAGATCATCAGATCCAAAATGATGTGAGGTCACTTACATAAATTGTTAGGACAACTAAGCAGAATCGATCAACAATGTCACAATCCATTTATCTTGGAAGTATAAGCAAAATATCACTTTCAGTTCCTGCATAGTTCAACCCAAGTCCTCTTCCGTCCTTCATTCCTTCTTCTCATGAGATTCAGTGTCTGCTTTGTCTTCTCTAAACCAATCCTCTTCTCCTAACTTTAATACCTTTTTCAGTGGGAGTAAGAAATGAATGTACTACAGATGTGAGATAGTCCAAAAGAAGTTTCTAAAGAAATATTCTAAACTACATATTGTCAAATTTCAATTACATAAATGCTAAGCTAGTTAAATTCATATGGATAGAATGACCACTCAAATGCGTTAACGACTTACCTGGAGAGAGACAGGAGGTGTATATGATTCATCTTTCTCCCAAAGATGAATCATATACACCTCCTGTCTCTAACTATAATTATAGCCATGCAAAATGACAAACGTGCATGGCATGTAAATGACAGAAATTTGTTAAAACATTCAATGAGTCAGTATGTGTTTGAAGCCATTGTTTGGCTGTGGAGTTAGGATTAAAAGTAGAAAGAAACAAAATGAAATGCATACCTCTTGGCATGAATAAAAATAAACAACAGGACCAATATTATACATTCTTTCCATATTTAGAAGAGTGAGACGATCCTTAAGTTAAGCATATAGATGGCATTTACTAACCTCTTATAAGTTAGGAAAATATTGATTTGAGAAAGATGAACTGCAAAATTACGTAACAGGGAGTATAAGTGAACAAAATGGTAGTTTTGTCTTAAATTGGCAATGTTTAAGAATGCATTAAGGGAAACACCACACAAACTTATTTGATTATGGATTGTAAATGTCATTTTCAACCTAGAAATCACTGTACAGTTCCAATTAAGACATGACCTTACTTGGCAATTTCAGTTAAAAAGCCAGAAAGAAACAAAAAAAAATTGGGGGAAAAAAGTGATTTCTCATTTCCATTCATGTCCTTTAACTAAAGATTACTTGTAAAGTGTTAAGACCTCAGCATGAGGAAACCAAAAGCTTGTGTTTGTGCACCAAGTCTGCCAGTTAATAGCTCCATAACCTGGGGTAAGTAACTGAACCTCTCTCAGCCTCCATTTCCTCACCTGTAAAATGAGACCAATAAGACCAACCTGTACAGTCTCATTCAGATCTAATACTCTAGAACATTTTCCTAATTCAATTTAAAAGGAGAAAACTTATTTAATTACATTTTGGCTAAAACACAGTAACTAGCAGTTTTACACTTTTCAACCTATAATTTCTGGAAAAAGAAATAACCAGATAGTCACAAAGCCTAATGATGAATAAGGAAAAATTATGAGTCACTATGAGGACATCTGCAAATTCACCTTACAAATTATTGAGTAACAGTATTTATAGAGCCTCCCATCTCTGCTGAAAGTTTCCCATTTAAATACAGACTCTGCTGAAACACAATAGGTACAAAGAATTGAAGCAGGAATGTGGAACCAATATTTCCCCTGATTATTAAGATTTGACTTACTTTCCTCATTTCACCTGACTCATATGGCATGCCCATTCCCTATAATTAGCTTGGTAAGTGCTATCAAGAGTCTCATATTCTATCAGATGAGCTAGCTGGATATCTTGGTGAATGCATATCAAAAGAACTGTCTAGAGGGTCCTTGTAAAACAGCAGTTTTAAACTTACAATGTTATCCTCAAAGCCTGTCCTTTCCACAAAATGTTAAACTCTAAAAAAAAAAATGACAGAACTACTTTAGCTTATTAAAATCATGAGTGCTTCCGGGTTCGTAAGTGCCATTTAGGGGAAAAAAAACGCATCTCTTACAGAAGTATCAATCCTTTCTGGAGTATTTTTACCTTAACTCTGAAATACAGTCAGGAAATTATCACCTTAGCTAGGTAAGACTTAATCTCTCCTATCTATAATCATGTGCTATGTAGCAATGGGAAGGAAGCGAGGAAGAAAGAAAGAGAAAGGGGAAACTCAGTAAATACAAAAAAAGGAACTGTGAAAGCTAGTAAGGCGTCCTCTTGTCAAAAAATCAGGAGAAATGCCCAGGTTGAATTCCAAAGCATATACCTATCAAAATACTGCAAAAACCATCATATATATGTATAGATACACATATATAAACATATATATACACATATTTACATATCAGTTAATTAGTGAGCAAGCCGTCTTGACAAGTCAGGAAGCATCACAATACACACAATAAAAATGCCTGTTTTCTGAGTAGCAGTTTAGAAAACGCTGTGCAAATAGTTGTTAAAATGATATAGCTTATGCCATCCTTTGAAAATAAAACCTGCAATTAAATATGCACATCAAATGATCCTTGAAGCTTGTATGTTACCAATATATAGGAGCGACAGAAGGAGCTTAAAATCAGACAAGCTGTGTCAGTGACACATAACAGAAATGCAGTAATACAAGGAGAAGATTTACAGCAACACATGATCTGAAGCTGAATGCCACACTGATACACTTATATTAAATTGCCAGAGGATATATCAGTTTTTAAAATGGCCTAATTTCATTGAATATCATTGGACTAGAGTTTGCCCAGGTGGCAGAACCTAGTTATGGCCTTGGCTGAAAATTGTTAGTGCAGTGAAAGTTTACCCTGGGTGACCAAAACATTAAGAATCCCTTTCAAGTTTATTTTCCATTGATAAAAGGCTTATTCTCCAAACCCATTCTTAATCTTTATTTAGGTTATAGTTTAAGACCGTTTAATTATAATTCCAAAAATATGTATCTAATCCCTTTCTATTTTTGACAGGGGTCTATGAAAAAGAGATTAAACAAACCACGTGAAGAGGCAGCATGTTATGACCAACAGAGCCATGGATTTGAAATCTAAACTTCAATTATTTTCCTGCCTATACAATTTAGGATATATACACATATAAAAATTTTTTTACTTTATATATGTGTATCTATACATATATATGATGGTTTTTGCCGTGTTTCAATAGGTATATGCTTTGGAATTCAACCTGGGCATTTCTCCTGATTTTTTGACAAGAGGACACCTTATTAGCTTTCATAGTTCCCTTTTTTGCATTTCTGAGATTTTTCTTCTAAATAATTCAAGTATTTCTCCCTTACTAGATAACATTTGGAATCCAATGAGGTAACATAAATTGTAACCTCTTTTTTTAAGAGACAAGGTCTTCCTATGTTGCCAGGCTGGACTTGAACCCCTGGGCCAAAGCAGTCCTTCCGCCTCAGCCTCCTGAGGCGTGATGACGCCCAGCTGTAACTCTTCCTTACTCCAGGGTAACTGAGAACATATTGGTGGAACTACTGGTATAACCAAAGCATACTGTAAAAGAAGTTTATTGACAGTCACATTCTGCTAAGTGTCACAAATAATCACACACTTAGTGCTCATAAAATTGGGTGTTCCTTAAATCTGGTCATATTATTTTCTTAGAAAGCTTCAGTGTTGTCTGAATGCAATTATAGTAAAACCAAAGCCTGTGACTGCCGTCTAAAAGCCCTTTTAGGATCTGTCCTCTGCCTCACTTTAAAGCTTTGTCTCTTCCCATTTCCTCCTATTCACTTTGCCCTAGCCTGGGCTCGCTGGACATATTGTTCCCTCTGCCTGAAACTCAAGTGCTCCATTCCTTAGCAATTCTCATCCTTTAAGCCTGTTTATCTACCACTTGCTCAGAGAAGCACATCCAGATATTTAAAGTGCTGTATAAGATTACCTATCCCCAGACCTAACCCTCTTGCATTAACCTCTGTGTCAGGACATTTTTAATTTTCTCCCTATTACTTACTACAGGTGGTGATTTTGCATTTCACTTATTTTTGGCCTGTCTGCCCCATTAGAATATATACTTTTTGAGGGAAAGGCCCAACTTTTGTTTACCACGGTATCCCCAGCACTTACTACAATAATTGGCACATAATAGATAAAGGCAATAAAAAATATGTCCACATATACTCAGCGTGAAAAGAAAGCAAGAAAATACTATTAACACAAATAGAACAGAGTAACTCTAACTTTTCCCATTCACAATCTGAAAACCCACCCAACTGTGTCTGTAATATACAGTCATATGCCATTCCCCACTCACAAAAATAAACCTAACATACACCAAATAGATTTGTTTAATTGACAAAGCCACATAGAGGTTTTTAACTCCAGTAGCTCATCTCCAAACTGTTTTCCTAGATGTAATGAGGGAACGAAAGCAATACTGGAAAAACGACATCACACTCAGACTAAAAGAATGAGGTTTGTGTGGTCCAACAAAAGAGTAATCAATCGTCTGGAAGCCAGCAGCCAGTTCTGTGAACCAACAGATACAACATTTCATCTCCAGACCCCCAAGCAGCTCTGAAGTTAGAAGCTCTACACCTCAGCCCATCAGTTTTCCTCCTTTGAATGGTACACTTTACCCTCCGTTTCTTGTGAAAGACAGCAGTCTTGTTTGCCTTTGTCTTATGCATCAGGTTAAAAGGATTTTCCTGAAAACTTTAAAGTAATGAAAGCACTCTTCACTTCTACGACAAATAGAATAAGAAGTGCCTGCAGGATTTCTACTGTTTCATTCTGTACCAAGTATCAGACTTTTGTTTTTTAATTTTTAGTATATTTTACAAATATTATTTCTGATCATAAAGGTAAATCCATGGCAGAAAGTTAGAACATACAAACACATATTATGAACAAAAATCACGAGTCATCCTATTAGCCAGAGATAAATGCTTTCACGTTTTATGTATTTTTCTATTGTTTTTTAATGCATACATACTTTTTTTTTCCCAAAGGGGGCTACTGTCTGTATGGTTTCATATCCTTTTAGTGCAAAGTATACTGAGAAGTCACAACAAAAAGACCACTGCACTATGAATGATTTATCACTGAAGCCTTCGACAGCAGGGGTATCCAATCTTTTGGCTTCCCTGTACCAGGGAAAAATAATTGTTTTGAGACACACATAAAATACACTAACAACAGCTGATAAGCTAAAACAAAAATCATGCAAAGAAAAAACGTGATGTCTTAAGAAAGTTTAAGAATCTGTGTTGGGCTACACTCAAAGCCATCCTGGGCCTCGGGTTGGACAAGCTTGTTCTATAGCGTATTTTAGACAGTTACCCAGCAAAAGCTCACATAACTAATCTTTCCTTAAGCAGTTACATTGCTGATATTTATCATAAAAATCTACAACTAAAAAATAAAAGACAATCTGCAGCTACCATCCTTGAACATAAATGTTTATGCCTATTCCAGAATGTTGTCTTGGTGAAAACTTCTAAGGAAGAAAATGCTATGTAAAAGGATATGCCCATCTCCAAATTATTAATATGCCGTCAAAATTTCCCTCCAGAGATGTTACACCAACTTATACTTTGTCTTAGTGTATTCAGACTGCTATAGCAAAAATGCCTTATGCTGGGTAATTTGTAAAAAAACAAACTGATTTCTCACAGCAACAAACGCTGGAAAGTCCAAAGTCAAAGCACCAGCAGATTCAGTGTCTTGTGAGGACTTGCTCTCTGCTTCAAAGATGGCACCTTCTAGCAGAGTCCTCACATGGCAGAAGAGGCAAACATCTCCTTCTCACCTCTTTTATAAAGGCACAAATCCCATTCACGAGGGCTATCTGTGACTTAATCACCCCCCGAAGGCCCTATCTCTTAATACTAGCACATTGAGGATTAGGTTTTAAATATAAATTGTGGAAGGATACATTCAGCCCATAGCACCTAGCCACCAGATTTTTTTTTTCTGTTACCTCACACTCTCACCAAAACACTGCTTATCACTTATTTAGAAAAAAAAAAAAAAACATTTTTCAAGGCTGGGTGCAGTGGCTCATATCTATAATTCCAGAACTTTGGGAGGCTGAGGTTGCGGGGGCATCACTTGAACCTAGGAGTTCAAGATCAGCCTAGACAACATGGTGAAATCCCATCTCTACAAAAAATTTTAAAACTTAGCTGGGCATGGTGACACACACCTGTAGCCCCAGCTACCCAAAAGGCTGATGTGGGAGAATCACTTGAACCTGGGAGGTAAAGGTTGCTGTGAGCCATGATTGTGCCATTGCACTCCAGCCTGAACAACAGAGTAAGACACTGTCTTGAAAAAAAAATTTTTTTTTCAATCTGATAGAGAAAAAAAATTACATATTTATTTGCTTAATAGTGATGTTAATCTTTCTTTAAAACCCCTTCCCTTAAAATTTTCAATACTTTCTTACTGATTTTTCATCTTTTTTTTCCTTTTACATCAATGGGAATCATTTGTTATTCATCAGCATGGATTTTTCATTGTATATGTATAAGACATAAATATGCATAAGATATTTTCTCAAGACCAAAATATACATACATATCAGATTTATGTTTTTGATCTCAAGTTCTAACTTAAAAACTAACGTAGACCTATTCTATATGTACACTTAAAAAAAAGGTTATAGATTAGGTCTTTCTGTATTCTCAATAACATCCTTAAATTAAAAACTACATCTGTGCATCATTTTACAAGTCTCATGAAGTAGTAATCCTTTCTGCATACTTCATAGATTATTCTAATTATACTTAATCCGAAACCAAAAATTTGTGATCAACTTTCAAGTAAAGTCATTTTATACTTAAGAAGATGAAGTTTACTCACTAACTTCATGCTACCTCTCAAATCCCAGAAGGTCACCTTAATTTTTACTGCAAATACAGAATTAGTTTGAAAATAACCAATAGGTTAACTGTACTAGTACAAAAGCACCATTACATCATTTATATATAGAAAGACACATGTCATTATTCTTTATCTCTTATTGACTTTGAATATTCTAATATTCATTAACTAAAAAGGAAAATTCTGTGGCTTAATATGAAATCAAAATATCACCAGGCCAATCTAAGGCTTATGAACTTTCAAAATTTGATATCAACATTCAATCCTCATCTCAGACTTCCAGGATAAATTATGTACTTTATTTATAAGGTATATCTCGAATAAACCAAAAAGTCTCCTTTCAAAGACTTCAGCATTAGGTAAACATGAGACTTAGATCCAGAAAGAAAAAGTAGCTTTTCTGAATACAAATTAAGTTTATCAAAGTTTTCTGTGCTGTCAAATCATAGAAATTAAAATCAGCTCTAATTCTCTTTCAAATTTGGCTGTTATAGTATAATAAGTACATATTAAATAGTCATTTTGTATGAGTCTTATGTAGATTCCTACATGGATCTTTTAGAAAGACATACGATATACATATGCATATCTCCCATACAAATTCTCTTGGCATTGCTCTATTTTATAAGGAAGACTACGGACATCTCAATATCTGCAAGTATGGATATCACTTTACTTTTAAAACTTTTCAATCTCTGATACGGTTTGGCTATGTCCCCACCCAAATCTCATCTTATACTGTAGCTCCCACAATTCCCACATGTCATGGGAGGAACCCAGTGGGAGATAATTGAACCATGAGACAGTTTTCCCCATACTGTTCTCATGGTAGTGAGTAAATCTCAGGAGATTCCCCTTTCATTGGCTCTCATCCTCTCTTACCTGCCACCATGTAAGATATGACTTTCACCTTCCACCATGATTGTGAGGGCTCCCCAGCCGCATGGAACTGTGAGTCCATTAAATGTCTTTTTCTTTATAAATTATCCAGTCTTGAGTATGTCTTTATCAGCAGTGTGAAAACAGACTAATAGAATCTCTAAAGTTCTTTTCCCCAAAAACTTAAAATAGCACGCAATGCATGAAAATAATGAGTCTTCAGTTTACTTTGTCATTTTTAATAATTTCACAATGAAAAAATTCAACACCCACAAATCACTCACTCCTAAGTATCCTGTTAGGAAAAAAAGAAATCCACTTTCTTATTCAAGGTAAATGGCATTCTGTATTCCAATAGGATACCACTAGTCCACAGATTTGTGTCAATAAATCAGGATAAGCCAGCAAACCTGATACTTACCTCTTAGATAACACTCATTTATGGGGAATGCCTGGAATTTTAGCAGCAACATGCTTTTCTCATACCACTGTGTATGACCTGAAATCACCTTCAGAGATCTCAGGAAAAACCATGCAGTGGTTGCAGTGGCTCACACCTGTAATCCCAGCTACTTGGGAGATGGAAGCATGAGGATCACTTCAGCCCAGGAACTCAAATCCATCCTGGGCAATATGGTGACACCCTATCTCAAAAAAAAAAAAAAAAAGAAATGAAAAAAAAAAAAACCTGTGTGGGAGCACACACATTTTGCAGCTTACAAAGCACTTCATTTACATTGTCCTTCCTAATTCTCATACCTTTGTTACCTCATGAAAGATTCGAAAATAGGGTAACACAATGGGTCTTCATTATATGGTGATTCACTCACCATCACAGTACCAGCCTTGGACATCAGAACTGTAAAGATCTCATTACAAGAATCCTGATTCATCATCATCAAAGAACAGAAAAATTTAAAAAAATGTATGAAGGAAAAACATGAATTTTTAAAACTTATAAGCTCTGTCACATACAAGTTTTATTATCTATTTATCAGATGTGTGTCTTAAGCATTTGTTGAAATTTTCTCACATCAGTAGGCTGACTGATTGGCTCAAAAATGAGATGCAGAATTTGGCCTTTAGGTTTATCTGTATTACAAATACAAGTACAGATACATGTATTAAAAGCATACACATAGCAATGTGTACACTGAACAGCATAAACAGTGAACACAGCAAAATCTAATGAAAATCATACTTAAATATAAAATCAGAAGACTTTAATATGATGGCTAGTTATTAGTCAGTCATGAAAACTGAATAGACAGAAAGATTTAAGGAAGCAAATTGCCACTTCTCCTCCAGTAAGGCTTTGTGGGGAGCTGATATCTGATTATTTTGTAAGAGAAATTAAAAAGCTGACAAGGCGAGAAGGATTGGGTGCCTTTTTTTCAGGTGAAGGACATGTTGAGGAACAAAGATGACAAGCAGGAAAGCAGCAAGAAAAAAAAGGGATAATTACACTGTCAAGAGTGACAGAGTGATGGGATTTACAGAGGGGACTGGAAATCTCATACTCATCTGTGGGATATAAAATTCAGTCTCTGTGGTTTGCAGGAAAGAAAATCTTAAAAACAAATCCCTAAAGAAGATAGCACTGGCTCAGCAGACTTCAAATATCTGCCAAAGTCCAAGTAGAAGAACTAGAACAAAAGCTCTGTAGTGATACATACTGGGTGGTTATGAAAAATGATCAAGAGAGAGGGTCAGATTTTGTGAAAAATCCTGATGTCTGTGTGGTGACAGCAAAAAATAAAGATACACACTTATATGCATACACATGGAATGCTTTCTTGCCAGAGATCTTAGTGATATAGTGGGCATTCCTCAAAATAGTGAGATGGCAAAAGAGGCAAATTTTGAAGTGATAATCTGGCTTTATTTTTCTTAACTTGGTCTGAGCTGGTAATTAGTTAATCTGTTCCTGCTTTGCCTCCTGAAAGAATGAATAAAGATTTGCTGAGTGCCTACTATGTAGTGTGTACTATATTAGGGACAAATAAAATCATATAGTCATTCTAGAAGCAGAAATTATTACTCTAGTTTCATTAGTGAAGTATAAGGAAGAGAGAGAAAAATCTAATAGGGCTAATTAAACAGAAAGCTAGTTTCATTACCGAAAGTTATGAGTTAGAAAAGACACAGCATAACCAGAACTGGACCAATTTAAACCTTGCTGCATATGACTACTTAGATATAAATTGTTAAACAGTTAAGAATGACTACGATTTCAGTAAGTGGTATTTTTTCAGGTTCTGAAATTCACTAGCTCTCTTAAACCATCATTCCACTCAGGAAATTTTACGAATTTGTTTAGCTAAATCTAAATTAAGTACAAATAACTATGGGTTTACTATTAAAATTTTTACAAAGCCTGGGCACCTGGGGTTCTGATTATTTCCCTGCTGGATTTAATATCTACCTTTTTATGTAGGACTTTACACAGCTGGATTTGTTTTAGAAGCAATGATCTCAAGCAGATTAACTCTCACTAACAGATCACAGTAGATCTGACCATTTGGCAGACAATATATATCCCTAAATCAACTCATTTCATTACTCCAGATTCATTGTTTTACTTGTGTACATCACTCCTCGTTATTATATTTTATTTTAAACATAATTGAAACCCTTTAATACTTCCTTTAACGTTGGTAGATACTATACATTTAATTTAAGACAGCTTATGTAAATACAGTAAAGCAAAGTATTTAAAATTTTGACTCATTAAAATAAAGAATAAATAAGTCTAGTTTCCTTTACCAAGATGCTTTTATAAAGATGGTTCCCCCATAATACTTGAATAAATGATGAAAAACTTACAATTGCAGCATAGAATAATTCCCTACCAGGTCTGATTGCAACGGAAAGATTTAAAGCCCTGTGAAATGAGTAAGCCCCTGCTATTTAGCACTAAAAGGGAATAATCAACAGATTTAAAGCATTGATGTAGCTAATTCTACTAAATCACTAGTTTTGCATTCTACCTACTAGTTTTTTAGTGATGGAACTTTGTTACCGAAAGTGTAGTCAACTGGTGTTACAGAAAGAAAACACAGGTGACCTAATCCAGAAGAGTCATGCCAACCATAAAACTCAGCAGACTATTCATCACCATGGCAACAACTCTCAAAGCAGACATGGAAGCCAATTCACAGATTCCATTTTCAAATAAGGGAGTGACGTGGGGGTGTATTCGTGTATATAATTTACACAGTGCCCTGTGCCAAGCTAGTAACAATCCAAGATGAAACTTAAAGAAACTACAGCAGTTTTTCTTTTAATAATACTGGGTTCTGATGCATGGAAAGGTAATCTGTTCCTCACTACAAAGAACCTTAGAGAATGTCACACAAGGCCGGGCACGGTGGCTCACGCCTGTAATCCCAGCACCTTGGGAGGCCGAGGCGGGTGGATCATGAGATCAAGAGATCGAGACCATCCTGGTCAACATGGTGAAACCCCGTCTCTACTAAAAATACAAAAAATTAGCTGGGCATGGTGGCAAGCGCCTGTAATCCCAGCTACTCAGGAGGCTGAGGCAGGAGAACTGCCTGAACCCAGGAGGCGGAGGTTGCGGTGAACTGAGATTGCGCCATTGCACTCCAGCCTGGGTAACAAGAGCGAAACTCCATCTCAAAAAAACAAAAAAAGAGAGAGAGAGAGAATGTCACACAGACACAGCAACAATAATCAGGAATACTCTCCTAAGTGCTGAGTCATTAATTGAATTTGGAGAGTCAGGCATTACTCCTAACACCACCGTATCTATGTGAGGATATAGCATATATCTTTCACATGAAAATACAAGGCCTGAAATCACAGATTTTACTATTTACATTTCAGTGAAATATTTATGCTTTGTGACTTACTTTGAATACAAAATAACACTACCTTCCTAAGAGTTTCAGTAAGTTTAAACTGAAAAATGTTTGTTGCAGAGATGCTATTTCTCGAAATATTTAAGGCACCATATATTTTAACAAACTTTGGTAGCAAAATATTCAAGCCA
The DNA here is from genome assembly GCA_031835075.1 of Saguinus oedipus. Classification (NCBI taxonomy): domain Eukaryota; kingdom Metazoa; phylum Chordata; class Mammalia; order Primates; family Cebidae; genus Saguinus; species Saguinus oedipus. Next base: position 6,034,877 of record CM063177.1, on the reverse strand, counting down.
ATAAAAAATTGCTAAAGGACACTATTAAGAAAATGAAAAGACAAGCACAGAGTAGCAGAAAATATTTGTCAATCCAACTTTTTTAAAAAACGTTTTTGTAAGGCACTGTGCTGGTAGCAAATTCCCAGTTGTTTTACCTGAGAAAGGCCTTATTCCTCCCTCACTTTTGAAAGATAATTTTACTGGATTCTGAATTCTAAGTTAGTAATTTTTGTGTCTGTTTTCCAATATTTTAAATATCTCATTCTACTCTCTTCTTGCTTACATAGTTTTTGAAGAGATGTCCAATGTAATGCTTACTCTTAAACCCCTAAAGGTAAGGTGAAGTCACCCAACCACCTTTCAAAATCTTCCCTCTGTCTTTGAATTTCTGCAGTTCGAATAAGACATGCCTATCTGTAGATTTTTTGGTATTTGTCCTGAGCTTAGTGTCTGTCATTAATTTTGAGCTTCCAAGATTCGTATGTAGTTTGATGTCTGTTGTTAATTTTGGAAAATTTTCAGTCATTATTATTTCAAATATTTCTTTGGATCCTTTGTCTCTCTCTTCTCATGGTACACCCATTCTGCATAGGTTACACCTTCTGTAATTGGATCATGGTTCTTAAATATTCTGTTCCAGTTTTCCATTCTTCTTATACCCTCAGTTTAGAAAGTTTCTATTGCCTACGTCCTAGCTCACCAATTCTTTCATTAGCCTTCTCCAATCTACTGATGACATCAAAGGAATCAAAGGCATTCTGATTTCTGTTGGGTTTTAATTTCTTTAGTTGTGTCCCAGAAATTTTGATGTATTCTGTTTTCATTTTCATTTAGTCAATGTATTTTTTAATCTCCCTTGAACTTCCTCTTCATCCTATGGATTATTTAGAAGTCTGTTGCTTATCTTCTAAATGTTGGAGATTTACTTATCTTCTGTTATTGACTTCTAATTGGACTCCACTGTGTGCATAGAATGCATGTATGATTTCAACCTGTCTAAACACGTTGAGGTATTTTTTATAACCAGGAATAGGTTTATTTTGAATTGTACAGTGCCTTCATCAATGTTTACATAGGTGTAATTAACTCTCAAGGCCTGTACCTTCCCACACATCTCCTGAATCATATTTCCAGATTAATCCTGTTTAAATACATTGATTTAACTATTCACAATATAATTCTAGGGATCAAGAACCTCAAATGGCTCCCTACTGGTGATCACAACACTGTAAATTCACCTATGTAGCTTCTAACGTCCACCACACCTGGAACCCTCTCCATTATATCAACTCCCATCTCTAGGACTTTGAGGCATCTCAACTTTCGCTTAGTTTTGATAACCATATGGACAATTACAGTTATTTGATAAACACTTTTGTAATACACACACACACACAGAGTCACTTATCCATTCAGTTAACTTATTAAATAGGTATGATAATCGAGATTTTACAACTGAGGAAATAAAAGCTCAGAGTTTTGTACTTGCCCAAGACCACATAACTTAAGTGGCAGAGCCAGTTTTTAAATTCAGATCTTGATTACTCTAAAACTTCTGCTGTCCATCACTGGAAAAAGAATAAAAGCATGACTTTTCCTTTTAGAACTTCATTCTATCCAGTTTATTAATTTAACAAATATATGGGAATATAAATTCTAAGCACGGAGCTAGACACTTGAAAAATCAAGATTCAACAAGATACACTAGAACTATTCTTGTCTGAAGGCAGCTTAAAAACTATGGGACTTCAGATAGATAATTCTAGTTTGTAAAAAGAAACTATGAACTCTTTGAAGCAGGGACTTTCTCTTTACCCTGGCATATGACTAGCTCAATCTTTTCTATATTTGCTTCCGGTGTTACTAAACAGAATTATGAACCTGACTACTAGGACCCCATACATTGTTATCAGTATCGACTAGTCTCTGACCATCGCTCATTAAAACTTCCTTTCTTGTCGGTTCCTTAAGACAGTCTCCCATAATAACTATGTCCTCAGATTATAATATAGCTCTTCTTTTTTTTCCCCTCAGAAAATAACTGCATCTCCCATATAATTAAAAAAAGAGACACAAATGGCATGTCCTCCTTTATCTGCACATAAATAAGAACATCTACAATAGCACAAAAGATCTATTAGATGTTAAATACTGCTTTAAAAATAGATTAACAAATGATGTGCTTCTATATGACATTTAAAACATTCCATTTACTTATTTCAGAAATGCATCTTGGGCAAAAAGTTCAATCAAAAATATATATCATAGTACCTTAAAGGCATGTCTTTATATGAGATAGAAATTCATCTTTTTTAAATAGGACAATTAAAACGTTCTGGGCAATGCTATCTAGGTTTTTAGCTAGTTCAACCAAATCCCCTAAACAGAACTCCTGTAACCCTGGAAATATTTATTTTCTTTTCAAAGTATTTTGAAGACAAATTCAGAACATAAAACTTTAAAGTAAGTCTTCCACCATTAAAAATATTTAATTGACTTTTTTTTGAGAGGGAGTTTCACTCTGTTGCCCAGGCTGGAGTCCAATGGTGCAGTCTCGGCTCACTTCAACCTCAGCTTCCTGGATTCAAGTGATTCTCCTGCCTCAGCTTCCCAACTAGCTGGGATTACAGGTGGCTGCCACCACGCCTAGCTAATTTTTGTATTTTTAGTAGAGACAGGATTTTACCATGCTGGCTAGGCTGGTCTCGAACTCCCAACCTCAGGTGATCTGCCCATCTCAGCCTCCCAAAGTGCTGGGATTATAGGCATGAGCCACTGCACCCAGCCTTAACTGACTTTTAATTGGCTTTTTCACATCGTGTGACTTCATGCTAAAGATTCTAAGAGCTAAAGTCTTTTTTGAATGGAGAACATTTTTTTTTCTAGTATTCCTGCATAAAAATATTTTATTTTGTCTTCATGTAAGAGTCAATCATTTCAATCATCCCCCAAACTGGCAGCAAGAAGGTGTCTGATGTGCTGTTAGCTAACCCCTACAGCTTGTACAGTCATATTCTGGATGAAAAACAGAATATGACTGTATGTGTATAGGCAAAAGGAAGCTGGATGGTTAATAACTATATACATCTGTCCCTTAAAATCTGATTTAAGGATGGAATTTTTTTCATTTTATCCATAAAAGGAAGCAAACTGAAAAGATAGATTTTTTTTCTTTCAAAATTAGTTACTACTTAAATAACTGTCTACTTCTGAGAGTAGGTAAGTCTAAAGTTAAACTACTTATTTCATAAAACTCTAACCCTATCCCCAGTAACGTAGCTCATTACTGACTAATTAACCCATTTTCATAAGTCTACAGTAACCTCAGCCAGAAATGTTGATATATCTCTAAGCCTGGGTAGACATTCTCATCTTAATGAAGATGAATGGTACATCAAAGAAACTATGACTACACACAGTTTCTCAAGGTGATCTACTATATTGAGACCTTCATCAACAATGCATTCCATTTTGAGCCCATTAGTACAAAACTTCCTTTGGGTTTTCCCAAATAATCATGGTGATAATGACAACAAGAACGAGGAGAAGATACCAGCAATGACAATAATTACATTATTCTGTGAACTCTTTGTGCTCCACAGTGTACTGGGCACTTTCTATATACTATCTCATGTAATCCTAACAATCCCAAAGCAACGCCCCTTTTACAACTATAAAATTTAAAGCTCAGAGAGCAGCATGCATGCCCAAAATTAAACAGTGAACACTACAAAACCTGGCCTTTCTGCTACATCCTACACTCACTGTCTATGCAAAAAAGCAATTGGTAAATATTCCCTAAAATTATTTTTCTTTTAATAGTCAATTTTTTTGGAGAAGTGAAAGAAATAACTTATAAGTGGAACTAAATAAACCAACCATTTACTAAGAAACAACATTCCTTAGAGATAAAAAAGAATATGATTTGCAATAAAGAGAACACAAAAGTACTTGCCAGATTACTCATAGTTTGGAGGTTACAGTGGCCACAGGAGAATAAAACCGTTCTGCTAGCTCTGAAGATTAAAGGACATGGTGTTAATCATTGTTAAGGCCCTGAATACAGCTCCTTTGGTCATTCTGCAAGGAACAGAATAGGTGAACTATATGAGGAAAATACAGCATTTTATTCTAGACTAAGACAGAAATAGCAGCTGCAACATTAGACAAAATGACCACCTAGGTAGTCATGACCACCACACTAGAATCAAACAGCATGTAAATAATGGAGTACATGGAGACAATCCTACTAGCAGCTGACCAGCATTCCTTTCCCAAAACAGATACCGGAAAGAAATATAGGGTATTTGTCCATTTTCACACTGCTATAAAGATACTACCCAAGATTGGGTAATTTATAAAGGAAAGGTTTAATTGGCTCACCGTTCAACAGGCTTAACAGAAAGCATGGCTAGGAGGCCTCAGGGAACTTACAATCATGGTGGAAGGTGAAGAGGAAGCAAGCCCGTCTTTCAGGTGAGAGGGGAAAGAGTGTGAAGGAGGAACTGTCAAACACTTAATAAAACCATCAGGTCCATGAGAACTCACTCACTATCATGAGAACAGCATGGGGAAACCATTCCCATGATCCAATCACCTCCCACTAAGTCCCTCCCTCAACACATGGGGATTATGGGGATTACAATCTGAGATGAAATTTGGGTGAGGACACAGAGCCAAACCGTATCATATAGTAATTACATTCATTAAATAGTATCCTGGCACATTTTAAAAGCCTAGATACACTTTTTATGAAATGAAGAAAGAATAAAAAGACATTCAAAAAAACCTCAGCCTAGAGATAAGAGGATCACATGTCCTTGGTGGATGGAAGAAGAACGACAACAGAAACAAAGGCAAGTAAAAAGAAAACCAAACAAACAGAAAAACTAATGAAGACAGAAGAAATATCCATTCTGTCTTACTAAGCATCATACCACATGTATGAAGGCATCCAGATAAATGGTTAAAATTCTAGAGAAAGGACTAGGCTTTTCTCCACAGGAAGAAATGTAAAAGCATTGAAAATAATGTCAGCTGGTTTTTTTATGGAAAATTCATTTTTATTTTTCACATTTTAGAAAAAGCATCTCACTCTGTCACCCAGGCTGGAGTACAGTGATGCAATCTCAGCTTACTGCAGCCTTGACGTCCTTGACTCAAGTGATCCTCCCACCTCAGCCTCCGGAGTAGCTGGGACCTCAGGTGGGTACCACCACGTCCAGCTAATTTTTGTAGAGACAAGGTTCCTCCACATTGCCCAGGCTATTCTCAAACTCCTGAGCTTAAGTAATCCTCCCACTCCGGCCCCCAAAAGTGCTGAGATTACAGGAGTGAGTCACCACACCTAGCCAAAAAGTTCATTTTTAATAACCCATAAACAATTCCTTCAAAAATTTCCAGGTGTTTTGTAGTTCTAAAAATGTCAATGCTTCTAAGACCATATAATCAACTGATCAAGTTTTGTTTTCTCTCCTCCTCTTCTGCTTCCTCCTCTTCCTCTTACTCTATTTGTTTGGCAGTTTATTCGGAAACAACATACAAGATGGTCCTGTCTTACTACTGTCCCAGGGGTACTAGGTTATGAATAACATTCAAAAGTTTCATGCTTAAAACAATCTGCATGTAACTGTTAATTCCCATTTAACTCACCATGACAGTTCACAGTATTAATACCCCTACCTTACATTTTTCATAATAAAATACTTTCATATCCATGATCTCAATTTATTCTCATAACATGTAAGCTGGAAGGTAAGCAGGGCCAACTGCCATATCATTCCCATTTAAAAATAAGCAAACGGACACAAAGATGTCAAGGCACTAGGGTCACAACACTGAAAGGCGTGTGCGGCACAGTCCAGGTGTTGACAGGGACCTTCGAACACCTGCGACCCTCACCACCACTCCACACTAACAGCATTTCAGGGATAATGGTCATATTTCTGAGTACATGCAAATGACAAAGCTTCCAAAGAAACAGCAGACTGATTTAAATATACTAATTTTTCTACAAATGAACTCACCTCAAAAATGAAAATAAGCTCCAATTCTTATGCTTCCCGCCACTCTGCCCAATGAAGGCTATATTAAAGGGGTTCTGCATGTAAAAAAAAATGATAAAGTAAAATCTTCATTCTGAAGCAACCCATACTTGCTTTTGCTTAAGAAACATACTTCATTCTCTCTTATACTTTTTTGCTCCCTCTTTTTATCAAGATTCAAAATTATATAGATGGAAAAGATAAAGAGGAGAGAGATCATGAAGGATCAAATATTGTCACATGGCACATCCCATGTTAATGCTATTTGACTTAATCTTTACAGTAACCCTGGGAAGTACTGAAAAAGCTAACATTCTAAGATTAAAACTCTGATTTGAATCCATGTCTAATCCTAAATGCCTCAAAGCTACTGTATTTTACATCTTTTTGTATTTTCTAGCATTTTATAAACTGTAAGTAAAATAGACACATTTAAGTATTTCTTCTATATAGTTGGGCACACATATTCAGCTCAAAGCCTATAAATAAACATAGTAACTAGGTTATTTAAATTGTAGACCTTTTAAAAAGTGCACGTTATTAAAGTAACCTACATCTGTGTAACTTAGTGTTGTAAAATATGTTGAATATGTATCTATCAGTTAAATATTTAAATAATCCATAAGTGGGTATATTTTTAAAAGCTCATAGAAAAAAATGCCAATAATAGGACAAAGACAAAGAGTTTGAGAGTGTGTGTGTGTGTGTGTGTGTGTGTGTGTGTGTGTGTGTGTGTGTTTTGTCACAGGTTCTTGCTCTGTTGCCCAGGCTGAAGTACAGTGTCACTACCATGGCTCACTGCAGCTTCAACTTCCTGGGCTCAAACAATCTTCACATCTTGGCCTCCCAAGTATCTAGGACTACAGGTGTGTACCACCACACCCAGCTAATTTTTAAACATTTTGGAGAGATAAGAACTTACTATGTTGCTCAGGCTAGTCTCAAACTCCTGAGCTCAAGCAATCCTCCTACCTTATACTGCCAAAGTGCTGGGATTACAATCATGAGCCACTGTGCCTGGCCGAGTTTGTGTTTTAAACCAAAAACTACCCCTAGTACCATGTCACTTTAATGACCTATAATAATTAACAATATTAACTCTTTTGTAACGTGAGTCTAGCAGCAGGGAAAATAGACTTTGGAATAAGGGAGATGTGGATTTGAATTACAATGCCGTAAGCTAACACTGTGGAAATAGTGAAGATGAGCATTTCATCTTCTGTACACATGTTAATAAGAAATCACTTGCCTGGAGGCCACATATATATGACAACCTCAGCAATGTCATAAAGTAAATGTAAAACCAATATGGCTAGCTAAATAGATGTCACATCCTCTATGTGCTGAACTTCTGCATTTTACAGAAGACTCCCTCAAGCTTGGTTAAGATCTTATTAATAAATCTTTCCTTTTCTTTAAATTCTAATAAAGTCAGTAAGCAAATCAATCCACAGCAGGTTAGAAGCATTAAATTTGAATTTAGGAAGCTAGGGTTGCTAGATGTGACAGAAGGAAAGAATAGAAGAAATAAATTGGTACATTATAATAATAAGAGAAAAATAATACATATGATGCAAAGAAAAAATCCACAAGGTATCCTGAGAGTATGTGATACAGAACCATACAACCAAGTATATATCAATACTCTCCATGGATATACTATATTACAGCTCAAATAAACAGTATGCATAATGATGAATTTACATTCTGCTTACAAAGGATGAGATGTGCTCAATGTTTGTTTAAAAAATTATCCTAAATAGTTAAAAAAAATAAAGTGTTTATATTTAAAGTATTGTACTTTGATTCATATAGCTAGACAGCTAGTAAACTCACTTACGTTTGAATCTGAAAAGCACACTACTAGGCAAACCTGATAAATGAGATGTTACTATAGACAACAGAACGACTATTGGGGCTCAGGCCTCATAAGTAGTACCAGACAGTATACTAAGCATAATAATGTAAGTCTCTTCTTTCAAAAAGCTCACAACTCTACAGAAAATACCACCATAAATATCAATAAATTTTAATACTATTCGGTACTGTAATCGAGGTTAAGCAGAAGACAGGTAATGCTTTGTTTTCTCCTTTCATGGCATTACCAGCTACTGAAGTTCAATGCCTAGACACTTTAGTTCAGAAAGGGTTGCAAAGTGTGACTTTAAGAAGGCTGAAACAAAATAGTTGAGAAAAAATAGACCAAAAGCGAGACTCTGTAACATAGATTAAAAATAAGCATAAGAAGCTCCATCCCTCCTCCTTTCTACAAAAAAAAAAAAATAATGACAGCAGCAACAACTAACATCTACTGAGGGCTTACCACGTTCCAGGCTGTGCTCTAAGTGCCTAATGTATGTAAACTCAACCAATCCTCACAATGACCCCATGAGGGAAGTTCTCTTGTTATCCTAAATTAACAGACGATAAAACTGAGGCATGAAGACATTAAATTATTTGCCCAAAGTGATGCTGCTACGTGAAGAACTAAAACTGTGAACAGGAAGTCTGACTTCAGAGCCCATGATCTTAACTACTATGTACCTAAACATTAAAAACTTAATGATGCTACTGTGTTGCAGAAGGTAGAGTTCTCAAAGCATATCCTAGTGACTTTTCTTTAAAAAAGCTTTTATTAAAACTGTTTCAATAGTCCTTCAACACCAATTATTTTCCATTTTTGCTCATTTACTAATATATGCTTCTGATTTGGATCTATTTGCTCTGTATTCCTCAGGTGCTTTTTGTAAATACATCAAAATTTTCCCTATGACTCCTGCCATTAAAAACTCACTCAGACACTAAGGAAGTTTTTATACAAACTTTTTTTTTTCTTTTTTTTTCTTTTTTTTTTTTGAGACGGAGTCTTACTCTGTCGCCAGGCTGGAGTGCAGTGGCGCAATCTCGGCTCACTGCAACCTCCACCTGGGTTCAAGCGAATCTTCTGCCTCAGCCTCCCAAGTAGCTGGGACCACAGGCGCATGCCACCACGCCTGGCTAATTTTTGTATTTTTAGTACAGATGGGGTTTCACCATGGCCAGGATGGTCTCGATCTCTTGACCTCGTGATCCGCCAGCCTCGGACTCCTAAAGTGCTGGGATTATAGGCGTGAGCCACCGTGCCCCTATACAAACTTAAAAATTAGCTAAACAAATAGTAAATGAGGAGAATTCTCTTCATAGAAATTTTAATATATTTTAATCATATATAAACTATCAAAATATATATTTTCCTAGCGTTATTTCTGATAGGTATTGTTTAATACATAGTAGCTGGTATTTTAATTGTGAATATCCAACTATTATTCTGCCAATTAACATCACTTGTATTCTAACTAATATTAGACTCATCTCTCAACTGCCAACAATATTTCCCACAGGTGTAAGTGATCATTTAGAAACACATCCACCCTGAGGGGCTAGGAAACCCTTTTGTACATTGCAGCTATAAGCAGGCTTTACATAATCAACAAGATTTTGCCTATGACTCCTATTCACCTAAGTTGTGAAGATTAAGGATAAATAATATTGTTAGGAAAACTTAAAGATGGGCTTCTGTCACTTAAATGTCCAAAGTTAAGTTACATTTTCAGTATGTTTGCTGTTTGAAGCAAACTATACTGAAAATATAAAAATAATTCATTGAACTTACTGAAGGTCCTTCATAATAAGAAAATCTTAGCCCTGAAGATAAAAATTAACAAAGAACAACTTCCCTTCAACTCATGTTATGCCCCAGACCATTCTGCATGTACCTTAAAACACTTGGTTGTATTTAGCATAGGTCATTTGTTTGCATAGTTGTCTCATAGTTGGAATATAAACTACAAAAGGACACCAGCCAACTTGCTTTTAGTGTAATACCAGCACCTGCAAAGTCCTAGCAGGTGCCTAATAAATGTTTGTTGAATCCATATACAAGCATACACCTTTACTCCAAGGACCAGATTAAATCATTAAGCATGCCGCAGTTAAACAAACATTCCATGGTGAAGCTAGATCTACCAAACCCGGGACTCAACTCTCCAGAGACTTTCATTTTGGTCTTATTCTGACCCCTAAGTCCACGGAGGCATACCTACTGCAGATTGCTCTCATATAGCACAGACTACATCTCTGGGTTACTCTTCTAAGCCTAGAGCCTTTAACCTATAATAATAGCTAACAATCACTGATAGCACTCTGAGTGCCAGGTACAACACCAAACACATCATATCATGTGATCTTTGCAATAACCTAAGAGTAGTAGGTATTACTTCCATTTTACAAGTGAAATGCTGAGACCTTAAAGAGGTTATGAAGTGTTTAAAGTCCCAAGATCATAGGGCAGAGACAAGATTTGAGCCCAGTCTGTCAGACAATACAGTCCACATTCTCCACCACTGACATTCCTAAGTAGAAGATGTGATAATTAATTTTGGGTGCCAACTTCATTAGATTACGGAATACCTAAATAACTGGTAAAACACTACTTCTGCGTGTATCTGTGACGATGTTTCTGGAAGACATTGGTGTGTGAGTCAGTGGACTAGAGGGGAGGATCTGCTGCCCTGAATGTGGATGTGTACCCATTCAGTCGACTGGGGACCAGATGGAACAAAAAAGGTGGAGGAACGGTGATATTCTTCCCACTCTTCCATAGTCAGGACATCCTTCTTCTACTGACCTTGGATGTTAGAACTCCAGGGTCTTTGGCTTTTGGAACCAGGGACTCGCACAAGCAGCTTCCCAGGCTCTCGGGGCCTCGGCTTCCCTGGTTCACCATCAATTTCTCTGGTTCTCCAGCTTGCAAATGGCCTATTGTGGGACTTCTCAGCCTCCACAGTTGTGTTAGCCAATTCCCCTGCTAAACCCTTTATCATCCGTCTATCTAATCTATCTTATCTATCTATCTGTATATCTATCTATCTATCCATCCATAAATACATATTCTATTGTTTCTGTCTCTGGAGAACTCTGACTAGTACAGAAAGCTACTAGTAAACAAAGCTTTTCAAAGAAGCCTCTAAAGGTCCCTTAAGGTCCCTTTAGATGATTTTTAATGAGCTTTTGAAAAGCAATGTTTGTTTCCTTGTGGGAGTCTACCATTTTCAACTCTTAGATTCTCTGCCACACAGGGACTCACCAATATAGAATACAGTAACCAAAAGAAGCTACTCCGAGGTGACGGTAAAGGGTGAAAACATGCTCAAAGGAAAAGTCTGAACAGTCTAGAAATCTGGAGAGCACAACGCTAGAAAAAAAAATCAGACTAGTAGATGCACAATCTTATTGGATAAAAAATCAGACTACTAGATGCACAATCTTATTGGATAAAAAATCAGACTCGTAGATGCACAATCTTATTGCTTGATAACTAAAATCTTTATAGGGCTAAAAAAGTCTAGAGCACTTACAAGTATACACACCAAGTTCACTAAATGGGAGGTTCCCAGGCTGGACAGTGGCTCATGCCTGTAATCCCAGCACTTTGGGAGGCTGAGGTGATCAGATATGAGATCAGGAGTTTGAGACCAGCCTGGCCAACATGGTGAAACCCCATCTTTACTAAAAATACAAAAATTAGCCAGGTGTGGTGGCGCATGCCTGTAATCCCAACTACCCGGGAGGCCGAGGCAGAATTGCTTGAACCTGGGAAGTAGAGATAGCAGTGAGCTGAGATTGCGCCACTGCACTCCAGCCTGGGCGAGACTCCATCTGGAAAAAAATAAATAGGAAGTTTCTGAGGCAAAAAGCTGCCGCCAGAACATATGTGTCATGTAGATTTAATGCTAAAACTTTCATGAGAGCCAGTGGAAACAGGATAGCCTAAGGAATGAGACAGTCTCTCCCAAGTTTAAACCTCGGCTCTGCCAATCAATACATGACTTCAGGAAAGGTACTTATCAACTACTCTGAACCTCCGTTTCCAGTTATGTAAAATAGAAACAACACCTCCCCCCTTGCAACAAAATTAAGAGAAGTGTAGCTAATGTCTGCAACCATTAAGTTGACTACATCTATGTGGACTGGTAATGACCGAAAAAAGGTAAAGTTCTTTTTTAAAAAATGGTATTTTTAGTGACCTGTATGTTCAAAAACAGCAGCAGCCAAGAAACTGAACAATACTGGAGAGTTGTCCTGAAGTCCAGCTTCCCAGGCTGAACTGGACTGCCCACAAAGGAGACCTTACCCAGAGAGGTATATCTAAAAAACTGCTCTTCACCAAGGTGGGCTTCATGGGCAGGCAGCCAGTACATCTGCAAGAGTCATAGGCTAAAAAGGTCCAGAACCTTGTTCTGTGGTAATTATGTATAAATTCTTAATAATTGTATCTTTGAATTTGTGTATTGTACATCAAGTCCAACAAGATAACAGAGGTTGGCTTAGCACTGTGGTTCATGTGCAGTCCTGCCTCCAGCCACCCTACTCTGCTAGGGACAGAAACTGGGTTGCAGAGAGGAAATGGCCATCCCCATCCTGAGCTAGCAGTGAGATACCTAAAGTGGTACCCACTCCCAATTCAGCAACCAAGTGAATTCCGGCAGGATCGTTTGCAGATTGCTGCAGCCAGCTTGGGGTAAAAGGGGAAGTGACTTTCCTAGCTGGAACCCCCACATTTCATTTTGCTCTTGGCCCTGTAATTTATCTAGCCTGCCCGGACTCTGACTTTGTGATGGCAACGAAAACACTACCAGCAGGAGAGGGGTGATCACTATCTTTTAAAGTGTAAAGTCCATTGGGAAACTATTAGCTACTCCAGCTGAGATCAAACTGTTGCCTTTGCAGCACCACACTGAGATCAGTAATGTTAAGTCTCAATGACTAAGGAAGAGAAACTTTCTTCTAGAGTGGAACTCAACAAGTATGGAAATAGCACTTTCTTAAAAGAGCTGGCCTCTTCCTTCCTCCTTCACCCTGTGAGATACCATGTGATAGCTTCTTCCTCTGCCCCTTCCTTACTTAATTGGTCCTTCAAGAAATGTATTGAATGCAGACACTGCTCTAGATCCAGGTATACAAGGACGAACTATAAAGAGGAGAGTGAGTGAAACTGACCTGTAAGAATAACAATAGCTAATATTTGAGCACTTGCCAGCTGATACGTGCTGCCTAACGCACCAATGAGAAGGAGTCTCGTGACTCTTTCAAGGTTCCAGGTTCTTTTTTAAGTGCTTTAGGTATTTAATAATTTAATTCTTTTAATAAGCCCATGAAGGTAAGTTGTAATACTGTCCTATTTCACAGATAAGGAAATTGAAACATGCAGAATTTGAATAATCTGCAAATTCATCCAGGTACTAAGTGGTAAAGGCTGGTTTAAAACTTAGATAATTATAACACAGTATGATAAATGCTGAAACACAGGTTACAGGAATAGTACAAATGAGAAAAGTAAACCAAGCAGTTATGGGTAACATTAACAAATACTTTTAAAAGTCTTTTGTGAACTAGCCTGAAAACTTAACTGTCCATTATTTTTAACATTATTTGTAAAGGAAAACTCTACCTGTTTCAAAGAACTGAGTATAAAAGAACACTTTACCACCTAACTGCTTATTACAGACTAAGTTCAGTAGATATTAGTTTCCTCACTGGAGAAACAAAATAACTAGACTAGATAAGGACAGCAAGTACATGACATTTGTGTGGGCACTCCCCATTCCCTTAAAAGACATCAATAATTTATCATTACACTCCTTAATGCCGAGCTGAACCCAGAGTTGTGGGAATTCACATTGCTCTAAAGAGCCACTATTAATTTATAAAGTCAGCATGGAAATGGAAGCCAGGTATTATCCCTGAATTAGACAATCTCTACAGTCCCTATCTGACTCCAAAAATCTATGACTATGTATCAAAAAAACAAATCCTTTAAACCACAGAAAAAGAAATAATTTTTATTTTGTCAGGTGAGTGTAGCAATCATTGCTCATAAAATACAGACCTCTCATTGTTTACTTTCAAATCCTTGGAAATACACACAGAGAAATTAAACAAAGACACTGCCCCATCTTTAAAATTTCATAGACCATCTAGATAATAGCTCAAGTTCTGTGCTTTTTAGTAGAAACATCAAGAGCTATTATATGTGGTTTCCCAGTACATGTAAGTTTAAAACAACAAAGGATGAATGACTAAGGCAAATTTGTTGTCCAAATGAAACGAGTTAACATTATTAAACTGAATTACTTACTATCAAGGCAACAAATGTGATCATGTCATAATGTCTCACAAAGCCACTCTGGAGATGGCTGAAAAAGTACATCCTTTTCTTTAACACACAGCTTTTACATGGGATTGTACACTCTACTAACACTCTTATAGGAGAAAAAGAAGCATCGTACAATTATATAATCAGGCCAAAATTGACTTTTTTCAGGTGAGTTTGCCTATACCAGGTTATTAAACAAATGTTTCAGTCAGTGATGCATCTAACAGAAAGCTAATTTTTCCTTGAAGCAGGAGTCAAGGGGAGACTTCCTAGAACTAAACCACCATCAGCAATATTGTGTCAAAAGATTACACAGCATGTTATCCAACCAGTCAATCCTCTTTATCTGCTAAATATAATCTAACACCTAGAATATCAGCCCCACATTGTTATCTGCCTAATCAAACATTTCTGCTTGATTTCGAATTTGTTCAAAATTAAACCTGATCTTGCCCATCACAAGCTTACTCTTCAAATTTCCTCACTGATTTTATTGGCACTTCCTGCCTTCTCATCACTCTAGCCTTTGATGACTCCATCATCACATGCCTGGATTATGAAAATGAGCTTAACTGGTCTCCTAATTTCAAATAACCTCCCCTTCAGTCAATCTTCTTTTTCTAAGACTGTAAGAATTTACTCAAAAAGCACTGCTTTTATTTTGTTGTCTTCTCTCTCAGAATGAACAACGGCAACACATGAGATCATAGAACAGAAGAAACATTCGCTTATTAATCAAGAAGCTTGGGTTCCAGCCCCAATTCCTCCACTAACTAATTTGAGCAACTCAATTTGGTTTCCTTACCTGAAAACTAGTCCTGGATTAAAAGAGCTCTGGAATTCCTTCCATTGAACAATAACAAATCTCTCATCCTGGAATTCATGGCCCACCAAAATTTAGTTAATCAGACTCACCTAACAGCATCCCCCTAAGCATATTCTCCTACTGTCCACTACTGTTTGCATGCTCCTGAACAGGTCAGTTACCATACCGCTCTAATAACTAGTTCTTCTTACAAAATTAACTCACCTTCCTTTCTTACCTAAACTGTTCTCAAACAGAAGGGTTAACAAGGGACTCCTTTCCTGTCTTTTTCTGACATTTTTTAATTCTCTACACTCAATATGTATTTTGTATGCAGGAATTGTTCAGAGAAAATAAACTTTTCAAACCAGAACTACAAAAATTATCTCAATACATGAAGCCTAACCCATTAACTCTCAATAAGATATCCTATTTTTCTTCCTAGAGATTTTATTTGCTATACCCAGTTTGATATTAACTTTAAAATTTAACCTATATAAACTGTGGCTCTAATGTAAAGACTCGATACTTAATAAACTGATTTTATTTTGGTTCTTTTAAGATCATGATCTAATTTATTAATGGTAAACTGAAGTGGATATTACATATAGCTAATATGGTTATAAGAAATTGCTTAATCTTAGTACATTAACACACTTATTCCATTTCCTAGAAACCCAATTTTTCAAACCAAAAATGCACTATTTTAAGAGCAGCTAGTTAGTTCCAGTACTACCAATTCAGTAATTTTATAAGTTAAATTATGTTTGTGAAATGATTGGAGAACCCCCAATTACCATCTACAGCACTGCATTAGTAAGAAAGTGGCAAGTGATCAAAAAAGCAAATTGAGGGGAGCCCCAAACACATTTTCCTTTCCCACAGCCATCATTCAGCTTACAGAAAGAAGAAATGAATGATCCAGAGATACTGTCCTATTCTCCAGAATCTTCAGTGACTTGATTTCAATATAAAACAGAACATACTCCAATTTAAAAAAAAAGTAGCTGGGCGCAGTGGCTCACACCTGTAATCCCAACACTTTGGGAGGCTGAGGTGGGCAGATCATGGGATCAAGAGATCGAGACTATCCTGGCTAAAAGATGAAACTTCATCTCTACTAAAAATACAAAAAAATTAGCATGCCTGTATTACCAGTTACTCCGGAGGCTGAGACAGGAGAATCACTTGAATCCAGAAGGCAGAGATTATAGTCAGCCACGATCCCACCACTGCACTTCAGCCTGGGGCGACACAGCAAGACTCCGTCAAAAAAAAAAAAAAAAAGAAAGAAAGAAAAAAAAAAATAATGCCTCATGCATCCAAAAAAGGGCATAGAATTTGCTATCAAAAGGTCTGTGCCAAGCCCAACTTAATAACTCCTAGTCATGTCTCAGAGCCTCTTATCCTCAGATTCCTTAACAACAAAATGGGAAATAATCATAACACCAGCCTTGTCTACTGCATAAGATCATTGACGGGTAGAGAGAGAGGAAAAAGAAGATGGTGCAGTAGGAGCAACTCAGGATTGCAGCTCTCACTGAAGACGCAGAGGGTGAGTGCAAGCCGCATTTCCAGATGGATCTTTGTTGCCCACAGAACGGGGAAATTCCCAGGGGTAGGAGAGACACGGGACGCCCGCACAGCTGTTTCAGCTGGCGCAGCCATTTCAGTGAGTACCACAGCACAGTGGCACTCCACACAAAATGCACTGGTCTGGGTGCCCTGTTAAACCGGCAATCTGAGATTTGGGAGGGCAGATTAGCATATCCATCTGATTAAACAGGACTGGGACAGTGAGCCAGACCAGGAGATTCCCAGGAAGCGACGTTTGAGCTGGTGCAGTGGGTCGCTGCATGGGAAATCACACAGATCCCGGTGCCCTATCAGCAGGCGAGTGAAACACCTGGGAGAGAGTCAACCGTTCAACTTAAAAAAAAAAAAGAAAAAAAGGGGCTCGGAGGCAGGGAGCCAGGTGATCAGGCACAGTGGGTCCCAACCCCACAGGGACAAACAAAACAGCGATTCAAAATGCTCGGGGTTGAGAGTTTCACTGCGGGCACAGCTGAACCCAGGACAGTGCAGGTCAGTGGGGGAGGGGCGTCTGCCATTACCGAGGCATTCCGCCCCTACTGAGGTACACTCCCATTGCTGATGCAGCCTGCCGTTGCTGAGGCAACCCTCCATAACAGAGAGACTCCGCCAACAGGGCAGAGCCCATGACAGCAGGGTGGAGCCCACGGCAACAGGGTGGAGCCCACGGCAACAGGGCGGAGCCCAAGACATTGGGGCGGAGCCCACAGCAACAGGACAGAGCCCACAACAGCAGGGCAAACCCCACGGCAACAGGGTGGACCCCACGGCAGCAGGGCGGAGCCTCAGCAGGCAAATAGTGACTAGACTGCCTCCTAGCTGGGCAGGACAGTACAACAGATACTCTGTCTCAGGGAGTTAGGGCTTTCTTTATGAGTATCTGAGGGAAAAAAAGGGTTTTATGAGTTATGCTGCAGCAGACTTAAACGTACTTGCCTAACAGCCCTGAATGATCAATGGAGCTCACAGCTCAGCACTTGAGCTCCTATAAAGTACAGACCGCCTCTCAAGCAGCTCTCTGACCCCTGTATATCCAAAGAGTCACCTCAAAAGGGACTGATCAGACTGACATTTGGCAGGCATCATTCTGGGACAAAGACAGCAGAAGAAGAAACTGGTAGCATCCCTCACTGTTCCGCAGCTGCTACAGGTATACCCCAGACAAACAGGGCCTGGAGTGGACCTCAGCAGTCATACAGCAGAGGGGCTAGACCGTTAGAAGGAAAACTAAGTAACAGAAATACTTCATCAACAATCTGGGCGTCCACTCAGAGACCCAATCGAAAAGTCAGCAACTACTCAGACGACAGGTGGACAAACCCACAAAGATGGGAAGAAACCAGCACAAAAAGGAGGAAAACACCCGAAACCACAACACCTCACCTCCTACAAAGGAACAAAACACCTCACCAGCAAGGGAACAAAGCTGGACGGAGAATGAGTGTGATGAAATGATGGAATCAGACTTCAGAAGGTGGGTAATGAGAAACTTCTGTGAGCTAAAAGAACATGTTCTAAATCAATGCAAAGAAACTAAGAACCTAGAAAAAAGATTCGAGGAAATGATAACAAGAATGGACAACTTAGGAATATGAATAAATTGAAGGAGCTGAAAAACACAACACGAGAACTTCACGAAGCATGCACAAGTTTAAACAGCCGAACTGACCAAGCAGAAGAAAGAATATCAGAAGTCGAAGATCAACTCAATGAAATAAAACGAGAAACCAAGATTAGAGAAAAAAGCGCAGAAAGGAATGAACAAAGTCTCCAAGAAATGTGGGACTATGTGAAGAGACCCAACCTACGTTTGATAGGTGTACCAGAAAGTGATGAAGAGAATGAATCCAAGCTGGAAAATACTCTTCAGGATATTATCCAGAAAAATTTCCCCAACCTAGCAAGGCAGGCCAATATTCAAGTCCAGGAAATATAGAAAACACCACAAAGATATTCCGCAAGAAGAGCAACCCCAAGGCACATAATCATCAGATTCACCAGGGTTGAAATGAAGGAGAAAATACTAAGGGCAGCCAGAGAGAAAGATCGGGTCACCCACAAAGGGAAGCCAATCAGATTCACAGCAGATCTCTCAGCAGAAACTCTACAAGCCAGAAGAGAGTGGGGGCCAATATTCAACATCCTTAAAGAAAAGAACTTTCAACCCAGACTTTCATATCCAGCCAAACTGAGATTCATAAGTGAAGGAAAAATAAAATCCTTTGCCAACAAGCAAGTACTCAGATTTTGTCACCACCAGGCCTGCTTTACAAGAGCTCCTGAAAGAGGCACTACACATAGAAAGGAACAACCAGTATTAGCCGTTCCAAAAACATACCAAATGCTAAAGAGCATCAACAAAATGAAGAATCTGCATCAACTAACAGGCAAAACAACCAGCTAGCATAAAAATGGCAGTATCAAATTCACATATAACAATATTAACCCTAAGTGTAAATGGGCTAAATGCACCAAAAGACACAGACTGGCAAATTGGATAAAAAACCAAAACCCATCAGTGTGCTGTATCCAGGAAACCCATCTCACATGCAAGGATACACAAAGGCTCAAAATAAAGGGATGGAGGAAGATTTACCAAGCAAATGGAGAGCAAAAAAATTCAAGAGTTGCAATTCTCATCTCTGATAAAATAGACTTTAAAGCAACAAAGATCAAAGGAGACAAAGAAGGACATTACTTAATGGTAAAAGGATCAATACAACAAGAAGAGCTAACGATCCTAAATATATACACACCCAATACAGGAGCACCCAGATATATAAGGCAAGTTCTTAACAACTTACAAAGAGACTTAGACTCCCACACAATAATAGTGGGAGACTTTAACACTCCACTGTCAATAGCAGACAGATCAACCAGACAGAAAATTAACAAGGATATCCAGGGCTTGAACTCAGACCTGGAACAAACAAACCTGATAGACATTTACAGAACTCTCCACCCCATATCCACAGAATATACATTCTTCTCAGCATCACGTCACACCTACTCGAAAATTGACCACATAATTGGAAGTAAAGCACTCCTCAGCAAATGCAAAACAACTGAAATCATAACAAACAGTCTCTCAGACCACACTGCAATCAAGTTAGAACTCAGAAATCAGAAACTAACTCAGAACCGCACAGCTTCATGGAAACTGAACAACTGGCTCTTGAATGTTGACTGGATAAACAATGAAATGAAGGCAGAAATAAAGAAGTTCTTCGAAACCAATGAGAATGAAGACACAACATACCAGAATCTCTGGGACACATTTAAAGCAGTCTCCAGAGGAAAATATATAGCAATAAGTGCCCATCTGAGAAGAGTGGAGAGATCCAAAATTGACACCCTATCATCAAAATTGAAAGAGCTAGAGGAGCAAGATCAAAAAAACTCAAAACCTAGCAGAAGACAAGAAATAACTAAGATCAGAGCAGAACTGAAGGAGATAGAGACACGAAAAACCCTTCAAAAAATCAATATATCCAAGAGATGGTTTTTTGAAAAGATCAACAAAATAGACAGAACACTAGCCAGACTGATAAAAAAGAAAAGAGAGAACAACCAAATAGATGCGATAAAAAATGATAAAGGGGAAACCACCACAGATTCCACAGAAATTCAAACCATCATCAGAGAACATTACCAACAACTCTATGCACATACTCTAGTAAACCTGGAAGAAATGGATAAATTCCTGGACACCTGTGTCCTCCCAAGCCTAAACCAGGAGGAAGCCAAAACTATGAATAGACCAATAACAAGGTCTGAAGTCGAGGCAGCAATCAAGAGCCTACCACACAAAAAAAGCCCTGGTCCAGATGGGTTCACAGCCAAATTCTACCAGACACACAAAGAGGAACTGGTACCATTCCTTCTGAAACTATTCCAAATAATCCAAAAAGAGGGAATCCTTCCCAAATCATTTTATGAGACCAAAATCATCCTGATACCAAAACCCGGCAGAGACTCAACAAGAAAACAAAACTTCAGGCCAATATCCATGATGAACATAGATGCAAAAATCTTCAATAAAATACTGGCAACCCGATTGCAACAGCACATCA
Source organism: Saguinus oedipus (assembly GCA_031835075.1). Lineage (NCBI taxonomy): Eukaryota > Metazoa > Chordata > Mammalia > Primates > Cebidae > Saguinus > Saguinus oedipus. The sequence goes on along the minus strand of CM063177.1, from coordinate 6,014,186 downwards.
AAAAACTTATCCACCATGATCAAGTAGGATTCATCCCGGGGATGCAAGGCTGGTTCAACATACGCAAGTCTATCAACGTAATTCACCACATAAACGGAACCAAAAACAAAAACCACATGATTATCTCAATTGACGCAGAGAAGGCATTTGACAAAATTCAACAGCCCTTTATGCTAAAAACCCTCAATAAACTCGGTATTGACAGAACGTATCTCAAAGTAATAAAAGCTATTTACGACAAACCAACAGCTAATATCATACCAAATGGGCAAAAACTGGAAGCATTCCCTTTGAAATCCGGCACTAGACAAGGATGCCCTCTCTCACCACTCCTATTCAATATAGTACTGTAAGTTCTAGCCAGAGCAATGAGGCAAGAAAAAGAAATAAAGGGTATTCAAATAGGAAAGGTGGAAGCCAAATTGTCTCTATTCGCAGCCAACATGATAGTATACCTAGAAGACCCCATTGTCTCAGCCCAAAAACTCCTGAAACTGATAAGCAACTTCAGCAAAGTCTCAAGATATAAAATCAATGTGCAAAAATCACAAGCATTCCTATACACCAATAACAGACTTAAAAAGAGCCAAATCAAGAACGAACTGCCATTCACAATTGCTACAAAAAGAATAAAATACCTAAGAATACAACTTACAAGGAACGTAAGGGACCTCTTCAAGGAAAACTACAAACCACTGCTCAATGAAATAGAGGACACAAACAGATGGAGAAACATGTCATGTTCATGGTTAGGAAGAATCAATATCATGAATATGGCTATACTGCCCAAAGTAATTTACAGAATCAACGCTATCCCCATCAAGCTACCACTGACTTTCTTCACAGAACTGGAAAAAACCACCATGAACTTCATATGGAACCAAAAAAGAGCCCGCATAGCCAAGTCAATTTTAAGCAAAAAAAAACACAGCAGGAGGCATCACACTACCAGACTTCAAACTATACTACAAGGCTACAGTAATCAAAACTGTACTGGTACCAAAACAGAGATATAGACCAATGGAACAGAACAGAGGCATTGGAGGCAACACAACATATCTACAACCATATAATCTTTGATAAACCTGACCAAAGAAAAGCAATGGGGAAACGATTCCCTGTTTAATAAATGGTGCTGGGAAAACTGGCTAGCCATGTGCAGAAAGCAAAAACTGAACCCCTTCCTGACACCTTACACTAAAATTAACTCCAGATGGATTAAAGACTTAAACATAAGACCTGGCACTATAAAAACCCTAGAAGAAAATCTAGGCAAAACCATTCAGGACATAGGAGTAGGCAAGGACTTCATGACCAAAACACCAAAAGTATTGGCAACAAAAGCCAAAATAGACAAATGGGACCTAATCAAACTCCACAGCTTTTGCACAGCAAAAGAAACAGTCACTGGAATGAATCAGCAACCAACAGAATGGGAAAAAATCTTTGCAGTTTACCCATCTGACAAAGGGCTGATATCCAGAATTTACAAAGAACTCAAACAGATTTACAGGAAAAAAACAAACAAGCCCATTCAAAAATGGGCAAAGGATATGAACAGACAATTTACAAAAGAAGACATACATGAGGGCAACAAACATATGAAAAAATGCTCATCATCACTGGTCATTAGAGAGATGCAAATCAAAACCACATTGAGATACCATCTCACGCCAGTTAGAATGGCGATCATTAAAAAATCTGGAGACAACAGATGCTGGAGAGGATGTGGAGAAATAGGAACACTTTTACACTGCTGGTGGGAGTGTAAATTAGTTCAACCATTGTGGAAGACAGTGTGGTGATTCCTCAAGGTCTTCGAAATAGAAATTCCATTTGACCCAGCAATCCCATTACTGGGTATATATCCAAAGGACTATAAATCGTTCTACTATAAGGACACATGCACATGAATGTTCATTGCAGCACTGTTTACAATAGCAAAGACCTAGAACCAACCCAAAAGTCCATCGATGATAGACTGGACTGGGAAAATGTGGCACATATACACCATGGAATATTATGCAGCAATCAAAAATCATGAGTTCGTGTCCTTTGTAGGGACATGGATGAATCTGGAGAACATCATTCACAGCAAACTGACACAAGAACAGAAAATGAAATACCACATGTTCTCACTCATAGGCGGGTGATGAAAAATGAGAATACATGGACACAAGGAAGGGAGTACTACACACTGGGGTCATCAGGGGAATAGGGGAGGGACAGTAGAGGGGGGAGCTGGGGAAGGATAGCCTAAGGAGAAATGCCAAATGTGGGTGAAGGGGAGGAAGTCGGCAAAACACACTGCCATGTGTGTACCTGTGCAACTATCTTGCATGTTCTGCACATGTACCCCCAAACCTAAAATGCAATAAAAAAAAAAAGATCATTGAGAAGTAAATGATGTAATAAGTTAAAATGTTTTGAAAACTTCAAAATTCTTCACAAATATCAATTAAGGTATTAAGTAATTCCTAAGTCAAATGCTCACCAATTTTAAGTATTCATCTATTACCAAATAAATTCACCTGGTAGGAAAACTACAGTGATGAAAATTAGAAAGGAAAGAATTATCCTCAATAATGTCAATTTTCTAAGTCTGGGTTTTTATACATGGTGTTTTTTTAAAGTAGGACACACAAAACTCTACAGAAACAATTTCAGTCAATTAAAAGTGTCTGAACACCTACACCTTTTCTTAAAGATCTCCAGGGAGAGAAATCCCACAGCTCACTTGGCATTTTTCACTCTGGATCTGAACAACTCAAAGTATAAACAAGGAGCTCTCATCCCTTTCATCTGATATAAAGAAAAGAAAATGTGGCCAGTTGTTTTAAATGGAATAACTCTAGATATAAAATTCTATTCTGCAACAAGTTTTATGTTAGGTAAAGACAAAATATCCAAAGTGTAACGGACCTAAGCTTTTTCTCTATTATTCACATATCCTCCTTAAAGGGCAAAAACATCTATTGCCTGGCCCACTTCTCACCAAAAAAAAGCCTCTCCAGTTTCCCAGTTTTCATAATGGAATGCTAACTTTGAACTTGTGAATCCGAAATGTAAAACATATGGCCTCCTCTTCTTTCCTTACCACAGAACATCAGCACTTCATGCACTTGTCAAATGTTAACGTTAAACTCGACAAAAGCAAATACTGAGACAACTGATACAAGAGGTAATTTAAGGGCCTTTTAACTATTTTTGCCATGATCCATCCTAGTGTTCTAGGAAGAGCTAAGAACCGTATTAACTTCACTGCTCATAAAAATGTATTGACGACCTGACTGTTGGAAGTTATGCCTTCGGTGCTCACTAAGGGCCAATATAAGAAATGAGTAATTAAAATAAAATTTTTATTCTGGTTTCCAACACTGTCCAATAGGCTTTTCAATACATCTTTTAAATATCCTTTTATAGTACTTGCTGTCTGTGGCATTTCATTGACAATTCATACATTATAATTTATTGAAATTCTTATTGGTTGTCTATCACCTACCCTGGATAGTATCCTCAAAAGCAGGAAGGTCTTGTTAACATTATTTCTCAAATGCTGAGCAAAGGGCCTACACATAATAAAGCTCAATAATCATTTGCTTAAGAATAAATCATGTATTATAATTTGTTTCCAAGATATACATTCAGTCCAAAACAGAAAATAATCTCCTTACAATAAACCACAACTTCCTCATTATTCATTAAAATCAAACATAAAGTTAAGTGATGATATGTTGAGATTATGGATAGTTATTTTTATTTTCTAGCATTAGAGAATATTAGTTGTGCTTCTACACACCAATAAGCCTAAAATAAATCAATTCCTTATGTAAACAAAATCTAGTAGACTATCATAATTCACCCAAGAAAAATGAATCTCCTTCTGTAGAATAGTTAAACTTTGGAAACTTAAAGCCTACTGCCTTTTGCCCCTTTCGTCCAAGATTTCAGATAACTTTCCTGTTTCTTCCTGCTGAGAACAACTGCCTTGAGAATTAGACTCTATCCTTCTAAACCTGCTGGGTGCTTAGATAAAGATAAGAAGAAACGGAGGAGCCAAGAGTGACAATGATCTCCCACCCTGTAGAGGATACACCTGCCACTCCAGTGCTCACTGAGTGTTTGCCATGGCCCTGCTCTAATTCCAAATCCAGTTTTAGTTCATAGCTGGCAAAGCAATTGTCCTTGAAAAGCAAGCTTGTCCTTCCATCCTATGACAGACATACATGCACATGCACACACACACACAGACACACAAAAATTCTATTAATATATGAAACAATACTTACTGCAATCCAAGGTGCTTTGATCCCATAAGCAGTCTAAGCATTCAATGAAGAGAACACCTATAAAGAAATTCCTTTACATGTGTCTATCAAGATAAACTCCCCCACTCAATTTAAGCATTTGGGTTGTACTCTAGATAGGTTTCATTTTCCCAGAATCATAGTGTTTGAAAAGTATACATCTTTCTGGCCTAATATGGACAATGCCGAATTGCAAAAGAACATGTAAATGAAGAGACGAATCTGACACCTGGAAATATTCACTCTGGTGCCCAGATTCAAGGAGCCTCAAGCAGTGAATAATTGCTTAACACCAACCACAGAATGCTGAAGTAAACCAGTGAGAATGAAAACAGTGGATGCTTTTCATCCCTTTGTTGAGTACTTGAAACCAGAGCTATTATTCATATGATACTGAATAGAAACACTCTTCCAGCATTGCTGTGTATAAACATGTTGACTATCCATAAAGCAATTTTTAAAGACCATGTTTTAGAAACATATCCACCAATTATGATTCTGGATTTATATTAACTCAAAAAAGAAGCGTCTTATTTTAAAATATCCCTTCTTTTTTCAGCATCAAAAAAATTTTCTTTCTGAATCCTTCAGCTCAAATTACAGTACAATGTAAAAACAAAATTCTTAGTATATTAGTAAAAGTAAACGTTAAGATACAGAAGGACCCTGTTTCTCTCCTTGTCACAATAAGGACCAAGTCCTTAGTTCAGCATTCAAGAATCCACATTTCAATTTCTGCCTTCTAGCTCAACTCCGTTGATCCCAACATTTGTTCATTCATTTTGGCAAAAAGAAAAAAAATGGCACTACCACAATAAACAAGGGTACAATGATCCCAGTCCTAAAAACCTCACATTCAAGTGTCCTCCAGACAAACCAATCAATTAATGTGCCCCCCAAACACTTATTCAACAAATATTTAATGGATAGATTAAATACTGGGCAGTTTCAGACACTAGGGATATAGCAGTAAACAAAGGGACAAGATTTTTTGCCTTTACAAAGGTCACTACCTGGTGAATGAAAGAATATGTGTCCTTTGTACTTTTATGCTTTGTTCATGCCATTTCCCTCTCTCCTCCATGCCGCCTCTATACTTTCCCTTCTCCATAGTATCCTTCTTACCATATTATACTGGTGCTATAGTTCAGACAACATGTTAGACCTTAACTAGACTTCTGATGAAGACACTGAGACTCAAGCAGGAGTTAAATCTGGCATGTGTGTAGGCATGGGTTTGAGGGAGGTGGAGAGCCAGCAAAGTGTAGAAAATCAAGGAGGATTAAGAGATTCTGGGCAGGTTTCTAAGGCCAAGGCAAGGAGCCAATACAGGAAATCAGTGACTGGATTTGAGGTATCGTTGAGAATTTCATCACACAAGTAAGACAGAAGGCCAGTTATCAGACTGGGGCACAAAGTTAATACAGAATCGGTAGCAATGGTGCTTGATATCAAGAAAGCAGCTCCTAATTATAGCTATTAAAACTCCCCTAAAGACAAAGCTGGCCCCTCTAGCCTAGGTTGAGCCTTTAAGCAGGAGTCAAACATTCCCAGCAATGGAATTAAAAGAAATTCAGGGGCCCAGAATCAGAAACCTTATTATACCGAGCCCCCAGATTATTTGAGTAAATAAAAAATGTCTTTACAATTGTAGTAACCAATGATTCTGATTTCCCTTCTCTTGCCTGCTCAGGAGGCAGAGAAGATGGGCCTGAGAAGTTATACCCCGACAGTGAAGATGTTACTAATGATAATGTTGTCATGATAAAAATAATAGTAGAAAAGTTAATGGCAATAACGGTAATAATCGTAATGCCTCTTTATATTTATCAATCGCTTACCACCGTAAAAATTCTTCTGAGGCCAGGCACAGTGGCTCACACCTGTAATCCCAGCACTTTGGGAGGCCGAGGCGGGTGGATCACGAGGTCAGGAGATGGAGACTATCCTGGCCAACATGGTGAAACCCCGTCTCTACTAAAAATACAAAATTTAGCTGGGTGTGGTGGCACATGCCTGTAATTGCAGCTACTCGGGAGGCTGAGGAAGGAGAATTTCTTGAACCAGGGAGTCAGAGGTTGCGGTGAGCTGAGACTGCACTACTGCACTCCAGTCCGGTGACAGCACGAGACCCCGTCTCAAAAAAACAAAAAAAAAAAAGTTTGAATCCAGAATCTCATTTCATTGTCATAAAATCCTATGAGAAAGCAAGGCAAGAACCATCACTTTCCTAATGACATCGCGACATTAGTTGCATCATTTCCATTACATTATGGCAAAAGGGGCATTTGTAGGATAACCATCATTTATTTATAACTTTGTGGCTTAAAGAAATGTGACTCAGGCAGCAACTAGATCCCTCAGAAATAAGGGTATCTCTTTGAGTTACAAATCCAATGCTGAACAAGAGACCCTGGACAGGGCCACAGCAGGAAGAAACGCACCACCCCACCACCCCTGCCCCCTGCAACATGCCAAAGTAATTTTGCTTTGTTGAGAAACATGTATGTGTCTCTGAAACATATCCAGAAAATTCCTAGATGTTTCTTGTTATTTTTAAAAATAAAGTAAAAATTAAATAAAATTGTAAGAATGCTACCAGTCATGCATCATAACCACAGAAATCAAAGCCGGTATGAAAATGGAAGATCTCGGGCTGAGCGCGGTGGCTCATGCCTGTAATCCCAGCACTTTGGGAGGCCGAAGCGGGTGGATCACGAGGTCAAGAGATCGAGACCATCCCAGTCAACATGGTGAAACCCCGTCTCTACTAAAAATACAAAAAATTAGCTGGGCATGGTGGCGCATGCCTGTAATCCCAGCTATTCGGGAGGCTGAGGCAGGAGAATTGCCTGAACCCAGGAGGCGGACGTTGCGGTGAGCCTAGATCGCACCATTGCACTCCAGCCTGGATAACGAGAGCGAAACTCTGTCTCAAAAAAAAAAAAAGAAAAAAGAAAATGGAAGATCTCTAAAAGTGAAGCTCTGTGGAAGGACAAGGTCTTTGTCTCTTTTTCAGAATTCCTTTTGGTCTCCTCCATAGCTCCAACTACATTTCAGACTGGACAAATTGTAAGACCTGTAAATGCTATTGCTGTTACCAGTATTAGGGTAAGGCATACCTGATATTATACTATACATCCAGGTACAAAAACGTAAGTCCCATCAGATTCAGTGGATATACATTTCCATTTGAGGGAGACCTTGGATGTTCATTTCCATTTTATGGATGTTACAAAGATAACACGTACTAACACTATTTAATTCATGTTCATCTTTTGATCATTTCTATTGATCAAAATAATGACATACAGTGCATGAACTCTACCACTTTGATCTCATTCAAATCTGCCCATTTCCTCTCTCATGTTCACTCCAGAAGCTCTGTTTATATTCAAGAATATGGTGTTAAATAAATTCCACTCCTGAATTTTTTGAGTAATTTGATGCTTTCATACAACCAATAAACTATATTTTTAAAAAAACAAATTTAAATAAAATCATGTGAACATTAAGTAACAAAGAGGGCAATTACTGTTTCCACAGGGTCACTCATGCAAGAAAAGGGACAGCTGGACATTTCATCCTAGACCTGAGGAGGTGAGAGAAAGGCCAGAGCCAATGGTTCACCCGCCAGGCCGCCATCTGGCTGGGGACCAAACAGAACAACAGAGCCTGGCAAAAGAGTCACTGTGTTGTACCTCCAACTGGGCATGGGCTTTTTCCCAATGGACACTCTTCGGGTTCACAGTTTCACACCATTCTCCTTGGCATGAATTCTCTCTGTGCCAGGGAAAGTGAAGGGAAGATTCTGTCACATTAAGTGTTGGCCTGACCTCAATTAAGACACTTGTTCCATTTGGGAAAAAAAAAAAAGAGTTTAAATGACTCCTGTTCTATAACTTCCAGAGTCCAGAACCCAAACCAAAACTGTAAACAGAGGAAGGAAAAGATGGAGCTGGCAGGAGTTATGAGCTTGGCAGGAAAGGGGAAAGCAGGGATGGAAATCTTGAATCTCTTCACACCACACCATTTTAAATTTGAAATACAGTGGGAAAAACAAGAAAAATGAGTCACATAATAACATATTCCTGTTTCATTTAGTAGCAATCTGAGGATTTCATAGTTGGCATGGCCTGAAAGCGAGTAAGGAGTAAGTGGATCGGTATTCATCCTTCGACCCTGTGCAAACAGAGCAACAGTCACATATGCTACCAGACATAGAAGATCCAGAGAACTCTCAAAGCTTTTTCCATACCTGGAAATTCTTTTTCCTTTCTTTGAACACCCAACTTCGTGTGTTCCAAGTAAATGCTCTAAAATGTGATTGCACTAAAAATGTGAATGACATTTGTGAAAGAAACAAACAACAGTCTCTACAATATTAGCTTACAAAATTAGAAAAACAACATTAGCTCTCTTTTTCCACCAAGCGTTAGATACAGGAATGTAGGCTGGCTAAGCAATGTGTACTGTGATGTTGTGATATGACAAGGCCAGCACAATCATTAAGCTCCCTGGGCATTTCTGCCACCTGGTTACTTTCTACTCTACCTCTCCAAGGTATAAAGGGAAGCAGTGCTGCTTCCCCTCTGAAGCCTAAGCCCTGTAACTGCAAATCAAAATACCACCTTGGCCTAATGGACACATACCCAGAACGCTGTCCAGTGGTCCGATCAGTTTGATCCTAGTGGTTAGAGATGTCAGGAGAGAAGCTGAACAGAGATTACCTCTATCAAAGGGGCATACTCAGCTAGAGGCACACTTTCAGAGCCTCTGCAAAGTCTACCAGCCAATTCCTTCTGTTTTCAAGCTGCTGGAAAATCAAGTCCTTCTCCTTGACACTTAGAAGTGTTCATCTCAGACCCACCTGAAGCAGTGGTCTCTTACTATCGGTTTCCTCCTCGGCAAATCCTTAAACTGGTCTCTCTATCCTAAGTACCCAAACCCACACCTCTACTCCAAAATTTAGCTTTCTCTCCACCCTCCTCCCTTCCTGTCTGACACCGTTCAAAAGTCTTCCCCCAATGATTCCTCCCTGCCCCTACGTTAACTCTTTACTATGCAGAATTGTACACTTTCCAAAACTCATTTGTATTTTGATTGCTCCTTCCCCAGCTAGATAGGATTACTCTTGTATCTTCCTACAATTCTGAAGCAGCTCTAATCACATCTTCCCTCGTATAAAGATATAACAGCATTTTTACTTGGTAATAGTTGTAGTCTGACTCAATTTACTAAACTGTTGATTGATTTATTCACTCTTCTATGGAGCTCTTCCTGTAACCAGTTACTTGGGAAAAAATGTTGCCAAATATTCAGTCTGGGAGCAAGTAACAGATAAAACTGTAGAGCCTACAAAGAAATTAAATATCATGAGTTTGACAACATTAGCAAAGCAGTCTAACCAACAGGGTTTTACCAGAAAGAGAAAACAATGAAATAAATGGATGTATTTGTTCTTCTTTGTCTTAAATTATATGCTCTGTCAAGAAATTCAAATCGAATTTGGGACAGAAAAATATAAGTAAATTTGCACTATCAAACCAAAAACAAATGAAAAAGTATTTCTTTATTCTTGCATTCCAGAACTGAATAAATGAACACAATAAGAAAACTATGGTTGCATACTGGCGGAACAAACTTTAAAGGCTCCATATGGTTAACTTCGATGCATTTTTTCATAAGCATGCAACCAGTATTAAAAAGCATGGTTCATCTATTAGAATTCACCCAATCAACAACTGTTTAGGGCACTATGTTAAATACTAGCACAGTTCCTTCATATATTTTACCCTACATTTTTTGAAGAAATCATACACCAGTGTCCTGAGAGCCTTCACTTTCATAGACATTCATTTAGTTCACTATCTCTTATTTACATAAGAAAAAATGTGGAACATGGCAGATCTATATTTTAAAACACATACTTATATCTTCAGAAAAAGATACATTCAAATCCCTAAACTACAGGACTAGTAGAACTTATAAGAGTGCACTTAAAATGTATTTTCTTTTATTTCTCTATGATAAGAATATAATTCAGAAAATAGCATTGACTAGTCTTGGGAGACCAGAGTCTACAGTCATCGTAATAACATCATTTTAGTCTTTTGGAAAATAAAAGCCTTTCAGTTGAATCATCTTGAAATACAAATTATGTATTACCCAATCTACCCCCTTTGAATGCCATTCATATTAGATTTCATCCATAAGCTCCAAGTGGATAATTATCATATCTCATACATTTTATGTCCTTAATAACTGTAATAGAAACCTAATAATATTTATTAAATCAGGCTACAAAATGAAGAGATTCAATAAAATAATTTCTAAAATTGTTTCCATTTTTAAATCCCCTCAAAACAACGATGTAGAGTGAAATGTTCTTGACAAGAAACTTGGTGGAAACTGATCCTATCCAAAATTAAAATTTCCTTCAGATTGCATATCAATAATAAAGAGATAAATGTATTGATTTAAGATGAAGAGATGGATGGGGCAAGGTGGCTCATGCCTGTAATCCTGGCACTTTGGGAAGCCGAAGCAGGTGGATCACGAGGTCAGGAGATCAAGACTATCCTACCCAACATGGTGAAACCCCATCTCTATTGAAATATATAAAAATTAGCTGGGCATGGTGGTGCATGCCTGTAGTCCCAGCTACTCAGGAGGTTGAGGCAGGAGAATCGCCTGAACTCAGGAGGCGGAGGTTGCAGTGTGCCAATATAGTGCCATTGCACTCTAACCTGGCAACAGAGCAAGACTCCATCTCAAAAAAATGAGAAAAAAAAGATGAAGAGATGAAGTAGCCACCACTTAAGTGATCAAGCGTCATTGGTAACAAGTCACACTGACATTACATGCCCCCTAATGTGATGCAATAGGAAATGCAGACCATCATTTACGTAATACTCTTGTCATATTGTTTAACCTGTGCATTAGTTATTTACTGCTCTGTAATAAATTCCTCAGAACTTAGCAGCTTAGAAGAACAATAGTTTAAGGTATTAGGTCTCACAATTTCTTTGCATCAAGAATTCTGACAGATCTCATCTGGAATAGCTGTCTCCTCCCCAGGCCTACTCAACTGGAAGACTCAAAAGTTGGGAGATGGAATCATCTGAAGGCCCATTCGCTGTCAGCTTGAGGCCTTAGCTGGAGTTGAGTAACATCTTCACCTCTAGGCTTCCTCACAGTGTGGTGACTAAGTTCCCAGTGTCAGCATCCCAGGAAATAGTGAGCCAGTCATAAGTCACATAGCATGACTTCCACCTTACTTTATTGGTCAGCTGTCAGTCACAAGCCCTTACCCACATCCAAGGAGAGCAAAGACCCCACATCTCAGCTGCAGGAATGTCAGCCACATGTTTTAAAAAGGATGTGAGATAGGCTAAGTATCTTAGTGCAGCTGTTTTTGCAAGATACAATCTGCCACAACCTGAATCTAATAATGAAGAAATAGGACACATCTATAACACAGAACATTGAACAAGGCAACTGGCCTGAACTCTTCAAAAAAATCAATTTCACAAAAGACAAAAGAGGTGCTGTACATTCTGTATCTATCCAATAGAACTTTCTGTGATAATGGAAGCAGTCCATGTTCATGCTGTTCAATAGAGTATCCATTAGCCACATATGACCAGTGAGCACTTAAAATGTTGCTAATATATAAGGAACTGAATTAAATTTTAAACAATTTCAATTTCACACGTGTCTAGTGGCTACCATACTGTACAGCACTGGTACAGATTAAAGAAGGCCTGTTCTGAAGAGACAAGATAACCTAAATGCAACACACTGGCCTTGATTGGATCCTAGCTTAAACAAACAATAGAGCTGTGAAGGCAATTTTCAAATGATTGCAGAAATTTGAAAACAGACCGTATAGCTGATGATAGTATTCAACTAGTGCTAAAATTTTTGAGTATGAAAGTGACATAGTGGTTATGTAGGAGAATGTCCTTGTTCTTAGACGATATATAATCAGTAGTGAAGTGCCTTAATGTCTGCAGCCTGTTAAAAATGGTTGGGGGCAGGGAAGTATATATATATGTATACATGGGGGTGAGGAAGAACAAATTCAAATACAGTCAAATGCTAATAATCAATGAATGTGGATGAAGTATATATGGCTGTTCACTGTACTATTCAATGCTTCTACAGATTTTTTAATTTTTCAATTACATGATGCAGGGGAATTACACTCTCTCCCTTCTCCAATACCTCTTATATAAACCACATTATCATAGCTTATGTGTTAATATTTTATAAGATGGTACTGTTATATCCCCTATATTTTCTTTTGGATTTCATAGTAACCAACAGAGTGCTATAATACACTAAAAATGCCACAAAAAATATGTTTTGATTAACCAACTGATTTTAAAAGAAACATCTATTAATTCCATTGGAAACTGAATCATTTCTTGTCAAATAAAGGTATATTATGCTTTGAAGGCAGCAATTAGCTATACTTTCATAATTTTGATCTGATTCAACATACCATTTTATGCAATAAAAATTATAATGAACACCCACTATATTTAATATTTATCCATTAAGAAAGATACTAGCATTGACAAATTAAACCTTTATGTACTAGAAAGTCTTCAGTCTCTTAAATTTCAGTAGGGAAAACATAATTCCAATTGTGCTTTCATTATAAAATTATAGTTACAGATAGACCGTATGTTATGTCACAAAACAAGTCTCAAAACATTCAGAAAACTTCAAATAATATCAAGCATCTTTCCTGACCACAAGGGAATGAAACAAGAAATCAGTAACAAGAGAAATTTTGGAAAACAGCTACAGCAATCAGACAAGAGAAAAAAAGGAAAGAGGGGAGGGGAGGGGAGGAGAGGCATATGAAAAGGTGCTCAACATCACTGATCATCAGAGAAATGTGAATTAAAACTACAATGAGGCAAGCCATGGTTCCAGCACTTTGGAAGGCACAGGCAGGCAGATCATGAGGTCAAGAGATCGAGACCATCCTGGCCAACATGGTGAAATCCCGTGTCTACTAAAAATATAAAAATTATCTGGGAGTGGTGGCATATGCCTGTAGTTCCAGCTACTCGGGAGGCTGAGGCAGGAGAATCACTTGAACCCGGAAGGTGGAGGCTGCAGTGAGCTGAAATCACGCCACTGCACTGCAGCCTGAAAACAGAGTGAGATTCTGTCTCCAAAAAAAAAAGAGAGAAAGAAAAGAAACTACAGTAAGATATGATCTCATGCCAGTTAGAATGGCTTTTATCCAAAAGACAGACAATAACAAATGCTGACAAGGATGTAGAGAAAAGGGAACCCTTGTACACTGTCGGTGGCAATGTAAATCAGTGCAATCACTACGCAGAACAGTTTGGGGTGCCTCAAAAAACTCAAGTAGAGCTACATTATGATCCAGCAATTCCACCGCTGGGTACAGACCCAAAATGAAGGAAAGCAGCATATCAAAGGGATATCACACTCCCATATTTGTTGCAGCACTGTTCACAATCGCCAAGATTTGGAAGCAACCTAAGTGTCCTTCAACAGAGGAATGGATAAAGTAAACATGGCACTTATTCACAATGGAGTACTATTCATAAAATACAATGACATCCTGTCATTTGCAAATCATTATGTTAAGTTAAATAAGCCAGGCACAGAAAAACATCATGTGTTCTCAATTATTTGTAGGATCTAGAAATCAAAACAATTAAACTCATGGAGAGACAGTATAGAAGGATGGTTACCAGAGGCTGGGAAGGTGGAGTGGGGGTATGATTAATGGGTACAAAAAAATATTTAAAAATAGTAAGACCTAGTATTTGAAAACACAACAGGGTGACTATAGTCAATAATAATTTAATTGTACATTTTAACATAACTAAAATAGTATAATTGGATTGTTTGTAACACAAAGGATAAATGCTTGAGGAATATATACCCCATTTTCCATGATGTGATTATGCATGGTATGCCTGTATCAAAACATCTTATGTACCCCCATAAATATATACACCTTTTTTGTATCCACAAAAAGCAAAAATACATAATTTAAAAAGAAAACATTAAATGAAAGATTATGGTTAGTATTACTCATACAGGCTCATATTTTAAAATAGGATATGTCGCTTGTGTTTTTTTTTTCTAAGACATACTATAATCATACCTGGATAGGAAGGAAAATGAGTGTGTATGCTAATGCTTAATATCAAGCATTAGCATAATCAAGGGAGAGGAAAATACCTCGATAGAAGGGAAAATGAGTGTAAATGCTAATGTTCGATATCTGACTGGGTTCAAAGACTAAACTTTCCAAGTTGGTAAAAAAGCAAGGCAATGAAATAAGGAATACAATATTCAACAACCCTAAAGGATGGCACATGTGGGTCAATTCCAAAATAAATGGAGAAACTACACTAATCAGAGAATGCAGAAAGAACCTGACCATTGCCTTAGTCTTCTGACATGTATGTTTGCAGCAATAGAATAAGAGGCAGAGGAGAGTTGACAGCAAGGCAATTTACCATCCTACACACACAATGACTGTGCCAGCTTCGTAACAAGGGGCCTCTGTTACTTAATGGAAAAGACTCACAGATTCTCAACTTTAAATAGTATTTATTAAGAGAAGTATGCTGCTCTTATCTAGATGATAAAATTAGAAAAAAAATTAAACTCCTAAGGCTATATTTGCACATGCTACAAAGCACTCTCCTTTCTCCATCCTGTTTCAGCCTGGTGTGAAATTTTTATGTAGCCCTCCTAGCCAGTGTTCTACTCTAGACATCAAAATCACAAATTCCAGAATCATTTCACACACAGAACATACCTATCCGATGCCTCTCCCCTAATTTATGTCCCCATAATTTTTTACAAAAGTATACAAAAATTAATTATCTCTCAAGTAGATTTCTTGCTATTATGAAAACTATGAGTTGTTTTTCATTCACAACAATGCTCGACATGGTATTCATACAAAGTTGGAATTTGAAAAATATTATATCAGTGTATTAGTATGTTCTCACACTGCTAATAAAGACATACCCAAGACTAATTTATAAAGGAAAGGAGGATTAATGGACTCACATATGGCTAGGGAGGCCTCACAATCATGGCTGAAGGCAAAAGAGGAACAAAGTCACATCTTACATGGCAGCAGGCAAGAGAGCATATGCAGAGCAACTCCTCTTTATAAAGCCATCAGATCTCCTGAGACTTACTCACTGTCACAAGAACAGCACAGGGAAGACCCACCCCCATGATTCGATTACCTCCCACCGGGTCCCTTTCACAACACACGGGATATGGGAGCTACAATTCAGTATGAGATTTGGGTGGGGACACAGTGAAACCATATCAATCAGTAAAGTTAGAAGGAGCTGAATGAGAAGTCAAGAGACAATCTGTTAAAGTCAACAAGGTTCCAGGCAAATTAAGAAATATTCCAGAATCAGCAGGAGAGAGGCAATATATCAGACAAAAGTTATCAGAACCAAGGACTGATTTCATGTAAACTGTAAAACCAACAGGCCTTTGAAGAACTTTTCTCTCTCTAAATCTATTACTATACAGCCTAAAGATTTTCAGGGCTTGATCAAACTTCAGCTAGATAACGTAATATCTGAACCTCTGATGCCAGAAATTATACTTTATCAGTTTAACTCTTTTCAGTCAATACATCTGATATCAGCAATTCTAAGGTGCTAGATCTTAGGGAAAGGGAAAGATTCAGTTAAGACAATTTAAGTAAAACCCTGACCTCTTCTTCCTTTAAGCTGTCATCTTGAGGTAAGAACATCAGGTCTCACGCTTTCTGGGGAATGAGGATCTAATACAAGTAACTCAATAAAAAACAAGTAGTACTTATAACCATTTTAACTAAGCATTATCAATGTCAAGTACAATATCACTCTTCAAAACCAGAAGACCATTAATCACTTTCCATTTAATTAGTTTATATTGAAAGTCAGAACTTTTCTATAAACTGAGATTAATCATTGTTTAATGATATCTATCAGGTTATAAACGACCTTAGAAGCCCTTGAAGTTACGGGATCATAGCCGACTTAGAATTTCCAGAGAAATCTAAAGAAAAGGGAGCAAAGCCAATTTTTAGCATTTTAAAGCTTTTTCAGTTCACCGATCAAAACTCATGTCAGTCAGACTTTAATAAAAGAACCTCAAAATAGTACCTAAATGAAACAAAATCAGCCTTTCTCCCAAAAAGTAATGCCTAGTAATAGTTCCTTCACTTCATACATTATCTGAATACAATAAACTGCAGACTACAAGTAAAAGTCTCATGTATAAATATTACCAAGGGGCATGGGTGTACAAATCCACACTTGTATTTCTACCCGTAACAACTGGTAATTTTTACATGCTGCTCAAACAGATGTTACAGAAACCAGATGTTAAAGAGTTTGAAAAATAGCCATTGCTGGGGGCAAAAATAAATTTAAAAAAGGAAAAAAACAAGAACAGAGGCACCCAAAAAGAGAAGACAGGATCAAGAAACTGTACCCCTTCATCAGCTTTCAGTAAGAAAACATAATTATAATTATTAAAACAAAATCATGAGATACTGAAATTATTGGGGCTACAGAAGAATAAACAAAATCATGGCCAATAGAAAGTGGAGAAAGAGAGTTCTTCAGAAAAGTACACTGCGTAGTAAATTAGCGTTATAAGGAAGTGATTTTGAAAATGTTTACAGGGAGTTAAAGGAATTACTTTAAGTCTTGTAAAGGGCAACAGTATTTTGGTTTTGACACGTATCTACATTTGAAGAAAAGCTTTAACAGAGAAGAAAATACTCTTCAGTAATTTGTTTCAGTGTTTAAAAAAGAAAGAAAGAAAATTTTGGCTGGGCATGGTGGCTCACGCCTATAATCCCAGCACTTTGGGAGGCCGAGGCGGGTGGTTTACCTGTGGTCAGGAGTTTGAGACCAGCCTGGCCAAAACGGTGAAACTCTGTCTCTACTAAAAATACAAAATTCTAGCCAGGCGTGATGTCAAGCGCCTGGAGCTGAAGCAAGGAGCTGAAGCAGGAGAACTGCTTGAACCCAGGAGGCAGAGGTTACAGTGAGTCAAGATCACACCATTGCACTCCAGCATAGGCAACAACAGCAAAACCCTGTCTCAAAAAACAGGATAGCTTTAAGAAAAAAAAAAAGAATATAATAATTATGACCATGAGACCCTTATCCTAGTTAAAGCTAAATGAAATTGATTTTCGTCCAGACATAAACATATAAAGTAAGACTCTATGGGGTCATTCAAACAGATGTCTAACTTGATTCTTTGAAATAAGCCAAAATCAGTCATTACTACCAAAAGGAATGAGTCTAAATTCTATAAGTATCCATAACTACCATTTGCTCTATCTTCAAACAGCAGGTCTCACATTTTAAGATTCTCAGATTTATACTTTTGACAAATTCCATAAACCAGTCAAATAGCAATCTCTGATATTTAAATATATATATATATATATATATATATATATATATATATATATATATATATTTACAATGATGATGGTGGTACTGATGGTAATTATGATGGAGACAAATAATGACAGCAACTAACACTAAGTGTGGGCCTGGCAAAGAGCAGCTAAAAATAAGAGACTGTATACTACTTCTAATATTCCACTCAAAAAATAATTCTTTGTATGGTGAAGGAAACCTAAAGGATATTGTTCAAAATATATCCATGTTAATAAGTTTACAAATTTGAAGGTAAAAATATAGACAGAACCACAGAGTTCATCCCTACCATTTTCACAAATTATTTCTACAGAAACAGACTAATTCTACTGAGGTCTGGTGACTACTGCTCACCAATGGAATTCTATGCAGAAAAATGTTTCTGCTATAAAATGTTTTATTTTAAAGCTTTCTGTTCTGAAGCCACAACAGGTTACACATAGAACAAAGCCATTAAATGACACAGTGGCATGAAATGAAACCCTTCTCCAGAAACACCCTACCGAATGGAACCTGGAAAGTTCACAGCATCAAGTCAGTCTTAGGCCATAAAGAAGTGCTTTATTACCAATACAGTTACTCTATTTTCCATAACCAGTAAACAAAATGCCCTATTTTTCCAATACATCAAAAAAAAAAAGGTGTATATTTACCCACCTCTCTTGACACTAAATATTTGTCTTAAACTGAGATACGTTTTCATCTCTGCTAAACATGGTTGTTAGAATAAGGAAATTGAAATGGTTAGTAGCAACAGTTCTCCTTCCAGGAATACCTGTCAAAATACCCATTTGTCAGTTTTAAGCTGTCTGAAAATCTGTTTTCCCAACAGGAGTTTGCAAAGCAAAAACATTTAAAGTAGAAAAATATATTTGAGAATTGTCTTTCCCCAATGAATAAAACAGATTTTTTTTTTGGTTGCTATTTTACAAATAAAGTTTTCCATTCAATTTAGAATAATTATAAAGAAATGTTAAGTATTACCTTAGAACTGAAATCATGCTTTTCTTCCATTGCAGTTAAGAATTAACCTAAGTAAAAACCAAGGACTTATAGAATATTAGGGTTGGAAGAAACCTTGGAGCTATCCAATTTCTTAAAAACTGTCTGGCTTATACAGTTAACTACTGAATAACAATTAAGGGAGGAAAATGAAATTTAAGAATTTTAAGAGCAGAGGTAGTGAGATAAGGGTTCCCCAACAAATTACCCTAAGTTGGGTATACAGTATTTACCAAATATTAATTAATAAGAATAGCACTTTAGGAGTTGGGTTCTTGATACTTTAAGTCACAGAATTTTCAGAAGTCAGTTTTTTAACAGGGAGAAAATAGGAGTTTTTTCAATATTACTCTCAAGCAAAATAATCTCCCTCTATCATAGTAGTAATTTGGCAATCCACACACATCTATACAGGGAAGAACTTTTTTTCCTAGCCCAAATAGGTGGATGGCTAACATTAAATGATATTGACATATATAAAGTCATCTTAAGATTAATATCAGGGAAAACAGGATAGAATATTAAGAAAAAATAAAAGCAGAGGTCTGGCACTCTGCAGATTTTCCAGGTTTACACACGTTTTGATTCAAAAAGAGCCAAAACTATTTCTAACATATTATTTTAATCAGACTATAACTTCAGTGTTTTACAGATGAAATTATAATCACCTGAGTTTTTAAAAAATAAAAATTAGGCACAAATACACTTATTCACAATTGCACTGGCAACAGTTCTTATTAGATATTTAAAGCTTTGGGAAGAGATAGCCCCCTTCTTTTCCCATGTGCCCCCAAGTCAAGCCTGTCTCTCTCCCTGTCACCCATAAAATCTCATTTTATGTTCTACTAACCAGCATTGCATGAACTAACCTGAAAGAAAAGAACAGGAGTTCTCTGTCTATAGAATAATGCTGGCAAAATAAATCAACATATGCTTAACAAAAAGCAGACTAAATAAGAGATACAATCAGGCAAATATGATATGTCATTCTTTCATCATTAACATAGAATCGTAATTACACTTCTGTAAATTTTATCAACAGACTCTCAAAATAAAGGCCACACTTGATATATACATATAACAACAAGAAAAAATATATGAAAAATGTATAAGCAAACTAGCATTACAGTTATTACTCAAATTTGGAAAGTTTACAGAAATATAAGACTCTCTTACTGACAAATATTAGGATAAAACATTTTCATAGAAACATCCTAAGTATATCTGGAAAGCAAAACATATTTAAGATATTATATAATATATATTTATGATTTAAAATAATCTCTACATAATTATTCTGTACATCTTGAGAATATTCAAGATGCTATTGAATTTCTCCCCAAACAATGAACATCTCTATATAGTAACTCTATTTTCAGTCTTTTGTCTAACACTAGCATTCATGAGAATCAAATCACAGAGCAAAAGAAATTAGACACAGTACAAAAATTTCCTGAACTTTCTGGCTAAAGTCACATTTTATTATTTCTCAAATGTATTCTGCAGTTGTGCTGATTTTATTCTTAGCAGTTGAATAATACCCAAAATAGTTCCAGTATCATAATTATTTGTAATTTTCATGTTTTTTTATTGTTTTGTTTTGTTTTTGAGATTAGGGTCTCACTCTGTCACGCAGGCTGGATTGCAGTGGTGTGATCTTGGTTCACTGCAGCCTCAACCTCCCAGGCTCAACTGATTCTCCCACCTCAGCCTTCCTGAGTAGCTGGGACTACAGGCACACACCATCATACACCATGACTAATTTCTTTATTTTTTGTAAAGATAGTGTTTCCTCATGTTGCCCAAGTTGGTCTCAAACTCCTGGACTCAAATCACTTGAGCCCAGGAGCTCGAGGCTGCAGTGAGCTATGATCACACTACTGCACTCCAGCCTGCACGACAGAGTGAGACCTGTCAAAAAGCAGACAAAAAAATGAAAAGAAAGAAAGGAAAGGAAAAACTAACACTATTCACACTATTAAAAATATTTGTGATTATTGTAGGGCTTGGTAAAAACAATGCGTAAGGCATGGCTTTATAGCCCCTTTTGGGTTTGATTAATGAAATATCAGAAAGATCTCACTGTCTTCCTCATAATACAAAACTTTTGAAAATTGTGTTCTAAGGAGGGGAAAGGATAGAAAAGCGTGAGATTGAAACAATATCTCCTTTGCTAGGTTTTTATTCCAAGAGCTCGATTTCTTTGTGGAAAAAGTTATCAAACTTTGAAACAATGGTTTACTTATTAAATCTGTGAGATGTTAAAGAGCATAATCATAGCCCACATTTAAAAGAATGGGGACTTTAAAAAATGGGCATGTTTGCCATAAGGGTTTATCCTAAATAACAGAGTACATATTCTGATTGTCACCATGATTAAACTCCTTCAGAGTATTTCAATTTAGGCTCGGTAAAAACTGTGGTCAGTATTTTTGTTCCTTTTCATATTGAGAGTTGGGGCACTACTGGCACAAATCTCAAGACGCAAGATAAAAATTCATTCATTTCAGCATTTAACAAATACACATTGAGGTTCCATCATGCAAAAGCACCACTTCAGGCCTTGCGGCCTGTCCAAAAGTAAAAATCAGATGTGGAGCCTACCTTAGAGAGGCTTGATACCTGGTATTAGGTAAGAAACACACACACACACACACACACAGATATAGATAGATATAGATAGATAGATAGATAGATAGATATATACCACGGTACACGAAAGAAAGTAAGTGCATAAGAGATCCTGAGAAAAAAATATTAGGTTGGGGAGGTACCAAAGAAAGCAGATTATTCTATAATGACAGATAAACTGGACATTAACTGATGGACTGAATTTGTATATGGAGATAAATTAAAAAGTTATTCCAAATATAGACAAGAGGAACACTGAAGCAGAAACTTGGAAAACTGTAGTGTACAGATGGAAGTGTATAGTACCTCACTTTGGGTAATGAGTAATTTATAGGAAAGGGAATAATGGGGCTAAAATTAAAGAAAGTCACCAGGTTGTGAAGAGCCTGAAAAGGAAACTCGGTTTTTAAAGCAATGGACTGACATCAACTGAACTCAGCTTTACAAAGACGGATCTGAAAGTAGGAATTAACATGAATTGAAGTAGGACAGTAGGACAGAGGTAGATACAGAGACATTCAGGAGGCAATCGTTTAAGAAAATGGTCATATGGCCTTAAAATAGTGAAAAACTGAACAGAAGGGACAAAGGCTAGGGATAACTTTAATGTGAGAGCAGCAGAATTTGGCAATTAGTTGGATATGGCAGGTAAAGGAGAAGGGGTCACGGATGTGTTCTTCTAATGGGCTAGAAATTCTCCCTGTGACTGCACTGCACTGCAGCCTAGGTGACAGAGCAAGACTATCTCTTTAAAAAAAGAAAAAAAAAGAAATTCTATCTAGAACTGAACTTTATTTGTAGATTATTCATTATAAGAAATTATTTGTGGCAATATTGAGGGCTAATTTCAAAATACATCGCTCAAATGAGATTATCATAAAGATGTTATCCCATATTTTGTTCATTCTTTTCTCCATTTTTAAAAAAGCTTTAAAAATGAATTAGAGAAAACATGACTAGAAGTCATCCAAGTGACAAAGAAAACACAAAATCAAGTGTCATCTAATCATAACTTTTCTTTTGAACACCAGGCATTAAGCCACTGAATGTAAGAGTAAGCTTTATCTAAACACAAAGTGCAAACTGTACGAGCTGGAGAAATGGAACAGTATTGTAGACAAACTGCATCTGTCTCACAATTTTACCTTCAGATGTGCTAGGAAATAAGGCAAGTTAAATGGTCAAACAGTGAATGAATTCTGCTCAGCTTTTCTATCATAGTTTGTTTATATGTAGATCAGGGACTAGAATCTCACCAGCATCAAAAAACATTTTAACCATTCATTCATTGAGCAAATATTAAAAAAAAAAAAAAAAAAAAAAAAACGAGTATATATTGTGCAGCCAGCACTATGCTAAGGGACAAGAGACAAAAGATTATTCAGACACATTCCTTACTTCCAAGTGCTCACAGACTGGTTAGAGAGAAACACAAGTAAAGTAACCCATAAAAAGCAACACAGTAACTACTTTAATATGAGATTCTATAATTTGGGCACAAAGAAGCGATGACTAATTTTTTTCTAGGAAAGTAATCTTTAATTACTGAATACAAAATAATGAGTAGTTTGCCATATGATGAGGTTGACAAAGGGGAAACTCTTTGTCAACAGAGGGAACAGTATATGAAAATTTACAGAAGAGTAAAGCTATGTGTGTCCAGGGAATTCCCATTATTACAGCATGTGTGGAGTAAAAGAGCAAAAAAAAAAAGTGACTGGAAAGGAAAGAAGGGACTCCTTCACAGACAGCCTTCACTTGTACCACTCTAATGAGCAAATGAGGAACCACTGAAGAATTTTAAGCAAGGTAGTAACATGATTAGCAGTGAGAGATGGAAAAGGAGGGTGCTGTGTCAGCCATTTGCATACAAGAATCAAAAAGATGTGATGACTGATCACGTAAAGGTGGGCAAAAAAAATGGGTAAGAAAAAGAGTCCAGAAAAAATGCAGATTTCTAAGGTGGGCATTTGGATAAAAGTCACTCCAGGTAGAGGGACAGAAAGAGTTCAGGCGACCGGACTGAAAGCAACAAATTTATTTTGGGAAACGTGAAATCTAAGGGGCCTGTTTGATATTCAGGTTCTGTCATAAACAGAGCTCGCAAGAGAGGCATCAGCTCAAGAACGGAGAGTAACTGTTCTAAACGAAACACTGAAGTCACCTAAGAAGAGAATGAAACTAAGGATGTCACATGAAATGAGATGAGGGATGAGAAAATAATTCCAGAAAAAATCTAGAAACTTTTCAACTTGTCCGAGAATTCACAAAACCATGAACTGAGGCACCCAGTGCTGCCAACAGATCGTGCTAGAACTTACTTGAGACTTTCACTTAGTGAGAATTTGGGTACCTATTCCATCCCAAGTAGCAGAGCTTCTATTAACATCTAAGTGTAGATGAATAACAAAGCAGAGGGAGACGTTAATGAGGAAAGAACAGTACCACCACCGGAGCCAA
Source organism: Saguinus oedipus (assembly GCA_031835075.1). Lineage (NCBI taxonomy): Eukaryota > Metazoa > Chordata > Mammalia > Primates > Cebidae > Saguinus > Saguinus oedipus. The sequence continues at coordinate 5,990,296 of CM063177.1, read as the reverse complement.
AGGAAGAGAATATTCTTTTTATTTAAAAGAAGGCAAAAATCATTACAAACATACATTTATTCAGCTAATAGGTCTACAAAGTACCAGAAACTCTAGATGGTAAAAATTCAATAGCGAACGAAACACAGTTTACGTTCTCAAAGCATTTACAGGTAAATGCTGTAGCAAAATCAAGTAAAAACTAAACCTTTTCCTTTTGGTTCAGCTTTTAGAAGATGGCAGATGACCTACAGACATAAGCTCAGCACCAGACCACAGTGGGCTGAATAATGTAGAAGTGAAGAGGAAACCATAGACATTAAGCTTCTCCTCGAGAACCATAGGTGGAAACAAGACAGAAATAAGGCAGCAGCAAGAGGATGTTAAGAGACTATGTTCCATATATGCAGACTATCTCACCAAGACACACTTAAACTCCAAGAGCTTACCATATACACACTTGAACAGAGGTACATATAAGAGAGAAGAATCACATTTTAAACTGACTCCATAATACATTTTGCAATAGAGGCCAGAATTATTAAAATTAGATTCTAATGTTATTAATGTTGATTATTAATTATTCTCTTACTATCCTCTGGTTTAAGTCAAGTTGAAAATTAGAAGGCAATCATGAAGCCACAAAATTTCATCCATCCTCAGAAGAAGACAGAAATGAATGGGGATACCCTGATACAGTCTGGTATTAGATATATGCATGGGACCAATGATGTGTTAAAGGGAGATAGATATATAAACTATTTTAGAACTGGGTTCACCAGTCCCTTCAAGACATGATGGAGTGAGATGGATGGGACAGGAAGAGAGACATGATGCAGGAGAAGCAAGTAAGTATTTTAAGTACAAGTACTTATTAGAAAGAATAACGCGATATGAATAAGTCTAGCTGACAAACTCTGCATCAGTTATCACTCCAGCAAATAATCTCAGGACAACATTATTTTGACAGCATATGACATGAATCAAAAGCATATCATAGGGAGAAGAAAGAAGTTCCTATCTGTGTCTAGTAAACAGAGTGACAAGGTGGCAATCAGGAAAAGTCAATGTCTGACCAAATAAAAATAATTCACAGTGGTAACTATCATTCTCTCTCACTTTAGCAGTAGCGATTTATAAAATTTATAAGAAAGGCTAGAAATCTTTTGTGACTTTAATAAACATATTCAGTTACATGCATTCATAAATATTTGTTAAAAAAATTTTTTAAAGCTTCATTTTCTTTGGATAATAGAAGAACTGTCACCAGAAATGTGCAAACTACTTTGCTACAACAAAGCAGGAAAATGATTCCACCATCTTTTACCAATATATTTACACACTACATTTGAAAAAAATTCTTCAAAAATAACTAATTTTTAGTGTGTCATCAATTTTATAAAAAGATTCCCTGGGAATAGTTTGCTTGAGCCACAAATAAGAAGGAACAACCAAAATGAGGAACTAATAATTTTTTTCTTTGGAAAAGAAGTGCTTGTATGCTACAGATTTGGTAAAACTGCAGAGGTGAATTTATATATCTACCACCCCTCCTTCACCTCACCCACTGCCAACTTGCATACAGGCCTAGTTTTATTTAAGCAAAGAGTAAACAGCTCTTCAGTTAGGTAGACAGAATTTGGAAAATTATTAGATCACAAGGTTGCCACGGGGATGCCAACCATCTGTCTAGTAAGTATGAATGACTTCCTCCTCCCTGTGATCCTGTGTTCCACCATGCTCAACAGGCAACATAAGGGAAAGGTTATAGGGTTTTTTTTTTAATAATACCAAAATATTTGGTCCAAATTACCAAGAAGGTGGGAAAACTCAGGGACTTTTATTCTTCCACAGCCAACAAAGTAATCAAAGATTTGACAAATATTTATCCAAAGCCTTCTTTGTGCATAGAAATCTTTTTTTAGTTCAGTGTATAATGGCCCGACCCATACATGCTAACTTAGCATTTAAAAGCAATTCTTGACCCTGCTAACAAACAATTAAGCTCCCTGCAGTGAAAATAAAGACGTTTTTTGAAACGGATAGTTATGAATCTTTCATTCATAGTAGCTAACTAGAAACACATGAGCCAAACCCATTGTGAGTATCACTTCAATGGTGTGTAATTTGAGAGGTGTGTTAGAATGCACTTGGCTCCACTAAGGAAGGAGGAGTCTACATTTTTCTTGCTTGCAAGTGAAACACAAAAACAATTTTGCAACTTGGCAATTCATATGACAGTCTTAAAGTTACCCACATTCAAAATTCAAGACAATAGAATTTTCCCCATCTCTAAGGCTTAACACTTTGCAATCAGCCTAAGGTGTTAAATATGACTTCATTTTATGAATAATGAATTATTCACTCCCAAAAGTTTCCAGGAAAAAATACTGAATACTGTGTATAAAAATGACCTAAACCACACCTGTCTGGCTAGTCTGATCTTAAATTGACCTTAATAGTTTAGAATCTTTCAAAGGGAGTACTGGTATACTGTAATTTTCCCCAGAGTTCATAAATAACCAATGTTCCTTTGTAGAAAATTGTAAAATACATGTAATATGTAAATAGACTCATTTTATAAATCTTCAGTATCAGTATATGTAGAAAAACAATCAAAATGTTAATATCTTTGTATTTGAATAGGAAAAAATGTGAATAGAAATTAAGAGAGGGGGAAAGCCAAAAAGATTATCCTTTGTTCTCTATATTTTTAAGCCCTTACCTAGAACCTGATGCTTCTGTTGTTTTTATGCTTCTTTTCATTTAAGCATCTAACATCGCACAGTCAGTAAGGATAAGAATGTTGTCTATCTTGCCAGAGTCTTCTCATTATTTAGTACTAGCTCTTACTAGGCGCTTATTTAATATTTCTTTATTGACAGATAAACTTCATTAACTGACACCAAATTATTTTCTATTAGGTAAAGCTGTATATGTCCAGGACTGTTAGATCCAGAAACTAGATATGGTTGCATTAAACCAATAGGCCCGATAATGATTTAGCAAAATTCCAACCTCATATATGCGTATCACAAGAAAGAACAATGGAAAAAGCTTAAATGAATCAAACAAGATCTAACACCACTACAACAAAACTCACCTTCACGTACGAAGGACAGTTCGATATGTACTTTATTATATTCAATATGCATTTGTGTACACATTTCTCTCCTACAGTTTTTCTTTTAAAAGAAATTTTTGCCCAAGTATTTTCCTTTCCAGTGACTGGTATGGTTGATATCAGTAACAGAAATAGCAAGAACAATTAGAAAGGGAGGAAGAAACAGCTGAAATGATCACAGCTAGAAGCTTTTGAATGTAATTTCAGGGGAAAATAATACACTTCTGGCTAAACTAGTTTCTCTAGCCTTAAAAGTTTAGCCATGTTCTCAAGTCAGCCCCTCAAGGGAGCAATCTGGTACTCTTTTGGAAGACAGAAAAAAACAGCTGGCTTAGGTGAGTGACCTAATCTAAAAGCCTTCCCCTGAAGTTCACGTCCACTCTCTCAGGAACTAACACAGACCTAGATGAGCCTCTATGCATTAGCAAGCATTTGTTATACCTAATGCCCAAAACCCAACTGCTGTTCACATTTGCCTAATAAAGTCAATGTGAGCTAGAAATGTCTGGCTCAATCTTGCAAGAACAGGAATTCCCATGTTCAGAACTCAGTCTTTATTTTACAGTTACTTATTGAATACTTATTTAATATACACTTAAATCAAATAATATATTGTTTCTTACAGCATATAATCAAAGTTCCCTAGATGTAGCTCATGAACAGCACAGTATTTGTAAAACTGGCTTATGGGTTTCTCGAGAAATTTTACTGTTTATTTTACTGCTACCACCAAACTATTTCTATATCAGATTCTACCACCACTGTTTTCCCAATCATTTTACCACTGTATTCATTAGTTTAGAATCTTACTGAAAGTTTCATATTTCCCAATAATGATAGCTTGATTACATCAATGCCTTTGAAAACCATAAACATAACACAAATGTAATTGGTAGCCATTAGCTTGGTAGTCTTTTATCCTACACTCCAATGAGAGCTGACAAAATCATTTTCCCACTATTTCATTAACTGCCTGGCAGAGAGGAAAGATGGAAAGAACTAGAGATAACAGATATAGGTAAAGGGAGGACACTGGAGGTAAGACGAAGAGACTTTTTTTTATCTATTTTAAGACTCTTTACAATGCCATGGAGTAGTCTATATAAAATTATTTGTTATAGTATATAACTCAAGGTATATTTTAATTCAAATTCTAAAATTACCTACAGTGATAAGGGGCAACTACAAAGCAAAATGTCAAAAAAGAAAACCCACAAAAAAACCAGCAGCATATGTTCTAATATACGAACAAAAACCAGGGTGGGCCTTCCTAATCAGTGTAAAAACTGAACGGTGTTAAGATGCATTCCAGTTAAAGTTAAGCACTGTAAACACATTTATTCTGGACTAGATTTCACTCTCTTCATAATGAGATTTTACTATTTCCAAAATCACTTACTTACTACCCAAATAAGGTAAAGGCGATGAAAGCTTCAATCCCTCCTTTGTTTCAAACTGCCTAGCAGCCTAAACTTAACCTTCACTGTCATTACCACCATGAATGTCTCTTTTATTCAGACTTCTCTCTCCATGACTGAGATCTCACCAGGCAGTGAGAAAGAGTTAGAATAGTAATTGGAAAGCTATCAAACTTATGAAAAAATCCACTTTTCTATTAAAGCCATCTGAGCATTGAAAAGGGGTGTCAGAAAAGAGCAAAAGGAGAAGAAACAGCTGGGAGGAGGAAAAGGATTGGGGAAGGGGGTGAGGAAGGAAAGCCCACATGGTTATTCATCGACTTCAAGAGTGGCAGAAGACTTTTTTTGACAAGACCATAGAAAGTTAGCAAGTCTCAAGATAAAGCTGAAAAATGTAAAATGAAGACAAAGTCTATGGATGTTGCAGGAACTAGGGCTGATACTTTTTGTTTCAACAGTTTGGGTAAGAAGTGTAAACAGAAAATAGCATAAAAACAAATATGATGCTTTAGACAATTTATCCTGTAATTCTGCAAAGATAAACATACAAATATACAAAAAATATAGACCTGATTATTCCTAAATTTAAATGAAGTTATAATTCTTCAAATTCTTCTTACACTTACTGTTCAGGCTTGGCCACCGTGGATTACTCATCTTAAAATAGAAGTGGTAATACTTTAAGCAAATCTGAGAATTAATGCACACTAAAATCTTTAGAGGGCGATTTTCAACAATGATTAAAAACACTCAGAGACACATTCTTCAGGCATATGCATTAAACCCACACCTTTGCATGCATGAGTAACATGTGAATAATGCTACAAGTACTGGACCAATGACCAGATTTTTATCACAGTAAGGATTCCGTTGCTGTTAAATTATTCAGAATCTAACAAGGCCCCACAAAGGGGCTAAATAAAAGAACTGCTGACAAAATTAATGTTCTCTCAGCTAAAAGGATCCTGATGTGTAAAAAATAAATAAATAAATAACACCGCAGTTTACGGTACACAGGACTTTTCTGAAAACAGACAAGACGACGAAGGTTCTGACAATTGAGATAAACACTGAAACAATAAAGACAACTCAATCTGAAGACGGTTTCAAAAATCAACATTCCTGTATTAAAGAGTAACATTTGTAAACTCCCAATATGTATAGTTTGTCATAAAACAGTCGAAGTTTTGAAACCACACTGCAAAGAGAAATTGGAGATCACTTACGCATGCATCTAAACATAAACAAGCTGCTCATGCCTTTATGGTGGGAATAAAGGTAGCACATCTACTTAGAGGTGGTAAGGTTTTCATTTCTTCCGTATATGAAAGAAACTATCAAATGCAGAGTTTGCATGCCCAGACAGAAAATAAGTCATCCATTTACCAAGTTGCTCACAAAATGAATTTCAACAAATCCCAGCCCCCAAAACAGACAGCAAAGCAAGATTTTAAAGTGTAACAGACTATTCACTAGCGAAGCAGTTAAATGTATCTTCTATCTCTATCATCAAAAGTATATCTTTCTTTAAATTCTAAAAGAGTACTTAAAATCATCTTATTGTACATTCAGGTCTAAAATTACCATCAACTTTAAATGTCAAAATTATTGTAGAAGATCAATTGTATTCAATGACTTTTCAAAAGAGATTTTACACATATTTTTATTTGCAGCTTTGTTTTTCCGCCTTAGATACTAGATACATTCTATTGCTGCATGAAACCAACAAATATCTCAATAATAAATATGTATTTCTATAATTAGGAATAACTTAGTAATATTCTACCAATGCTAACAAGAGATAATTCAACAGCCCTCAATAAAGGACTTGAAACATGTTTTTCAAGTACAAACTTCTCCTCCTTCTATTAACCTTTTATTCTTACTATTTTTCTCTTTTTCTCCTCCCCTTATATTAAAATCACAATTTTTCAATGAGAGAACTCTGACCTTTTATTAAGCATATAATGCATTTAACAAGCCGTTTTTTAGAACATTCCTAAATAGTATGTTTCAGGCTCTGTTCAGAAACTGTTTATGGCTTAGAAGTTTAGATAGGCCTAACAGTCTATTAAGACATCAATTTTAGATAGGCTTAGCTAGCCAGGACTAGATCCTGGCTTCATAGATCATTACACGTTTTGCTGCTATGCTACTAAACGTAAGAATGGTTTGAAACAGGACCTCCAATTTCACCCAAAACATGCAAGTTCTCTTTCTGAATTCCTTATAATTACTTCAGTATCACAGGACTGAAAAAGAACACATGAATTTATTTGCTATATAAAGAGCTATATTTAGAAAGCCATATGACTAGAAGAGAAGATTCATGCAATTCTTAAACAGATTTGGTATCTTTTTTATTCTCTTCTGTTACAATTAATGAATACTCTATTGTTTTGTTACTTACAAAAATGAAAAATAACTGCTCATTCAGTTCTAATAATACTGTAAGCTCTGAATGTGGGAATGTGCAGAATGTCCCACCACTTCCATCATGCCAACCTATTCTGCACATGTCAAACATACTCATCTTTTTTTTTTTTTTTTGAGAGAGTTTCACTGTTTGTTGCCCAGGCTGGAGTGTAGTGCTGTGATCTTGGCTCACTGCAACCTCCACCTCCCAGGTTCAAGCGATTCTCCTGTCTCAGCCTCCCAAATAGCTCGCCTGGCTAATTTTTGTTTTTTTAGTAGAAACAGGGTTTCAACATGTTGGCCAGGCTGGTCTCAAACTCCTGACTTCAGATGAGCCACCCGCCGTGGCCTCCGAAAGTTCTGGGATCTTTATAACTGGAGAGAGGTAAGTGTCTTGCTTTGCCTCAAAAATTCGTTCTATGAGACTCAAATATCATCTTCCCCAATAAAGACTTTTCTGACTCCCTCAGTCACAGTGAGGCTCTCGTTCCTGCTATGTGCTAGGATACATACATACATACACACACACACAAGCTCACACACTTTTCATTTAACATCCTCCACTTCTTAGATAAGAAAACCAAGGCAGATAAAGTCTGACTCCAAAGTCTATGGTTTGTTTGTTTTTAACATATACTCCCTTTAGCTCCACACTACTAAAACAGTTGTCTGGCTGCCTCCATTCTCTAAGCTCCTGACAACGAAAGGCAGAGATCCTGTCTTACTCAGCTTCGTGTTCCTGGTGTCTGGCACAGAGCAGATACTCAACAAACACTCAATAAAAGATGAACGAATAAACAAATGAAATGTAGTAATGCTCAACTTCCTCTGTGAAGAAAACTCATCCCCTTTAAGTATTTAAAGTATGATAATAAATGCTAATTTCATTCAGCAAGCCTTTTGTGAGTATGTCATACACGGTGTATTGTGCTGCACTACCTTGGGAAATTTAAAGATAACTGATTCAGTTCCCTGCCCTTGAGCAGCTTTAAATCCAGTAGGGGAAAGGCATAAACAACTAGCTAATGCTACCATTATCTGTTTTATTTTGACTAATCCCCATGAGTTTTTCTCTTTAAAAGAACATCATTCTTTACGACCATGTTCCATCACCACACACCTCTAGTCAGTGGGATGTAGAGAGTCAACAGAAAACAAAGCTAGAAGAATCTTCATGGAGCTTAAATAGACAATCTCTTTAGCTGTTCTTAATTAGCTCAGTAATCATTTGAGTAAGTATATAGCACAGTATTAGAGAAAAGAATATAATTAAGGACACCCTGGTATCATCCTTCCCCTTTTTCTTTTATAATCGACAGCACGACCAAGTGGAAAGAGCATGGATTTTGGAGTCTGGTCAGGGTTCTCATCCCAATTCTGTCCCTTTCTCGCCATGTGTGGCACAAGTTGCTTTATTTTTCTGAACCTATTCCTTCATGTATAATACAGAGATAAAGAAACCTGCCAGCCAGGCACAGTGGCTCACGCCTGTAAATCCCAGCACTTTGGGAGGACGAGGCAGGTGGATCACGAGGTCAGGAGTTAGAGACCAGCCTGACCAAAACCCCATTTCTACAAAAATACAAAAATTAACTAAGCGTGGTGGCATGCGCCTGTAATCCCAGCTACTCAGGAGGCTGGGGCAGGAGAATCACTTGAACCCGGGAGATGGAAGTTGTGGTGAGCCAAGATCATGCCACTGCACTCCAGCCTGGGTGACAGAGTAAGAGTCCATCTCAAAAAGAAAAAAAGGAAAGAAAGAAACATGTCTGAAACGCCTCTTGTAAGAGTTAAAGGAGATAATGTGGGTAACACCTGCCAAACACAAGGTACAGTTATGTGAGCCACTCCACCTGCTGCTTGAAGACTACTGGTTCTAACTTTAGTGCAACAATATAAATATTTCTAACCCTGTCTTACTCTGTTCTCTGTTGCTTATAACAGAATACATGAAATGGGTACTTTCTAAAGAAAATGAATTTATGTCTTACAGTTATGGAGGCTGAGAAGTCCACAGTTGAGGGGCTACATCTGGTGAGAGCCTTCTTGCTGGCGGGGACTGTCCGAGAACCTTAGGACAACACAGAGCACACCTGGCAAGGGAGCTCCTGTACCCACTCAAGTCTCTCCTTTTCCAAAGCCACCAGTCCCACTCCCATGATAACCCCTTAATCCATTAATTCATGAACGGATCGATCATTTCTTCAAGGCCTCACCTCTCAACACTGCCACATGGAGGATGAAATTTCAACCTGAGTTTAGGAGGGGACAAATATGCAAACTGTAATACACCGCAATGTCAATAACACAAAATGTATACCAAAAGAGAGGTGCATTTGACCTTTGAAAAGATGGGTTTGAACTACATGGGTCCACTTATAAACAGATTTTTTCTTTTCAATAAATATATTTGGAAAACATTTTGGAGATTTGTGACGATTTAAAAACACACAGGCTGGGTGTGGTGGCTCATGCCTGTAATACCAGCACTTTGGGATGCCAACTTGGAAGGCTTGCTTGAGCCTAGGAGTTCAAGACCATCCTGGACATGTTAACATAGACAGATCCTGTCTCTGTAAGTAAGTAAGTAAGTAAGTAAGTAAGTAAGTAAGTAAGTAAATAAATAAATAAATAAATAAGCCAGGCCTGCTGGTATATGCCTATGGTTCCAGCTGTTTAGAAGGCTAGTTGTGAAGGATCACCTCGGCCTGAGAAGTTGAGGCTGCAGTGAGCCCAAGATTGCACCACTGCACTCCAGCCTGGATGACAGAATGAGACTGTCTCTGCCTTCTTTTTTTAATAAATAAACACAATAAAAACACAGACAAACCATGTAGCCCAGATAACAAAAAACAAATTAAGAAAAAATGTATGACATGAATGTGTAATATATATAGATAGATACTAGTGTACTTCATCATTTTATGGCAGTAACCATTTAATTTTTTATTAGAAAAAACTAAAATGTATCAAAACTTATGTGCCCACGCACACATACAATACACAGTATCATTCACGGTCAGGAGAAATGTAAACAAATGTAAAGATGCAGTATTAAGTCCTAACTGCATACAACTAGCCGCAGTACACACTGCACTGTTTTAATAATCTCATAGCCACCTCCTGCTGTTACTGTAGCGAGCTCAAGTGTGTGTATCTCCTCAGTCCACTGTGTGACGTTAATCATCTGGGTGAGAGCAGCCCATCTCTCCAATAAACTGCGTATCTCAGTAAAAAGTGATTTCTCGCTGTTCTCTTGTATTTTTCACCCTGTTTAGGACAATACCATAAACCTTGAATGAAAATATTCTGCCAGAGATGCTGGAAATGCTCCCAAGGAACAGAGAAAAGTTATGACATTACGAGATAAAGTTGAATTGCTTGGTATGTTCCATGGACTGAGGTCAGCAGCTGCAGTCCCAGCCCTGGCCCTCCATTCCCCGCCTTGTCAGATGGAGGATTCATCTTGAAAACAGACAAAAACTGACAATATCATTAAGTACAGTACAGTACTATAAATGTATCTTCTCTTCCTATGGTTTTCCTAATAGAATTTTCTTTTCTCTAACTTACTTTATTGTAAGAATACAGTATAATATATGTATAACATGCAAAATATGTGTTAATATATTGTGTTATCAGTAAGGCTTCCAGCCAACAGAAGGCTTACTAGTTCAGTTTTTGGGAAGTCAAAAGTTATACACAAATTTCCAACTGGGCAGGGGTCAGTGCGTCTAACCTCTGCATTATTCAAGGATCAACTGTACTTGAAAAAAGCCACTTGTAGCAGGAAAAGTAGCATGGGAAAAGATTCAAGACCATACAGCTAAGTCTCAGATTTCTAGCTGGTATATACATCAACTGCCTCTTCTCAACATACACCCTTCAAATCCTTTATTCCAGATCCTTTTTGTGAAAAATCAAACGATTATTTCCTATGATAAGATCTAAAAGAACTGACAGATGTTACTCTATACTAACAATTCCACTTTCACAAAGAAGAATCTCTGAGTTAGAAAAAAAAAGAGGGAAATGAATTATGTACAATGTCTAGGCACAAATCTCAGCACACAGTACATTCATGCTGTATTATATATTAGTTTCCAAGTCATTTCTCAACTGTTTATAGTAAGTAATTTTACAGAACATGTAATAAAAAATTTAATAAAAACATTTTCCTTTCAATTCTAAACCTAATTTATAATCTGTTAATTTAAAGATCACATTTACTTGTGCTGGTACAACTAGGAATCCATATGCAAAATAAGTTAATCTAGACACAGACCTTATACCATTCATAAAAATTAACTCTAAATGGATCACATACCTAGATGTAAAATGCAAAACTATAAAACTTCTAGGAAAAACACAAGACAAAAACTAGATAGTCGTGGTAATGAGTTTTCAAATACAACACCAAAAGCCTATCCATGAAATTGATAAGTTGGCCTTATTAAAATTAAAGACATCTGTTCTGACAAAGACACTGTTAAGAAAATAAAAAGACAAACCAAATGGGAGAAAATATTTGCAAAACACATATCTGATAAAGTGCCTAATACAAAATGTATAAAGAACTCTTAAAACTCAACAATAAGAAAACAACCCCCATTAAAAAGTGGGCAACAGATCTGAACAGCCATCACATCACAGAAGATGTACAGATGAAAAAGGGATGTGAAAAGATGTTAACATCATACATATGTCATTAGGAAACAGCAAAGTAAAATGACATATTACTCCACTCCTATTAGAATGGATAAAATTTAAAAAGCTGATAAAATAGATGCTAGCAAAGACATGGGGCAATAAGAACTCACTTTCATTGCTGATGAGAATGTAATAGTACAGCCACTTTGGAAAGCAATTTGGCAATTTCTTACCACATGGTCCAGCAATTGCACTTCTAGATATTTATCCAACCATATGGGAACTCATGTCTACCCAATAAATTCATAGCAGCTTCATTCACAGTTGCCAAAAACTAGAAGCAACCAAGGTATCCTTCAGTAGGTGAATAAACAAACCATAATATATTTGATAATCACAGAAAGAAACAAGCTATTAAACCAAAAGATGACATGGATGAACCTTAAATGAGTATTGCTAAATGAAAGAAGCCAGTCTGGCAAGGCTGTGTGATTCCAAATACAACATCTGGAAAAGTCAAAACTAAAGAGACAGTAAAAGGATTCATGGTATTCTGGGAGAGGGGCTGAAGGAGGTGATGAGTGAAGCACAAAGGATTTTTAATGTGTTGAAACTGTTCCATATTATACTATGATCCTATAAGGATAGACACATCAAATTATGCATTTATCAAAACCCAAAGAACTTCACAGGACAGGATAAACTTTAATGTATGCAAATGTAAGCAAATTATTTAGAAGGTCAAGGAATTCCAAGGTGGAATGCAGATTGTAACAAAGAAATCTAACTGTATTATAAATGTGTGCAACAATCTCACTAAAAAGGATAAGAGGAAAGGTGCTTAGCTGACTACCTCTAGAAATGAGTAGAGACTGTGAGAGTAAAAGTTAAAGCAATAGTACAAAAACACTGTACTCTTGATGCTAAAGTTGTTTCCCATGGGATCACAGGTTCACAATTCCAATACTGCTGTACATCTATGACAGAAATGAATGATTAAGCAAATGTGTGGCAGATGAGGCAAGCCAGGTTTCTTCTCGCTGTTGGAATAAGTTTAAACATAAACAAGGGGAGAAAGCTAGAATGATACCTATGGTAATGAATTAGCATTACAGACATAAATATAAATTCATAGTTTAATATGGATACAAAATGTTACATTAAAATGTGTATAGATATGTTCATATACACACACGTATTTCCTGCTTTGTCACATGAGAGAACCTAGAAGCAATGACACCTCAGTAGCAGCAAGCACAGCTAGCACCCAGATATTGGTTTCTAATACCATTTCCCAACAAAATGATCCAGATTCCTTGGAGACATGACTGATTCCAGGACCGTGATAAGATATATACAGATGAACCTAGAGCGCCTCATAGTAGCAGAAAGTAAGAAAAAATTCATAATGATGGTAGTATGTCAAAGAGGCACTGGAGCCAAGCTGGAACAAAATAAAGTAGCATTGGATTATAACCCAAAATATTTAGATAGATTTATATTTATATTATGTGTGTGTGTGTGTGTGTGTGTGTGTGTGTGTGTGTGTGTGTATATATATATATATATATATATACACACACACACACACACATATCTTCATGAGTCCAGAACAAAATAAGTATGAATTGAGTAAATAAACAAATGGAGGACAAGAGACAAATCTCCCATGCATAAAAAAATCCAAATAATTTATATAGATATTCCACCCTCAAAGGGGGAAGTATAACTCTCTACTCCTTAAGTATGGGCTATACATACACAGTAATTTCCTTCTAAGAGCACAGCATGAAAAGGGGAAAGAAAAATAGAAAAACCTGATAAACACGACCTCAGCCAGGTGATAAAGATGAGTATCACAGTGACAAATCACGTTGAGAGTATATACCCTTGATATGACAAGATGAAAATGGAACGTTACCTCTGTGATCTTCCTACCAAAAACCTATAATCACAGTCTAATCATGAGAAAATACGTTAAATAAATTCCAATGAAAGTGCATTCTACAAAATACCTGACCAGTACTCCTCAAACATCATCAAAAACAAGAAGTGTAACAAACTGTCACAGCCAAGGGGAGCCTGGAGAGGCATGGCAACTAAATACATTTAGTGGTGCCCTGGATGGTAGGGTCCTGGAACAGAAAAAGGACATTAAAAATTAAGGAAATATTTTTAAAAGTATAAACTTTGATTAATACTAATGTACTGATACTGGTTCATTAATAGTAACGAATACTAATACAAAATATTAATAAGGGGGTAAGCTGCTATGCGGGTACATAGACACTGTATTTGTAGCTTTCTTGTAAACCTAAAACTTCTAAGAAATACGGTCGATTGTTTAAAATCCCATTTAAGAATGCATATAGAAAACACTGAGAAGGTTGTAGTACAGCACTGAAGACCCTCACACTTTCTTACACATATTCAACTTAAAATGTTTGCAACTATTCCACTGCAGAATTTTTCTTACAAAAATATTTTCAATCACTAACAGCTGCAAACAATTTCATGTAGTATTAATAATTCCCAGGAGGGATTTCCTATAGCCAGAGTACTTCAATTAAAATTCCACTTTTTCCCCCTGACATACCTATACAGATGTCCGAAAGTTTGTAACCTATCATTAACTTAAGTTGTTTTGTGATGATCCGCGTAACTACCGAGAATGTTTCATACAACGCAGAAAATCTGAGTTGTATGTCAGTACTACATAAATCAATGCTAAAATATTCATCCAATAGAACTTCGAGTATTTAAAGAGACAACTTTTAAAAAGCTATCATCGCTTCTCAGCCTTTTGGCTAAGACCAAATGTAAAGAGCTATCATTTCCTACGCTGGATACTATGTTTTCTTATACAACCCTTGGTTCAAGTGAGCTGCTGCAAAACTAAAAGAGGTAAGTGAAAGAGGAGAGTAGAGAGAAGAATAAAAAGCAGTAGGGGGAAGGGTGTGAAATAGAGTGTAAGAAAACAACTAGGTTTTGGAATGCAATAAATACAAAGAGAGTAGCAAGCATATGCCATAGCATAGAAAAGAACTAACATCTGAAAAGAATCAGTATCTGTAAGATCTTGAACGCAGGAAAAAGCTAGAAATAAAAACAAAATGAATCTTTATGTTTGATCACAAACAAGCAAAGTGTTCAAAATTACACATTAGCTTCCTCATAGGAAACAAAAGAAACATCGCCCTATTAAGAGTGGGGCTATCAATAGCGTAAGTTAAATTACACTTACTGGAAATTACTCCATATATATTCAATGACATTGGGAAGTGAAAAAAAATTACAAAGAGAATGTACCAAGTCTGTGAACAGTGGTTATCTCAGAATAGTAGAATTAAAAGCAAATTTTATTTTCCTTATTTTTTCCTGCTAGGAAGTGAATGACTTGTGGTGGAATTCTATAGCCTCAATCTGTGTATTCTGCATTAAAGCATCCTATTAACACTATTGTATTTGTGATACATTCCACCTTACCCTTTATGTGACAATTCTATACTGTTTTAACTGTAAGTAGAAGCATGAATTCGTGACCAAAAATTTTCCACACCAGCAACTTAAGAAGTACAGCAACACGTTCAGAAAACTCCGATCCCAAACAACAAACCGATACTAGGAGAGAGACGATTGCATTGACTTTAATTCCAATAGACTCACTAACATATGATCTACATTACTAGTGCTCACTTTCCAGAACCCAAGCAGCTGTGAAAGAATAAAGTCCTTTCAATGAAAACAAACTAGAGGCAATACACAACACGGTTACTTTTGTTTTTTCAGTATAAAGAAGCCTGCCCAGAATCCTCACTCTATTTCCCAAAAATGACAACCAAAAAAATCACACTCTTGACACACACATCTAAAAACCAAGTTTTAGCTGAACTCATCCTAACATATTAGCTCTTCTCCCTTCCCCTTACTAAGTCAAGAAACCTTGAAAAGAGAAGCAGGGATACATTGCACTGAAACATATTTTGCAAAGGAGGATTCTAATTCCTAACGTTTCCCCGCTCTAGATGTCTAGGGATTTCAAATCCTGACAGCAAGGATCAATCTGTCGTCCTGCCCTCCGCGAGATTCCAACAGTACTAGGGGCGCTATGGGAGGAGGAGGAGGATTTGAGAAACACTGCAGGAGAACGATCGGTGCAAGGAGTTTACAAACAGGTAGTCCTAGGAAGAAAGTAAGAGTGAGAACATGGGATAGAACAGCGATACATGGGTGGGGAACCCCATTCCAAATGCATGAACTTACCACGACCGGAGAATGGCCATCTGTCTTCCCAAAAGTAAAATGGTGAGGAAAGTGGAGCAAGCTAAGAAAGTCAACAGCTATTAGGAATTGAAAACGATTCCGAAACGATGAGCTAGCTTAATTTGAGGGGGTAAACGAGGGTGGGACCCTGCCCTAAAGGGTCATTTTGAAAAGAACCCCTCCCCACTGGAGGCGGGTGGGGAGAGCAGCTCACAAACCCCAAGTCTAAAATAATCAGCCGAGATCGGGATATTCAGTCTGCAATCGCCCGGCGGACCAGCTGAGCGCAGGTGTATCTATCTGCGGAAGCTCAGGTTACCAGGAACACCACGGGGCCACGGCGAACCCTCCCTGCCCAGCCTCCGGGAGTCCCGGGCGCGGGTCTGCACGGGCCCCGCGGGTCTGCACGCGCCGCGCGGACGCCTCCGGCCGCCGCGCCCTCGCGCACCTGGCTGCCAACACCAGTTGAAAGCAGTCAAAGTGAAGGGAGGCGGACGCGGCGCCTGGCACCGCTCCGATCCCAGCACACAAAGGCGGATTTTCAAAATTGAGGGAAGAGTCAAAGCCGCCGGACCCCGGACCGGCGCGTTTCGCCAAGGGGCTCTTACCTCGGATCCGCCCTTGGGGCCGCGGCTTTCCCCGGAGACGCCGCGAGCCCGGGCGAGGTGGGAGGCGGCCGGGAGAAAGCCCCACAGCCTGCTCCGCGCCCCGCCAGCCGTCCGCGAGCCGCGGGGCCGCCTCCTGCGCGCAGCCGAAGAGAAGCGATCTCCGAGGCGAGCACAGCGCCGGCCTCGCGCCGGGCGAGACCGCCTCGCTCGCCGCTGCCTGTGAAGTCTGGAGCCGCCCGCCCGCTCGCGGCCAGAACCAGCCGCGCGCCGCGCATGCCCAGTACCCGCGCGAGGAGCGAGCGAGCGGGCGGGCGGGCGAGCGCGCGCCGCGCGGCCAGGAACGGAATCCGTTCTCCGGGTCTTGGCGGCAGCCGAGCCTTGGCGTTCTGGTCGACTCCGGCGCTGGAGGCTAAGCGGCCGGGGAGGCCGGGTGGGCGGGACGGGGACGGGAGGAGAGGAGAGCGGGCGCCGAGCCAAGTTATCAAGACGGCGATCAAAGTCGGAACAAGGCTGCGAGCCGCCGACGGGTTTTCAGAAGTGCCCTAGCAGGACCCACCAGCAGCCTGGAGGCGCGGGAAGGGGCAAAGAGCGTGCGGAGAGCTTCGCCCCCAGCGAGGAGGACGCCCCGGGCGGAGGGAGCGCTCGGGTTGCAGCGCCCCGGGACTGGCTGCACAGCTCGTAACCCCTGCCCTATGGCGGCAAACAAGCCTCACCTAAGGACCAGCCAGCCTTCGTCCTCCTCCTCTGGCCCTACGACCTATTTTCCCCTTTTTGTCACTTTCCTCTTTTTCTTTTCTTTTCTTTCTTTTTTTTTTTTTTTTTTGTCTTCTTAATCCATGCGGTAAACTGGTGGTGCCCACGGTCCCTAGGAGGGCCCATCGGGTCCCTGGGAGTCTCCCAACTGCCGGTCCTTAGTGCCAGCCTGCAAGCCCAGACCCGCCTCGCCCGGCTGCCTGGGAGCCAGCCTATTTTTCAAGAAGCTCTTGCCAAAAGCCCTGATGTGGTTTGAAGGCTTCTTTTGCTTTGTGCCTCTCGTACCTTAACCAACCCTCATAACCTCCTCTCTGAGTAACCCATGGAGCCTCTAAAAGAGAAGTCCATCTTGTCATGGACACTGTTTTCTCTCTTAAAACCCCTCATTGCCATAGCTGCTCCCCCTCCACCCTCCCATGCTGTCCTAACTTCAAAGTCAGTCGAGTTCCAGAAGGCAACCAAAGCCTATAAATTAAACTTGGTTAAGAGCGATTGGACCTGCTTTTGTGAAGCAAAGAAAAGCACAGTCAGGGAGAAATGAGATAACAGGCCGAGGAGGACATGAAAACCATTCTAAAAGTTGGAATCGATCTAACGGCTAAGTCCAGTCCCCTATTTTAAGTGGGAATCCTCTCTCCAATATTTCCACTGGACCACTATCCACTTGAACATTTCCAGTGTTGGAGGTTTCTATTTTTATCGTTACATATAACCATGATTATTTGTTGAATATTTACCTGTGCCAGGAACCAAGCAATTTACATGCATTATTCCCAGGCCTTAAAATGAGAATAGCTTTATTATACCTATTAAACACATTAGGAAGATGAAGCTCAGAAGTTTCCTTCTGTTTGCCAAAGCCAGTGCTGCGTAACACCAAAGCCTGTATTATTTATGAACATCAAATCAACTTCTCCAACACCACTGGTCTTGGTTTTGCCCCTAGGAAGCACACAAAATGAATCTTATTTTTTTTTTATTTTATTTATTTATTTTTTTTGAGACAGAGTCTCACTGGGTTGCCCAGGCTGGAGTGCAGTGGTGCGGTCTCAGCTCACTGCAACATCCGCCTCCCAGGTTCAAGCGATTCTCCGGCCTCAGCCTGCCTAGTAGCTGGAATTATCAGCTGTGCTACCACACCGGCTAATTTTTTGTATTTTTAGTAGAGACGGGGTTTCACCATGTTGGCCAGGCTTGTCTTGAACTCCTGACCTCATGATCGGCCCACCTTGGCCTCCCAAAGTGCTGGGATTACAGGCGTGAGCAACCACACCTGGCCAAATCTCATTCTTACAGACACTGCAAGCCTTGAAATAGTAGGAGCAACTATTAAGTAACCATCAGATCTAATACATTTCTTCAAAAATTCTCTTTTCAGTGTCTTTTCGAATAACATAGTAAGCTGTCATCGTCACACTACTGACCCTGCTTTGAATGTTTTGATTTTTCGTTCTCCTCTCTTAATTAGACACTCAGAATACAACATTCAAATACAGTGGGCCAAGAACTGAGTTCCAGTTCTTCAGCTGCTGATCAGCTGCCCCTTTGATCTAAGCATAGCCTTCCAGTAAGGCCTCCCATATCTGTATTAGGCTTTTCTTTTAGCGAACCCGCTACCTAGATTCAAACAGAACACCCAACTCCATTTCACATGAGCTAAATTAATCCATATCTTCCACCTTACATAGTCTATACTTCTATACTTCCATGTATTTAAATCTTAATTTTTATTTTATTCTTACTAAATTTTATCCTGTTTGTTTTAGGACATAATTTCAGGTAAATACTAGTGATCACTTTTAACATAACATTTGTAAATTTAATAAATATGCCTTCTTTGGCTCCATTTACATCTAGTAAGAAACAGTAACACAGAACAAGCTTTAAAAAGAGCCTGTGATATTGTAATATATACATATTTGGTCTTCATCCCATTCCCAGCCATATAGCTCCTAAAATCGTTGAAATTTTCAAAGTGATGAATGTCTTTTTATATTTTAATGAATTGACTGATAGCTGGCAGCTCTTGGATAGCTTCAGTATGGCGACTGGTCATAGGAAAGACCAAGTGTGATTAGGGTGTTGGGACTTTCAGCCCCACCCTCTAACCTCTTGGGGTGGTTAAGATCATCAGTGGCTCATGAGTTGATCAATCATGCCTCCATAATAAAGCCTCCACAAAAACATAAAAGGAGTGGGTTACATGAATTGCCAGAGAGGGGAACATGAATAACAAAACACTTGGAGATTCCTGGATGGCGGTGCTCCCAGAGAGGGCATAAATCACCCTATGCATTTCTTCAACTGTATCCTCTGTAATATCCTTTATAATAAAACAGTAAACATGTTTCCTGAGTTCTGTGAACTAGAACTAGCCAAATAACCAAACCCAAGGAGGGAGTCATGGGAACTCTTAATTTCTAGTTGTTCAGTCAGAAGCACAAATAAAGCAACCTGGGGCTTTTTTGATTGGCATCTGAAGTCGGGGCAGTCTTGTGGGACTGAGCCCTCAACCTGTAGGATCTGACATTATCTCCAGGCAGACAGTGTCAGAACTGAATTGAAGATACCCAGCTTGTGTCTGCTGCAGGATTAATTGGTTGATTGCTGGTAGGGGAAATTCTCACACACTTCTTGGTAACCAGAGCTCACAGAAGTCTTCTGTGTTGATTGTTGAATAAGGGAATAGAAAAAATAAGAGAATAAAAAAACCACTTTGGTTTGGGGTTCTTTACCCTATATCTTCAGACAGCTCACCACCAAAATGGATCTCCAAGATAAGTCATTTATTAACCAACACTTTAGTTCATGAAACCATACCATAGCCAACATGGAGTTCATAAAGGTTTCCTAGATGCTTTGCCGAAATAAAGATTTACTGTTTCTAGCATCCCCAAACCTACTGGTCCAAGCAACTCTTTCAAAAAGAAGGAAACTAGTTAAATAAGATCTGTTTTCAGATTAACTCATTCTGGTATTAGTGATCCCCACTACTTTTTCTATGTGCCTAAAACCATTGTTAATAATCTGGTTTATACTTTTGTCAAGAGTCTAACCTATTTGGAGTGTCACTCTACACAAGTTTTTCCTTTTTGAAAATCTAATTAGTTTATGTTGGCATTTGGGATGAAAATGATGTAGGAATGCTGTGGAATGGAGATAGATACCTGGAGTGAATGGGGCATTGAAAATATGGAGCAGGCCAGGCGTGTTGGCTCACATCTATAATCCCAGCACTTTGGGAGGCCAAGGTTGGCCAGTCACTGGAAGGCAGGAGTTCAAGATTAGCCTGGGCAACATGGTGAAACCCCATCTCTACTAAAACTAAAAATATTAGCCAGGCGTGATGGTGCATACCTGTAGTCCCAGCTACTTGGGAGGCTGAGGCAGGAGAATCCCTTGAACCCAGGAGGCAGAGGTTGCAGGGAGCCAAGATCACACAACTGCACTCCAGCCTGCGTGACAGAGGGAGACTCTGTCCCAAAATATAGAAGCAGAGTCTACAGCTGGGTGTAAACACTACATACAGAAAATGTAGAGAAATTATAATGACTGAATTTTATCTGGGGAGTAAGAACTATCTCCACACTACCCAAGAGTCAGAAGAATTCTTCCAACATCCCTGTCCACTCCCACTACCCAATCTGATGTATGAATATAATTTAGGGACCGCTGTGTATACCTCTGCAGACTCACAGCCTTAAAGCCATGTAACGTAAAACATATCCATGAGTGAATCTGGAAAAGGTACACTGTAGCTTAGAATAATATTATTTTTAAGATCTAAATCTTCTGGGTATAACTCGGTAGACAGGTAATTTCAGGTTGGTTACCGCCATTGTTATTATTTCACATTGTTGAAAGAAAAAACCAAATTGCTTGGATTATTATCTTTGTTCTCATTTTAGGAGGTGCTTGGGCTTGCTTCTTACTTTGCAACTGATGATTATATTTCTGGTTATGGTTCTTACACCCATTTGCGTTAGCACACTCAGTTTGCTTTAGCATTTTTTTTTTTTTTTTTTTTTTTTTTAGACAGAGTTTCGCTCTTGTTACCCAGGCTGGAGTACAACGGCGTGATCTCGGCTCACTGCAACGTCCGCCTCCTGGGTTCAGGCAGTTCTCCTGCCTCAGCCTCCTGAGTAGCTGGGATTACAAGCACGCGCCACTATGCCCAGCTAATTTTTTGTATTTTTAGTAGAGATGGGGTTTCACCATGTTGACCAGGATGGTCTCGACCTCTTGACCTCGTGATCCACCCGCCTCGGCCTCCCAAAGTGCCGGGATTACAGGCTTGAGCCACCGCGCCCGGCCCTCCCCATCTTATACACTATACTTAAATGCAAGTACGCAGTTGGCACATATGTTTGTTTAAGCTTCACACAGAAAGGTTAATTAGATCATTTGAAAAGTTCTCCAGCTACAAATCACCTGGATGTTGCATAAAATATGCTTTGATACGCATTGTAGGACTCTGAGATAGTGAAGGGAATCTCTCAGGGTCCAAAACGAAAACAAAACAAAATTGCTGAAGCAGGTGGGGTGGGCAATAATCTTTTAATGAAGACTTAGACTGGTTTCGAGGTGAAGAAGCTAATCTTTTAAATCGCATGTTAGCTGACTCTGCTGGAAGGAAGTCAGAGTGGTTTCAGGTCCTTAGGCCCATAAGTTCCTAAGAGAGATAGACAGAAATCCTCTTTGGAGAAAAATAACTTCAAGTTAGTGTCCCAGAATTTCCCCCAAATAAACAAAATATCAACCAAATAAGAATTCATAATCAAAGATCTCAAGACATATAAGAAAATTCTGCTGACACTCAAGTCAGCAGAATAAACAAAACATAATTCAATTTATGAGGCAAAAAACGAATTACTATGATATGGCTGTATAAAGAAATTAAAAATTAAAATCACAAATAAAAATCTACCCAAGATGACTAGGCATACATGAAAAAGAACCCACCAGAACTTTTGGAAAGGAAAAACATAACTGCTAAAATTTGAAACCCCATGGAGAGTTAAAGAGTAGATTGAACATATTCGAAAAGAATAATGTAAGCTACATATGAAGAAGTATACAGAATGCATCACAGAAGGGGAAAAAAGAGAAGAAATAATAAACATTAAGAGATATGGAATACAGAGAATGTTAAGATATTACTCATGTCTAATCAGAGTCCCAGAATGAGAGACTACAAAGAATGGCATAAAGGCAAGAGAAGAAGAGACAATAGCTAACCATGTTCCAAGATTAATATAGGACCTGAATCTAGACAACGAGGAAGGCCTGGCTATATAGGACCTGAATCTAGAAAACGAGGAAGGCCTGGCTATGTACATGTATCAAGAAGAAAATGAGGCTGGGCGCGGTGGCTCAGGCCTGTAATCCCAGCACTTTGGGAGGCCGAGACGGGTGGATCAGGAGGTCAACAGATCGAGACCATCCTGGTCAACAGGGTGAAACCCCGTCTCTACTAAAAATACAAAAAATTAGCTGGGCATGGTGGCGCGTGCCTGTAATCCCAGCTACTCAGGAGGCTGAGGCAGGAGAATTGCCTGAACCCAGGAGGCGGAGGTTGCGGTGAGCCGAGATCACGCCATTGCACTCCAGCCTGGGTAACAAGAGTGAAACTCCGTCTCAAAAAAAAGAAGAAGAAGAAGAAAATGAAATAGAGGCATTACATACACATGTATCACATAAGATACATGAAAAAAGCTAACCAATAGAAACAACAGTGAAATTGCAAAACACCAGAAGAAAAGGCAATCTTAAAAGCATAGGCAGGGGGAATATTATCTACAAAAGAAAAACAAGGAGACTGAATAATTTGCAACAGCAATAATGGCAGCCAGCAGACAGTGGAAAAATGCTGAATGAAAATAACCATCAACCTATAATTTAGTGTCCAGAAATATGATATTTTCAGAACAAAACTGGACTTAAGACATTTTTAGTAGAAAACTATTCTTTTTACCACCTTCACTAGATGAACTTCTGAAGCACACTTTCAGATGAAGGAAAGTGACCCAGTAGGAAATACTGGAATACAAGAAAAAATGGTGAACAAATAAGTTTATAAACATTTGGTTTAATATAAAGAAGCCTGGTCTGTATAAAATAATATTAATAATTTGAAATTTGTGAGGTTCAAAAGACACAATTTAAATGCTGGAGAATAACTTACAAGTCAGAAGGAGGATAATCAGGGTTAAATCATTCTGAGGTTCTTGAATTGGTTTGAGGAGGTTAACACATTAATTTTAAGTGTCCTTAAGAAAAATATTCACAATAAGATTTTAAGAGAAATGATCCATATGGTACTTCACAACCTCCATTTTACAGGTAAACACACACACACACACACACACACACACACACACACACACACACAACTGTCATAAAGTTAGTATGTGATGAAATTGAGATTTAAATTCAAGCAGAGAACGTGGCTTTGACCATTAGGCTCTACAATATCTTAAAAACTCTAAAAGAATGCAAACGAGCTGTAGAAATTCCAAACCAGTAGAGGAAGGGAAAAAGAATAAGAAGTAGACAAATATTAACAATCAATCTTCCTCTGTATGCCATAAAAAAACGCGAGAAAAAAATGTAGAAGGAAAGGAGAGACATAGAAAGATAGAAGGTAAAGACTGAGAAGAGAAACATTCAAACACATAAATAATCACAATACAAATGTACTAAACCCTCCAGTTAAAAGACAGAGTCAAAGCCATTTTTGAAGATATAGCTATATGTTACTTACAAAGATAAGAACGTGGAAAGCTTAAGATATATCAATTATAATAATTAAAAGAAAGCTGATATAGCTATGTTGACATCACATGCAATGGACTTCAAGATAAAACAGCATTATTGTGGCTAGAAAACATCATCACATAAGAATAAAATCTAGAAGAGGAAATTGAAAAACTTATCATGGCGTAGCTATTTCCATACCCATTCAACCACTAAGTTATTGATATCTCTCTCTACATATATCCATCTCTATCTCTCTCAAGATAGATAGATAGATAGATAGATTACTTATATAAAGACCTAGATCAATATATATATATATATATAAAATACTTATATATGTAGCATATAGCAATTAGAGGATACACATCTCAACCAATCCATAAGAAATATTTGTAAAAATTAACCAGCATACCTTAACACATTTCTGAGAATTTGCATCATCTAGAAAAGGGGTTAAAAAACTTTTTATGTAAAGGACTTGATAGCAAAAGCTAAGGTTTTCGGGTCAATGCTCTCTGTTGCAACTACACAGCTGCCCCCATGTAGCTCAACAGCAGCCATAGATAATATATAAGCAAATGAACTTAACTATGTTCCGATTAATGTAAGACATAGTAAATTCAAATTTTAGGTGATTTTTACACACATCAAAATATTAGCCTCCTTTTGTGTTGTTTGACCATTTAAAAGGTACCAACCATTCTTAGCTCGCCAACGGTAGAAACACAGGTGACAGGCCAAATGCGGCCCATAGGAGTAGTGAGTCACTGACCTCTGATTCCGACTCATCTCTTCTGTAAGACAGTAGTGTTAGAAATCGATAGCAGACCAACTTTTTAAACATTTAAGTTTAAGATGAATTTTTAAGTAATTATACATTTTGATTTCTAAAGATTAATTTAAATGGAATTTAAAAACGGTGGCTTATGCCTGTAATCCCAGTACTTTGGGAGGCCAGGGCAGGTGGATCACGAGGTCAGGAGTTTGAGACCAGCCTGACAACACGGTGAAACACCGTGTCTACTAAAAATGCAAAAATTAGCTGGGCATGGTGGTGCACACCTGTAATCCCAGCCACTCAGGAGGCTGAGACAGGAGAATCGCGCAGACGTTACAGTGAGCAGAAATTTTGCCACTGCACTCCAGCCTGGCTGACAGAGCAAGACTCTGTCTCAAAAAAAAAAAAGACCCCCAATAATGTATGAAATCATAATGAAGAAATCATAACGATAAAATTTACGAATACGTAAAACTGCAAGGAAGGGAAAAAAATTCTAGTATTTTCTGTTAGCAAAATATTCTATAGCAGTGAACATGAGGAAACAACCACTATGTTCCATGGTATAGATTACTCTTAGAAACGAAGTTGAGTGAAATCACAGATTATGCATAATAAGATACCATTTTTACAAAGCTCAGAAAAGCATATCTAAATGATTTATTATTTAGGAGCAACACACATTTGTTAAAAATTTTTTTTGTAAACAAAGGAATGCTTATCTCACAAAATTCAGGATACTGGTTACCTCTGAAGGGCAGGAAAGGAATGAAATGAGGAGGCTAACATAGGTAAATTACAACAGTATTGCAAGGTGGAAAGGTGGATCACAGGTGCTCATCTTTTTTTTTTTTTTTATTTTTTGAGACGGAGTCTCGCCCTGTCACCCAGGCTGGAGGGTAATAGTGTGGAGTGTAATAGCGTGATCTCGGTTCACTGCAACCTCTGCCTCCTGAGTTCAAACAATTCTCCTGCCTAAGGCTCCCTGCCTGTACAAATAACTGGGATTACAGGCACCTGCCACCACACCCAGCTAATTTTTTTATTTTTAGTAGAGACGGGATTTCATCATGTTGGCCAGGCTGGTTTCAAAATCCTGACCTCAGGATCAGCCCACCTCAGCCTCCCAAAGTGCTGGGATTGCAGGCATGAGCCACCGTGCCCAGTCCACAGGTGCTCATCTTAATTATCATCCTTGTTCCTCTGAGGAGGAGAAGTTGTGGAATTGGACACAGTAGGGAGGAGTTTAATGCAGGGAGACAACCAGGGCGAGGGAAAGGCTAAAAGCGTGAGACAACATGACAGAAGAAGGACAGTGGAACTGTTGCTCTGATTTGTGGTCAAAGTGCTCCAGTCACATTCTCTTATTTGCCTGGACTGAGGTCATCAGAATGCCTCATTGCCTATTATCACTGACCTTTGAATGACTGATGAGCTCCGGAGATTAAAACAGACAAACAACAACAACAAAACAAGCTCCTTTCTGAGAAAGTCCACAGATACTCTGTTTCCAGTTCTAAAAGTGAAAGTTTATTTTTATGAAAAGGTTGATTTCCTCCAGAAATTTTACTGTTCTGTATAACTGAGGGAAATTTAACTGTAGAATTTGGTAGTTATTGATCCATTTACTAGTAACAGCCGAATGTTCTTTAAAATGCAAAAGAGACATTTGTTTTCTCTTTTTGAGGGAACGGTGCTGTTGGCTCTGCAGAACTGGAAATTTGCCATTTACAAAGCACTTATCTCGCTATTTACAGCTTTTTCTAATCAAATCTAGGTTTTTATTTTCCTACTTGTGCCTAAGCAAAAAAAAAAAAAAAAAAAAGCAGATGAGAATTAGAAGGGAAGAAAATAAAATAACTGTGGGGGGAACCTTCAAGAAACTATCTATTTAAAATTATAGTAGAGCTTTAAAATGGAATTCTACTATACAATTGAGAAGAATGAGGTGGTGACATTAACTACTAGCTTGGATAGACAGCAAGATAGATATTTATTAAGGTCGGGGGAGACAGCATGTTGCCATACATTATGTAGTATGAATTCACTTATGTAAAAACAATAACAGAGAAATATATGCCAACATTCTTCCAGTATTTTTATGGGGGAGAGGGTGACAGTGTAATAGGAGTTAACTTCACTATTTCAATAGTTAACTTATTTCTATAATTGAATTTTAAGCCGTGGACCTGTATTATTTTGTAGCAGAGAAAATTTAACTTAGTAATATTTTATTACTCATTGTGAATGTTGCATGTCTCTCAATTCTTTACTCCTGCTAGAACTCAGGCAGATTTTTAAAACTTCCACCCCTAATGTCCAAAGTTGCATTTTTGTGTCTTTAGGATTGCTGAGCTAGAATTCCCCCGGGTAAGCTCATTGGCATTGCAAACACAGACGCTGTTTCCTTTAGTTGGCACCCAAACTTTCTTCTTACTTAACAGCAGAATCCTCTGCAGAGAAAAGAAAACTCCTATTGCAAATTTGGAAAGTTTTAAAATGCAAATTCACATTTATCAATAGCTATCTCCCTGAGCTCACTTATACTCAAGGTAACTCCGGCAATCTTAAAAGATCATTTTCCTGATCATAGCACAGAAATCCCAGTTTTGTTTTTACTGTTGTTGTAGTTTTTTAATCAGAAATTCATTGGTTTCTGATTAAAAATCAGAAATCCAATCCAATTTGGGCAAGGCAAGAGCAAATATATCCCTCAGTTTTTGTTGTTGTTGTTGTTGTTGTTTTGTTTTTTGAGACAGAGTTTCACTCTGTTGCCTAGGCTGGAGTGCAATGGTGTGATTTCGGCTCACAGCAGTCTCCACCTCCCGGGTTCAAAAGATACTTCAGCCTCAGCCTCTCAAGTAGCTGGGACTATAGGCGCATGCCACCATGCCCAGCTAAGTGTTGTGTTTTTAGTAGAAATGGGATTTCACCATATTGGCCAGGCTGGTCTTGAACTCCTGACCTCGTGATCTGCCCGCCTTGGCCTCCCAAAGTGCTGGGATTACAGGCATGAGCCAGACTGTGCCTGGCCTATCTCTCAGATTTTAAATGTAACTTCATCTTAAAGGACTCAAAAACACATACACAACCCCCAACATACAAAGAGAGATACTCTCATCATCGGGAATTCATGACTATACTACAGACGTACACAATCTCTAAAGTATACTAGAAAAACTTGTTCACTTTCCAAAAACACCAAAAGTTTCCTATCACAATAATTCCTTAATGAACAATTTTTTAAGATGCAAAGCTTTCAAAACATTTTCTACACTTTATCACATGAAGGAGACTTTCTTTCTTTCTTTCTTTCTTTCTTTCTTTCTTTCTTTCTTTCTTTCTTTCTTTCTTTCTTTCTTTCTTTCTTCTTTCTTTCTTTCTCTCTTTCTCTCTTTCTCTCTTTCTTTCTTTCTTTCTTTCTTTTTTTTTTGAGGCAGAGTCTTACTCTGCCACCCAGGCTGGAGTGCAGTGGCACAATCTTGGCTCACTACAACCTCCACCTCCTGAGCTCAACTGATTCTTCTGCCTCAGCCTCCCGAGTAGCTGGGATTACAGGCCTGCACCACCACACACGGCTAATTTTTGTATTTTTAGTAGAGACAGAGTTTTTTCATATTGGCAAGGCTGGTCTTGAACTCCTGAACTCAAGAGATCTGCCCACCTCGGCCTCCCAAAGTGCTGGGATTATAGGGCATGAAGCACTGCCCCTGGCTGAAGGATGCATTTTTGATCTCATTAACCACACTCATCGTTCTGAGCATTCATGACTGCACTACAGAGGTACACAACCCTTTATCCGAAACCCTTGCAACCAGATGTTTTAAATTTTGTAAAGGGAACGTGGTACTTATACCGTATATTCATCCCACCCCAAATAAGTTCTGTACTTAACACATTATTTCAGCAGCAAAGCATCTTCCCCAAAATTAGAATGAACTCCCTGCGTAGCCTCATATCAGTCCAGGTAAGATTTGCTGCCAAACAGGAAGAAGATGAGTTAGGCTTTGCTACCAAAGGGAATTTGAAAACAAGCAAACAACCCAAACCAACAAAATGAGTCTTTACATTTGCCACTGCAGGTCAGTCACTGCACACTTAAACAGCAGCGCCTACGGGAGCCAGAGTTATTCGTCTTGGAGGTAGAGTCCATGGCGAACATTTTGAGGGCTTGAGGTCCGCTTCTCTGTCTTCCTGCCTCTTTGCAATCTGGCACCCTTCCATTAGTTTTGTTGCTATCATTTCCTCTGCCATCTTTCCTGCTCTGTTAATTTATTACTTTTAATCCACTGTGATTTAATGAAATAGATACCAAATGTATAATTATGCATGAAATTAGAGTAAGTAGGTTTTACATAAGAAACGTAAAAGTTGATCTATAATAAGATACATAGACCTTGCTCATATTCATGATAAAACCTATTTCAACAATTTAAAGGCTTTTTTGTTTGCTAGTGATTCGCACCTGTATTCGCAATTTTTGAGATTCTTATCTTAAAAAAAAAAAAAACTCCACTCTCTGCTTTAAGAAAAAAAGAGAGAGATTCATAGTCTAATTTTATGATGTCATCTATTTTCAGGATCTTATATCTTATAAAACCATATTATTATAATATGTGCATATGTGACATTTTGGTTATCGAAAATTAAGCTAAGGTTTAAAACTTGTTCACTCGAGCACAAAAAAGGTTATGATAATAAAGACTGAAGTATCCGTAAAATCTTAGAAGTAGAATCTCAGCATGGCTTTTGTAACCAGTAACAGTCAATTGCCAATATTTTTATTACCATTCAACTTGCAGTCCTTCCATATTCTGTCCCTGCCTTCTGCATTTATCCTCCTTTATTACTGCTCAGGATGAGCCTTTCCACAGCCCCAGCTGTGGAGCCCTTCAGAGGCAAAGCCCTCACAGGCCATACTTATCACTGCAACACATAAGAAATCTGAGGAGGAGTAGAGGGGTTGCGAACGGAAATCAACACAGGAATGTCCAAGACTCAAGGTTTCAGGAGGGAAGTAATTTATTACCAGCCAAAGCTGGTCAAGCGTCAGTACAGAGTGCTAAGAGGGTGAAGTGATTAAAGCCCTACTCCCGAAGAGTACTGGGAGCAGTAAGAACCAAGAAACCCAATCAGGTGACTCAAGCATAAGAAAGAATCCTCAGGTCCTCTGACTCACCCATTTAGCAAAGGTCCAAGTACCTGCCAAGTACAGGGATGGGCCCTGGAGGTTAAAAAAAAAAAAAAAAAATTACAAATGGTCCCTACTCTTCAGGGTGTGCAGTGTTAGCAGTTAGACATAAATAACAACAACCATATACCATGTCATCAAAGTACAATTTAATACCAGGCACTATCTGAGCAGAGGAAAATGAGTGCCCAATGCTGCTATGCAAAATCAAGAGTGACATCACAGAGACTTGCTGTGCTGCCTTTCACTGAACGGCTTCCAAGTTCCATGCTGCCCCTCCAGCTCTCTGAGGTGCTTCCATCACAAGCGCCTTAGCGCTTCTCCTGCCTGAGGGCGCTCTTCTTCCAGATTGCTACAGGGCTCACTCTGTTCAGGACTCAGCTCAAGTGCCACCTCATCAGAAAAGATTTCTCTGACCAACCGCCCTGTTGAAACTATACTCCTACCCTCCCTAAACACACACACACGCACATACACACACACACACACACACACACACACACACACGACACTCTCTCTCCTTTCTCTCTCTCCCTATTGTATTACATTGCTTTTTTATCACAGCGCCTATCACAATCTGAAGATCTTGTTCAATTATTTATTGTCTGTTTCCCTCATGTAAATTCTGTGAGAGCAGGGATATCTGTCAGGTTTGTTTATTGCTATAGATCCCCAGTGCTGGGCAGAGTTTAATGAATGAATAAGGAGAAATTTAAGCTGAGTTATGAAGAACAGGTAGCAGTTTATCAAGGGAATGGGCAGGAGGTGGAGGCAGGAACACAGAATGTACGTAAGCACAAATAGCAAGGGGTCAAGGCACTGTTAAAGGAATTTAAAGAGGGAAACAAAATAATCTGTTCCTGGCACACAGTGTGTTTATATTACACGTTCTTAAATAAACGAGTGAATGCGTGAATAAACGGTTGAATTAGTAAACAAGGTTGTGCTTTGGAAAGTGTGTCGGGGGCAGGCCTGGCGCTGAGTGCGCGCCGGCTGTCTTGCAGCTTTCGGGGCTAAATCGGTGAGGTGGAGCTGCTACAGTCCTGAATTCAGAGATCCCCAGATTGATAAGGAACATTACCGCAAGCCAGTGGCTGAAGTAACTGAGAAGTATCATCAGGAGCTCAAGGACACTCAGCTCATCAAAGCTGCTCCAATAACACTAACAAGCTCTGTGTTCAAAGACCCCATCATCAGTAAATTCACCACCGTGATGATGAAGGGGAAAACGATGTACTAGGCCAGATCTGGCATCACTCCGATTCTGGAAGCCATGGAAAGGCAGCAGTTTGAGAAGTACCATGATGCTTCGGCAGGGGAACAGCTAAGCATTGAAAGCAACCCCTATACCAGTGGTCCCCAACCTTTCAGAAACTGGTTTCCACAGGCAGGGGAGAGGGGGTCGACGGGAGCGGGGATGAAGGGGATTGAAGATTTCATCAGGCATTGGATTTTCATAAGAAGTGTGCAGCCAGGCCGGGTGCAGTGGCTCAAGCCTGTAATCCCAGCACTTTGGGAGGCTGAGGCAGGTGGATCACAAGGTCAAGAGATCGAGACCATCCTGGTCAACATGGTGAAACCCCGTCTCTACTAAAAATACAAAAACTAGCTGGGCAGGGTGGTGCGCGCCTGTAATCCCAGCTACTCGGGAGGCTGAGGAAGGAGAATTGCTTGAACCCAGGAGGCAGAGGTTGTGGTGAGCCGAGATCGTGCCATTGCACTCCAGCCTGGGTAACAAGAGCGAAACTCTGAAAAAAAAAGAAGTGTGCAACCTAGATCTCCACATGTGCAGTTCACAGTAGGGATCGTGCACCTGGGAGAATCTAATGCTGCTGCTGATCTGACAGGAGGCAGAGCTCAGGCAGTAATGCTGGTTGCTCACCTTGCTTGCTCGCCACTCACCTCCTGCTGGTGACCTGGTTTCTAATAGGCCATGAAACTTACCACAGGTTTGTGGCCTCGGGGTTGGGAACACCTGTCCTACACCCTCTTCCACTAGGCAGTGAAAAACTGTGAGCCTGTGATTGGGCTGCTACCCATTCTCAAGGGAGGCCATTTCTCCTGGGTCCCTGTCTCCTTACTCTACTGATGTCACCACTTCCTGGCCATAAAGTGGATGATCACTAAGTGACACCAAGGGATGCCGATGCCAGCCAGAGAAGCTGTCACATGGGCTGCTGGAGGCTTTTTACAGCCAGGGCCCCATGATCGAGAGGAAGCATGACATGCACAAGATGGCCAAGGCCAACCTTGGCCCACCACGGCTGGTGGTAGAGGTTCCAGAAGGAGCCCAGGGCCCTCCGCTGCAAGAAATAGTGTGAGCCACTGCCACTTTGAAAAATACCTGTGGGTTAAGAATGTAGTTCCTGCAAGGACTTCATGACCAAAACACCAAAAGTATTGGCAACAAAAGCCAAAATAGACAAATGGGACCTAATCAAACTCCACAGCTTTTGCACGGCAAAAGAAACAGTCACTAGAGTGAATCGGCAACCAACAGAATGGGAAAAAATCTTTGCAGTTTACCCATCTGACAAAGGGCTGATATCCAGAATTTACAAAGAACTCAAACAGATTTACAGGAAGAAAAACAAGCCCATTCAAAAATGGGCAAAGGATATGAACAGACACTTTACAAAAGAAGACATACATGAGGCCAACAAACACATGAAAAAATGCTCATCATCACTGGTCATTAGAGAGATGCAAATCAAAACCACATTGAGATACCATCTCATGCCGGTTAGAATGGCGATCATTAAAAAATCTGGAGACAACAGATGCTGGAGAGGATGTGGAGAAATAGGAACACTCTTACACTGTTGGTGGGAGTGTAAATTAGTTCAACCATTGTGGAAGGCAGTGTGGCGATTCCTCAAGGACCTAGAAAGAGAAATTCCATTTGACCCAGCAATCCCATTACTGGGTATATATCGAAAGGACTATAACTTGTTCTACTATAAGGACACATGCACACGAATGTTCTTTGCAGCACTGTTTACAATAGCAAAGACCTGGAACCAACCCAAATGCCCATCGATGATAGACTGGACTGGGAACATGTGGCACATATACACCATGGAATATTATGCAGCAATCAAAAATGATAAGTTTTTGGCCTTTGTAAGGACACGGATGAATCTGGAGAACATCACTCTCAGCAAACTGACACAAGAACAGAAAATGAAATACCACATATTCTCACTCATAGGCGGGTGAGAAAAATTAGAACACATGGACACGGGGGGGGGATACTACACACTGGGGTCTATTGGGAGGAATAGGGGAGGGACAGTGGGGGTGGAGCTGGGGAGGGATGGCCAGGGGAGAAATGCCAAGTGTGGGTGAAGGGGAGGAAGGCAGCAAAACACACTGCCATGTGTGTACCTATGCAACTATCTTGCACGTTCTGCACATGTACCCCAAAACCTAAAATGTAATAAAAAATTTTAAAAAAATTATTCCACGTGTAACATCTAAAGTATAAGCCTATGTAAAGACTGAACCTCCCTTTGTTAGACAAGCTTGGCCGTTAGGCACCTATGCCACCTTGCTCCCAGCTGAAATGAATTCCTTCCTCCTATAAAAAAAAAAAACGTAGTTCCTTTTTAGGGGTCAGCAGGCCTCATGAGAACGATGGAGCAGCTTGATTATTGCCTGGTAATCTTTCTTTCTTTAGGCTAAAATTTTCTCTCTCTGTACCCATCTTTTTGTAAAGAGAACATGTTGTCTTGGAAATGTCCTCCTAGAAACTTAGGACCCAGGTTTCTCTTCCCTCAGCTTGGGATGGACCTTTTGATCATATAATAGGAAGCAGTTTTAGCTATTAGAAAAGATTTATTAGAAAATTCTCACACTAAACTGGTATAGCATGTGGTACAGTACTACCATTCACTAAAACTCTCTGGAGGGGGAAAAAAGAAAGTGTATAAGGATAGACTGATGGAATAGAAGATAGGAAGTAAGGAAACCTCAAAGGCTGGTCTTCAATGAAGAGAAAAATAGGGTTCCAAAATGGCTTTAGCCCCTTCCTTGCCCCAACCCCCCACAGAAAACCAGAAACAAATATATAGTGCTGAGATTATCAGCAGCAATATACAGAACTGAAATATAAGGAGGAGACGGTTCCTGAGACCACAGAAAAGTGAAACAACTTTGAGCAGATGGTAAGAAAATCAGATGCCCATATCCAGCACACCCTTCCTCTTTCCTGGCACCAAAAATGTGGAAAAATTCCCTTACTCATGGTTTCTATACTGGAAAAAGTGAGATCAAGGTGAGGAACAAGCTTCTCCACCATCTCAGGTTCCCAAGGACAGCAGGAAACCTGTCCTTGCCTCAAACCACAGGAAGCATACAGAGCGATGTAGGTAGAAATATCCCTGAGGGCAGCCAGACACAAGGAAAGGAGGTGTAACTACCATTCCCAGCCCTGGAAACTCTGCTCTGTAACTCTGCTCTATAAGAAAATGCCAAATCAGAGAGGCCAATCAGCAGCACCATGCAGCAGGAGGTACATTACCCAGGTTGTTTCCTCTAGGCACAAACCCACAGGTACATTCCACAGGTTGTTTCCTCTAGGCACAAACCCACAGGTACATTCCACAGGTTGGTTCCCCTAGGCACAAACCCACAGGTACATTCCACAGGTTGGTTCCCCTAGGCACAGACCCCTAACCAGTTTTTCCATGCTAATAAGTTACCTTCTTTCACACCTTTCTCACTGAAAATAGGCTATGTGAAAGTACACAGTCAAATGATTAAAAAGAAAAAAGAATGAAAAGGAGCAGAGATCACCTACAAGATATAGAAAATTACCTCAACAGACCAACTCTAGGAATTATTGGTGTTCCAGGAACAAAAAACAAATACCATGTGTTTGCACCTGCAAGTGAGAGCTAATGATGAGAATACATGAACACATAGAGGGGAGCAACACATGCTGGGGCCTATCAGAGAGTGGAGGGTGAAGAGGATCAGAAAAAATAACTAATGGGTTCTAGGCTTTATACCTGGGTGATGAAATAATGTGTACAATAAACCCCCATGCCACAAGTTTACCTGTGTTCAAAACTGCACATGTACCCCTGAACTTAAAAGTTTTTAAATAAAAGAATTATTGATGCTAAAACAAATTGAGCAAGAGCAAAGGGTAGAAAGCTTATTCAAAGAAATAGTAACAGAAAACTCTCCAATACTTGAGAAAGATATAAATATCCAGATACAGGAAGGTCAGAGATTGCCAAGTAGATTTGACCCAAATAAGACTACTCCCAAGCATATAGTAATCAACTCAAAGGTGATCAACAAAGAGAGGACCCTGAAAGCAGCAAGAGAAAAATAAACAAATAACATACAAATGAGCTCCAGTTTATCCAGCAACAGACTTGTGAACAGAAATCATATAGGCCAAGAGGGAGGGGGAAGCATTTTCAAAGTGCTGAAAGAAAAACCACTATAATCCAAGAATACTATATTCAGCAAAACTATCCTTTAAATATGAAGGACAGGTAAAGTCTTTCCCAAACAAAAGCTGAGCAAATTCACCACCACTAGAGCCATTTTAGAAGAAATGCTGAAGGGAGTTCTTCAATCTGAAATATAAAAATAGTAACGTGAAAAAAAAGTTTGAAATTATAAAACACACTAGTAAAATTAAGAACCCAGACAAATCCAGAAAACTCTAACACTGTGTTAGAATTATAATGATAGTATAAAGCCCAAAAGACAAACCTATCAAAACTGAAATCACTACAGCAACCTATTAAGAGATAAGCAATATGAAAATATCTAAATTGAGGCTATATAAAGTCAAAATGTGGAGATTACGAAGTCAAAGTGTAGGGTTTTTAGATTTTTTTCATTCTTTCTATTCTTTGTGATCTAAGTTTTTATTTCTTTAAAATAACTTGTTATGCTTTTTGCTATCCTCATAGTAACCTATAAAAGATTCATGCCAAAACTTATAAAAGATTCACTAAAAAAGGAAGTCACAGTCAGGTGCAGTTGCTCATGCCTGTAATCCCAGCACTTTGGGAGGCCGAAGTGGATGGATCACCTGAGGTCAGGAGTCCAAAACCAGCCTGGCCAACATGACAAAACCCTGTCTCTACTAAAAATACAAAGATTAGCTGGGTGTGGTGGTGGGCACCTGTAATCCCAGCTACTCGGGAGGCTGAGGCAGGAGAATCGCTTGAACCCAGTAGGCAGAGGTTGTGGAGAGCCGAGATTATGCCATTGCACTCCAGCCTGGGTGCCAGAGGAAGACTCCATCTCAAAAAAAAAGGAAGTCACTTAAACACAAAAGAAGACAGTAAGAGATAGAGAAAGGAAAAGAGAAATTAAAAATAACTAGAACATAGCAACAAAGTGGCAGTGGTAAGTCCTAACTTACCAACAATATCACTGAATGTAAATGGACTCAATTCTCCAACCAAAAGACATAGAGTAGCTGAGTGGATAAAGAAACAAGACCCACCTATATGGTGCCTTCAAGAAACTCACTTCACCTATACAGACACGTATACACTAAAAGTGAAGGAGTGGAAAAAACATTTTGTGCAACTGGAAATGCAAAAAAAGCAGGAAAAGCTATATTTAGACAAAATAGACTAGAAATCAAACACTTTAAAAGCAGACAAAGGTTATTATAATGATAATGGCATCATTTCAGCAAGAGAATGTAACAATTATAAATATATATACACCCAATGCCAGAGCTCACAAGTGTATAAAGCAAACATTAATAGATGAAAAGGGAGATAGAGAGTGTAATACAATAAAAGTTGGGGATTCTACTCTACATTCTCAGTAATGAACAGATTATTCACACAGAAAATCAACAGATTTAAACCATGCACAAGACCAAATAGGCCTAATTGATATTTACAGAGCATTTCATCCAACTGCTGCAGAATACACATATTTTTCATCAGCACATAAAACGTTCTCCAGAATAGGCCATATCTCATGCTAGAAAACAAGTTTCCACTAAATCAAAAAAGTAGAAATCATATCAGGTATATTTTCTAACCACAATGGAATAAAACTAGAAATCAGTAAAAAGAGAAACCTCAGAGAATACACAAACACACGGAAATCAAACAGCATTCTCCTGAATGACCAGTGGGTCAGTGAAGAAATTAAGAGAAAATTTAAGAATTTCTTGAAACAAATGAAAATGGAAATACAACCTACGAAAATCTATGGAAAACAACAAAAGCAGTAGTAAAAGGGAAATTAATTACAATAAATGCCTACATCAAAAAAGTAGAAAGACTTCAAATAAACAATCTAATGATGAACCTCAAGAAACTAGAAAAATCAAGAACAAACCAAACCAAAATTAGTAGAAGGAACAAAATATAAAGGTCAGAGCAGAAATAAATGAAATTGAGATTTAAAAAAATACAGAAAAATCAATGAAACAAAAGGATAGTGTTTTGAAAAGATAAACAAAATCAACAAACTTTTGGCTAGACTAAGAAAAAAGAAAGAAGACCCCAAGAAATAAAACCAGAAATAAACAAGGAGACATACCAACTAAGACCACAGAAATGCAAAGAATTAGAGATGATTATGAGCAACTATTAGCCAACAAATTGGAAAACCTAGAAGAAATAAATAAATTCCTGGACACATATGACCTACCAAGATTGAACCATGAAGAAACAGAAAAAATATGAAGGCCTGAACTAGAACACGCTAATAGAGAAGAGATCACATTTGAGAAGCAAGCCAAATTGTCATGTGATTGATGTGAAGGAGTCGAAGCAGAAAGAGGATTCTGGTATGGGTGTCCTGGCGGGAAACCAGGCAAGGGGCTGCAGTGGGGAGATAATCCATTCCTTGTTGGAGGTCTGGGGATTGAAGTGCCTTTTTAACAGTGAAGACAACTAATATGTAGTGTAAAGTGTAGGCCTAGGACTATAGTGAAGACAGAAGACAGATTCGGTATAGATGGATGTCTTCATCTTCAGAAAGTTCTGTTAGAATAAGGAGACAAAACGTTAAGGACCATTTAAGACATCAAGAGGCAGAGAGAAGAAAAGGCGTCTCCACAGAAAACTGAGAAGCAGCAGCTTAGGGTGATAAGATGAAAACTACGGGTTCAAGCCCCTTGAAAACATGCAGTGTGCTATCTAGATCACCAGTGGTCCTAGTGCCCTGGCCCATCAAAAAGACTCAAATACACCAGAAAAAAGAATCATGAAAAGCAGGAAAGAGGGAGGGATGGAAGAGAGCGTGGAAGGAGTGAACTGGTTAACAGTAACACTACAAATGTAGCAAGAAAGATACTGATAGCTAAGAATTCAAAACACATTTTATTTCGTTTTATTTCTTTTTTCCCCTATCATCCAGGCTGGGGTGCAGTGGCAAGATGATAGCTCACTGCAAGCTCAAACTCTTGGGCTCAAGGGATCCTCTTGCCTCAGCCTCTCAAAGTGCTGGAATTACAGGTGTGAGCAACCACACCCAGTCTGAAATGTATTTTATTTATTTATTTTTATTTTTTATCTTTTTGAGACAGAGTTTTGCTCTTGTTACCCAGGCGGGAGTGCAATGGCGTGATCTCGGCTCACCACAACCTCCGCCTCCTGGGTTCAGGCAATTCTCCTGCCTCAGCCTCCTGAGTAGCTGGGATTACAGGCACGCGCCACCATGCCCAGCTAATTTTTTGTATCTTTAGTAGAGACGGGGTTTCACCATGTTGATCAGGATGGTCTCGATCTCTTGACCTCGTGATCCACCTGCCTCGGCCTCCCAAAGTGCTGGGATTACAGGCGTGAGCCACCGCGCCCGGCCCTGAAATGTATTTTATTAACAGGCCAGACACTGTTTTGACCAGGTTCCATAGCTTAATTTAGTCAATTCTTATGACATCCTTGTAAAGTAAGGATTATTATTATCCACACTTTACAGATGAGAAAATGAGGCACACAGAGGTGAACTTCCCTAAGGTGACACAAGAAATCAATGAGAAGGGCAAGATTGAAACCCAGCCGTCCAACTTCAAAGCCGACGTTTGCACAGATGGAAGAGTGTACTTTGTGAAGGAATTTAAGTGTAGGCGATATCAATGGAGTGGCAGCTTTGTGGCCTGGGAAGGTGAAAGGAAGGCAAGGAAGTAGAGAGAGCAAAGGTAAACTGCTTTTGCAGGGAGCTTAGCTAGGAAAAGAGAAGGCTAGACTAGTAGCTGGAAGGGAACATAGGAGTGGCAGAAGCTGTTTTGTGTTTTTAATGAGCAAGTCTGGAGCATGTGGGCTTGATTGATTCTGTTTACATTACACTGTAAGAATTTGCTCAAGGAAAACGAGGGGGTTGGATGAAAAGACACAGATTCCTTCCAGCTCTGAGTCTACTATTCCACAACTTTAAAATTCTTTCTCAGTGAAGCCAGATGGAAGATTTCACTTGATAAAATTAGTTGGAAAAACCATTTACTACACTTTTAAAGAGGTATTTAAATAGAAACCCAAAGACCTATTTATTCTAATATCCTTTTAATTCATGAGCTTTTAATGTTTTCCCAAGCTGCTCTGTGACATTTCTTGGCCTAAAGAGAAATCTTAAGTTTTTATTGTCTTTAGATTTGGCCTAAATACATGTTTCTGCTTTCCCACCTAAGGTTAGGAAAGGAGTCATGGTCATCTTGGGTTCGTATTCTTTTTCTTCATCACCTTTTCCTTTCTGTACTCTGCCCCTCTTTCCACATGAAGAAAAAAAAAATCAAGTGCAGGGATTTATGAAAAAAAAAAAAAAAAAAACAGCCATGTTTCTTTCACCACATGTCTTAAACTAATGTCATCACTAGTGAAGGTGTTTTCTGCAATTTTCTGTCTGCTAAATATCCCATGAAACACCTCAGCTTTCTCCTAACCTGGTATCTTTCACTTATGCTAAGCTTTCTCTTTTCTCCTTCTCTTCCTGTGAGCAAGAGAGAAAGACAGACTGGTAGCTGGATAAACTAGTAGCAATAGATGCATGTTAATCCCAGAATTACTCCGAGCCTCATTTTCCCTCTACATCACTGCACAAAGCCCTTTCTCAGCATGCCTGCTTCAATTATACATGTTCCTATTTTTTTATATACTTTTTGCACTTTTTTATCTCCAGTCGCTCCTTTTCCTATCCATACGTCAGTTTTCAATTATCCCCTAGTAGAGCTTTAAGAAAGGGAGAGATTGGCTGCAAAAAATATAGAACTCATTTTTTTCCAGCTTTCAGATGTGTTTTGGCACCTACCAACATTGGTACATTCTCAGTTTTGGAAATTCACAATACTTCAAACAAAGTAACGTTGCACTGGGAAGACTCGTCTCAAAAGGAATTAGGGAGCTATTCACTTAGCAAATCTTTGCTCCTTGCTCATTTCTATTCTGGGCACTCCTCCATGCAATGGATGAATAGCATTATCTCTCAGACAAATGCGAATAATCTTCATCGAGAGATCTTTATGTTTTTCTCTAAAGTATGATATCTTTCTAACTCACAATTCCCTGGAGCAAGGTGAAAATTAAAGTGTTTCAGGTTCAAAGGTGTTCTCTCTGAAATCCTGATGAGCTAGCTTCAGACAAGAATTCGAGTAAACAGGGATGGTGATGATATCCTAAGTGGATCAGGTTATAATGTTATAAGTTGGAAATGAGATGTGGCTGCCTAGTATCAATAATTGATTTATTCACATTTTCCCTGACACACGTTAATCCAAATCCCAGCATTCATAATAGTAGTTACTGTATTTTGGCAGGCATATATGTACCAAGCCGAGATGAACAGAGCACAGATAATTCTGTCAGTACTGTAGCCTGTGCTACAGTGGCACCTCATTATAAAGAGATCTAAAACATTTTGTGACAGCAGGCAACCCTTCTGTAGAAATACTAGAAGGCTCAGTACCTCTAAATCTAAATAATGATTTACACCGTTTACCTTTACAGGATGGGCTTTTAACTATAAAATATTGTGGAATGCTCAGCAGTAACCTGGACAACCTAAGTAATTCTCTATATAATTGAGCCACATTTTCAAATATTGACAGCCCTGATGATTCCAAACCAATGTAATTAGCTT
The DNA here is from genome assembly GCA_031835075.1 of Saguinus oedipus. Taxonomy (NCBI): domain Eukaryota; kingdom Metazoa; phylum Chordata; class Mammalia; order Primates; family Cebidae; genus Saguinus; species Saguinus oedipus. The sequence continues at coordinate 5,949,285 of CM063177.1, read as the reverse complement.
AATCAAGTATACTTTCCTCCATCTTATTCTTGGTAAAAAATATTTTTACATTATTTAATACAATTAAAAAGATGTTCCTTTGTTCTACTTCTTATTTTTATTTTTTTCTTAGTTAATCAAGAATACTGAAAGCCTAATTTTTAAACCGGGAAAGTGTTCCTGGAAACATTTCAATTTTCAGAAAATTGGTTCCCTAAGAATATGGAACATTTTAGCTTAAAACAATTAATTAGTAAATGACCAATGCAAATGCTTTTTATTAAATTTTACTTCTATTTTTACAAGGGCTAAAGAAACTAAAATATGTGCTTTGTACCATCTAACAGTTAAAATTCATCTGTATGTAAAAACATGAGTCTTCTGTAAAAGAAAACATTTTCTCTAAATGAGTTTTTGAATGAATCCATTTCCTCTATTCCTGGGTCCCAATAGTTTCCGGGTTTTTGACAAGTCTTGTCTCCTAGAGTTTCTGATACTCTTTCCAAATGTGTAGTGGGAAGAAGCTTCTCTTTGCTTTTTCTGGGAGAAAAAGCCAGAACTCTCAGGCTGCAGTTCTCTCTCCTGGTCTCCTGTCCTTCCTCACTCTTAGCTCTCGGAACTCCTGCCAAGGTCACCAACGGGCTTTAACCCAATTCTAACTTTTCGACTGAGGCCTCGGAGAGGCAACCTGGACTTTTTAAACTTTGTTCTTTTGTTTCGTAAAACACAAGATTAAAAGATTATTATAAAATATTGCCATTGGAACACCTAAATGGCCTTGGCCATGCTTACATTTGGCAGAATCCATGAGAGCACTGTGGTCCCCAGGCCCTTTAAGAGGTGGAGTGTTACTTCTTAAATGGATTTGGACCATATGCAATACGTATAAGAAAGCTGCATTTTCCCGCCACAGTGGAAAACATCTGTTTTGCTAGTGAATTTGACTCTATTGCCAGAGTAACTTTCCAGATGTTTTGAAACTCTAAACAATTACATCCTTTCTGATCTGCTCTGGCTCAAAAATTGATTTGCTAAGATAACACATAGGTCCGTGACATAAATGAAAACAATAATATTTATCTGAACCAGTCTGTATTACCAAAACATTTTAGACATGGCCTTGGATTGATGGTATAACATAGATCACTTTTCTTTCTAAAACATGCATGCAGACATGTATACACACAGGCTCTTGGAAGAGAATATAGTGCAAACAGAAAATCATTCCCAATCCCCTCAGTGTCAATAATTGCTGCTGGTAGACCATTTATGCTTCTGCCATTTTCTCACTTTTTCATTGGCTTTACTTAAAGGGTACCCTGGTAGGCTGTAAGCATGCCCAGCACAGATTTAATCCCCTCCCCTTAATGACTCCTGTATAGCATGCAAAGTATTTTACGCTATCTCACTTTCAGCCTTCTGTAGCATCTACTTTAGCGATTTCTTCCCAGTCAGCCTCTAGCCACTGTTTTGTTGTCATTCTTTTTTGTTCATTTAATGTTGACATTATCTGAAGAGATGATTTTTATTTTGTATTTATACTCAACTGCCAAACAATACAATATTTCTTTTTTCTACCTCAGTATATCTCATGATTGTCCTTTGTGAGCTTTACCCTAACCCTGTTTGAATCTAAACCCTCTATGTTTTCGTTCCATTTATGTTCTAACTCCTCGACTTTTTCAAATACTCAGCTTTTCCTTTTCGTTCTTTACAAAGCCTTTCAGCAGATCATAGTCCCATTTCCGCTATGATCCAGAAATGCAAAGGTTTGAAAAGCAAATTCTAAGCTGGACAGAACAAACCTATTGTGTATTCAAGTTCACTATGTATCTTTGCTTATAAATATTTGCCAGCCTTTTGTATGTATCTTCATTTCATGTTATACCTAAGTTTCTAAACACCAAGACTCTGCTTTGAGTATTTCTTTAGATTCTAAAGTTGGGCAGTCCTTTCTAATAAGCACACTTTTTTTCATTCATACTCTGGAATGTAGCCCACATCTTGTTCACCTTAGCATTACCAGTGCCTAAAGCAGAGAACCTGGCAGACACTCATTCACCATTTATGGAATAACCCTAACATTTGCTTGGCAGGGACTTTATGTCTCAGGCACTGTGCTAAGCATAGATTACATGTGATGTCACGTGATCTCAACAACTCTGCAGTAGACATTATTATTCCCATTTTACTCTTAAGGAAACAGAAACTCAAGGAAAAGAGAAACTCTACTCCTGTACAAATTTACATTGATAGAGAGTTGCAAATTATTCAGCTCCAAAGGCAGGCTCTTTGAATGACACGAAAAACAAACTTAAGCCATACAAAACTTTTCTTTCCCATTTTCCTCTATCATGGCTGGTCCCAGGGAAAACTTTAAAATAGAATTATTTTTCCATGTATCTTTCCTTTCCCCTTAATACCTAACTTTCAGTGCCCAAATCCTTTGACTTATCCATCTAACCAATCTCAGAAGCTTCTGCTATGGACACTCTCTCCCTCATCCAGGGTCTACCTGCCATGGTCTTACCCCCACCTATCTTCAGCCATACCAAATTCTGGTTTCACCTTCATCAAATCTTGGGTCTTATTGTTTCATAATCCTTGAGCTTCTGAGATTGAAACATCGTTTATTAGGCATGGTGTGGTGGCTCACGCCTGTAATCCCAGCACTTTGGGAGGCTGAGGCGGTCGGATCACAAGGTCAAGAGATGGAGACCATCCTGGTCAACATGGTGAAACCCCGTCTCCACTAAAAACAAAAATTAGCCGGGTGTGGTGGCACGAGCCTGTGGTCCCAGCTACTCGGGAGGCTGAGGTGGAAGAATCACTTGAACCTAGGAGGCAGAGGTTGCAGTGAGCTGAGATCCCGCCACTGCACTCCAGCCTGGCGACAGAGCAAGACTCCATCTCAAAAAAAAAAAAATTATCTGCCCATTTTATGAGCAAAAAGTGTCTTTATAATGACTGTAATCAAAAGAATGAACTTAAATTGGACCGAACAGAAGCTTAGAGCAGGAGCTTGGCAGGATCCTCACTGTCCACCTCCAATCAGACTTCACTGCACTAGGCTGACATCTATCTCCTAAGAAGAATCCTGGTTGAAATACACAATGGCTTCAGATTTTCTTATGTAACTTCCATGTTGAAGCCAGCATCAGAATTAAATCCACCAGTAAGGTTTAAAAGTGAAAAATAAACTACCAGCAAACTCATTAATTATTAATTAAGTCTGTTAAATCACACACGCACACACACACACACACACACACACACACACAAGGGTACAGTCGGGAATTATGATGTCTGTTTTTTGCACACTTCTGTAATATGTTTATTTTTATTTTTTTTTAATTATTTTTTTCAGATACAGGATCTAGCTCTACAACCAGGCTGGAGTGCAGTGGTCCAATCATCGCCTACCGCAGCCTCGAACTCCTGGGCTCAAGAGAGTCTCTCATCTCAGCCTCCTGAGTAGCTGGGACTGCAGGTGCACCACCACACCTGGCTAAGTATTTTTATATCTTAGAGATGAGGGCCTCGCTATGTTTCCAAGGCTGGTCTTAAACTTCTGGCCACAAGTGATCCTCCTACCTCAGCCTCCCAAATCACTGGAATTACAGGAATGAGCCACCACACCTGGCTAACAATGCAATTTAAATACATTGACTTATGGCTGGGCATGGTGGCTTACCCCTGTAATCCCAGCACTTTTGTAGGCCAAGGTGGGAGGATCACTTGCAGTCAGGAGTTGGAAACTAACCTGGCCAATACGGTGAAACCCTGTCTCTACTAAAATTACAAAAATTAGCCAGGAGTGGTGGTGGGCTCCTTTAATCCCTGCTACTCGAGAGACTGAGGCAGGAGAATTGCTTGAACCCAGGAGACGGAGGCTGCAGTGATCTGTCTCACATCTGCACTCCAGCCTGGGTGACAGAGTGAAACTCCATCTCAAAAAAATAAAAAAGTAAAATAAATAAACACAATGCCTTAATCATTAATTCAGTTAACAAATGTCACTGAGTACGTATTGTATAGAAGGCACAAAAGAGGGATTACAACTCAAAAGGCAATATAAATCATGTTCACAAATGATTAAAATGAAAAGCACATGAAATCAAAGGACAGAGTATTTTGAGTTATAAGAGTAGGGAAGGATTATGAGCAGCTAGCAGAATCAATGGTGATTTTGACATATTAATCTTTATATTTATAGGAATAATAACCAAGGTATTTAAACATGTGCTGTTTTTTAGGCATTGTATAGGCAGTTTATAGCACTACTGAATCAATTAAAATTGCTTTTGCCTGTAAGTATCAAAATACTCTATTACAACTTGGTTAAACAGTAGTGGGACATTTAGTTATTTCACTCAAAAAGACGTCTGGAGGCAGGCAGTTGAAGAATAAGGGAAGTGATTCAACAGTGTCATAAAGGACATCGGTTCTTTCCATCATTCTCCTCTGCCAAGTGTGTGACTGTGGGATGACTAGGGGACTTTCTCTAGAATTGTGTATGACACCTCTTCATATATATGTACAATACAATTATGAAGATACAAAAGCTTTAAAAACAGTAAGAAATGAGGTATTCTCTTCAAGGGCCTCTCTGTTACATGGGAGGAAATCTTTTCCAAATGTCTCTTTGGCTTAGACGTGGTTCAAACACCCATGCCTTGAGCAATCAATGATGAAGGAGAAGAGGACTTCCATAATGTAGTAACACCGTACACAATGCTTCTCCACTGTCGCCCAAGACTCCAGGGTAAATAAGCAACACATTTGCATTGATAATGGAACTTTAAAATTATTGCTTTTCATACAATTACTATTTTTTTTTTTTTGAGACAGAGTCTCACTCTGTTGCCAGGGGACAGGCTGGAGCGTAGTAGCACGATCTTGGCTCACCGCAACCTCCGCCTCCCGGGTTCAAGCAATTCTCCTGCCTCAGCCTCCCTAGTAGCTGGGACTACAGGGGCACACCACCATGCCCAGCTAGTTTGTGTATTTTTAGTAGAGACGAGGTTTTACTGTGTTGGCCAAGATGGTCTCCATCTCTTGACCTCATGATCCGCCCGCCTCAGCCTCCCGAAGTGCTGGGATTACAAGCTTGAGCCACTGCACCCAGCCTTCATACAGTTATTAAGATAATTTTCTATTTGTCAGCCATGGTCAAAGCTTAGTCCCACAAAGGTATATTAATTTTATTTTAGTGACCAAGAAACAATAAGCTGTCTATAAATAGAAATAGTGGTCGATTAACGTAAAGGTTTTTTGTTTTTTTCGTTGTTTAGTTTTTTTGTTGTTGTTTTTTGAGACAGAGTTTCATTCTGTCTCCCAGGCTGGAGTACAGTGTCTTCATCAAAGCTCACTACAGCCTGGACTTGCCAGGTTTAGGTGATCCTTCCACCTCAGACTCCCCAGTAGGTGGGACTATAGGCATGTGCCACCACACCCAGCTAACTTTTTTTTTTGAGACTGAGTGTTGCTCTATTGCCCACACTAGAGTGGAGTGGCACAATCTTGGCTCATTGCAACCTCTGCCTCCTGGACCCAAATGACTCTCCTGCCTCAGCCTCCCAAGCAGCTGGGATTATGGGCGTCCGCCACCATGCCAGGCTAATTTTTGTATTTGTAGTAGAGGCAGGGTCTCATCATCTTGGCCAGGCTGGTCTTGCACTCCTGACCTCATGATCCACCTACCTCGGCCTCCCAAAGTGCTGGATTGCAGGTGTGAGCCACCGCGCCTGGCCCCGGCTAAATTTTTATAGAGATAGGGAGTCAAGAAAAATTCTATCTCCTGCCCACGGCTGCTATGGGGTGTCATGCCAAGAAAATGGGCTACTCAGGTCAGACTAATGACTACAGAACCACAGGGCTCAGAACAGGAAGGAGCCTCTTTCTGCCGAGCTGATTGCCAGAAAACCACCAGCACTCCACCTCCTGCCCATAAATGTGATTCCTAGTCAATAGCTGATGATGAAAAGCAGCCTGCAAACATTAGGGAGAAGGAGAAAAATAATTCAGAGGTGATGATGCCGCCTCCAGTGAACAAGGAAGCAAGATCATCAGGAGCAAAAGTCAATGAGGCAAAAACAAATGGACTAACAGCCGAGGGCTGGCTCCTTCTGGCTTCCTCCCTCATCAGTGTCCTTATTTCAGTGTGCTCACATGGTCGCCCAGGATTGCTTTAAAGTGCAACTCTGGCCCCACCCTTTCCTAGTTACCTGCCCTCATCACAGTGCAATCTACCAAACTGAGTGATCCCAAAGGACATCATAGCCACCATTTGAAAGCAAGAAATGCAAAATGTTCCTCTAGCATCAGGTGAGCAGGGAGAGGACGCCTACTACAAACCACATGGAAATGGCAGTCACTCCACGGAGAGGGAATCACAGAAACACATTTACCAAAGCCTTCCCTTCCACTTCTTTCCGTTCCGGTAGCATCTTCCTCATCCAGAACGGCTCCCAGTACTCTCTGGAGGATCCTGACTCGTTCCTGACTCATTTGGACTATTATCCTTCTGAAAGATGCTGGCACATTGCAGGTGCTCAATAAATGTGTTCTGCAGGGGATCTTCACTCCTCTGTAGGGTTACTAATTTGGTCCAAGTCTGTGGCTTTCCTGCTTGGGGGATGGAATCAGCAACACCTGGCAGAGACAGTATACCCACAGCTTGTGGGCAGGCTCCCTAGACATCCTTCTCCAACTGCACTGTGCAGCAAGGTGGAAATTTCTGGGTTGCCCAGGCTGGTCTTGAACTTCTGAGATCAAGTGATAGACCAGCCTTGTACTCCCAAAATGCTAGTATTACAGGTATGAGCCACTGTGCCCAGCCAAGGTGAAGCCTCGTTTAATGTCTTTGTCATTTGGCCCAATCTGTGATCCTAAAATTGTGCTGAGTCAGTTGGTTTCAGCTAGGAACTAGTGAATGAAAACTAACCCATATGAAATTATTACTGAAGTGTTACAGTAAAGTTCATGGCCAGTAGAATTAAATTAATATGGCTAGCACATCTGAAAACATTGTACCTGTCAGAGTAATGCTCTGTTTCAATTTACTGTGTCAATTTCTTACACTTCTCATATTCTCCTGGAATGCAACTTTCCACTTCAGTCAGATCAAACATTAAAGTAGTACGTTTATATACTATGTATAGTATGATAAAACTGTTTTAACTATTAAAAAGTACAAAACCTGGCCCGGCATGGTGGCTCATGCCTGTAATCTCAGCACTTTGGGAGGCTGAGGTGGGCAGATCACCTGAGGTCAGGAGTTCAAGACCAGCCTCCTCAACATGGCAAAACCCCGTCTCTACTAAAAATACAAAAAATTAGCCAGCATGGTGGAAGGCACCTGTAATCCCAGCTACCTGGGAGGCTGAGGCAGGTGAATCACTTGAATCTGGAAGGCGGAGATAGTAGTAAGCAGAGATCATGCCACTGTGCTCCAGCCTTGGCAAGAAGATTAAATCTCCATCTCAAAAAAAAAAAGGGCTTGTTTTTATATCATGTGACTATCGAAACTCTGATACAAATGTTTTATTTAAGGCCTTCTTTATTTATATTGGAATAAATTTGTCTTTCTTTCTTTCTCTCCTCTCTCTCTCTCCTTTTATCTCTTTCCCTGAGAGAGGGTATCTCTGTGTCACCCAGTCTGGTGCACACTGGTACAATCAGAGAAAACCAGAGCTCACTGCAGCTTTAACCTCCCAGACCCAAGCAATCGTCTTGCCTTAACCTAACCAGTAGCTGGGACTACAGATACATGCCACCAAACCCAGCTAAATTTTTCATTTTTTTATAGAGATGAGGTTATGGTGCCAGGACTTGTCTCAAATTCCTGGGCTCAAGCGATTCTCCTGCCTTCACTAGGTGTGGTAGCTCATGATTACAGGCACGATCTACCGTGCCTGGCCTTATTACAACATTTTTTAAACTATATTTCAGTCATCTAAAACAACCCAAACTTACTAACTGAAACAACAGTTATCCAGATACTGGTGAGGTTGTGGAGAAAAAGGAATGCTTATGCATTAGTTCAACCATTGTAAAAGACAGTGTGGTGATCCCTCAAAAACCTAAAGCGAGAAATACCATTTGACCCAAATCCCATTGCTGGGTATATACCCAAAGGAATATAAATCATTTTATTATAAATACACATGCATGCATATGTTCATTGCAACACTATTCACAATAGCAAAGACATGGGCTCAACCTAATATCTATAAATGATAGACTAGATACAGAAACTGTAGTACATATGCACCCTAGAATACTATGTAGCTGTAAAAAAGAACAAGATCACGTCCTTTGCAGGGACACGGATGGAGATACAGGCCATTATCCTCAGCAAACTAATGTAGGAACAGAAGACCAAATATCACTTGTTCTCACTTATAAGTGGGAGCTAAATATGAGAACACATGGACACATAGAGAACAACACATGCTGGGATACTTTGGAGGATGGAGAGAGGGAAGAGGGAGAGGATCCGGAAAAAATTACTAATGTCTAGTAGGCTTAATACCGGGGTGATAAAATAATGTGTACAACAAGTTTACCTAGATAACAAACCTGCACATGTACCCCTCAACTTGAAATAAAAATTTAAACAAAATAGGTGTCATTTATTTTGTTCATAAATTTGCAATTTTGGAATGGCTGGGTTTGGATGGTGAGTTTCAATTTTCCCATGGCATCAGTTGAGGCAGCTTGCCTGGGACAGAATCCACTGGCAAGTTATTTCACTTACATAGCTAGTGTCTGTTTTAACAAAAATACCACAGAATAGGTGGCCCAAACAACAAGCATTTCCTTCTCACAGTTTCGGAGGCTGGAAGTCTGAGATCAGGGTGCTAGCATAATTGGGTTCTTGGTGAAAGCCCTCTTCCTGGACAGATGGCTGTCTTCTTCTTATATCTTTACAAGTTGGAGAGAGAGAGAGAGAGAGAGAGAGAGAGAGAGAGAGAGAGAGAGAGAGAGAGAGAGAGAGAGAGAGAGAGAGAGAGAGAAAGAGAGAGAAAGAGAGAAAGAGAGAGAGAGAGAGGAGATACTGATGGGCACCTTGGCTCCATGTGGACCTCCCCATGGGATCGCTTGGGCTTCCTCACAACATGGCAGTTGGGTTCCAGAAATAAATATTCCAGTAGGAAGTTGAAACTGTCAGCATTTTATGAATTGGGCCCAAAAGTTTCAGCCTAGCATCAATCCTGCTATATCCTAGTGGTCAAGCAGTCACACAGACCCTGCCCAGATTTAAAGCAAGTGGACATAAATTCCTTCTTTTGATAAGAGGATGAAAATTAAATGTAACCATCTCTAATCTCTATAGACTGGAAAGAGGGTTTGTTTTTATTTTCAAGATTCATTCCCATGGAAGTTCTTTCTTCTTTATTATATAATACTGTCAAACTGTGAAGATGACCAGCTTTACAAATAAAACCACAATAAAAATATCACAGAGTTTAAGGAGTTTATTTATTTTTATATCACAATGAAAAGATGGCAGAGTTTTATTGTGGTTTATTTAACCACAGTGAAAATATAGCAGAGTTTTTAGATCCAAAGTTATACTCGAGTCAGGATTACTTAAACTTCAGTCAGGATTCAGGTTTCATATCTAACGAATGCTTTGCTACTCAAAAAGCTGGTCAGAACAAATATTGTGTCACCAGGATACAATATTGGTTTGGTATTTATTTGGCAATAAAAACTAAGAAATGTTTCTTGCTATATTTTTTATTTTGATTAAATATTTTTTATTGGGTAGACCATTTATTCTTTTAAAAGGCAATATTTTAATTCTCTTTCTGATGAATATTCTTAAACTGTATTTTGATGATGTAGTAAAAAGTAAACTAGAATAGAAAATTTTTCTGTGTAGAGTTAAATGGAACACAGCAGATCGCTTCTGATGATAAATGAAAAATGTTATTATGTAGCGAGAGAATCGTACCAACTCAATATGAGGCATAGCCAGGTAGTTTTCAATTAATTTTTTATTTTTATGAGGATGATGTGCTTGGATTTAATGGAAATTGAAAGATTTCATGATACGGTAAATGACATACGTGATAGCATTTACTTCTATTTGTTGAAGAGGAGAATGCCATTCTACTTCTTTGATTTGTGAGAAAACTCTATGTTCTGTAGTTTTACAAGCATCATTAATATTGTTTGTCAGTTATTGTTCAACAACAATGTGCAAGGTTAGGCTTGAACAGACAAAGCAAAAAAGTGAAAGAATAAGAAAAAAATGAGTAGGCATTGGTAGTGTCTTTCCTTCCAAGGATAAGTTATGCAGATTTTCTGGTGCTATGAGGAGACTGCTTCCTCCCTGAACCTCTTCATGATGCTCCGCGTCTGGGGTTTTTCAGCTGAGCTTTACTTTGTCTAGTCAATGGCTTCATAGTCTCTGACGGTCTGTCCTCCTCCTCCCTGGAGAGTGTGGGTGTTCTGCAGAGTTCTCCTTCTGGTCTTCTATTATAATTCTACATTTTCTGATCATGCCTCTCAAGATTTGTATCTCTAATCCGAACTTCTCTACTGAGTTCCACACATACAAGCCACATTGCTATCTGTACATCCCACAGGAATCTCAAACTCATCAACCCCAGATTAAAATCATCATCCTTCCAAAATCATTAAGAGTTGCTACTCTTTACCCCTATTTACTAGGTCACTAGGTCCTATCAATTCCTTCTCAAAATATGTTGATGTTTGCCCCATCCTTTTCATCCTCATGACCACTAATATATTTCACGGATGTTGCATTTCTTCCCTAGGTTGTTAAAGAGGTCTCCTTACAGGTCAAACCACATCCAGTTTCACTCTAAGCCATTTCTCAAACTGCTGCTAGACTGTCCCCAAAATATAAATAAGATCATGTGACAACCATAGGTGAAACATCATCGTTTATTGTTTACAGAGCAGGGTCCAGTATCTGTCATCAGGTAGAATAAACTTGCCATGATATGTCTTCCTCTCTATTATCATCTTTCTCCAACTTCCTGAAAGGCCCATCATATTGTTTCCTGCCCCTCTACCTTCACGCATGCATACACACATAAACACACATCACATATATACATATAATGTATGCATATATAAGTGTACACATGTATCACATACGTACACACATGTAATGTGTATGCATGCATACATAAGTGCACATACACACTCTTTCTAAATGGAATGCCTTCCTGCTCTTCATTGGTATACAGAGTGTCCCTGTTTGCCAAGATCTAGTGTAAACATGGCCTTCTCTTTGAAGCTTTCTATTACCCTTCACCCTCTGCTGCCTGTTACTACTCCCTCCACTGTGCTGCTAAGTGTGCCTACATCAAACACGACTTTTATTACTGTACTTACAAGATTGTGTTTCTATTATCTTTTTCATGTCGGTCTTCTGTAGAAAATTACAATTCTTTTTTTTTTGAAACAGGGTTTCACTCTGTCACCCAGGCTGGAGTACAGTGGCATGATCTCAGCTCACTGCAACCTCCGCCTCCTGGGTTCAAGCAATTCTCATGCCTCAGCTTCCCGAGCAGCTAATTTTTGTATTTTTAGTAGAGATGGAGTTTTACCATGTTGGCCAGGCTGGTCTTGAACTCCTGACCTCAAAGTGATCAGCCCGCCTCAGCCTCCCAAAGTGCTGGGATTACAGACATGAGCCACTGCACCTGGATGAAAATTACAGTTCTTTAAAGATAGGAAACATGGGCTGGGTGCAGTGGCTTACACCTGTTATCCCAGCACTTTGGGAGGCCAAGGAGAGTAGATACGAGGTCAAGAGATCTAGACCATCCTGGCCAACATAGTGAAACCTCATCTTTACTAAAAATACAAAAAAATAGCTGTGCATGGTGGCGCGCACCTGTAGTCCCAGTTACTCGGGAGGCTGAGGCAGGAGAATCACTTTAACCTGAGAGGCAGAGGTTGCAGTGAGCAGAGATCATGCCACTGCACTCCAGCCTGGTGACAGAGTAAGACTTTATCTCACAAAAAAAGAAAAGATAGGAAACATGACTTACTTACTAGCAGCTAGCAGCATCTGGTGGCATGACCCACCACAAAACCTATAAATTAATCTGTGTAGAATGAAAGAAAGAAAACTACATTAATTATAAAATGCTTATTAGTTCCTGAAATTATATCGCAAGAATAAGAACCTCATTATACTTTGACAGAGAAAAGGCTCAAAGTTCAAATAGCCAGAAGAAGTAACGCTTTGGAATCCAGTCACAATTTAAAAAACTAGTCTATCAGTTTTAAATAATTAATATCAGATGATTTCCTATGTAGTAATTAAAGCCAGAAATTTTCAGAAAGCATGGGCATTTGGGGAAAAAAAGTAAAATAATTGGTATTAGAATAATTGTAGAGGCGGAAAAGACTAAAAACTGTTTGTTATGGTATGAAAGCCTTGATATTAGTAAAATAATAATGTAGAACAATGTGAAACACATAAAATAACCCAGAAAAGGAAGAACAGAAATTATATATGAGAGAAAAAAACAAGCCCATTCAAAAGTGGGCAAAGGATATGAACAGACACTTTACAAAAGAAGACATACATGAGGCCAACAAACATATGAAAAAATGCTCATCATCACCGGTCATCAGAGAGATGCAAATCAAAACCACATTGAGATACCATCTCATGCCAGTTAGAATGGCGATCATTAAAAAATCTAGAGACAACAGATGCCGGAGAGGATGTGGAGAAACAGGAACACTTTTACACTGTTGGTGGGAGTGTAAATTAGTTCAACCATTGTGGAAGATAGTGTGGCGATTCCTCAGGGACCTAGAAATGGAAATTCCATTTGACCCAGCAATCCCATTACTGGGTATATATCCAAAGGACTATAAATCGTTCTACTATAAGGACACATGCACACGAGTGTTCATTGTAGCACTGTTTACAATAGCAAAGACCTGGAACCAACCCAAATGCCCATCGATGATAGACTGGACTGGGAAAATGTGGCACGTACACCATGAAATACTATGCAGCAATCAAAAATGATGAGTTCGTGTCCTTTGTAGGGACATGGATGAACCTGGAGACCCTCATTCTCAGCAAACTGACACAAGAACAGAAAATGAAATACCGCATATTCTCACTTATAGGTGGGTGATGAACAATGAGAACACATGGACACAGGGAGGGGAGCACTACACACTGGGGTCTGTTGTGGGGAATAGGGGAGGGACAGCAGTGGGTGGGAAGTTGGGGAGAGATAACAGGGGGAGAAATGCCAGATATAGGTGATGGGGAGGAAGGCAGCAAATCACACTGCCGCATGAGTACCTATGCAACTATCTTGCATGTTCTTCACATGTACCCCAAAACCTAAAATGCAATAAAATAAACAAAAAAGAATAGTAATAATAATCACTACTATTTATTGCTTATAACACGACAGGCATGTGCTGCACTCCTTCAATCTTATCTTTCTATCCTTACAGTAATGTTGAATGTAGATATTATTATTATTATTTATCCTATTTTGCAGATGATGAAACTGTGTCTTAGAGGGGTTAATCAACCTAATTTACCAAGATCACATAGTTTATCTAGTAAGTGATGGAACCACATCTTAAATTCTGACTTGGGAGCCCTTATCTATTACACACAAAGAAACAATTTCTTATCCATGTTTGACCACGTTTCTCCAGTCTTTTAGGAGGAGAAATTAGGAATCATATCAGAACCTAACTTTACAGTAATTTTAGTAGTCAGATGAGATGAAATGTTGTGACCTTGCTCTTGGGATCATAAGAGCAACAGGTGGGAATGATCTTTCCCCTGAAGTGAATATGCTTCTCCTGTCGATCACCTATCCACTGACTAAATCTCAGGTTCACAGTGAGAACTGGACAGCAGACACCAGATGGACATAGGAGAGAAGAGATGTTTCCTTTCTCTTGGGCTAGAAAGTGGTTGATTTTTGTCTCCCGATAAAGGACACACATGAATGGCTTGGTGGGAATTGAGGAGCTGCCCCTGACACACAGATCTAGTCAAGGTGTGTGTCAAGCCTGGTCAGAAATGGGGGGACAAGGACAGGGATTGGTGCAAAAGTTGTACTTAATTCTCAGGGTTGTGTACTGTCTTCATAATTACCCAAAGTTCAGTGAGATTCCAATAAAAGCTACAATCTGATCTCACTTCTTCTATGGAGTTAAAAAAAAATTAGGCAGAAGCCCGTGGCCTTGCTTTCAACAAAGCAAAAGAGTACAGAGAACAGCTGCTCCTGGACCAGTGTGGAAGCAACGAAAGCAGGTAGAAGGGAAAGTGACTGTGCCTGGCAAGGTTGATGCTTCATGAAGGTCGGGGGCAATGGAGCACCCCAACAAATTAACAAATGATTCAACATACACTGATCATTTGAAGTAAATGTGATCTTATTTTCAGTTACACACTGTAGAGGCTGACCTCTGAATCACAGTCACCATGCTGACCTCGGGCTTTAAGACCTTTTGTGCCTCCCTACTGTCTTCAAAAGGAAGCTCAATTCCTGAGCATCCCACAAACAAGGCAATTCACCAACAGCCCCATTGCTAACGTCTGCTCTCACCAGCCTCTGACACCACACACAGACCCTCAAATTCAAATACACTGAATTAGGAGCATTTCTCCAAATGTGTGCTTTTATCCTCTTTTGCCTCGAAACACATGACGCTTTCTCTGTGTCTAATTATTTTCCCCAAACTCTTCATCTGGTTCTGCGCCTAAAACTCATTCTTTAGGGCTCAACTCAAGAGTCCTCTTTTTAAAAGAGCTTTTGTGACCAGAATGCAATTTACGTGATCTCTTCTACTTCTGATTTAAACCCTAAGAAAACTTGTCCTTTAGAATTGATCACTCTGCATTGTTATGCTATGTTTACATGTCTGCTTCCTCTTAGTGCCTCGCCTGTGGTAGGATGCAATAATATTTGTTGAGTGAATGAATGACTGGTAATTCTCTTGATCATTCACAGTAGCTGCTGTAGTCCTCGGAGATTTGCATGTGCTGTTTCTTTAGTGAGAAGTTATGTATCCTGGAGGCTGATCCTTCCATGAATTTGCAAATTAACTTGACCAGAATTGAAATTAGTGAGGAGGGCATAAAAGACTTAAACATTCTAACAATATTTTATCTTCCTTCTTTAGCTGCAGTCATTGATGTTATTACTGATTCCTTCATGTATTATATGAACTAAATGGATCATACTTAGAGTATGTTCAAATATTTAAAATATAGATACCTTGTTTGTGGCTCCCTATATGGCTGCTAGAGGAGGCAGATCTTGCTTTTCACTTGATCACTGATTTTCTCAAAATGGACACTTTCCTAGTGCCCCTTTATCACACACACACACACACACACACACACACACACACACACACACACACAGATACACACAAAAAGGTCCCCTTAAACAAGGTACAGTATTTGAAATGAATGAGAGTATTTTAGGAAATAGAGGTTGGATTAATTTTCCCTATTCATACCAACTGTGACTTCAGCACAGCTCTTTGTAAATAAGTCTTTCACAATCATGTGATTTTCTGGCACGGGCATCTCATTTGTGGAGTAAAAGAATGTATTGGTCTGATTCCTGACTTAGTAATCAAATTTCATCAAACTTTTATACAAATTTGTTTTATGGCAGTCTAGAATAGAGATTAGGGCTTGCTTTTTAAACAATATATTTTTACAGAACAGACTGTTTTCACTAGAAATTCTGTCCCAGATTTTATGATCTCTCTCTAGATATGTATATTTTTTGAGATGGGATCTCCCTGTCACCCAGGCTGTAGTGCAGTGGCACAATCCCTACTCACTGCAGCCTCAACCTCTGGGCTCAAGTGATCCTCCTGCCTCAGTCTTCTGGGTATCTGGGACCACATGCATATGCCAACATGTCCAGCCAATGTTCTGTTTTGTAGAGATGGAGTCTCCCTATGTTCCCTAGGCTGGCTCAAACTCCTAGACTCAAGCAATCCTCTCCCTCAGCCTCCAAAAGTATTGAGATTCCAGGCATGAGCCACTGCAACTAGCCTGACCTTTCTATTGTAATTACTGGGAGAGCATCTACTAGCCTTTGGCTCACTGTGTTCCAATGCTACTATTCTGCTAGGATTTCATTGCATAAAAATGGTTATGAATAGTGACTCGTTAATGAGGTTGACAACCTTACACACCAATTGTGGAATGGAAGTTTTATGTTTTTATGTAGTTACATTAACAATCTACTAACTACTTTTCTCTACCACTGATTTTGCATTCTTTTTGCTTCGTGATCTGTTCAATTTTCACCAAATATGTGTCTGAAAAAGTATTAAAAATATTATTCTTTTTTCAACACTCACCCAAGTCAATGTTAACAGGCTCTATATGCTATCAGCCTCCATACCCAAGATTTCATTTGCAAGGTTTGTTTAAATTATTTTTCAATTATAAAATATTTCATCCATTAAAAAATGGGTAGAGATAATTAGGACATGGAATGCTCAATGCCATTAGTTATCAGAGAAAGGGAAATTACAACCACAATGGGGTACCATTTCACGCTCAATAGGATGGCTGTAATTAGAAAGACAGACAATAACGAGTGTTGGTCAGGAAGTGAAGAATTTAGACCCCTCACATATTGCTCATGAAAATGTAAAATGATGAACCTGCTTTGGAAAACAGTTTGGCAGTTCCTCTAGGTTGCACATAGAGTTACCATATGACCTACCTATTCCACTCCTAAGTAATATAAACATATGTTCACGTGAGAACTCATACACAAATGCTCATAGTGGCATTATTCATAACAAACAAAAAGTAGAACAAGTCAAATGTTCATCAACTGATGAATGAATAAACAATACGTGCTATGCCCCAACATGGAATATTATTTTGCCAGGAAAAGAAATGAAGTGCTGATACATGCCACAACATAGATGAAACACTGAAAACATTATGCTAAGTGAAAAAAGCCGGTCTCAAAAGACTGCATATTGTACAATTCCATTTACATGAAGTGGCCAGAATAGGTCAGATCGTAGTGACTGAAAGCAGGTTAGTGCTTTTCCAGGGCTGTGAAGGGTTGGGAGGAACTGGGAAGTGAATGCTGGTGGGTACATGATTTCTTTTTAGGATAATGGAAATGCTCTAAGGTTGACTATAGTGATAGTCGCACAGCTCTGAGTATCCTAAAAAACAATTCTACTTGAGTAATATATATGGAATGGAATATGATATTTCAGTAGAACTGTTAGGAAATAAATGAAATGAATGATTTTTAAAACCCTAAATAATGACAGAGGTAATATGTAGTAGATACCCATTAAAATATCTCCAAGATCTAAAAATATGTTTGCCAGGCCAGGTGCGATGGCTCATGCCTATAATCCCAACACTTTAGGAGGCCAAGGTGGGTGGATCACTTGAAGTCAGGAGTTCAAGACCAGCCTGGCCAACATAGCAAAACCCTGTCTCTACTAAAAATACAAAAATTAGCCAGGTGTGGTGGTGTGCAACTGTAATCCCAGCTACCTGGGAGGCTGAGGCAGGAGAATAACTTGAACCCTGGAGGCAGAGGTTACAGTGAGCTAAGCTTGCTCCCCTGCACTCCAGCCTGTGTGACAGAGTGATGAGACTCCATCTAAAATATATATTTATATAATATACATGATATAAATATATATGTTTGGCAATTTTGCACCAGCTATTTTTTAAGAAGCAAAAAGTTACAAAATAAGTTGAAATTCCCCATCTTCGTTTTGCCCATTTTGCCTAGAAAGAACCACTATCGGAAAGTTTTTGCACATCATTTCCATCTATATTTTTGTCTTTTTTATGTGTGTTATTATTTTTGAGGTGGAGTCTTGCTGTATTAACCAGGCTGGTCTTGAACCCCTGGGCTCCAGAGATCCTCCCACCTCAGCCTCCTTAGTAGCTGAGACTACAGGCTTGCATCACTGCACCCAGTTCCTACTTTTGTCCTTTTACACTTATGTGTATGTCTATAAATAAAACGACTCTATTTGGAACCCTTTTTACGTTTTGCATAAATGTAATGAAAAAATAGCCTTCACAGCTTGCTGTTTACACATTGCATGGTGTTTTAAAAGTTTAAATCTGTCCATACAAACATGTAGATAGTTCATGAACTTAAATTCTGTTTAGTATTCCATTGTGCTAAAATAACACAATTAATATCTATTGTACTAGTGGTGAAAATGTAAGTCGTTTTCAAATTTTCAGCACTACAAAAATACTGGGAAAAATACGTTTCTGTGGGCATGTCTACATATGTTTATCTAGGGGCATATACCTGAAGTTGGAAATTTCTAGGTTATAGGTTATGATCAGTTTAAATGAAGTACAGTATAAGCTTATTTTCAAATTATTTGTACCAAGTTACATCCTTGCTGGCAGGGTTTGAAATATTATTTCCTCCAGCTCCTGGGCATCATTTAAAATTATCATTTTAAATCTTTGTCAATTTGACAGTAACAAAATAATCTCATTGCAATTTAATTTTGTTTTCTGGAATTCAGGTGAGATTGAACATTTTTTTAACGTGTTTGTTGGTTTTTAGGTGTTGCTTCTGTAAATGTTTTTCTTTTCCTTTGCAAGGACTGTTTATATATTTTGGATAATAATCCTCTGTCAGTTACACATATTTCAAAAATGTTTCCCAGTTTTGGCTTGTATTTTAAATTTTTAAATAGCATGCAAGTTTTAAATTTTTATATCGTTAAATTTAACCATTTATATCCAAATGGCCAGTGATTTTAGTGATATGAACATATTCTGCTGTATTTTTTCTAAACATCGTAAGGTTTGGTTGTCATACATGGATGTTAATTTGTCTTGCCTTATGTTAATAAAATGCTGTTTTAATAACTATCCCCTATAAGTCTTGCTATCTTGCTGTTTTTTCTTGTACCCTATCAACACCGACCAGTCACAGAATCAGAATAAACTTGAGAATCTGTATACTTGGATAAAATAAATTTCTCAAAATGATAAGAAGTCGGCACTGCCTCTGGAATGCTATTTGAAATGATTCACAGTGGTACCTGTTAGTGATCTGTGCAACTATCTGAAGATGTTTTTAATCACAGCCAACTGCTATAATTTTAGTTTATAAAGATAATTCCCTTTGGACTTTGAATAGCGTATCTACTGAAAGAAGGGTTTTCATCTGAAGTTGTATACAATGCCATTAAAAACTGGTGCTATAAGAAACACATAGAAGCTTTTTTAAGCTTCTTATACATAACATAAAACTTTGTGTCCATGAAGAAATCACTTTAAAGGCAAGATAACTACATTCTGGAACAGTAAGTCATGTTAATCATAATATGAAATCTGTCAGGCATAGCAGACATTTATATATATATTCTGTCTTTAAGTTTTACTGCCAAAAAGTGTTGAATATAAGGAAACACACAGAAAAAATTAAGAACATGAGAAAACTGAAAAAATTAAGAACATGAAAAAAGTTTTACTACAGTAGGAATCAGCACTAACTAAATAAGAACGCTTCTAACCCTCAGCTCTTTGTAATGCCTGTTGGGGTATTTCATCTGAATAGAACACCACAAATTAAAACGCAACATTTCTCAGATGATTGGTCCCCATCCATTTCCCCTCTTCAGCTTCTTTATTTCCATCACGTGTACCCGTCTTTGCAGTTTCCCAACTATAAAAGCTTGATGTAATCTTTTATTTATTTTACTTCTGTATATCTATGGTAGGCAGAATAATGGCTTCCTCCCTTTCCCCAAAGATGTCCATGACCTAATTTCTGAAACCTTTGAATATGCTATGTTATAGGCAAGGGAGTATTTACCCTAGATTGTATGGGTGGGCCCAGTGTAATCACCAGGGTCCTTTAAGTATGGAAGGTGGAGATGGAGGAGTCAGTGTCAGAGTGAGGTAGCTTCAGAAAGACTCAACAGGATATTTCTGGCTTTGAAGACAGGGATTCAGGAGCCAAGGAATGCAGGCAACCTCCAGAACCTGGAAAAGGCAACAAAACAGACCTCCTACAGCCCCCAGCAGGAATGCAGCCTTATTGAAACCTTGATTTTACCCCAGTGGAACCAATTTCGGGCTTCTGAACTTTCGGAATGGTAAGATAACAAACTTGTGCTGTTCTAAGCCAACTAGTTTGTAGTAATTGGTTAGAGCAGCAATAGGAAACAAATACACAATTCAATTACTAATCCTATATTCATTTGATCCTTTTTTGTTTTCTTTTTGAGACAGGGTCTCACTCTGTCACTCAGGCAGGAGTGCAGGGTGCCACCGAGGCAGGATGCCATCTTGGCTCAAAAGATGGCATCACTGCAGCCTTGAACTCCTGGGCTCAAGCCGTCTTCCCACTTCAGGTTTCCAAGTAGCTAGGACCACAGGCACACGCCACCGTACCTGGCTAATTTTTTTTGATTTTTTAGTAGAGACAGTTTTTTTCCATGTTGCCCAGGCTGGTCTTAAACTCCTGATCTCAACCCACTTCAGCCTCTCAAAGTGCTGGGATTACAGACATGAGCCATCGTGCCCAGCTAGTTGACTCTTATTTTCTACTACCTCTCAAATGGCTTTATAGTCTGGATAAAATGGCAGGCCCCACTTCAGGCCTTCATTTCTTAACTCCTGGATGTTGCCATAGATTCCTAACATGATACAGGGTAGTGATCCCCAACCTTCTTGGTACCAGGGATGGGTTTCATTGAAGACAATTTGTTCACAGACCCAGGGGGTGCAGGATAGTTTTGGAATAATTCAAGTGCGTTACATTTATTGTGAGCTTTATTTATATTAGTATCACATTGTGATATATAATGACATAATTCTACAACTCACCATAAGTTACAATCAGCTGGAGCCCTGAACTTGCTTTCCTGCAACTAGACAGTCCCTTCTGGGGGTGATGGGAGACAGTGACAGATCAACAGGCATTAGATTCTCGTAAGGAGCATGCAAACTAGATCCTAGATCCCTCCCATGCAGAATTCACAAGATGATTTGCACTCCTACAGGAATCTAATGCCAGGGCTGATCTGACAGGAGGTGGAGCTCAGGTGGTAATGGGAGGAGTGGGAGCAGCTATCAGAACAGATAAATCTTCACTCAATCACTGCTCACCTTCTGCTGTATGGCCCAGTTCCTACCATGCCGCAGACTGGTACCAATCTGTGGCCTGGGGGTTGGGGATGCCTGATATAGGGGATCTAGTCCTAAACTGTGAATCAGGTCTAGTCTGTTTCTGCTGTTAATTAGCTTGTGACCTTAAGCAACCTCTGTGCCAAATTTCCTTGCCCTCCACCCACAATACACACACACACGCACACACACACACGCACACGCGCACGCACGCACACACACACACACACACACACACACACACACACGACACCAGAAATGAAGTTGACCAAGATGATTATTACATTCCTTTCTAGCCCTGGTTAGTACCATTTTGCAGTCTGCCTCTTGCTTCCTCATATCTTCTATACATCCATCTAGAATGCGTCTTAAAATTAAAAACTTTTTCGTATAAATGAAACCTGTTTGGTATAAACTGTTACGTAGAAGCGTGCATTGACTTTCCACTGCTTAGATATCAAATCAGTCTGTATTGGAGACCTTTAACAACGTGCCCACTGCCCCATCTCTCTGCAGCACTTTTTCTTTTCCAGAGTTCGGCACTCACTGTTACAAAACAGGTCTCATTCATTCCTTAGACATGATGTGTTCAGGCTCTTCCTCCTTCCTGAAATACCCTTCACATTTATGCCTAGTTATCAGAATCCTGCTCTTTCCGTAAAAAGCGCAGCAACTACCACTCCCCTGGGACTGTTCCTCCCCCCCACAATTGCTGCCTACACTATGTTTCTCAAACCAAATTATCATGAGAATTTAAAAACGATCTAAATTTTCCAACTCAACACTAAAGACTGAGGATGGTAGAGAGGTGATAGAAGAGGGATAAAAGAAAAGAGAAATAGTTCGAAAGAGTAAAGCTTTGCCTTTCAACTCTCCGGAAGGAGTGGGGGAACAAATGTGTTGGGAACTGATCTAATATGATTTGCATTATTATTTGTCCGTTATGTCTTGTCTCTCACGGTATGAGCCCTTAGTGACAGAGTCATTTCTAATATTTCTCTTTATCCTTGTCATTAAAAAAGATACCTTACCAACAAAAATCACTTCTTTGCTTAGTGTTGTAACACATAAATGATGACATTGATACACCAAATCCAGTTTCAGCTTTCACAATTCCACAGTGAGGATACAAAATACTTAATTGGCTCATCAACCAAGTATTTGTTAAATTCCTGCTTGTGCTTAGTCATATTAGCGGAACGATTTCCCGTGGTGGACCACGTGGACTCTCAATCTCCCTCATTCCTTGGCCTCAGAATCCCAGGTTTTCGGCAGCACTTTTTGGTAGATACCAAATATAACTCACAGTTCTCCCCGCTCTTGAATTTCTCCGGTTTTCTGGGAGGGAGTTTCCTCCTACCAGTGGTCCAAAGCCTACTTCATTGCAAGTTGTGTAGTCACAGCCATATTGCCAGGGCAGTCGGCTTCAGCCAGTGTAGCAATGCAGGAGTCTCGAATGAATCCAAGACGTGCGTGGCTCCTTCTCCAAACAAGGGCGATTTCTTAAGAAACTGGGTATCTATGAAAGGTGGCATGAAAATTAATTTTGTTCTGAAACTTTATAAGAAATGTTTAGATTTCCTCAATTTAGTTAACTCATAAAAGTACTTAGTCAGACTCTTTGCTTGAAACTTTCTGCCCAAAGCATCTATTCAGCCAATATTCACAGGTCTGACTAGAGCATTATCTTTATGGGGGCTCTCCAACTTCGTCATTTTGTTCTAAAACCAGAAGGACTTCTGTATGATCCATTTACACTGCTATACTCCATGATGCTAACAGCTGAGAGGTCATGATAAAGGTGAGTTCTTGGCTCAGGTCTCAGGTAATAACTTTAATGCAAAGTGAACCTGAGCACTTGGTCTGAAATCCCAGACACTGTGTCAGCACCTGT
This sequence comes from Saguinus oedipus, assembly GCA_031835075.1. Taxonomy (NCBI): domain Eukaryota; kingdom Metazoa; phylum Chordata; class Mammalia; order Primates; family Cebidae; genus Saguinus; species Saguinus oedipus. The sequence continues at coordinate 5,926,240 of CM063177.1, read as the reverse complement.
TCATCCTTGAGAATCTAAGGCAATGCTATTTAAAAATTGTTTCATATAGCTGAGCATTTCATTTTTTCCTACTTGTTCTCTTTCTAGCCAGCTCTCTTCCAGATTTTTCTTGTCTTTTCTTTTGTTTGCCACACTTAAGTTCATTTCTGCACACATATTGTACCAACTGTCAGTAGCAGACAAATGCCTCCTTCTTTGGCTTGTCAATGACTTAAATTTTCTCTAATATAACCTGACAAGGGCATTGTATTAGAAGTGCCATTTATTTCTCTCATTTAGTCATAGACTTTAAGTCTCTTTCAAAGACTCTGTATCTTTCTCATGGAAATTCCTTTGCCTATACAATATTTTTGTTTCCCACACAGAACATATATTTATATGGGACACAATGAAACTGGCAAGGAAATGACTGTTTCAGTGTTCTGAAACCACAATAGCATATTGTATATTAGCTTGGAGCTAGTTATTTCCATCATACATACATACATACAGATGCACGTATTACACTACCATCTTTAAACCATGTATCATGTACATTCTCATTCACATACAAAGCCATGCATATACATACTAACCATTGCAGGCCAGTCGCAGTGGTGCACGCCTGTAATCCCAGTACATTGGGAGGCCGAGGCAGGCGGATCATGAGGTCAAGAGATTGAGACCATCCTGGCCAAAATGGTGAAACCCTGTCTCTGCAAAATATACAAAAATTAGCTGGGCATGGTGGCGCGTGCCTGTAGTCCCAGCTACTCAGGAAGCCGAGGCAGGAGAGTTGCTTGAACCCAGGAGGCGGAGGTTGCAGTGAGCCGAGATCACACCACCGTACTCCAGCCTGGCGACAGAGCAAGACTCAGTCTCAGAAATAATAAAAATAATGAATTAACTGTCTCTGCACAGCTGCAGTCACTCACATTCCATTTCCTTCCAATCCTTCTCTCTCTTCTATTCTTAGCTATGTTCACCATAACCAGGACAATGACCTACTGGGTAAACTGGCTGTCATGCCCAATATAGTTGGAAAAACATTTCAATACACTGCTTTACAGAATGAACACAGCCGGAATCCAGAGAACAGTGTGATTTAAACATTTTTTTATATAGAATAAGCCTTACATGGTCACCTTTAAATCTTCTCTCTTCTAAGAATCCTCAATTCTTTTATTTTCTATCTTTCAGCAGTTGGTGCTAAAAATACTGGGTTGCTACCATCCCATAATACGCTAGCTTGCTCTTGGGAGAGCACAGGTGTGTCGAGGGCTCTTTACAGTCCTTCATGTATGTAGGCTGGAGCAGCTCAGAATCTTCAGAGTCGAGCAACTGTAAGACAAACAAACCTTTTTCTTTCTAATGTTGGTCGTCACTCATAGCAAAATTTCAATGCACAATCATGCTATGAAGAACTAGACCTGATGATAGAAAGAAATTCTTTTCCCTCACCCCTTAGCTATTGCATTCACTCTCCTTTCTACCCCATACCCCACCCTTCTGGGACTATTGACTGGTGTAATAATCCCAGGAGATTGTCTCCCCTCATAGAAAGACAAGTAAAGTGATGTCCTTGGAATTTCTGCTTGGATTTGGTACTCTGAACCCTTTTATTGAGAGGTCAGACTCAAGGGTGAGGGTAACAGGCCAACTAGCCAAGAAAGAAAGCTCTTTTTCTTTTGAACTATGAAAAGACCCTGTTCGTGAGTACATTTTACAAAGAAGAAAGGAAGGATGTCTCTGGAACTTTGTCCTGTTTTCTGCAACAAAATGTGAATGAGTAGTTCAAGGAGTGAAAACCTTAAGTGATAATTGATGTCTCTCAGGGATAGGCTGGATTCCCAATATTTTGAAAATGCTTTGAGTCCAAAAATTGATAATCAGAAAAGTATTTTTTGTTTGTTTAATGTATCCCTACTGTGATTTCAATTAAACTCCAAATTTTGTTTAAAAAAAAATAGATGAAGAAGACTGACAGTCCTCTTCTGCCACAAACATGTAACATCTGGCTGGACATAGCAGACATAGATGCCCAGAGTCTTGAAGACTAGCTCAGGGTGACCCAGGTTATACCATGGCCTGGGCAAAATTCTGACTGGCCTGAGGCTTCAGGTCTGCATGAGGCACTTGCTTTACACAATTGCTTTGGGCAAGAGTAACTGACTATCCAGAATGGAGGGTCAGGAGTTAAGGAAATCGCCTGGGATGTCTTGAGAAAGTCAATCCAGGCTTTGTGACAGCAGCACAGCTCCGGGGGTGTAGGTAAAATCCGACTAATTCATGAGGCTTGACAAGGAAAATGCAAATAACAATGGAAGATGGAGAAACAGTGAGTATAAAACTAAAATTGGGGGGCCGGGCGCGGTGGCTCACGCCTGTAATCCCAGCACTTTGGGAGGCCAAGGCGGGTGGATCACGAGGTTGAGAGATCAAGACCATCCTGGTCAACATGGTGAAACCCTGTCTCTACTAAAGATACAAAAAATTAGCTGGGCATGGTGGCGCGTGCCTGTAATCCCAGCTACTCAGGAGGCTGAGGCAGGAGAATTGCCTGAACCCAGGAGGCGGAGGTTGCAGTAAGCCGAGATTGCGCCATTGCACTCCAGCCTGGGTAACAAGAGGGAAACTCCGTCTCAAAATAAATAAATAAATAAATAAAATAAAATAAAATTGGGGAAGAGGCCAATGTGAGCTTCAAGGTCATGTTGACAGTATTTGAGAAGGAGTAAAACAGCCTAGGGATGAAACCCCTTAACCAGCAAGAATCCTTCCAATTTCAAAATGTAAGCTCTTTAAGGGTAAGAACCTATGGATTTTGGTGGGAAAGGCAACCTGCTAACAGGCCCTAAAAGCCCCTGCCCAGTCTTGCCGGATATTCTAAGAATGCAAGGCTCTCACTGGCCTTCACCTGGGCCTTTCTTCAGGGTTATGCTTATAGCAAGTGTCATCCTTGGAGGCATAAGGAAGCATCTTCTCCTAGACAAAGAGCAGACTTGTTACCCTGCACTCTGGAAGTTCTCTAAGTAGAGTGGTCCCCTCTCTAATGAGTGTGTAGACATCTGCCCAGGCCCCCCGAGTCATCCCCATGAAATTTGGTGATTGTGGACAATTGATACAAGAAAATGTGAAGATCATGCTACCGGTTGCATGATGAGTAATAGAGTTCTTTATCGCTGATTCAAGAGTCTCATGTCTTTTCCCAGTGTCCATGATACAGTAATGGGCTAGCCTATTAGTTTGAAAGAGAGTAAAATCTCAGACTGTCTATGGTTCCTGACAGCTCTATCTGCAGCCTCTAGAAGAGTAAAATCACATGGCAGACTATGTCTCAGTGATTAAAAGTTCGTGCCAGGTGTTCACTGCTCAAATTTAATTAAATCGAATTAATGGGACTTCCATTAAGAAATGTTTCTAATAATTTCTAAATATATTTCAAATTATATTTTAAACAGTTAACAAAAAAATATTTGGGAAAGAGCATCAGCATTTTAATTGCATTACACATAATGTTTGAATTCATTTGTTTAATTCCAAAAAATAGACATTTTATGAAGATAATAAATACCAATAATAAGGACATTTTTTTAAAAAAATCCTTCGTTATTAATTTTTCAGTGTATGCAGACCAGAATCCAGACCAAGAAGCCTTGGAAAAATAAGAAATTCAGTTTCCCCCTTTGGTCTAAGGAAGACATTGATTCAAGGTCCTCTGAGTTCCATTAAGATTTCAGGGATAATCCTCTCATTTATGTCTATAATTGATTTATTAATAAAATAACCTCTGATTAGTTATACCTTTCAACATAATCTTTTTCCACTTATGAAAAAAAGAATTAAACAGTTTACACTTGAACTGACATTTGCAGGACATGTGTTGTATACCTATCTGGGTGCTGCTACGCACTTTCACATAAACAGTAATGCATAATCTCTTAGCAACACATGGCCAGTGTTAAGTCTCTGTAACTAGTTCATTGTATTTTTTTCAATGTGTTGCAATCCTTTTTGCATGTGGGTTCCACACCTTTCTAAATACTCAGTAATTTACAGGAAAAGCAACCTTTTTTTCCTGGTGAGAGGTAATAGTATTTGTTTTAACCGAAATGGAGAACTTCCTTTTCATTTCAAGTAATCTGATACTCTAAGCTGCTAGCATGGTCACTGAAACACTGAAACATGTTCAGTAACACGGAAACAAAACTTCAAGCAAAACCGATCATCAGTGTTTAATTCAAATCTTTAAGAATGGTGACTGCCTTGAAAGGATCTTCCTGAATAATCTTCTCTAGATGTCTTAAACTATATTATAGATTAAAAGTACTTTTTTTTTTTTTTTTTTTGAGATGGAGTCTTGCTCTGTCACCCAGGCTGGAGTGCCATGGTACGATCTCAGCTCACTGAAACCTCCAAGTCTCTGGCTGAAGCGATTCTCCTGCCTCAGCCTCCTGAATAACTGAGATTACAGGCATGCTCCACCATGCCCAGCTAATTTTTGCATTTTTGGTAGAGACGGGGTTTCATCATGTTGGCCAGGATGGTCTCGATCTCCTGACCTCGTGATCCACTCTCCTCAGCCTCCCAAAGTGCTGGGATTACAGGAGCGAGCCACTGCATCCCACCCGAAATGAAAAGTACTTTTTCACAAAGAGAAAATAAAATAGGACCCTGTCGGTAACTTCTTCATAGTGTTTTACCACCACTCTCTCAAAACGATTTGTTCACAGAGAATTCTGGAATTTTGGAATTTGGACATATTGGAGGGTTCCCCAAACCCCAGGCTGTGGACCACTACCTGTCTGTGGTCTGTTAGGAGCCAGGCCACACAGAAGGAAGTGAGCAGCAGGTAAAAGGGCATGACCACCTAAGCTCTGCCTCCTGTCCGATCAGCAATGGCATTAGATACTCAGAGGGATGCAAGCTCTGTTGTGAACTGCAAAGGCTCTAGGTTGTGGACTCCTTATAAGAATCTAACTAATGTTTGATGATCAGAGGTGGAACAGTTTCATCCCAAAACCTTTCCACCAACCCTATCCATGGAAAAATTGTCTTCCATGAAACCGGTATCTGGTGTCAGAAAGGTTGGGGATCATTGCTTTATCGGCCATGAAAATCTCATCTTTATAAATGAATGTCAGCAAAATCATTTAGACTATTCAGACCATTACAATAGGCTAAAAAAATAGTTCCACTGAAATTAAAGGAAACATAGTCGCAAATTTTCATTTGGGTGTTTCACCTAATAACAAAGCAAGAGTTCCTAAATGTAATGTATTTTCTATGTCGCCACATAACCAGGATGACAAACCTTATGCAGAATTGCCTCTCTGAAGCTCTGAAACAGAACTTTTAAAGATGAACAATGATCCAATGACAGGCAAATGGAGCTGTCTTCCATCTTCATTGTTTTAAGTATTGTACATCATTGCTAGTCATATCCACTTTCTTGAGTATTCTCTCTACACTGTCACCACCATTGGAAGACTGAAGATCTTTGATGATACAGACCATTTCTTACTCTTCAAGTATATTTGTATAACTGTGCCCAGCTCAGTGCTTGGAACATTGTAAATTATTAATAAATGTTGGTTGAATAAGTAAATGTATAAAGCCCTATATTCAACCCTCAACTTATTACCTGTTTTTCTCTACACACACTTTTTTGGATTCCACCTATATGAATTTTATCCAAATATGTATGTCATCCTTCTATTCCCTCTCCTTCTTGGGCCTTTCAACTCCAACTGATTGCTGGATATTTCTCTCTGGGTGCTCTGTGTATTAATCTATTGTCACATTGCTCTAAAGAAATAATTGAGACTGGGTAATTTATAAAGAAAATAGATTTAATTGGCTCATGGCTGTGCAGAATGTATAGGAAGCATGATGCTGGCATTTGCTTAGCTTTTGGGGAGGCCTCAGGAAACTTACAATCATGACAGAAGAGGGAGCATGCACATCACATGGCCAGGTCAGGAGCCGGGTTAAGGGAGGTGCCACACACTTTTAAATGACCAGATCTTGCAAGAACTCACTCATTACTGAGATGAAAGCAGCAAGGGATAGTACTAAATCATTCCTGAAAATTACAACCCCATAATCCAATCACCTCCCACCAGGCCTCACCTCCAAAGCTAGGAATTACAATTTGCTGTGAGATTTGTGGAAGGACACATATCCAAACTTTATCACAGTGCAAGTGTGTAATTTCAAAGTGTAAATGAACTGCACTAGACAACACAGGTGATGTGAACAAGGGAGAATCACAGGCTTTGCCCTACAGAAGTTTACAGACTAGTCAGATAAATGAGCACTTTGTTTCTTTCTTTCCTTTTTTGAGACAGAGTTTTGCTCTTCTTGCCCAGGCTGGAGTTTATTGGCATGATCTTGGCTCACTGCAACCTCCAGTTCCTGGGTTCAAGTGATTCTCCTGCCTCAGCCTCCCAAGTAGCTGGGAGTACAGGCATGCACCACCACACCTGGTTATTTTTGTATTTTTAATAGAGACAGGGTTACTCCACGTTGGTCAGGCTGGTCTTGAACTCCCAACCTCAGGTTGAGACCGGGTCCTGGATGCAGGGGACGCTCAGCTCCCCAATAGGATGTGTTCTTCCAGTCTCTTGGTCCTTTACTCACCCAAGAATGGGAGAGGACCCCTCCAGGCATGGTGGGCTTGTTTAAGTAAATATCGGACCCCAAAGAGTTTTGAGTGATTTATTTAGGCAGAGAGAGAGAAAGGAGAAAGAAATAGACAGAGAGAGCAGTTCCCACGATGTCATGGAAGGGGATCCAGAAATGGAGTCCGCATGGGTGTGGGGGAAGGGGACTTTTAACCTGTGTGTTATTCCTGCCCATTCAAGCTTTCTGTCCTATGAAAGGAGTTCCTTTAAACTTCCGCTGGAGTGATTGATCTTTGATTATCTTCCTGCCTGCACAAAAGTCAAACAAAGACCTCTAAGCTTCCGGATGAAGTGGGTGGAAGCATGGTGCTGGGAAGTTCTTGCCTGTGAAACCACGCCCCCTTGTGGACCCGGGAAGAGAATACATTCCCTCAAGGTAATCTGCCTGCCTCGGCCTCCCAAAGTGCTGGGATTACGGTCGTGAGCCACTGGTCCCAAGCGGAAATGAGCATTTTCAAAGCACAGCCTAAGTAGTATGGGAGAAATACAAACTAAGGACTGCAACGCCTGGGACTCTCTCACAGGCACTAACTCTTCTAGCAGGAAAGTTTCATCTCTAGCTAGACATGAACTTGAACATTCAAAATTCTCCAACATGCTTTGCTCCCTGTTTATGCCCAGATCATCCTTGAGTTCTTCCCAATTGGCCTTAATGCCCTAATTATATCCGAAATTGTGGTCATAATTCTTGGATCCTGATCTGCTCTCCCACTTGCTCCACTGTTGTGGCTTTCACATACTGGAGGAGGTCCATGAATCTTTCCGACTTCTTAGACGCCTGTTTACTGCTCTGAGACTTTGGCATCTTGGCTGTCTTTTATGCTCCCATCCTGCTTCTAAGTCTGTGCATGTTAAGAGGATAAAATCATATTTCAGGAAATGCTTTAAGAAACAATTAGCATTTGATTTAAATATGCTGCCAGCAGGCATGCAAGTAACATTGGAAGAAGACAAAATTTAAGCAGAGGAACTAATATGAGCAAAGACACCAGAGGAAACCTCAGGACGTATGCCCCCAAAAGTGGATGGAGTAGTTTGTTGTGCTTGGGCCTTTTTGGCTCCTGCAAGTTTTGCCCACACCGTCCTCACACTCAAGGACTAAACCTGTTATTAGGGAAAAGGAATAATATTGTGCAAGAAAAAGGAATGGAAATGGGAGAAGAAAATAAATACACAGTAAAATAAAGGAGGAAAGAGCTTGAGGGAGGGACAGAATTGCAGGAAGGCAATGTGGGCCTGTTGCTGATGGTATATACCGTGACTCCCTGTTCATCAGCCTGGGGCTGAGGGTGATGAGAATCAGAGCAGCAAGATAGACGCTCTACAGAGTTTCCAGACGAGTTCCCACCAGATGACAGCTATCCTCCTAGCCACCCTGAGTTCTTCTCTCCTAGGCATATCACAGGGATTAAGGAACTCGCCATGTTTGTTCATGAACACCGCTAATGGCAGCACTCTGCTGCGAGCCTACAGAGTGAAGCAATGCTGTTCCTTGTGACAAATGCCTCATCTCCTCATTCCCCTGAAGCTCTTGCTGCTGCCAACTTTGCCTCCTCTGCCAGTCTCTCTTCCTGCTGAGGCTGCTGCTGCCATCCCCACTACATACACGATGTTCTTCTCTGAGAGGTGTGATGTGGGGTCTTTTGTGCTACAGCCTGGGTGTGTGTTATGGAGATGAACAGATAGGATGAAGGAATGTTACAGGATTGAAGAAGAAAAAATGAAATGGTTCTTGGGTCAGGTAGAATTTGTCCTGAGCTTTGGAAAATGGTGGTGGTAGGAGCAGACAGATTTTGAAACACAGAGAAAGTAAAGGAGAGTTTTCTGAGACTGAATACAACTATCAACTACGGAGTTAACGAAGTGTGTCTGGGAGTCTGTAGAACCATTTAGCAGGTGATGAGAATTCACATGAGGAACTCATGACATCATATTTTGTCTTAGAGTTTGTTTGTTTGTTTGTTTGTTTTTTTGAGACAGAGTCTCGCTCTGTAGCCCAGGCTGGAGTGCAATGGCGCGATCTCAGCTCACTGCAACCTCTGCCTCCTGGGGCCCAGTTCAAGCAGTTCTCCTATCTCAGCCTCCCAAGTAGCTGGGATTACAGGCACAAGCCACCATGCCCTGTTAATTCTTGTATTTTTTAGTAGAGATGGGGTTTCACCATGTTGGCAAGTCTGGTCTTGAACTCCTGACCTCGTGATCCACCCACCTTGGCTTCCCAAAGTCCTGGGATTACAGGTGTGAGCCACAGCACCCGGCTTTTTTTTTTTTTTTTTTTTTTTTTTAGCTTTATGGTGGAAAGAGATAATTAACATAAACAATAGCCTTTTATGAAGCTGGGATGCTTTCTCTTTTCTTCCCTGTTAAAGGGAGTTGAGAATTGTCTTCAACATGAAATAAGAAATTTCTTCTTCTTCACATAGTCTTCACTCAGAGAAAGAAAGACTGTTTTAGCTAGAGTAGGCAGAGTGAAGACATTTGTCACAGTTGTTCAAGATCCTCTAGGCAGAGCTAATGCATTTGCTTTGGGAACCAGCAGGGTGGTCCTTAGTAGAGACAGAACCAATCCATACAGAGCCTTTACGTGAATGAGGAAAAGATTCTCCTTTATTCAAACAGATACAGGCTCATGCAGGCATATACACTGGCAAGACAAGTGTGACCTGAATTTAAATCTACTTGCCCACTAGTCATGTGCCCTTGAGTAATGTACAACCTTCACAAAAAAATCAGGAAGCCCTTGGGTTTAAGACATCTAGCTAGATTTAAACTGAATCTGAGAGGCCCCATCCCATTCTCCTAGCTGACATGAGAATAGACAGAGGTTTCAGATGACAATTGGGCTATTTTCCGGTGCAATGAGATATAACCCTAGATTTCCTATCCCTATGCCTATTTTTCCTCTGTTACCTTGAGATTGCATTACTTGTAGCCCTGAGTGTTTAAAAGAGAAGATCAAACTCATTTATTTAATGTCACAATCAATATTGATCTCAGGGTATCTACAGAATAGATTCTCTGTAGGCAGTGTTCATTATGGCTTTGAGGAGTTCAGGGAGAATTTACGAGCACAATTCTTTTTTCAGTTAGAAAGAAACCACATTCAAGAGGTACTAAAATAGTTGAATAAAATTGTAGTGTCTTACTTTATGCACATAAGATGAGCTTGTATTTACTGGCCAAAGAATTTATAGCTGAGAGAAGTAGATTTCAGCTTCTGAGAATTTCTTTCAACTCAGTCCAATAGTTCATCATAGAAAATTGGTTCCTGAGAGACTGAGAAATGATAAGGTCATATATGACTGAATTATGATTTTCAGTTACTAGCGTTCTCAACCGATAATATTGCCTTGTATGATGTAATGCAATTTGTAAATAACCAGTTAAGATACATTGTCCCATTACATATAGTAAAATACAATTTTTCAGACATGTTATTACAGTAGAATGTAGCTATGTATAAACCACGCTTTCTACTCATAGACTTATTGTGGGACTCAAACGAAAGTGTAGACCAAAAGGTACTTTTTCAGGATATATAATTGTAAGATAAGAGGAAGCATTTTATACTTTTTGATATCTGGTAATTAAATGGGAAATTAATATCCTTTTTATTGTCTCTAATACTCATTTGCAATTACATGTCAGTCTAGCTGCGATTTTTTAAGGTAAAACAGATTTTTATATTCTTGGAAGGATTTTTTTTTTTGAGACGGAGTTTTGCTCTTGTTACCCAGGCTGGAGTGCAATGGCGCGATCTCGGCTCACCGCAACCTCTGCCTCCTGGGTTCGGGCAATTCTCCTGCCTCAGCCTCCTGAGTAGCTGGGATTACAGGCACGCGCCACTGTGCCCAGCTAATTTTTTGTATTTTTAGTAGAGACGGGGTTTCACCACGTCGACCAGGATGGTCTCCATGTCTTGACCTTGTCATCCAATTTTTTTTGCTGTTTAAAAAAAAAAAACTAGAACACTGGATCCCATGTTAACACCTTGCACTGTAACACTGATCACACTGCAGATGCTAGCATTTTGTTTTTCATGTTTCACGTGGATATTTTAATCCCTGTCATCCTCAAATCTACTGGACAAAATGACAGCAGTGATAACCTCGTAATGAATAAGTCAAGTAAATGCCCTACAACTCTCTCCCTAATACAAGTCATTTATTTTGCCCTCCTCGCTGTCTTGTGAAAGATTGCGCTAGTCCTAAAAACAAATTTGTGTTAAAAATATTTCCCATATTTAAATGTTTTTTTCCTTCCTTCTTCTGTTCCTTTTTTTTTTTTTTTTTTTGAGACAGAACCTCAGTCTCTCAGCCATGCTAGAGTACAGTGGCATGATCCTGGCTCACTGCAACCTCTGCCTCTCAGGCTCAAGTGATCCTCCACCTCAGCATGCCCAGTAGCTGGGACAATAGGTGTGCACTACCATGCCTAGCTAATTTTTGTATTTTTTGTAAAGACAGGGTTTTTCCGTGTTGCCCAGGCTGGTCTCGAACTCCTGGACTGAAGCAATCCTCCTGCCTCAGCCTCCCAAAGTGTTGGGATTATAGGCATGAGCTACCACACCCAGCTTCTTTCATTATTTCCTACATCTCCGTATCCTACCTAATCCAAACTTATCTGAAGCCTCTCTAGCAAGCTTTCCCCAACCTGTCCTCCCTCTTTGGACTTCCCATGTCACTTATATCCTTGTAGTCATTTAACTAATTTTGATGCAATCCTATGCCGTGTTAGATTATATCTGTTAATATGTATAAGACTTGTTTCCCTAGCAACACTGTAAGCCCCAGAATAGAAAATGAAGCTTATCTCATTTTTGTTTCTGTATGGAGCTTGGTGTAGAGCTAAGCACAGAACTGGTGCTACTCAATTCAGTAAATTGTTTATTTATTTGTTCAATTTGCTATATGGTTGCATTTTGATTCAGGGATAAAGACAAAGATTATTCAATACGTTAGATTGGAACAACTAACAGCAATTTGATGATTCTGACCTTTTTTTAACAGCTAAATCAATTTCAGATATATTAACAATTAAATATAAAAAAACTACAAACATGCTAGAAAACATGCTTGACTCTTTATTAAAGAAATGTAGAAGGCTGGGTGTGGTGGCTCACACCTGTAATCCCAGCAATTTGGGAGGCCGAGGCAGGTGGATCATCTGAGGTCAGGAGTTCAAGACCAATCTGGCTAACATGGTGAAACCTCTCAATTCAGTAAATTTAAGTCAGCTTCCCTCCAACCTATAGGTTGTGTAAGTTCCCCAGATGTTTCTCTTCTCTCACCACTACAAACTGTATTTAGATATCCAATACACACACATACATATATGTATATATTATATTACATTAATATAATATACACACATACATATATACACACATATATAATGCGTATATATAATATATGTATAAATAATATATACACACGCATGTATAGACATATGTAATCATCACGCTTGTGATTAGGTTATATCATATAAGATCCAGTCTTAGTAGACTGGAGAAAGAGACTCTCTTGATGGCCTTCAAGAAGCAAACAACTAACCAGGCACAGAAGCTGTGTCTCTAATCCCATAATCCCAGTGACTCAGGAGGCCGAGGCAAGGGAATTGCCTGAGTCCAGAAGTTGGAAACCAGCCTAGAAAATGTGTCAAGATGCCATCTCTTTAAAACAAAATTGGAGCAAACAACTATATTGTGAACTGCCTATGGAGAGCGTTACATGGGAGAGAAGGAGCAGCAGGCAATCTCTGGGACTGGAAAGCGTCTTCTAGCCAACAACCAACAGAAAGCCAAGGTCTTCAGTCACGTAACACAAGAAAATAAATCTTGCACATGACCCGAATGAGCTTGGAAACAGATTCTCCCCCAGTGACGCCTCCATCTGAGAACACAGCCTCACCAACACTGATTGCAGACTCATGAGACTGTGATAGTCAAAATTCTGAGATAGTTCCCAAGATTCCCCACCCCAACATACACACCTCTTCTCCCAGTTATTCCATCAATCACTAATTTAGGTGCTACCATGAAGGAACTTTGTAGATGCAATTAAATTCTCAAATGAGTTGACCTTAAGATAAGGAGACTGTCCTATGCTGGCCTAAGCTAATCAGATGAGCCTTTGAAAGGGACTGGGACCTTCCTGGAGAGATTTTAGGTCTGAGGAGTATTCAGTACATAGGCGATTCTCCATTGCTGGCTGTAAGGTTGAGGAGGTCTTGTGGCAAAGAATGCAGAAAGCCTTTGTGGGCTGAGAACTGTCCCTGGCTGATGGCCAGCAAAGAAACTCAGGCCTCATCTCTATAACCATAGGAACTAGATTTTGCTTGGAAAATCTGAGGTCCATGAGACATTTTGATTTTAGCTATGTGAGACTCTCAACAGAGAATGTAGTCACACTGTGCTCAGATTCTGACCCGTAGAACAGTGTGCTAATAAATGGGCAGTGGTGTCTAAGTCCTAAATTCATAGTAACTCGCTTAATTTGTTACACAGCAGTAGAAAACAGGTACTTCTCATTTGTGATATAAGCTGAGTCCATTTCAATTAAATAGAAGTGAAAATATTCAGTACAATGTCTGGAATATAGAAGACACTTAAATATTTGTAGGACTTTTTTCCCACAGGACTTCTGAAATACAGAACTTCTTCCATCATTGTCAAAGTGATCAGATAACATTTGCAAGAAAAAGTGTGCGCCATCCAGAACAAGTCAAACAAAAAATACTATGCGGTAATCTATTGAAATACAGCACTGTCAAACCATTTCTTGGATCCCTCTGATAATCCAGGGATCGAGACAAAGAAAACAAGTCACTAACTTTTTCTGCACGTCTTAGAATTGGCATAAAAAGAATTCAGGTTTCTATCCTGGTTCTTAAAAGGCAGAAATGTAATATCTCATCTTTCAAACTATTTGACTATGTTGCTATTTCTCCAGCTTCCCAGTCTTTTACTCAGTAAAGGCCAAGGATACTGAGATCATGGGAAAGGGTCCAACAAATTGTCTCATGACTGACTCATAGACTTGGCAGCTGTAAATCTGTTTGTCATGTATATAAGATGATTTCTGTGTTGAGAATTCAAATGTTTAAATTCTGGTTTATGTATCATAGATAATTCAAGCATTGGTTGCAAGGTTTTGGGACACATTCCAAGGTAAGCGTGTGTTGTCTGAAATTTAGAAATTCTCCTGTAGCTTAAAGCTTCTCAGTTTCTGTTTTAAGAGAAGTTTAGAACTGAGTGCAATGACCTATAACTGTAATCTCAGCACTTTGGGAGGCCAACATGGGAGAATGTCTTGAGGCCAGGAGTTCAAGTCCAGGCTGGGCAACATAGCAAGACTCCACATCTACAAAAAAAAAAAAAGTTTATTCAATTAGGTAAGTGTGGTGATTCAGGTCTGCAGTCCCAGCTACTCAGGAGACTGAGGTGGGAGGATTGTTTGAGCCCAGGAATTTAAGGCTGCAGTGAGCTAGGAAGGTACCGCTGCACTCCTGCCTGGGTGACAAAGTGAGACACTATCCGTTAAAAGACAAGATAAAAAACGAAGTTATGCATCGAACTGCTACTAGTTGAGACCTGTTTGTACGATGCCAGAGATGGTTGCATATCATTTGTAAGAATAAATGATTCTAACTCACATACATGTTCGTTGGTTTTTAAAATTTATTTATGTATTTATTTATTATTTATTATTTTGAGACAGAGTTTCGCTCTTGTTACCCAGGCTGGAGTGCAATGGCGCGATCTCGGCTCACCGCAACCTCCGCCTCCTGGATTCAGGCAATTCTCCTGCCTCAGCCTCCTGAGTAGCTGGGATTACAGGCACGTGCCACCGTGCCCAGCTAATTTTTTTTTTTTTTTTTGTATTTTAAGTAGAGATGGGGTTTCACCATGTTGACCAGGATGGTCTCGATCTCTTGACTTCATGATCCACCTGCCTCGGCCTCCAAAAGTGCTGGGATTACAGGCATGAGCCACCGCGCCCGGCCAGTTTTTAAAATTTATAAGCGATCTTGACCATTTCAGGATCCCAAGTACTATGAAAAACAGATGCATTTAAACTTGCTCTTTAAGAGTGAAGAAAGAGTCAGCATACTACAGGCTGATTTCACTAGGGTTCTGATTGGTTTGGGGGCATTACAGAAAGGTACCTTGTAAAGGAAACGTTTCTTTTTCATTAGAAACACATTTGAATAATGAAAAAAAGATACTTTTTCAAGTTTGTGATGTTAAGAGATAGGGTAGGATAGGATGTCCCAGAACTTTTACTCATGCAAAACCTTTACTTATGGCCTTATGAAGATCATTGTATCCTTTACAAGATACATTTTTTAAGGCAGTGAGCTGTTTTATGTTGGCTGTGAGCTTATCATAACGAAGATTTAATTTTTTAGCAAGTATGTTTGCTTTTGAATGGAGAAACAGTTCAATATTCATTCAAGCAAGAATGTTTTGTAGTAAAAAAAAAAAAAAAAACTTTTAGGCCTCGCACAATGGCTTATGCCTGTAATCCCAGCACTTTGGAAGGCAGGTGGGTGGATCATCTGAGGTTAGGAGTTTGAGACCAGCCTGGCCAACATGGTGAAACCCATCTCTACTAAAAATGCAAAAAATTAGCCAGATGTGGTGGCGGGCGCCTCCAGCTACTTAAGAGGCTGAGGTCAGAGAATCACTTGAACCTGGGGCGCGGAGGTTGCAGTGAGCCAAGATCACACCTCGGCACTCCAGTCTGGGCGACAGAGGGAGACTATGTCTTAAAAAAAAAAAAAAGATGAAAAAGAAAACCCTACAGACCACAAAGCTGATCCAATGTGGTGCTGAAGTTACTCCTCAAAACTTCTGTTTAAATGTATGACTAATATACATAGCTAAATTCAACGAAGCCATTGCTGTAACATCATATACAAGCTAATGTATTTATTCATACCTTTGTGGTTTGATGCCAGGTACTAATATTCAACATACGCTTGCTTCATGCATAAATATGATATTAAAATTTGTTTGCCTTTGCTTTATACTTTGTTCCAGTTCTTAATGAAATTTTTTTTTCTACATGTACTTTGGCTATCTGTACAATAACTCAGCCACATTTAGTTCACACTGTGGCTCGCTAAACTACTCCCTGAAATACTGTAGTGGCATTTGCTTTACTGTATTATGTGACCTCCATTACTGGTGTATGTGCCGGGTAGCTTCCTGCTATATATCAGTGTTCAATGACAATGAAGCATTTCTTTTGAAATTTGTAATTTCCATTTTTCAAGGTTAAAGGTTAAAAGTTTTGCATATTCAGAATGTATGCCTTCCTGCTAGATTACAGTATTCAGTATTTACATCGTCCAAATACTACACTTTCCCTCACAACACTAATTTCAATACTTGCTTGATAATATGCACTCATCCCCACTCCCATACACGAATTTCATTATAAACTGGAGGTATAGCTTATATACCAGCAAATGTCAGTTAATAGAGTATTTCTGGTTAGGGGATTCGGTGAAAGATCTCAAAGTAACGTTTGAGCTGGACTGTGGTTGATGGTCTGGAAGTAACATAGACAGAAGTGACTGAGAAGGTAAAAGCAGATCTTTGAGGAACTGTCTCAAAGGTAGGAAGGTTCACAGCATAACTGTGTTCCTGCTGTAACACAGAAGACTGAAATCAGCGTGTATAAAAGAAATTTTAGGAGGTAAAATTAAAAAGTTTGACTGGAGCCAGGTCCTGGAAGCCCTTGAATGACAAGCTACGGATACAAAAGTGTATTTTGTAAGAAATTGGGAGCCATCGAAGGTTTCCTTGATTTTTTTTTGTAGAACAGAAATAATACAATCATGCTGCCCTTTAAAAAAGATTAATCTGGCAACAGTACTTTAAATGAATTAGAGAGGAGAAAGCTGGCAGGTGGGAACACTTGCAGAGAGGCCAACAGGTGCAGATAATGTGCCATAAAGGTAACGAGAGTCTAAACTAGAGCAGGTGCATTGAAAACCCATAGACGGGGCAGAAAGAAGAGATGGGGTAGAGATTGAATCAAAAGAATTCATTAGTTATTTGGATCTGGAAGAAAAAAAAAAGAGAGAAGAGGTTAAAAAAATTCCCTTGGTATTTGAGATAACAGTGGCATGAGTTAGGACTGAACTAATACGGCCATTTTGGAATGCACAGAATTACTGAAGTTGAGGGGTCAAAATATCATTCAGATTGAGCTCTCCAGTAGGTGGTTCACAGCTTAGAAGCAGAAATCAAAAGGGAGGTCAAGCTTGGAGATGCTGACTTGGTGGCTATGGTAGCCATGAGAGTATACCCAACCTCCCTACCCCTGGGAAAGTACATTAACTGAGGGCCCAGGGATTGAACTTCAAACCCACTTTACCTTTGGACCTGAGAATGTGCACCCCACAGGCGGCTTCTTGCTGATGACTGTTTTTTGTGGAGACAGAAAGACAGATGTGTTCCTAAGAAGACAAAGAATTCCTTTGTTAGCCAACGTCAGCTCCAGAACTCGGTTGTGCTGCGGTGTAGACAGCTGCCACTCATCTTCCTCTGTCCAGTCTTTTCTTCTCTCCTTCACTTGGGGTCAGATCTGCATCCTGCTCTAATGGTCTCATCTGTCTCCCAGACTTCTCTAGCTCCCTCCCTGCTTTTTCATTAACACAGCCATTTCACATCAGCAGTAAAATACAGCAGATAATACATTCTGACCATTCAATGCTGTCTTGACATCTGCTGCTGAGAGTGCCCAGATTAACATTAGTTGTTTGAAAAGAGGTGATCTATATTCCATGTGCCATTTTGTGCAATTAGAATTAATGTTCAATATAAAGTTTAAATCATTAAAGCAATTTTAAATTAAATTTAATCGTAAATGTAAAATTATGTTTTGTAGTTTATACCTTTAAGTGAGGATGTTCTGCACTTTATATTTTAAAAGATTATTTTAGATGGAAAAGGTAAAAATAATGATAAGAAATTCTAGGGGGCGGTTATATTTAACGTCCAATAAATATCCCAGAGTTATGAAACAATGAGCTGGAGTCACAGATAAGAGTGACCTTTGAGACAACTGAAAACCCTAGGTGACAAAATATGTCCTTCATTTTCCACCCACTCAGAAATATGTGGTCCCATTCATGTTGTTCTTCAGCTTCTCCAGCTAGTTCTTAAAACCTTTGTGCCGCATAATTGTTTTTAACACTAAAAAATATATTCTGATAATATATGTATTTCATAAATAAGACAAAGATGAAAAACAACAAAACCCACAATTAAGCTGACCACCCACTATAACATAGTACAGGACGTTTTGCAAACACTGAAGGTTTTTTGTTGGTAGGCAGCAAATAAGCTAAGGTTTCTCTTACACCCTTGCTTCAAAAGCAAAATTACACTAAAAATGTTTGACTTCAAGTCAATCAAAACGAAATGGCTTAATCAATACAATAATTAGGCTATCATCTGAGTCATTCAAGCAATTATGGCTTTCAGGTGTATTGATGTGAGTATTCTAAAAGACAGTGTCAGGTGAGAACTGACACTCAGGTTGCTAGAGCTGTGATAGGGTATCTCAGACGTTAGAATTTAACAGGAAAGAAAATATTGTATGGAGAAGTCTTCACTCTAAGAACTTCTGTTTGTTCACATTCTTAGGAGTGGTTTATTTTCTCTTTGGCATCAGTCTTTGGTTTAGAAATCTAGTATGTTGTTAATTCTGCCTCCATTGGATGCCTTTTGACTCCGGAGACTAACAAACTATGTTAGCAGGAACATCTGTTGATCTTTTGAAAGTTAGCCAATGATTTGGAGTTTCCTTGGCCAGACAAGTCATGGGATCAGAGCCCAATTCTGAGCTAAACTTAAGGACAATAAGATTAGTTCTGACATCTAGAAAAAGGAATTGAACACATGGGAAAATTTAAGACTTAGAAAAATTAATATTCTCTGATTTTTTTCACAGTTAAAGTGAATGGAAAAATAGGACTAAGGCTAGATAGAAAGGTTGTAAAACTTATATATGCACAATTAAAATAAAGGGATGAACTATTATATGGAATGTTTGGATCATACGAAGCTATGGTATGAAAAAGAACAACTCTTTGGCCTGGTACTACTCAAACTTGATGGTTCATTAGCTATAGAATTACTAAGTTCTAGTAATATAAGAGAAACATATTTGATATTGAAATGCTAAAATTAACTGTTTCTAGAAAAATGCATTCTAGAAAAATGCATCACTAATTCAGGATACTTTTGGATATCATGGACTATCTCTTTGTAATAGTTCAGGTTTCGATTCTTTCAAGGTTTTCATGACTCTTTTAGCTACTCAAACAGAAATCTACTGTGTCTTCAAACATCTTTCATTAGGTAATCTTCCACAGGCTTTCAAGTCTTTGTCTTTTGTGCTAATATAGTGATCCTTGGCGATATCTCCAGTGCCCATGGCTTCATTGCTATCTCTCTACATGGGTTTCTTGCACACATCCATCCTTCCGTTCCTATCCTGTTCTCTGCCATGCTAATTCCTGCATGTTGAGCCCCACCTCCAACCATCTTACCTAGACAAGTTTTAGTTGTCTTTGAACTGTAATATATTCCTAAGTCTAATTATATTCTCCTCCATATCACTGCTGTGCCATGATGCATAAAATATATTTCTCAAGTAAACCTGTAGACTTTAAAATAGCAGGTGTATATGCTGCTTTTTAAAATATCCTTCACATGTAAAATCAATTTTATTTTACCTTCATCCTACTAACATACAATATTGTCTATACAACATCCCAGTTTTCAATTATCACTTCTTATCAAAATAAAATATGCTCAGCTCTGACAGATGCCTCATCGTTAAAATGTTCTCTTCCTCAGAAAAAGAATCTCCAAGGGGAGGGGGGACGAAGTACTTTATCCCCTTGGATTCTCAGGTACCACAAACTCTGCTCATTCTTCTTACTTCACAGTTTCTTTTATGCCAGCTTTGCTGACTTCATCTTCTCTATACAACCCTCAAAAACACGGTTCCTGGGTGGCTTTTTCTCTGGGTCTTTCCTCCATATGTCTCTTTTACTTTAGGTGATTTCTGTTCTCCTGTAGCTGTCAGGAGTGGTTTCAGGTGCAAGTTTTAGAGTATGGCTAAAAATTACTTGGCATTTTAACATTGTCAAAATATCAGAATTGCAATAATATTACCTGCATATGAAATCCTTAATTTCTTGATATTCTCTGGTTGCACATTCAGGGATTTAAAGGAAAGTTCTTTTCCAAAGTCATGTTCATACACACACACACACACACACACACACACACACACACACACACACACACAGAACCATATATATATAATTTTATATATAAAATTCCCATAGCAGTATCTAGGTTAACTGCCAAATGAGAGTCAAATCTATACCCCTGTTTGTCAGTCAGCATATCATCTTCCGCACCCCCGCCCCCAGCTTTTGAAGAAGGAAGTAAAGGAAACAAAGAAAAACTCCCCAGCATAGCTTCAAAGGATAAACCTTACACAAGTGCGGTAGTCAAATAGATCATCTATTCAGTTTATGTTCTTTCTGCTGAGATGTCCAATTTTTGGAAGTGGTTGCCAATTTACTAGATTGTGAATTGTGTTCCTCAATTTATTTCCGTGAAAACGTCAATTTTAAAAGATTAGAAAGAAAAATGGACTGTAACGTCAGCACGTAAGGAAAGTTAAACCAGTGACCTCGGAAGAAACACTTAATGTCTCACTTTTTTAAGATTTGATATTGTCTTGATTTTAACTCAGCACGCCTGCCTAAAATATTGCTGAATGTAACTTTTAGGATCACCTGTCATCTACTACAGTTAGAAAGTAACAAATAAATCAACATGTCAACATTATTATATTTCCAGGGTCATGAAAATATTGCTGTTTCATAAAAGACAAAAGAAATCAAGGGCAATGTTATCTATTTTCAAATACAAATTATACAAACTATAATCTTGTTTTCCCAAGAAAGCATTTTTTCTGAGTTCAAAACTCCCACATTAGCTTTCTAGGAAGAGCCCAATTCTCCCCACTAGCACACTGCCGAGCTATGGATCCTTCCTGGACTCTGTAAGTTTATGGACTTGCTGTAACTTAGACTGATAATATAGAGAAAGGATTTAAAAAGTGATCCACCTCCCTTTTCATCTAAACATATGCATGTACTTTCTCATATCTATTTTAGATGAAATAAATAAAACAAATTCTCTTAAACAGTAAACCAAGTAATATACTTTACTCTAAAAACTTGCCGGGCACAGTGGCTCACACCTGTAATCCTAGTACTTTGGGAGGCTGAGGAGACTGGATCACCTGAGGCCAGGAGTTCGAGACCAACCTGACCAACATGGTGAAACCCCATTTATACTAAAAATACGAAAATTAGCCAGGTGTGGTGGTGCATGCCTACAATCCCAGCCACCGGGGAAGCTGAGGCAGGAGAATGCTGGAACCTGAGAGGTGGAGGCTGCAGTGAGTGAGCCGAGATTGTGTTACTGTACTCCAGCCCGAATAACAGAACAAGACTCCGTCTCAAAAAAGAAACAAAGAAACAACTTATGCATTCTTAAGTTTGGTGCACTATAAGATTTCCCTCATAGTTTTAAATGTTTTTATTATGTGCATATATTTTGGGAATGATGGTATGAATAAGACTAAACAGGCCGGGCACAGTGGCTCATGCCTGTAATCCTAGCAATTTGGGAGGCCGAGGCAGGGGGATCACTTGAGGTCAGGAGTTTGAGACCAGCCTGGCCAACATGGCGAAACCCTATCTCTACTGAAAATACAAAAATTAGCCAGATGTGGTAGCTGGTCCCTGTAATCCCAGCTACTCTGGAGCTGAGGCATGAGAATTGCTTGAACCCAGGAGGCAGAGGTTGCAGTGAGCTGAGATCATGCCACTGCATTGCAGCCTGGGCGACAGAGCCAGACTTTCTCTCTGAAAAAAAAAAAAAAAAAGTAAACAGTGACAAGAGCTATCTAGTTGATAAATAACACAGAAAGAATGAATTGAAAACAGAAAACACAGCTAATAAGCAGATTATCTTAAGGTTTACAGTATCTCCGGAAGAAGGAATTCCGTACTGAGATGAACTGGGCTCAAAGCCGAGGTCACCTATGTGACTTTTAGGGTTGGCAGCATTAGTGAGAGAATTCCTTTAAATGCCATTAGCACAATAGCTGAGGATAGACAGGGCTCAATAGCCATTATTCTTATTGCCAAGTCTATTTCTCAGATATCTTCAGATACTTTAAAGAGAACTATCTTTCTCTTTCCGTCCTACTTCAATGCGTTGTTTGCACCTCTCCTATAGCACTTCTGCGAATTTTGGTGATTAATACACATGGCAGGGGCCATGTTTTCTTCGCCTTGTATTTTTCCCACAGTACTCGTTTCCCAATATTGGTTTCAGGAGGCAGGGGCCATGTTTTCTTCGCCTTGTATTTTTCCCACAGTACTCCTTTCCCAATACTTAACCCCAGGTTTACACACTAGACTTTAAATAAATGCTTATTAATTAAAATGACAGAGTCCTTCTCATCTTTCAAGGCTCATGTCAAATGTCACTTCTCCACTAATTCAGTCTAAAGAAGCATCTCCACTCTGCCATCTCCCCTCCCACAAAAGAAACTCTATCGCATCATCTCGTTTTATGTTTTTCAGTCCTTATCGATTTTGGAAGTTATTGAATTAACATATGTACTTGTTTATTTTTGTTCCTTCTGAGAGACTGTGAGTGTTGTGTTGGATGAGCCACTGCTCACCAAGGAATCTTTAGCCTTAGGATAGTAAGTATCAATTTAAATACTCAGGACATATTTCTTAAGTGAATCCTACCTCCCAGGACCCAGGCATGACAATGGCAGTAGAAGAGATGTGTCCCAGGGCCCCTTATTTAAAGAACTGATAAAGTTGGTGATGACTTTTGAAGCTTTCGAAGGTGATATTTGGGAACAACTGTGAATGAAGTGTCAGTCCTGCCTCGCTTCCTTTACCTTTGCTGTCCCCAGCTACTCATGCCCACAGAGAGCACCGCCTGCCAACTTAAACCCAAATGAATTCCCAAACCAATCATGGCATGAGGAAGGAAAGCTGTAAGCAGCTGCTGGAGCTCTGAGTGAAACCGAGTTAGTGAGGCCTGGGTCATATCTGGATGGCTAGACGACGTTTTCCTATAGGGAGTTCTATCAAACTGTATTCCCTAGGCAACAATTCTCTCTTACTCTACATAATGAAAGACTGACTCACTAGAAGATGGCAAGGACATTGCATTATTTGAATGATGCAAACAAACATTTGAATTACATTTATGTCGTGTAATACATGGGGATGGCCTTCTACTCGCCTCATTCTTAAATATGTCTTAGGGTTTGGGAAACGACCTGGTACCTTAAACAGATCCAAAATATCTGATAGAGATGGGGCCTGGTGACTCACACCTATAATCCCAGCACTTTGGGAGGCCAAGCAGGGAGGATCGCTTAAGTCCAAGCATTCAAGACCACCCCAGGCAACATGGTAAAACACCATCTCTACAAAACTACAAAAATTAGCTGGGCCTGGTTGGTGCATGCCTATAATCCCAGCTACTCAGGAGGCTGAGGTAGGAGGATCACTTGAGCCTGGATGGGTAGGTTGCTCTGAACAGAAATCATGCCACTGAACTTCCAGCCTGTGTGACAGAGTGAGACTCTATCTCAAAAAAGAAAAAAATAATAATGTGGCTGAGCCCTTCGTAGAGATAGTGTTAAAGCCTGATAATCATTACAGAACAAGGGTTTCTCGTTCTTCTTGTTCTTCGTCTGATTGACAGTTACGGCAGTCTCAACCAAGGCCATGAAGTGTGGGATATATTAGGCTTTAGACAGGAAATAAATCCCTTTTGGCAGAAATCTATGACTTCAATGTCAAAGCAATTACATAGGCTATGTCATAATATAAAAGTATCAACTCAGTTTTTCATTAAAAGTAATATTCCTTGGACCAAAACTCTTGACTCTTTCAGCTGACATCAAACCCATCAGCATATTCTGTCAGCTTTTCTCTCAAAACATATCTAGAATCTGACCACTTTTCAACACGTTCGCTGTTAGCACCCCAGTCCAGATTTCCATCCCCTCATATCCTCCTAATTTGGGTTCATATGTTAAGGGCAGATCACTTCACTCTTTTGTTCAAAACTCTCTAGTTGGCTTCTCATCTTGTTAACAGAAAGGGGTCCCAGTCCAGACCCCAAGAGGATCTTGAGCAAGAAAGAATTCAGGGTGAGTCCATAAAGTGCAGGAAATTTATGAAGAAAGTAGGGGAAGAATGGCTACTCCATAGGCAGAGCAGCCCCAGGGCTGCTGGTTGCCCATTTTTATGGTCATTTCTTGAGTATCTGCGAAATAAGGGGTGGATTATTCATGAGTTTTCCAGGAAAGGGGAAGGCAATTCCCAGATCCCAGAACTGAGGGTTTCTCCCCTTTTAGACCATATAGGCAACCTCCTGATGTTGCCATAGCATTTGCAGACTGTCCTGGTGCTGCTGGGAGTGATTTTTAGTAGGCTAATGTATTATAATTGGTGTATAACGAGCAATGATGGCAACCAGAGTTCACTTTGTCGCCATGTTGATTTTGGTGGGTTTTAGCTGGCTTCTTTACTACAACCTGTTTTTATCAGCAAGGTTATTATGTCCTGTATCTTGTGCTGACCTCCTATCGCATCCTGTGAGTAAAAATGCCTTAACCTCGTGGGAAGGCAGCCCAGTAGATCTCAGCCTTATTTTACCAAGCCCCCATTCAAGATGGATTAGCTCTGGTGAGAATGCCTCTGACAATCTCACTTTTAAGTAAAAGCCAAAGTCTCTCTGTCTCTCTTTTTTTAAAATATATATGGTGTGAGGTGGAGGTCCAACTTTATTTGTTTATTTTTATTTTTATTTTTTTAATGAAGGAGAGAAAGAAAGAATGAGAAAAAAAGGAATGAAGGAGAGGAAGATAGAGGAAGAAAAGGAGGGCGAGAGAACAGGAATGTTGTTTTATTCTAAAAATGGGTATTGAAAACCTCTTTTATGCCAATAATTGTGCTTAATAATGGCCGATCAATATTTCATTTGAACCTGTGAGTAGGTGTGCTGCGGTACTGACAAGAATGTATATTTTGTGTATTTAAAGTGGAGAGCTCTATACATGTTTATTAAGTTTACTTGTTCCGGATCTGAGTTCAAGTCCTGGATATCCTTATTAATTTTTTGTCTCGTTGATCTATCTAATATTGAAGTTGAAGTCTCCCACTATTATTGTGTGGGAGTCTAGGGAGTCTAAGTCTCTTTATAGGTTTTATGTATCTGGGTGTTAGGATCGTTAGCTCTTATTGTTGCATTGATCCTTTTACCGCTATATGTTTGTTGCTTTAAAATCTATTTTATTAGAGGTGAGAATTGCAACTCCTGCCTTTTATTTATTTATTTATTTATTTTTGCTCTCCATTTGGTTGATAAATCTTTCTCCATCCCTTTGCTTTGAGTCTTTGTGTATCTTTGGATGTGAAATGGGTCTGGATGTAGCATATTGTTGGGTTTTGGCTGTATCTTTTGATTGGGGGATTTAGTCGATTTAAATTTAGGATTATTGCCATTTGATGTAGCTGGCTGTTTTGTCCATTCGTTGATGTAAATTCTTCATTATGTTGATGCTCTTTACTTTTTGGTATATTTTTGGAAAGGCTAAAACTGGTTGTTAAAACTGGAAAGGCTAAAACTGGAATATCTATGTGTAATGCTTCTTTCAGAAGCTCTTGTAAAGCAGGCCTGGTGGTAATAAAATCTCTGAGTACTTGCTTGTTCATAAAAAAATTTATTTTCCCTTCAGTTGTGAAGCTTAGTTTGGCTGGATATGAAATTCTGGGTTGAAAGTTCTTTCCTTTAAGGATGTTGAATATTGGCCCCCACTCTCTTCTGGCTTGTAGGGTTTCTGCTGAGAGATCTGCTGTAAGTCTGATAGGCTTCCCTTTGTGGGTAACCTGACCTTTCTCTCTGGCTGCCCTTAGTATTTTCTCCTTCATTTCAACCCTGGTGAATCTAACAATTATGTGCCTTGGGGTTGCTCTTCTTGAGGAATATCTTTGTGGTGTTCTCTGTATTTCCTGGACTTGAATATTGTCCTGCCTTGCTAGGTTGGGAAAGTTTTCCTGAATAATATCCTGAATAGTATTTTCCAGCTTGGATTCATTCTCTTTGTCACATTCAGGTACACCTATCAAATGTAGATTCGGTCTTTTCACATAGTCCCATATTTCTTGGAGACTTTGCTTATTCCTTTTTAACCTTTTTTCTCTATTCTTGTCTTCTCATTTTATTTCATTAAGTTAAACCTCTGATATCCTTTCTTCTGCTTGATCAATTCGGCTATTAAAACTTGTGCATATTTCATGAAGTTCTCATGTTGTGTTTTTCAACTCCATTAATTCATATATATTCCTCTCTATATTGTCTATTCTTGTTAGCATTTCATCAAACCTTTTTTCAAAGTTCTTAGTTTCTTTACATTGGGTTAGAACAAGTTCTTTTAACTCCCAGAAGTTTCTTATCACCCACCTTCTGAAGCCTGCCTCTGTTAATGGAACACAGTCCTTTTCCATCAGGGCTTGTTCCATTGCTGATGAGGAACTGTGATCCCCTGTAGAGGGAGGGGCATTCTGATTTTGGGTGTTCTCAGCCTTTTTAGGCTGGTTTCTTCCCTTTGTTATAAGTTTATCCATCTGTCTTCTTTGCAACTACCGCCTTTCTAATTAGGTTTCTGAGTGGACGTCCAGTTTATTGATTCCCAGTGCCAGAATCTGAGCAACCCACTGCGCCGGCCAAAACAGCAGCGTTAAGACTGATGGTGCTCTTCTGCCCAGGAATCTCCGGTCTGGCTTCCTTCTTGAGTCTGTAATAGGTGACTCTGCCTTCCCGGAGCTCCAAATGTCAGTCAGAAGGGGAACCAGTCCCATTTACTCTGCACCAAGAGCCGCCGCGCCGAGGCGCCAGCAAAACTGCTGCACCAGCCACAAGAGTCATGCTGGTGACCCCTGGGGCTCCTCCACTGGGAATCTTCTGGTCCGTGAGTGACAAAAATTCGTCTGAAAGTGTGGCGTCCTCTTGTTTTCTGTGCCTTCACTGGGAGCTACAATCCCGAGCTGTTAGCAATGCATTTTGGATCTCTCCCAATTTTTGTATTTTTCAAAAGCCAAAGTCTTTATAACATCCACGAAGACCTATATGCTCTCCCTTCGTCTCCTACCAGTCCCCACATAGATTATGGCACTCAAATCTTGGTGGACTCTTGGTCTTATCTTCCACTGAAACGTTCTTCATGCAAATATAAGCATGGCCTCCTTTTTATTTCCTTCAGAACTATGCTAAACTGTGACATTATCAATGGTACTTCCTGTAGCCTGTTATTTTTCTCTGCAGCTTTCATCACCATGTGCCACACCGTAGGTATTATTTGATTATTTATTTACTGTCTGTCTGTCTTCTCTAAAATGTAAGCTCCATGGGAGTGGAAATTTTGATATGTTCTGTTCACTGCTTTATCAGCAGTCTCCAAAACATTACCTGAAACAATAGCACTCAATAAATAATTTTTCAGTACAGTATAGTTGTCTATTTCTCTGACTTGTTCACTAGACTCCAAGTAAATACAGCATTTTATTCATCTATGTCAGTGCTCCACAAATGTTCTTATAATGAATTAATATGAAATGTTCTAAAAAGAAATCTGTAGTTTTATTTGTTACTTTGAAATTCACGTTATTCCCACACCAAGTAGCAATTAACGACAGAGATGATATTATTTTTAAGTTTGTTTGTTTGAGTAGATTAGGAAAATACTTAAAAAGAAAACCATTTGAATATTGACTTTCAATCATTTTTAAATTAAAATTGTGCTCTAAAACCTACAAAAAGACTGAAGCAGACATTGAATTCTCCAGATATTGAGCCCGTTTCTTAGCTTGATACAAACACTTGGGCTTCTTGTTCCTGTATTTAACTCTGTTTTTTCCATTTCTACATACAGAGGATAAAGAGAAACATTCATCCTCATAGAATGGCACAGCATACAGAAGTGATGAGGGCTGTGCTCTAAGAGGATTAAGCACACAAAGAAGATAATTAACTTGCTGAGGTCCCACAGAAATGTGTGCAATAGCAAGAATAGCACTCAGACTTTCCGTTATCTCAAGGAAGATCGATCAGTCAGACAGCTGCATGTTCATGACCAGAGGTGATTTGTAGCCCTAGGTGTTAACATAAGTTAAGAAAAATATTTAACCCTAAACACGAGAAAATAAAACGTGAATAAAAATGGTTTTAAAGTGTAGGTTGATATCTAGTTTAAAGACCAAAACACAGTGTACTTTCTGTTACTAACTTTAAAATCATGCACAACTGCAAGAAAACTCCAAATATTAATGTTTTTACTATGGAACATGACAAGAATGCAGAGGTATTGATGTTTTTAGACACAAATCCTTATAATTGATTTCATAGCCACTTTTCAGACACTTTTGCTGCGTTGGGAAATTACGAACAATTTCAACTTTTCTTCCTTGAGCTTTCAGTGTATTGCAAAAGATTTATAAAGAGCGTGTATTCGGTAATCAGAAGACAATTATGAGAAATTACTACATGCTTATAGAGTCTTCTCTAATGTGTAGTAATCACCCTTGAATGTAATGTTCAGTCCTAAAATTCAGAAATTATAAATGCACCTCACGTGTTCAAAAGCTAAAGGCTTGGCTGACCCAGCAGAAAAACAGTTCCGAGTGTACCAAATTTTACCAATTCCCTGAGTACTGTGTGTTACAAATTGGAAATGTAATGTCAGGCAGATGTGTCATCATCCGACCAAAGTGAAACTCAAAGAAGAATCATTTTTGACCAGCAATCAGACTTTGGAAAGAAAGGAATAGAGAAAAGGAAAAAAACTCTGGAGAGAATTTGAGATTTCTATGATACCAATAATACCTTAAATATAGTGGAAAATGGCCATTTAAAAAATATATACTGCTAGACAAGCCATTATCCTCCAAACTATTAGGAATATTCATTAATATTCCTGAATGCATTATTGCAGGCAAGATTTTAGAATCATTTAGAATATGTGCCACCAGGACATTCCCCACAGGAATATCCCTTCTCCTACCAGCTCTGAGCTTGGGAAGCTTGGTTCATTTTGACCCCTCCCCCCACTACGAATGCCAATTCTTAGGTCTCTGCCATTGTGGAGTCAGCTGGCATACATGGAAGGAGGATGGCAGTTTGTTCTGTTCATCCTTCAACAACACCAGTTAGACTAAAGAATTTCTGTGGGCATCATCTGCAAGTCTAAAAGTCTAAATCAAGAATAAAAGCAAAACAAAATTCAAAAGAGAAGAAAATTCTTACTACCTTTTGCGTGGTGAGTTAATTGGGATAGAATTACTTGAGATGATATCAATAAACATGAGATGTTTATGAGAACATCTATTTAAATTTTAAATAATTAAATCTCATAATTTTCTTAGTGTGTATTGAAATATGCTCTAAACATAATATATTATAATTTGTTAGTTGAAAACCAAAAGTATTTATGTAAATTATGCACAATCCCTAAAAAGGTGCTTTAGCAAGCTGTAAATGGGACAATATGTGGGAAGAGATTGCCATCTGGTGGCTGAAGGAAAAATGCATTTTTGTGTAGGACAGGTATTAAAAACTTGTTTAAGCAAATAAATGTTAGTATTCCCCTCTATCCTTTTTTAAAATTTAGTATTATTATTATTATTATTTGTATTATAGAGGCAGGATCTCGTTCTGTCACCCAGGCTGGAATGCAATGGAGAGAGCATATCTCACTGCAGCCTTGACTTCCTGGCCAAATTGTCTTTTTTTACACCTTAGCCTCCCAAGCAGCTGATACTACAGGTAAGTGCCACAACACCCAACTAATTGTTTTAAAATTTCTGTAGAGACTGGAGCTCACTCTTGCCTGGGCTGATCTCCTGGCCTGAGGCCATCCTCCTGCTTAGGCCCCCTATCCTATTTTATTAACCAAACACTTCTAGGTTAATTCAAGAATCGAATAAGATATAGAGGTATATGTGGTGACTTTTTAAAAATGTAAATGATTTTCTTAATGTTACATATTTTTTCCATTTAGAGGTGTAATATATGCCATTTGGAAAAAATATATTTTTATATATCAGGTATTTCTAAACTATAGGAAAGTATAGAGAAGGAAACAAAATCTATAACTCCACCACCTAGAGACAATTACAATGAACATTTTAATAAATTTCCTGCAACCTTTTTTCTATATGTTCCCAATCTTTTTATATAATTGATATCACAGAAAGGATTTAGTTTTGAATACTGCTTTAGAAACATTAAGAGTACATTATGTGTTTTCTAAAAGTGTTTCAAGTTTGCTGTCGTTTGAGAGGTTCTTTTCCTGGGAGAGAATAAAATATGCATATGTATGAACAGGTGACAGTATCTTTTGTTCAGGAAATTGCAAGTAGCTCAATGCTGTTGGAAAATGAAAGTTAAATGCTTCCAGTTCACTGACAGCGTCCGGGAGGAGAATTAACAGGAGGTGGAGAGGTATGTGGAAAGCTGACCAAGAAGAACCGTAGGCCTGTCGTTTATCTACATTGTCTGTTTATATGGATAATTATTGAGGAATTCTGGGTAATGAACCAAGGTTATTGGATTTGCACACCACAAAAATGATAATAAAATAATTTGACACTAATATGGAGGACAGACTAAAAAAATAGCTGTCAAAGCTAGCCGCACTTTAGAACTACCCTGGGAGCTTTTCAAGTGCTGATCCCTAGACCTCAGCTCAAACTGATTAAATCAGGGTCCTAGGAAATGAGATAGTTTAAAAAGTTTCTCAGATGATACTCTCATGCTGCTAGGGTCGAGATTCACTAAAAGGAGATGAAACTAGAGTGAGAAATATTGAGAAGGGTGTTGCTTCAGACCATGTGAAAAATGAGGTACATTTAAATTGGGTTAGTGACTGTGTGTGTAGAACTGACACAAGTTGCTAATTGATTGAACACAAGGTATGAAAATAAAAGGTTCAAGAATTATTCTCTAACAGTGCCTCAGTAAATGGTGGTACCAACAGGAAAGACAGCCAATTAGCTAAGTGTGTGGGAGGCAAGGAAGGCGTGTTCATTAAAACCTGCCATTTTCCCTTAGATCCATCACCAATGGCACACCTTTAGACATATTTTCTGTTGCCCTCTTGTAAATCCTTTTGCCAGATATTGTCTCTTAGCTCCACCCTACTTTCTTTGCGATGGTGTAAAACCTCATTTTTGCTTCCCCACGCTGTTCTGTGGTAGCGTCTTCCAGCAGGGGGCGTGAGAGGAGGACAGCAACGCTGGAGAGGAAGAAGGGACTGCTTTTTCCGGTTTGCTGCTTTATGGCTTCCTGTCTTCTTGTGGTTCTATCAAAAACTAATCCTGCTGCACTTTTTTTTTTCCCCACCCCTGTAGCATTTTATTTTTAAATTAAAATTTTTTAATTTTTAATTTTTAATTAATTTATTTATTTTTCATTTTATTTTTTTCTGTAGCAGCAGAATCCAGGTTGCACTTTTTTCATTACTTGAAGAACCTGCCTCATGACCACCACCAGCCACTCAACCACCACCACCACCACCAACACGAGCATCTGCTAGCTGGTGTCTGCTCCTGAGAGGCTGGAGTTTCAGGACCACAATGCCCTTCTCCGTTTCTATTAATAAGTTTTTTTCTTTGATCTTTTTGATCTCTCAGGCTTGGGGGTGATACTTGTTTTCTGAATTGCTTTTTCCATGATTTGTTAGAGTTCTCTTTTTACCACTTTTTTTTTTTTTTTTTTTTTTTTGAGACAGAGTTTCACTCTTGTTACCCAGGCTGGAGTGCAATAGCGTGATCTCGGCTCACCGCAACCTCTGCCTCCTGGGTTCAGGCAATTCTCCTGCCTCAGCCTCCTGCATAGCTGGGATTACAGGCACCCGCCACCATGCCCAGCTAATTTTTTGTATTTTTAGTAGAGACGGGGTTTCACCATGTTGACCAGGATGGTCTCGATCTCTTGACCTTGTGATCCACCCGCCTCGGCCTCCCAAAGTGCTGGGGTTACAGGCGTGAGCCACCACGCCCGGCCTCTTTTTACCATTTCATAGTTAACACCTTAACAGCTATATAACTATTGTTTATATTAAGTTCTCTCTATTCAAATAACAGGTGTATTTTCCGTCTCCTGATTAGACCATAGAGGGCCACTGTGCATACAACGTGCCCTCTCAGCACTAATTTGGCCTGTCAGACCTTCTAAGGAGCACCACTCCATGTTTCCAGATTAAATAAACATTCAACTATAATGGCAATTTAAGCACTTATTTTTATAGAAGAATTAAATAAGTATTCTCAATCATTGCAAAATAAAAGAACCTAGGAGTTGTGATGACTTTATCTGATTCTTTCTCTTGTACAACACAAGGGAGAGACAAAGCAGGGAAAGTCCTTGCATTTAGGCCTTCATATGGTTGTCCCTTGTTTCTGAACTCTCTGCTCATATCTTGATCTTCCTGTTGCAGACCCTGCTCACTCCTCCACCATCTAGGGTCCTCATGTATTTTCTTCAGAAGATACAACTTCTTTCCATGTGACAGAAGAACTGTTATCATTATGTGTGATTAAACTACACAGGCTAGATGGTGATGGAGTTTTGCTTGGCCTGCATATTGCCAAAGAAACACAGGAGTTTGCCAAGGGAATACTGTGGTTCTGGTACTGTAAGTGAGGTAAAGGTGGTGAGGGCTCTGTTAGACATAGAAAGTTCCTCTTCAAACTATGCTACAAGGCTACAGTAATTCAAACAGCATGGTACTGGGACCAAAACAGAGATGTAGACCAATGGAACAGAACAGAGGCCTCAGAGGTAATGCCACACATCTACAACCATCTGATCTTTGACAAACAAGACAAAAACAGACAATGGGGAAAGGATTCCCTGTTTAATAAATGGTGTTGGGAAAACTGACTAGCCATGTGCATAAGGCAGAAACTGAACCCATTCCTGACACCTTATGCTAAAATTAACTCCAGATGGATTAAAGACTTAACTGTCAAATTAAGTCAAGAAGGCAAGATTAGAGGAAAAAGAGTGAAAAGAAATGAACAGAGCTTCAAAGAATATGGGATTTTATGAAAAGACCTAATCTACATTTGATCAGTGTACCTGAATGTGACAATGAGAATGAATCCAAGCTGAAAAATACTCTTCGGGACATTATCCAGGGTAACTTCCCCAACCTAGCAAGGCAGGCCAACATTCAAGTCAGATTCACCAGGAAATACAAAGACTACCACAAAGATATTCCTCAGGAAGGGCAACCCATCTCTACTAAAAATGCAAAAATACAAAAATTAGCTGGATATAGTGGTGTGTGCCTGTAATCCCAGTTACTCGAGAGGCTGAGGCAGGAGAATTACTTGAACTTGGGAAGCAGAGGCTACAGTGAGGCCAGATTGTGCCACTGCACTCCAGCCTGGGTGTCAGAGTGAGACTCCATCTCAAAATAAAAATAAAAATAAAAACAACTGCTAAGTATCTGGATCACCTCTGGGTAGTTCTGTATTGATTTCCTCTTCAGGATTCTTCATATTTTTCAGTTGCTTCACACGGCTAGTAATTTTGGATTTTATACTGGAACTTGTAACTTGTAAATCATATATTTAGAGATTCTGGAGTCTCTAAATTCTTGGAAATTTATTTATTTATTCATGTTTTGTTAAAGCAAGAAACTCACAACTCTGTCATTTCAGCAGTGGACAGCAGCACAAATCTCCTATAAAGTCATTTAACTTTGGCTGGGTTGCATAGTCTGAACAATGCATTTGTAGGTCAGGATTCATCTACATGGTGTGGGCAGAGTTTGTACACAGCATTTAGAGTGTTTTGTCTCTGTGAATCTCTATTCCAAGATATGTGTCCCCATTTCCCAGTTCCTGTGGTTTTCTTGAATGATGACCTCTGGTTCTTTAAGCTGGTAAAACAGACTTTTCTATCTGAGTTTTCACCATGCTACCTGGCAATGAATGTGTTCTGCCCTTAGTCCAGGACCCATAAAAGTGGTAAAATCGCCCAATGCCCTTTCCTTCTTCCAGTGTACATTCTCCTCTAGAGTCAGCCTGGTTTTCTTTGTTCACCAGTGCCTTCAGGTACTGGTTTCTTTATTTTGTCCTGCATTTGTAGTTGTTATATGCAAGAGGTTGGTCTGTTATATAAATACATATACATCAAAGATTTCGATGTTTAAAAAAACCACAAAGTTACTTTTAAAAGTGTGGATTAATATTTTTATAATTTAAGAGTATGAAACACCTTTCTAAGCATGACATAAAACCTGGACGCCCCTAAGAAAAATATTGACAAATTATGCCACACCATATAAAATACAATGTCTGTATGATTAGAAACATAATAAAGCAAGGCAGGGCCAGGGGCAGTGGCTCATGCCTGTAATCCTAGCACTCTGGGAGGCCGAGGTGGGCAGATCACCAGAGGTCAGGAGTTCAAGACCAGCATGGCCAATATGGTGAAACACCATCTCTACTAAAAATACAAAAATACAAAAATTAGCTGGGTGTGGTAGTGCATGCCTGTAATCGTAGCTATTTGGGAGGCTGAGGCAGGAGAATCACTTGAACTCAGGAAGCGGAAGCTGCAATGAGCCCAGATTGTGTCACTGCACTCCAGCCTGGGAGTCAGAGTGACTCCCTCTCAAAATAAAAATAAAGAAATAAGCAAGTCAAAAGAGGAACCGGGACAATACCTGCAGCACATGTGACACAATGGAAAGACAGTTTCCTGAATGTGCAGACTTCTCTTCCAAGGTTGGACCTGACATACAATAGCCTATTCATCATCTGTACATGCATTACACACATCATAAACTCAACATGTCCCAACCGATGTGTAATATTCTTCCCCAAAATTGTTCTTCTTTCAGTGTCCCCTCTCTCTTTAAAAAGCAACACTAGGCCGGGCGCGGTGGCTCACGCCTGTAATCCCAGTACTTTGGGAGGCCGAGGCGGGTGGATCACAAGGTCAAGAGATCGAGACCATCCTGGTCAACATGGTGAAACCCCGTCTCTACTAAAAATACAAAGAATTAGCTGGGCGTGGTGGTGCGTGCCTGTAATCCCAGTTACTCAGGAGGCTGAGGCAGGAGAATTGTCTGAGCCCAGGAGGCGGAGATTGCGGTGAGCTGAGATCGCGCCATTGCAACACTATTATCCAGTTGTTTAAATGAGAAATTGAGACATCGGCTGACAAATTCCTTTCCCTTCCTCTCCTAACCTTCATTAATCATGCTATAAATTCTTCCTGCTAACCACACTTGAATAATCCAATGTGACAATCTTCACTGTTGCCTCCATCATCTCTAGCCTAAATTGTATAATAAACTTCTAACTACTGTCCTGGTATCTGCTCTCTTTCCCATTCTTTATGCAGCAGCCAAAGTTCTGCTTTTACAAAATAAATCTGATTGCGTCATCCACTGCTTCCAGCTCCACAAAGGGTAAAGTCCAGTATTCTGAACTTGGCCTATGAGGTCCTGAGTAATATTTATCCTTGTCTTCTTTGACTCACCCTTGCTTACCTTTCCCATCTTTCTGTCCCTCAAACTGGTCAAATACCTTCCCGACATATAGCAGTATCTGTCTGGAAAGTTCTTTTCCTTATTCTTCAGCTGGCAGATTATATCTCGTCCTTCTTTTGCATTAAATGGCACCTGCTACCAGAGTAGGTTGTATTTTTCTTTAAAAGGTGTCTAAAGGCAATATTAAAAGACCTCAAAAGACTGATTGCGAAGGTATTTCACAAATGACAAAATACCAACAGCCAATAAACATAAAAATGTTCAACACCATTAATAACTACAAATGCAAATAAGAATTGGAATAATGAAATATTCCCCACTGACAGATTGGTAAAGTTTATACCCAATATTGGCAAAGGTGTGCACAGATGTAAATTAGAATGGCAATTTGACTATATCTGCCGCCTTTTAAAAAATATTAAGTGGTCATTTGCTCTGAGTCAACAATGATAGAGTTTGCAAAGCACCAGGA
Source organism: Saguinus oedipus (assembly GCA_031835075.1). Lineage (NCBI taxonomy): Eukaryota > Metazoa > Chordata > Mammalia > Primates > Cebidae > Saguinus > Saguinus oedipus. The sequence continues at coordinate 5,890,382 of CM063177.1, read as the reverse complement.
GTTTGGTGCAGCTCTAAGGAGGTGAAACTCTTGAAACTGAAAGTGTTAGCTACTTGTGTCAAAGATTAAAAAGAGGAAGGTGGACCCCAAGAAATGGGCAACGTGGTTCTGTTTTGTATTTTTTTGTTTTGTTTTGAGACAGAGTCTTGCTGTGTCGCCAGGCACCAGGCTGGAGTGCAATAGCGCGATCTCGGCTCACTGCAGCCTCTGTCTCCCGGGTTCAAGCAATTCTCCTGCCTCAGCCTCCTGAGTAGCTGGGACCACAGGTGCACACCACCACACCCAGCTAATTTTTGTATTTTTTTGTAGAGACGGGGTTTCACCATGGTCTCGATCCTTGACCTCGTGATCCATGCAGCTTGGCCTCCCAAAGTGCTGGGATTACAGGCGTGAGCCACCGTGCCCGGCTGGCAATGTGGTTTTAAAATAGTTGTATGGGGAGGGAAGGGTAGAAAGAGAAACCATAGCTACTCTGGAGGCTGAGGCAAGAGGATCACTTGAGTCCAGGAGTTTGGGGGCAACATGGGCCATGTAGCGAGATCTCCCCTCTAAAACGGAAAACCAAAGAGGACAGGATTATTGATGCTGGCTTAATGGCATCTGAATGAACTGATATGCAGTGGAGAAGTAAAGGACTGGTTTTTACTATCCTGTAGATTCCACATGTTTTAAAAAACTAATTTTGCTATAATTTTGAGATTATAGGAAAGTTGCAAGAATAGAACAAAGAATAATCATATACTCATTTCCCAGATTCACCAGATTTTTAAATCTTTCACCACCTTTGCTTTATTATTTAAGTATCACCTATAGTTAGAGGTATACATACATGTATAAAACATATAATTCATTTATTCTGAACCATTTGAAATTAGGCTTTATGCGTCATGGTTCTATATCTCTTTATACTATGTGTTTTTCTTAAGTACAAAAACATTCTCCTCATGACTATAATCTAGTTATCAATTTCAGAAAACATAACACTAATGCAAAACTTTAATCTACAATCCATATTCCCGTTTTGTTGATATCCCAATAATATTCTCAAGCATTTTTCCCTCCAGTACAGGATCTAGTCTAGGATCATATATTTCATTTAATTGCTATGCCTTTGTATTCTTCTTTATTCAGAAACAGTTTTCTAGACTTAAAAAACACTCTTTCATGATATTGCCATTTTTGAAGAATACTGGTCAGTTTAGAAAATGTTTTTCAGGCTCATGCCTGTAATCTCAGTACTTTGGGAGGCCAAAGCAGACAGATCACTTGAGCCCAGGAATTCAAGACTAGCCTGGGCAACATGGTGAAACCCCATCTCTACAAAAAATAAAAAACTAGCCAGGCATGGTGGTGAGCATCTGTAGTCCCAGCTACTTGGGAGGCTGAAATGGGAGGATCACTTGAGCCCAGGAGACAGAGGTTGTAGTCAGTCTCAATTGCACAACTACGCTCCAGCCTGGGCAGCAAAGCAAGACCCTGTCTCAAAAAAAAAAAAAAAAGTGGAAAGAAAGAATATGTTCTTCATATTGGTTTGCTGAGGTTTCCTTGTAATTAGATTTTAATTATGCAGCCCTGGTGAGATACTTTGTAAGTGATGTTGTATCCTTCTCAAAGTATTTGGAAGTGTGCAAAGTCTATCCCTTATGGATGATGTTAATGATGTTAATTTTGATCCTGCTGTCAAGAACTATGAAAGGTCTGAGATTTTATGCTACTTGCAAGCTAACAAACTTAACCTGTCACATTTTGCTGACGCAGCTCAGCGAAGATGCTGGTCTGACTTCTTGAGTCAGACACAACAGGTGTTATTATTCATGGTGCTGCTGCCAGTATGAGAAGCAGCATATTTACATCTATTCTCAATGCCCTCAAGTTCCACAGCAGTAATACAAATAGGTTCTGATGAGTATCCACATATGCAGTCGGTTGCATTACAGGAGAAAGACCTTGAGCTTAATCTTTTATAATGAATGATAAACATTATTTCGTTTTCCTATGGAGGGAGAAGCTATCTATCTTCTAAAGCTGCTTACAATAAAAACATTCGTATAAAGGGAATCCAGAACAAAATGCTGCATGTTTCTGCTCATGAGATTTGCAGAAATAGTGGGGACCCTTGGAAAATTTTCTGCCATCACCTGGTCGAGATGTTGCATGGTTTCTCCACTGTACAGTAATTATTTTTCCTTTTGCAACTAATGAGAAGTTTGGAAAAAACAGGCAAATATCCTACTCTTATCATACTTATCATCCCTCTAGATTAAGCATCTATTGATGACCTTCACCCAAAGTCCTTTTCACAGTGATAGTTGCTGTATTATTTTAGTACTGGATGGATTCTGTACTTTTGCTGTGATTGTTTGGTGGATGTTGTATTCTTCCTTATCTGGGAAACAGTAACATTTCTTTTGAGGAGAAAAAGTAATATTCCAAAATAAAAAAGAAATGAATTAAGCTATTCCTAAGGGACTGAGAAAATCAAATAATCATGGGGAATAAATCTTGCGTACATTATTTTTACTTACAGAGGTGTTAAACTCAGAATTTAAAAACTGTTCAATAAAATTTTAACATTTAAATCTTAAACCTATTGGTTTCCAATTGGTTTCATTCCATCTGAAGATGAATGCCTGTAACTACATCTACCACCCATTTAGAAAAACAATTATTCTCCTTCGTTTTTCTCTTCCTCTCCCTTCTTTCTATGCTGAGCTTCTAATAACGCTTAACTTAGGTGCATTGCTTAAAGAACTCCAGGAACAGGCCTTGAAAAACTAAGCATGAAATCAAGGTTGTGGAACATTCCACCCCAGGAAAAATGCATTTCATCTGTGTGTGGTTCATCTGTATTCCTGTCGCAATCACGCAGACACCTGCCAGGCCACTAGTTGGCCCGTTGCTCAAGATAGCCATCAAGACCAGACATATTGCCCCACATGTAGTCAACCCTGTGCATGGTCCATATTCAAGTTTCCTAGAAAAACTCTCTAACTAGCCTGAGAAACTTGAGATGATCTTTGTGACATGAGTCCACTATCTTCCCTGGTTGTCAGCTCCTGGATAAACCTGCTTTTTCTCCCACCAACTCTTCTCTCTCAAGTTTGGCTTTTGAGCTGTGAGCAGGTAAACCTGAGTTCTGTTACCTGCCTACACTTAATGCTTTAAGTTATTATCAGCAGGGATTTTTAATGCTGTTACATAGTTTTGCTTAATATTTGGAATCCCTCTGGGAGACTGAGGGGGGCGGATTGCCTAAGGTCAGGAATTTGAGAACAGACTGTCCAACATGGTGAAACCCCGTCTCTACTAAAAATACAAAAAGAAATTAGCTGGGCATGGTGGCACACACCTGTAATCCCAGCTACTAAGGAGGTCGAGGCAGGGGAACTGCTTGAACCAGGGAGGTAAAGTTTGCAGTACACAAAGATCATGCCACTGAACTCCAACCTGGATGACAGAGCAAGACTCTGTCTCAGAAAAAAAAAAATTTTGGACACAGAATGCACTTAACATGTCAATGAAAATAAATTGCCAGTGGTGTCTTTGTTATCAGTGAGAAATTAATCAGGAAAAAATTTAAAAGAGACATAATTGTTATGATCAAGTATTTAAAATGCAACTATATAACATTATTTTTATAGCTTAGATACTAAGAATGATTTGTCCTTCCTCTACTAATAATTTTCCAAAAGATTTTTTTGTTTTTATTGTTATTATATGGAGTTATTTTGAATATGTGAATAATATCTGTTGAGAATACTGGTCTACAAAATGTTACAGAGGAATAAAGGGGAGGAGTACACACTACCCAATATTATAATATATTAGAGATAATCAATAATCAAACAGTGATTGATCAAATAGATAATCCAAACAGTGTGGTATTGGTGGAGAAAGAAACACTTACATCAATGGAACCAAACACAGAGCTCAGGGACAGTCCCACAGAAATACGCTCAGTTGATTTTTTTTTTTTTTTTTGAGACAGAGTCTCACTCTGTGGATCAGGCTGGAGTGCAGTGGTGCGATCTCAGCTCACTGCAACCTCTGCCTCCCAGGGTTCAAGCAATTCTCCTGCCTCAGCCTCTCCAGTAATTGGGACTACAGGCACACACCACCACACCCAGCTATTTTTTGTATTTTTAGTAGAGAAGGGGTTTCACCATGTTAGGCAGGATGGTCTTGATCTCCTGAGCTCGTGGTCCAACTGCCCCAGCCTCCCAAAGTGCTGGGATTATAGGGTGAGCCACCATGCCCAGTTCCAGTTGATTTTTTAAGATACAATAGCAATTTAATGGAAAAAGGATTTTTTTTTTCAATAAATGATGCTGCAGCAACTGGATGTCCACAGGCAAAAAAATAAACATGGAACAAACCTCACACATTCTGCATATGTTAACTCAAAATGAATCATGTCTTAGATGTAAAACAAAATACCATAAGACTGTTGGGGAAAAAAATAGGATATGGGGTAAGGTAGAGTTCGTAGACCTGACATCAAAAGTACAGTTCATAGCAGGGAAAATGGACAAATTGTATTTCATCAAAAAAACCTGTTTTTCTCTGTGAAAGACTGCTAAGAGGAAGAGAAGACAAGCTACAACCTGGGAGCAAATATTTGCAAATCACTTATCTGACAAGAGACTTGTATCTAGACAATATAAAGAACTGTCAAAATTCAACAGTAGAGAACCAAATAATTAGAAAAAAGAGCAAAAGGCATGAACAGAGATTTCCTTCTAAAAGTTATTCAAATGGGAAAAAAGCAAACGGAAAGATTTCAATATGAGTAACCATTAGGGAAATTCGATTAAAAACCACATGAGATATTACCGTATGCCAATAAAAATGGCTAAAATAGTGACATTGCCAAATGCTGGTGAGGATGCAGAGAGGTGACGTGAGGACGTTCACTGCAACCTCCGCCTCCTGGGTTCCAGCAATCCTCCTGACTCAGTCACCCAAGTAGTTGGGACTACAGGCTCATGTCACCATGCCTGGCTATTTTTATTTTTATTTTTTATTTTTAGAGATGAGGTCTTACTATGTTGCCTAGGCTGATCTTCAATTCCTGGTCTTAAATGATCCACCTGCCTTGGCCTCCCAAAGTGCTAGGATTACAGGTGTGAGCCATGGCATTCGGCCCTCATTGGTCATTTTTATATCTTCTTGGGAAAAAACATCTATTCAATACTTTTGCCTGTTTCTTTGAATCTGGTTCTTTGATTTCTTTTATTAAGTTTTCTATATATTCTTTTAGAAGTTCTCTTTGTATTCAGGATAGCAATTTTTATCACATATATGATTCGCAATTATTTTCTGCTGTTCTGTGGGTTGCCTTCTTACTCTGTTGATAATGTCTTTTCATGCATAAATTTCTAAAATGTCATGAAGCCCAATTTATCTATTTTTTTTTCTTTTGTTGTCTGTGCCTCTGGTTTTATATCCAGCGTGTGGCTATCCAGCTTCCCCAGGTTCATTTGTTGAGGAGGCTGTCCTTTCACCCATTGAATTGTCTTGGCCCCTTTGTCAAAAATCACTGGATTCTATATTCGAGAGTTTGCTTCTGGCTCTGTATTCTATTTTACTGGTCTATATTTCAGTTGTGCATGATGTTTACTATGGGTTTTTCCATATATGGTTTTTATTGCATTGAGATAGTTTCCTTCTATTCTTAGTTTGTTGAGTGTTTTCCATCATGAAAGGGTGCTTAGTTTGTCAACTTCTTTTTGCATTAGTTGAGATGATCATGTGGTAATTTTCCTTTGTTCTGTTAATGTAGTATATTACATTAATCATATTGTGTATATTGAACCACCCTTATAAGCCAGGAATAAATCCCATTTGAAATGGTGTTTAATTTTTTAATATGCTACTAGATCTGGTTCGCTAGTATTTTGTTGAGAATTTTTCCATCAGCGACCATAAGGAATATTGGCCTTCCTTATGGAAGATAAAAACGTTTTATTTTCTTTTAGTGTCTTTGTCTGACTTTGGTATTAGGGTGATTCTGGCCTCATTGAATGAATTAGGAATTCTTCCTTCTCTTCATTTTGTTTGGAAAACTTTGAGAAGAAGTGGTATTAGTGCTTCACAAAATGTTTGCTGGAATTCACCAGTGAAGTCACCAGGCCTGGGGCTTTTTCGTTGTTGTTGGAAGATATTTGATTAATGATTCAACCTCCTTCTAGTTGTAAGTCTATTCAGATTTTCTATTTCTTCATGGTTCAATCTAAGAAGGTCTTATGAGTCTAAAAATGTGTTCATTTTATCTAGGTTATTCAATTTACTAGTGTGCAATTGTTCAAGTGTTCTTATTATCCTTTTTATTTCTGTAGAATTAGTAGATCTGTCCACACTCTCATTTCTGATTTTAGTAGTTTTTAGTTTTCTCTATTTTATTTCTTAGTCCATCTAGGTGAAGGTGTTTCAGTTTTGTTAATCTTTTCAAAAAACCAACTATGTGTTCATTTATTTTCTCTATTATTTTTCTATTCTTAATTTCATTTATCTTTACTCTAATTTTTATGTTATTTTCTGCCTTCTTCTAGGCTTAGGTTTATTCTTTTTTTTTTTTTTTGTTCTGGTTCCTTGAGTTGTAAAAGATAGGTTGTTTATTTGAGATCATTCTTTTTTAATACAAGAATTTATAGCTATTAATTTTTCCTTTAGCACTGTTTTCACTGTGTCTCATAAGTTTTGGCATGCTCTGTTCTTGTTTTCATTTGTTTCTAAATTAACGGAATTATTTTCTAATTTATATTGTGATTTCTTCTTTGATCTATTGGTTGTTTCAAAGTGTGTTGCTTAAGTTCCAGAAATTTGTGAATTTTTTTCTTTTCTTTCTGCCATTGATTGCTAACTTCATTCTGTTGGGGTCATTCTGTTGGCAGTTTGCTTCTTCATGGCAAGCATAAGAATTTCACTTTTTGGTCAGCTGAAATGGAGTCTTACATAAGGCTCACAAGAGTGACTTTCCCATCACCTTTGCTATATAATGTAATGTAATCAAAGCAGCAACTACTGCCCATATCATACACAACTTCTGCCCACACTCAAAGGGAATAGGTTGTACAAGGCAAGTACACCAGAGGGTTGTAATCTGGAGGGCTACCTTAGAATTCTGCATACAGCAAATATTAAGTAAATATCATAGAATATTTATACAAACGTATATGTAAGACATACTAAAGACATTGTAACAAACACCTGAGTACCCACGACTAATTTTTAGAAAAAAATTATTATAAAATTTCAAGTTCCATGTACCTACCCCATTTCCTGTCCAACGATCTTCAATCCTATCTATTAGTACCTGCTTTTTGTTATAGTTTCACCAGTTTTTGTGGCATAGTTTTGTTTGTATCCCTCAACAATATATGGTGTGTTTTGCATAGTTCAGCCATATAGAAATGAAATTATCTGTATTGACAACATCACGGTTCAGGGATTCAACCATGTAGTTGCGTTTCCACGTCTGTGTAGCATTTCATGGTATGGCTATACCATATTTTGTATTCTGTTCTATTATGGGTAGATATTTCTGTTCCAATTTTTGACTATTCCAAATAATCCTGGACATGAACATTTCTTTACATGGCTCCCTATGTCATGTGGAAATGCTTCTGAAGGTTATATATGCAGAAGAGAAATTAATGTGTTATGGGATGGCATTGCTAGTATTGCCAAATTATTCTCTAAAATAAGCCTGGGAAACACGGCAAAATCCCACTTCTTCCAAAAATACAAAAATTAGCTGGGTGTGGCAGCACACACCTGTGGTCCCAGCTACTCAGGAGAAAGTGGGAGGATCACCTGAGCCTGGGGAGGTCAAGGCTGCAGTGAGCCGTCATCATACCACTGCACTCCGGCCTGATGACAGAGTGAGACCCTATCTCAAGAAAAAAAAAAGTTGTTAAAATTTACAATCTTACCACACCCTTGCCAACACTAAGACATGAATTTCTACCAATGGCCGACATGAAATGGTATTTCATGGGAATTTTAATTTGTATTGTTCTGATTGCTGCTGAGTTTGAGCCTTTCCTCCTATTTTTCTACTGGGTCATCTGTCTTCTTAGTGCTTAGTTGGAGTTCTTTCAATATTCTCGTGCTAGTGTGTTTTCAATTATATGTTGCAATTGCTTTTCTGCTCCGACATGCCATTTCAACCCTTTATGTACTATTGCAGTAGAATTTCTTAACTTTGCTATAGGCATATATCAATTCTTTCATGGTTTGCACACTTTGAGCTTTATTTTATTTTAAAAACTGTTTCTTTACTTGATGGTCATAAAGACATTCTCCTTTTTCATCTTCTATATATTTTATAGATTTGATTGTCAAATTATAAAATATTTTATATTTCACCTAATGTGTATGATTTGAGGTAGGCATCCAATTTCACTCATTTTCAAATGGTTAATCTTTTATTCATAATAAATGGATAATCTTTAATCATAATAATAATCTTCAATTATGTATTGAAGTTATTTTTTACCCACTTATTACAGAACAGCTTTATCTTAATTGGATCTTCTTATTTTTGATGGAGTCTCACTCTGTCGCCCAGGCTGGAGTGCACTGGCACAATCTTGGCTCACTGCAACCTTTGCCTCCTGGGTTCAAGTGATTTTCCTGTCTGAGTCTCCAGGGTAGCTGGGATTACAGGCATGTGCCACCATGCCTGGCTAATTTTTTTTTTTTTTGTATTTTTAGTAAAGATGGGGTTTTACTGTGTCAGCCAGGATGGTTTCAGTCTCCTGACCTCGTAATCTGCCCACCTTGGCCTCCCAAAGTGCTGGGATTACAGGTGTGAGCCACCATGTCCAGCCTAATTTTTGTATTTTTAGTAGACACATGGTTTCACCATGTTGGCCAGGCTGGTCTCCAACTCCTGACTTCAAGTGATCCACCTGCCTTGGCCTCCCACAGTGCTGGGATTATAGGTGTGAGCAACCTTGAGCAGCCAGATTTCTATATACTTATAGACGACTTATTCTCTATCCTTTTTCTAATTGTTTATTCCTATGCCATTGCCAAAATGTCTATCATAACTTCAAATTGTGCTTGAAATCTAATTGGACATGTTATTTCCCTTTGTTTTTCCTTTTCTGGAGTGTCTTAGCTATTCTTGGCCTTTTTATTTTCTATGTAACTATTAACATCTGCATGAAAAGTTTTACTTAAAAACAATTGGAGGATTAAATCCAAGAAGTCAGGAGAGCTCCTGGGATGATGGCAGATGGGAGGCAGGACTAGACTGCAGCTCCAGACAGAGCAGGATGCAGAGGTTTGCATTGTGAATTTTAGCTCCAGATCGATTGTAAGAACAAACCAGCAATCCCAAGAGGAACTAAAGACCCTCTGAAGGAAGTGGACTGCTCCTTTAGCACCGAGGAAACCCCCAAATACTGTGACAGCCCCAACTGTGCAAGTGGGAAAGGGAGATCCTCCTCTCTCGAACACACACTCACACTGGAGAAGCTGAAGGTCTGTTTATGGGAGAAGTTTCTGACTTTACCTGGAGCTGAGTCAAGTTAGAGAGCTGAGTGAAATACAGGGGTAGAGGAAGCAGCAGAAAGGCCTTGGGAGCTCACTGGGTCCCCAGGCAGCCCATTCTGCCTGGGACCACAAGGATCCATTGGAAGAGTGGCCAGGGGAGCAGATGGTAAAAGTCCAGAGGAAGAAGGAATCTGTAGCTGAACTTTGTAACAATGTGAACTGGGCAAGAAGCCTCCCGGCCAGTACTTGGGGGAGGGTGCGAATCTGGCTTGCACACTACACAGGCAGGGGAAGAACTAAAGCCCTTTTCTTTTGCAGCTGGGAGGTAGATAGCATCAGGCAAATTTTCAAGCCTGTCTCACTCTCCACCTGGAAACAGACTCCAGACTGTTGCAGGGACACAGTGGTAATGAGACCAGCCCTTTGCTTTGCGTGGGAACTGAATGAGGCCTGTGACTGGGGGCTTTCCCCTACTTCCCTGACAACCTGCATGATTCAGCAAAGGCAGCCATAATTCTCCTGTATACACAGCCCCAGTAACCTGGGAATCTCATGCCCATTCCCCACAGCACCCTCAGCAAGGCTGCCCAAATAGAGTCTGAGCTCAGACACACCTAGCCCTGCCCCTACCTGGTGGTCCTTCCCTATCCACCCTAGTAGTGGAAGACAAAGGGCCTATAATCTTGGGAGTTCTAGGGCCCTGCCCACTGCTGGTCCCTCTCCACACTACTATAACTGATGTTTTCTGGAAAGTACCACCTTCTGACAGGAGGCCAATCAGCACAAAAGTGGAGCATTAAACTGCCAAAGCTAAGGACCCTCACGGAATCCATTTCACCCTCTGCCACCTCCACCAGAACAGGTGCTGATATCTACAGCTGAGAGACCCATAGATGGTTCACATCATAGGACTGTGTGCGGACAACCCACAGTACCAGCCTGGAGTTGGGTAGACTCACGCTGGGTGGCTAGACCCAGAAGACAGTTAATAGTCATTGAAGTTCAGTTCACAGGAAGCCACATCCATAGGAAAAGGGGGAGAGTACTAAATCAAGGGAACACCCAGTGGGACGAAAGAATCTGAACAACAGCCTTCAGCCCTAGACCTTCCCTCTGACAGAGCCTACCCAAATAAGAAGGAACCAGAGAACCAACCCTGCTAATATGATAAAACAAGGCTCTTCAACATCACCCTCCCCACCCCGAAATCACACTATTTCACCAGCAGTGGATCCAAACCAATAAGAAATCTCTGATTTACCTGAAAAAGAATTCAGGAGGTTAGTTATTAAGCTAATCAGGGAGAAACCAGAGAAAGGTGAAGCCCAATACAAGGAAACCAAAAAAAATGGTACAAGAAGTGAAGGGAGAAATATTAAAGAAACAGATAGCTTAAAGAAAAAATAATCAAAAATTCAGGAAACTTTGGATACACTTTTAGAAATGTGAAATGCTCTGGTAATTCTCAGCAATAAAATTGAACAAGTAGAAAAAAGAAATTCAGAGCTTGAAGACAAGATATTTGAATTAACCTAATCCAACAAAGACAAAGAAAAAAGAATAAGAAAATATGAACAAAGCCTCCAAGATGTCTGGGATTATACTAAACGACCAAACTTAAGAATAATCGGTGTTCCTGAGGAAGAAGAGAATTCCAAAAGCTTGGAAGACATATTTCAGGGAATAATCAAGGAAAACTTCCCTGGCCTTGCTAGAGACCTAGACATGCAAATACAAAAAGAACAAAGAATACCTGGGAAATTCATCACAAAAAGGTCTCTGCCTAGGCACACTGTCATCAGGTTATCCAAAGTTAAGACAAAGAAAAGAATTTTGAGAGCTGTGAAACAGAAGCACCAGGTAACCTATAAAGGAAAACCTTTCATATTAACAGCAGATTTCTCAGCAGAAACCCTGCAACCTAGAAGGGATTGGGACCCTATCTTCAGCATCCTCAAACAAAACAATTATCAGTAAAGAATTTTGTATCCAGTGAAACTAGGCATCATACATCAAGGAAAGATACTATCGTTCTCAGACAAACAAATATGTGATACACCATATAAACAGAATTAAAAACAAAAACCACATGGTCATCTTAATAGATGCAGAAAAAGCATTTGACAAAATCCGGCATCCCCTTATGATTAAATCTCTCAACAAAATTGGCATACAAGGGACATATCTTAATGTAATAAAAGCCATCTATGACAAACCTACAGCCAGCATAATGCTGAATGTGGAAAAGTTGAAAGCGCTCCTTTTAAGAACTGGAACAAGACAAGGATGCCCACTCTGATCACTCCTCTTCAACATGGTACTGGAAGTCCTAGCTGGAGCAGTCAGACAAGAGAAAGAAATAAAGGGCATCCCAACTGGTAAAGAGGAAGTCAAACTGAAACTGTTTGTTGGTGATATGATCATTTACCTTGAAAACCCTAAGAACTCCTCCAGAAATCTCCTGGAACTGATAAAAGAATTCAGTGAAGTTTCTGGATACAAGATTAAGGTACACAAATCAGTAGCTCCTCTATACACCAACAGCAGCCAAGCAGAGAATCAAATCAAGAACTTGATCACTTTTACAAGAGCAGCAAAACAAAACATAGGAATATACCTAACAAAGGAGCCAAAAGACCTCTACAAGGAAAACTAGAAGACACTGCTGAAGTAAATCATAGATGACACAAACAAATGGAAACATATCCCATGTTCATGGACGGATAGAAACAATATTGTGAAAATGACCATACTGCCAAAACCAATCTACAAATTCACTTCAGTCCCCATCAAAATACCACCTTTATTCTTCACAAAATTAGAAACAAAAATTTTGCCGTGTGTAGTGGCTCACACCTGTAATCCCAGCACTCTGGGAGGCCAGAGCAGATGGATCATGAGGTCAGGTGATCCAGACCATCTTGGCCAACATGGTGAAACCCTGTCTCTACTAAAAAAAAAAAAAAAAAAAAAAAAATTAGCTGGGCATGGTGGCACTTGCCTGTATCCCAACTACTTGGGAGGCTGAGGCAGGAGAATTGCTTGAACCAGGGAGTCAGGTTGCAGTGAGCCAAGATCAGGCCACTGCACTCTAGCCAGGGCAAAAAAGCCAGAGTCTGTCTCAAAAAAAAAAAAAAGAAACAACAATTCTAAAATTACTATGGAACCAAAAAAGAGCCTGCATAGCCAAAGCAAGACTAAGCAAAAAGAATAAATCTGGAGGCATCAGACTACCTGATTTCAAGCTATACTCTAAGGCCATAGTCACGAACACAGCATGGAACTAATATAAAAATAGGCACATAGACCAATGGAACAGAATAGAGAACAAATAAATAAACCCAAATACAGCCAACTGATCTTCAACAAAGCAAACAAAAACATAAGTTTCTGACTTTACCTGGAGCTGAGTCAAGTTAGAGAGACGAGTGAAATACGGCAGTAGAGGAAGGGGAATATAAAGGAAATAAAGGGGAAAGGACACCCTTTTCAACAAATGGTCCTGAGATAATTGGCTAGCCACCTGTAGGGGGATGATACTGGAATCAACTCAAGATAGATTAAGGACTTAAACTTAAGACCCGAAACCATAAAAATTCTAGAGGATTACATTGGAAAAAACCTTCTAGACATTGGTTTAGGCAAGGATATCATGACCAAGAACCCAAAAGCAAGTGCAATAAAAACAAAGATAAATAGTTGGGACCTAATTAAACTAAAGAGCTTTTGCACGGAAAAAGGAATAGTCAGCAGAGTAAACAGACAACCCATATAGTGGGAGAAAATCGTTACAATCCATACATCTGAAAAAGGACTAATATTCAGAATCTACAACGAACTCAAACAAATCAGTAAGAAAAAAAGTCCCATCAAAAAGTGGACTAACAACATGAACAGATAATTCTCAAAGGAAGACATACAAATGGCCAAGAAAGATATGAAAAAATGCTCACCATTACTAATGACCAGGGAAATGTAAATCAAAACTATAATTTGATACCACCTTACTCTTGCAAGAATGGCCATAATCAAAAGTCAAAAAACAGTAGATGTTGGTGTGGATGCAGTAAACAGGGGGCACTTCTACATTGCTGGTGAGAATGTAGACTAGTACCACCACTATGGAAAACTGTGTGGAGATTCCTTACAGAACTAAAAGTAGAACTACCATTGGATCCAGAAATCCCATTACTGAGTATCTACCCAGAGGAAAAAAAGTCATTATTTGAAAAAAACACTTGCAAATGCATGTTTATAGCAGCACAGTTGCAAAATTGTAAAACCAACCCAAATGCCTATCGATCGACAAGTGGATAAAGGAACTGTGGTGCATGTCTTTATCTATATACATATGTATGATGGAATACTATGCAGCCATAAAAACAAATGAATTAACAGCATTTACGGTGACCTGGATGACATCAGAGACTATCATTCCAGGTGAAGTAACTCCGGAATGAAAAAGCAAACATAGTATGTTCTCAGCGATATGTGGGAGCTAAGCTATCAGGACACAAAAGCATAAAAATGATACAATGGACTTCGGGGACTTGGGGAGGAAAGTGGGAGGGATCGAGGGAATAAAAGACTGCAAATGTGCAGTGCATACTGCTTGGGTGATATGCGCACCAAAATCTCACAAATCGCCACTAAAGAATTTACTCATGTAACTAAATACCACCTGTACCCCAATAACTTTGGAAAAATAAAAATAATCATTTTAAAAAGGTCATTGTCCACACCCCCAAATTAGAACTTTTGTTTGCAGTTGTATTGAATCTTTAAATCAGTTTGGAGATGTATTGCTTTCTAGGTCTGCCATAACAGATCTTGGCGGCTAAATGCTGGAAATTAATTTTCTCACAGTTGTAGAGGCTAGAAGTTCAAGATTAAGGTGTCTGCAAGTTTACTTTCTTCTGAGGCCTCTCCCGTTGACTTGCAGATGGCCACCTCTCATTCTGTCCTCATCTGGTCATTCCTTGGTTTGTGTTGTCTGTGTCTTCATCTCCTCTTTTCATAAAGACAACTGTTGCATTGGATTGGGGCCCACCCATATGACCTAATTTTACCTTATTTATCCAAATACAGTCACATTTTGAGATAGTGAGGGTTAGGACTTTAACATGGGAATTTGGAGGAGGGGAACTCAATGCGGCCCCTAACGGGAGCACTGACATTTTCCCAAAATTGAATCTGCCGACCCACGAACACAATATATCCATTTTCCATTTATTTTAATATTATTTAATGCCCTTAATAGGTAATAATACATTTTGCTGAAAGGCATTAAATAATATTGAATGCCATGTTGGGTAATCCTTTATTTAACGAGATCCCCTTTTCTCTCTTTCGTACTGTCGTTTAAATCCTAGAGGTTGACATTTATGGACCCCATTAAAGGGCTCCTCCGTCTTCTGGGCTCTGGCTGAGTTTGACCAGTGGGAAGCATGGGCAGGAGATCTAAAAGGAGATATTCATTTCTCCACTTCTTGGGCTGATGGGTTGATGATAGTTGACAGCAGTTGTGTTCCTCTACTGATTATCCCAGCTCTCGTCCAGTAGCCTTCTCCTGCAGCCATACCTTTCTCGAGGAAATCAGGTTCAGCGTAACTGCTCCCTTTCAGTTTTGCATTCAGATCCATGGTTAGTATTCCATTTTCTCCTTGGGGTTCTTCATCATTGGTTGTTGGTTACTTTTGATGCTGGCAACACTTCTGTAACTTGACTACATTGCCCTCAACTTCTACATTTCAGTGTGCCAGTTTTTTTTTTTCTGCTGGGAAGTACACTTTGTTTTTTTATTCCTATGTACTTTATAACACTTGATGCTATTTAATATGGCATATTTTAAAATTACATTTTCTGTTGTTGCTCATGTATACAAATGTGATTTCTTCATTACACTTAAAAACCTAGTAACCTAGCCATTGCATCCCAGCCTAGATAACATAATGAGACCTCATTTCTTTAAAAACAAAAACAAACAAACAAAAAACCCTCCAGTAGCCTTACTAAATTATCTCATTAATTCTAATAATTTGTATTAGTTTTTTTTTTTCTTTTGAGACAGGGTCTTACCCTATCATCCAGGCTGAAGTGCAGTGGCGAAAACCTGGCATATTGCGGCCTTGGACTCCTGGGCTCAAGAGGTCCTCCTGCCTTAGTGTCCTGTGTAGCTAGGATCACATGCACGTACCACCATGCCCAGTTACTTTTTTATTTTTATTTTTTGTAGAGCCTGGGTCTCATTTTGTTGCCCAGGCTGGTCTTGAACTCCTGGGCTCAAGTGATCCTTCCGTCTCAGACTCCCAAAGTGCTGAGAGCTGGAATTACGGGCATGAGCCACCACATCTTGCCTCTTTTCTTTATATATAACCTCTAAAACAATTTCTAATCACAGATGTACAACTTTCTTTGGAACATTTAAGCATTTTAAAGTTACTTGAACATCTAATACAATGCTATATTGAAGAGGCAGTAGCAATCATCTCTGTCTTGTACCTAACCTAATACAGAATGCTTTCTGAGTTTCACTATTAGGTGTGGGGCTTCAGATACTCTATCAGGTTAAAAAATTCCCTTCTATTTCTAGTGCCTACAAGTTCTTATAAGTGAAAGATTGCTGAATTCTATCAAAAATTTTTATACATTTTTTGATATGATTTTCTCCTTTAACTCTTAATATTGTTAGTTATATCAATTACACTAACTTGTCTTCTGATACTAAATTGACCTTGAAAACCAAACAATTGGTCATAACACATAACACTCTTGGAACTCAGAATTTAAATGAGCAGGAAGCAACGCATTCTTCAGAGCCAAAGTAGGTACCATAAGTTACCAGTTATATTCTTATCTACACACAATGAGCAATCAATGAACATTTATCAATATCTAACTGACCAGTTGTGTCATTTGGAGTGGGTCTTTGATTTACCTCCATCAGTAACGCAACAATTCATTTAATCAGTAAACAGTCATGCTGAGCATTCACTAAATGCCATTCACTTTACTGGCACTAGAGTACAGATAATAAAGCCATAACCATTGCCATTAAGGAGCTCATAAGTGTGTGAGTGGTGTGTATATGTGAGACAATAGAGTGAGGTTGGCACATTCCTGAGTCGAAGAAAATAAAAAAGCATATAGTTAGTGCTTTACTGTAAGTGAATGAATGAGTAGTAAGAAAAAGAATGGAGACTCATTTCAAGTTCTCAATCAATTTGTTTGACTTGAATCTTATAGACGGTGTTTGCTGCAAAAGATGAAGGAAATATTCACAAACATTTATGCTGATGAAATATTTATTGGTATGTGCCAAGACGTTTTGACCCTCGGGATAAAGAACTAAGAAAACACAAAAGTCTCTGTTGTATTGGGCTTACATTCTAACAATAAACAACCTGCCCCGAGAAACGGCCTCTCTCCTGGATAGGAAACTGAATAATGAACGGCTCTGGTTGTTACACAGAGCCACAGTGGGCTGCCCCCTGCAGACAACATCAGTTTCTGTTTATATTTAAATATTCTTTTAACATTTCGATTTTTCTTCATGTATTTAATTTGCAAATTATCACCCATATACATACATACATCGTATCAAAAGATGTGTAAAAGTTTTTGATAGAATGCAGCATTCATTCACTTATGAGTGCAGGCTCACTTTATCGAGGACAGTATTTCATCAGAAAAATTGGGGATCTACAACTCTAGAGTTCTCCAAAGTCAACCAAGGAAAAAGTAACCTGAATTTTAACCGCGTTTAAAACCACATAGTATCGACGCCTACAACACTAGTAACATAGGAAAACGTACACAGCAGGAGATGGCTGGGGAATTTTTGTTTTAAAGACAGGGTCTCGCTCTTGCTCCGGCCGGAGTGCAGTGGCGCGACCACCGCTCACTGCGGCCTCGACCGCTCGGGCTCCAGTAATCCTCCCACCTCAGCCTCCCGAGTAGGTGGGACCACAGGTGCCACCACGCTAAGCCCGTAGTTTTTAAATAAGACAAATTGCAAAAAATGTTGCTAGACAGTGTTCGCTGGTTTGGGCCGTCGGTGGGAACGGCTCCAGTGTCCGTCTAGATGATCAGATGCCGAGCACTGTCCTCAGCAGGGCTGCTCGGCGGGCACACAGCAGCCGCTGGTCCATGGGCTTATGGGAGTGGGAACGGCTTTCAACTCGGCCGCGAGCCGGGAAGGCGTTCTGACCCGCTAGAGCTCGGGGCGAGGGACCCTACCCGGTGCCTAGAGCGCCTCTAAGCGCCTGCCGTAGCCGGCGTGGGCCAGCGTTAACGGCCAGATAAGAACTCAACCCGCTGCTGCACCTCCCTGTACTTCTCGCTGCTTCTCCCAGGCACTTCTACCCCGCGAGCCTGCCCGCCCTCCAATCGTCACTTCCGGCGGGTGCTCGGCATCATTTACGTCGTCACTTCCTGTCGATGCCGGTGTGGACGCTGTGAACCGTGGCTGGGTCGGTTCTCCGCTTCTCCCCATCCCCTACTTTCCTCCCTCCCTCCCTTTCCCTCCCTTGTCGACGGTTGCTCGCCCGTC
This sequence comes from Saguinus oedipus, assembly GCA_031835075.1. NCBI lineage: Eukaryota > Metazoa > Chordata > Mammalia > Primates > Cebidae > Saguinus > Saguinus oedipus. The sequence continues at coordinate 5,872,327 of CM063177.1, read as the reverse complement.
GCAGACTCCCTGACCCCTCCCTCACCCCTTCCTAACCTCCGTGCCACCGGATTGCCCTCCTTTTCCTGTTTCCCAGCCCAGCCCCAGTGTCAGGGCGGGGGCCTGGAGGAGCCGGAGGCGCTGCAGCAGACCAGAGAAAAAACAACGACGACCCTCGGCTCGCCTGTCCGGTCTCTGGATTCGCCGCCGCCATGGCAATGAGACAGACGCCGCTCACCTGCTCTGGCCACACGCGGCCCGTAGTCGATTTGGCCTTCAGTGGCATCACGCCTTATGGGTATTTCTTAATCAGCGCTTGCAAAGGTGAGCAAGGCCTCTGATCCTTGTCCCCGACCGCTGGGACTGAGCTGAAAGGGATTGGGACCCGCACGCTCTAGTGCCGAAGCGCGGGGTTGGCGGGGGGCGGGGGGGGCGGGGGGGGAGGGAACGCTATTAACCTCTGAAGTGAGGGCCAACATTGGAAGTCCGGTGGAGAAAGCAATGCGTTGGGGAATCCGCAACTGGAGCCGAGAGGCCTCTAGACGCTTTTGTAGAGACTGTTACCTCCAACTAAGACCCCTTTCCTTGTTTTCTTTTTATTGCTATTTTTGGAGGAGCTGGACAGCATTTGCCTACACTCTCGGGACAACGTTGTAAATAGCTTTCAAGGATTTGGGGAAAGGAGAAATTAGGCCAGGCCGTGCAATACCTTACAAAGGCGTTCGCTCTTGTCTCACTGGATATTCCTTTGTGGCATTAGCCTCATTTTTCAAATGGGAAACTGAGATTTAGGCTAAGGTGTTTGTCCAAATTAAGACTCAAATCTAGATTGTTTTGACGCAGATCAGTATTCCCACCGAATTACAGATGCTTTTCAGAGAGAATGATCTGTTCGGCTCTTCAGTTAATTTATTTCTGGACGTTCCTTAGTGACTTCAATGAGCGGTTAAATCGCTGAAACAGTTTTTCCACTTGGTCATTGAACATCATTGTATATTTACATTTGCATCTTAGACTTTAATCTGAACTTTAAATCACCTGTTTTAAAAAATATTTTCTAGATGGTAAACCTATGCTACGCCAGGGAGATACAGGAGACTGGATCGGAACATTTTTGGGTCATAAAGGTGCTGTTTGGGGTGCAACACTGAATAAGGATGCCACCAAAGCAGCTACGGCAGCTGCGGATTTCACAGCGTAAGTGTAGCCGAGATGGCTAACGTTGGTGTTCTCCGTAGATTGTGTCCAGAAATAATGAAAAAGTTCAACGTCAGATATTCCTAAAAGTCTGAATCACTGGCTACTATGTAGAATGCCAGATGTTTGAGCTCACCAAAATTCCATTGTGGTCCTGTGTGCTTCTTTGTTTTCACTGGTTCTCAAAATTTTCAGAGGCTTAAATGACTTACTCCTAATGTTCTGATTAAGACTCAGGAATCTGCGTTAACAAACGCTCCAGATGATGAATGTTGATCTCCTGTAGGAATGCTGCTCTGCCTGTACTCCTTAGTGAAATCCTACATGGGTGGCCTTAGGTTTTTATTTCAATCCCAGTTTTTGTTAGCTGGCTTTAGGCATCACTAACACTCATTGTGTCAAATAAACAAAAACAAGAAAACTCAACTTCCTTCATTTCCTAAGTTTTTAAAGGTTGAAATGTAAAGCATTTTCCCTTACATCTAGATTATCATCATCTTTTTTGATTCTGCCAGTGGGATGTCTCCTGATTACAGTGTTCCTCTGTGTAGTATCTGCTGCTGCCTTAGTTCACAATCATTTTTAACTTTCTTCCAGTAGTTTCTTTTCCTCCTCTTCATATTCCATACTGCTGTCAGTTGTTTTCCTAAAAACATATTTGATCATGTCACTTCTCTACCTAATGATTTTCCTGTCTTCCCTTTGCCATTTTAGTATTTCGTGACCTTTGATATACATTAGAATACCAGGAGAGCTTTTCAAATATTCGAATGTATGTGTCCCAGAAATTCGGATTAAAAATTTTTTTTTGGCTTTTTACTATACACACACACACACACACACGTTATTTATACTTTTTGCTACGTGTAAAAATATTTTTTAATGCTTTTTACTGTACAGACACTAGCTGTGTTTCCCAGGCTGTCTTAAAACTCTTGGCCTCCATGCCTCAGCCTCTCAAAGAGCTGGGGTTATGGGGTGAACTGCCATGCCTGGCACAGAAGTTCTGGTTTGATTGGTCTGAGGATGGAGTACTGATCATACTGATCAGTGGTGGTTTTTTTCTTTCCTTTCTTCCTGTGTGCAGCCTTAGAAGCGCTGACCTGAAGGACACACTTCAGTTGTTGACACTTTACAGTTTGCTTCATCCTAGTTCATCAGCATCATCTTCTGGCCCTGCACACCACAAACCCTGCAATCTAATCATACTAAACTTATTGTTGCCAGAATATGCCTTACCTGTTCTGACTCTTGACTGTTAGTTATGTTATTAAACTGACTGGCAGTGGCCCGCTTTGCCTTTTTGGGAATGTATCATGTTTTATAAATTTCCAGTTCCTACTTGGTATTTGTAACTTAGGAATTTGACACTTTATTGTTTAAACTGATGGAGGCAATATCAAGAGCTGTTGTACATACACAGATTTATTAGGCTTAGGAGGCTAGAGAGTAGAAGTATTATTGATTATTTATTTATTTATTTGTCTATTTATTTTTGAGACAGAGTCTCGCTCTGTGCCCAGGCTGGAGTGCAGTGGCGCGATCTCGGCTCACTGCAATCTCTGCCTCCCAGGTTCAAGTGATTCTCCCGCCTGAGCCTCCTAAGTAGCTGGGACTACAGGTGCATGCCACCATGTGTGGCTAGTTTTTGTATTTTCAGTAGAGACGGGGTTTTGCCATGTTGGCCAGGCTGGTCTCGAACCCTTGACCTAAAGTGATCTGCCTGTCTTGACCTCCCAAAGTGCTGGGATTATGGGTGTGAGAGCCATCATTCCTGGCCTTTGATTTTTTTTTTTTTTAACAGAATCTCACACTAAGGAGTAATTTTAAATGTGCTGCCTCCTTCATTTTAAGGAAATTAAACATACCAGTTTTAGAATGAAAAAATCAAGGTAGATTGATTTTGGTGGTGGTTATATGACTGTATGCTCTTCTTTGTGGAAACAGCATTGTTTTTATGCTTTCTTAACATGTCAAGTCTCAATGTCTGTGTTTACAAGTGGTATTAAGAGCATGATGGTTGGAGCCAGATGACCTGTATTTGAATTGGTGGCCTCAGACCCTTTATTTAACCTTTTTCTCACATGATACCTACATCATAGGTTGGTTATGAATATTAAATAAATTAATACGTTTCAGATACTTCCAACATTGCCTGAAGTCTTAAGTCTACGAAAGTGTTACATATGTTAAAGTAACAATGATAGCTACCACTAAACTGTTACCACCCACACTTGATCAACATCATATATTATTTTGAAACTAATATAGCTAAAGTGTTGGAACATTTGGCTTCATATAAAGAAGGTTGAGTAGATTTAAATTTCAAGAAAGAAGATTTTTGTGATTTTTTTTTTTTTTTTTCTTCTCAGTTAAGGCTTTAGGTGCTGTGTTGGAGTGGAAAATAATAACAAACATTGGCGCTATGGGGGCTTGCATTCATGTGCTTAACCATGGTGTGTATTTCCAGTTTGATCATCATAGGATTTTTTGTTTGTTTTTTTTGAAACAGGGTCTTAGGTGCCTAGGCTGGAGTGCGGTGGCGTGATCATAGCTCACTGCAGCCTCTACCTCCCAGTCTCAAGCAGTCCTCCAACCTCAGCCCCTGAGTAGTGACCACGGGCATGTACTACTGTGCTTGGCTAATCTTTGTATTTTTTGTAGAGACAGGACTTTGCTGTGTTGTCCAGATTGGTCTTGAACACCTGGGCTCAAGCGATCTGCCCACCATGGCAGGATGTTTCTTAAACCTCAATTTTCTGTCAGATGGGACTGAAATCCATGAGATTATTGGAGGAACAGAGAGATCTTTCTCCACCGTATATCTCTGAAGTCCAGTATGATCTCTATCACATAGGTACTCAGTAAATGCTAGTTGAGATTTATCTCTCATTTATCCCTCAAGTCTGTGTCTTGTCTATGGGGTATAAGAATGTGTTTTCCTGTGTGTGTGTGTGTGTGTGTGTGTGTGTTGCAAATGCTCATTGAGATTTATCCCTCATTTCCTCTATGTCTTGCTGTGGGGTATGGGAATGTGTTTTTGTATTTGTGTGTGTGTGTGTGTGTGTGTGTGTGTGTGTGTGTGTGTGTGTGTAACTCCCAAGAAGTTACTCCCCACAGCCTACCTGAATAGTCATAGTTGGTATAAAGCAATTTTAGAAACATCTTTTTTTTTCTTTCACTCTTAAATTTCTTGGAAAACTCATTTATGGTGTGGTTATTTAGAAGTGGATTTTGGTCCTGTTTCTTGTGGAGAAATTCAGCAGAATAGGTCTGCGGACTAGTGTAGCATATTAACTTAAGAATTCGGGCAATTGAGTCCAGTGTTGAGTCCAGTGTCCCCAAAACACCATCCTCTTTGTATCTGTTTGGGAAGAGTGCCAAAGTAAAGACAGTTCTGTGCTGTGCTGCCGAGAGCGCTTAAGTAGATCTGGGATTGGGCCCAGGAGTTTATAGGTAATCAAAGTATACCACTCTTTCTTGTAAAGCCAATAGAAATGTCTAATTTTAATTTTAATAAGGTTTTTGACAAATCAAAAATGGTATCTCCTAGATGACTTGGTCAACATGTTAAGGTAGTTATGCAATTTAAAAAAAATCTTAAATGGGTTTAAATAAGCAAGTTAAGCAGCTCCTATTATGAGACGTATGGTAAGTTCATTCTGAAGATACAAAAAGGTAATCAGACAGGATTATTATATGCAAGAAACTGGGACTGTAAGAGGTATCAGTAGTTTAAGGAGATGACAAGTACTTTGTGAGATGTGAAGAAAATAAATGTTGGAGGGTTAGCTGCTGAAAGGATATTGTTAATGGCGCTTTACTGTCTTGATTTGAGGTCTGCTGCCAACTAATACATGTCAGTTTCTTGCCTGGAGATTGAATAATACATTAGGGAGTATTTAGGTTAGATGCATTTTAGGACTCTTAACTGAATAATGGAAATACGTCAGAGTTGGTACATGCCCTGTTAGAAAATGTCATGCCTCTATTTTAGTACTAAAATAAATCCTGTTTCTAAATAGGAGAAATCCTGTTTCTAAATAGGAGGACAAACTACAGACACCTCTTGTTAGTTTTACTACTTAGGTCACTCCAATTCTGTCCTCAGCAGTGAATAGACACAGTCTAAGCAGATCTTAAGATTTTAGAGCTGGCATGGTGGCATTAGTCTGTAGCTACTTAGGCGGCAGAGGTAGAAGGATCTTGAGACCAGGAGTTCAAATATAGCTTGGGCAATATAGCAAGACTGTCTCAAAAAAAAAAAGAGGTTATAAGTTTATGGAAGATTACTTAATATACTTGAAATTAGCATATCAAAGGACATTGCCCGGATTTCTTTGGAGACTTGTGAATAACCAGAATAGTAATTTTGGATACATTTGTTGTTTTCTTCACTTTTGATGCCTTCTGTCATTCTAATATCTGTGAACTCTTAACACAGCCATGAATTTCCCTGTGATTAAGGATGTACATAAAAAAACACAAGGCAAAATTAAGCACAGGAATAAGTATAAGTGGAGTTCTGTGGCAGAACAGAAAGGAATGGTTAATTACTGGAGTTGAGAATAAACAGGTTTAAAGAAAAGATAGCATTTGAAATGAGCCCTGAGAGTGAGTAGAACTTTAATAGCTAAGAATGTAAAATACAGACTTAAGAGAATAATATGAACAAGAACATAGGAGCCTGGAAGAAAATACGTAAGTTATTTGAGGAATGATTTATAATCTGATGTGGCTAGATTCAGAGAAACAATACAGAATGAGGTTGGGAAAATAGGTTGGGGGCAGAGAGTTGCGTTGGAATGAGAGAGAGAGGAGCAGGTTTCCTGTGCAAAGAGAAATGAATACTGGGGAGTTTACTAGCAAGATTACTTATAGTTGTCATTATTTCTTTTAGAATGTATTTATTCAGCCACTCATGTGACCCACGTTATTATTGCAAGTTTTGATAGTGTATCATCAGAATTCTGTTAGATGATCTGTTGTATTAATGACATTACACGTGCTATTAATGCTTATCTGGATCTTCCCTTCTTTTCCTCCTGATGTATTTCTCTTTGCTTCTTCAGATGGCTAGCTCTGTTACTTAGATTTTCTGGACAATATCTAAGTGCTTTTTTTTTTTTTTTTTTTTTAGTTTTTATAGCCATATATATTTGTCTTTTAATTATATTTCTTAAATGTGTTATTTAATGCTAGTTTTTCTTCTCAGCTAAAGCTCTGCTAGGGCAAGAAACTACTGCAGGATATTTTTTTGTCTCCCATTTGTGCCTTAGCACTAAGTGTAGAATGATACATTTTTTATATACTTTACTATGTATCTATTAGGTAGACAAAGGAAAAGATACTTTTTGCTTTTCTCTGCTTCCCCCCCCCACCATTTTATTGCCCACTGTGTTCCTAAAAATAAATGCCAATTGCATTAAAGTGGAAATCTCATTACTCTTAGCAATTCTTTTCCCTGTCTGCAAAGTTTTCATGTTGATTTTTCGCTGACCTGTTCTGATCTAAAATCAACTTTTTTTTTCCTATTTAAGCTTTTTTATTTGGGGGAACCTTTTTGGAGTAATTTTGTAAAGCATTTTTCAGCTATGACCTGCCTGGAATATACACACATACATATATGTATACCTACAACCACCATGTATTTTGAGGTGGGGTGGGTCAGAAAAAAACGAATGTAAAGATTAAAATTATCTAGCAGCATTATTTAATCAAAGGCTGATACTTTGGGGGACGTTAACTGTAGTAGAGTGTGAAAATTTAAGTCAGCTTTGAAGAAGAGATGAGGTGGGAATTGTCTGTCCACTATCTTAATTTAAAATTTTACTTAACCTGTACAAAGGGTTTTCATTCCCCTGTATAATTTTTAAGGATTTCTGTTTATTTTTTATTTTTTGTTGTGCATTTGAGTGGAAACAGAGAAAAAATTGGCAGGGTGAAACTAAAAATTGTTTAAAATATATTACATGCTTGCTAAAGGGATATTATGGCTATCAGCTAAAACAAAAGTAAGTAGGATGGGTTGGTTCATGAATCTTACTTAAATTGTTAATATCTTTTCTACTGTCAAAGAAAATTAGATTAGTTATAAAGTCTTTACAGAGAAATTTCTTTTCCCTTAAGCTTGTTTAAATATTTTATCAAATGAAGTCTGTGAGGGATATTAGAGATAAAGGAGGTTTATAATACATTTATGTAACATTTCATATATTTAACTTATTTGGTACTCATCAATATTATAATTGTATTTATACCTTTAATATATTAATATTGAGTAAGATTTATCCCACTAATTTTCCCTTTTTACTTTTAGCAAAGTGTGGGATGCTGTCTCAGGAGATGAATTGATGACCCTGGCTCATAAACACATTGTCAAGACTGTGGATTTCACACAGGTATCAGAAAATGAAATTTATTTTAGCGAGTTAAGTTCCTATTATATAGTGTGATAATGCTTTTATATTTGATTGGTGTGTGTATTTGATTTATACATTTTGTGTGGAATATTTGTTATTTCTTGGTTCATATTTGATTTGATTATATATTAAGTTCTATGAATTTGTTTCATGGTTAATCCTGTCAAGCTTTTAAGAAACCTTGGAACAAGTACCAGTCCTTCAACAATAGCAAAACACATCTGAAAAGCTCAGTGACCTTTCCTAACTGCTTATAGATGGGAGAAGATCAATTCGAAGTAATCTTAAAAGGGCGTCTCATGAGGGAGAAGAGCAGGGTCAGGGCAGAATGAAAGAATTCATGTATATGTAGTGTGGTGTGATACTTTTGGTCTGGAAAGCCTAAAAGGCTTGGCAGTTGCAGGAAGGGCAGCTGTTGTGCCCTTTCAGAAGTAATTGGTTATGTCTTGCATCTTTGTGATGTCTGTGAGCTAGATTTTGATTTTGTTTGGTGTTAAAGAAGTCTGAAAGAGAAGTAACTATTGAAATGGTTAATCTCTTAACATTTTACTTTGTGTTTTCAGGATAGTAATTATTTGTTAACTGGGGGACAGGATAAACTGTTACGTATCTATGACTTGAACAAACCTGAAGCAGGTAAGCATAATTTATGCATCATCTTGTAGTTTTATTTCCTTTTAATTTAAATAACTGATTAAAGGATTTCATGCTCAGTACTCAAATTTAAAAACTATAGTCAAAAAGAAGAAAATTAAAACATAATTAATCAGTTTTTGGTTTATAAACTTTCAGTCTTTTTTTTTTCCTGCACAGTTGTAAAAAAATGAGTTTGCTGGCCGGGCGCGGTTGCTCAAGCCTGTAATCCCAGTACTTTGGGAGGCCAAGGCGGGTGGATCACGAGGTCAAGAGATCGAGACCATCCTGGTCAACATGGTGAAACCCCGTCTCTACTAAAAATACAAAAAATTAGTTGGGCATGGTGGCGCGTGCCTGTAATCCCAGCTACTCAGGAGGCTGAGGCAGGAGAATTGCCTGAACCCAGGAGGCAGAGGTTGCAGTGAGCCGAGATCGCGCCATTGCACTCCAGCCTGGGTAACAAGAGCGAAACTCCGTCTCAAAAAAAAAAAAAAAATGAGTTTGCTACGTTGCTCTCATATAACCTTCCAAATTGAAAATTTATTATGGCGAATTTTTATCATTAAGTTTTAAAACAGTACAGAACAGTGTTAATATTTCTTGGTACAAAAGAGTGGTTACTTATAGAAAGTGGTGATGGTGAGAATTCTCAGTTGTGTACACGTTGCTTAGATTTTTGAAGCATGTAAATATATTAGCTATTTAAAAGAATTTTTAAAAATCTGCAATGACACTTCTTTTCACATCACCAAATAGTCTGTGAACTATTTGTAAGGACTTTCTGGTTTTCCATCCTGTGGATATATCATTGGTGAATTAACTGGTTTCCTGTTTTGGTCTGTTTGGGCTATTTACAAATTTTAAATATTAAAAGCAGTATTTTTGCTAAACATTCTTATAGTTGCAAATATTTTCACAATGATTTCTTTAAGATAATTAAGCAAAAGTAGAATTGGTGGGACAAAGAGGAGTAGAATCGTTGGAAGGTGGGTGGGCACGGTGGCTCATGCCTGTAATCCCAGCACTTTGGGAGGCTGAGGCGAGCAGATCACCTGAGGTCAGGAGTTCAATACCAGCCTGGCCAACATGGTGAAACCCCCATCTCTACTAAAAATACAAAAAAATTAGCTGGGCATGATGGTGGGTGCCTGTAATTTCCAGCTTTCTGGGAGGCTGAGGCAGGAAAATCTTTTGAACCTGGGAGGCAGAGGTTGAAGTGAACTGAGATCATAACATTGGACTCCAGGCTGGGGTGCAAGAGTGAAACTCCTCAAAAACAAAATGAATTGTTGGAAGCCATTGATAGATACTACCAAGTGTCTTCCAACAAAGTATAAGTGTATATATATGTATCTATACCCAACATGTTTTAGTGAACACTGGTAACTAACTTTATCTTTGTCAATTTAGTAGAATAAAATAATTCTGTGGTATTAATGTGAATATTCATGAGATTAAAATGCTGTTGAATACCATTTTAAATGTATTTCCTTCTTTATGAAATAACTGCCTGTCTGTACCCTTTGCCCATTTATCTGTTGTGTTATTCCTGTCTTTCTTATTGGTTTTTAAAGTCTCTTTATTGAATTCTAATTTATCACTTGCTTTTAAATTTTGTTAAGGTGGTTTTATGGCATATACATTTTAAAATTTTAATGACGAAATCCTTTATGCATTCTCTGATTTTACAGAAATTATGGGTATCTTCCCCCATCCACATATTCACCTTTATTTTATAATTTTTTAATTATTTCCCTTACCACATATATACTTAGCTACCAAAACATGGCAGTCATAATTTTTTTTTATTATATATTTGGTATCTTTCAAATTTTATTATGTGGACATTTATGTAGTCATAAGTCTATAAAATTTAAGAGAGTCAGAACCACATTGAAAAGTAAGCAATTATTCTCTTATACCTTCCATTTCTGAGAGCTTTTAAAAATATTTTACATTTTTAAAACTTCGTATTTTAACTAAGTGTTAGAGTAGTTTGTTATGAAAACTTCTTTAAGGTGAGGAAACAAACTGCGTTTACAGATTTTTTTTCTTCTCCATTGTATGTAGGAATTTTTTCTCCTTTCTTTTTTGATAAATGTATGCCAAAACAGCAAAATACTCTGATGACCTCATTGAATCTGTGAACCCATTCCACAGAGCAAGGTGGTTCAGGGATTGGGTCGACATTTTTCATCTCTGTACCTTTCCCAAAGCTGCTTTTTGAAAGTTGTTCTTTCACTGTGCTGGTAGCAGAAATGATAGCAACTTCCTGGGGTTTTACTGTTTATCAGGCATCTGTTAAGCAGTAGTCTCATTTGTAACCATTGTTATCTCATTTTATAGATAAGGAAATAGATTTTAAAAGTTAAGTAACACGCTCAAAGGTGAAAATAGTGTTGAGTGGTATTGCCTCCAATGTTTGTTTTTTGTTCCCTGAGGCTGCAGTGAAGGTTTTTTAAAGTCCTTTGAAAGGATAATTTACAGATTCAAGCTCCCTTCCTTTTTTTTATGCTTTTCTCACAGTGTAGAAACACTTTCCTTGCTGTGCTGCTTTCTATTTCCCTTTTCCTTCCAACCCTTATTTCCCATTATTTACTACCAATAGCTGCTTAAATGAAGGTCCCAGAGGTACGCCAGTACTAGAATCAGTTTCAACTGTCTTGGTTCTGGGTCCATGTTCTTATTAAATTATACCACCTTAATTATTCTTTTATTTCATGGCAATAGAATAATGCTTTTGACTATTATCACTTGTGCAGAAAATTAGCCTAGAGGGAGTGAGTCGTGCATTCACTCAGCTACATATAGCAAGCGTGGTGTAGTTCCTTTGGTCTCTGTCATGCAGATAAGTTTATGTTCCAGTATAGAACAACTAACCGTGTTCTGTATAAACATCAAGTTTGACTTGGGCTGGGCTTTGGACAGTTGCAGTCTAATTTAAAATGTGTGTTTTAAAAATACAGAATTGTTCCAATTTTGTTCAGTTTAAAAAATCACATATTAACAAATGTACTTTAAATTGTTACATCTCAAGAACCTAATGAGATTAGTGGTCACACTTCTGGTATAAAAAAAGCTCTGTGGTGCAGTGAAGATAAACAGATTCTTTCTGCTGATGACAAAACTGTTCGGTAAGTAATTTTTCTTTAATAGTTTACAATTTGAGGCTGGGCATGATGGCTCATGCATGTAATCCCAGCACTGTGGGAGGCGAGGCAGGTGGATCCTTTGAGGTAAGGGATCTAAGACCAGCCTGGCCAATATGGCAAAGCATTACAACATGAAATATAGTTGCATATATGAAAACAGACTTGGAAGGACAGGTCCTGAATGTCCTTTCTCCATTATAACATGTTTTACTCACAAATAAAATTCTTTAAACAAAAAAAAAAAAAAAAGAAAGAAAATTAAAAAACGTAGCCAGGCATGGTGGCATACACCTGTAATTCCAGCTACTCGGGAGGCTGAGGCAGGAGAATCACTTGAACCTGGGAGGTGAAGATTTTAGTGAGTTGAGATTGCACCATTGCACTCCAACCAGGGCGACAGAGCAAGACTGTCTCAAAAAAAAAAAAATTACAATTTGAAAGTATTTTCCCTTAGATTATATTTTAAATATATTTCATAACTATTATGTGGGTAAAATGGTGTGAACATTAAAATTTTGTTTGCACACAGGTCACATTTATCTGGAGCTATTCATTTACTATTATAGGTTGAGTATCCCTAACCTAAAAATCTGATATTTGAAATGCTCTGAAATCTGAGACTTTGAGTGTCTACTTGATGCTTAAAGGAAATGCTCAGTGGAGCATTTTGAATTTCCAATTTTCAGGTTAGGGATTCTCAATCATTAAGTGTGTAATGCAGATATTCCAAAATCTGAAAACGTTTGAAATCCAACTTCTTTCTGGTCCCAGGTATTTTTAGTAAGGGATACTCACCTTGTATATACTGACAGCAAAATTCAGAAGAAAACTAAAATTACTGATACCTTTATAAGCAGGTGTTCTTAACCTGGGTCTGTGGACAGGCTGAGTAAAGGGAGGGTCCATGAAGCCTCTGAAATTCCTTACAAAATTTTGTGTGCTGATACCTGATATGTATTTATTTGGAAAGATGTGTAGCTATCATTGGATTCACAAAAGCAGATTATAGGAACCATTATTTATAGCAATACTGAAATTGACTAGATTAGAACTTGTCTTAAAAAATGTAGTTTTGCCACATTGGGAAGTGTGTTTAGGTATTAAAGTTGATTTTACTTACCAGCTACCATGCATAATTTGACATTGTATACAGAAACCCAGAATTTCTTTTTGTTATCTGTAGTTTGTGACTTGGGATGAATGTTGTTTTTCTGTAATTGTGATTGTTCTTTCATTGGCTAATCAGTAGATGTAATTAGGATTTATAAATGTTTTTCTTACATGACTAAACATCATATTTTTATCTTTATTTTGCAGACTTTGGGATCATGCTACTATGACAGAAGTGAAATCTCTAAATTTTAATATGTCTGTTAGTAGTATGGAATATATTCCTGAGGGAGAGATTTTGGTTATAACTTATGGACGATCTATTGCTTTTCATAGTGCAGTAAGGTATGCCCAAGAATACTTTTCATTTTCTTTTTTAGGTAACAAAGGTCCATTAGGCAACTTAAAAATTGAAAGATATTTGCTTTTTTTTAAAGTAAAAAGGAAGGCCAGGCATAGTGGCTCATGCCTGTAATCCCATCACTTTGGGAGGCCCAGGTGGTCAGGAGATAGAGACCATCCTGGCCAACATGGTGAAACCCCGTCTTTAAAAAAAAAAAGAAGTAAAGAGGCCAGGTGTGGTGGCTTATGCCTATAATTGCAGCACTTTAGGAGGCTAAGGTGGGAGGATGGCTTGAGACCAGCCTGGATAACACAGTGAGACTCCCATCTCTACAAAAAATAAAATTAGCTGGGCGTGGTGGCACACGCCTGTAGTCCAGCTGCTCTGGAGGCTAAGGTGGGAGAATTGCTTGAGCCTGGGAGGTTGAGGCTAAGGTGTGCTGTGATCTTAACACTGCCCTCCAGCCTGGGTGACAGAGCAAGACCTCCTCTGAAGAAAAGAAAAAAAAAAAAAAGCAAAAACTACTGGATTAGTGCTGTAATTGATGTTTTTTACTATATAAAACCAGTGTGAGCTAGGGCATGGTATCTCACGCCTATAATCCCAGCATCCTGGGATGTTGAGGTAATTGGATCTCTTGAGGTCAAGGGTTGGAGACCAGCCTGACCAACATGGTGAAAACCCGTCTCTAAAATAAAAATACAAAAAGAAAAACATTAGCTGGGTGTGGTGTTGGGCACCTGTAATCCCAGCTGCTTGGGAGGCTGAGGCAGGAGAATTGCTTAAGCCCAGGAGGTGGAGGTTGCAGTGAGCTGCGATCGTGCTATTGTACTCCAGCCTGGGTGACAGAGTGAGGCTCTGTCTCAAAAAACAAAACAGTGTGACCTTGATTCCACTATTTATTTTTACCTTAAAATTTTAGAGAAGGAATAATCTTATTTCTATTCCTATGTGCAGACTTATTTTTTTTAAAGAGATTCAAATTTTGCAACTTTAAATGTAGTAAATACTCTTTTAGAAAGACTGAATGATATAACATAATTAAATAAAATATACTCACAATATTATAACCATAGGTGCAAGAATGTTAATGGTAGCCATATTTTCTGCTGGTCTTTTTTTCTGTGATATGTATGTGGGTATACAGTATTTGTGTTTTTTTCTTTAATTATTAGGACCATAATAAATGTCATTTTGATTTTTTAATTATAAAATATTGTTAGCTATTTAAAACTTCTTAGAAAACATTTTTAGTTGATACACTATATCGCATTATAGGTTGTCTTAAATTATGGGTTACTTTCCCTATTTTAGTGCTGCGGTGAATGGTCTGGTACATCTCTGAGTGTTTCTTTACAGGAGACAGGATCCTGTAAGTAGAATTAGCAGTTCAAAGGGTAGAAATGGGTTTAAAGTTCTTAGTTACACATGACACTTACTTGATTTCTGTAAAGATTATACCACATTACACTTTGATTGGTATTTGACCAGTGTCTTAACCGTGTGTTTAAAGGGCTACTCGCAGAGTTAAACTTCACTAAACTGGGAGAAGGAAAGAAAAGGCAGTAAAACTGGAGGAGAGCAATTAAGAATGTCAAGGAGTTTGTACACATACAGTGAACTGATAGTCATAGAATACTAGTGCCTGGAGCTGTCAGTTGGTATATTAATGCTGTTCATTCACTTCTGCAGTTGGACAAATCCCACGTTGGTGGCAGAAGTTTTCTGGCACATTGAATATTCCAGCATTTGAGCCAGATGTTGTTATGTAGTGATCCTCCATTAGTCATGACTAACTTTAATTATCGTGCTTTAAAGTATATGATGATGGGAAACATTTAGGAGCTGGGATACTATAATGCTTTGTATTGGAGGCCTTTCTTGAGTTTTAGGGTTAAACTGAAAAAGAGCTAATGTCCAGACTGTAATTAATTTTAAGATGAAGCTATTATTATGCATTGATTTTTATTATGTAACTAGAGCCCCAAATTTTGTTAGTTTTTTACTGGCTTATAGTAAAAACTTTTTAGCAGTTTAAATTTTATGACATTGAAAGTTTATGTTGCTCAAGAGCTTAAACCCTAAGCAGTTGATAATAATATGTAAATAATCCTTTATATTAATTCATTATCTACTGTGAAAACTTTTTCTATTTACAAAGATAATGTGTGCTTGTAGAAAAATGAAACAATATAGGTGAAATTTATTTAAAAGCAAAATTCCCAATGTATTATTCATACTGTTTTAATTAGCCAACACTCATTTCCAAGAAGACGTTCACTGCATAAACTGGCTATCTCTCCATCAAAATGTCTTTGTATTCCTGAGATGAGCTCCACTTGGGCATAGTATACATCTGAATTTTTGTTTTGCTAATAGAGCTTTTTTATGTCAGTGCTTATGTTTGAGTAAATATATATTTAATTGTTTCTTGGATTTCAGAATTTAAGAACCGTTTAAATAACTCATTATTTTCTTGTATTATTTATGCAATATTCAAGCTTTGTAAATACTACTTAATTTTTTTTTCAGTTTGGACCCAATTAAATCCTTTGAAGCTCCCGCAACCATCAATTCTGCCTCTCTTCATCCTGAGAAAGAATTTCTTGTTGCAGGTGGTGAAGATTTTAAACTTTATAAGTATGATTATAATAGTGGAGAAGAATTAGGTGAGTTGTTCTCTTTGTCCTCCCTTACAGTGATGTGATTACCTTTATCATATGTTAAGTTCCATGTTATATAACCTCATTTATATAACATGCTGAAAGCCAGTTTTCAGCCAACTTAACGCTTGGTGCTTATCAGTGAAAAAGTAAAGGAGTTTTAACCATTTGGGTTAGATGCTTTTATATATCTGTAAACAAAGTATGCAGAAATTTGTCCTTCTAACTGAAGTTCATCATTATGCTGATATTATGCATTATAGTACCATGATTTTTAAGCTTTATTGGCTGGGAGAGACAGGGGAATCTTACGTCAAAGTCGCATGTTAAACAGATGCAAGGAGATCCATTGTTTCTGAAGTATGTTGTTGGTGTGTAACCCCATCTATTGGCCCATCTTCCTTTTGGCCAACTTAGACTCTATAAAGAACAGTGTGTGGGGGAAAAACCACTATAGCATATTGCAGGGATACCTTTAGGAATCTGAATTGGAGAGTTATTTTTCTGTTTTTTATTTATTTTAATCTATTTTGGAGTTCAGTTTTGCTTTCATTTTTATAATAGTTCTTTGTAAGGGGAAAGAAGAGGCCTGCGGATTAGTTTGAAGTTAACAGATATTTATCTGATGGCCCAGATATTTCACATAGTTACATGTGGTTCTCAGTGTCTACTTTTAGCCTCCCCAATAGTTTTTGCTTTTAATTTAAAAATATATTTAGCTGTTATAAATATATATTTTTGTCTATAAGCTGTCACTTCTTGTTCTTATCTGTTTCTAGCTGTCCTGCTTTACCACTCAAAGAACTGAGCTTGCTAGAATTATGCAGAAAGAACAAAAGACAATTTTTTGTGTTTTGTTTCTTGGGGAACATTGATTTGTCTGGGTTGCACAAATGGAACCTTGGTGATGGACCATGTGGAATCTATTTTAATTGCTTATAGTTCAGCTTTCATTGCTTGAATCTTATAAATAAGATATTATTTTGTTACTTTTATTTAATGCCAGTTTTCAAAGTTTTAGAATATTTTGGTTCCGTATTTTATTGTTTTTCAAGATGAGAATACTGAATTATTTGCCTGAGATCTGAAGTCACAGTGAATACCAGACCTGCCCAGCCTTTTTCTTTCCAAAACCTGTGTTCTTTCTACTCTTACAACTTTTCTATTCTCTGGTTGGACAGAGATGGGAGACGGAATAGGAACATTGGTTCAGTAAGGAGCTTTGAGAACTGGTTAGGTGATGAGGCATTAGGAAGTAAATGAGAAAGGTTCATACATAAAGATACTACTTGAATATAACATCGCTCCTAATGTGTACATTTTCTCGTTAGGTTCCATAGATTAAAATATTTATGGATCAGTGTTGATCCTATATCTCACCTTTCTGTGTGACAGTGGACTGTAGATAGCCTGGTAGGAAATTAAGAGGCAAAGTGTGTGAAAGAGCTCCATCTGGTGGCTCTCTGGAGTCATGATAAAAATTGCTTTTCTGAGAAATAGGCAGTTTGGGAAATTGGAGATGGAACTGACTTTAAGTCTACTTTCTATAGAATTTATAGGGTGTTCATTTGTCTCTTTTTCTCCATTCTTAATGAGACATGAAGCCTCATTTGCTTTTTTTAAAGAGACAATCTGCAACTAGAATGTGTGCTAGATTTGGAAAGGAGTAATCTTACAGAGAAATGGTCAATGATGTACCACTTTTGTGATGAGAAATTATTTTTAATTAAGTAAAGTTTTTAATGTTTGTCCTTAATAATTTTTCATCTCCCCAGTAACACAGACAGTATTTTTTTTTTTTTTTACCATATTAATATTTAACCTAATAGTTAAAATTATCTAATAGCCTTCTTCTTTCTCAGAATCCTACAAGGGACACTTCGGTCCTATTCACTGTGTGAGATTTAGTCCTGATGGGGAACTCTATGCCAGTGGTTCCGAAGATGGAACATTGAGACTATGGCAAACTGTGGTAGGAAAAACATATGGCCTTTGGAAATGTGTGCTTCCTGGTAAGAATTTTTATTCAGAATTATATGATTTAAAAAATGTATAATTTTGTGTCATTTTTCATCATTAATTTTATTGTAGGGTGTCTGTCTTCTATAAATTTTAAACTATGTATTATGGTTTAAGCCCAGGATTGTAAATTGACCAGAGAAAGGGTTGTGTTCTTGTGTTTGTTTGAAGTTTTTTGTTGTATGGCTGGGTGGGGTAGCTCATACCTGTAATCCTAGTACTTTGGGAGGCCAAGGTGGGTAGAGATCCCTTGAGGTCAGGAGTTTAAGACCAGTCTGGCCAACATGGTAAAACCTTGTCTCTACTAAAAATACAAAAATTAGCCGGGCATGGTGGCAACATGCCTGTGATCACAACAACTCAGGAGGCTGAGACACAAGAATCACTTTAACCCGAGAGGCGGAGGTTGCAGTGACCTGAGATCACGCCACTGCACTGTAGCCTGGGTGACAGAGTGAGACTCGGTCTCAAAAAAAAAAAAAAATGAAATTTGTTGGTACTATCTAGTCTCTTCCTAAATTTTTTACTAGCATATTTTATGACTGGAATAGATCTAATACCTAGTTACTAATCCCTAAGTAGTTGCAGTATGAACCCAAAAGTAATTTTGAAGAAAGACATACTACTTTAGAATCACAATTATTTAAAAAGGAGTTATTTCTATTATATTTTATAGTCATTGCTTGGAATAGTCTTATGTTACTCTTCTTGCTTATTGAACACTAGAAATTACTTGTAATAGTGTAATTCATATAATCATCACTGCTTTTCTTTTTACAGAAGAAGATAGTGGTGAGCTGGCAAAGCCAAAGATTGGTTTTCCAGAGACAACAGAAGAGGAGCTAGGTAAATGCTAATGAATTGACTTTTGTAAGAGTCCTGGGGGATTTAAAATTGACTGTAACAGAAGTTTTGTTCATTGGCAGAAGAAATTTATTAAATATGAACATATTTAAATAATGGAAAGTTTAAATATTTATACATGTATATATACATATTTATAAACTAAATATTTAAGTACCTTCTGCATAGTAATAGGCACAGAGATATAGTATGGGCACGACTGATGTGGTTACTCTTTCAGAGCTTAGAGTCTAACTTGGGAGACATGCCAAAACAAACAAATTACTGTAAGCGGGATTTTAAAAAGCTTCCTAGAGAAGTGACATTTAAACTGGGACCTGAGGATGAGCAGGAGTGATTTAGGTGAGGTCATGAGATGGGGTGTTGATAGGGACAGGATGGAAAAGTTCGTAGCAGGAAACATGTTAACTAAAAGTGCAGAATCAAAAAGGAGCATAGCATATGAGGTACTAAGAGAACTCCGCTTCTTGAGGTTAAAGAGCAAAGGCGAAGTGAAGCTGGAGAAGCTGGGTCATTTGAGGGCCTCTTGCTATATCAGGACTTGGGGAGTTTTATACCAAAAGCAATGAGAAACCTTTGATTTTTAAGAAGAGGAATTTAAAAGAGTGCCTTGGGAGTTTGAGACCAGCCTGGCCAACATGGTGAAACCCTGTCTCTACTAAAAATACAAAAATTAGCTGGGTGTGGTGGCAGATGCCTGTAATCCCAGCTACTCAGAAGGCTGAAGCAGGAGAATAGCCTGAACCCAGGAGGTGGAGGTTGCAGTGAGCTGAGATCGTGCCACTGCTCTCTAGGCTGGGTGACAAAAGAGAGACTCTGTCTTAAAATATATATATATTGCCTTGGCTGTAGCACATAGATAGAACTGGACTGGGAATAAGAGTGAACATAGACCAGTTAGGGGGCATTTTAGTCCAGATGAGTGATCATGCAGGTTGTTTTGTTTTGTTTTTGAGATGGAGCCTCGCTCTGTCACCCAGGCTAGAGTGCAGTGGTGTAATCTCAGCTTGCTGCAACCTCCGCTGCCCAAGTTCAAGCAATTCTCCTGCCTCAGCCTCCTGAGTAGCTGGGACTACAGGCACACGCCACCACACCCAGCTAATTTTTGTATTTTTCGTAGGGGTTTCACCATGTTGATCAGGCTGGTTTTGGACTCCTGACTTAGTGACCTGCCCCCTTGGCCTCCCAGAGTTCTGGGATTACAGGCATGAGCCATCGTGCCCAGCCACACATGTAGTTTTTAATAAGGGAATTGCAATGAGAACCAAAAATGGTAGCTGGAGTCAAGAGTCTTTTGTTAGACTTGTTAGAATTGTGAGATTGATGAGTGGGGGTATAATAAGGAAGATTTGAGATTGCTGCCATAAGAAACTGGGTATGATGATTTTCGGGGAGAATGGGAAGGTGTTTACTGCTATTTATCTGATTAGAATTTTCCTTAAATTTTTTTTATTGTTAAATCACCTTCTTGCTAAAATTTAATGTTGATGTTAACATTTTGCTTTAAATAGCATTAAATATTTGGATTTGAATCAGTAAAAGAGAGGGCCAGATCTTTCAAAGAACTGACTTTAATTCAGGGTTTATTAGATTGCTGGAATCATTGAAAATTTAGGCCAGAAAAGGACCCTTGGAGGTTGAGTTACGGTGTAAGACAGTCTAGTGGCTAAAACACATGAACTCTTTCTTCTTTGCCTTTTTAGTCCTTTTCAGTGACATGCGTCTCTAGTTGTTAGTAGCATTCACAGTTGTTCTCTTCTTCCCCTTACCATAGTGTGCTTTAAAAGTACTTTTTTATTCCTTCTTAAACAGAAATGTAGATTTGCTGCTTTTGTTAAGTTGACTAATGTGACTTTTTTTTTTTAACTTGTAGAAGAAATTACGTCAGAGAATTCAGATTGCATCTATTCTTCAACTCCTGATGTTAAGGCCTGAGTATCAATCATATGCTGCAGTTAGTATACAACTTACGGACTAAAATGAGCAAGCAGAGAAAAGCATCAGCCTTCCAGAGTTACTCTCTGCTTAAGGCAGAAACAGCAGTAAATAATGGGGAAAATGAATTAGCTCCAGTGCTGAAACAACTAACTTGGTGTTACCTGTAAGTGAAAACTCAAGTGTCAGATGAAGGGAGGTGGTTATCCTCTTGTAGTACAGTGGCCTATCGTCTTTTTAATGAATATATACAAGCCAACATCCAATTTCTATTATTACCATTAGGGTTCTTGTAGCTGTTTATGTTATTATGGAGAGGAAAAATATATTGGCTTATTTTTCTGACTTTCTTCCTTAAAGCAGAATGCATTTTTTTTTTTTTTTGGCTTTAGTTGTAAAGAAGAGGGAATACAGGATAAAGTAACTGGTTTGATTCCTCTTTCATTGTACACTGCTTCTGAACATCTAATTGTTTTTAGTTGTCTAAATAAAATGCCTCTAAAACAAAACAATGTTCAGTTTTTCTGGGGGGAAAAACTCCTAATTTGAGTTTTATAAATGGAAATAGCCAGAAAGTTTTTCTGTATTATAACCATAGCAAAAGGTAAGCTGATTAAATGATCTATGTTAACATTATTTTCTAATACTGAGAATCATTACTGGTACTGAATTTTTGAAATTCTCATGTCCTTTACTAGTGTTTCATTTACTTTCTCTATTCCCAGATTGGATAGAAGAAGTGCTTGGCATGTGTTTTTAAATGATGTATTTAAATAATGCATGCTAGCTATGGGGGGGAAAAACTCAACTGAAATTAGCAGTAAGCAGAATGATCACTTAAAATTCTACCACTCCTCAAAAAACTTAAAAATCCAATGATTGTTAATGCGCATTAGGGCATCTCTATGTGCATATACAGATAGATAGAATGGATTTTATAAAAATGGGATTACTATAGACCTGCAGTGGCTTAAGAATTTACCTCATTCTTTATATTTGGGTAGCATTCGGAAAGCCCTTTTACCAGCCTTCTAATCAATTAGATCAAGTGAGTTCAGACTTATAATTTATTTATAAGTTATTTATATAGAGAGGGTATATTAGACTAGTAATTTGGAAATACTTGAAATGAATAAATACAATCTCTGCCAACTTCCTTATACTGCTGATCAGTCTTGTGAGTGACCCTTGATAACTTTTCTTAAAAGCAATATGAATCAACCAAAGAATGAGATTACTTTTTGAGGATTTGTGATAACCAGAAGAAAGCACTGTAGGCTGTGACAGCCTGTGAGGGCCAAGAGAAATTTAGGGGAGCCAACTGGTGATCCCCGTGGGTTTTCAAAGAGTGGTAGTGTTTTCATGCCAGCTTGTTACATGCTTGAACCTCTGGTTTGCAGCAGACTCTAATTAGAGTCTGATTTACCCTCAATAAAGTTTGGTATTTATCAGATTGGAATCATGAAGTTGTCTATTATTTATGAACCAAGGGAATTTCTACTTAGGTTTCATAAAAGTCTAATGACCCTGTACAGGTACAATCCTTTGTGCATTTGTTTCCCGCTGCTGCTATAACAAGTGACCGCAGATGTGTACCTTAAGACAACACCAGTTCGTTATCTTATGTTTCGGGAGGTCAGAAGTCCACAATAGGTTTTGCTGGGCTTAAATTAAGGTGTCAGCAGAGCTGCAAGCCTTCTAGAGGCTCTACAGGACAATCTGTTCCCTTGCCTTTTCTAGCTTCTAGAAGCCAGCTGCATTCCCTGGCTCACGGTTCCTTCCTCTGTCTTTACATCCAGCAGTTTCCATTTTTTAATCTCTGACTCTTAATGTGATTCTGCATCTCCTGCTGCTCTTCTTCTTTTTTTTTTTTTCAGACAGAGTCTTGTTCTGTCGCCAGGTGCCAGGCTGGAGTGCAGTGGCGGGATCTCCACTCACTGCAACCTTTGCCTCCTGGGTTCAAGCAATTCTTCTGCCTAGCCTCCCAAGCAGCTGGGACTACAGACGCGCGCCACTACACCCAGCCAATTTTTTATATTTTAGTAGTGACGGGGTTTCACTATGTTGGCCAGGATGGTCTTGATCTCTTGACCTCGTGATCCGCCCGCCTTGGCCTCCCAAAGTGCTGGGATTACAGGCGTGAGCCACCGCGCCTGGCCCTCCTGCTGCCCTTCTTTTACTTATAAGGAGGTTTGTAATTATATTGGGCCCACTTGGATAATCCAGGATAATCTTCCCATTTCAAGATCTTTGATTTAATCATGTCTGCAGAGTCCCTTATGCCAGATAGAGTGACATATTCACTGGTTACGGGGTTTGGAAAGTGGACATCTTTGTGGGGGCTATTCGTCATTAGTCTGCTCACCACAAATTGTAATGGTAGAATCCTACAGTAGAATTTAACAAAACTTTCAAGTACATGTTTCTAGAGCAGTGGTCACTCTTCTGTTCTCACTAAACCTTCAGCAGCAGTCAATAATTGTCCACTTCTTTGTTTTTGATTTTTTTTTTTAGCTTCTATGAAACTATGCTCTTTTTATACCTTACTGATTCCTGTATTTGCCAGTTCCTTTTTTTCTTATATCTGGACTGTACTTTCTAACTCTGTTCTCTCTAAAATATCTGCTGTATAACATTCAGTATCTTCTGATACCTTCTAAATTGTCTATATGGCCTGCCTTTCTGAGCACAGAGTTTGACAGCATAGTTGAGTGCTCCATCTTAACCTTTTAAAAGCCTCTGAGACTTACCTATCGTTAAGTCTTGATTTTTTAATCAAACCTATTTCTTCCTCAACGTTTTCCCATTCCACTAACTGGTACTAAACTTATACTTACTTGTTCAAACTAAAAGACATGGAAATCAGTTTGGTTCTCTCTCATCCCCATATCTGTATGCAGATCCTACGGACTCTTTCAAAGCTGTGCTTTGCCTCCTCTCCATTGTTACCACCTTAGGCAGGCTACCTTTATTTCTCAGTTTCTTGGTAACTGCTCCCTCTTTCCCCTACTCATTCACCTGGTTCTTGTTCCATCCATCCTCCACGCAGTAGGAAAGGTATTGCTTTAGGATTTGAAGAGACCAGGTAATTTCCTTGTTAAGATCTGTAATGGCTTCCCATTATGTCAAATTCTTACAGTGAGTTGGCTCTTGATAACCTTTTGTGACTTTCATATTTCTCTTTGTTGCCCTGCTCTAGCCACAGTGGCCATTTCTGTCTTAAGTCCTTTTCACTTGATATTTCTGCTACTTGGTTCACTCTTACCTAAAGGTTTGTGTGGCTGATCCTTTCTTCACATTCAGTCTTCAAGCCGGTCTGTATTCCATCTCCTGTCACTTCTTATTCAGTCTTATTTTATTCATACTTGTTAACACTATTTGAAGTTATGTTGTATGTTTTTCAGCTTCATTAATACTGTCCCTTTCCCTGGAAAGGTGACTGGTATATTGTGAGTACTCAATAGTTGTTGAAACAAGTCCCTCACCAAATCATGTGAGACCAGGAAGACTATTTTCCAGTTATTTCATATGCAGCAGGCCATCCTCCGCTGAAGAGTGAGACATGGCAGGAACCTCCTCAAAGCTCTTACCCCTCCAGTGAAACCTGTGTATAGCTTCAGCTGGTGTGAGACTCAGTGACCCAGGAAGAATCCAGCTTTCACTTACCTTCCCATCCATTCATCCTCTGGAGTCTCCTCTCTAGGTCCTAATTTCTAGGAGGTCATGGTATCCCATGTTCCCACCTAATATTACTAATTTACCTTTTTATCAATCAATTGCTTCTCTATTTTAGTGTCATCCAGAGGTTTCTTCCAGGAAGCCAGGATTGAGTGTGGTCATTCAATTCTCTTAAGAATATTTTTGATGCCAGTAAAGTTCAACACATTGTTTTTAATGTTTATGAAATAGCACAGTAAAGTTGGACCATAATTTACAACAAATTACAGATGACGTCATTTAGTAGTTGCTCAAATTCCATGGAAGTATTTAGCTGCCTTTTCTTTGAGACCAGCTAGGACTGATTGGTAAATAAGTCCTACTAGCTAGGATAGGGGCTATTTGGACAATATTCATGGTTTTCTATTATCAGACATGATTTTGAATAGTCCTGTTTCTGTTGATTCACTCTGCTCACAGTCGCCTTGGCTGATGCTGTTCTGTGAAACTGTATATGTTTAACCAGGGAAAACTATGGTCCAGTTACGAGTTTCAGGCCAGCTCCAGGCTTTCAGGGCCTGCTTTTCTGTTTTTCAAGGTTCATATAAAAAATGTTAAGTGTTAAGCCGGGGGTTGTGGCTCACGCCTCTATTCCCAGAATTTTGGGAGGCCAAGGTGGGTGGATCACCTGAGGTTTGGAGTTTGAGAGCAGCCTGACCAACATGGAGAAACCCCGTGTCTACTAAAGAAAATACAAAAAAAAAAAAAAAAAAAAAGCCAGGTGTGGCGGCGTGTGCCTATAATACCAGCTACTTGGGAGGCTGAGACAGGAGAATCGCTGGAACCCGGGAGGCAGAGGTTGCAGTGAGCTGAGATTATTCCACTGCATTTCAGCCTGGGCGACGAGAGCAAAACCCTGCCTCAAATAAATAAATACATACATACATAAATACGTAAAAAAGGTAAGTGCTATAGTATGTATGAATAGGATTTAGACACATTTGAAACATTCAACAGTGGCTGTGTGTGGACAAGACTGAAAGCTCAGTGTAGAGGAGTATACAAAGATTACTAATCCTATTTAAAACAGCTCAGTAATTACTGTGTGAACCTTACAATAACATTAACAGCTTCCATTTTTTAAGCATCTGCTGTATGCCATGTTATGTGCTAGGTGCCTTGCATATATTCAACAGCTTTGCAAGGTGAACATATTTTGATCACCTCTGTTTTACACATAAGTAGGCAGATGATTATTTCCCCGCCAGGTTACTGTATTAAATGGAAGAGTTGGTATGTTAATGGGTTCAGCTTATTTGGAGCCCGCTGTATTTCCACCATACCAGGATGCCTTTCTATTCAGAACTTTGATGTCTAAAGGTATGGCAATGGAGATAAAATACATTCTTGGCAGGATTGTTCAGAGACTCAGATGCTATCATACATCTATGTATGATGTATGAAAGCATCTAGCACAATCACTGGCTCATGGTAGACAAGTCAAAACTAACTGTACTTGCTTTCACGCAGAGGTGCCTCTAAATGTGAGTACAGGTAAGTTAACTATATTGAGGTTGTGGAGTGACTCGAGGATTTTAACTTCTTGGTCACAGAGAAATCAGGCTGAAGAATTTTACCATTATAGTATCATAGAATATTAAAGCACCAAGAAATTATCAAGCTCATCTTTTACAGATGAGAAAAACGAAGCTCAGAAAAGCAGTTCATTTGCCCAGTGTCACACATTTAATTATTGCTGGAGCTAGGCTAAGAAACCAGGTCTACTGACTTCTAAGCCCTTGCGTTCTCCTGGCCACACAGCTGCTTTTCATGACGTGTAGATTTGAAGTCACTGTGCCCTGGGGCCTGTGACTGCTCCTTGGTTTCCCTAACAAAGATACGGGATCACTGCTGACATTTCAGATTTGAAGTTGCAGATCTCTGCACTTGGATCCTCTCCCTTCTTGTTACGTAATCTTACAGTTAATCGTTTCTAGGAATGCTTTTTTATTACGTTTCAATTGGCAATTTCAGTATTTTTAGAAGAGCGTTGGTAGCATTATTTCCGGGAGATAGGTAGCGCTCCCGTTCCGCATCTCGTGGAGAAGACAAGGCAGGGGAGCGGCGAGATTTCCTCGCGGAACAACAGGCTAAGGGTCCTGACCCCGTGGCCCAGGCCGGCGACTCCACCCCTGGAGCGGGCAGGGGCGGGGCGAGCGCGCGGGCGGGCGGGAAGGCGGAAGGGCCCGACGCCGCGCAGAGCCGGCAGCTGCGGAGCGGCCCGCGCCATGTCTGCGCACAATCGGGGCACCGAGCTCGGTAAGAGGGCTGCGGGGCTCCCCATCCCCTCTCCCTCGCGTCCCGCGCCGCAGGGACTAGCGCGGGGCCCGCCGCCTCCTAGTGCCTTGGCCGTGGGTCCCCGAGGGGTTCTCGCCGGGGCGGGAAGCAGTGGCGTCGAGTCCGCACCCACCCCAAGCAAAGGCCGAACCCGCGAGGCGTAACTCTTGGGCACTTTGCTCTTGTATGTGGGAGGAGTAGGGAAGGATTAGGTTATCACCTTCCAACCTGTTGGTTCACTCTAGCTCCCTGGTTGGAAGAAAAACCTAACAACCTAAAACACAAAACCCCCAACAAACAAACCCCAAGCAGGTAAAACCAGATTAAAAACCCTCCTTCTCCTCCTTTAATACAATACCTGTGTAAGTTAACGCAGTATTTCCGTAGATGACTTTAACTGTATCCCTGCGGCCGTGCTGGTGCAAAAGTTGTCAGCCTTCTGTGCTCAAAGTGTAACACCGCAGATGGTGTGTGATTTGAGAGTGACAAAGATTTGTTAAAGTACCTGCATTAGTTCCCCAGTTTTCATCTTTTTTATATTAGTTCAAATATTACTGGCAAGAAAACTTAGTTCATATTGCCTGAAATGTGAAAAATTTATAATTCAAGCAGCAAAACCATGATCAAGATAAAGATTAAGGTCTCAGTTTAAGTTTTATAACTTGGATATCTGTGTATCCAGGATCTTCAACTTCTTACCTGTGTGACTTCGGGCAAATTAATCACTTTGCATTTAAGTTTCTTCGTGTATAAAATGGTTAGTATGGTGGTAGTTACTTTATAAGGCCGTTAGGAGATTCAATGGGAGGATACATAAACTATAAAGTAGTTTGGTATATTGTGGACACCTAGTAAGTCTTCAGTATAGATAGTATATGAAGTTACGGTTTTAGGGACTAATTTTGAGAAAATTGGCTATAAATTATATGTAACACATACAGGTACTTCTTCCCCGCCCCCCTTAAAAGTGACTTGTACTAAAGCAGTCTGCATTTCAAGAGATGTTTTGGAATTTTTGTTGAATGATAAGAGAGTAAATCTGTCATTTTAAAGACAGTTGATTTCCTAACCTAGTTGATTTTTAGTCACCGTTCTCTAGCTGATAATGTCTTAAATTCTAGTCCCATCTCTGGAACGTGGACTTTATTAATAACGGCATATTTCTTAGATTGGAATATCCTTGAAGGTGGTGAATATGGGACAGGTCTGGGGTGGTGTCTTACCTTGGTATTCCCAGGGATATTACCTGGGAATGATTATACATACATCAAGGATGTGCCCTAAATTTCCCAAAACTTAGACATTTTAAATTTGTCTTGCAAAAAACAAACCATTTTACATTTCCTTTTTTTTTTTTTCTTTTCTCTCTATGGCCAGGCTGGAATGCAGTGGTGCGATCTCGGCTCGCTGCAATCTCCGCTTCTCCGTTTGAAGCGATTCTCTTGCCTCAGCCTCCCAAGTAGCTGGGACTACAGGCATCCGCCACCAGGCCGAGCTAATTTTTTATATTTACAGTAGAGGCCGGATTTCACCAAGTTGGTCAGGATGATCTCCATCTCTTGACCTCGTGATCCACTTGCCTCGGCCTCCCAGCATGCTGGGATTACAGGTGTGAGCCACTGCACCTGGCTTAAATTTCTTCATTTGCAGTAATTGGAATCACTTCCATTCATTTATTGAAAAGTTAAAGTATCGACATAAGTAATTGCCAGGTAGAATAATAGTAAATATGATTTTTTTATGCAGCTGTTGAAATGATTGTAGCTTTGTTTTTCTTATTTTCTTTGTTAAAATCAGATTTTTTTTTCCTTCACAGGTATGAATTCTTAATCCAAACAGGTTTAAACTGAAATGCTAAAATAAATTATTTGAATCATATACTAGGGAAAAAAATCATTCAGTATTAATTTATGCAGTATATTAACTGATGATTTTTAAAATAGTTTTCTAATTGAAGGTCTTTTTAATAAACATAACTGCTTTCTAAAATTAACATTTTTGTTCTCATTACAAAAGGATTTCATGGTTATTGTAAAAATTCTAGAAAATACAGTTAGCACAAGAAATAGTGTAGAATTATGACTAATCCAGTCACTGTTTATATTTACTGTGTGTACTTGTAATTCACAGACCTAAAAAAGAGTTCCTCTGAGACTCAACCTGACCTTCATGATTAAAAATTCTTTAAGGAAAACAGTGGCATTTAGATGTATGAAAGATGTTTTCCAAATAGGGAACATACCCTCTAGCTTTAATGTTAGAGGATGGGGCCAGCATTCTGAGTTGTTTCTAATGTTAGAGGATGGGGCCAGCATTCTGAGTTTTAACCAGCCCGGTAGGTCGTACTGAAGCATACCCAAGTTTGAGAACCATTAGCTTAAGGATCTCCAAGGTACTATCAAGACTGTTATGCTCTATGCAGTCTATTAAAATGTACAGATATTCTTCTATTTTATTAGATGTCACTTAACTATTGCCTAAAATGTAGGTGTACACCATGATCTTTCTTTGGTTCACTAATGTATCCCAGGTACCTAGAATAGTGTTTGGTACACAGAAGACCTTCACAAATGTCTTGAGGCTGGGCACGGTGGCTCATGCTTGTAGTACTGGCACTTTGGGAGGCCAAGGCAGGCGGATCACTTCAGATCAGAAGTTGGAGACGAGCCTGGCCAACATGGCGAAAGCCCCTCTCTACTAAAAATACAAAATTAGCTGGGCACGTTGGTGCAAGCCTGTAGTACCAGCTGCTTGGGGAGCTTAGGCACGAGAATGGCTTGAACCCAAAGGGTGGAGGTTGCAGTGAGCTGGAATTGTGCCACTGCACAACAGACTGGAGACAGACTCTGTCCCAAAAAAAAAAAAAAATGTTGAATGAAGGAATGAATTGAGACCTGCTTCTTGCTTGGGGGAACTGGAGAATCCACCTGGGCCCCATGCCTGGTTGCATGGACAGGTGCTGTGAAGCATGGCACCTTTTTCCTTTTTTCTGAATATTATTAAGATTGAATTTTGTTACTTCTCTTCAGATACCTCAAAAAGCCTATAAAGGATCTAGACAGTGTAACCTCCTTGCAAATGTTATCTTTGGAGGCGTCTGGAGAATGGGGTATTTTTAGATGACTTCTAAGGATCTCCCTGCTTTGTCTTCGTATGTCCAGATACTCTTTTGTACAAAAGAAAATTTCAAAGGCATCTGAAAAATAACCATGATGGGATTTTGTATTTTTCTCTTTTGAGACAGGGTCTTGCTCTGTCGCCCAGGCTGCAGTGCAGTGGTGCAATCTCAGCTCATTGCAACCTCCGTCTCCCAGGTTCAAGAGATTCTGCTTCCTCAGCCTCCCAAGTAGCTGGGATTACAGGCGTTCACCACCACACCTGGCTAATTTTTTCGTATTTTTAGTGGAGGTGGGATTTTGCCATGTTGGCAAGGCTGGTGGGATTTTTGTATTTCAAGAAGCACATTTATTTAGGTAGTTATTGAGAACCAATCTGTACTAGGTACTGTTACTCTAAGCTGGGGGATACAAGATAATCAGGGATGGTAAGTGCCTTCACAGAGCTGTTAACAGGTCTGGTTCAGGAGCTGGACATCAAGCTAGAGCTACAATTTAAATAAATGCAAGTGTGAGATGCAATTATTTTTTATTTATTTTTGTCTGCAAATTAGATAGATGTACCTACACTGTGCTTTAAATGGGTAGTGAAAACAGAATGTCCTGGTCCTTTCGCATTATAATTTTAAATTTCCTTTTAAAAGAACCTATGGATTAGGGACTTAGGAAACTCATTTTTAGGGAGCTCATTTTTGGTATTCCTGCTAAGGCGTAACTTGGGTAAAGAGTGTTTCTGATTTGGATGATGGTGACTTGCCACAGCAAAGTTAACGTTTAATTTTTGGAATGGATTTTTATTTATTATTTTTTGTTGTTTTAATAGAGACGGGTGTCACTGTATTGACCAGGCTGATCTCAAACTCTTAGCCTCAAGTGATACTCCAGCCTCATCCTCCCAAAGTGCTAGGATTGTAGGTATGAGCCACCGTGAATGGCCTGGAGTGGAGTCTTAAACCTTAATGATAGGCAAGGCTATCTGCTTGCACAATAATTCTTCACTTTATTTAATACTTACTGTGTGCCAGATACTGTGCTTAGGCGCTGGGCATAATGATAGTGTTAACATAGAACTGTAGCTACTGTAAGGCATTATGCTGAATGCTTGAAATTCTCGTTTAGTCCACAACCACCCTGTGAGGGAGATTTTATGATCCTCGTTTACACATGAGCAACTTGAGGTATAGAGAGTTTTAAGTAACTTGCCAAAAACCAGTTAGGTACAGCTAATGTGGCGGAGCCAGAATTCAAGCCCAGGTGATCTGGTGCTAATCATGCTTAAACCACCGCACTGTGTCTACTTGTGCTAACTGGGAGCGCTACACCCGAATGCCAGAAAAGTCAAATAGATAACTGGTGAATAATGTTAATGTTACTCTTTTAGGTTTCGTTTGTCTGTTTAAAACGTAAAAGGTTATTTTATTGCCATAACCCACATCTTAACTATTGCAGTTTGTTTCGGCGAAGATGGAGTTTATCCCGAGGGAGAATGGAAAAGTCCAAACTTTGGTAGATTATGAGAGTAGGTTTAGTTGTTAGTGAAGTTTCACATTGAAACCAGACTTCCTCTGGAACTGCTTCATGTGGACATGCTGATGAGCCTCAGAGCATCATGGGATGGTGACCAGGGAGTGACCTCCAGGTGAACAGAGTGGGGCTTTCCTTTGTGTTGTCTTTGTTTTGGTCTCTTGCAGTTTTCTTCACCTTTCATACTGCAGTCTTTGGGCTGAACTCAGCTTCCTAGGTTTAAAAACCAATCCTGTATCTTTTTTTTTGAGACAGAGTCTTGCTCTGTCGCCCAGGCTGGAGTGCAGTGGCGCGATCTCGGCTCACTGCAGCCTCTGCCTCCTGGGTTCAAGCAGTTCTTCAGTCTCATCCTCCCGAGTAGCTGGGATTACAGACACGTGCCACCACACCTGGCTAGTTTTTGCATTTTTAGTAAAGACAGGGTTTCACCATGTTGGCCAGGCTGGTCTCGAACTCTTGACCTCAGGTGATCCACCTGCCTTGGCCTCCCAAAGTACTGGGATTGTAGGTGTGAGCCACCGTGCCCAGCCCAAACCTGTTTCTTGATGTATGCTTTTCAAAAATTTTTACAATAACAGGTGGGTTCTTGGTGTGTTGCCTAGGCTGGTCTTGAACTCCTGGTCTCAAGCAGTTCTCCCTCCTTGACCTCCCAAGTGGCTGGGAATATAGACTGTAGTCACGGTGCCAGGCTCTTGTTCTTTAGGTTAAAAAAAAAATTAAGTCGAAGTAGTAAAATATTTTATAATTTTGTTAATTTGGAGTGACTTTTTTTTGACCTGGATTTCTGTATCTGGCGTTTCTCTTAGTAGTTTCTTGAAAAATAGAACTGAAATATCTTTAGTTGTAAACAAGATAAACAATTTAAGGAATCTATGGGTCACAAGTGAGAATTGACCTAATATCACCTTACAAAGTCCCCATATTTCTTTTTCTTGAGACAGAGGGCTTAATTTGTCTTTAAGTTACAAAAGTCAATTCCTGCTGAAATTAAAAAACAACACAACAGAAGTAAAACATAAGTCAAGTCAGTATATTCTTCACTAGGTGGCATATGAAAATTTGACACTAGCTCTTAGCTCAGGTGGTAAGAGAATTAAAAAATTTGTAGATTTCTGCCAGGAATTTCCCAACTGGAGTTAACTCGTGATTTCTTTGAACAATAAAATTGATTTGCGTAATTTTAAGTTAATATGGATTTTATGTCTGATTCTAATTTTTTTTCCTCTTTAATGCTTAATACTTAGCAACATGTATTACTTTGGGTTTCATAGAGTACTTTTACTAACAGAATCTTGTAATTCTCCCAGGAATCCATTGTGCTAGGCATTATCATTCTCATTTCATGGATGAGAAAACTAAGGCTCAGAAAGCACAAGTAACTTGCTTAATACCTCAGAACTGGTAAGAGTTGAGGTCAGGACTCAAATGCAGAACTTCTGATTACAAGTTCTTTGCTCTTTGCTTTACACCAGCAGTCCTCAACTTTTTAGGCACCAGGGACCAGACTGGTTTTGTGGGAGACAGTTTTTCCACCGACTTGGGTGCAAGTGGGTGTTTCAACAAGGTGTTTCTGGCTTATTTTAGAATTTCCCTTTCCCAGCACCAGGGTCAGCCAGTTCTCCAGGGAGCAGTTCTTTCAGTGGATAACGATACTGAGAAACCAAGATCTGAGCACTAGGTATGCTCGTTGTGATGGGTGTCTCTGTTCCCAAGGCCCTCAGCTCGGAGAGCTGAAAAATGAGTGAATACACCCTTATATATTCATCTGCCTGTCATCTCTGTATCTACGTAGTGAAAACCATGAGTTCACACTGTTGCCTCCGATTCTGGTCGATCAGCGCAGGGTTTATTCCAGTTTCTTCCCTCTTCATGTGTAAAACACTCCACATGCAGGGCTGTGCTTCCCCTGACCCCAGCAGACGCTCTTCTCATTGTTCTCAGGCTCTGGCCCCTGAGCTAGGGCTCCCTCCTATGAGGCTGCCTTCCTCATCCGGCTGGTGCTTCCTTGACCTCAGCAGGCTGCCGGCCACAGGATTCTCCCTGTTACCCTAGTGTGGGGCTGTGGAGCTCTGTGGCGGGCTGGCTGCCTCTCCAGGTGGATATCCTCCTCACCCTGCCTGCACTTCCAATCCCTGTCTTGCTCCCTTTTTGTGCAGATCCATTCCTTGTTCTGATTGGACTCTGGGCTGCCCCTGTGCTGTTTGGCTCACTCTGGGCCATAGTGGTGCCCCCCATTTCAACCTGGCTCAAATGACTACCTTGCTTACCTCCTCTCCAGTGCCCCACCCCAGCAGTGTAGGACAATCGTTTGGGAAGGGGAAGGGGGCCAGAATATTTTTTTTTGTTTTAAATTTTTAAAATGTAAATATATAAGAATATGTTAAAAACCTTTATGTGGAGTGCCTGCTGTTCTGGCACTTGTTACTTGCTGCTCATGGTCATGGCATGGTCATGGCCAAGGTGAGCCGGAACCTGGTCTCTGCTTTCCCAGAACTCACAGTCAACTAAGGGAGATGTTTATGTAAATCACCACATACAGTATGGTAAAACTGACAACAGGAACGTGGTGGGATTGGAAAGATAAAGATGAATTCACAGATGGTCCAGGGGAGGATTTTTGGAGAAGATATTTCTGATGGAGTAGTTTCTGCAAAGGCAGTAGCAAAAGCAGCCCGGCATGTTTCATTAACTGTAGGAACTCAATTTTCAGGTATCTAGTGTAATCTCATTATACTATAATGACTAAGAGTAATGTTTTCATGAAAAAAAAATCCTTCATAGCCTATGTACGAAATACATACACTGAGTCAATAATTATGTACATTTTAGATTTTAAGTGGGTCATCCTTTTGTGAATGCTAACTACTTTGATTTTATCTTAGAAGTCTTTTACTTTTCACTTGTAAGCATAAATGATGAGACTGTCTTTTATTATTCTGATACTGTTTGATAAATAGAAAAACTATAAAGTAATAATTTTGGGTTTGTTGTATAATTAAATAATTAGAAGTCCTCCGTGGTGCCTACCAAGTTAAAAAACATTTTTTTTTTAAAGCATCTAAGCCCGGTGGATTTTAATTATTAGGAAGGAAGAAGAACTTCAAGCACTTATCTAAAATGGGAGGCCTCTGCCAGGAAAGAAAGACTAGTAAATGAGACAGCAGACAGAGCCCTTGAGGATGCGATTTAAACATGTCACCAGAAATTGTTTAAGTGGAGAGCTCTGGCCCTTTTAAAACACTGTCTGTCGCTTGAGGATTGGGTCACCTTGAAATGTGTTCATCTTTTGAGTTAAAGGCATAAAAAGGCACTTTGAAAATTTTCAGTTAACTTTGGTGTGTGTTATGTGTGTATCTACGGATGTACCTCTCCTCAGCCTGCCTCAGCCCTAACAGTGAGTTCCCTGGAAACCAAAGTGCTTTCAAGGGAAGGATAAATGTTTAATCTTGGCTCCAGCAAACTATACAGATTTTTTAAATGTTGAGACACTTTGGTTGCAACTTCTGGCTCTCTTTGTATAGGAGGCCTTCCTCCCCCAAAGCAGTCTAAGAGAAGAGTAGCTGCTGCTAGTTATTACTTAAAAAGGTGCCACTTAACTGGTGCCTTTATTCTTTTGGAAGGTGGTTAATGATGCTAAGATCTTTAAAGTCTGGAAAAACATCCATATTAACTGCTCTCATAATCCAGATTCAGATAAGGTTTGCAACTGTTCACCTAGTGGACTGCCCCACAGCTTCAGAAAGGAGTGTCTCTCTCTGTGTGTGTGTGTGTGTGTGTGTGTGTGTGTGTGTGAGAGAGAGAGAGAGAGAGAGAGAGAGAGAGAGAGAGACAGAGAGAGAGACAGAGAGATTTCATTCAAATGTCAAAAATTTGACATTGAACTAGGTATCTCGCCTGCTGAAAGTATAGTTAGAGATGCCTTATCTGTGATGTAGAGATCCTTGAATAAACATTATCCCTTAGGAATATTTCCGATACTCTTCTCTAGGGAAATAGTAGTGTCCACACTTACAAGGCTACCTCTTTTTGTTGTTGTTGTTTTTGTGTCATGGAATTTCCTAGCAGAAGGGCATGCTTGCTGTCATTCCAGCCCGCTTCTGTTGCAGATGAGAAAACTGAGACCTAGGGAAGTTAAGCCTGTAGTCACATGGCTGGTTAGAGGCAGTGCTGGAATTGAAATTCAGGCTCTCTCTGTGCTGGTTCAGTCTCCTATGTTATGTTACCTTCTTTTCCACTAGTTTACCATGAGTATGGCTGGCCTCTGGCCTTGGCTCAGCTAAGATGCTTGTTAAAAATACAGATTCCTGAGCCCCACAATAGCTTTAATTATTTGTATTATGGGGAGAAAGCCCAGGAGTCTGCATTTTGACCAGATCCCGGATAGCTCTTATGAATGAATACTCCAGGGTCAGAACGATGCAATAAGCTGTGGAGTAGAACCAGGTTCACATTCAGAGACTCTTTCATTATGATCTGCTATTTTTTGATCAATCTTCTGTCATTTTTACCTTTAGCTTATTATCTTTATATATATATATCATATATTTTACATTGATAAGCAAAGTTTCTCTAAGCAAATATGAAGATAAATTAGTTTTTTTATTTGATTCAGTGAAGAAATGTGTTAAAGTGAATGTGAAGGCATATTGGAAAAATCGGGGTGATGTATGGAAGTAAGCACGTGTGTCTGAAAAGTGCACTGTATTTGAAAAGGTACATATTTTATTCAGACTATGCCAGTGGCTGGTGGAAGGATATAATCGGTGTTCCTGATGATTTTGGAAATGGATATGAGGATATCTTCTCTTTGGTGTCAAGGAGACTGGAGAAGATAGACCCCCTAATCCCATTCGCTGAAGATGTGAGATATCTAATCAGAAAGAGTAATTCAGTTAATTTTCTGGTAGAAAAGCACATATTCATGTTTCCATTAGATTAGGGATTAAGTTTGTATTTTGGACTCAGGGAAGAAAGTAGTTGTAACAATTCCTCTTGTATTTGGTGAAGGAGCTCAAGATCTGTATGTTGTGATATTTTGAGGGAGATTATTTTTTCTTCAGTAAGTAGCAAGAAATTTAAGTGCTTCTAATAATAATTTTCCAGAGAGGCTGGCGTGGTGGCTTACACCTGTAATCCCAGCACTTTGGGAGGCTGAGGCAGGCAGATCACCTGAGTTCAGGAGTTTGAGACCAGCCTGGCCAACGTGGTGAAATTCTGTCTCTACTAAAAATACGAACAAATTAGCTGGGCGTGGTGGCGAGCACCTGTAATCCCAGTTACTGGGGAGAGTGAGACAGGAGAATCGCTTGAATCCAGGAGGTGGAGGTTGGCGTGAACCAAGATCGTGCCATTGTACTCCAGCCTGGGTGACAAGAATGAAACTCCATCTCAAATAATAATAATGATTTTTCGAAGAATAAACAAGAAATGTATTTTACTTTTGTGTATTTATAAGCAGAGTTTTTGTCTTTCAACTTTTGACTTCTTAAGAGGCAATCATTATTAAAATCTCAAAGTCATTCTTTTAGCATGTGGATGTTGAATACCATGAACTCCTCACTGTCCACGTCTTTGTGAAAGTTAAAGGAGCAATAGAACTTGGGAGCCCTGCCCTTGAGAAGCTTACCTTCATCAAATTTTAAAATATTCCTGGGGAAGTACACTGGCTTGTTCTTGTCAACGAAAGCAAACTGTGGCCATCATCAGGATATACACTTGCATGGTTGGAAATGATTAATCAGTCGACATTGTATTATTAACCTTTAGATAATCATTAAAAAGTACCGTGGGAAATGTCTTGAGCTGGGCAAATATTTAATGTGGATTTTTATTAGTGAAGACATTTCTGTAGATCTGTTTCCAGCAAGAAAAAAATCATAATTTCAGTCTGCAGATGAATGCTATGTTTGACAGACTGTTGCATTAAACTACGAATTAATATAGAGACATTTTGGGAATAGCATGTAAAGTCTCGAAAATAGGCATTGGTGCTGATAATACTGAAGACTGCCTCAAAGGAAAGCGTCCTAAGGAAAGTTCAGTTGTTTTGGTGCTTGACAGTAGTTATTTTTCCAGGCCAAGTTGAAATGCGGTATCCTGTGAAATGAATGTCAGAGAATGTGTACCTCCCCACTTATGCTTCATTGAATGCATTGTGGTTTAGCTGGGAAGGATACAGGATCAGACCCGGGCACTTTAGTCCTAGATCTGATGGCATCTAGCTGTGGAACCTTGCAGGGCAATGGGGGTAGGAGGGCTTTAGTACGTCGGCTTGTACTTTCCAAGTATGTAAAGCAGACACATGAGAAGGTAGGTTCATCAGTTGCAAGGTTTGTACCACTCCAGTGGGGGATGTTGATAAAGGGCGAGGCTATTCATGTGTGGGGGCAAAGCATATGTGGGAAATCTGTACTTTCTGTTCAGCTTTGCTGTGAATCTGAAACTGCTCTAAAATATAGTGTTTTGGTAAAATATAGTGTTTTTGTTTTGTTTTAAAACACACACACATAGACGCGCGTATGTACACACACACACACACACACACACACACACACACACACACACACGATCTCTGAAAATCCTATTTCTGAACTTCTTTGAGTCTTCTGATCATTCCTTAAAATGACTATTCGGTAGAACTGTAGGTCTATAATGTTCCCTGTGCTTGGACTTCAGACCTTTTCCTTCCTTCTCTGGCCAGCATAATCTTCTCTGGCTTTCAAGGCTCTGAATTCCAGTGATCAGTTTACATTTTCCACCCTTTCTCTGATGATTAGACACATTATTATATATATTTTTTCTCTAGATGTCTCATGAATGTATACCTTGACTTAAAATTCCTTATGTGAACAGGGCCTTTTATTTTATATTCATTCCTCTGCATGGCAGAATATTGGTTATAGTCTTCCTGTTTTTTTTTTTTTCGTAAAAATATCTTATGAATTAATCTCTTCCTCTCTTGTTCCCTAGGCTTGGCTCATTCTCTAGTATGTCTGAATCACAATGGTGGCTTCATAGCTGGTTTCTTTACCTCTGGGTTTTCTCATCTGCCCCTGGAAAATCCATTTTTGGTTAAACTTTTCTTGTTTGTTTTTTCAAATAGAACACATTATATTCACCTCCAATTTGCTTTTCTGATTACTTGGTTTCTTAGAATGTTCTTTTATTTCATGAAAAGTATTTAATCTTAAACAAATTACTGTATTCTCTGTCTTTAGTTGAATAAAATAATTGAGTTAGTGGGTAACAGCCAAATAATTCTACCCAGTAGTAGGTGAATGAGGTTAGCCAGGTAGGAATTCTAAAGACTGAAAATAGAAACGTCTATAAAATTCTATTAAAATTATATGTGTGGTTGGGTGAGGTGGCTTACGCCTATAATCCTAACTATTTGGGAGGTTGTAGTGGGAGGATCTCTTGAGCCTGGGTGTTTGAGATTAGCCTGGGCAATACAGCAGACTCCAACAAAACGTTTCAAAATTAGGTGGGTATGGTGGTATGCCGCTATGGTCTCAGCTACTTGGGAGGCTGAGGCTGGACAAGGTTACAGTGAGTTAGGACCATACTGCTGCACTCTAGTCTGGGTGACAGAGCAATACACTGTTTCTAAAATTAATATATATATGTGTTAAATTCAGTAAATATGTTTTTCACTCTAGAGATTGTAAATACAATATTCTAGAAATAGCTGTGTTTTTAGATTATAGAGATCTGTGTTTCTATCTTAGGCCTGCCAAGTATGGTGTGACCTTAAACAAGTGATTTAATATCTGAGCTTCAATTGTTTCCTTACCTAGAAAATGGACCTAATGCCCACCTGGTACAGTTAATGAGAATATTAAATGAGAAATATAATTAAATCACCTTTAACTTAATGAGTGATCAATAAATGGTAGCCACTATTGAAGTAATTCCAATCGATCCTATATGATCGTGCTAAAATACTTGGATTTCACCATTTCACCTCCTCCATGAAGGCTTACTTGGTCTCCTCTGCTAGACTTTTCACCCCGATCTCCTAAGATACTTTTCCTTCTTTTATGGTACCTACCAATTTCAGTCTTGTGTTTTTATGTTCGAATGCTGCCTTATTAATAGGCTGCTTGAGGGTAGGATCTGTGCTTATCAGGTCTCTGTATCCCTCATGTCACCTCGAACAGTATTTTTCATGAGGTGAGGACTTGTTTTCATCACTGTTTATTGAATGAATTAAGGAAGCATTGCTCCCCTTTTCTGGGAACTTACAATGGCCTTTTACTGCCTGGTGTACCAAGGCCAGACTCTTCATTCTCTCTCTCTTTGAAGATCCTGGGTCATTTGGCCCCAATCCTGTTACCCTCCCGTCCCCCAGCCCCAGGCCCTTTGCTCTGGTCAGGCTGTCTTGGTCTTTGTTTTTGGGAATGTTGGTCCTGTTTGGAATGCCTCTTGGTCTTCTGCTATTGGAAATTATCCCTGGCCTTGAAGGTCAAGCTTAAATTCCTTCACTTTCATGAATCCTTCTCCTATTCTTCTTGAGATTTAACGCTTTATTCTTTTCATTTTTTTTCCTCTGTAAATTCTTCTATTTTGATCATATGCCCTGTAACACCAAAGACAATGACTAGTATATAAAAAAGGATACCAGTTCTTCTCTGCGAGAAGTTGTTTGTCTGTGAACTTTGGAGAATGAATCAATGTAGAGGCTTTATTCTTTTAAGTGTGAAAACAAAAGATGTTTAAAACTTGAAAATATTTTTAAAAATGTTTTTGCCTAATTGTAAAGGTATCATAGATTACCTTTATAATTTATCCATAAATTAGCAAGAAAACTAAAATTCACAAATTTTTAAGGAAATCAGAATTGCCTAGTATCATCTCCTGAAGAAGTAGGACTTTGAAGGTTTAGTCCCTGTGGGAGGTGGACTGCACTGGGGAGAATTTAATCATTTTTGCTGACTTACAGGACCTTACACACATCCAAGCTGCTGTGTTTTCATGCAGGGAAGCCCCCATCGACTCCTGAGGCCTTTTTTTTTTTTTTTAGATGGAGTCTCACTCTGTCACCCAAGTTGGAGTGCAGTGGCGTGGTTCTGGCTCACTGCAACCTTTGCCTCGTGGGTTCAAGCAATTCTCCAGCCTCAGCCTCCCAAGTAGCTGAGACTACAGGCACCCACCATCACATGCTCAACTAATTTTTGTATTTTTAGTAGAGACAGGGTTTCACTATGTTGGCCAGGCTGATCTCGAACTGCTGACCTTGTGATTCGCCCGCCTCAGCCTATCAAAGTGCTGATATTACAGGCGTCGTCCACCATGTCTGGCTGACTCCTGAGGCTTTTACAGCCACTTTCTGCTAATCAGTTGGCCAGTGTTGCTTCTCTTTTTTGGTGCACTGTTTTTTTTTTTTCCTTTTCAAGATGAAGTCTTGCTATGTTGCCAAGGCTGGTGTTGAACTCCTGGCTTCAAGCAATCCTCCTGCTTCAGCCTTCTCAGTAGCTGGGACTACAGGTGTGTGCCACTGCTCTTGGCTCACTGAGTGTATTTTGAAATAAATTTTTTGATTCCTCCACTGTGATCAGGCTCTCATTCCTCTGTCATAGCAATTTCCACTTTCAGATATGTTATTTCAAATATGCAATTGACAAGAAACAAGAAAATCACAGTTAACCAGAATTGTGGGTAAACTAAGAGCAAGAAGTTCTGAGTAGAGGTTCTAGCAGCTTTCTACAACTGGATTTCTGTAAAAAATTCAGCCCTCATGCCCTAGGGCATTCATTATATGTGATGAAGTAACTCTCCAGTGCATTTAGAAAGATACCAGTTCTTCACTGGGAGAACTGAGAAAATAGTTGTTCATCGAGTGTTTTGTTCTGTGGTTCAAATGAGAAACCTTGGTTGGAAAAGGCTGCTGCAGTCTTTCTGATTAGTCAAGTACATGAACTATCTGCTATCTCTATCTTGCTAACATATGATACTGATCAATTAGTTATATAATCATGTAATTGATTTTGTCAAAGTTGGTTTACTTAAAATATTTTGAAAGGGAGTTGCTCTTTATGGAGATGGTAATACATATAGTAAAGATAAATATTTACCAATTATTTAGAACATATAAGGCATTTCTAGGTACATACATTATCTTCTAGTCCTCCCAGCAATTTTATTCTGATTTTTATGCTGATTTTACAAATGTGGAAGCTGATATTTTGAGAGGTAAGGCAACTTGCCCATAGTCATACGGCTAGCAAGAGAATGATGAGTCAGGAATTAGCTGTGGTCTTTGTGATTCTGGAGACCGCACTCTCACTCTGAAAACGAACGACATTGCCTCCTTATATACTTTTATATGTTTTATTATTCATATAACCTTCACATTCCATATGCAACTAGCTGCTAATTTGTCTGTCTTTTTTAAAAGGCTTTTTTAAAAATTAGGAATTCAAAATATAATGAGATTACATGGATGACATGTAGATTGATATGGCTTAGAATAGTGGCTAAAAACCATATAAGGGAAGAAAAAGTAGCAGACAAATGAATTAGATGTTAATTTATATTTCTCCTGCTAATTTTTAATTTAATGAACCTGTTCTTGGCTTAAAAATAGTTAAAATTGGCTGGGCGCGGTGGCTCATGCCTGTAATCCCAGCACTTTGGGAGGCTGAGGCGGGCGGATCACGAGGTCAAGAGATCGAGACCATCCTGGCCATGGTGAAACCTCGTCTCTACTAAAAATACAAAAATTAGCCGGGCTTGGTGGCACGCGCCTATGGTCCCAGCTACTTGGGAGGCTGAGGCGGAAAAATCTCTTGAACCCAGGTGGAGGTTGCAGTGAGCCGAGATTGCGCCACTGCACTCCAGCCTGGCGACAGAGTAAGACTCTGTCTCAAAAAAAAAAAAAAAAAAAAAAAAGTTAAAATTTTTTTGACTGAAAAATACCTGTGTGTATTTATGGGATACAGTGTGATATTTTGATATATGTATACAATGCAAAATGATTAAATCAAGCTAATTAACATCATCACCTCGCATACTTAGTTTTTGTGTTGAGAATGTCTGGAATTTACTCTTAGCAGTTTTGAAATATACATTCCGATTAACTGCAGCCACCATGCTGTGCACTAGATCTCAAAGACTTACTCTTCCTGCCTGACTGAAGCTTTGTACCCTTGACCAGCATCTCTAATTACCTGCCTTATTTGGAAAACCAAAATAAAGGTAGATATGAAATTTACAGGTAATCGCTAAGTGTAATTTTAATTAACACATTTAAATTTCTTGGTCATTATTCCATTTATAGAGATTTCTGAACAAGAAACAAAAAGGATTAAAATTCCACTCTTTCTGTATGTGCATGTTGGACTATATGAGGGACATGCCATGAGCAAACGGTGAGCACAGGAAAAGGCCAAGGGCCGCACCCTGTTTGGACTATTTACCTTTGAGACATTGAGACACTGATGGCCAGGACAGCCCTTATGAAGTAGGGGAGATTTTGCCTGCAGATGTGGACTCTTGCTGCATGCTTTTCCACCCGGAGGTGTCTACCTGGAGAGTGCCTTTTCCCTATTAAAAGCTGTCTGGGAGAAGAATGGAAAATTCAGTTCTCACTGAAGTGTGAAAGACTGTTGGTATAAATAACTTTTTCCTGGGAAAGGTAAGTTTGGTTGGTACCAAGGAATGATGACACTTTATTTGTGCAGTTTAAAATGTTTAACCAAAAGGAGTATTTGGTTGTGGGGCTTGAAATCTTGCCGTCCATCGTGGTTTTTGTACACTTGACCTTATGTACTTTCCTCAGCCTTCTGGATTTGTAGCAGGGTTTTCTGTGAAAACTAGACAGGAGTCAGCTCCTGTAGAGCACGGGCTCAGCCACGTGACTTCCACCAGAGCTTTGGGTTCAGCCGCGTCTGGGGAGCACCGGTGGGAAGCTTGTGTTCCTGTGGAGCCCCACCAGGGAGAACATTTCCCGACGATATGTGTCCACGCTGCAGTGATTGCAGAGCTAACTCACACTGACTTCTGAGTGGGCACATCTAAGGACTTCCCTTTTAAAGGCAGAATGGGGTACTTTAAAGTTTTTGATGACTTGTCACAGAGCTTTTGAAAGCACTGGGAAAACCAGCCACCTCGTCAAAACCTGTGCCACAAAAGAACTTCTTCCAGAGGAAAAATTACAGAAAGAGAGCAGGTGCTGCGGCAAGCAGTGTTTTGAATCAGCACCCAGCAGGTGGTGATTTCCCCTCTAATTTGGTTTTAAACAGATATTCCCAGACAGTGTTGGCAATCACTGTGCTCCATAATGTAGTGGAGGCTTGTTTGTTTGTTTTGGGAGACAATATCAACTCAAGCCCTGTCTGCTTATAGTCTCAGTAGTTTAGCACATGTTAGACGCCTGCTGTTTAAGGGGTACACCTACATTCCAAGCTCCTTCTGTGTGTTTGTGTGTGCATGTTGAAATAAATATTTAACAGACAAAGGCATTACTGGAGAGCATGAGACTGTTAAGTAGGGATCTGGAGAGTATTTGATTTTGTTCTGCATGTCAAAGGGTACTACAAAGGTAAGATAGAAGCAGTAGCTACACAACAAATCTTTCTTTTTTAACTTTTTCTTTGAAAACTTAGCTCACTTCAGTTTCAAATCCAGGGGTATTTCATTTTCAAAAAATACCCCGGTTAGTAAGATTGGTTATAGAGTTTGAGCCTATCCCAATTAAAATTTTCACAAATATAGTTGAGGTGTTACTCATTTAATTACATGTAGCATTTTTGAAAAGAAATTGGACTTTCAGGTAAGACTGACGGTGATTCAAATCTTGGTTCTTCTACCTATTATTTTTGAATTTGATATGGCAAAAAATGTAATGAATAAAAGCTAGGTCACAGAGTAACTGTGAAGATTAAATGAGGTATTATATGTAGAGTAGTTGGCAGGGTGCCTAGTATATAGTGATCCCAGTAAGAATTACAGACCCTTCCCTTTACACAAAATGTATTAGGAATGTTGGAAAATTCTGACCTTAAAGCTAAAGAATAACTGATTGTGAACCAGGTTATTTGCTGACTAGAATATAACATGGGGTTGTGAGGGAAAAAAATTCAGAGTGTAGGCAGTTGGAGCCTCTGTATATGCTAGAATGTAATGGACGTTCAACCTACACATGTATTTAGTATCTTTATGCTGACTTTCTTTCATATGGAAATGCGATTAAAGGCAGTTATCCGCCGGGCGCGGTGGCTCACGCCTGTAATCCCAGCACTTTG
Organism: Saguinus oedipus; assembly: GCA_031835075.1. NCBI lineage: Eukaryota > Metazoa > Chordata > Mammalia > Primates > Cebidae > Saguinus > Saguinus oedipus. The sequence goes on along the minus strand of CM063177.1, from coordinate 5,828,129 downwards.
GGAGGCCGAGGCGGGTGGATCACGAGGTCAAGAGATTGAGACCATCCTGGTCAACATGGTGAAACCCCGTCTCTACTAAAAATACAAAAAAGTAGCTGGGCATGGTGGCGCGTGCCTGTAATCCCAGCTACTCAGGAGGCTGAGGCAGGAGAATTGCCTGAACACAGGAGGCGGAGGTTGCGGTGAGCCGAGATCGCACCATTGCACTCCAGCCTGGATAACAAGAGTGAAACTCCATCTCAATTAAAAAAAAAAAGGTAGTTATCACTGTTTTTTTTTCTTCTAGAGGGAATTTATCCATCCCAAGTTCTTTTATTTTTAGAAACTTTTTTGATCAACATCTTTAAAAATGAATCAATAGCCAAACAACAGAGTAGGTGTTTATTTGATAAGTCTCATTGGTATCATCCTATGACTATTTTAGATAATCAGAGACAAGTGTTCATACACTATTACTTAAGAAAACTAAGCTTTTTTTTGTTGTTATTGCCAAAATAGACATTGGTTTCAGAATTTAAATATACAAGTTTTAATAACAAAATTACTTTTATAATTCCTAGAAGGTCATGTAAAAGTATTTACTTAAAAGGTTAGGCATCAGGAATAATATGAACTCAAAAACTTCAGGAAATGAAGTTGTTAACACCCCTTATAAGTTATGTTATTTATAGTTTACTGTATTTTACCTTAGAGGTAAAACTTTAAATGTTCCTGGGAGAGGTCATGTATTACTTTAAATCCATGGTAAAGTATAAATGACCAATAATCGATTTTTCCTGAAGTGAGACTTAAATGGGATAGTCTGTGGTAAGAGTAGGACATTGAGTACCGAGCTGCGGTAAAAGCGGAATAAGTTTCCGGAAAAACAGGTAGAGATACTGTATAATCGTAAAGTTCTCTTAGTATATTTAGTTGTATCCCTTTTTCAAGAACTTAATATACTTATTTAAATGAAGTAGTTTTCTAATTATTTAAGTGTTTAATGGAGATGTAAATAGTATTTATGATATTTTCACAGGATTTATTGTTTGCAGATCTGTTCTGGCATGCAGGTATCTCTGCAGACACTCTACCCTGCATGACTAGCACAGCATCCAGCAGAAGTAGCAGCTTTATGAATAATGTTTTCAGTTGATTGATAGTATAAATTCAATATGTAACACAGCATTATTGGGAATTCTAAAATTTTAATTTTGGAAAGTTCTTCATCTAGTTTCTCATTGAGAGGAAAGAGTTATGTGGATTTTCTCTAAAGCTCTTGGTTCCTAGAATAATTGATTAAATCTTTTCAAAGGACGAGAGTTGACTCTACCCAACAGGGGGCCAAAGTTATCCACCTACTTGATGAATTTCTTTAAGGTCTAATGTGTCTGTGTACATTAAGCACATTTAGGTGCTTGGTGAAACTCTCATCAGAAGTTTTCCCAGAGTACATAAAATCGAAAAACTGCATATTTGGAAATCTAAATGTGGTTTATTAAGTATCTTGTGAAGTTATCTTCATGAGAGCATGCTGTGGTTTGGATGTGGTTTGTCTATACTAACGCTGATGTTCACATTTGATCCTCGGTGTGGCAGTATTGGGAGATGGGGCCTAGTGAGAGGTCCTTGGGTCATGGAGGTGGATCCCTCCTGAGTAGATTAATGCTGTCTCTGGGGATGGAGGTGATGAGTGAGTTCTTGCTCTCTTGGGAATAGAGTAATTCTCATGAGAATGGGTTGTTAAAAATAATCTGGTTTCCTCGTTTTTTCTTCTCTTGAGGAAGATCCTATGAGTTTTTTTTCACGCACCTGCTACCTTTCATGTGTTCACTTCCCCTTTGACATTTTGCCGTAACTTAGCAAAACCCTTACCAGAAGCCAGCACCACACCCTTGAACTTTGCAGCCTACAGAACTATGAGCCAAATAAACTCCTTTTCTTTATAAATTACCCAGTCTCGGCTATTCTTTTACTGCAACACAAAATGGACTAAGAGCATATAATAGTATAACCGAGATATTGGCAATAAACTGTCTTGGGATACGGAAACTTTTCTGTTACCCAGTTTATCCAAGTTGTTAATTTGACTGAAAAGCATGGAAGATAACTGATTTTTACATGACAGCTTCCAAAAGCATTGTTAGTTCAAGGATTAACTCGCAATGTTAGTTATGTAAATATGTGTGTGTTTTCCAAATTCGACAAGCATGTATGAACCCATGATACTTTACCTTAAAGTTTCACTATAATCTGTTTGCTGGACACAGTGGCTCATACCTCTCTCCCAGAACTTTGGGAGGTTAAAGAGGGCAGATTACTTGAGCCCTGGAGTTCGAAACTAGTCTGAGCAACATGACAAAACCCCATCTCTATAAAAAATAAAAAATCAGCAGAGTGTGGTGGTGCGTGCCTATAGAACCAGCTACTTGAGGTGGGAGTATTGCTTGAGCACGGGAGGGGTGGAGGTTGCAGTGAGCAATTCAGTCTGAGTGACAGCATGAGACCCTGTCTCAAGTTTCACTATAATTTAAAAAAGAAATTTCACTGAGGTTTAATATGTGGTGAGAACATTAAAATTCTGCTGTTAGCAATTTTCAGGAATACAGTACATTGTTATTAACTGTAGTCATCATATTCTACAGTAGATCTGTTGAACTGAATAGAGCTTCTAACTGAAATTTTTATACCCTTTGAGCAGCATCTCCCCAGTCGTCTCTCCCCAGCCTCTGGTAACCACCATTCTACTCTCTGTTTCTATGAATTCAGCTTTTTTAGAGTCCACCACATATTTAGCGAAATTACGTAGTATTTCACTTAATGTAATACCATCCGGGATTATCTGTATTGTTGTTGCAAGTGACAGGGTTTCCTTCTTTTTAAAGGCTGAGTAGTATTCTGTTATTCAGGTATATCACATTTTCTTTATCCGTTCTTCGATGACAGACACTTAGGTTGATTTCTTATCTTGGCTACTGTGAATAGTTCTGCAGTGAACATGGGAGAGCAGATGTCTCTTCAACCTACTGACCTCACTTCCTTTGGGCGTATACTTAGTAGTGGAATTGCTGGATCGTATGGTAGCTCTGTTTTTAATTTCCTGACAAACCTCTATACTATTCTTCATAACAGCAATACTGACTTACATTTCCACCCGCAGTGAACATGGGTTCCCTTTTCTCCAAATCCTTCCATTTTTTAAAAATTATCTTTTTCTGGAATTTCTACTCCTTAGATATGGGATGTTCTACACTGATCCTCTAATTTAGTTATTTTTCCCATTTTCTATTTTATGAAATTAATTTTTTGCTCCCAGATTTTTAAATAAGTAAATGTTCGTTATACCAAGTTGGCATAAACTTGGCTATAGTTTCTCTGTTGCTCCAGTTCATCATACACACCAGTCTGATCAACACTACCAGTGTTTCAAGTCTAGAGTCTGAATTTCAGGATTCTCTGTGACCTGATCCCGCTATACCCATGCAATTGTATTTTTACTCCCACATGTAACTTTTACCATTGTTACTGTTCTGGAAACAGGTTGTCACCATTTCTAAATTGGTCTCATATTATACTAAATGTTTGAAATGTCTTTCCGCTTTCATAGTGACAGAGTTGGCGCTAGAACCCAGCTTCCTGCTTTGTTTGACACTGTCATGCCCTATATTCAGCACTGCTGCTCAGATCAATTAAATGGTAACTGTCAGACGACATAAACTGGTTCTTTCTTTTTTGTCAATGATTGCCTTCTAATTCTGTGGTTAAGTTACTCAGAGAAGGCCTCCAACATCAAGTTGGTTGTACTAGGATAAAGCATTGTGAAACAGCTAACAAAGCGCCTGGTGCAGTTAGTGCTTCATAAACTGTTATCCATGGTTTTCAACTGCAAATCCAGTGATGACCCATATCACAGAACCAGAACCTAGAATTCCCTTTTTTCAGGTCAAGGCTGTGTACCCAGTATTGGTGCCTGGCATGTTGCTGTGAATCTCCATCCCTGGCTACCCAGTACTTGGCCACAGTAGACAGCTTGTGGGTTTGGATATGCTAGAACTGTGCTGTTAAGTTTTACAATGGGCTGGGCGCGGTGGCTCAAGCCTGTAGTCCCAGCACTTTGGGAGGCTGAGGCGGGTGGATCACGGGGTCAAGAGATTGAGACCATCCTGGCCGGCATGGTGAAATCCCATCTCTACTAAAAATACAAAAAATTAGCTGCACATGGTGGCGCGTGCCTGTAATCCCAGCTCCTCTGGAGGGTGAGGCAGGAGAATTGCCTGAACCCAGGAGGCGGAGGTTGCGGTGAGCCGAGATCGCGCCATTGCACTCCAGCCTGGGTAACAAGAGCGAAACTCCATCTCAAAAAAAAAAGATTTACAATAAACTCACTTGGAACTATAGTAAATTCAAAACAAAATGGGTGGGATACCTAACGGGTATTTTAACTGCCTCTTCCTTCAACTTCTTGATTCAAGACAAGAATTATGTTTCTCAAACAACTTTTGATATGTGAGTTGCCGAGGAAAACTGTATAGTCCTAACCTGGCAGGTTAAGAGTTCTTTGAAATTGTTAATGAAATACTTCATACTGGGAACCTGGCAGAAGTACTTAGTTTCTGATAAATCTTTTGATAATGCTCCCCTAAGAGTTTAAGGAAAATGCCAGCAGAGTAAAAAGTACTGCCTTTTTCACAGGTTTAAACATATTAAAACAATAGCAAAAAAAGTGTGAGTGAAAAGGTCCTGTCCTTCCAGAGAGGTCAGTCATGGGTTGACACTGGTTTTTTTATAGCAGATATTTCCAAAGCTAACAAAACGCTTTGGAGGAGAGTTTTGAAAAACAATACATGGATATCAAGTTAAGGTTTTTGAAAAACTAGAAATATACTAGTTTCCTAAATAAATTGAGCTGAATTTAAAGACATGGACGCCCATTGCTATGATATTTTAAAGTTTCACTGTAACTTTTTGACTGAGCATGGGTGACTCTCGCTTGTAATCTCAACACTCTGGGAGGCTGAAGTGGACAGATCACTTGAGCCCAGGAGTTCAAGACCATCCTGGGCAACATGGCAAAACCCTGTCTCTACAAAAAATATAAAAATTAGCTGGGTATGGTGGCACGCACCTGTAGTCCCACCTACTTGGGAAGCTGAGGTGGGAGGATTGCTTGTACCCGGGAGGTGGAAGTTGTAGTAAGCAATGATCGTGCCATGGCACTCCAGTCCGGGCAACAGAGTGAGACCCTGTCTCAAAAAAAAGAAGTTTCACTATAATTCTTAAAAAGAAATTTCATTGAGGTATAACGTGTACAGTACTATGTACTAATCTTAACAGGTATAGTTCAGTTTTTACATGTCTATACAAGAATTTCAGTGTAATTTGATTTATATATGTCTATTAGTGGAATTTTAAATATTTACATTTTAAATTTGGGGAAGATTAAAAATAAAATAATTCCTAGTCTGCAATTTTATTTTTATGAAGCAGGTTGTTACTGGAATCTTTCATATTGGTTTCTATATGTTGTTTGTTGTTGTGTAATATAGTACTCCAAAAATTAGTGGAGTACAATAAGCATTTATGATCTCACAACATTTCTGTGGGTCAAAAATTTGAGAATGGCTCAGCTGGGTGGTTCTGGCTCAGGGTCTCTCATGAGGTTGCAGTCAAGTTATTGGTCCAGGCAGCCATCACTTGAAGGTTTGGCTGGAGCTGGAGGATCCAGTTCCAGAGTGGTCACCCATATGGTTGGCAACTTAGTGCTGGCACCTAGCGAGAGGCCTCAACCCTTTACTATGTGAACACCCTCCGAGCGTTGCTTGAGTGTCCTTATGACGTGGCAGCTGGCTTCTCCCAAGGTGAGTGATCCAAGAAGTAAGGCAAAAGTCACCATGTGTTTTCTTACCCAATGTTGAAGTCACACATGGATATTTCCATATTATCCTCTCGGTTAAATAGGTCAGCTCTATTAATTATGGAAGGGGCATGAGTACTAGGAGGAAAGAATCATTGTGGGTCATTTTTGAGGCTGGCCTCCAGTTTCCCTTATTTGGTATGTAAATTATTTTAATTTGCTTTTGTATTAGTTTCTTCTTATGACTAAAGATTTCAAACATTCAGAAAAGTGGTACTAGTATAAAGAACACTCATATATCTGTCATGACCTAACACAGTAATAATTTACTGTTTGCGTTGGCAGTTTTTTCTGCAGTATCTTTAATTAAAATTATAGCTATCATAACATTTCATTCATAAACATAAAAAAGTTTGCACTTTAAAGAAATTAATATATTTTCTTACAATACCATAACATCATTTTCATGGTAGCCAAATTTGAAATAATTCCTGCTTAACATCTAACACGGAGACCATATTTAAATTTCTCCTGTTGTCCCCAGAATGTAATGTATTTTATAGCTGGTTTATCCAAGCCACGATACAAATGAAGACTGTGTATTGTATTCAGTTGTGTTTGTCTTCCGTTAGAGCAGAACTCCAATTTTAGTATCATGATACTGGGTTATGTTTTCTGTAGATTGTCTCACCGTCTGGATTTGTCTGATTATTTTCTCATAATGTCATTTAACTTATTTCTCCATCTTCTGCATTTTCTTTCTTTCTTTTTGTTTGAGATGAGATAGTGCTCTGTTGCCCAGGCTGGAGTGCAGTGGTGTGAACATGGCTCACTGCAGCCTCAAGCTCCTGGACTCAAACAATCCTGCAACTCAGTCTCCTGTATAGCCGGGACCACTGGCATGCACCAGCATGATTTTTAAGTTTTTTGTAGAGACAGAGTCTCACCATATTGCCCAGACTGATCTCCAACTCCTGAGCTCCAGAGATCTTCCCACCTTGGCTGGGATTACCAGAATGAGCCACTGTGCCCAGCCTGTATTTTCTTTAATTTGGAAAGTTATATCTAAAAATTCAGGTTATACAGTTCTGGTAAAAGTACTTCAGAAGTGATGCTGTGTATTGTATGTATCACATCATGAGGAACAGAATGAATGCCTGGTTATCCCATTATAAGTGAAGTGAAGTTTGATCATCTGCTTAAGGAGATTGTAGCCATATCAGCCAGTGGTATAGTTCCAGTTTCCCCCCTTGACCTGCATGTCCTGTATGAGCTGATACTGCGATACCATGTGAATGCCTGGTTTCTCATTAGCTTTTCACCCTTTGTCTTTAGCATCCACTGTTAATGCTAAATGTATTAATTATTTCTTTAAGGGTTACCAAATTATGTAGTTTGCTTTAATTTGATTCTTATGTTGTTAAATTAGATGTTTTCCTTCTCCCATCTTTGACGGTAACACCACCTGCACGTCTTTGTGGTTTTGAATCCTTTTTTCTTGCCCCTAGATGTTCCTTTATTTTTAGGTTTGCTTATCAAGTAGTAGTTGCTTAATGAATCTTGGTTAAGTGGATGGCTATACTTCCTTTATTCTAGTGTATCAGGGCTTCCCCAAACTACCAGCTCCCTTTTTCATTAAGTTAATTGTTTTCATCATCAGTTCATCAAATACTTACGTATTTGCTGTATTAATGAAGTGATCTGAATCCTTTTGCTTTGAGGAAGCTGGAGTATCTTGTTGGCAGCATCCAACTACGTAATTCACTAGATTATATCACATAATATCACAACATAACCACTAGATTATGTGCCAGGGCCTGATATACAATAAATACCTAAATATTTATTGACTGACGTGGGTAAGAGTTGTAATATTGATCTGTTAAGGTTCAGTTGAGCCTGGAGGAAGACTTAGTGGCTGCGCAGCTGGATAAAGTTATTCAAAAGTGACATTGACTTGGATATTTGGTAGGGTGACTTAGCATGCAAACTAGATATTTTTGACAGTAAAAGGGGAGCACCAAAAATACTTAAAATTATATAATTAAAATATTGAATGATTGATACATTGCTTTTATTTTATTGGTAGATTTTCTGTTCAAGAGAAAACAGTTCCTTTCAAACACTAAAAAATTCGTTCTAACTCTAAATACAGTCATGTACATCAAAGCCAAAAAAATGTATTCATATTATCTCAGCATTATAAAATAAATTGAATTATTACTCTGCTTTAATTAGCTTCTTAGCTGTATCAATCTATATGTCGAGGTTGCATTTTGTGTTTATTATGTTTAAAATTCTTGATAGTTTTCAACTGATTCTTATCCATAAAACATGTTTTTAAAATTGAGAAAATATTTTCTCTACAAGTGCTGAGGTACTTGGTAAGTTTATCATATTCTGTAAATGGTGGGTATTTTCAGTTCACATTTTTTAATTTAAATGTGTAAATATTTTACCAGAAATGTTTTTACAGCTAATATATTTTTGCCTTCATTCTGAGACAAAATAGTAAATATTTTTATAAGATAAAACATGTCAAATAAGATGTCTCTATTTATGATTCTTTTGGATATTTTGCAAATTCAAATACTGTAAAATTATAAGCCTTCTCAATTTCATTTCTTTCCAGTACAGAATATAAGCTTATCTGATTTAAAATAGGAGCGTTTGGTAGCTAGTCTCCAGAGATGGGCCACATCTCCGGTATTGATGCCTTTCTGTAGTCCTGTATGGCATTAATTCTGGGCTGGCCATGTGACTCACTTTAACCAACAGAATGTGGCAGAAGTCCTGCTGTATAGCTGCTTTCACAATTTTGGGAGGGCCGGACGTGGTGGCTCACGCCTGTAATCCCAGCACTTTGGGAGGCCGAGGCGGATGGATCACGAGGTCAAGAGATTGAGACCATCCTGGTCAACATGGTGAAACCCTGTCTCTACTTAAAAAAAAAAAAAAAAAAAAAAAAAGGACAAAAAATTAGCTGGGCATGGTGGCGCGTGCCTGTAATCCCAGGTACTCAGGAGGCTGAGGCAGGAGAATTGCCTGAACCCAGGAGGCGGAGGTTGCGGTGAGCCGAGATCAGCACCATTGCTCCAGCCTGGGTAACAAGAGCGAAACTCCGTCTCAAAAAAAAAAAAAAAAAAACCAACAATTTCGGGTGCTTTGAGCTGCCTATTAAGAAGTTCAGCTACTTGGAAAGGGAGAAAAGGCACTTGGAAAGGGAAGGTTTGAGGACTACATGGAGAGAAAGAAGGAGACCTAATGTCCCGTGAGAGCCCAGTCTTCCAGCTGCACCCTCCAAGGTTCCAGAACTGTGAATGAAACTGTTCTGCATGTTCCAATCCCAGCGACCATCTGACTTCAGCCACACAAGAGATCTTGATTGAGAGCAGCAGCACAACCGCTCAGCCTATCAGGGGAAACAAAATGATTTCTGTTTTTAGCCGCAGTGTTTTGTGTGGTTGTTAATGTAACAAAAGATGGTCAAGACAGCTAAGCTGAAGGATTCCAAAGTGTAACTAGAATTTTAAAATTAACCCCTGTATGCTGGTTGAAATCTTCTTTAATTTGTTTGAATCTATTCTTTTGTAGGGGTAAATTTTAGCGTCTTTATCTTTGCAAAATTGTCATCAGTAATTGTAGTTCACTAACAGTTTCAAAAACAAGAGGCTTTGGTGTTTTATTTATTTAAATAAAAGATCTTTTTTAAAATAAAATATTTTCAACTGATTTTGAAAAAGGAAGCTAACATTCAAAGGTCTTATTTAGAAGATAGTTCAAGACTGTCAGCTTAGATTGAGTGACAGAATGGCTCTTAACTCTTCAAAGAATCAGATGTTTCCAGTATTCAACTGATGAGAATCGGCAGAGAGAGCACGCATATTGCCATGAAGGAAGATTTATGTTTAATGTCAGCTTTCTTACAAAGATCAGATAGTTCGTTTATTCTGTGTATAAATAAAATGTTTAAAATTTGACATGGACAACTTGTACTTTGTTATAGAAGCATATTTGGATGAAAATATTAATTATGTGTCTTTCACAAAGAGATCCAGGTATATTTCTGCTCCATAGGTTTTCTAATTTAATAAGAACATGTTTTTATCTTGATACTTTTGTCTCAAGATTTGTATCCATGTTATCACTGCAAAATCACATAATTATATGTTTTATTCTAACCTCTTTAACTGAATTTATAGTGGTAGTCACAACAGTGTCAGATGTCAGTTTTTTTACCTTCAGCAAAATGGACTTCTGGTTTTTTATTTGACAAATTAGATTTTGAAAATGAGTCAATATTCAAATTAACTTAACTGATTTTCTGTTTGAAGCACCTATGACTCTGCTGTGAAACTGATATATTCTATTTTGTGAATCTTCTGCTAGTGGAGCCAACAACTTAATAACTGCTGCTTTATTTCTTATACATTCAATAGAAAATTCAGATCTAAAAGTGAACAATATTTAGAATAGTCATTTATCTAAATGGAAGTCAAGCTTAAGAGTTTTATGTAACTGTATCTTATGAAGATGTGTTAAAATGCCATCTTTGGGCACAGGCATCTTAACTACTAATTTTTTGAAGTACATACTGATGCTTTTTAGCAGATTTAGATCATCCTAGAATCTGATATGTAGATAGATAGATAGATAGATAGATAGATATCTTTGGTTTTCCATGGCACATGGCAAATGTTGAAAAACATTTCATGCAAATTACAGATAATCAACTTTCCTGAGAAATGGGAATTCAGAATAAAATTTTTTGTTAAATGTACTTTTTTTTGAGGTCATTGTTTTGTTGTTGTTGCAGAATTTAAAAACCTGACCCAAAATAAATAGTTTTAGATGTACAGAATATGATAAATCATAAAAGCATTGCTTTCAGTCCACTCTCTGCAAGGAACCTAGTGGTTTCCCATACATATTTCAGGTTCACGTAACTTACAGTAGAGGCTCATTGATCCTCCTGACTGGGGGTATTGTGCGTTTGTGTCTCTTGCATGCTTGGACTCGGTCCAGGGCACAACTAGCTGCTGTACGAGATGGATATAACAGAGACACAACAGTGTTGATTACTTTTCCAACCACCACCCAAGATGAGAAGGACTTAGCCATCTTTAGCCAGAAATATTCTTTTTTTAAAATAATTTCAACAGTTTTGGGGTACGAGTGGTTTTGGATTACATGAATATGTTCTTTAGTGGTGATTTCTGAGATTTTAGTGTACCCATCACCCTAGCAATATACACTGTATCCAATATATAGTCTTTTATCCATCACCCCCCTCTCTGTTCCCTCATGCTGAATCCCCAAAGTTCATTATATCATTCTCATGCCTTTGTGTCCTTGCAGCTTAGCCCCCATTTATTAGTGAGATCATGGGATATTTGATTTTTCCGTTTTGAGTTACTTCACTTAGAATTATGGCCTGTATTTCCATCTAAGGTGCTGCAAAAGACATTATTTTGTTCCTGTATATGCTCAGTGTTCCATGATATGTGTTTGTGTGTGTGTGTGTGTGTGTGTGTATATATATATATATATATATATATATATTTTTTTTTTTTTTTTTTTTTTTTTTTTTTGAGACTGAGTCTTGCTTTGTTACCCAGGCTGGAGTGTAGCGGTGTGAACTCAGCTCACTGCAACCTCAACTTCCCAGGTTCAAGTGATTCTCCTGCCTCATCCTCCTGAGTAGGTGGGATTACAGGTGCCCACCACCCCACCCATCTAAATTTTTTTTTTCAGTTTTTAATAGAGACAGATGGGGTTTCACCATCTTGGCCAGGCTGGTCTTGAACTCCTGACCTTGTGAACCACCCACCTCAGCCTCCCAAAGTGTTGGAATTACAGGCGTAAGCCACTGTACCCAGCCTCTATGATGTTCATAATCCTACATTTTCTTTATCTACTCATTGATTGATGAGCATTTAGCTTGGTTTCGTATCTTTGCAATTGCAAATTGTGCTACTATAAACATACATGTGCGTGTGCCTTTTTCATATAATGACTTCTTTTCCTTTGGGTAGATACCCAGTAGTGGGATTGCTGAATTGAATGCTAGTTCCATTTTTAGTTCTTTAAGGAATCCCCATACTCTTTTCCATAGTGATTGTACTAACTTGCATTCCCATCACCAGTGTAAACATGTTCCCTTTTCACCATATTCACGCCAACATCTATTATTTTTTTACTTTTTAATTATGGTCATTCTTGCAGGAGTAAGGTGGTGTCTCATTGTGGTTTTGATTGCATTTCCCTGATGATTAGTGATGTTGTGCTTTTTTTAAAATATGTTTCTTGGCCATTTGTATATCTTCTTTTGAGAAATGTCTCTTCATGTCCTTTGCCCACTTTTGAGTGGGATTTGTTTTTTTTTCTTGCTGATTTGACTTCCTTGTAGATTCTGGATGCTGTTCTTTTGTGGGATGCATAGTTTGTGAATATTCACTCCCACTCTGTGAGTTGTCTGTTAACTTTGCTGATTCTTTTGCTGTGCAGAAGCTTTTTGGTTTAATTAGGTCCCATTTATTTCTTTTCATTTTGTCGCATTTGCCTTTGGGGTCTTAGTTATGAATTATTTACTTAAGCCAATGTCTAGAAGAGTTTTTCAGATGTTACCTTCTAGCATTGTTATGGTTTTAGGTCTTAGATTTAAGTCTTTCATCCATCTTCAATTGATTTTTGTACAAGGTGAGAGATGGGGATCCAGTTTCATTCTGATACCTGGGTTTGCCAGTTTTCCTAGCACCATGTATTCGATAGAGTGGCCATGAATATTCTGAGTACCCTCAATGATCAGTGAATGCCTGGCATGCTGGGAGTGTTAGTTTTGTTATGTCCAGGATGCTGAGGAAAAGAGTCAAATTTTGGCTTTCTTTTAGAGTGAACTACTTGGTAAAGTAACTGTTCACTGCACCTGGCTCACACATGTCCTGCGATGTTGCTGGAGACTGTGGGAGAAGTTGGAGTCTCCCAAATGCATCTTGGTTTATGTTCAAATTTGTTAAGAAATAAAATATACAAGACAAATGCTAACACAGAGGGGGACAGGAGGCATAAACCAGGCTTGTCTTGGGCAACCCAGGATCACGTGGTCACCCAAGTGAGGACCAAAAGCTCAGCAGTAGTTGGGCCATATTGGGAAGAGCTATTGAATTTGACTTCAATAGTCACTTAGAGCATAGAGTGGTTGGGGAGAGGGACAGGGAGGTCAGCTCTGACAGCTTGTTCTAATCTGTAAACTCTTCCACAGAGACTTAACCTGAGGCCATTGATGGGTAGTGTGAGCAGAGGAAGCTCTTTGAATTTTGTGCTTTGTGAGTCTTAGAGCCTGCTTCTGGTTTCACTCTCCAAATGTGAATAATAGCACCAGAGTTCAGGTAGTTCTTATTTGTTTGAAGACAAATGTTAAAGGCAGAATAGAAAAGCTACAGTCAGTTGACTGATGCAATTTTGACCACTCTCTATCCTGCACCTTCCATTTATTAGGTACAGGCTACCACTTGCTCTTGCCTGAGCTTACTACTTGACTTTCCCACCACAGCCAGAGGGATTATTTTAAAACGTAAATCAGATCATTTCAGCTGTCGCTGAAGATTCTCTAAAAGACATCCCATCTCACACCGGAAGACCTTTTCGTGCTGAAAAAGTTCTCGTTAAAGACCTTTCAAACCCGGTCGGCCATGGCTCACCATATGCAGTGTATTTCATATTGCCATGCAGTACACGCCTGCACGTGTGGATTGAAACAGAACCTCCACAAATGATCCTACCTGCATAACATGCGTCGTATTCTGACATTTTCTATTTTCCCTTTCTTCTTCTTTAAAAATGCTGGTTGCCACTGACAAAATTGATTTCATGACATATTCACAGGTTATTACCCTCATTTTGGAAAATGTTTTACTTATGATCTGGCCCTCGCTGCCCTCTTTTTCTTCGATTCCCCGTACCTGGCCTTGCCTACTTTTCTCTGATTGCACTATGTCCCTGCTTTGCCTTAGATATGACTGTTCACTCTTACCTTCTCTTTCTGTTACCAGAAAGGGGTCCTGATCCAGACCCCAAGAGAGGGTTCTTGGATCTTGCGTAAGAAAGAATTCAGGGCAAGTCTGTAAAGTGAAAGCAAGTTTATTAAGAAAGTAAAGGAATAGAAGAATGGCTGCTCCATAGACAGAGCAGCCCTGAGGGCTGCTGGATGCCTATTTTTAATGGTTATCTCTTGATTATTTAAACAACGGGTGGATTATTCATGCCTCCCCTTTTTAGACCACACAGGGTAACTTCCTGGTGTTGCCATGGCATTTGTAAACTGTCATGTCACTGGCGGTGTAGTAATGAGGACCACCAGAGGTCATTCTCATTGCCATTTTTGTTTTGGTGGGTTTTTACCCAACGTCTTTAGTGCAGCCTGTTTAATCAGCAAGGTCTTTATGATCTGAATCTTGTGCGGACCTCCACAGTCTCATCCTGTGACGTAGCATGCCTTAACCACCTGGGATTGCAACCCAGTGGGTCTTAGCCAGCCCCTATTCAAGATGGAGTTGCTCTGGTTCAAATGCCTGTAATGTTTCTGCCTAGAACACTGTTTCTTTAGATGATGGCTTCATTGCTCATTTCACCTGGGACCCTGCTCAAATGTTTTATTATCAGATTTTCCTGGCTCATGCCCATCCTCATTCTCCATGTTCTTATCCTATATGACTTTTCATTGTAGCTCAGATATATAATATAGTTAATAGATGTTTGTATGTTTATCTCTTGTTAGGAAAGGCCTGTGAGAGTAACGATTTTGTTTTTTCATCACTGCTCAGTCTCAAAAGCCTCCAGTGGTGTCTGGCACCATTGTGAGTAGCCCGTTGATATTAGTTGAATGAATGAATGGTATTCATAGACAGAATTGCATTTATCAAACTCTCCAGGAGGCTTTCTGTCCCTTATCTGTCTTGTATCTTGTTTAAGCCTTGACTTTGGGTAGAGATCCCTGCAGACTCTGTAAACAAGGCTGGAACGATTTGATCTAGGAATTCTAGGTCCTGTGCACTTTGAGTATGGACTAGAGGGAATGTTGGCCCAGGGACAGTCTATACCCTTGGCTCACAGACCCTTGCCCATGGGGAGGAGCACAGCTATGGGTGGGCCAGAGCAGGCCCTAAATAGTGTGGGCCCATCTCATCCCCTTGTAGGTATCACGTAGGTGCAATATACTTACTAGTTTCTACCTGAGGGCCCATTTTGTCAATCTTCTCTATGGGAACAGAAACGGCATTCTGACATTGTTTCTGCCTGACATTGGGTAGCTGTGTCAGGCTGGCTTTCTGGAACAGCTGAGTGGCCAAAGATTGATCACAAAGGGTTTAGAGCTGTGAGAATGCCCCAGGTAGGTGTTGTATGAATGCTAGCGGCTGGACCGCAGACAACTGCCTTAATTGGTTTCTGTAGTCTGCCTCTCATTCTATGTGTCCTTCACACTGCTGCCTGACAGTTTCTCAAGAGTTAAGCATTAATATATTTCCTGCTCAATAATAATGCATGCTCTTTGTAAGAATGTTTAAGTGTTAAGGGAATATATAACATGAGAAAGTAGGAATATAATCTTACCTCTGAAGGAGAAACACTTCTATCAATTTGGCATATAGTTTGTTTTTCTTTTTTGCAAATATACCAACAGATACATGTTTTGTATGCTTTTTATTTTTATTAACAGTTTTATTTTAAAAAGCACGTTTGTGCATATTTCTTATTTTTACTGAGTAATGTATCATAATCAGTTTTACACAACATTACTTACTGATGTATCTTGTTCTTTTTTTCTTTTCTGAAACGGAGTCTTGCTCTGTTGCCCAGCCTGGAGTGCAGTGGCACAATCTTGGCTCACTTCAACCTCCGCCTCCCAGGTTCAAGTGATTCTCCTGCCTCAGCCTTCCGAGTAGCTGGGACTACAGGCACGCACCCCCATACCCAGCTAATTTTTGTATTTTTAGTAGAGACGGGGTTTCACCATGTTGGCCAGGATGGTATCAATCTCTTGACCTCATGATCCACCTGCCTCGGCCTCCCAAAGTGCTGGGATTACAGGTGTGAGTGAGCCACTGCCCCTGTCCTCTCATTCCTTATCATGGCTGACTTGTATTCCATATTATGGATTTACTACGTATTACTGAATTGGACATGGATCTTGGTGTCATTTGCAGCAGTGCTACCATAAATGCCTTTTCATATTTGCATTTGCAAACTTACATATTTCCATGGGACATATTCTGTGTGCTGATAATTTTTTTCATGCTCCTTTAATTCTGTCCGAGCCCTGTTTGGATGTCTGTGACTTCTAGTCACCTATATCATAAAGTCTAGACTAGAGCCAAGAGAAACATAATGTGAGACATGGAATAATTTTAAAAATTTCAAGAGTACACATTATAAAAAAATAAAAACAGATGGAAATATTTTAATAGCATTTTACCTAGCCAAATGTATCCCAGGTATTATAATTTCACTGCATAATCAGTGTTAAAACATAGATATTTTACATCCTTTTTGTACTGAATCTGTGAAATCTATGTATATTACACTTAAAGCACATCTCAGTTTGGACTCTCCACATTTCAAGGGCTCAGGTAGGCACACGTCTGTGGCTACCAATTGGACAGCACGTGTCTACACTCAGCCTGGTGCTTACAGCCCTTTACAATTAAAAGCCACAGTCAAATAAGCCACATTTAGTCATATTTAGCCCACCTGTGTTTGCTCTGACAGTCCCACTTTGTACAAACTTGCAGTGCTTCCTGTTTATTTTTCCTGTATCCTGCCCGTTTTTTTGGGCAGGATTTATCAGCTTTGGCATTGTTGATGTTTGGGACCACATGATTCTAAGTCGTAGGTGCATTGTAGGATATTAAGCAGTGTCCTTGGCCTCTACCCAGCAGATACAAGTGGCATCTTCTCCTCTGGAATCCCATTACCCTATCTGTGGCAACTAAAAATGTCTCCGGACTGAGAAATAATGCTTTAGGGTCAATCACAAATCTCTACTTATCCATTAGGGTTGTTTTAGCCAACTGGGTAAACCTACTGTGTCCTACCCTTCTCTGAACTTGACTTCTCATCAAGCTAGTGTGGTAAATATAGATAAAAATCCTGTTGTGGTCAAAAAGTTTGAGAAATGCTGGATTAAAGAAAATTCAAGGGTTGTTTTGTTTTGTTTTGTTTTTATGATGAGACTTGGTCATAGGGTTTTATATGCTCATGTGCTTTATGCATCTACTAGAGAAGTTTTTCCTTCTGGCATGTCCCAAATTTATTGATCTCCAGCAACCAACTCGCATCCTCTCATTGTTAGGGAATCCTCCAATATGTACACTAGGTTGGAGGCACAACAGAGGAAGAGATTCCACCATAGTCATGCATAGCATATAACTGAGGTCCAGTCATGGGGTGCTTTCATACGGAGCTTGGGGCTCTGAGTGAGTTCAGGAAAATGGCGGCTGTGGTGTCAGGTGGTAGCTGCTGTGGCATCTTGGCCAGGCTGTTGCTGTTGAATGCTGGTGTTCCTCTTCCAGCTCTTGGCTCTCTGTTGTTGTCTTTCGTTCTTGTCTGTTTTCTGAGCTTGGTTTTCCAACCTCTTCTCAATTTTCTGAGCCCAAGCTTTCACTTTTTGTTCTAATCACAAAAGTCAGTTTTCATTATTTTCAGCAGAAAGATTTCAGGAAATGTTGGTCGAAAGCACTTTTTTTTTTTGCCCTCCTGTGTTGGCTTTTATTTTGTATTTTTCACCTCTTCCCATGCCTGCGGCTTTTCTCTCTAATTTTCTCCCTAAAGTTTTCCAGGATAGGAACAACTCTTCTATGCCATTGCATTTTTCACATCATTTGACACGATGCTTGTACTCACGAAGTGCTAAATGCAGGAGTTGTGTGATTTGCATATGGCACTTAGGTATAATCTACTTCATTCTCCCAAGGAACTGTGGCCTCCTAGCCGTGTAACCACAGCTAGATGCTGTCAAATCCAGCTGCTGCTCGGATGCTTTGAGGCCGATAACTGTGTGATCATGGGCAGCCTGAGAACAACTGGAACTGAAATGGCCAGCCCGCGGACTATACCAACAGCATTTTAGACGCCACAATAAGTGATTACGTGCCAAGATTACCTACTGGCATTACTTAATGAATGGAGGTATGTAATTGGTAGAGATAGGCAATTGATTACTAAAAAGGAACAATAATTGAGAAATGGCTGTTGTCGTAAGGAGGTATGAAGGAAGGTGGAAAACCGTAAATTCATGGTGTGACACTGCTGTGTAAAGCAAAGTGCAAGGGTTCACATACATTGAGCAATATACTGTTACTAAAATATGTAAGTGCATATCAGAAAATGACTCTTTAAAGACAACACTCGGGAACAAATTTTGGGGATCCATGAAGATAGAAAAAAGTGGAAAGAAGGGAAAGCATGAGAAATTTAATCTCTTCTATTTTCCCCAGATTTTGAGGGGAGGGTCTCTAATATCATGATTTATTTTTCTGTATTTAAAATCAAAATAGAAAATGCACCTCCTTTTGTAGGTGTTACATTTTAGGAATACTATGAAAAATACAGGAACTTCTGTAGAAACACAAATGGAAACAATGGAAAGGCTAGAAAGTAGGGTTACAGGGAAAATGACCTCTGTCTCCACTAAGACGTGAACTGGAAAATAATAATAATAATAAATTGTGAGAAGAGTATTTGAGGACAAATTTACTACTACAACTAAAAACCAGCAAAATGACATGCTAAGATAAATAGTGGGGTTTTTTCCATTGGAGAATTTTAAGAAAAGAGTATCGTTGCCTTCCAATTATGGTTTCATGTCTATTCTCCCCGAAGGCATGTGTACTTAAAACCCCTCTTGGCCTCATAAGAAGATTCTTTGGTCCTGATGAGACTATGGGCATTAGAATCACTTCTCCTGGAAAGGAGACGCTAAAGGGTACTTGAATAAAATATTAAAAATTATGAAGGACATAACAAAGGCCAATCAGTCCTTTCTTTTCCCCAGACCCCATAATATGAGAACATGGGTTATTTGATGAAATTAAAGAGTAGCAAATTAAGTGCTAATAAAATGAGATCGTCACTTACATAATTCATTGCCATGGGAGGTCACAGAGGCAAATTTTGTGGCTACATTAAATGTGGGGCTGGATAATTTTATGACCGCTAATATTTTTAGCAGTCAAGGCTGATACTGTGAGAGAAGAAATTCTATTACATTCTCCACTAGATGGTTTGCAGGTACCTCTGACAAATGGTCCTTTTGAGTATTCTAATCTCTGGTGTACTAAAAATTATGTTGTTTTTTTTTTTTTTTTTCTTGAGACAGAGTTTTGCTCTTTCGCCCAGGCTAGAGTACAGTGGTGCGATCTCGGCTCACTGCAACCTCCGCCTCCTGAGTTCAAGCACTTCTCCTGCCTCAGCCTCCCGAGTAGCTGGGATTACAGGTGTGCACCACCACGTCCAACTCATTTTTGTATTTTTAGTAGAGACATGGTTTCACCATGTTGGCCAGGCTGGTCTTGAACTCCTGACCTCAGGTGATCTGCCTGCCTCGGCCTCCCATAGTGCTGGGATTACAGATGTGAGCCACCGTGCCGGGCCTAAAAATTGTTTTTTAAGGTGAAATTTCCCAGGAACCCCATTTATACTTCAGTCTTACCTTTTCTTGTAGAGATCTAGAAGTCCTTTCTAGTCAGAAGCAGTGGAGAAAGACATTGCGCAGAATTCAGTCATTTCTGCTCTTTGGGAAACACTAGACTTGTTTCTCATATACCTCCTGTGTGTCAGGTCCTTTGCTTGGAGTTTTAAAAAATCTTTTGGGGACATAAACATTTGGACACATCAGTAGCATTCTGAGTGAAGGGGATGTGCTAAAGATAGAATGCAGAGTTGCATGGAAGCATAAAGAAGCAAAGGGGGGACGTCTCAACCTGTGAGGCTCAGGGAAGGCTCCCAGAGAAGGTGACGTTTGAACTGAGTCTAAAAAGACGAGCAGCAGTTCACTGTTGGGCAAGGCAGGAAGGGCATTCTTGGTAGAAGGAGCATACAGCATGCAGAGATCCAGAGACAGTCTGGCATAATGTACCAGGGAGCTGCCAGTAATTTAGGAAGACTGTACCACAGAGTCAGAGGAGCGGCAAGGACAGAGCTGGGGCTGGAGAAGAAGGAAGGAGCCAGATGGTGAAGAGGCTTGTGTTTGCCTGAGATCCCTCTCCAGCAGTGGTGACAGTAGTGGTGAGTTGGGAGTAGAGAAGATAAGGGGAAGGACTTCAGGGGTGTCCTATGACCAATGAAGAACAGCCTCCCAAAGTCTTGCCCCACTAAAAGGCCTACTTTTTTTGATCACAATCAACAGTTATTTGGCAGTGACCTTGGAGTTCACGCATTCTTTGCTTAACTCATTTTTCTATATCTGCCTGAAACAGTCTTTACCAGGAACCCAATCACTATTAGCAGTCATCAGAGAAAAAAAGAGAGCCTGTAATCCCAGAACTTTGGGAGGCAGAGGCAGGTAGATCACTTGAGGTCAGGAGTTCGAGACTAGCTTGGCCAACATGGTGAACCGCTGCCTCTACTAAAAATACAAAAATTAGCCTGACATGGTGGTGCACACCTGTAGTTCCAGCTCCTCCAGAGACAGAGGCAGGAAATCGCTTGAACACCAGAGGTGGAGGTTGCAGTGAGCCGAGATTGTGCCACTGCACTCCAGCCTTGGTGAGAGAGACTGTGTCAAAAAAAAAAAAAAAAAATCTCCCTTGTGTTTGAGTAGGGGGTGTTTCTTATAGGTCTTAAATAAATTAGAATGAAGTCTAGTGTGTCTGGTCTGATTTTCTTGGGCTCTGCTAGAACAAAAGCAGCCCTTGGGTGAGAAAGCAGAGGCAGATTTCATCGGCCTGACCCCAGATTCCCATTTTCTCTGTGAAGTTGGCTCAGCAAACAAGCAAGAAAACATACAATATCTTTGAGGAGCAGGAGCAGATGGATTGAAATGTTAAAAATCTGGTTTGTTAAATGATTTCAGCTAACAAAATAATTACAGAGAGAAAGAAGCACCCAAACTCTGTTTCTCCCATAGTGAAATTTAAATAAGAATATCATTATTAATCACTCAAAGTCCCACTTGCAATTTCTATGCTGTTAATACGGATACTTTTAAGAAGAATGAAATGAAAATGAGTGAGAGAAGGAATGTCATTTGTAAACATTAGTTTAGATGCAAATACTTAAATTTATACTGTTACATGATACAGTATGTGATCAGTTTTCCTCATTACATTTTAAAGAGTTACATAATTAGTGAATTTTTTTTTAATGGATAACTTTTTCTACAGTACTCTTTTAAGGCTCTTAAAAACATGGACTTGCTAGATGGATACAGAAGTGAAGTTAGTTTCAGAAGGTTAATAGGTTCGTGCCTAATTTACTGTGAAGCCCCCTATATTATAGGATATTGGTGGATAAAGTTGAAGTTCGTGTACCAAACACTGGTTGATGTTAGACACCCAAAGATGAGTAAGATCATGGCTGACAGTGTACTAAGTACAACAAATAGTTTCTTCTGGACTCCTCAATGAATTGATTACAAGTTCTGTGGTAGAGGTCTATCCAAATGTTAGCTCTGTCTGGGGAGCTGACGGTGTTTTCACAACAGCTAATATTTAGACTAGGTCTGAAAGTAGAAATCACAGTTAACTGGAAGGGAACAAAGGGTAGATCAAGGTAGGAGAGAGCGTTTCAGAACAAAAGCAACAGAGATATCTCTTGAAACGTTAAATGATTTTGTTATTTCTTTTTTTCTGACTTCTGTTTTATCAGTCGATGTTATTTCTAATACATTTTGAAAAATTCTTCTTTGAAGAACGAGTGGGCTGTATCCTGTCAGCATGTAGTACGTATTAATCTTGCCAGTAAGGGGGTAGTGATCACAGATTCTGCAAGCCCCACCATTAGTTCACTTAAGTATTAATCATTTGCTCTCCTGAGCTGGACAGTCACTATAAGTCCTTGTTGTCAGAGGTGAGGCACGTGGCATGGGTAACACACATCTCCCTATTGTGAGACACGTCTGTGTGATGAATCAGTACAGGTTCTTCTAGTTCCAAATGTGTAGGTTGGTATGGAAGCAATCGTGGTTTTTGCCTTTGAAAGTAACGGCAATGATTTTGCATGAAGTATGCCTTTTGTTGACTGGGCTTCCTTCAACAAGGTTGTTTATTTATAGTTGAACGAAAAAGAAACAGAAGCTTTAAGAAAATGTTGATGTCAAATGGTAAATATATCCTTTCAAGGACAATGTAAAAATTGGTGACTCTATTTAATCAAACTCTTAAGTTTCAAAAAGTGTTTTCCTGTCTGTTTTAGAGCTCAGCTGGATCTCCAAAATACAAGTGAATCACCCGGCAGTTCTGAGGCGTGCGGAACAAATCCAAGCTCGCAGAACTGTGAAAAAGGAGTGGCAGGTAAGGGTTCTTCTTGAGCATTCTGTGCCTGTACTTGACAATGCTTGGTCTCTTCCCTCAAGGCCACAATATTGAATTTCGTTCAAGATGCATCTAAACTTAAAAGATTGCAGCTGTCCATGACTTATTTTAATAATTCATATATGATGATGATGGGTTGGAGAAAGATAACACATTTATCCAAACAAGTTAAAAATCTTATCACTCTTGAGTGGCAAAGCCGCAAATGAATTTGAGGCATCTTTATTCATGAGTGAATTAAATGGCATATTTTCTCAACACATTTATTCAGTTTTTTAGACATGCCTTCTTTGGTTGTCTTCTATTTTAATTTGAAAGCCCTAACATCTAAACCTGATGTGTCCACTGTTGAGGCCCTTAGGTATGAGTTGACCTTTCTTGACCGTCATGTTTACCTTACTACCACTTCCCATAAATCATTTTTCAAAATTCCAAAAATGATGTTTCATAGAGGACTTGTGGTCAGCATTTTCTTCAGTGTATCCCAACCAAAGACGTGCTGTGTAGGATTAAAAGGAATTCAGAGTTCATTTTACAAGTGAGGCAGAATATTGTGATTGAATCCTTTAGAGCGATACTTCGTATTTTGCTCATCTTTAGAAATATTCTGATTGAAAAGATAGAAGGAAATTCATCAGACTGAGTTTTGGAATATGAATGTTGTTTTAAAAATGGAATTGGATTACATTGAAAAACAAAAACACAAAAAAACTCAAACTTAAAAATAATAATTTCATTCCAGATTCCAGGGCAGGAGGTAAAATGTAAGATAGAAACCTTCTTTCAGACTCTTCTATGTCAGGGTAGCTATGATGGGTTCTCTCTGTGGGTGAGATGGAGCAGTCAGAAGTGGGGAGACATGGGCTAATGGGGGTTTCACTTTGGGATATTTGTGGGAGAAAAACAACGTTTCAGGCTCTTTCTCCGTCTTGTTTTGTTTTGGGTAGTGTTCATCTTGTTAGTGGCTCTTGAACTGTGTTTATATCATGTATCAGAACATTCCACTGAACAGTGTAGACATAAGATATTCACACTCATACTTGTCTAATCATTGTCTACTAACCAGCTGGGTTGGAGGTTTATTTATTTATTAAATTTACTTTGTGTTTACTTTTCTTCAAACCAGGCTGCTTGGCTCCTGAAAGCAGTTACCTTTATAGATCTTACTACACTTTCAGGCGATGATACCTCTTCCAACATTCAAAGGCTCTGTTATAAAGCCAAATACCCAATCCGAGAAGATCTCTTAAAAGCTTTGAATATGCATGATAAAGGTAATATTGTTGTGTGTGATCTCTGTGGTGGTTACCTGCTTACAATACTGTTCACTAAATCTAAGAGGACTTAAGATACAGCGGCTAATGATAGCAGTGATAGAATCCATGATAGAAACTCTTGCTGTGTACATATAGACAAATAATTGAAATTCTTCTCTGAAAAACAGCAGGAAGAGAATCTGAGTCTTTTTTTTTTTTTAGGTCAGTTCTTTCAATCCATGGATTAAAGTGCTTGGTAGAGAGTGCCTTTATATTTCTTTTCAATTTTCGGTTTTGGAAAATTTCTGTTAGTGACTCTAAAATACTGATTCTGATTCCCTAGCCATGTGTGAAAAAGCCAGTCTCATTACTTAATAATCACATCTCATACATAAAGTATTTTCTGTGAGTATATGAAATACTTTTGAAAATAAAATGCAAATGAGAAGTATTGCCTGCTTGTATATTAGATTAGATCTTTCAAAAAAAGTCAGATCCACTGCTTTAGTGTACATGAAAGGAAGGACTTTTCTACAGTTGCTAAAGTTTAGAACCTTAGCATCTTGGGGATGTTGGACACATGTGAGAATTGATTCCATTGTTTTCTAAATAAGGAAACCAAGACCTGGAAGGCCAGGCGGCATTCCCAAGACTATGTCTTGTTTCTTGCTGGGCTGGCATTGGGAGCCAGATCTCCTTCCCATGGAGTATGCATCATGGCTTGAGTGCCTGTCTGCTCTGAGTGCAGCTAGAGAGTTGAACTGGCCCAGTGCAGGTCTTTTATGCTGAATAATTTGTAGATAACATACAAACCTGAACAACTCTATGTCTTTGGAAAAGTATTATGTGTCTTTCGAGTTGGCAATAAAAATACCGCCTTATTTATTGTACTTAAAGATAACTTGGTGTAAGGTCTTATGATACTGCTTTAAAATAACGACTAATTGATTTCTAAATTTTTTTAAATTGACGAACTTGTTTCTTAAAATGAGGGCTTCCTTTTCAGATTTTATTATTCCTTGCAAAAGAGGGACTAGGATTAGTTAAATGTCATTTTTGTGGTACCACTCTCTAAATTTCATTTATGTTTTTCTTCATGTTTCCTTCTTCAAACTGTCCTCCTTCAGACTGTCCTGTGTGAATGCTCTGTAAATCTGGATTTTGTTATCTACACGAAATATTTTCATTTGGTCATGACCGCCAAGTTTACTGTTTAGACATTTTTAGAAAGCAGTACTACGTTAATCTCAAAGAAGAGTATATCAAACTTGTTTTTGTGACTAACAATGAGAAAATGATTCATGTTGTCAAGAACTAGAAGGGAATGTGGAAAGTAAAAATCTTTAAATTTATTGCAGCATTGTGGGGGAATTCTTTTTTCTCCCTTTTGATTTTTGCCAACGTTGTGATGTAAATAACAATTCCAAGCGTGTTATGTGAGCTGAGCTTCATTTAAGGTCTGCTGTTCCTGTTTCCCTGGCAGGCATCACTACAGCTGCCGTTTGTGTTTATCCCGCCCGGGTGTGCGATGCTGTAAAAGCTCTCAAGGCTGCAGGCTGTGCTATCCCGGTGGCATCAGGTAAAACGTGTTGGGGCTTTTGTTGTTATTTTTAAAACATGTTTCCAGTTCTTCATACAATGGGGTATTATATATAGTTTTGCACTGTGATTTAAATTAGTTTCACGTATTTAATTAGTTGTATTTATTTGTGATTTTAGTATATATTAATTACTTAGTAAGTGGCAGACATATTTAGTCCCAAGAATACAGAACTGCATTCCTATCCTTAAGGAAACTCATTTAGGAGGAATAGTCAGGTAAAGAAAAAAACTCCTAAGGCATGATATATTATATTGATATGTATACACACATACTCACACGTATGCATGTTCTGGTTTGTATATATGTAAGCTAGAACAATAAGGATATGCGGGCCAGGCCTAAGAAAAGTCTTTAAAGCTTTAGTTTGGGCCGGGCGCGGTGGCTCACGCCTGTAATCCCAGCACTTTGGGAGGCCGAGGCGGGTGGATCACGAGGTCAAGAGATCGAGACCATTCTGGTTAACATGGTGAAACCCCGTCTCTACTAAAAATACAAAAAATTAGCTGGGCATGGTGTGTGTGCCTGTAATCCCAGCTACTCAGGAGGCTGAGGCAGGAGAATTGCCTGAACCCAGGAGGCGGAGGTTGCAGTGAGCCGAGATCGCGTCATTGTGCTCCAGCCTGGGTAACAAGGGCGAAACTCCGTCTCAAAACAAACAAAAAAAAGCTTTAGTTTGGTAAATATGTATCTGTGTGTATGTGGATGGATGAATAGACAGATATAAAATTAGATTCTTGTTTTAAGAGATGTTAGAGGAATATCTTGATTCTTTAAAAAGGAACTATAGGCCAGGCATGCTGGCTTACATCTGTAATCCCACCACTTTGTCGGGGCTCAGGCAAGAAAACTGAGTAAAGCCGGAAGTTTGAGACCAGTCTGGGCAGCAAAGGCCTCTACAAAAAAAAACCAAAATAAAAATTTAATGGGAGTTTATAAAGATCACTAGTTTATTAGGAATACATTAAAAGAAAATGGTGCACAGTATTTCTATAGAATTGATTCTGAGGATTCCCAAAGTATTTGGCAGCTGCACCTGTATAGACCTTAATTTTTCATTAGCCTGGTCAGTTCAGTTTTCGCTTTCAATAACAGAGAAACATGCTTTCCCTCCAAGGTGGCAGACCTAAGGAATTTTATTTATTTTTTTTATGAGACGGAATCTCCCTCTGTCACCCAGGCTGGAGTGCCATGGTATGATCTTGGCTCTCTGCAACCTCTGCCTCCTGAGTTCAAACAATTCTCTTGCCTCAGCCTCCCAAGTAGCTTGGGCTACAAGTATGTACCACCATCCCAGGCTAAGTTTTGTACTTTTAGTAGAGACAGGGTTTCACCATGTTGGCCAGGCTGGTCTCGACCTCCTCACCTCAGGTGATCCGCTCACCTCGACCTCCCAAAATGTTGGGATTACAGGCAAGAGCCACTGCGCCTGGCCCCAAGGAATTTAATATCAAGGAAATGTAAGAGGTTGTATCTGGAAACAGGGATGGAGAGTTAACGATGTGCGTTTAAAAGATGCTACTATTTTTCAAGGGTGTAGTTATGTTTTCATTTTCCTCTTATTTACACTCGGATCTGCTCTTCCCAACCCTGCCCTTGCCCCAGTTTTGTGGACTAATTAATTAGGTGTGTTTTCCTCCTGCATTCTCTTTTCTTTATTCTCATCTGCCAGGCTGGTTGTTTTTAAGATAGGCAGTGGGAGAACACATATGACAGTTTGTTTACCACAGCTGAAGAGGTTCATGAGTGAGTTAATCAAGATAAATCAAGAGTGAATGAGTTAATCTAGATAGCTAACTTGATCAACATTTGGATCCAGACCTAGTGTGCTGGGTAACTAGTGTTCACTAAGACAGGGCTACAGCTGCTGTTTTAAGACTATCCCTATGAAGATAGTGATTTCTTAGGTGCTGGTTACTCAGTGCACCCTCATGAGCATCTCTGCAGCATCTTCATTTCAGGTCTTCCAGAAAATGACAGTGTTTGTCCTAACACTATTTACAGTATGATTTCTTCATGCTTATGCATGACATAAGTGATGTTCTTAAGTGTCATTAATGCACTGGTCTTTAAATGATGATGTTTTGGGGTTTGGAATTCTTAAAACTACTGACCAGTTGAAATTTGTTTTCTTCTCCCCCACTTTCTCACTTTCCTTCTTCCCTCTTTCTTCCTTTTCTTTCTTATCTCTATTAGTGGCCACTGGCTTTCCAGCTGGACAGACCCATTTGAAGACACGATTAGAAGAGATCAGATTGGCTGTGGAAGATGGAGCTACAGAAATCGATGTGGTAATTAACAGAAGCTTGGTGCTGACAGGCCGGTGGGAAGGTAGGTGCATGCTCTTACCTAAGAGAGTCACAGTTCTTCCCTGGTGAATCAGATGATGAGATAACCCATAGAATGTTTTAGAGTCACTGTTCTAGGTGACAAGTTAGTAGATCAAAGGGTGAATTTAGGAGAAAGCATGGCTGAGATGACTCATCCTTGTGCCCCTCATAAATCTAGGCAGTTGCCTACCTGCATGAACCTTTCA
This sequence comes from Saguinus oedipus, assembly GCA_031835075.1. Classification (NCBI taxonomy): domain Eukaryota; kingdom Metazoa; phylum Chordata; class Mammalia; order Primates; family Cebidae; genus Saguinus; species Saguinus oedipus. The sequence goes on along the minus strand of CM063177.1, from coordinate 5,800,378 downwards.
GATTCTTTTGAGTGCTTAGATGAAGAGTTAACTTCCATGCAATAGATTCATAACTTCAAAAACAATTTTATTTTACCAATATGCTTTTCCTTTAGAAAGGAAAAGTTACTACTATTCTGTACTGTTTTGTTACTCAAAACATACTTCACTCCAGGCAAGTCTTTTATGCAAAGTTTATTTGAATATGTTGGAGGAAACCTCCCTTTTTTATGTTAATTTTTGCAGTCTTTGAAGATGTGGGATTATTAAGTTGACTAAGTTTATTTTTATTTCAAGCATTCTTTTTTTTTGTTTTTTTTTTGAGACGGAGTTTCGCTCTTGTTACCCAGGCTGCAGTGCAATGGCGCGATCTCGGCTCACCACAGCCTCCGCCTCCTGGGTTCAGGCAATTCTCCTGCCTCAGCCTCCTGAGTAGCTGGGATTACAGGCATGCACCACCATGCCCAGCTAATTTTTTGCATTTTTAGTAGAGATGGGGTTTCACCATGTTGACCAGGATGGTCTCGATCTCTTGACCTCATGATCCACTGGCCTCGGCCTCCCAAAGTGCTGGGATTACAGGCGTGAGCCACCGTGCCCGGCCTATTTCAGGCATTCTTACACAGCTCCGATGACTATTATGAGATTAATGATTCACTCTCATGTCAGAATGCAATAAGACATTTCCCTTTCCAGAAACAGGCTTTTGTTTTTTAAGTAAAAAAGGAATCAAATAGATTTTACCTCTGTCTTAAGTATATTTTGTATACTAAAGATGAGGTCATTGGTAGCTAGAAAAGTACAATTATCTCTTTCAAAAAAGTCATTATAATAAATAGTTTAACCAAAAATTTTTAATGAAATCACAAGTTAAAGCAGAATAACATATTGTGTCTTTATATGTGTGTATTTCAAATAAAAAACGTATTTTATACTAATTATGAAAGATAAACCTACTCACTGTTTAAAACAAAAATCCCCACTACTCATAAAAGAAGTAGATATTCCTTGTAAGCTCACTCCCTTGAAATAACCCCTGGTAACAAAGCAGTGTGTAACTTTCCACACTTCTCTTTATAGCATGCTATCCCCACACTCTCTTAAAGTTTAAATAAAAGATAGAATTATATCTCTTATTTAACCTGCTTATTGGACTTACCTGTATCTCATGCATACTTTCCTGTGACTTTCTGTCCATTTACATCTGTAAAGCCTTTATCTGTCTATTTGTGAAGCCTAATTCCATTGATTATCAATTATGAATTGCTTTTGGTTATGAAGTAGCAAAGGTTCAGTCAGTGGTTTAAACCCTCAGTATTTATTCTCTTACATAAAGTCCAGAGGTAGGTACTCAGCGGTGTGTAGCAGCTCCACAAAGTTCTTGGAGACCTGGGCTGTGTTTATATTTCAGTTCCAAAGCATGTGGCTTCTGCTGTCAACGTTAAGGGAACTTCACTGTCGGAGATGGTTCTGAAGCTCCAGCCCCTTAGGGTCATCTTCTAGACCATAGGGAAGAAAGGCTTGTCTTGTCAAGTCTCAGCCAGCACCTTTGCTTCGTACACCTTTGCCCATTGGCCTGAGCTGAGTGACATGGCCATTCCTGGCTGCAAGTAAGCTGGAAAATAGAGTTTTTAGCTTGGAATATTAACTACATTCCTGTACATTCCCATTTCCATTGCCTTCCCCACACTGCCCCCAAGTTCCCCATTAATATTCATCAGTTTATAATTCTTGCCAGGTTTAAATTCTTGACTGTTCACAAATATCTTTTTGTATTTTATGTTCCTTTTTAGGATTGTTCGTGTGTGTGTTTTAGCCAATTGCAGTCATTCTTAAAAGGCATATTTTAAATAGATGTCTCTGTTCCTATTTATTAATTTTGCTTATCTGCTTTTAGTCATGGATTTCACTAAGATTTAAAGCTTGAGTTAAAAAGAAAAAGTAAGCATAGTATTTAAAACAAATCTGGCAATAAACTTTAAGTGATTTAGTTGTACACAAACCTATATATGTCCTTCATATCTTAAGCAAGTGTAGATGCAGAAATAGAGTTTATATTATAACTTACACCTTTTATGAAGCAGTTGTGGATACAGAAATATGGTTTATATTATACTACTAATTGGAAAATAAAATACAATAGGAGATGGGTTTTGATGTAATCGACTGTCTGCCCCTTAATGAACTAGGAATGGTTGTTTTTAAGAACTGATAATTTCCCAATAACAGGCATTTATGCAAAATATAATGACACATCTTTGTCCTGGACCATACTTGTCTATTAACTCTTTTTATGGTATTAATAACCTCTTGACCCAAAACAAATTGAAAAGGAACATTTAATACTAGAAATTTAATTCTAAATAGAAACATGAAATGACTTAGGCCTTTTTTTCACTGCAATATTTTGTCTTAATTTTGATTCTCAATTTGATTACATATTATATTTTTCAGTGTCATGTTTTAATATATGAATCTAAAATTAATTTCTTGGAATTTGTTAATGGAAATGTCTGTCAAGCAATTGCATTTTCAAATCCAGGGCCCTCTCCCTTGTGCAGTGAGGTTTGTGGGATACTTGGTAAAGCACAATGGAAAGAACTTCATTTTATTTGTTTTTTTTAAGTTCTGGGGTACACGTGCAGAATGTGCAGATTTGTTACATAGTTAAATGTGTGCCATGGTGGTTTGCTGCACCTGTCAACCCATCACCTAGGCAGGTATTAAGTGCCGCATGCATTAGCTATTTTCCCTGATGTGCTCCCTGCCTCCACCCTCCCCTGTGTGTTGTTCCCCTCCCTGTGTCCATGTATTCTCATTAGGAACCTCATTTTTTAAACCTGGCCATTCAGAGTGGTCTTAACCTAGAGTTTAGGGTATGAACTCAAGGAGGACACTGGAGTTGGGAGGTGGGGGAGGTCTCATATTCCTCTCTGGGTTCACCTTAGTGACCATTTAAAATGTCTACTTTCCTGAATTTCTAACGTTTCCACCTCCTTGAAGCTCCTTCACTGTTGGCAAATGAACTGCCTGCTACTTCTCAGAAATAAAATCATCCGACTGAAACTCCCTCCAGGTCCTTGGATCAGGGCTACTTTGCTTTGCTTTTCCCTGTTCTCCTTCCTAAATTCAGTCCCTCCACTGTACTGTGGCTCTCATCTCCCCCTGCAGTTTCAGAAGCCCTACTGTATCTATCGGGCATTCTTCCTCCTGTGTCATCAGCCTCTCTCTGCCAGCTCATTCCCATTAAGCATTTAGACATGCTCAAGCTTTTCTTGGCCACTTAAGAAAGAAAGCACATGCCAACTTTCCCTTTCCTTCATCCCCAGCCACCTCCTCCTTTCTTCTCTTCCCTCCATGACTGAAATTCTCAAAAAACAGCCAGGCGCGGTGGCTCACGCCTGTAATCCCAGCACCTTGGGAGGCCAAAGTGGGCACTTTGGGAGACCTCATCAACTCTCGTGCAGCTGCTGACGCTGCTCGGTGCTCTGGCTCTGCAGTGCCACTCAGGGGTGGGGCGTCCTCACTTGAGGTCAGGAGTTCGAGACCAGCCTGGTCAACATGGCAAAACCTCAGCTCTACTAAAAATACAAAAATTAGTTGGGCATGGTGGTACGTGCCTATAATTCCAGCTATTCTGGAGCCTGAGGTGAGTGAATCGCTTGAACCTGGGAGGCAGAGATTGCAGTGAGCCGAGATTGCACCACTGCACTCCAGCCTTGGTGACAGAGTGAGATTCCATCTCAAAAAAATATATATATCTGAAAATAGTTATATTTATTTGTTTGTCTTGAGAAGTTCAAACTAATACACTAATGACCTGTCATCTCATGGCCAGGTGATACTCCCCAGTTGTTTATTTCGCATTACCATGTAACAACAAGTGACAAAGCAGACTGTTTTTCCTTCTGGTAACACTTTCTAGTGATGGCTCTGGTGACTACATTCCTGAGGTTTTTCTTTCTGCTTTTGATTACCCCTGCATCTCATTTTCAAGCTTCTCCACCACCTCGGTCATCCCTGAAGTGTCCATGGTTCTCAGAATCTCAGATTTTGAAGTTCTCAGATTCTGACCCAGTATGACCTTTCCTCAACCTTGGTGTACTTTCCTTTGGAAATGTCTTGCCCTTGCTGATTTCAGTTACATTGTGTATACCAAAGACAGCCGTACCTACTGAGCACCAGAACCACCTGGACCCAGAACTCGTGTTCCGTTGTCTCACTACACTGTGTGGCATTTCACCTATCATTTACATATAAGTAGACATTCAATATCAGTGAGCCTTGACAAATCAGAGAAATCCAGCTATTTTAGAAATAAATCCATTAGTCCAGGCACAGTGGCTTATGCCTGTAATCACAGCACTGTGGGAGGCTGAGGCAGGCAGATCACTGATGCCCAGGAGTTCAAGACCAGTCTGCGCAATATGTCAAAACCCCATCTCTCTTTAAAAAAATGCAAAAATTAGCCGGGCATGGTGGTTTGTGCCTATAGTCCCAGCTACTCAGGGTCAGGGCTGAGGATACCTTGAGCTTAGGAGGCAAAGGTCGCAGTGAGCCATGATTGTGCCAGGATCCCTTGAGCTTAGGAGGCAAAACTTGCAGTGAGCCATGATTGTGCCACTGCACTCCAACCTGGGCAACAGAGTGAGATCCTGTCTCAAACACAGACACACACACACACACACACACACACACACACACACACACACTTAGAAAGCACTTTCATTTCCCTTTCTTAACAATTTTTATTAAATACAATTTATTTTTTTCTCAATTATTCCAAACTGCTTCATTTCTGATTATATTATCCCAGAATATAATGATGCTTTCAAGGGTCAGTGCAATCTCTGAGATGATTGGCCTCATAGCTCACAGTCCAGACTCTTGTGCTTTTTGATTTCTGTATCTTCTTCTTTTTTTTTTTCTTTCTCCTCCTTAGTGGTTAACCTTTTTACTGTCAGATCATGTTGAGCTCATGACTGCACACTGTCCTTCCCTGCCAGTCCTTTTGTCACTCCTGTCCAGCTGGACTTGGAAATGTAGACAACTGCATTTCTCACTCATCACCATAGTTTTAACTGAATAGGGTGTGCAATGTATTGTTGGTTCTCAAAATTATAATACCTGACAAGCACTTTCAAATGATTTGCTCCAACTCCTTTCCTCACAGAATCTGGCATATCACCCTGGGCATTTGTGATAATCAGAATTGAGGTGTGGACATGCAGGAGGAATAGGCTCCTAAATGGGGGAAATCTCTCCAGGTGATTTTGTTCCCCTTCCCCACCAGTGCCATTGTCCTTATTAAGAAGTACTGACTTAGGCACGGTGGCTCATGCCTAGAAACCCAGCACTTTGGGAGGGCAAGGTGGGTGGATCACGAGGTCAGGAGATCAAGACCATCGTGGTCAACATGGTGAAACCCCGTCTCTACTTAAAATACAAAAATTAGCTGGGCATGGTGGCGAACGCCTGTAGTCCCAGCTATTCGGGAGGCTGAGGCAGGAGAATTGCTTGAACCCAGGAGGCGGAGGTTGTGGTGAGCTGAGATCGCGCCATTGCACTCCAGCCTGGGTAACAAGAGCGAAACTCCATCTCAAAAAAAATAAAGAAGTACTAACTGCCGGGCGTGGTGGCTCACGCCTGTAATCCCAGCACTTTGGGAGGCCGAGGTGGGTGGATCCTGAGGTCAAGAGATGAGACTGTCCTGGTCAACATGGTGAAACCCCGTCTCTACTAAAAATACAAAAAATTAGCTGGGCATGGTGGCGCTGCCTGTAATCCCAGCTACTCAGGAGGCTGAGGCAGGAGAATTGCCTGAACCCAGGAGGCGGAGGTTGCGGTGAGCCGAGATCGCGCCATTGCACTCCAGCCTGGGTAATAAGAGCGAAACTCCTTCTCAAAAAAAAAAAAAAAAAAGAAGTACTAACTAAGGACTCTTTATTTTATTTCATTTTTTGACATAATTCTAATTCTTAGTTGCATATACTTTAGGTGCCAGATCTTGGAAGCATTGTTGAATTTACATACAACAATGAAACTCATACATTGAATAAATTCATGTATTATATGTAATTCACAATTTATATGTTGTATGCAATTGTAATTTCCAATTACATACAGTATATGAATTTATTCAATGTATGAATTTACATGTATACCTACATTAATTATTACTAATACTAATTGATTAATTAGTACACATCATATTTTCTGTAGGTTTCTATGCATTAGCCTTTATCCGCAGTTAGCAGGAAGGAGAGTTCGATGAATAAAGTGTTATTCTGGTGAGTTTGGCTAAGAAGTGCATCTGCTTCCTGTGCTCTTGAGAAAAGACTTTCCTCTCCCTAGGATGATTGTGCTCTCTGATAAAGATAGCATCCAAGTGGGGACGTCACCCAGCCAGCCAGCCAGGCCACCCAGTCATTGCTGGTGTCACAGTGAGACCCAGAACAAATGCACTGTGGGGTAAGAAGGGAGAACAGTACTGGGAAAGCAGGAAAAGTTGAAAGCTGCATCTTTGCATAAGACAGATCCTGGTTCTAATCCTGACTCTGCTATTTATTCTTGGACAGGTTCTTCTCTTTGCCTTCTGTTCCTTCTATATAAAATGCAGATAATTGACACCTACTTCACAGCGTTAGAATAGGGAAGAAATTAGGTATATGTAAAATGATCATCTTGTTGCTTCTTCCAGATGAAGCCCTCCTTGCCAGCTGCAGTGTTGCCTTCTCCTTCTCCCTCCTCCTGCCCTGATGATGGTCTGTTATAAAGGGAAGTGACACATAGCACATGTGTTGAGTGGATAAAGTGGAACTCTAAAGACTTGGGTTTTAGTCTTTAAGATTTTGATAATTTATACCTACACCTTGGGTAAACACTTCTCTCTGCTTTCATGTAAATGTTACAAATGAGGGGATAGGACATAATGATTTTTACAACCCTTTACATCTATAATGATGTTTGATTTTAAGTTTGGTGTTTTCATTTTCAGTGAATACTGTTCCCATGATGAATACATGTAATATAATATTTCTTTATGGTGGTGTTGAAGTTGACATCTAATGTACATTCCTTAAGCAGTTCTTTCAAGAAAGCATTCACCGGAAGTGGTTCATCATCTCATCAATCTTATTGAGCAGGTTTTAAAAATTGAGTAATTTCCACGTTCTATAAATACAGAGGTGTTCATTTTACTTTTTTTAATGACCTCTTTCTGTGGCATGTATTTACCTAATATATTTACTAGTGACAGGGAAATGCTATCAGATTGCCATTTATTCAGGAATCTAGCTCTGTGAGCTGAAGACCTAAAGCTGGGTTTACTAGTGTTAGGAGACTCATTCCACACTGGAGCACCAGCAGACCAAGTTCCAAAGGTGGCTAGGATTGTCTCTGACATGTTGCCTCATCTTATGTTCAATGAGCAATTGGAAGTACTCTCTGTCTCCTGTATCCAGAGCCTCATATACTTTTCATCTCTTTCAATTGTTTACCCCTGAGATGCTCTCTCTTAAATCTGGCCTGTGAAGTACATACTTCATGGCTATCAAACATTTTAGGATAAGAGAATGAAATATCAGCACCAAAGTCAATTATTTTTCATTTTCTTGCATGAAGAGAATCCTAAAGATCTTGATTCTGGACAATAATCTGTTTTTCTTTTTTGCTGATTTTACACAAGAAGGATGGTAGAAAGAACATCTCAACAATATACTGTATATTTCTTGTATAGAGCGTTAATCATATCTTATTAGAAAAGCAATCTGTAAATCTGCTGACATGTTTTGGGGAGGAATTACGTAATCTATAATTTGTGGTTTCTCTGTTTTGGGAATTGTATGTAACAGAAGTTCTGGAAATACTTATGACAACTGTGTGCTTTTATGCCTTTTATTTTTATGCTACAATTCTCCAAAACTTCAGATACTAGTGATAAAAACGTGGGTCTTATCTCTCGTGGGTTATTTTAGTGTCTGCTGTTTTAGCTCATCTCTGCCTTAGTCTTACATGTGAGATTAATTAGTTGCTTTGGTGGATGAAACTGTGTTCTTGAACATTTTGTGACTTTTTTAGTTTAAAAGGTTGCTGTACAATTTTATATTAAGTGTTTTACTATACATATAATTATCTTAAGAGTTATTTTCAGGCCATTCCTGTGCAGTGTTGAGCATCTTTCTGATACTCAAAAAATAATTGCTTAGATGTGTTCGTTAACAATTATTTTTTAAGTGCCTTTGAATAGCATGAAATATAAAAGGAAATATACTTTATGACTTTTAGATAGGAAACAGTCTTTAAACACTTGGATTCTTACTTAAATCATAATTTTATACATGTAAGTTTTACTAACAGATGTCTAGAGCAGTGCTTTTCCAGAATACTTAGCAGATTGCTGGCTGCTTCAAAATAAAGAAGATACTCTCCTTTCAGGTGGACCCTAGAGAGAAGCAAGTTAATTTTATTTATTTATTTATAAGTGCTTTCAGCTTTTTGAGATTTTTTAAAATTTCCATTTCCTTTTTAAAAATATACCATTCTGTTTTTTTATAATGTTAATAATTAGCTCATTAAAAAAATAAAACTAAGAAAAAGCCAGGTACACCCTATTTCCAACTCCATCTCCCCTTTCAGATTGTTCAGGATACACGCATGTTCATTGTATATCAGTAGACCTAGTTCTTTCCATGTTGTTATCAGAGGTCAACACCAAACTGCCAAGTAGTTGTTTTTCCTTTGATTTAAGTTCAGATTCCATTCCGGCAAAGCAACACAACAAAACCTAATGTCTAGTTTTAGCTTCGGGGGAATTAGATTCTCCAGGTAAGAGGTGAAAATAGAGAAATGGTGTTACCATCTTTATTCAGAAAGTTGTTATTTTCAGCAAAAAGGGGCCAAGGCAGAAAATCCAGGTTGTAAAACCATGGGACATTTATAAATTGATCACTGTGACAGCAGCCTTTTCTAGAGGTAATAATGTCATTAAGTTGTGGTAATTCTCCAGAAACCCCAACAGCTCTGGATGAAGAATATCTAGAAGTTGTTCAGATGACACCAATTTCTGTTTTCTGTTGTTAACGCTTCCATGGTGCCTTTCTGTGGCATCTGCCGTTGTTTTTTGTTTTTGTTTGTTTTAAGCCTCCTTTCCAATCAGGAAATATACATAAAATACAAGTTTATTTCCTTCACCTATGCTCCTAGGCTCTTGTCTTGATAGCCAGTATTACCAAATCTGTCAGGTAGACTGCTGGCTAAGTGAGCTGTCCCCTGGAATTTCTGGAGGTGGAATAGCAAATGAGTTCGTCTGGCAAAGAGCATCTGAAGGTCCATGCAGTTTCGGCAAGAAAACACGAAGTCCCACACGTAATTCAGGGATGGGGAGTTTTTTGTCACTGAAGAGGCCGTCTTTGGATCGCAACCCCCTTTATTTTTTTTTTTTGAGACAGAGATTCACTCTTGTTGCCCAGGCTGGAGTGCAGTGGCGTGATATTGGCTCACTGCAACCTCTGTCTCCCAGGTTCAAGAGATTCTACTGCTTCAGTCTCCCAAGTAGCTGGAATTACAGGCATGCACCACCATGCCCGGCTAATTTTTTTGTATTGTTAGTAGATACGGGGTTTTACCATGTTGGGCAGGCTGATCTCAAACTCATGATCTTAGGTAATCTACCTGCTTCGGCCTCCCAGAGTGCTGGGATTAAGGTGTGAACCACCATGGCCAGCTGGATCTCAACCCTTAAAGAGAATTCAGGAACGATTGCTAAAATGAACCAGGCCAGGAGATTTTGGAGCACAATCTTCAGTAATGGCAGATTCAGGTTTCCTAGTTAAATTCCTGAGTTCCTTTTTGGCTTCCGTCCTTTCTTCAGAAACCAGGCCAAGAGATTTTGGAGCACAGTTAATCTTCAGTAATGGCAGATTCAGGTTTCCTAGTTAAATTCCTGAATTTCTTTTTGGCTTCTGTCCTTCCTTCGTTATCAAAGTACCAGACGGTATAGCACATCTGGTCTCGTACGAACAGCACCTCGTGTGGGTTCCTACAATTTGACCAAAAGAGCAGGAGTATTTCAAAAATGGGCACCACATCTGCCATGAATGATTTCTCCTCTGAAAATAGCCATAGGATCCCACCGCGTAGCCTGGCATCCCAATTGTTCAGGTAGTAGATGCAGGAGATGCAGCAGCCATCCCCATTGGGGTTGTCCACGTGATGAATGTAACCTCTTCCTTTTTTTTTTTTGAGATGGAGTTTCACTCTTGTTGCGCAGACCAGAGTGCAATGGCACAATATGGGCTTACTGCAACCTCTGCCTCCCAGATACAAGCGATTCTACTGCCTCAGCCTCCTGAATAGCTGGGATTACAGGCATGTGCCACCATGACCGGCTAATTTTATGTATTTTTTTAGTAGGGATGGGTTTTCTCCATTTTGGTCAGGCTGGTCTTGAACTCCCAACCTCAGGTTATCCACCTGCCTTGGCCTACCAAAGTGCTGGGATTACAGGAGTGAGCCACTGCGCCCGGCCACCTGTTCCGTTTTTAAGATAGTAAGGCACCATTGCCTTGGACCTCTCCTTGACATAGTATTTTCCCAGTGGCTCCTGCACTAGAGGACCAGCCTGTCGATGAGGGACAGGAGGAAGGTAATGGCCTCACAGCCCTTCCTGTTACTCCCAGTTTACATGATCTGGTCACCCCACAGTTCACCCTTTGGAGACACTGCACACAGCCCAGCCAGCTGGTCCTCCCACAGGGTGCCCTTGCAATGCAGCTGCTTAATGCGCTCCTGGATGCAGTTGCCCACCACCTTGCCCAGGAAGTTGTGCAGGTAGCAGAAGCTGACCTGCAGACAGGGCATGATGTACTCTAGGGCAATTTTCTCCAATACCTGGCTCATGATGTTCCCAGTGACATTTCACCAACAGCGTAGAAGTCGGGGACCCCCAGCATGCACCCAGAGAGGGAATGATACATGTGATGTGAAGCCAAGGCATGGGGAAGTGTGGCCATAGTCCCAAGCCACTGCAGTCAGTACCAGGGACAGGGGAAGCTTGACTGTAACTCTGCAACCTAGTGCTGGACTTGCAAGTTAATCTTAAATAGAGAAAACTAAAATGCTGTAGATGTAAGTTCCTGCTGGCGTACGGGGACAGCATTGCAGAAGATAGGGCCAGTTGTCAACCAACCTGATTTGGATGCTGTTTCAAACATGCAGTGTGACCCTTTCGCCTCCTCTCCGCTCCTTGGATCCACTCTCTGATGCACACAGGCCTTTCTCAGTGTGGCTGAGTTCTCTGAGTCCTGTCAGTGAGCACTCCACTGACACAGCCTCACTTGTTTCTGAGCTGGGAACGACAGGCAGAGGTCAGGTTATGCCCTCCACTTCTCCTCAGTGTGGCAGGAGTAGGAGGGGTGCGGGAGACAGACAGGAGACAACTCTTCTGCTAGTTGTGCCACTATATTGATTAAGCATCTGCAATGTAATATATCCGAGGTTTCTAGCACACCCACTTTCACTACCCCTGAAACCCTCATTATAAGTCAAAACATTTATTAATAGGTTTTTAATGTGACTTCACTCTGCCAGCCACTTCTCTGGTGTATGTGTTTTGCTCAATTTTGCATTATTCTGACTCATTTGCAGTCGTAGTGTTGGAATTCCATTTTCATTTGTCAGGCATCTTTGATAATACCCTACCAAATTATTATATTTCTAGTACAGGGCATGAATTGCTCTTTTTTTAAATAGAAAATTTCCAGTTTTCATGTTTGAATTTTTAACAACAAACATATATTACACGTGAATATCTAAGCAGAAAAAATAATAAAGGCTCTGGAGAATAAGGTCACAATGTTTGCAAAGATTTACCTGTAAGGACATTTACTGAAGTATTATTTATAATAGCAAAAAATCTGGAACCTTAAGTATCCAATAGGAAAATGATTGAATACATTTTTTATGTCCATGTGATGGAAGATTGTGCAGCCATTAAAAATTGCTCCATAAACCTGTATTTATTAATACAGAAAGATGTCAAGGATATATTGAAGGGAAAAAAAGCAAGTTACAGAATAAGATGTGCCATATATAATCACTTTTTTTAAGTTGTAGAAGCCATAGAGGGGTTGATAGTCTAAAAAGCCCTCCTGTAAGAAAAATACCTGGATGCTAAACAAATTATAACAAACTTACCGAATTAATTAATTAATTAATTAATTAATTTAGAGACAGAGTCACTCAGTCACCCAGGACGGAGTAGAGTGTCCTGATGATCTCAGCTCACTGCAACCTCTGCCTCCTACGTTCAAGCGATTCTCCTGCCTCAGGCTCCAGAGTAGCTGGGATTACAGGCTCGTGCCACCAAGCCCAGCTAATTTTTGTGTTTTTAGTAGAGACAGTGTTTCACCGTGTTGGTCAGGCTGGTCTCGAACTCCTGTCCTGTGACCTGCCTGCCCCAGCCTCTCAAAGTGTGATTACAGGCGTGAGCCACTGTGCCTGGCCATATCAAATTATTTTTTAACTTTTATTTTTGAATAATTTTAAACTTACAGAAAAGTGGTAAAATTGGTACACAAAACTCCAGTTTTATCACTCAGATTCCCCAGTTATAAAGTGCTGTCCCAGTTACCTTTTTTGGCTTGTTTCCTCTGTGATGTATATACATACATATATAAATTATGTATATATATATTTTTTCTGAACCCTTTGGGAATAAGTTGCAGAACTGTTCACCTGTTACCCTTAAATACTTCAGTGTGTGTTCCTAAAAACAAGGACAAGGATGCTCTTGTACCAAGTCACAGTACTGCATCAAAATCAGGAAATTAACATTGATACCATACTGCTAGTAAATCTACAGATTGTTTAGATTTTGCCGATTGTCCCAGTAATGTTCTTTATTAGGTCTAGGATCAGTTGTTTCATATCTCTTTAATATTCTTTAACCTAAAAATACTAAGAACAGTCCTCAGTCTTTCCTTGTCTTCGATGATTACGGCCTGTCGTTTTATAAAATATACCTCAGCTTGGGTTTGTTTGATATTTTCTCACAATTAGACTCAAGTTATACATTTTTGGCAGGCGCAACACCGAAGTTTTGCTCCGGTTTTCTCAGTGCATTATTTCAGGAGTCACAAGATGTTAATTTGTCCCATTATTGATGATGTTCCTTTTTTTACTTGGCAAAAATGGTTTCTGCCAAGTTTCTCCATTGTAAAATTAATAAGTATTTTGCATTTTAATAAGTAATTAATACAGATTATGAATGGAGATATTTTGAGACTATGTTAATATCCTTTTCCTCATTTAACTTTTATTCACTCTTTTGGCATCCATTGATAATTTTTCAGCTATTACTCTGATTTTCTAATTCTGTCATTTCTTTTATGCTTAAGAGTTGGCATTACCAAATCTGGGCACAGTTTGCAACCCTACAAAGCCAGATATGGTATTGAGGTCCTTCTTTCCCTCCCTTCCTCCTCCACTCCTTACCTCTCTCTCCTTCCCTTCCTTCTTCCTTCCTTCCTGTTTGTAAGAACTCATTGATTCTTATTTTACTCAGTTGGTTGTAATCCTTTACCATCATTATTTATTTTGATACTCAAATAGTCCTGGCCAGTGGGAGTGTAAACTGCTCAGTGGGTTTACCATGCCTGCTGCCTAGACAGAGCCAGTTTCTCAAGACAGGGGAATTACAATAGAGAAGGAGTAATTTGTGCAGAGCCAGCTCTGTGGGAGATTGGAGCTTTTATTATTACTCAAGTCAGTCTCCCAGAGCATTCTGGGATCTCAGAGCATTCTGGGATCAGAGTTGTTTTTTCTTTTTGGAGACGGAGTTTCACTCTTGTTACCCAGGCTGGAGTGCAATGGCGCGATCTCGGCTCACCACAACCTCCGCCTCCTGGGTTCAGACAATTCTCTTGCCTCAGCCTCCTGAGTAGCTGGGATTAGTGGGCACGCGCCACCATGCCCACTAATTTTTTGTATTTTTAGTAGAGACGGGGTTTCACAATGTTGGCCAGGATGGTCTCGATCTCTTGACCTCGCGATCCACCCGCCTCAGCCTCCCAAAAAAGTGCTGGGATTATAGGTGTGAGCCACGGCGCGCTGGGCCTTGGGCTCAGAGTTTTTAAGGACAACTTGGTGAGTGGAGGAAGCCAGTGAGCCAGGAGTGCTGATTGGTTGGGTAGGAGATGAAATCCTAGGGAATTGAAGCTGTCCTGTCGTGCTGAGTTAGTTTCTGGCTGGGGGCCACAAGATCAGCTGAGACAGTTTATCTATCTGGGTGGTGCCAGCTGATCCATCAAGTGCAGGATCTGCAGAATATCTCAAGCACTGATCTTAGGAGCAGTTTAGGGAGGGTCAGAATTTTGTAGCCTCCAGCTGCATGACTCCTAAGCCATAATTTCTAATCTGGTAGCTTGTTAGTTCTACAAAGGCAGTCTAGTGGCCAGGCAAGAAAGAGGTTTGTTTTGGGAAAGGGCTGTTATTGTCTTTGTTTTAAACTATAAACTTCTTCCCAAAGTTAGTTCAGCCTATGCCCAGGAAGGAACAGGACAGCTTAAAGGTTAGAAACAAGATGGAGTCAGTCAGGTTAGAGCTCTTTTACTGTCTCAGTCATAATTTTGCAAAGGTGGTTTCAGGAGCTGCTTCTAACTGGCTCCTCCATCCGTTTTATGTTCCCATCATTCTTTGAGAATTTCCATGCTTTCTTGTAGTCGATGTTTCAAGTGTATTTTTGACTTTGTCTTCTCTAGCTTTGGAATCAGTCATTTCTCCAAGGAGCTCTTGCTCCTTTTATTGATGAATTGTATTTAGAAACCAAGATCTGGGTGCTAGGTATAACTCGTTGATATTGGGGTATTATTGTTTCTAGGCCCTCTTGACAGACAGATGTGGTAAATACATGAATGTACACATACACACAGCACACACACAGAAACATTTATTTATATTTGTTTATCTGTATGTCAATCTATAAATCTATCTTAGAACTTAGAACTTCACACAGATAACCTCTATTACACTCCAGCATTGCATGGTTTTTTATTTTAATTAATTAATTAATTAATTAATTATTTTTTGGGGGACGGAATTTCGCTCTTGTTACGCAGGCTGGAGTGCAATGGCGCGATCTCTGCTCACGGCAACCTCCGCCTCCTGGGTTCAGGCAATTCTCCTGCCTCAGCCTCCTGAGTAGCTGGGATTACAGGCACACGCCACCATGCCCACTAATTTTTTGTATTTTTAGTAGAGACCGGATTTCACCATGTTGACCAGGATGGTCTCGATCCCTTGACCTTGTGATCCACCCTCCTCGGCCTCCCAAAGTGCATGGTTTATTCTTACTTTCCCCTTCCATATTTATATCCCTTTTTCTTGTCAGTGAGAAATCTTGCTCCCGTTATCCCATTGTTTTCAGTATAGTCATCTTTTTGATCTATATTTACCTATTTGATCAATTGCTTTGTGTTTGACAATCTCTGGACCCTGCGGGTTATCTTCCTGGCTGTACTCAGCAAGTCTTCCCCAACCCCTAGAATTTCCAGTCCTCACTAGTAAGGGTGACCTTCACTTTCCCCAGAGCTGACTGCAAGTCCCCCTGACCTTGCCTCCACCCTGACGTGACAGCAAGCAGGCCCAGAATTTCCCTGGGCCCCAGTGACGTGGGAGCCAGGCTTCTCTCCACCTTAATGGCAGTGTGTGGCTGAGAAAATCTCTGCTGCCCCTTTTCTGTGGTTGAGAGCTCCCAAAGATAGCATTCAGAATCATTCTTTCTAAATTAACAACGAGAGGCTATTTCATCTTAGTTAAAATGGCTTAAACTTTTGGAGTAAGTCAGCGTTTACCGTCATTTTACATGTGCTTATTATTAATGGTGGATCTGAAGGAAAAATGATTGATTTCCTTCCTAACCATTTGAATAATTACTTTTATATTTATTGGCAGAATTTGAGAAGGGTTTGAGCTGTAAAAGTAAAGCTCTCCTATCTAATCTTGAGGAGAAAAATGAAGCTTGGAGAGGTTCAGTAACTTTCCCAAGTAACACCACTAATCAGTGGCCGAGCAAGGGCTCAAAAGTCCTGACTGAAACATGTGAACTCTACTGTAACATCATACACTTGTTTTCTTCCCATCCAAGGAGCTAATAGAGCAATTTATGGATCATTTTTAGTGTGCTATACAAAATGAAGTAGCTTATGTTTTGGAATTACCTTAGAACTTTTCCTTTTATGCAGCTTTTCTCCTCGAGAAGAATGAAAACCAGGTCCTAGGATTATAATGCCCATGTGTCAATTGAGTAGTTTGAACTAAAAGGGAGTCGACATCCCTTTACGTTCTGAGTTTTGACGACTCTGTTGCTCGAATCACTGCAGTGTATTTCCCTGAGAACGCATTGTAACTACAGTGAGTGTGCACATGTATGCATGTGTGTGTATGTGCTGGGATACAGGCAGAAAATTTTGAGGAAACACAGTTTATTCCATGTGTGAAGACATGACTCCTCGTCTCTGTTCTATCATTGACCCACAATAAGATTTTGGGCAAGTCATTCATCTCGCCACATCTCACTTTTCTTTCTTTCTTTTTTTGTTTATTTTTTGAGATAGAGTTTTGCTCTTGTTGTCCAGGCTAGAGTGCAATGGTGAGATCCAGGCCCACTGCAACCTCTACCTCCCAGGTTCAAGTGATTCTCCTGCTTCAGCCTCCTGAGTACCTGGGATTACAGGCATCCGCCACCACCCCCAGTTAATTTTTTGTATTTTTTTAGTAGAGAGGAGGTTTTACCAGGTTGGCCAGGCTGGTCTTGAACTCCTGACCTCAGGTGATCCACCTGCCTCGGCCTCCCAAAGTGCTGGGGTTACAGGTGTGAGCCACCACGCCCGGCCCACATCTCACTTTTCACAAGGGAAATGTAGAGGTAACTGCAAACTGTCTCACAAGGGACAGTCAAATGGCGTACAGAGAACCCTGAGTAATTTTTGAGGGAAGAAACTTTGAAAACCTAGGGGATTTCTCATCCTTTAGAGTAATTACTCCTCATGAAAAAATTTTTGGAAAGGGCATCTGTTGAACTTAGGACTTCACTTGTAATTTTGTCTGCATGTGTGGTCTAGCAGCAGTTACAGTAACTCCATACCCCACTGTTGTCCTTTCCTACGATCATAGGGTAAAACCTACTTATTCGTTTGTCCATTGTGTGGCTCATTTATATTGAAAGGAAAGTGCCAGCTGAGTTTCTTAAAGGACATAATTTGAGATTGACTGGGTTACATTTCAGTCATCAAACCGCTTTGATTGGCATTTGTCATTCATCTAGTTTCCAAGGTGTCTATCATGGTACTGTAAACGTGCTCAAAACGACCTGAACACTAATAATACTCCTTTGTGGTTTCTCTGGTTTGTGTTAGAGTGAAGTGGTCTATTTTTTCTTATGTGTAAGGTCTGCACATTCTAGTTGTGCTTTCATAAGCATTAGGACAGTGATTGCTTGTGTTTTTGTCCGTAAAAGTTATTTTTGGGTTTCTGGAAGTGTATAAGGAAAAATACCAGAAGCTAGTATTAAATGATTAAATGCCTACTAAATGCCTGGTTCTGTTCTAGCCACATGTATTATTTAATCGTCACAAAAATGTGTGAGCAAACTGAGCCTCCCTAAGTAATTAGGCTTAGAGAAATTGAATAATTCCTAAATGTTTACACAACTAGCTAGTAGCAAAAACTGCCGTATCTCAAGAGTCTGCACTATTCAAAGTGGCATGAGTTCTTAGCTTGAAAACAAACTTGTTTGTGATATATAGTAAACTTTTCCCCCCAGACTGTTTTTTTTCGGGCCCCAAAGAGGTTTTATTTTATCTTCTTTAAGGAACATAGATCATGATGTCCTCTGCTTTTGTAAGTCCCTCTGTAATCTGAGCCTGATAAGTACTGAGTAATAACGGTAAAGCCATCACTGCTACCAGCAGCTTTGAAAACAGGAGCTGACGTTCTTTGAGCATGAACCATGTACTGGATATTGTTTTTAACAATTTGTGTATGTTAACCCGTTTGATGCTCAAAATAACTCCATGAGGTGTGCATACTTCTATCATTTCTATTTTGTAAATGACAAACATGGGACACACGTTTAGAGTTAAGTAACTAACCCAAATCTAACAATAAAGAAAGCTGAGGTGTGAATCCATGTGCTCAGGATAACCTGCATTATTGTGTATAATACCATACTTCTTCAGTAAATAATTCATGAGTTGGAAATGAATAAAACTAATTCTGATTAAGGTAAGTTGAAATGGGATTTATTAGGAAGACATAAAGGCACTCACTGAATAAGTATGAAGCCTTGCTTGGAAAAAAAGCAGGACCATGAGAGAATAAGGAGCAGAGAGGTACACGGCCAGATTGTACCACAGGAAGAGTTTGGTCCTAGGGCCATTGCTGGTGCTGCTCCTACTGGCCAGTACAGGTACCACACTGTTGACTGGTGGCTGGCTCTTGGGACACTGGACTTTTGGATCTCCTGCTATTGCTGATGCTGCAATAATGAAGAAAACATCTATTCTTTCATCTCTGCCTCACTCTAAGATTCAGAGACCTGGATAGAAGCAGTCCCTTGATAGAACCAGGTCACATGTAAAAAAGACCAGATTTGGGACCAGGCGCTGTGGCTCACCCCTATAGTCCCAGCACTTTGGGATGACAAGGCGGACAGATCATGAGGTCAAGAGATTGACACCATCCTGGCCAACCTGGTGAAACCCAGTCTCTACTAAAAACACAAAAGTTAGCTGGGGCATGGTGGCACTTACCTGTAGTCTCAGCTACTCGGGAGGCTGAGGCAGGAGAATCACTTGGACCTGAAAAGTGGAGGTTGCAGTGAGCCAAGATTATGCCACTGCACTCCAGCCTGGTGACAAAGTGAGAGTCTGTCTCAAAAAAAAAAAAAAAAAAAAAAAGACCAGATTTGGTATAATTTTTGATTTAATTGTTCTAGTATATTTTGGGTGTGTAACAGCAAGAAATGACAACTTCCCACATGTTGAACCTTAAGGATTAAGATGTTTTCTCAGAAAAACTTTCTTCTGTTATGTAGTAAAATAGATCAGTAAAATTAGGTATTGGCAGTTAAAGAATGAGAAGGCATTGGTTGCGTATTTGTAAATCCAGTTATGCTCTAAGTGACCACTTTTGGCTCATTTTGTTTGGATCATGGATTAAAGAGCATAGCTTCCAAATGACTGAGTTATAAAATACCTCTGGTTTCCCTGGTTCATTTTAACTACACTTCAAGAAATTCAATGGGCCTCAGAAGATAGTGCTCTAGAAAAAGGATGTTTTTTTTTTGTTCACAAATATGGTTGCGATCAGTGTTTTAAGAATTTTACAGGCCAAAGTTCACTTTAACAACGGCTGTAATAAAATGCTTTCAAGCCTTGTCTGATGGCTCTCTGATCATAAGCACTAATCCATACAACAGAGCTTTGGTTCAGTACAAGGAAGTGGGTCAGGCCATGAAATAGGATTTAACTTTTAGAACGTAACACTTAATGGAAGTTTATTTTACTAGAATTCTGAACTTAATATAATTAAACTTTTTGAATGCTTATAATGTCAGGCAGTATGCAGAGTACTTTGTATATCTCTCTCTTAATCCTACTAACTCTGTAAAGTAAATATTATTGATACTTTAAGGATGGAACTGATACAGAGAGAAATAAACTTGCCTAAGGTCCCATAGGAAATGATGGAGTTGGGTTTTAAATCTGCATTTGTCTGACTCTAAATCCTGCTTTTAATGGCAACACTGTATTTTGTGGAAGAAAATCATTAATTAAATCACAAGTTAACTTGGATTAGCATTCTTGGATTTTTAGATCAGGAGATTTCCTTGTCACTTGTTCTGTAAGAACAAGTTTCTTTTTTTAGATTCGGTAACTCAAGAAATGTCATTCCATCCAATTCATTCTCTGAGTTAAAAGGATATAAATTTTTATTGCTACATAGTCTATTACTATTTCTAACATTCTTACACAGGTTGTCATATTGGCGGCAGGCATAAGTAGGATGATTTCTCCCAGGTTAGGTGGATGGGCAGGGTAAGGTAGGTAGTGTGGCATCTCAGATCATCCCTAGTACTCAGAACTGCATGTTACTAAGGATGTGTGAAAATCGTCTGTTCTTTATTGAAGAACCTTCTGTGAGTACCGTCTCTCAGTGGTAACAAACTTTCTAAACTTACTGAGCATCTTGGAATAGAATATTTGCTTTCATTTCTCTTCATTTTTCACTTCTGAGCTTGAAGTTAAGTTCATGTTTTCTAGGATTGAGAAGGCAAGTTTTATTTTGTTGTTACAGCTCTTGTGGTTTTGGCTCTTGAGTTTGCTAACTGAGGCTAATTATGCATCTTTTTAATGGAGTTTGGTCAACCTATGCATTATAGAACTCTCATTTTAGCTTTAAGAAATAGTTACCCCAACCCTTACTGTGAATGTTTCCCTCCTGCTTGGTTTGTGCTCATAAAACTACTTCCGGCTGGGCGCAGTGGCTCACGCCTGTAATCCCAGCACTTTGGGAGGCTTAGGCGGGTGGATCATAAGGTGAAGAGATGGAGACCATCCTGGCCAACATAATGAAACCCCGTCTCTAACTAAAATACAACAATTAGCTGGGCGTGGTGGCACATGCCTATAGTTCCAGCTACTCAGGAGGCTGAGGCAGGAGAATTGCTTGAAGCTGGGAGGCGGAGGTTGCAGTGAGCTGAGATTGCACCACTGCACTCCAGCCTGACACCTGGTGAAAGAGTGAGACTCTGTCTCAAAAAACAAAACAAAACTAAACCAAACCCAAAAAATGACTTCCTAGTGAAAGATACTCAAATACAAAGGAAAGAAAAAGCCTTTGTCCTGATTCCGTAGCAGTTGCCTGAGTTTAAGAAATGAGAGTGGCCGGCCTGATACAAGGTAAAAGCCGAAATTCACTGGTGTCATTGACAAAAGACTTAAATAATTTTTAAAGATTTAATACCCATGATTTTGGTCTAATTTACTTACTAAAATCCTGTTACCTTTCATATAAATTGTTACCTTGAATATGAAATAAATCTGGGCACAATGTGGAACCCTCCAAAGCCAGATGTGGTACTGGGGTCATGGGGTCAGGGGATATTAGATTCAAGGCAGCATCTCTGAGCTTCCCTAAAGATGGCTTTGTGAACATGTGTCCAACACTACCTGGCCAGGCCCAACACTTCTTAGTCAGATACATAGACACACTCTGGCAGGTAGTGGGGCAAGCTGGCATGTCTTTGTTGTCCTTAACATAACCCTCAAGGAAGATGTACTTTATTATATTTCAAACAAAGAACCTATTACTTATGAATGGAAGAATTAATAAGAACCTAAGATTTTTTTTTATTACTTTGCAAAGTGGTATACCACTGTACGTATGGTAGCTACATTTGTTTTTTGTTGGAAGCAACCATCATATGGACAAGACAGAAATTATTTATAATTTGCATGTCATTATCATGATACTTAGAAAGCTCTATGTCTCTGGACCTCAGGCCAGGGCTAAGAAACGGTTTCATGGTAGCAAACTAAGCATTCCTTGTAACAGGATGTGAACTGCAACAGAATGCTCCAGGCAATGTTAAATTGGGGTGATTTTTAGAAAGTGACAAATGTTTTATGTTTCCTAAATGTGACACGGGTTCTACCAGCTCTAAACGGCTGCCAAGTTATGTTATCACTTGCCTGCTTTGTAACTGCCTCAATTATCTTCTTCCCCAGCCCTGTATGATGAGATTCGTCAGTTTCGCAAGGCCTGTGGAGAGGCTCATCTTAAAACTATATTAGCAACAGGAGAACTTGGATCTCTTACTAATGTCTACAAAGCCAGTATGATAGCAATGATGGCAGGTAAGTGTTTTATATTCATACGACGTTTTCGATTGGATTGATGTTTTTAGGAGAAATTATGTGAAAGCATTTAGCTATTAAACATGTTAACCACTTGGAATTTTTTCGTGGGAGGAACCAGATAACTGTAAAAACACGTTCAATGTGAAGTGGTCAAAGATGCCTGGCTTTCTTCCACATTTTTTTTTGGTGGCATTTCATTGCTGCACTATGCTTATAAGGCAGTAGATGGCTCTCTTGTTAGTGAATTGCCTTCTGTTTTATTCTTTGATTATTCACTCATCAACATATGTTAGATGGAAATTTCTTTAACGCTGACTTCTCTCTGAAATTAAGTTTTTCATTGATCTTGGAGATACGTATCTATACTATCTGGGGCAGCCTCTGCCTTTGTGTTAATTTTTTAAAATTTAGTGCAGTATCATTGTTTTTTGTACTTTCAAATATGAGTTGACTTATTCTTTATCTCTGTGAACAGCAGTCTTTCCATTTAGACATCCAAGCTTGCAGCTTAGGAGTCATGCTTGGTTCTTTCTTTTTCTCACCTTCAAATAAATCAGTGAAGAAGTCTTGAGAGTTCTCTCCAGACCTCTTTGCTGTGTCTGACACATCTTCCCTCCATTCTGAGTGCTGCTTTCTTAGGCCACCATCCTCCTCCACAAGAATTACTTCAATTGTTCCCCTGTCTTCTTGACTTTTGTTCTCCTCCAATCTGTTCTCCACACTGTTGCCAGTTTTTTTTTTTATGCTAATTTTACTACGGTACTGCTTGCTTAAAATATCTTCAGTGGTTTCCCTTCATCTTCAAGATAAAGTGTAAATTTCTTGATTCTTATTTTACGAAGTTCCTTCCTAAGACCCCTGGCTGTGCCTCTATCATCTCATTTTCCCTTCACATCATTTTCTCCAGCCATGTAGAATTACTTGCAGTTCTCTGCAAACGGTGCCATCCAACTCTTTTGAGTCTCTGTATGTTCTGTGCCTCTTTCCTAGAATGCTTTTTGCCCACATAACTCAACATCTCTAGGTTGAGTTCAGATTCCACCTTTTTCAGGAGTCGTCTCTCCTGATACTGCATCTTCCCCTACTGCTTGGCTTATTATCTCCTCTGTGTGTTCCTGCAGCATTCACTTAAAAGCCCTATCATATAACTTACCACATGACATTGTGATTGAGTGTTGAATTTCCTTTTTTTTAAAATATATATTTTATTGCACTTTAGGTTTCTGGGGTAAGTGTGCAGAACATGCAGGATTGTTGCATAGGTATATACATGGCAATGTGGTTTGCTGCCTCCATCCCCCCCATCACCTATATCTGGTATTTCTCCCCATGTTATGCCTCCCCAACCTCCCTACCCCCACTGTCCCTCCCCTATTCCCCCGCAACAGACACCAGTGTGTGATGCTCTGCTCCCTGTGTCCATGTGTTCTCATTGCTCAATACCCACCTATGAGTGAGAACATGCGGTGTTTGGTTCTGTTCTTCTGTCAGTTTGCTGAGAATGTTGGTTTCCAGATTCATCCATGTCCCTACAAAGGACACAAACTCATTGTTTTTTATGGCTGCATAGTATTCCATGGTGTATATGTGCCACATTTTCCTTGTCCAGTCTATTATCTATGGGCATTTGGGTTGGTTCCAGGTCTTTGCTATTGTAGACAGTGCTGCAATGAACATACATTTGCATGTGTCTTTATAATAATCCTTTGGATATTTACCCAGTAATGGGATTGCTGGGTCAAATGGAATTTCTATTTCTAGGTCCTTGAGGAATTGCCACACTGTCTTCCACAATGGTTGAACTTATTTACACTCCCACCAATAGTGTAGAAGCGTTTCTATTTCTCCATATCCTCTCCTGCATCTGTTGTCTCCAGATTTTTTTAATGATCACCATTCTAACTGGTGTGAGATAGTATCTCAATGTGGTTTTGATTTGCGTTTCTCTAATGATAAGTAATGATGAGCATTTTTTCATATGTTTGTTGGCCTCATAAATGTCATCTTTTGAAAAGTGTCTGTTCATATCCTTCACCCACTTTTGGATGGGCTTGTTTTTCTCTTTGGCTTTTGTTGCCAATGCTTTTGGTGTTTTAGTTATGAAGTCTTTGCCTGTGCCTATGTCCTAAATGGTTTTGCCTAGGTTTTCTTCTAGGGTTTTTATGTTGTTAGGTCTTATGTTTAAGTCTTTAATCCATCTGGAGTTAATTTGAGTGTAAAGTGTCAGGAAGGGGTCCAGTTTCTGCTTTCTGCACATGGCTAGCCAGTTTTCCCAACAGCATTTATTAAACAGGGAATCCTTTCCCCATTGCTCGTTTGTGTCAGGTTTGTCAAAGATCAGATGGTTGTAGGTGTGTGGCGTTGCTATCGAGGCCTCTGTTCTGTTCCATTGGTCTGTATCTCTGTTTTGGTACTAGTACCATGCTGTTTTGATACTGTAGCCCTGTAGTATAGTTTGAAGTCAGGTAGCATGATGCCTCCAGCTTTGTTCTTTTTGCTTAGAATTGACCTGGCTATGCAGGCTCTCTTTTGGTTCCATATGAAGTTTAAGGTGGTTTTTTCCAGTTACGTGAAGGAGGGTCATAGGTAGCTTGATGGGGATAGCGTTGAATCTGTAAATTACTTTTTGGGCAGTATGACCATTTTCACAATATTGATTCTTCCTAACCATGAGCATGGAATGTTTTTCCATCTGTTTGTGTCCTCTCTTATTTCGTTGAGCAGTGGTTTGTAGTTCTCCTTGAAGAGGTCCTTTACATCCTTTGTTAGTTGTATTCCTAGGTATTTTATTCTCTTTGTAGCAATTATGAATGGCAGTTTGTTCTTGATTTGGCTCTCTTTAAGTCTGTTTTTGGTGTATAGGAATGCTTGTGATTTTTTGCACATTGATTCTGTATCTTGAGACTTTGCTGAAGTTGCTTATTAGGACATTTTGGGCTGAGATGATGGGGTCTTCTAAATATACAATCATGTCATCTGCAAATAGAGACAATTTGGCTTCCTCCTTTCCTATTTGAATACCCTTTATTTCTTTTTCTTGCCTGATTGCTCTGGCTAGAACTTCCAATACTATATTGAATAGGAGTGGTGAGAGAGGGCATCCTTGTCTAATGCCAGATTTCAAATGGAATGCTTCCAGTTTTTGCCCATTCAGTATGATATTGGCTGTTGGTTTGTCATAAGTAGCTTTTATGATTTTGAGATACATTCCATTGATACCCAGTTTATTGAGAGTTTTTAGCATAAAGGGCTGTTGAATTTTGTCAAAGGCCTTCTCTGCATCTATTGAGATAATCATGTGATTTTTGTCTCTGGTTCTGTTTATGTGGTGGATTACATTTATAGACTTGCGTTTGTTGAACCAGCCTTGCATCCTCTGGATGAAGCCTACTTGATCGTGATGGATAAGCTTTTTGATGTGCTGTTGCAGTGGGTTTGCCAGTATTTTATTGAAGAGTTTTGCATCTATGCTCATCATGGATATTGGCCTGAAGTTTTCTTTCCTGGTTGAGTCTCTGCCGGGTTTTGGTATCAGGATGATAAAATTGGTCTTATAAAATGGTCTTATAAAATTAGTGTTATAAAATGATTTGGGAAGGAAGGATTCCCTCTTTTTGTATTGTTTGGAATAGTTTCAGAGGGACTGGTATCAGCTCCTCTTTGTATGTCTGGTAGAATTCAGCTGTAAACCCATCTGGACCTGGGCTTTTTTTGGTTGATAGGCTGTTAATTGCTGCTTCAACTTCAGCCCTTGTTATTGGTCTGTTCAGGGTTTCAACTTCTTCCTGATTTAGGCTTGGGAGGGTGCAAGTGTCCCGGAATTTATCCATTTCTTTCTTCCAGGTTTACTTTTTTTGTGTACAGAGTTGGTTGTAGTAATCTCTGATGGTAGTTTGTATTTCTGTGAGATCGGTGGTGATGTCCCCTTTTTTTTTTGAGTGTTGAATTTCTAAGTGTCCTTCTAGAGGCCCTGTATTTGGCTGAGGATACCTGGTTTCTCTGGTCTTGAATCTGGGCCAGCCATTGCAGTCACCCTGTGCATTGTACACTCTCGTGTACTTTTTGAGTGCTTTGGCAGGCCTAGTAGATCATTCCTTGGAACTCTTCTGAAAATCAGCCTGCTAGTCATCAATGGTGCTGTTGCTTTGGTCACAGCTGCTGTATCTAGAAAATATCTGCACTTGTTGTCTAAGAGCAAAATCTCAGAAAAACCTAAAGATGACCAGGAATGGAACACATCGAACAATTGTTCATCAGTGATGTTGGCATTTCAAAGGTTCAGAGTAGAAGACTCACTATGCCTCTTAGGAACCTGGGAAAAGCCCCTTGGAGGCTGCTTGGTATACACATAGCACCCCTTTCATGTTCCTTGCCAGCACAAGTGATTGTTAGCCCATGTGACTAAACGTTTGGAAACGAATATCAGCAGCCACATGGTTTGTGGTAGCCACACTGTTGGTTGTGCACATGAGCCTGAGATACTCCTCAGGGTAACATTGGAGCCAATCTTGTGATATCTGTTACTTGGCTGTTATCCTGGTCACAGTGAAAGTGTATTCATTCTGGGAGGTCAACCAACCCTGTCCTACCCACAGCACCTAGTACTCATGATAGGAATGTGGTATTAGGTCATCATGCTTTGGAAGCTCTGTCCCACCCTCTGCCCATCCTGTGCACTGAAAAGAATGTGATTATAAACATGTCCCTTTACCTTTACCTGTCTGCTTGTTTCTCTGTTCATGTTGTTTATCCACTTCCTTTCTTCATTTAAGCAGTGTTTATTGAACACTTACTGTGAGTAATAAAACTGTATTCATGGTGTGCTTTACTGGGTACGTTGATACAGTATTCCTTAGTGCTCACATCAGTCCTGGAGTTGAAGAAATCTAAGATTGTGTGACTTGCTTAAGGTCACAAAGCCAGTAAATAACCTGTATGACTGTATGAACACCCAGGTCTTCTGGCTCCAGGTTTATTGCTTTTTCACTTGTAACACTGCTGTTTCCCAAGGCTCACACTAGTTTTATCATGAATGAAAGATACAGTTTTTGTGAGGTATATGAAAGCATGTAGCATACTTCCTGGCCCATAGTTTATACTTCCTCCTCTGCTAAGAAGGTATATAATAGAATTGAGGTATTCTGTGATGAACTTTACACACTTTTAAATATTTTTATATTCTTGTTCCAATTTCATATGTAACTTGCACAAAATAATCCCCCAAAAAGTAATTTAAAAATTTCTGACTAAATTCAGTATTCTACTTCTGTGGTGGTGTAAGATTATTCCTTTAAATCAATTTCATTGAGGCAGATTTGCATTCAGTAAAATTCAGATGCCGTGTAGACAGTGTGATGAGTTTGGCTGTTTACAAACACCTGTAACCACTCCTTTCTTCAAGACATAGAACATTTCCATCCTCCTAGAAATACTTTTTGTGTCCTTTGATAGTAACCTGCACTCAGCTCATCTGCTGTCTCAGCTGTAACCACTTTCCCACTTTGATCATCGTACTTAGCTTTGCCGGTATTGGAACGTTATCTAATCACATGGTGTGTACTCTTCTGTGCTTTGTTTTTGGTTCGTTTTTGCCCTCACTAAAAATAATACATGGCAGATCTTAAGGAGTTTGCCTACAAGTATTTCATTGCATAAGTATACTTAGTTGCTAAAATTATTGGCATAATGTTGTTTATAATATGTTCTTCTGGTATCTGTGGGATCTGTAGTTATATCTCTTTCTTTATTCCTGATATTGGTCATTTTTGGTTTCTTTCCTCTTCCTCTGCTTGTTCATTCTAGGGCTTTGCCAATTATTAGTCTTTTCAAAGAGCCAATTTTTTATTTTGTTGCTTTTTTATTACTTTTCAGTTAAAGGTATTTTCTAATTTCCCTTGTGATTTCTTTTGTTATTTAAAATTTTATTTACAGTGAGATATTTACTTTCCAAATATTTTGTGCTTTATGGATGTCCTATTGTTGCTTTATAATTTAAGATTCTGTTATCCTCAGAGAGTATCCATTGTAAGAATCTTTTGTCTTTTGGAATGAATAGTTATTTTATAGCTCATTTTATGGTTATATTTAGTTATATGCTTCAAGTGCACACTTAAAAGAATGTGTGTTTCAGATGTTAGAGCAAATGACAGATCAAATTGGTTGATAATGTTTTTCAGATCCAGTTTTTTTTTTCCTTTTTGGTCTACTGGTTCTATTTATTACTAGGAGAGTGTTAAAGTCTCCAGACATGATTGTGGATTTGTCTGCTTATCCGTTTGGTCTCTCAGTTTCTTCATCATGTATTTTGGAGCTCTCTTGTTAGGTGTATACACTTTTAGGATTGTTCTGTTTACCTATTGAAGAAGCACGTTTGTCATTATGAAATGTTTCTTTTTCTCTCTGATACTAGTCCTTGTCTGAGTGTCTACTGAATGATATTCATCTGGCCACACCAGCTTTCTTGTGTTTAATACTTGCATGGTATGTATTTTTTCATCCTTTTATTTTCAACCCATCTGTGGCTATATATTTAAAATTTATCTCTTGTAGGCATTTCTCTTCTAATCTATTGTGACAGTTTCTACTTTTCCAAATGTTTTATTCATTTATGTTTCATATAATTATTGATATGGTAGGAGTTAAGTCTGTCATCTCGCAAACTTTTTCCCATTTGTTTGAATCTATTTTTGGTTTCTCTTTTCTTTTTTTTTTTTTGAGACAGAGTTTCGCTCTTGTTACCCAGGCTGGAGTGCAATGGCGCGATCTCGGCTCACCGCAACCTCCGCCTCCTGGGTTCAGGCAATTCTCCTGCCTCAGCTTCCCGAGTAGCTGGGACTACAGGCACGCGCCACCATGCCCAGCTAATTTTTTTGTATCTTTAGTAGAGACGGGGTTTCACCATGTTGACCAGGATGGTCTCGATATCTTGACCTTGTGATCCACCTGCCTCGGCCTCCCAAAGTGCTGTGGTTTCTCTTTTCTTGCCACCTTTTGAGTTCATCAGCATCAGCTATTTTTGTAACATTTTGTATCTTCTGTTGGCTTTTTATCTATAAACTCTTTGTAAAAAATTTTAAGTGGTTGCTCTAACAGAGTGCATTCTTAATTTATCACAGTCTACTTTGAATTAATGTTAAACTATAGATGTCACAAATGTAAGAACCTTACAACAGTTTAATTTACATTCTCATTAGTTCTTTGAGTTAATACTCTTCTATTCTATAAACATCATAAACCTTTATTACCATGAAGTGACTTTTTAAACAGTCTTTTGTCTTTTAAGGACATTAACAAAGAAAAAACTTAGATAAGCTAGTGTTATGTTTTCCCATAAATGTATCACTTCAGTCTTTATTTCTTCCTATAAATAGGGGTTTCCATCTTATATAATTTAGTCTGGGAAATTTCCACAGGTATTTTTTTGCAGTACAGGTCTGCTGGTGATGAGTTCGTTCTGGTTTTATTCATCTGAAAATGTTGTTATTTCAACCCCGTTTTAAGGATAGTTTGCTGACTGTAGATTTCTGGGTTAGGAGTTTTCTTGTTTCAGCCTTTAAATAAATCATTCAATTTCGTGGAATTCCATTTTTTCTTGTTTCTTGTATATAACATCTTATCTTACTCTGCCTATGGTCAATCGATATTTTCCTTCTGTCTTTTTTGTTTTCCCAGTAATTTGACCACGATGTACTTAACTGTGGTTTTCTTTGTATTTATCTTGAACTTTTCTGAGCTGCTTGGATTAGGAGATTGATGTTTTCTATCAATTGAGGACATTTTCAAAATCATATTTTTAAACACATCTTCTACTCCCTTCTGTTGGTCTTTTCTTCTCGGACCCCAAGTACATGAGTCTTAGACTGCTTGATATTACCCTATAGGTTACTGATGTCCTGTTTGTTTTATTTTAAATCTGTTTTCTCCTCTGTTCTCCTGATTGGTTACATGGATCTTTATTCAGGTTCGTCACAGCATCTTTAGGATGTCGCTTTGCCAGTCAGAAACCTCCACGTGCTTCTGCCTGAGTTTTGCTTCTGGCTGCTGGGCTTATTCTACCCACTCGGCCTGGCAGGCTCCACCTGGCTTACACTACTGGCCTGGATCCGACACCTGCTAAAGCAAGCCAAGCACAGAGTGGCAAGGGGTATGTGAGTGAGCGCATGCAAGGTCCAGCTACTGCACACAGCGAGGCACACCAGCTGCGTCAGGGCAGGCAGCTCCAGGTGCAGGCTCCATGCGAGGCTGCGGCTAGACCAGACATATGCCGCTTCCTCTGTGGACACCAGTGTCTGGACGAGGGGAACACAATGGTGGCCAAAAGCTAGGAGATACCAGGAAGCACAGAGCCCCAAAGAGGGTTGTACAGATGTCACAGCTCTAGCTTGGGGAGCCCCAGAGTCTGGGCTCCCAGAAGGACCAGAACTCCTTCTTCCTTTTTATTACCTATAATGTGGCTTGTCAAGGGTGTGTTTCAGCACTGTTTGTGTTACAGCTCTTTTAGTTGCGCCATTCAGTGGGTTCTGAGTTCTTGTCCTGTGTCCAGGAAGAATGAAGTATAAGGACAACTGGAGGGTGAGCAAGTCACATAGGAGCTTCATTAAGCAACAGAACAGCTCTCAGGAGACCTAAAGCGGGTAGGTCCTTCTGAAGGCAGGTTGTCCCAATGAGTGTCCAGCTCTCAGTGCAAGGGAGACATGTAGTGGGTAGCTCTTTTCTGCAGGCAGGTAATACTTGTGAGTGTGTGACTCTGGCTGAGTCTGAGGTGTTTATGTGCTCAGAATAGAGGAAGTGTGTGTTGACTGGTCCATGGGTGGCCATGGATGGCCCTAGAAAAAGCACCATCTGATTGCCTGAACAGTCATCAATGAAGTTCTATGGCCTTCATCCAGAACTGGCCGCATGGACCCCTGGCCTCAGGCCGTCCCTGGTTTGAAGGTGGGGCTTCACCTGGGACCCATCCCTTCCTTCCTAGGAACCTGTCTGCCTCCCACCAGCATCAACATGTTGTCCATGGCACTCAGGCTGTTCACACTGAGGGGCGCCTGCAGACACACACCAAGCTGCCCTTAGCCCCTTGGCTTTTCTCCTATGCTTATTGTGGCCGAAAGTCCAGAAGGGGCTGAGGTGGTGGGAGGCTGTTGTGTCAGTGCCGCTCTGAACGTGTGCACACCCAGCCAGATCGTGGCAGCACCTGGGCTTGGCCACAACTTTGCTCCACACTGGAGCAGGCACCAGGACCAGGGAGAGGCCAGGGAGTGGGAGCAGGTACTTCTTAGC
The DNA here is from genome assembly GCA_031835075.1 of Saguinus oedipus. Lineage (NCBI taxonomy): Eukaryota > Metazoa > Chordata > Mammalia > Primates > Cebidae > Saguinus > Saguinus oedipus. The sequence continues at coordinate 5,769,203 of CM063177.1, read as the reverse complement.
CTACATGGGTAGGGGGCTTCCTAGGCTCCTAAGAGCGCAGGGATGCCTGGGTCCAGAGATGCAGCTGGGTGGCTGCAGCTGCCCCTGGGAGGATGGGGCTCTTGCCCTACCATCATGGTAGAGGGTGAGACTCTCACTTGTTTCCAGCCCTCACTAGCTCTATGGAGTGCACAGCCCCAGCCACACCTGCCCCACTGCAGCTGGCGTACCCACGGTGGCTGCTGCAGATGGGCCACTGCCACCATCACTTTGATTCTTATTTTCTATCTCAAATCAGCTTTTAAGCCCATCCAGTGAAATGTATGCTGCTGTACATTTGAGTTTAGAATTTCCCTTTGATTCTTTTTTTTTTTTTTTTGAGACGGAGTTTTGCTCTCGTTACCCAGGCTGGAGTGCAATGGCGTGATCTCGGCTCACCACAACCTCCGCCTCCTGGGTTCAGGCAATTCTCCTGCCTCAGCCTCCTGAGTAGCTGGGATTACAGGCACGCGCCACTGTGCCCAGCTAATTTTTTTTATTTTTAGTAGAGACGGGGTTTCACCATGTTGACCAGGATGGTCTCGATCTCCTGACCTCGTGATCCACCCGCCTCGGCCTCCCAAAGTGCTGGGATTACAGGCGTGAGCCACTGCGCCTGGCCTGATTCTTTTTATAATTTTCATTTCTCTACTGACGTGTCCCCATTTTTTCACTGGTTGAGATCATATTTTCCTTTAAGCAATTGAGTATATTTGTATTAGCTGATTTAAAGTTCTTATCTGCTAATTTGTACAGCTGGGTTATTTCAAAGGTCTGTATTTTGAGCTTTTAATTTTTTAGTGCTTGAGTTTTATTGTTATTTATAGCAGGAGGGCAAGTCTGGTAACATTCTGTTATGTCTATAATTCTTCTCTGCTTTTGTTTTCCCATTAATTTAGAATCAGAATCTCAAAGGAAAAAGGTTTATCATTACATTCATAATAATTTATTTAATAATGCTGTAGCCATTTAGATTATGGCCAAAAAAAATTCTTTGAAGAGAGACTAGGTACAGATACCTAACTGTGTTAGTCTAGTATTATACATCATTATAAGTAAAATTCTGTTAACCATCTCTGGTCAAGTAAATGTTAGTAGTCTAAACTGTATGGATGATTGGTTTAATCTTGTTTAGAAATCTTTCAAAATGTTTTAGAGGAAGGAACACAATCCATAAGAAGACCAGAACTCTGGTTCTGTCTTGCATATTTTGTGACCTTAAGCAAATAAATTAAGCTGGTTATCAATTCAAATGCAGCACAGTATGTGAATGCATCATAAACTGTAAATAAACTGCTTTGCAAGTTATTGAAAAATATTAGTATACCTTCCTTCTCCATCCTACCTCAGTAAGAAAGGAAACATAATGAAATCTTTTTTTCTAGACTCTTACAAGGCATTATTTAGAGCATAACCTTTCAAAACCATTTGGTGTAGCTGTAGGGGAGGTACATAATATTGAGCTGGATTTCTTTATGTACTGATTCCAAAGCTTACTATATTAGCAGAAATGTTCAATGAATCTTATGTTTGAACTTACTTTGCTAACACTTGGCTCTGTATTCAAAAAGAAAACTATAAAAAGTGATTAATTGAGAATCATAATTAGATGTGGTCCAGTTAATTATATGTTTTTGGTACATGTCTCCCCATGTTTATTTTTTTTTTAATTTTATTTTAAACTTTTAAGTTCAAGGGTGCAATTACAGGTTTGTTACGTAGTTAAATTTGTGTCATGAGGGTTTGTTGTACAGATTATTTCATTATCCAGATGTTAATCCTAGTATCCATTCATTATTGTCTTCTGATCCAATTCCTCCACGCTCCTCACTCCAAAAGGCCCCAGTGTCGTTTTTCTCTATGTGTCCATGTGTTCTCATCATTTAGCTCCCATTTATAAGTAAGAACAGTTGGTACTTGGTTTTCTTCCTGTATTGGTTTGCTAAGGATAATGGCCTCCAGCTCCAACCATGTCCATGCAAAGGATATGATCTCATTCTTTTTTTTATGGCTGGATGGTATTCCATCGTGTGTATGTACATACCACATTTTCTTTATCCAATCTATCATTGATGAGTATTTAGATTGATTCCATGTCTTTGCTATTGTGAATAGTGCTGCAATGAACATATGTATACATGTGTCTTTATAATAAAATGATATATATTTGTTTGGGTATATACACAGTAATGGGATTCCTGGGTTGAGTGGTATTTCTGTCTTTAGGTCTTTGAGGAATCACCATATTGTTTTCCACAATGGCTGAACTAATTTACACTCCCACCAACAGTGGAAAATAGATCCTTATTCTCCACAACCTCGCCAGCATTTGTCATGTTTTGACAACTAAATTTTGGCCATACTGACTGGTGTGAGATGGTATCTCATTGTGGTTTTGGTTTGCATTTCTCTGATGATCAGTGATGTTGAGCTTTTTTTCATGATTTTTGGTTACACGTATGTCTTCTTTTGAAAAGTGCCTGTCCATATCCTTTGCCCACTTTTTAATGGGATTATTTGCTTTTTCTTGTAAATTTGTTTGAGTTCCTTAGAGATCCTGGAAGTTAGACCTTTGTTGGATGCATAGCTTGCAAAAATGTTCTCCCATTCTGTAGGTTGTCTGTTACTCTGTTAATAGTTTCTTTTTCAGCTATGTTTACATATCAGTTCTTTTAATTTTTTTATTTTGGAAGCCATAGCAGCAATATCAGCTCTTCAGACATGTATCCAAATAAAAATCTTTTAACTGATAGTCACTGAATCAGCAGCTATAATTATCCAGAACAAAGGCAGGAACCAAAACAAATGAAAGCATTTTAAATAGATGAAAAATATAAAATCTAATCTATAATACAACAGCAATACTGTAATAGCTAAAGTTTTTTGAGCATTTACTCTGAGCTGGACAGTGTTTTGAAGATTTATGCACATTTACATTTAATCTTCACGGCAACCCTATGAAGTTGGTACTCTTATGTGATACAGTTAGAATATTAGATCTTTTTGCTGTATTCTATGCCGTCATTGTTGATGTTTGGAAACATTCCGGGTACTTCTTTGTTTTACCCGTTCCTCTGTCTGTTACAGCTTTGTTCAAGCATTTTAAATAGATGAAAAATATATAATCTATAATACAACAGCAACACGATAATAGCTAAAGTTTTTTGAGCATTTACTATGAGCTGGACAGTGTTTTGAAGATTTATGCATATTTACATTTAATCTTCACATCAACCCTATGAAGTTGGTCCTCCTATGTGATACAATTAGAATATTAGATCTTTTTGCTGTATTCTATGCCGTCATTGTTGATGTTTGGAAACATTCCAGGTACTTCTTTGGTTTACCAGTTCCTCTGTCTGTTACAACTTTGTTCCCTCTCCTTGGCCATTTTAAAAGATTTAAATAAAATTTCTGTACTCTGTCAAACCTCCTATTGATCATACAAGAAAGGCAGAATTAATTAATTGATCATGCTGTTATACTGCTAGGACAGGTGTAAATACCAGTAGCATTTGTTACATAGTATCAGTATCAAGTGTTTTACCCGTTAGATTTGTTTTGCGTAGGTGTGTGTGCAAAACTTTGATCTTCCCTGAGGCTAAGGACTGCACCTTCCTGAATTTTATTCCTCTGCGATTACTACCAAGCCTTGCATATAGTATATCCTAAGAATATATTTCCATATGCACCAATGAATGAGTGAAAGAGAGAAAAAAGATAGAGATAAGGCAAAGTGAAAAGAGACAAAGAGAAATTTGAAAACTTAGATGCCTCTTTTGAGATGTACCATAATCTTGCAGAGTTTGAACGTGTTATTTTAGAGAGCAAACTTTTATTTTAATTGAACAAAAAGAGAATTTATATTTTAGCGAGGATATTGTATTTCTAAAGCAGTGTAAAGCATTACAAGGGTATTAATGATTTGTAAGGATGTGGAGATGGATCTGGAGGCACGGGAGAACTTTTCGCTTTGTTTTGGGGTTGAAGAAAAATTGATCTTCCATGTACATGAGTGGGAATGTAGTTAGGGAAGTACAAATACAGGAGGAACCAAAGTAGGAGCAAACAATTTGAAGGGAGCGTAATCAGAGAAGAAAAATGAGAGCTATACTTTTTTTCATTGAACAATCCAAGAACAAGATGATAGGAAATAAGATAGGGAAACATGCTTACAGAAAAGAGAAGTCTAAAGCAGGTCAGTCTGCTGCTGAGGGATTTCAGCCCAGCAAATGCACACATTAAGAATAATGCCAGAATATAGCAAAGTGGCTTTATCTTTCGGTAGCGGTGGACTGTTCGCACACACGCAACAGCTAACAAGCTCTGCTCTGAAGTTATTCTAGACCTTATCTTCGGAAATAATGCAGGCATGATAAATAGGTTGGAGTAGAAAAGCACTAAAGATGCAATCATAATGTCATCAGGTTTGAATTGCTGATGAAGATCTGTGGGAAGAGGTACTAACACAAAAATACGGGGCTTGAGGAAAGCGGACCTTGAAGGAATGCAAAATGAGTTTTGAACTTGGCTGGAGTTTTGCAATGCATAGAAAATGAAACATGAAAAAGGTAGAATCCGGGGAGGGAACATTCAAAATTCAACCCAATAAGATCAAAGTAATACAGAAACAATGAGAGGAAGCAGAGAAATAAGAGAGTATAGGGGAATCCATTAAAAAAATAAAATAAAGGGGAAAAGTAGTGGGAAACTTGCTATGACTGAACAAAACCAAAACACTAAACAAAATGCAGTTATTAGTAGCAAATTAATATCTAAGGTTTTTTTCTAAAGATTGTTGCAAGTCACTCGGGTCCCTCATTTAGGCTGCAAATCTTTGTATGGTCAAGGAGTGTTGATCCCGATGGCACATGTAGACTCCTGTGGTGGTGTGGCCTTTTTTTTTTTTTTAAATAAGATCTTGCCTTTCATAGGAAAAAGCATTTAGTTTATGAAAAGTCATGCTACAAGTGAAAGTTCATCACTGGGGAAAGCATAAGACTATAGTTTGTATTGGGTTAACAGTTAAAAGATTTAAAGTGTAAATGTATTTACAGTTTCTTAAACTAGCCCTGGAAATTAGACTACTTATTGGGTGAAAACTAATTAACTTGCTATCTCTTCCATGGAGTAGATTTAAATTCAAGTCCCCAGGCAAAAGTTTGATAAAGCTTACCCCCACCTGGCCCCTCGCCATCCTCTGTGGAGTGGGAAACACAGAGCTATGCAGAGGAAAGAAGTCCTATGTTCTAGCTTCCCAGCAATGCAGGAACTACTGATGGTATATGCATATCCTTTTAAAGAAAAGGTTGAGTATATGACATACATTTAAACATAAACTGTTTTCTTTGTTTCTTCATGGCTGGGCTTCTGCAAAGAAAGAAAAAGAGAAAAGAAAAAGCTTGTAAGCTTAGTTTTTTATGTGGCATATATGCTGGTCTGCGTAAAATTTTACTGTATGAAATTGTGAAAAATGTAGCCCAACTTATTCCAAAAATCACAGAACTGCTTCCTGCAAACCTAACTTGCCTAGAAAAATTCATAGGTGCAAAGGCTGGTACATAGTAAGTGCTTAGGACACGCTTACTGATAGATTCAGGTATCACACATATATGTACAGGGGCATCAATAGATACATTTGTAATCAACATATATAAAAAACAATTTTTAAGTAAAGCTATATTTTCCCATTAAACATTAAGGGATTTTATTTTCTAAGTGAAATTCTGGCATATGACATAGAGGCTAGACCTGTGTTCATATGTCTGAGATTCTGCGATTCCTTTATCGGTAATTCCTAACATTTTAACTTTTGGTTATTTATTCCTTAATATCTGTGCCACATAGTTACTGGTCTATTAGAAAATGCTTAAAATGGTGGGAAATTGGGATCTTTGAATGGATCCCTCAGTATATTGTTCCAGGTAGTTGCTTGATTATGCGTATTTATTGACTGAATAAATGAAAAAAGTAATAAATCATGTGAAGTTGGTAGTTTATAAATTCTTTCTGTAGGAATCCCAATAGGGAGGGAGGGAGGAGAGGTATCTTACTATCATCTTTTAGTAGATGAAAACCTGAAGCTCAGAAGTTAAGTGAGTAGATCAAGGCCACACATTGAATAAGTGATAGAATTTTCTGAAGGACTTTTGACTATAAACTCTATGCTTTTATTAATGCACAATCCTGCTCTCTATCCTGCAATTGATCTATATATCACATAATATGTATAAGCTGTGTTTAACTTGGGGAGGCACAGATGTGTTTCCAGAGGCCCTGAATGAGATTGTATGTTGCACTTTAGTTTTCTGTTGAGGGCAAGAAAAGGAAGACATTAGAGAGGCAAGGTGTTTGCAGAAATGTATAGGGGGCGAAATCAATATAAAAGAGAAAAATGACAGCAAGCCCAGGGCCATCTGCCCATGATAGGCCCACCGGAACTCCTTGCTGAAAAGAAAAGGTAGGGTGCCCAGGGCTAAAGGATCTTTTCTCAGGCAGCTTCCGCTCTTTTTTTGTGTTTACCTCCTCTGTCGATGTTTCTTTCTAGTGATGCACTTAGAAAATTACCCAGGGTTATGATACAGCTGCCACTTGAGTTCTGTACTTGTTTTCCAGATTCTCCTCCCTAGGGTGCTGAGAGAACAGCTTAGGGAGTGACAAGAAAAGCGTATCTTTCCCTTTTCCACCTGACAGAGGAGTAGGAGAGGTGTCAAAGCGGAAGGCAGCCTGGGAATGAAGGAAGAGAGTAGGGAAGATGGAGGTTTTTGGGAGAACGGAAGTGGTACCAGAATATTTAGAGGGAAGTTACAGCACAGGATGAGTGAACCGAACCCTTCTTATGAAGAGTGGTTGGAAAGAAAGTGGACTTCTAATTAGGAAGAGGAATCTTTGGGGTTGTAATATTATGTTCAAATACTTGGAAGATTCTCCTGATAAAGGAACATTTTTGTCTGTTAACTCAAAGTAGTAGGACTACGACCAACTTTTAGACATTGTGGGAAGACGGCTTTCTAGCTAGTTATTATAGGAAGAATTTTGTCAGTGTCTGAATCACCCAGAAATTGGGTGTGCCGTATCAGGAGATAGATGTTCTAAGCACAGGCCGAATGAGCCTGATGGAGCTACACTAAGGCATGTGATACTCAGCAAACATTAGCAAGGCCTTCTCTTTCAGGATTAATGTGATTCTATGCAGTAGAAGAGAAAATCATTTTATATGCAGACACACCTACTAGGACATGCTTACAGATAGATTCAGGTGTCACGTGTGTGTGTGTGTGTGTGTGTGTGTGTGTAACTTAAGAGTAGATTACAATCTAGTACACATAGAGCCCCAAAATGTAGAAAACATGGGAAAAGAGGACTGTGTTAGTTTCCTAGGCTCGCTGTAACAGTACCACTAACTAGATGGCTTTAAGCAACAGAAATGTATACTTACGGTTCTGAAGGCTGGAAGCCTGCAGTCAGGGTGTCAGCAGGCATATGCTCCCTCTGAAACCTGTAGGCAAGCCCTCCTTGTCTATTCTGGCTTCTGGTGTTTGCCATCAGTGCTTGACATACCTTGGTTTTAGATGTGTCACTCCAGTCTCTGCCTCTGTCACTAGACGGCCATCTTCCCTCTGTGTGTCTCTGTATCTCTTCTAAGGATACCAGTAATGTAATGGCCCACCTTAGTCAGTATGACCTTATCTTAACTAATGACACCTTCAGTGGCCCTCTTTCCAAATAAGGTCTCTTTCTGAGGTATGGGGGGGTGAGACTTTGACATTTCTTTTTTTGGGGATATAATTCAAAGTAAGGAGAAATAGCATTCTTGCTCTGTGGTCTTATTATTTTCTGTTAAGAAGACCTGAAGAAGTTAGAGAAAAATATTTTGACTCAAACCCAGCAAACTCGAATTCAGGTACAAAAGATTGATTTTTCCCTCTCACCAATGTTGGATGGTTTTGTGGATAGGGGAAATCTAGTAGATATTAAATATTTTTATCTGCAAAAAGCATTTGGTAAGGTTCTCAATGGGAGATTAATGGCTAACATAAAGAATGAGACATTAGGAGATAAATTTGCTTATGAGCAAGAGACAGATACTAACAGTAGAAGGAAATACTTTTTAGATTGGAAAGGAGTGACATATAGCACAAGCCAGGAATCAGTTTTGGGACCTATGGGTTTTTCACTTTATTTTTATTGGACTTTGTAATAAAAATACAGATCTTCAAACAGTCCAAGACAGAGTGAGTAATACTACAAGCATCAGTAATCAAAAGTTATTCTCTATCATAAACTAAATGACTGATAATAAATACTGACACAAGACTACACAATGTACCATAATATTATAAAATGGAACAGGCAATTCTCCTGTGTTCTCTTTTCTTCTGCATGGGTGAATATTTCTTTATTTGCTTTATAAAAAAAATTTGCAGGTTTCTAGGATTACATTGTAAGCCAAATGAATGAAAAAAAACGATTTTTTTTTAAAATTTGGAAAGATATGTTAATAGGAAAAAAATTGGTTGAAGCAAGACAAAGGTTATATTGCCATCACTAGACTAAAGAAATTAGGGGCTCTGTGTGTTAAATTGCTCAGCAAGCTGTTCGGTAAAAATACTTGTGTGAGGGGCGTTCTTGAACTCATCAGCTTACTCTGCTGTCCTTACTTTAATGGAAGCATATGCAGAAAGTCATTGTTAGAATAAGGAGACTACATATCTGAAGAGAGGGAAATATAGCATGGAAGTTTTTTCTCTTCTTTTTAAAAATTTTAACATGGCTGTAAAAACGTCCATAAAATCCATGGATTGTATATGTAACGTTTAGTCTGCCCAGCAGCTAATAAATTATGTGGAGAACATACTTTTTAAATTGAACTTTTGCCTGTCACTGCTTTTGTCAAAATCACTAAAAGGTGTTTACAAGTTCATTGCTGTTTCCCCATTATTTGTACATTGTCAGATATAAGCCAAGAGAAACAGAACAAATAAACATTCCAAAGTTGATTCAGAGAAATTGTAAATGTTTAGAAAACTATAAAGATTAAAAAGTTCAAAGAAGCTTCATTAACCTCAAACCTCTCATTTTGCAGGTGAGAAAACCGAGATCCAGAAAGGTCACATTCATAAGAAATTTGCCCAAAGACAAATAACTTAAGTCAAAATGGAGTCTAGAACAGGGTTCTCAACCTGGGCTGCACGTAAGAGTTTGCTGAAGAGGTTCTTTAATGAACTGTTGCAGTGATCTTCCTACCAGAGATTTTGATTTCAGGGTTCATGAACGCAGCCAAGGAAATTCATACTTTTAAAAACATGCATTTTAAAACTTCTCCAGGTGCTTCTGCTGTGTGAACAGGAATGAGAACCTCTGATCTAGGATCTAGCTTTCCTGATGTTATTAACACAGGATTTCAACTCATATTTGTAGTTCAGAACTTCAAATGCTGAGGTAGGAAGCACCTTTAGCATCAGCAGTCCACAGTTAACAAACCAATCGTTCTAGTAATTTTCTCTGTAGTGTGCTTATTTGGATGGCCAAACCTGAATTCCCAAATAAACAAGGCTGTACATTTTTGTTTGGTCTCTAGGGCAGCCCCGAGATTAGCATACAGAAGAACTGAAATGTAGCCCTGTCAGTAGCACTGTAGGTCCTAACCAACACATGTACGGTGTTTTTCTAAGAACAAGAATTTATATTTTTTATTTTGGTCCCTCAGAATATTTTTAATTCTTCTGTTTTTTTTTTGAGACGGAGTTTCGCTCTTGTTACCCAGGCTGGAGTGCAATGGCGCGATCTCGGCTCACGGCAACCTCCGCCTCCTGGGTTCAGGCAATTCTCCTGCCTCAGCCTCCTGAGTAGCTGGGATTACAGGCACGCGCCACCGTGCCCAGCTAATTTTTTGCATTTTTAGTAGAGACGGGGTTTCACCATGTTGACCAGGATGGTCTCGATCTCTTGACTTTGTGATCCACCTGCCTCGGCCTCCCAAAGTGCTGGGATTACAGGCTTGAGCCACCACGCCCGGCCAATTCTTCTACCATTTTGATGGTGGTATCAAGATTTCTCCTCCTTTCATCTTCAACATATTAATTTAGGATTGAATAGGGAGTTCCCCAATTCCAATCTGTGTTGGGGAATGGGAGGAAATGAGGGATGGAGGGATGGTGAGGGCTGGAGGGAAGACTGAGGCACTGTGGGATAGAGGAGGAGGCCTGTCAAGAACAGAAGGGCCAGCGTTCTCTGCCATCAATGCCTGGGGACATTTCTTACCCTCGAATGTGTTCAGCCAGTAAGTATTTAAAGAAGGCATAATGTTTATCAGATACTATTCTAGGTATTGGAGAAGGATTAGAAGAAAGAAGAGAGAGAGAAAAGTAAGCATGACAGCTCCTGGCCTTTAAAAAGTGACATTATCTCAGTGTGGTGAAGAAGTGAAAAATAGGGTTTATGATTTGTCATTTTTTGATGATACGGGGACACATTTTTCAAGCACTGCAGGAACACAGCTAACCTCTGGAGGAATCATAGAAGGTTTCACAAAGCACGTAGCATTTGTATAGGAGTCATTAGGTGCGGATGCAGAGGTGGAGAACCATGGCCGTTTTCCACGGAGGTGTGAAAGAACATGTCATAGTGAGAAAGCTGGTCTGGTCGGGGCGGAGGCTAAATGGAAAGTGGCAGGAGAGGTGGGACTGAAGCTAGTCAATAGCTTGGAGTTTAAGTTCATGCTAAGAAATTGACGTTTCCTGTTTGGGGGTACAGGAATTTTTTAGCTTGAGGAATGAATAATCTGAGTAACTCATTCATCCATTTATTCATTCAGTCGTTAGGATTTATTGGAAGTTTGCTGTATGTCAGACACAGGATGACAAAGATTATTATGACGCCCTCAATCCAGATACTTTGTAGAAGGGGAGCAATGATCAGATTTTCATTTTAGGGACATAACCTTTGGGCAATGTGTTTAGGCTGGAGAAAACCATTAGGAAGCCATGGTAACACTCCAGCCATTAGGAAAGCCATTAGAAAGCCGTGGTAACACTCCAACTGACCATCAGGAGCTGCTGAACTGAGGCAGTGCGGTGGAGATGAAGGAAGGTTGTTGTCTGTGCGATGTATTGGGGGGTGGACTTGATAGTGCTTGGTGAGTGACTGCATGCTGAGTAGGGAAGGGGAGGGCAGACTCACCTCCTAATGGTGCCATTTGTCACGATAGGGAATTTAAGAGGAGAAAGTCTTTTCCCTAGTCCAGAAATCAGTGCCTCTGTTTCCATTTATTAGACCTGCACCCATTCAACCTATTACTGGTTTATTGCACAGCATAGCGTAGTCTCACCACTTTTCCTCTCCTTTCCTGTTCTTGCAACAAGGAAAAATACTAATTTTTTAAAGGAAATCTGATTAAGGCTTAGAAGGTAAAATAATGGGCATTTTTTGGTTTAGAAATCATTAGCAACATAAAACATGTAAATCAAAATGGGGAACTAATACATTTGTTTTAGTGATTCAGGAGGAAAAGGAAATTCATGCTTTTCCTTGAATTATCAGTGTGATGCTTTCCTTTACCAGTGACCCAAGAATGAGTGTTATAGTATGCTTTTTGTAAAATATTTATCACCAACTGGGGCATTGAAAGTAAGTTTCCTATGTTACACAGCTGCTAAATTGGGCAGGGACAACAGAGAAGGCACTGAATAGTCAACGAAATTGGAAAGAATTTAGATCATCCGTGTCACACAAAGCCAGCAAAGGCTGTTTGTAGAATGTTAGCTGCTATCACGCTGGCTTGATATTAACATTCTAGTGAATAATTAAAATATTCCTGTTTATTTTTTAATAAAAAGAAAAAGCATATATGTTACCTCAGAGTCTGTAATGATACCTGTCGTTGCATCCATCAGATGTTGCGTCTTTTGTTTTCAACTAGGATTGTAGAGTAGATAACTTAGACAATTAAAAAGCAGATTTTTTTCTGCCTTTCTCTGCATCCTTATTTCACAATATTCAATATTACAATGCCATTCAAAAATATAAAATAAAAATTCTTAGAACTGCTCTGAGACATTTTCATTGTAGTCAGTATTTTCTGAATTGAGTGGCTATTAAATATATTTTTCTGCTGAAATTATTTTTGAAGTACATGTATCGTTTTCATTTTTTTGTCATTAAGTGCATACCCAGGCATAGGTGATATTCTATTCCTTCCTGCTAAAATTCAGGCTCCCCTTAGAGGACGGGTCAATAGGTACAAGCAAACCATCATGGCACATGTATACCTATGTAACAGACCTGCACATTCTGCATGTGTATCCCGTTTTGCATTTTTATTTTTTAGAAGAAATAAAAAAGCCAAGTCAGGCTCCCATGAGATGATCAGTTACTTCTTTATAATTGAGTATACTTTTCAGCCACACCCACCCCTTTCCACTGACTGTTTTCTTTGGTTGTTCCTTCAGGGCTAGAGTGGAAAAGTTTGGTGTTTTATTCAAGACAATTGACTCAGAGAAAAGAAAAACTTACACAGAGACCAGTAAGAGATCGGTGCTCAGTAACAAAGAGGAACATAGGCTTTTGTGGAGCCATGGTCTTTGGTCTGTGTAATGTGTTAGATGCTCTACGAGGTGGTCAGTTTCTGGGGTGACCAGACCCCACCCATTTCTGGAGTGTCTGCCTCAATATATCCCATTAGATAGTAGTGACAGGCTTAGTAGAGTAATTGGAATAAAATTGCGACTGAGGAAGGACAAGAATAGAGCAAATGGTATGAGAGGTGAAGGGCGGGATCGTGAGTTAGGAGAATGCTAAGACCGAATGCTCTGTCTGCTGCTTCCCTGAGTCAGAAGCAGCGGGCACACGAGAGGAAGCAGCATTTTGCTGGGGACTTTGTTGAGAATTCAGGTGCTTGGGAGCTTAGAAAGGAAACAAACCCCAGTGTGGACTTTTCAGACAAAATACTGCTTCCTTTACCTAGTCAACTAAAGTTAAGATAACGATTACCGGGCACTTTGTAACAGCAAGGTTATTCTTAACTCCAAAGTTAAGGTGATTCTAAACTCTACATTGTTTGCTAGAGAAATTACAGATGCAGAAAGAAGTCCCAGATAGGACCCAATATATATAACCTTTAGTTAAATGTGACTCTTGTCTGTGACCAGGAGCTAGCAAGAACTGTGGCAGAGAAGTTAAGAATACCCTCGCTCCTCACAGCTGCCCTACAGGATTTTTCCTTTTTCTCATTTTTTTAAGTTTTAATTTTTATTTATTAAAATGGTACATATTTATGGCATACAGTGACATTTTGATATACATTCTGAAATAATTTCTACAGTCACATACCCATCTCCTCACATGGCTAACGTGTGTGTGTGAGCGCACACGCGTGTGTGTGCGTGTGCGTGTGCGTGTGTGTGTGTGTGTGTTGTAAGAACCACACAAATCCTCTCAGCAAGTTCCGAGTATGCAATACAACATTACTAATCAGAGTGCCCATGCTATACATCCTCTTCTCTTATTTCCTTAGCAAGTTGCCACCTAGGACTCTTCTTTACCTTTGGTTTTTTTGAGACAGAGTTTTGTTCTTGTTGCCCAAGCTGGAGTATAATGGCGTGATCTCAGCTCACCACAACATCCGCCTCCTGGGTTCAAGCGATTCTCCTGCCTCAGCCTCCCAAGTAGCTGGGATTACAGGCACACACCATACCACAATTGGCTAATTTTGTATTTTTAGAAGAGACGGATTTTCTCCATGTTGGTCAGGCTGGTCTCAAACTCCTGACCAGATCATCTGCCTGCCTCGGCCTCCCAAAGCGCTGGGATTACAGGCATGAGCCACCACGCCCGGCCCTTTACCTCTTCTGAACCTCCACTTTGTCTTAGATAGGGCAGTAGCACTGTTCTCTTCTCTTCACTACAAATGTTCTCCTAGGCCCAGAGCCAGTTTCTTGGCTGTGTCCTCCTCCTCCATGTCATCTCTTTTTCTAATCTCCTCGCCTGCCCCAGCTCTGTGCTGAAATACCCTGGAGAGTTGATTTTTGATTCATTCTGAAATATAAAGGACCTAATTGTAGTCTTTGACATATTTAAGACCCACTCTTTAGACTCCTGCTCCTTATCACCACAAACTGGGTGCCATAAACAACAGAAATTTAGCTGAGAGTTCTGGAAGTTAGAAGTCTGAGATAAGGTAGGTCTAGTTCCTTCCCCGGGCTCTGAGGAAGAATCTGTTCTGTGGCTCTCCCCTTGTTTCCAGTGGATCGTTGGCAACCTTTGGTGTTTCTTGGCTTGTAGAAGTCTCACCCCAATTTCTGCCTTTGTGATCCTCTGGGGTTCTTCATGTTGTACATCTGTCTCTTCAGCTTGTGTTCTTTTTATAGACACTAATCATATTGGAGCCTACCCTACTCCATTATGACCTCATATTGACTAATTATATCTTCAAGCATCCCGGTTCCATATAAGGTCACATTCTTACATGCTAGGGACTAGGGTTTCAATGTAGGAATTTTGGGGATTCCAGTTGAATCCACAAAAAATGAGTTCAAAACGAGGAAAGCAAAGCTGGAGTTTAGGGGGAATCTTTTTGGCTCGTTTTTGTGTGCCTAAGGGCTGAGTGCTTGTTGTAGGTAAGAGAGAAGCTGTAAGGTAATATTTCTCTACTGCTGTGGGCTAGATGCCAGCCAAAAACAACTGCTGGGGGCAGTGGAAAGGGAAGTAGACTGGAGGGTTGATGGAAGAAAAACAGGTGGGTCTGCACTTAGGGGAGTGCCAGGAAGCAAGAGCGTCAATTTCGGTCTTAGGAGTGAGAAGTAGTCCTAGTCAGTTGCGTCCGAGATGCTCCCAGCTTCCGTAACTCCTCACTGCCCCTTCCCTCACGAAACTTCTTTGCATCACCATCTTGAGATTCCTTATCCGAATTTAAACTCCGTTAGTAATTTAAAGCTCGGAGGAACTCCATCCCCAACCTGGAAGATGAGAGAGGCGTTCGGGGTTGTAGAGATAGTGGTGAGATGCATCCTGACCTTCCTGTTCCCTAAAACATCACTGGGAAGAATGCTTAGAAGGGGTTGGCAGGGCTATTCCTTAGGTGCAGGAAGAGTACAACATGCTCATGACATCTGGAAAAGTGCACTGATTTCCAGCCAGCTCTGAATTCACAGACTTTTGGAATGCAGTCTCTTTCTAGGTTAGAGAATTGCATTATTAAACTGCTCAATGTAATAATTAGAGGTAGAAAATATAATTGGTTTATCTTTGTGGTCAGATAGCAGTTTTGTATATGCAGATAATTTGAATCTGAATATACAGCCAAGCATTCAAAATATAAATAGATTCAGAGAAAAAATTTAAAGCACATATAATTCCCCCAGAGACCCTATATAAGGCAAAAGGAACCACTGCAGAAAAGGAAAGAAAAACCCAACTCCTCCCTAACAATCTTGTTTTCCCACCAAATCTTGTTTCTTTGATTTATAAATCTAGAAGCCTCATGCTTTCTGAAATCCTTAATAAAAAATGACTTTTAAATGCCACAATTCTCGATTTTTCTTAATTCATTGGAAAAAATTAAAGCCAAAAAGGAAAATAGGTGTCCCAGTATTTTCTGACAAAAGAAGAAAGAACGGGGCTAAGTGTTGGGCAAGCAGCAAAGGAGAAAGGACTTAGAGAGTGCCTACATAAATTGGTTATGAGTAACACGTAAACAAGGAACAACAAACTGCGGAAGGCCACAGCAGGCCTCTGAGGAGGAAGGCCTCTCCATGCCTCATGTTCCAGTGCAGGGTGACCTCGGCTCCATTGCCATAAACATTGTGCTCAAGGACATAAAACTCCTTCATAGCGCCATGACGTAGCCAGACTTGTAGGCTCCTTGTAAGGCCCACATTTCCACCAGCTGCACATAGATAATAAGCTAAAGATGACCACATGTTCTTGTTTTGTGAAACTCCCAAACCGCCACTGTTACCAATCCTTGGAATGACACACCAGTTCCGGCTCACTGATTGACTCCACCATCACTCCACCCCTACCCTATAAATCAAAGCGATTGTAATCAATAAACGGTGTGGACGATCAGAGCTCAGGGCCTTCACTGTTTCCTCCAGAGTAATAAAGTGATGGCCCCCTGGTCCCACTGTTTTTCTTAATCTGTCTTTTTCTCATTCCTTTGTCACCACCAAACTTGGGGTACCCACAGGTGATGTAGGGCTGGCTCCCTACATTCTGGTGCCCAACGTGGGGCTCATGGATCCCTACATTCTGGCACCCAATGGGTGGGTCTCATGGATTCCCAACACTAACCACCCTCCTAAATGTTTAATAGTAATCACATTAACTTATTAAATTGTATGCTCTCTGAAAAAACAAGAGGGTGTTTGCACATGTATCCTTTGTGCAATGACAACAAATGACTTAATGGGGTTTTGGTTCCTTGTTACATTTTTATTTCAAAGACCAAGGTGGATTATGTTTATTACATTTTTTAAAAGAATTTAAGAAAATCCTGCTATAAACTAAGAGATACCTTGGGAGTTTCCAAAATACCTTAGGAACCATTGATTTATAAAGATCTTCTGTGTATGTGTGTTTCTTAGTGCAAGGAGTTGGAAAACTTTTGATAATTTAATGGGATTTATGAACCTATTTTAAGAGCTAGAGTCTGTGAATAACTAGATAAAGAAGAAACAGAGCAACTGAGGATTTGGTTTTATGCCCTGTAGAGTTCAAATTAAATTTTACTAAAAGGCAGTTTAAAAGTTTAAAAGATTAACTTCTCTTTCCTTTCATGCAGTCTACTTCAGAACTAGTCATCATAATGAACTCAAAAGACATGCCCTGGAATGATTTGGAATAATAGAAAAGTTAGTGTCAGAACTGAAAACGGGCCAAGCCCAGCGGCTTATACCTGTAATTCCAGTACTTTGGGGAGGCTGAGGTGCGAGGATTGCTGGAGGCCAGGAGTTTGAGACCAGCCTGGGCAACGTAGGAAGACTCTGTCTCTACAAAAAAAATTAGAAATTAACAGGACGTGGTGAGGTGCACCTACAGTCATAGCTACTTGGGAGGCTGAGATGGGAGGATTTCTTGAGTCCAGGACCGGAGTTCAAGGCTGCAGTGACCTATGATTGCACCAGTGGTCTCTAGTCTGAGTAACAGAAAAAAAAATTAAAAAGCTAATTCTGAAGACCAGCTTGTCTTCAACCGAGTGAATGAAGAAAGCTTGTATGTTTGAAATTATTTTCTGCTAAAACTGATTTCTGAATTGTGTTCTCTTAAACAATACCTGAATCAAAACTTTTTGACAAAAAACATCTCATGGTCGTACAAGTTTGGGGAATACTGCATGAATACACCCTGCAAGCCATTCACAGTGCACATGGATTTAAAAAGACTGCAAATTAAAAAAAAAAAAATCTGTATTTTTGGGTAAGTTCATCATACCAAACTTAAAAGTATGGGAAAGTTTTTCTCATGTATCATTATTAATATTGAACCAGAGAATAGAGCAAGTGAATAGTTATTAGGTTCTGTTAAGTCCTGTAGACCTAGAAGATTATGCTCTGTGGGAATATAAAATTTTAAGCAGACAAGATTACTGTGAACACATAACTGTAAGAGCATAAGCATGCAGGTATAAGTGGTCCAATTTTAGAAAACCTTCCTTGCAATCTCTTTAAACACCACCTCCTCCACATCTCTGTGACTATTGTGTGAAATTCCACTGTTCAGTCCTCACACTTTCATTTAAACCTATTAAAACTTAAATCTATTTAAAGGGTGTAACATTCAGCAAATGTGTGGCCTTACTTGTGGAAAACCAGCTAATAGATGATGAGAACTAGATGTGGACTTTGTGAAAATAGTCAATGAAAGCAAAATCCATTGAACTGAGACCATAGGTGACGATCCTTTGCTCCCCCTCCCCCACTTCCTCCTAAGGAAAAGAAGTCAGGGCATTTGTCCAGCGCAAATCCGAAACCCCAAATCAGAATCCAGGAAAAGAGGAAGTTTCTCTTTAGGCTGAAAATTGGGTTGCCAGTTGAGATTTTTTAATATTAATACTCTGACTAAATCGCTGGAAAAAAAGCAGCAGAAAAATTTAATACAAATTTATGCAGTTAAGTGGACTGTCTGGGATGAAAATCAGGAAAACAAAGCCCAAACATTACCAATTAGTCAGCGGCCCTCATTAGAGTATACTGAAACCAAACTACTCTTTCTCCCCACTCGGCTCCTCCAGCCCCGCCACTGGAGACAGAAACCTCATTCACTTCCACACGTCGTACCCCACACGAATTCCTAACCTGTTCTGGCATCCTGATCCCACCTCCTAGTGATCCCCCTCCTCTCCAGCATTTTGGACATTGCTTGCAGCATGTATGTCTGCCTATCTCTCAGAATGGAGTAGTGTCCAGTCAGGGACACAGATTCATTCATCAGTGCTGAGCACACAGTCTAGAACATGGTGTTTATTCACACATGACTCTGATGGGACAGAATCGTTAAGGAAGGTTCCTAAGTGCTGGGAAATGTAAGCCTGTATTGCTATCACGAAATTCTGGAAATTCCTTCTTGGTTACGTTAGCCTTGAAAATGTGTCTTCTCCATGTGTATCTCCACAGCTTTCCCAGCCAGATGGCTTCAGCAGGAGCCTCAAGTGTCATGTCACTGCTTTAGTTTTTAAATTGTCAGGCTGTGTATACAGCTCTTAGAATAGTGCCTGGCCCATGGTAAGTGCTAGATAAGTGTATTAGAGAAAATCTTTAAATAAAAACCCATTTGTTTATACAAGTAGGCAATTGCAGCCGTAGAGTCATTGCAGAATTCAGTTATATTCATTACAGACACTTTTTATTTCTTTTTATTTATTTATTTTTTTGAGACAAGGTCTCACCCTGTTGCCCAGGCTGGATTGCAGTAGCACGATCTCAGCTCACTGCAACCTCTGCTTCTGGGGTTCAGTGATTCTTGTGCCTCAAGCCTCCTGAGTAGCTGGAACTACAGGTGTGTATCACCACACCTGGCTAGCTTTTGTATTTTTAGTTGAGATGGGGTTTCACCATGTTGGCCAGGCTGGTCTTGAACTTCTGGCTTCAAGCAATCCAACTGCCTCAGCTTCCCAAAGTGTTGGGATTGCAGGCATGAGCTACTGCACCCTGTCGATAGATATTATTCTTTATTAAAGCTGGTCTAATACGGAATTCATTCAGATTTTGTAAGCATTTATTAAATTTCTACTATCCACAGGGCACTGTGCTAGCTGCATGGTTAACATAATGTTAGTTAGTGAGGCAGGCATGGCTCTCAACAAGTGTGTAGCTTATTAGGGTTGGGGGTGAAGGGCAGGCACATAGAAAAATTTCTCAGTGTCGTCTTCAGTTAGCTTTTTCAGACTTGCACCTTAGTTTCTTCTTTCATTTTCTACTATTGCTGAAGCTCCTTATGTTTCTGTTTATTGATAACACTTTGTTGTTGTTGTTGTTGTTTTTGAGACAGAGTCTCATTCTGTCACCCAGGCTGGAGAGCAGTGGTGCAGTCTTGGCTCACTGTAACCTTGGCCTCCTGGGTTCAAGTGATTCTCATGCCTCAGCCTTCCTAGTAGCTGAAATTACAGGTATGTGTCACCATGTGCCTGGCTAGTTTTTTTATTTTTAGTAGAGACAGGGTTTTGCCATGTTGGCCAGGCTGGTCTTGAACTCATGGCCTCAGGTGATGTGCCTGCCTTGGCCTCCCAAAGTGCTGGGATTACAGGCATGAACCACTGCACCCGGCCAGATAACCCAGTTTCTTTTTCTCTGTTTCTTCACAACATGCAGACACATTGGTGTACAGATGCTGCATTCACTAATGTCTTAGATGATTGTTCTCCAGCAGGAATCCTACTACTTTGTGGCTTCTCACCTTTAGCTTTTCCTAATATGTCTAACAGCTTCTTCAAATCTCTCTTCCCTTGGTCCTTTCCTTCCACATTTTATTCAGTTGGACTTTGACTCCTGTCTGATTTACCAGTGTAGATGGGGTGGGGAATTACCTGGATAGGCATAGCTGGTGGTGTCTTAGGGGTCTCAGCTGCACAGAACAGAGTGTGTGAGGGAGGGCTTACTTGTGTCCCTGGTTGCAAAGTGGGGGTGATCCCTCTGGTAAACTAACGTAAGCTATCTTTGGATGTCCAGGTCAGCAGAGTGGAAGTAAACAGTCCATGCTAGGATTGAGTACGGCCACACAGCACCCAACACGATAACAGTGGCTTAAATTGTTTTTCCTTGTGTAGCAGGAACTCCGAGGTATAGCCAGTCACTGCTGTTGGCTTATCAGTGTCAGGATCGGGGCCTCTCTTGGCGTGTCTCTCGTGGTTATAAGATGGCTACGGCAGCTCCAGTCATCATTTGTATATTCAGAATAGGAAGAAAGCAACGACAGTGCCATTTCATATTGAAGGAAACGGTTTAACAGGGCTAGGGAGGACTTGGACTGGGAAAGAAAGGATATAGGGTACTACAAACTTGATTAAGGTAGAAACTGCAAAACAATAGTTGGTCCGATGTAGAGGCAGAAGTGTGTAGCAGTTAAAAGTCGGGACTTTGAGTGAGAAAAATGTGGATTCATGACACTTACAAGCTGTTGTCTTAATGTGTTCCTGTCTCTACAAAGGTTTCTTTTCTTTGTTGGTGAGAGGAGCATCTGCTTTTTAAGGTATTGTGAGGACCAAATGAAGGAAGTTTTAAGGTGAAGCCAAGCACTTAGTAATTCCCAGAAAGGGAGACCTATTCTGTTCCTCCTCCTCCTCCTCCTCCTCCTCCTCCTCCTCCAAGGGAGACCTATTCTGTTCCTCCTCCTCCTCCTCCTCCTCCTCCGCCTCCTCCTCCTCCTCCTCCTCCGCCTCCTCCGCCTCCTCCTCCTGTTGTCAATCAGAATTAACTAGAATCTAAGATGCTTTTGGGTGAGTAGCAGAACAATGGAATATTGGTTTAAATTCAGATCCTGGAGAGTGGAAATCCTAGGGTTTTATTCTTTTAGCAGGTTTTGTGATGAAAATGTCATGATCAAACCAGTCTTACCTGTTCATCCTATATTATAACATTTTTTAGATCTTTACATTTTAAATTTTTCATCATCTTCAGTTTCCATGTATTAAATATAAAAAATTGGGCCAAGTCAACCCAAAAACCTCTTCTCAAGGGTTCATTTATGGTATTTGTGACAAACAACCAAAGAAATAGATCTCCAGCATAAGCTGACACAGTTAACTGTCTCTAACCTGGTTTCCCAAATGCCTTTCTACTTTGTAGGTTACCATTATGAATCTCACTTTCCATTTCAGTAATAAATTTAGCAGCTGAATTTTTTTCTCACTAAGGTTTTATATTTTTAAGTTATCCATGTATTCACTTTGGACTTTGACATTTAATAACTTTCCTGAAATATATGGGAGAAGTTATATCTACGACCTAGAAGACTCTAACATGTACTTTAAGGGGAGGAAATAAATGCCACACTCAAAGCAATTATACAGGTAGTATTAAAAACATTAAATATGTATAAAAAATTTTAAATGCAGGTAAAGAGGGAAGTAGGTAAAAACCCTAACTTTGGCAGTATACATGTTAAGAAGCTATTTATATTCTGTTTTCTGCTGAGCAGAAATCTAAAAACAAATGGCCTTTAAATCAGACCTATTAGTTTTGTAATAGGAGGTTCTGTGCGAGACAGATAAAACCTCTGTATTAAGTGTGCAGTATAACCTGTTTGTCCGAAATACACACGATTACTGTATGGTTGTATGTTATTTCTATTTAAGAGTTTTAGAAAAGGAACCCAAGCCCTTCTGCTGTGAGGGAAATACAGCGTGTGAGCCTCTATATTTGTGGGTAAAGCAGTGCCCTGAAAACAAGCGTGCAGCATCCAGGGAGATCCTAGATGAGTTCTAGTTGATACGCAGAGTGGATCCAGGTTGTGGGCATGTTCAGTATTAATGCATAACGTCTGCAAAGTCTAGTTCAGGACCATTCTTCCTGGCCCCTTCACAAACCATTTCCTTCCCGGTGTGTCTTCAGGAATTTATGCATTATTCTGATATCCCAGTGATATAAAACATGATCTGGCCAAATTTGATGGTGACATTTTCTGCTTGTACCCTTGCCCATAGAGGAGGTTTTCTGGGTTCTGTTGCTTTCCCCTTTGCCAGCATATACTGCTTTTGTTGAGGAATCGAGGTCTCTGGTGGTCACTGAGTGAAAAGGAATAAAGTAAAAATGAAGGCATGACTAGTTGAAAAATAGAGACAGAATTTAACATGAAAATTGTTTATGAACAGAAGGAGAGAGTCAGCATTGTCTTTATAAGTGGTTAGTAAGTGGAGACTGCAGTCACCCGGATGGCCAACGCTAGGACTCCACATCGTAAATGCTTTCCATTCAGGGCCGTTTCAAAGTTCGGCCATCTATGGATCTGCTAATGGGAAGCACACGCGTCTCCAGGTACTCCAGTGAAATAATCACCTAGAGATAAAACTCCCCACAGAAAAATTAACACAACTTCTTTTATGAAAGACAGGTCACTGTAAAAAGAAACTCTACCCACTTATCATCAATTGTTGGAAAAAAAGATTTATGATGACATTGAGGTATGATAATCTCAAATACATTCTGCATTGTTTTTAAAAGCTTTGTGTTTAAAATTCATAGCACTTTCTAATCCTGATAAAGTAGCCTAATTTTCTAGCTTGCTTTGTTCAGTAAAATGTATTTCTAAATCCATTTTAAGCAGGTATTTCTTCAATTTGAGTAATTTTCTCTCAAGTTAATAGATTCCACACAAGCATACCTGACTTTTAATGTTAATATATACTATATATTCCAAACTTGCTAGTCACAATAGAAAGCACAATCAAAATGAAATTCAGTTGTTTAAAGCATATCTAGCTTGTTATTTTGTTAAAATGTGTCTTCATTTTATTCATCTTTGCCAAAGCATAGTGATACCAAATAGTATTTTACAGGTTGAATATCCCTTATCTGAAATGCTTGGAACCAGAAGTGTTTGGGATTCTGGATTTTTTCAGACTTTGGAATTTTGCATATGCTTACCCTAACCCGGCTGAACATCCCAAATCCAAAAATCTGAAATGTGAAATGCTCCAGTGAGCATTTCTTTTGAGTGCTGTGTCAATGGATTTTTTATTTTGGAGCATTTTAGACTTTCAGATTTGGAATGTTCAATTTGTACCTTGCTTGTATTGAGGTTCCATCTCCCCCTTAGCAAAAGTAAAAGAAAAAATAATGTGTTGGTATGCTGCGTCATTTTAAGATGAGATGACTTTAAAACTATCATTATGGATGAAGGGTATTTGCCAATGTAGTAAGTCCTTTCATCAATAAGGTCAGCTCTAGGAGCTGGCCAAGAAGGAAAAACATTTTGATTTTGAGGCATTTGGCATTGATAATTTTATTTATGGATAGATGTTTTCATTTTATATTGAGTCTAAAATACTTTAATATTTTGTTTAAACTATTATACCTATGTAACAACAATGCCTGTGGATATTTCTGGTATTTTCTTTTGTTTACAGGGTACTGGCCTAATTGCCATGAATCGAGTTTGTTTCTTCTCAGCAATGCTACTGGTGCTCTGAAAAACAGGATAATGTGATAGAGACAGATAAAGGATTTTTCTAAATTAGGAGGTCAGAGCGAGAAAAAGCACACGTAACTTGCATAACTGAGTCAGTGTTTCCTCAAAAGGGGCAGAGTTTGGTTAAAAAAAAAAAAAAAGCCTTGCCTTGTATATGGCTGTGTGTGCAGTTTATAGAAAAGTACTAGCACACAGTAGGTGCTCAGTAAGTGTCAGTTAAATGGATGTTGAAGGGTTGGGAAAGAGAGGAGTTGGGTTGAACACAGAGATGTGGTTCAAGTCCTACACAGTCATGGGTTTATAAGTGTAGTTTTAGAGTTACTTCTGTGTGTTTGAAAACTGAAAGCAAAGCCAGTTCCAGAACAGGATTAAGGGGCCAGCCATCTGGACAGTTTCCCAGTGTGCTAATCTCTAAGAGACATTGAAACCACTGAAAATGTGACATGCCAGAGGGAACTGTATTTCCTAGAATTTCTCTACTGTCTGTCATTGGGATCAGACATAAGGCATTCCAGGGATGTGTTCTCCTGTCCCTTAAAGAGCTATTCTCATTTTTCTAAGGAAGGTAGGTTAAGTTAATTATAGATCTTTTCCTTTGCTGAAGTATTCAAATTTGGGAGCAGAACTAAATTGTTTAGACAAGAGAGAAAAGTCAAGTGTTGTCACGAGAGATCTTCTTATTCTGTTCTACCTCTAGGCAGAATTAAGCCTTTTTTCTCAATAAATTTTAAACCAATATTTAAAAGATATTGGTGTAAACTGGTGTCAGATTGTTAACCTACAGAGTGATTACATATTTTGGTGTCTCATTGAAGCCCTGGAACAATGCTGTTTAATAGACATATTTTATTAAAATTTTTTAATAGCCACATTAATTAAGTGAAAAGAAACAGGTAAAACAGTAATTTTAGTAATATGTTTTATTTAATAAATCCACAATATATGATTTTAATGTGTAGTCAATATAAAAATTATTGAGCTCTTTTACATTGCATTTTTTATATTAGGGCCTCAAATCCCTGTGTACATTTCATACTCATAGCACACTTTGGTTTAGCCACATTTCAAGTGCTCAGTAGACACATATGGTGTGTAACCATCATATTACACCAAGAAGTACAGCCCTAGACAATTCAGTTGTCAGTGACTCCCAGTTGGCATCATTGAGCTGGTCCTCAAAGGCCCTTTAACCAGAATTTTCTCTCTTTGGCCAGTATGAAATTCCCAGTGTTGATACCAATTTTTAAAAATCATTTTAGGCCGGGCGCGGTGGCTCACGTCTGTAATCCCAGCACTTTGGGAGGCCGAGGAGGGTGGATCATGAAGTCGAGAGATCGAGACCATCCTGGTCAACATGGTGAAACCCCGTTTCTACTAAAAATACAAAAAATTAGCTGGACATGGTGGCACATGCCTGTAATCCCAGCTACTCAGGAGGCTGAGGCAGGAGAATTGTCTGAACCCGGGAGGCAGAGGTTTCGGTGAGCCAAGATCGTGCCATTGCACTCCAGCCTGGGTAACAAGAGCAAAACTCCATCTCGGGAAAAAAAAAAAAAAAACATTTTAAAGAACCATAATTAGGACTGTGTTGAAGTAGTTGTCTTCAGTAGTAATGCTTAGTTTAATGCTTGACTACAGATGCTTTTCATTTGTGACTTGGTGAGGCTTTGTGTCCCCACCCAAATCTCATCTTGATCCCTATAATCCCCACATGTCACAGGTGAGACCAGGTGGAGGTAATTAAATCATGGGGGTGGTTTCCCCCATATTGTTCTCATGATAGTGAGTTCTCACAAGATCTGATGGTTTTATAAGGGGCTCTTAAAAGGGGCGCTTCTTCCTACTGCCTTGTTAAGAAGGTGCCTCACTTCCTCTTCGCCTTCTGCCATGATTGTAAGTTTCCTGAGGCCTCCCCAGACATACTGAACTGTGAGTCGATTAAGCCAATTTTCTTTATAAATTACCCAGTCTTTATAGCAGTAAAAACATGGACTAATACAGCAAATTGGTAACAAGGTAGTGGGGCACTGCTGTGAGCTTACCTGAAAATGTGGAAGCAGCTGTGGAACTGGGTAACAGAAAGAGGTTGGAACAGTTTGGAGGGCTCAGAAGAAGACAGGAAGATGTGGGAAAGTTTGGAACTTCCTAGAGACTTGTTGAATGGTTTTGAACAGAATTCTGATAGTGATATGGACAGTGAAGTTCAGGCTGAGGTGGTCTTAGATGGAGATGAGGAACTTGTAGGGATCTGGAGCAAAGGTCACTCTTGCTGTGCATTAGCAAAGAAACTGGTGGCATTTTGCCCGTACCCTAGAGATCTGTGGAACTTTGAACTTGAGAGAGGTGATTTAGGGTTAGGCTTTATATTCCCACCCAAATCTCATCTTGAATTATAATCCCCATAATCCCCACATGTCAAGGAGGAGACCAGGTGGAGGTAATTGAATCATGGGGGTGGTTTGCCCTATGCTGTTCTCCTTGTTCTCATAAGATCTGATGGTTTTATAAGTGGCTCGTTCCCCCTTTGTTCAGCATGTCTCCTTCTTGTCCCTTTGTAAAGAAGGTGCCTACCTTCCCCTTTACCTTCTGTCATGATTGTAAGTTTCCTGAGACCTCCCCAGCCATGCTGAATTGTGAGTCAATTAAACCTCTTTCCTTTATAAATTACCCAGTCTCCAGCAGTTCTTTATAGCAGCATAAAAATGGACTAATACAGTTTCGTCAACCGTATCTATGGAATGAAGCATCATCATCAATAGATAACGGTATCTATTTAGACCAATGATGGGTTATTACATCTTGTTGATTAGAGAGGAGGCCTGGATTATGGATGTCATGTTTGGCTGCTAATGGGGAACAATGTCCAAGGAAGATTAGGAGCAGCCTTAAAATGTAAATTCAGGGAAAAGAGTAGAGGTACAAATTAATTATATGTATTTGCCATTTGTCGGCTAATGATACTTTTACTTGTAGTTACTTTTAGTTGGCAGTTTTTTCTTTTTTCCTCCTTTCTCTCTTATGAACTCACTTGCTTTGTTCCTTTTTTTAATTGAAATATAATTTATGTACAATAAAGTTTACCCTTTAAAGTGAAGTTATAGTGAATCCCCTTCAAGCGTTTTTAGCATTCTCACAAAGTTGTGCAGCCGTCACCAGAGCCCTTTGATTTAATTACAAATCTCCCTTAACATAACTCTCCTTCCTTGACAGCCATACTCAGAAAAAAGGAGGGGAAGGGGAGAAGTGCAGCATTATTTTGGAGAATCCATATTTGAACTGTTAACTTTATGTAGATATTTTAAAACACCCTCAGGAGAACTAATACAGTATTAAAAATTAGAGAAGTGGTCCTGTAAACAGTTGAATTACATAATACCTTTCTTTTTCAAATGTGTTAAAACCCAAACCTTAGAGTTGTTTGAAGGATTGAACAAGTCGGATGTGGTGGCCCATATCTGTAATTCTGGTACTTTGAGAGGCCGAGGTGGACAGATCACTTGGGCAGGCCAAGGTGGGCTCAGGAGTTCAAGATCAGCCTGGACAACATGGTGAAACCTCATCTCTACAAAAAATACAAAAAATTAGCTGACATGGTGATGTGCATCTGTAGTCCCAGCTACTTGGAGGGCTGAGGCAAGAGAATCTTTTGAACCCAGGAGGCTGAGGCTGCAGTGAGCCATGATTGCACTACTGCACTCTAGCCCGGGTGACAGAGTGAAACCTTGTCTCAGAAATTAAAAAAAAAATTAACTGAAACCCACTTTAAAATAGAAATTTTGGGCTTTGATTAGTAACTCATTTCCAGCATTACTACAGTTCTGAGGTTCATTTTGAACACCCTGAGTTTTAAAAGTGAAAGGGAACATCTGACATAACTCAAGGACTCTTTGTTTTGATCAGGTGATTCTACCACATATTTTGAAGGGTTTGCATATAATGCAGAATCTTCTCCTAGGAGCATTGGTGTCGGTAACCAAGGATTATACATTCAGAGTCCCTGCTTTGTATTTCACTTAAATCATACTATTTTGCATTATTTTAAATGGTTGCATCTATATTTTTATTGAGAGGAAGGCAACTGGAAGGAATGTGACTATCATGAGATAATCTCGTCTTTGGGACATTGGAGATATTTTCCAACGCTAAAATTGTGATTTCTTTCTGACTGCCATTATGCTTGAACATTCATCATTGTTTAATTATGGTGTTCCATTGCCTTGCTAACGTGATGGACTGGACCGACAGGGAATTACTCTGTGCTCACTATTCAGGTTGGAAGAAAGCACTGGAAAGAGCAGGTGTTTGAATTTTTCTTCGTATGCTTTTCTTTCTCTCTTTCTCTTTTCCCCCTTTCTCATGTGGGTGGCTAATTATCCTTGGATCACGTAAGCATGTCTTTGTGGAATCGCAGTCTCCAGATTGAGTGTTAGTATCACATTGATATCTCCGGAGGGGCTTTCTGCTTCCATCTTGACTCTGGCCCGTGCTTCAGCCGTAACACTGGATCTTTATTATATTGACCCAAATTATTTCCAAACCTATGTTGAACAAAAGAACACAAAATTGAAGACTCTTTTAATTTGAGGGCCCATATCTTTGTATACCTTGTTTTTTTTTTTTTTTTCAAGGTGTCCCATTGCAGATTGCAAGTATAAATTACTGTCAGAATTACCATACGAAACCCTCTTGCTAACTTTAATCGGTTATTTCTTAGAGAGCGATAGAAAACATGGTACTAATGAATAATGTACCCAGAAGCTCTTATTATAGGGTTGGCATGAATTCCACTTAATGACAAGCTTTCTCAAGCAGCAGTTGATTTTAAATCCTATTTTTCATTAGTGGAGTATAAAATGTTAATAATACCTTCCATTGTGCTGTTCTTTTGTAGCATAGAGCATATGTCTTCCCTGTTCACCACGGACTCTTTTTAAGATCTTACTAGTAACTTCCTATATCATAAATAAGATTTGTTCAAGAAATAAAAATGTGTGTTTTCCCATTGTTAGCTATATGTTTTTCTAATAATCACATCTGAAGCTTATTATACAGTAATAGCCTTAAGATATTATTTTTTTTAATATACTACTTTGGTCTTAATACTAGTTTTTAATCTCTTCTTGTTTCTATGAAGTCTGAATGAGATTTTCAAAATTGAATAATAATTTGATCCGTTAATCTTTTGAAGCTAGTAATTTTATTTTCCTCTCTTTGCAGTCTCTGAGGTTCGCAAATGAATAGAGCTTCATTACTGCAGTCTGCATTTAATAACCATTATCCATTATCTTGTAATTAAGACTCCCTGTAACGAATCATGAGGACAATGCAAAAATACATAGTACATTTCTTTAATGAACTGGAAAATGTTCATCTTGTTCTATTTAGTAATGAGTTGCTGAATAGTCATTAAATCCACTGGAGAATAGAGCTAGATGGATTTTGAAGACTGTCTTGAGTTTGTGGTTAATCTATTAGAATTAAAATTTCATCTTCTATTTTTATCAACAGCTGATTAGAAGTCATTCTGTTTGACCAAATTGATTAGAAGACCATATACAAGGGCAGCTGTTGTTTAATGAAAGTTTTTAATGAAACTGTACCATGGAGGCTTGTAATTATAGGCCTTAGAAAAGCTTTGAGTTGCCTTAGACCACAAAAATAGTATTGTGCTAAGGATTTCAAATTAGGAAAATAAGAAAATACAATTTAATATAATACTATAAATTTATTATTAATTTTAATTTCAACTAATCACAGTTGAATATTAGTCTACTTAATTTGTTACTTTTGACTTTTTCAGCCCTTTCATCTCTTAGTTTAGTCATTTAGTTGAAATTGTGGACACTGATGAAAGAACATTTGTAGGGATAGCTATTGTAATTTGAGATATTTTCTCATAAGGATTTTTTTCCCCAAGCTGAGAATAGGTAAGCTTGGTTAATGTTGGATTTATGTGAGCACTGAAGGGAGCCTGTAGTGCTGTGTGGTGTTGGTAATTCGGAATGTAGCATTTATTTCTCTAAGGTAATTTTGTTTTGGCAGAAGGGCAAAGGAAGCAATATTAAAATGAGAATTAAAACAAAAGTATGTCCTACTTAGTCCCATTGGAAAATCCATTTTTCTTTTGACAGTAGTAAAGTACTAACGTACTTTATAAAATATTTTGTGTAATTAAAGCTAGGTTTTATTCCTCACTTAAAAAATAGCCAGTGTCTGCATGCCTGACCTATTTTTTAATATTTTCTGGTCTCTGACTCTCAATTGTCCTTTCTCAACACATCCAATACAGACACTAAATTTAGCATCTTAAAACACTGATTTCATGCGATGAGACCTCACGCTACCTAAAGGGTACCGAGCCCAATGTCTGTAGGTTCAGAGTTCTCTATAATATTTTCCTAAGGGATATTTACAGTCACATGTTCTAAAACATACATTCATATATATATATATATATATATATATATATATATATATATATGCCCCTCCTCCCACCTCACCTCCAACACAGACTTCTTGAATGTATTCTTTCATGATTGTTTGGTATGCCTATGCTTTCTTTGCTTTTGATGTTTCTTCTTATGGCAGTGTTCTTCCAAGTGTGCCCTCTCATCTTTAAATTTTGTCTCTCCTTCAAGGTCTGTAACAAATTCCATCTGTTCCATGAAGTCTTCCTGTATTATTCTAGCTAAAGTTATTTCTCTGATCCTTTCTAATTCTTATCAATCATAATACTTACTGGGCATATGTTATAGTTTGGATATTTTTCCCCTCCAGATCACATGTTGAAATGTGATTCCCAGCATTGGAGGTGGGGCCTGGTGGGAGGTGATTGGATCATGGGGGTGGATCCTTCATAAATGGCTTTAGCACCATCCCTTTTGATGATGAGTGAGTTCTTGCTCTGTGTTCACGTGAGAACTGGTTGTTTAAAGGAGTGTGACACCTCCCCCCAAATCTCATTCCCACTCTTACCATCTGACATGCCTGCTCTCTTTGCTTTCTACTGTGATTGTAAGCTTCCTGAGACCCTCACTAGGAGCAGATTCCAGCACCACACTTCCTGTACAGTCTGCAGAATTGTGAGCCAATTAAACCTTTTTTCTTTATAAATTACCCAGTGTGTTAGTCCACTGGGTATGCAGGAAGCATGGCTGAGGAGGCCTCAGGAAACTTTTAGTCATGGTGGAAGGGGAAGCAGGTATGTCTTAAACGTCTGGAGCAGGAAGAAGAGAGTGAGTGGGGAGATGCTACATACACACTTTTAAATAACCAGATCTCACAGTAACTCACTATTACGAGAACAGCACCAAAGGGGAAATCTACCCCCACTCCCCCCACCCCCGATACAGTCTTTTCCTACCCAGAGACACTTGACCCTTGGGGGTTACAATTTGACATGAGATTTGAGCAGGGACACAGACCTAAACCATATCACTCAGCCTCAGATGTTCCTTTGTAGCAGTGAAAGAATGGACTAACACAGAAAACTGGTACCAGGAGTGGTGAGTGGTGTGTTGCTATAAATAAAGATAACTGAAAATGTGGAAGCAGCTTTGCAACTGGATAATAGAGAGGCTGGAAGAGTTTGGAGGGCTCAGAAAAAGGAAGATGAGAGAAAGTTTGAAACTTACCAGAGACAGGTTAAATGATTGTGACAAAATGCCAACAGAAATATGAACAATGAAGTCAATGCTGGGGAGGTCTCAGACGGAAATGAGGAAGTTATTGAGAACTGGAATGAAGGTCACCACTGTTATATCCTAGTAAAGATCTTGGCTGCATTTTGTTCATGCAGCCAAGTTCTATGGATCTGTGGAAATTTGAATGTAAGAGTGATGAACTAGGGTATCTGGAGGAAGAAATTTCTAAGCAGCAAAGCATTCATGATGTGGCCTGGCTACTTCTAACAGCCTACAGTCACATGCGAAAGCAAAGGAATGACTTAATGTGAGAACTTACGTTTAAATGGGAACCAGAGTATAAAAGTTTAGAAAATTTGCAGCCTTGCCCTGTGGTAGAGAAGGAATTCAAGCAGGCTATGGAGCAACCACTTGCTAGAGAGATTAGCTTGACTAAAAGGGAGCTAAGTGCTAATATATATAAGACAATGGGGAAAAGCCTTGAAGGCATTTCAGAGGTCTTTGAAGCAACCTCTGACATCACAGGCCCAGAGGCCTAGGAGGAAAGAATGGTTTCAGGAGACAGAACCCCACTGCTTGCACAGCCTCAGGATGCTGTCACCAGAATCCCAGAAGCTCTAGCTCTAATATCAGCTGAAACGGCAACTGATACAGCCCAGGCTGCTGCTGTGGAGGGTGCACGTTGTAAACCTTGCTGGCTTCCATGTGATTGATGTTTAGCCTGGAGATGCGTAGAACGCAAGAGTGAAAGAGGTCTGGCAGTTTCCCTGCAGATTTCAGAGGATGTGTCAGAAAGACTGGGTACCCAGGCAGGGATTTTTAGTAGGGCAGTGCTGAAAGGGAATGTAGGGTGGGAGCCCAGACAGAGTCTCCACTGCAGCACTGCCTTCGTGGAATTGTGGGAAGGGGGCTGCCATTCTCCAGATCCCAGCATGGTAGAGCCAACAGCAGCTTGCAATTTCTGCATGTAAAAGCCACAGGGCAGAGCTTTCCAATGCCTTAGGAGCCCACCCCTTTCACCAGTGTGCTCTGGATGCAGGATATGGAGCCAAAGGAGATTATTTTGGGGCTTTAAGATTTAAAGATTGCACTGTTGGGTTTGGGTCTTGCAGGGGCCTGTAGCCCCTCGCTGATTTCTCCCTATTGGAATAGTAATGTTTACCCAGTGCCTGTACCACCATTGTAATTTGGAAATAAATAACTTGTTTTCGATCTCAAAGGCCCATAGGTGGAAGAAGGAACTCATCTCCAGATAAGACTTTGGACTTTAGACTTTGGCACTTTGGAGCTAAGGCTGGAACAAGTTAAGAGTTTGTGGAGCTATTGAGAGGAGATTATTGCATTTTGCAATATGAGAAGGACATGAGATTTGAGAGGCCAGAGGCAGAATGATACAGTTCGGATGTTTGTCCCCTTGCAGTCATATATTAAAATATAATCCCAATGTTGAAGGCGGGACCTGGTGGAAGGTGTTTGGATCATGGTAGTAGATCCCTCATGAATGTCTTAGCACCATCCCGCTGGTGAGGAATGAGTTCTCACAAGGTCTGGTAGTTTAAAGAGGACATGGCACGGACATGGCACCTTCACACTCTCTCTCTTGCCCCTGCTCTTGCCATGCGACATGTGTGCTTTCTCTTTGCCTTCCACTATGATTGTAAGCTTCCCAAGCCCTCACCAGGAGCCAGTCCTGATACCACACTTCTTGCAGAGCCTGGAGAACTGTGAGCCAATTAAACTTCTTTTCTTTATAAATTACCCAGCCGCAAGTATTCCCTTATAGCAACGCATGAATAGACTAACACAGCATATATTCAAAACACCTTAGATATCATATATATTCTTATTTCCACCCACACCTAATCTCTAGACAATAAGGGGTTGGTTTGATATTTAAGGACTTCCAGTTTCAGCTTTAACATATAAAGAGCTTGGAAGTTGTCATTCCTGTCCTTAGAGCAAGAAAAAGCTGAATAAACTGAAAATGAGTGACTTTTTTCATACCCATCAAAGAACTGAGGTCACAAGGTAAACTGTCACCTGGAAATCCAGAGAGACAGATAAATCCTGAGTGTCACAGCTGAGATTTGCTTACCTAGAGCAGAAGCTACTAGAACCGGAACCTAGTAGGAACACTTAAATGGTTATTTTGACAAATTACTGGAGGCTGAGTGTTGCCCCCACACTTTTGGGTTTTACCTCCAGGAACCCCACCATGTTCTCACAGTGAAGAGCCAAAGAAGGTTCCTTCTTGGCTCTGGCAGGAGAAGAGGAAGACATATTATGAAATATGTCCAGAGTATTCCCCATAGTCAAGCCTACTCTCTAGGACCAAACACTAAGTGTCTTTTCTCACTTGAAAGAGGGGCATTTCCTCTCTAGTCTTTCTGTCTTATCAAAGTGGGGGAGAAAAGCTAAGAAACATTTGTGTCAGTTACAGCTCAGGGACACACAGGACCTCTAAAAGATGGAGATTTAGTAATAAGGTGATAGAATACTTCTCCTCCCTCATCTGTTAACACCACAGCAATATGGTTTCAGTATAGTAAGAGTGTATTACAGCTGACAGAGCTAAAATACATAGGCTCTCTGAAAAGGAATTTTAGGGAAGCCCAGAATAAAGAGGGGAGATAAAAACAAGCATACTATAGAAATTTGAAGTTTGTGGCAGCTACAGCAAACCTTAAACACAGCCCAACTCATTGCCAGATTAACATAGAACCTCACACCAAAGGCCCGTTTATTTCTGTTCACGTTACCCAATATATCATGCATGGCTTTCAACAAAAAAAAAATACAGTGGATGCTAGAGGCAAGAAAAAAACTCAGTTTTTATAGAGAAAACAAGTATCAGAACCAGATTCAGATATGGCATAGATATGGAAATTATCCGACAGATAATTTAAAATAACTATGACTAATTTGTTAATGGCGTTAATTAAAAAACAGACAACATGAAAACAGATGTATAATAGAATCAGAGAGATGGGAACTCTAAGAATTGAAAGGAAATGCTAGAAATCAGAAACATTGGAACGAAATGAAGAATGCTTTTGATGGGCACACCAGTAAGCTGGAAACAGCTCAGGAAAAAAATCCGTGACCTTAAAAATAGGTCAATAGAAACTTCTTAAACTAAAACATAAAGAGAAAAACTGGGGGAAAAAACCCCACAGAACAGAACATTCAGAAACTTTGGAACAGTTTCAAAAGGCATAGCATATGTTGTATCATTGGGATAGTAGTAGAAGAAAGAAAATAGATGAGACAACATATTTGAAGTAATGGCCAGGAACTTTCCAAAATTGATGGCAGATACCAAACCACAGATCCAAGAAGTTCAGAGAACACCAAGCTGAAGCATACAGAAAAAGTATGCTTGTTTTTATCTCCTCTCTTTATTCTGGGCTTCCCTAAAATTCCTTTTCAGAGAACCTATGTATTTTAGCTCTGTCAGCTGTAATCCACTCTTACTACACTGAAACCATGTTCTGTGGTGGTAACAGATGAGGGAGAAGTATTCTATTACCTTATTACTAAATCTCTATCTTTTAGTGGTCCTGTGTGTCCCTGGGCTGTAACTGAACAAGTATATAAAAACTGTGCACCTAGCCATATTATAATTAAATTGAAGAAAACCAAAGACAAATAGAAAATCTTGTGAAAAGCCAGAGAAAGAAAACAGTTTTCTTTTAGAAGAAAAAATTGCTACAATGGACTTTTCATCAGAAACCATGTCAGCAAGAAGTGAGTGGAGTGAAATACTTAGAAGTGTTTAAAGAAAAAAAAAACACATGGAATTTTGTGTCCAATGAAGTTATCTTTCTAAATTGAAGGAGCTCAGACAAACAAAAACTGAAGTAATTCATTGCCAGCAAAGCTTCCCTATAAGAAATGTTAAAACAAATTTCTCAGGGAGAAAACAATGATATAGATTAGAAACTTTAATCTCCGTTTAAAAAGGAAGCACATACGGATAAGCTGAAATGAATGACAGCAGTGCTATAAGAAACAGGAGAAAAGAGTTGGGAATATTTTGTTAAAAGGTACCTGCAGTACCTATGTGGCATAGCGTTATTTGAAGGTGGACTTAGATTAGTTAAAAAATATATATTGAAAACTCTGGGGCAATCACTAAAATACATAGGAAAGAAGTATGATTGATATGAGAAGATAAAATGGAATAAAATAAAATGCTCAGTTAAGCCAGGAAAGGCAGAAAAAGAGGTATAAAAATTAACAAAAAAAAATGCAACAAATGGAAAAGTTATAAATGTGGTAGATACTAATTCAACTACATCAGTAATTACTTTAAATGTTAGTAGTCTAATATGCTGATTAAAAGAAAGAGATTATTAAAAAATCAATATTCTACTATATTTTATCTGTAAGAAAGACATGTTCTTCTTCTTTTCTTTTTTTGAGACAGAATCTTGCTCTGTCGCCCAGGCTGGAGTACAGTGGTACAATCTTGGCTCACTGCAACCTCTACCTCCTGGGTTCAAGTTTCTCCTGCCTCAGCCTCCTGAGTAGTTGGGACTACAGGCATGTGACACCATGCCCAGCTAATTTTTTGCATTTTTAGTAGAGACAGGGTTTTACCATGTTAGGCAGGATGGTCTCCATCTCCTGTTCTCATGATCTGCCTGTCTCGGCCTCCCACAGTGCTGGGATTGCAGATGTGAGCCACCATGCCCAGCCACAAAAACCACTTTAAATGTAAAGACTCAGAAGGTTAAAAGTAAAGGAATAGGAAAGATGTACCATGCTAACACTAATCAAAGTAAAGTGGGAGTAGCTATGTTAATTTCACACAAACTAGACTTCAGAAAAAAGGAACGCTATCAGAGATAAAAAAGGGTATTATATAATGATGAGGGAGTCATTTCTCCAAGAAGATATAGCAATCCTAAATATGTATGCACCTAGCAACAAAGCATCAAAATATGAGGCAAAAATCTGATAGAACTGAAAAAAAGAAAAAGACAAACCTACTCTTATAGCTGGAAACTTCAAAACTCCTATTTTGAGTAACTAATAGCCAAAGCAGGCATAATAACAGCAAGGATATAGTTGACCTGAACAGCACTATCATTCAATATGATAAAATTAACATTTATAGAAAACTTCATTCAACAACAGCAGAATACATATTCAAGTTCACATGGAGCATTAATCAAGATAGACCACATTCTGGTCCATAAAACATACCTTAACAGATTTAAAAGATTAAAAATCACACAATGTATGTTCTCAGACCACAATGGAACTAAATTAGAAATCAGTAGCAGAAAGATAGCTAAAAGATCCCCAAATATTTGGAAATTAAATAGCATACTCCTAAATAACATCAGGGTCAAATAAGTCTCAAGAAAAAATTTAAAATACTTTGAACCAAATGAAAATAAAAGTACAACACCAAAATTTGTAGAATGTTCCAAAAGCGGTGCTTAGAAAGAAATGTATGGCATTAGATGCATCTGTTAGAAAAGAATAAAGTCAATATGCAAGCTTTTATCTTAGGAAAGTAGAAAAGCAAGAGCACTTTAAGTCTAAAGCAAACAGAAGAAATGGAAATTAGAACAAAATTGATGAAATTGAAAACAAAAACAACAGAAATTTAAAAATATATATATCTTAAAAGCTACTTTTTCCCCCTTACCATAAGGTTGGTAAACAGCTAGCTAGGCTAATCAAGAATAAAAGAGAAAAGACATAAATTACCCATATCAGAAATGAAAGAAGGGTCATCTCTCCTGTTTCCATGGATATTAAAAGGATAGTGAAGAAATATATGAACAGCTGTATTTTCACAAATTTGAAAACTTAGGTGAAAGGGATTAATTCTTCAAAAGACATAAACAACCAGAACTCACAAGGAGAAATAGTCTGAATAGGTCTATATCTATTAAAGAAATTATTTAAATTCATTTAATTTCTCTTATAAAATATTTAATGTGACTATTTTACATGTCATAAATATATTTACATATTTAAATATATGAAATATTTTAATTATATAATATAAAGTTATTTATTATTTAACAAATTACTAAAAACTATTTATAACCTTCCAAGAAAAAGCACCAGCTCTAGATGGCTTCACTGGTGAATTCTGCCAAACATTTAAGGAAGATATAATACCAGTCCTCCACAGTCTCTTCCAGAAAATAGGAGAACACTCATTCTGTGAGACCACCATTACTCCAAAACCAGATAAAGACACTGCAAGGAAGAAAACCTATAGATGATCATCTTTAATGAACATAGATACAAAAATCTTTAACAAAATATTAGTAAAATGAGTTTAGCAATGTATAAAAATAATTACATGCCACAACCAAGTGGGATTTACTTCAAGTATGCAAGTCTGGTTCAACATAATGTAATCCATATCAGTAAGCCAAAGTAGAAAATATGATTATATCAGTTGATACTGAAAAGGCATCTGACAAATTCCAACACCCATTTATAAGAAAGACTCAGCAAACTAGGAATAGAGGGAATTATCTTTCAGTTTCATAAAGAACATCTACAAACAAACCTCAGACAATGTATGTAATATCGAGAAACTGCGTGCTAAGATCTTCCTAAGGACAAGGCAAGAATATTCTATCTTACCACTGCTATTCAACATTGTACTGGAAATCCTAGCTAGACAAGAAAAGGAAATAAAATGTGTACAAATCAGGAAGTTTGATAGGCTAATAATGACTCCTGAAGATAGGTTCACCTCCTAATCCCTGGAACCTGTGAATGTTACCTTCTTTGGGAAAAAGAGCTATTACAGGTGTGATTGATTTAAAGGTCTTGCAGTGAGGTGATCTTTCTGGATTATCCAGATGGGCTTTATATGCCATCATGGCAAGTGTATAAGAAAGACACAGAGGGAGATTAGACTTATAAACAAAAGGGAAGGCGATATGAAGAAAAAGCAGAAATTGGAATGCTACAGCTGAGAAATGCTGAAAGCCATTAGAAGAGGCGGGAACAGATTATCCACGGAGTCTCCACAGAGAGTATGTTGACACATTTATTTTGGACTTCTGGCCTCCAGAATTGTGAGATAATACATTTCTGTTGTTTTGAGCCACAAAGTTTGTGATCACTTGTTAAAACAACCATAAGAAATGGGTATAAGAAGAAAGATACGAAACTGTCTTTGTTTACAAACATGATTGTAGAAAATCCCCCGAAATCAACAAACTCCTGAAATTGATAAATGAGTTTGCCAAGGTTGCACAATTCAAGGTTAATATACAAAATTTAGTTACTTTCTTGTCTATCAGCAATGTACAATTTGAATTTGACATTTAGACAACTACTATTTGCAAAAGCACCCAGTTTCCATAGATTGTATTTACATATATTTGTATATAAATGGGTTGATATACACCGATATTTCCCTGTGAGGTCAGCTGAGAGAGCTGAACGTAAGACCACTAGGGCAGCAGTGAGCACACCTAGCACGAAGATAGTGGTTTCTAATACTGTTCTCCAGTGAAAGGAACCAAGGTTCGTTGAAGAAATGGCTTATACCAGGACTGATGCAGAAAACACACAAGATAAGCCCTGAGCATCTTGTAGTCTCAGAAAGCAAGCGCTTAAAAAACAGAAAAAGCCACATGATACAAAGGGATACAGGAAGCAACTGAAAGAGCTCCCAGTGGCCAAAGCTAGAGCTGTGTGAACAATAAAATAAATAAGGTAGTGTGGGATCATAAACCCAAGTGTAAAATAAATATCTTCAAGTCTATACTGACAGTAAGCAAATTACTGTAAATTTTAAAATGGAGAGGACACAAACCTTCCCATATAAAAATTCCAAGCAATTTATGTAGCTAAGCTCCCCTCGAGGAGCTAGATTATAACTTCCCACTCCTTAAGTATGGGATAACCACAATGACTGTTTTTCCAAAGAGTACAGTATGAAAATGGGAAAAAAAGATTAGCTTTACAGTGGTGAAACTGAGCCAGCGCTAACTATCTCAGCCAAGCGCTCAAGGTCAACATCAGCAGTTGTAAATCATGGTGCTATTATGTGCCTTTGACATAGTGTGCTGTTCATAGCAGTTTCCCTCTGTGGTTTTCCCAAATCCATAACCTCAGTCCAGTGATGAAAAAAACATTTAACAAATCCCAGTTGAGGGACATTCCACAAAATACCTGACCAGTACTTTGAAAACTGTCAAGGTCAGCAAAATAAGAATCTAAGAAACTATCACAGCCAGGAGGAATCTACGGAGACCTGACAAATATAGTATGCTAGATGGGATTGGATATTGAGTCATACTAAAGAAATCTAAATAAAGTGTGGACTTCAGTTAATAATATATCAGCATTGGTTCCTTAATTGTTACAAATGTACCATAATTATATAAGATAGTAATAATAGGGAAAACTGGGTGTGGGGTATATGGAAACTCCGTATTATCCCTAAGTTTTCTGTATATTGAAATCTGTTCTAAAACTAAATGTTTATTTAAAAATAAACAAAATTTTGTTCTGAGCCACCAGCCCAGTTTTGTTACTGGGACTGGAATGAAACACAAAATTATTTTCCCTTCTTCATTAGTCAGTTAAAGGTGGAAAATATTGTAGTTTTTTTTCTTGGTAGCTGGTCCATTTATCTAGAAATTATTTATTGAGCTTCTCCTGTGTATCCTGCTTTGAGGATACAGAAGAGTATAAGAAAGATACAGCACCTGCCTTTAAACGTCAAGAAAGGGACGTAGATATGCAAACGAATCATGTTCAGGCCACTGAGCTACTGCTGAGCTACTGTTGCTGCCAGAGTAGATCTGCTTTGCTCTCCCAAATATATTAGGAAGAGTCTCCACCTCGCCCTTCCGAAGGAGTCTGGCTTTTTTGATGAACTTTAGATAGTGTGGTTTTTAAGAGATCATGCGTTGTTTTTAGACCTCCAAAGGTAGCCTTGGTCTTTTTTTTTTTTTTTTTTTGAGATAGAGGCTTGCTCTGTCACCCAGGCTGGAGTGCAATGGCACGATCTTGGCTCACTGCAACTTCTGCCTCCCAGGTTCAAGCAATTCTCCTGCCTTAGCCTCCCAAGAAGCTGAGACTATAGGCACCCACCACTATGCCTGGCTTATTTTTTTTTTTCATTGTATTTTTAGTAGAGATGGGATTTCTACTAAAAATATGTGGGCCAGGCTGGGTCTTGAACTCCTGACCTCCTGATCTGCCCACCACAGCCTTCCAGAGTGCTGGGATTACAGGTGTGAGCCACCGTGCCCAGTCTGTAGCCTTGATCTTCTGTTTTAATCTCTTCCAAGATGCTTAGAAGAATTTAGATGATACCCAAAAGCCTTCTAGTGAATCCAAAGATGTCACATATTAGAAAAACACATCTTGATATCATTGTGGATTCTTTTGGGATGTTTCCCTCACCTTCTTACATCTATGTGGAAGCTTTGATCTCTTCCTTTTGATTGTGTCATTTACGATGTAAGCACCAGGCATCAGTTGTATAGTCTGTTCATCGGTGCATTTTTAAATGAACTTAGTATATGCCTAGGTCAAGACCTTTACACTTTGTTTTCCTGCTCGTAATGCCGTATCCCCACATTTCCTTCATTCAGTCTGTATTTGGATTTCATTAATTAGAGATGCCCTTTGATAGCTCTTTAAATATAGCTGTCCCTCAGCAACACCATCGCTATCTCATTACATTGTATTATTTTTCTCCATAGAACTTATCTCCACTTGACATTGATTTCTTTATTGTCTTTCTCTTCTAGAGCAACTGCTCACAAAGGCAGGAACTTTTTGTTCATTGGTTGGTCTATTCCCAGCATCTCTAGGGCGGAGTCTGGCACATGGTAGTACTCAGTAAATATCTGTTGAACAAATGCAGGCATGATAGTCACGTCTCCAGCTTCTCCCAGTCACCCTGCAGACCCAAAGGGATGAAGGCTTCCAATGACCTGCTCTGATGCATCCGTGTTTATGCATCAGATTGCAGTCCTGCTTAAGTCCTTGCCTCATGTCTATTTGTATAGTACTTGACGGTTTTCAAAGTGCTTTTGCATAGACTGTCCCTTTTGATGCCTTGAATACTGTGTAGTGCAATGCTATGTGTAACACTATGAAGCCAGTAGGCATTTCTTAGACCTGTTTTACAAATGAGGAATGTGAGGGAATGGAATTTCAAAGGTAACTGTCACAGCCAGAGCTAGAAACCAGATCTCCTGACTTCCAGCTCGTCTGGTGATTACGCGGGGTTCACATTTCATCTCTACCAGTGTCTACACTGTATGGTTTCGAGGGCTAGGTCTGAATTTTTTGTTTTTATATTTTCCACATGTCTCATACACAGTGTGCTTAATAAAGTATGTTTCTTTGGGCCTTTTGGCCACTTCAGCTTTTATCTTTGACTTCATTAATGGACTTGAGGAGGATCTCAGAGATTGATTTTAGGTATGGTGCCACAGACTTGGTAGGTTAGGGCCAGGCACACAAATCACCTAGGAACTTCGGTTATGTTAGGTTCTGATTTAGTTGGTCTGGGGTAGTGCCTGAGAGTATGCGTTTTTAACAATCTCTGAGAGTGCCTATGCTGCTGGGCAAATTTTATAATGAAATTTACCTTTCATTATAAAAGACCACATTCGTCTTCTACACTGAGTATTTCAGGGCCATGTAACACGTGAAAGATGTGTTCCTTGTTTGGCTATCTGACTGTGTAAACCTAGGTAAGTTTCTTAGAGACGCTGTGACATACTGTTTAGGTTCAATTACTTTGGTTAAAATCCTAACTTTCTGTTTACTGTGTGATCTCAGGTAAGTTACTTAACTTTTCTGTGCCTCAATTTTCTCTTTAAAAATAGAGATCATATTATTCCTTATCTTACACAGGTATTGACTGAATTAATACTTGTAAAGCACCTAGA
Source organism: Saguinus oedipus (assembly GCA_031835075.1). Taxonomy (NCBI): domain Eukaryota; kingdom Metazoa; phylum Chordata; class Mammalia; order Primates; family Cebidae; genus Saguinus; species Saguinus oedipus. Next base: position 5,727,013 of record CM063177.1, on the reverse strand, counting down.
TTTATAATGCATAGCACTAAATGAATCTTAACTACTGTGATCATTTCTTTGTTTCCTTGTGTTATTCTGTTAAACTCCATTAAGAGGTTTAAGATACATTTGAAGGAAGGAAGTTGTTTAAGATACTTGCACGGTGTGAAGCCGCATGGTGTCTTCCATGGAAATGCTAATCTGGTTGGAAGACAGTGCTTTCATTAATGAACAATGCAATAGAAATCAGCTAATGGTGATTCTTCTTGAACTGTCACAACTGTGTACTGTGTACTTTTCATTAAGCATGAGCAAATTAGGAGAAAATGAGTAGGCACTCCAGTTTTGTAGTAAAGTGTTATGATGTATGATATTAAGCATGGGGCATAAAATTGTTTTTATTCATCTCAGTTATGTATTAAATGAAGCAACTTGATTTTAATTGGCAGTGTGGAAATATGGAGGTAAGAATATCAGAGGTCAGTGAGAATATATTTGGTTCCTGATATAGTGATAGTTAGGGGTGAAAAGTATGGACATAATTATTTTAAAGGGAGATTTTGGCTCTACTTTTTCCAATAATTAGTGAAAAATAACATTGAGTTTCTTTGGGAAAAAAATTTACACAATTCATTTCTCCCACTGACTCAAAAGTATAAAAAATAAATCTTTAATTAACATGGAGTTTTTCTTCTTTTTGTCTTAGGATCAGATTTTATTAAGACCTCTACTGGAAAAGAAACAGTAAATGCCACCTTCCCGGTAGCTATAGTGATGCTACGGGCCATTAGAGATTTCTTCTGGAAAACTGGAAACAAGGTATATTATTACGAGCAAATCTTTCTTCAGAGTAAAGATAATGTTATTTATAATACTAGTTACAGCCAGGATAACTGTGTTTATATGGAGAAGCTGTGAATGAATTACCTTTATTAAGATAAATGTTTGATTTACCTTTCATTATAAAAGACCACATTCATGGAGAAAAATGTATGATTAACAGAAAGTGAGTGTGAGTGTGGGACTATGTGTGATCAAGATGTAAACTCACTTTAGTCCTTTTGTTAACCAAAGACAATTTTGTCACCGACAAGAGATTCCTAAATGGGTTATTTAACGAATGAATTCTGCTGCAACACAGAGGCTTTCTCGCAAGGCGTTGGCCAGTGAAAACAGGTTAATGCAGAAATTAAACTTCCTTGAGGAATGGAAAGAATTGCAGAGTAACATTTATTGAATGATAAGCTGTGGTGGCGATATGAAAAGTATGCAATATAATGGGAAATAATCTTTTCCTGTCATTATTGAAGGACACACATAAATTGGTTTTTCTGTTGGGAAACCCCCGGTCCAGAAAAACTTATTACTTTTAATAATATGAGGTGAAGAGAAAATTCTCGAGGAGATGAACTTATTAAACAAAATAATGAAATGCTGTGAAACAGCAGGGAAAAGGTAGCTAGACGTTATATAGCTCTTGAATTAAATATCAATTTTTGCGTTTTATGGCAGTTAGATGTGCTCTGTGGAAGACTGTTAAGCTGAGGAGGGTGTATACTAGCTTTTGTCAGCTTTTCGAAAAATAACACATATTTTTTGAAACATAAGAAGTTAAAGGGAAAAAAGTGTATGAGGTGCTTTTTTAAAAATGAGTTTGGATTTTCCTTTTCATCTCAAGTTGCTTGTTTGGCTGCAAATTATCTCAAAGGATTTTTTTACATGAGTGGAGAGAAAGGGAGTGTGTGTGTGTGTGTGTGTGTGTGTGTGTGTGTGTGTGTGTGTGTTTGTGTTTGTGTAATAAGACTTTCCCTTCCTAAGAGGCATCTTTTAAAACCAGTCTCTTGAGTTCTGCCAAAAAGATACCCAAAAAAGACCTTTAGTCCTTTGTTCACCTGATGTGATGACTTTGTATGTAACTGTAGCTTCAGTTTATTTTGGAATAGGTGACTTTTTTTTTTAATATGCTGGTTTATGAGAGGAAATAAACTCCTTCCAGAATTTTCTCTCTTAGAAAAACTTCACATCTTAATTATGAATAGGATAAATACCTATTGTGACCTATATGAGAAAGGTGACCCAATTTGAATAACCTCTACTTGATAGCCTGTTCTGCAGTGATCTGAATAAGCTAAACGATTTTTTGTTTAAGCTGTAAAAATGATAAACCTATGTTTGGTCCTCAGTTGAAGCCACCACCACTTATTAGATTGTGATTCTCATAGCCAAAGAACATCAAAACCAAATGTGAAGCTTTTTTTATACTTTATAGACGCCTGGGCCCCCATCCCTGGTAGTTTTGGGTCTGGTGTAGTCCTCAGGCATCTGTATGCATTCAGTTCCATTGTCAGGGTTCAGACTTGCCATTGGGGACCCAATCCTGTTTTGTTCTCAACAAACAGTTAACCATGTGTCATGTTAACCTGTGTTCAATGCTAGGAATGGAAAAATGACTACGTCCAGGAGAGCTCTTAGACAACAAGCAAAGAATGTCAATGAAAACTTTAAGTGCTCCATGTTCCAGGCCAGAGTACGGAGGGAGGGACACTTTGCTATCTTTCAGTCCTTTCTTTTTAATTGTGTTGATTCTTTCCCCAGCTAATAAGTCCATCCTAGTTTATTAAGAAAAAGACAGGTACAAGTCAAATTGTATTCATTTAATCATATTTGATTTCAAACAAAGAGGCTGTGTATGTTTGCAAATCAGGTGCCGCCTTTTGGGTTGTTGACAAGTTGCTTGGGCAGTCCTTAGACTGTTAAGTTTCTGTGTCGTGGATTTAAGGGTATTTTAAAATGCGATAGGCCACCTTCCAGACCATGCTTGTGTCACTCCTGAGAAGCAGAGGTTTAATATTTCATAACTGATTTCATTGCAGATTTATGTTTTCCATATTCTGTCTCTTAAAAAAAAGGATAAACTTATGTTAGAACCTCTCTGGAAACAGACTTGCTGACACGAACTGAACTATATAGAAAATCTATAAGAAGCGCTACCTAATTGACAAAAATGCTCCTATGATTAACATGTATGCTAATATCAACTAATTGATTTTTTTTGGCTGCTTCTCAACAAGTAACCTCATCCTGTTTAACCCCCATGCTGCCTTACAGAGTCATAGCCTGGGCTCTAGAGTAATAGCAGATACGGTTGGAATCCCTGCATTGCTACTGCTTAGTTATGTGACCTTGTGTAATTGAGGCAGGGAAACAAGAGACTTTTACTGATATTTCATGTGAGAATTGATGAGGGTCTAAACTGAAACAAGTGAGTGCAGAGGAAAGTGTGCCTGGGGGGTAAGGAAGTTAAGGAGGTAGAATTGGCAGAACTTAAATATTGATTGGGTGTGGTGTGGCCAAGGAATGGTAGGGTTTGGGTTAAACTATAACCTTCCCTGCTTGGGTTGATAATAGACTATATTCATTTAATGTCTCCCTTCTCTAGCATTCTGTGAGCAGTAATCTGCTGGTGCAACGCATCACAGCCCTGCATGACAAAATGTGAGAGATTTGGAGTGTTGTTTTGACCACTAACATCTCTAGATTCCCTACTCTACTGGATAGTCAAGTTCCTGATACATGTAAAACCAGATAATCAGAGTTGTATTGTATATGGAACATATCTTTCCGTTCCTAATGAATCCAGGGACATCATTTGCAAATATCAGATATTGGCTGGATTGGGCTGTGTTATGGTTAACCCTAAAAGACTACTGGAGTATGTGGACACCCCCACCCCATGTTCTTCTACTGTGCTTATGTAACTTGTCTGCCTGCAACTTAGAAAAAAAAAAACCCTGCAGATGAATTGATTAAAATAACTGTCAACTTTCCTTGCTGGATTGCTGCCAGTTTGGTTAGGGTAATCTTGCAGCCTTTCTGATTCTGTCCTTTTATTTTAAATGCACGTGTCTTTTGAATCTCAAGATAAAGGCTGAGAAGTGACTACGCAGGCTCACTTGTAGAAATGCAGAATGAATGGGCTTTTATGATCTGTTTTTCTGTTTATTGACACCTCCCTTGTTTATTCCACGTTCACAGCTATAGGCTAGATGGTTGAGGTTTATGACTTTCCAATAAGTGAAATGTTAATGAGGGTTAGTAACCCTCATTAGTGTCTCTTCGAAAGCAGTGACATTCTCCAAAAATCTTGGGAAAGTTGTTTTGTAGTGTGAATGGGCATGAGTCACTGATCTAAGCCCTTTTGCTGGGTGAAGTGAAAAGGTTTTTTTCAACAACAGAGGGAGAGAGAATCAAGACTCTGATAAACATAGTATCATTTTTAAAAGAAATTCAATAACAATAAAGATCATTCTACTCCCTGCCTTCCCATTTAGATAGGCTTTAAGCCAGCAGGAGGCATCCGCAGTGCAAAGGATTCCCTGGCTTGGCTCTCTCTTGTAAAGGAGGAGCTTGGAAATGAGTGGCTGAAGCCAGAACTCTTTCGAATAGGTGCCAGTACTCTGCTGTCAGACATTGAGAGGCAGGTGAGTAATAATCTCTATCTTTGGAATAAATTGACAAGTGTTTTTGAGCAAGGAATTGAAAAGTTAAGTTGAGAACTAGAGATCAAAACTCATCTGATTGATCTCATCCTACCCAATCCTCTACTTTTTCTTCCAAGCAAATCTCCATCGGAAGTGAGTTGGGTGAAGCACAAACTAATGAGGCTTTATAATGAAATGTTCGTTAAAACTATTCATTATTATTTGATAGTATAATTATTAACTGATGTGTATAATTGTAGAATGATTGTTAATTAACTAAACTCTGCTTTTCCTCACAGATTTACCATCATGTGACTGGAAGATATGCAGCTTATCATGATCTTCCAATGTCTTAAATGAGTCACCAGTTCCAGAAAAGTTTTTTATGACGTTTGAAAATTATTTTTCTAAATAATGGCTAAAGTTATTTAATTAAAAAGTAGGACAATAGGTAACTGGCATTTCTCTCCTTAAAATTTCCGTTGAACTTAAAGAACGGAACTAAAAACCAAACTTATCCACATTTACAGGTACTCATTTCAGGCACATCTGAAATGATCTGAGTTACTTGAAGATCTGCGCTATTAACTTTGTGAGGGGTTTCTCCTAAGAACTCTAAGTAAAATGTTAATGGCAGCTTTGACAACATCAAATTCTAAGGGGGAATAAAACAACATTAAACTGTCCAAACAGTGTGCCCTAGCAAAGGACCGTGCAGCATCCCGCACATGCTGCTGTAACGACTTCAGGAGTCACTGATTCAGCACTAATTTCCTGCCCTGAAAACTCGTCTTTCATTTTCTCTATGGATATGCTCTTTTATTAATTGTTTTGCTAATGCAGTCTCTGGTACTGTTATATACAGCTATGAATATCATTAAAATTTTTAAAATAATAAAGTTCATATAGTTTATTGTTATTTTTAAATTGTTGCAATACATAATGAAAAAGTAATCCATTAAACATAAGAAGAAGTTTTATCTGAGTTCCTGAATCCCTCTAATTGATTCCTTGGGTGCTTCTGTAAAGCACCTCAGTATATTACTAACTTAGGTATGTATTCTGAAACTCTTCAGATGTTCTGGTGTGCAGATTGGAGGAAAACAGTAGATATTAACAGCACTTGCCATGTAATAAGCTTTACATATATCAATTTCTTTAACTCTGATTTAATCTTCATAATAGTAAGGTGAATACTGGAAGGGTTTTAATCCTTACAACAGTAAGTACTGATGTAGTCATCCTTTTATTCAGACAGGGGACTGAGGAACAAAGAAATTTAAGCAACATGCCAAAGGTTGCATGAGTTAAGAATGAAGCCCAAGCAGACAGGCTGGCTCTGAAGTACATGCCGTGACGTCACCTCCAGGTACCCCGGACCCTCGGTACATAGTCACGTGTGCATAAAAAGAGCTCCCCATAGGCTCGGGTACAGTAATCTGCCTCGTGGTCAGCTAGTTTTTTTTGCTCTCTGTCTGTCCCAGCCTCACTCTTCAGAGATTCTGCTTGCTAGCATCTTACCATGTTACAGAATGTGTTTCCTTAAATGGCAATTTTTATCAGGAGAGAGTCTTTCTTCCCTGAATGGCCCTCTAGTTGCTCATAAGCAAAAACCTGGACTGGAAGTCAGTTTTGATTTCATCTTCTCACCTGCTGAATTCTAGCCTGAACTCTTCCTCTTTCTGCCTTTGACTCCTTGGTCTGGTCAGTTCACATCTCAGTTTCTTCATCTATAAAGTAAAGGGGTTGGGGCAGATGATATGAAAGTTCCTTCAGACCTAAAATTATATTACCCTAAGGATAATTAGAACAAATTCAAGAAAATGGTTTATGGCTGAAAGGAGAAAACACTTTTCTACCAATCTAAATTAGAAGTTGCCTCTTGGGAGACCATTTAGCAAGTCCTTCAAAGCACCTCTCTAACTATAAATGAAATGACTGAAACAAGAATAGAAAAGAAATTCTGTTTTCCCCCAGTGCCTCAGGAGGATGCCAACTTTTGACTTGTGCCTTTGGATATGGTCAGTGGTTCCAAATGCCATATTCAGCCTCATCATACATTAGCCCAGGTGCCCACCACTAAAATGGCCAGTCACCTTTGGAGAAGAAACATTACAGAAAAATAATTAGTCTGTCACCTTTGAAGCTATTCCAGTTTCACAGGGGTTTCTGTTTTCCTCCCATTAAACCCAGCTGGTCATTTTAGTTGATCAAGTGAACAGGCATCATTATCTTCAATTTTAATTTATATGAGGCATTCACTGAAATTGACCTCTGTGGACAATTACAGATTCACATAGGAAATTAAGACTAGTGAGTCCCTCAGACCAATTAGAGGCTGATGAGCATAGCTGATCTAAAGGTAAGTAATGTTATATTTGGAAGGAAAATTTATTCCAAGGACTATGGGACTCTTCATCCGGATTGTCTGCCCATCCTTACCTGGCTCTTGAAATCAAATATAACACAGATGACTTTAGTAGGAACACCCTCATTAATGCTGATTGCTATGAAAACGTAAGAGGAAGAGATTATTTCTGAGGTGACTGTGATTTACTACAAGCTGATTTGTGTACTTCAGAACATTGGGATTAGATACTTTATACAATTGGAAAATAACTTGCTATGTTCTATGTTTAAAGCCTCTAAGTTAATGCAAACACCCTGCCTTGTTGCAATTGTTCAGTAAAGAATATTAGGCATGAAAGTTATTTTTGAAACAGTCATATAATTTGGGAGCATAAAGAGACTTTAGAGAACATCTAGTTCAGCACTGTCTTCTTTTTTACGTCGAGAAAAGAAACAGAGAAGTCACTTGTGCAAGGTCACATAGAATGTCAGAGCTGAAGCAAAATGTACATTCCCACCATGTGATGAACTCTTTTACAAGACATACCCTGGTCTTTGGAACTGAAAATTTCTTGTTTATGCACCTGCTCTACCTAATCATGTTTGTCAGCATGTGCCTCTAAGAGTCTTCTAAATGGTGTGTTAGAGACCAGCCTTCTCAGTCTAGCCCATGTGATAGTGTGATAGTATGGTTGATTTCATCTGTTAGAATCTCAGAATTTTGGATGACTTCTAGAACTGAATTTTTTAAAGCATTGAATGTTACTTTGTTTTGTTTTAAGGAAAAAAATATGGGGGGGGCTTGTTTGGATTCTAATTTGTATACACATGGAGAGGAGATGACATGTAGTCACAAAACTGTTTGATAATTACAGTATTTTTGCCTCATTCTGGATTATTTCAACACTAATGAGAAATTCAGACAAATTGGTTCTCATGAGAAATAGCTTGGAAAGAGACCTGTATAGCACCAGAAACTTACAGAAATCTGGAAGTGCATCCTCACAGCAACATAACACAGTCTCCATCCTGACCGATCAGCGGTTTGCTGTGTCATACATACATGTCTTATAGAAACCAAATCCATTTCTCTGGAAGAATTAACTTATATTTCTAGTACAGAAGGAAACCATTAATTTTTCTTCCATCAGCCTGATACTGTACACATCATAAATAGGGTCAGAGTGCAGAAATATAAAGAAGAAGAAAGAATTTGAATAGATCTTACCTTCCAAGGCAGTGAAATGTTATGCCTGTTTTGGCACGAGGAAAAAGGCATGAGGTGAAGTCAATTTCTGCACGTATTTTCCTGATCACTCTCAGGGGGTTTGCCTCCTAAAGAAAATATGTATTTTACAACCACCACCAAATGATCCTTTTTAGAAATGACCACAGGTAACATCTGGCTGATATATAAAATATGTAGTAAAAATAATCATTTTTAATTGACTAAAACCTGCTCAGGAGAGAGTCAGAGGAATATCCATCTGGTCAATTCACACTTAATAGGACAGATGAGGATCAGGGTGTTTAATGCAATATATGTGAAATACTTAGTGACCTTACAATGAACTAAAACTTTTTATTAGGAAAAAGAACACAGAGGAGGAGGAAGAATTGGAATATCTAGAAAAGATAGACCTGAAACTTGATGTTTTTGGAAGTACATCTTGTAAAACATGTAGAATATAGGAAACCTAGATTGTGTGGCATTAGTTTCTATTGTCCAATGACAGGGAATGTGTTCAATTCATCTGAACAATAAAATAAGGTTATAGTTTATTCTGGAGATTGGCAATGAGTTTTAAGAAGTGATTATAAGTACCTTATAAGATGTGGTTGTAAGTAAAGGTTAAAGGAACTGAGATTATTTAGCCTGAAGGAAGATCAAAGGGTACTTAATGCCTGAAAATCCCAGGAAAAGTTACTTCTCTATTAGATTTTGGTGACACAGTCCTGTATCTCCTCTCTAGAAGAAGTAGTAGAATTTATGCTACATGTGAAGTTAGGTTAGTTCTAGGTAAGGACTTGCTTAATGGACTAGAATGTGTTATTAAGAAGGTTCATCTTACTATTCTCAGTAGTAGACTTGTCTTTTTATTTGATGGTTTAGTTGTGCTGCCAAAAAAAAGTGGTATTCTAACTGAATCACTGGGAGAGTTGTATAAAACAAGTCTCAGCTGCACCCGCCCCCCCCCCCCCCCCCAATTTCCAGTTCAGTAAGTTAGCTGTAAAACCTGAGAATTTGTATTTCCAACAAATGCCCAGGTGATGGTGATGCTATTGTTGTGCTCTAGGAACCACACTTTGGGAACCACTACGTTAGAAATCCTTGTACTCAATATCTAGATTCCAAATTAAATGTATCTATTAAGCAGTAAAATCCACCAGCTGCAGCACTTCTGTGTCCTGAAGCTCTAGGATAAATGTATATTTTGCTGCTTTTCATAGCCAAGAACAGGAGGGAGGACAATGGAAATGAATTACCCCTTAATCCTTTCACACGAGGCAATGAAGTCAATTTCACTTTGGGCTTAAAAGCAAGCTTTGGATCCTAGAATAAACATTTTAGATGAATTTTAAATCATTATCCATAAACTCTTCAAAGGATTTTATCAAGCCAAGATTGTAAGATTCAGCTGTATTTGATTCCACCAGTCTGGAATGCTATAACTGGCAATTTAAATATAATGTACTGTAAAACCAAGACATATCTTAACAGAGCCCATTCTTCAACTTGCATTTAGAATAGATAAGATATTGTAGGGAATGGCATGTTTTACAGATACTTGGCTTATTTTGAAGGTACTGTATAGGTGGTCTCTAGGGCAAATGAAAATGTTAGTTCCTTGGTCTTTTCCACATAAAAAGCAATGTTTCAAATTTTTGTTTTGCTTTCTAAGTGCTTTGCCAGGACCATATGGCATATAGGCACGTTTCTTAATTGTAAACAACAGAACTCTCCTCTACCTAGTTTAAGTGAGAAAAGATACTTATTCTTAAAGCATGCTGTCACAGGATATCTGGGTTGGGCAAATAGTGGGAAGTTTTCTTGGGCCACTCTTGCATTGCTATAAAGAAATACCTGGGACTGGGTAATTTATAAATAAAAGGCTTAATTGGCTCATGGTTCTGCAGGCTTTACAGGCAACAGTTCTGGCATCTGCTTAGCTTCAGAGAGGCCTCAGAAGGTGAAGGGGAAGGAAGCACATCACATGGTGAAAACAGGACAAAAGGCAGAATGGGGAGGTGTCACATACATTTAAATGACCAGCTCTTGGGAGAATTCACTGTGGCAAAGAGCTCCAAGCCATGAAGCATCTGTCCTGATGACCCAAACAGTTTCTACCAGGCCCAACATTTAGTATTGGAGATTACAATTCAACATGAGATTTGGGCGGGGACAAAAATCCAAACTGTATCAGAAAAAGAGGCAGCTGGCTAAGAATAATGCCCCAACTATTCTTTAGAACTGCTCTTAATCACTTTTGGCCTTTTGGCTAGGATCAAGTGTAGACCTGGTGGTACTGCCTCACTGGTACTGCCTCAGGGCACTTGATACCAGAACCCCTGCCTTTGTCTTCCCTGAAAGTTGGGTTTATCACAGTGGCCAAAGATGAATTTGTCTCATTGATCTTTTGGGTATCAAGTTCCTGTCTGATTATGTCTTGTTACAGTATTGGTCATATCCCTGTACCTGACCTGCAAAGGAAGCTGAGAAAGCAAGTTTTGTCTGCCTTCTTGGGGAAAGGGACACATCATGTTTAAAAGGTAGCGAATGGTCAAGTATCATCACAGTTGTCAACTACAATATAACAAGGTCATACTGGAGAGACAGTTAATGCTTTGTGTTAAGAAATAACTCATTGCCCCTCCACTGTATTTCCATTTTCAGTTAGTCTTTAAACTGAACACTGCAAAATTCCCCCTTGTTTCTTGGTCCCATATAATAGGTCCAGAGAAGTTTCATGGAGTCCTTTTGTTTAAAGAGAATTGCATTCTCACCAGTAATATATGACAATGCCCTTTCCTCCAAATATGGAAACTTTTGTTTATTTAGACAGCTATTGACTTCCCACCAAGAGCATGATGAAATTATTTCTTTCTACTTTCTCACTCTTATTTTCCTTCAAAACTCATCTGATTTTTGATGTCATATAGCTTTTATAACATATTCTTGTGGCTTGGAAATGTACTTACAACTGTATTACATGATTTATCACTTTAACAATAACCTTCTGTCCTCTACGGATGAGAAAAGCAGCATGCCCATCCACCATCTTGTCATCTTCTCCAAACTTTTGACATATTCTACATCATTACAGTTTATAACATTTAAATTCTGTTCTATGACCATAATCTCCACAATTGTTTTCATCTTAGTTGCAAAGTTAAATACAGTCAATAACTCATTCTGTTTATCTCTTCTTTTCAAATTTTGGCCTCTAGTAGTTCCCCAAAGAAGGGCTTTGGGACTATATTCCCTGAATTTTTGCAAGTTCATAAATGTTTATTGTTTTTAAACTTTAGTGATTTTGTTTTTTTTTTTTTTTTGGCCACGTGCAGTTCTTGGATCACACACTTTATTTCCTCGAGGACTTTGTATTATTCCTTCAGTGTCTGCTAGCATTGAACATTGCTGTACATAGTAAGGGTCTGACTTAAACTTTTTGCCTCAGTCCAACAACAGATTTTTCTTTCAATGCCAGTAAACTTAGTAGAATGAGATTCAGTGTTGAATGTTTTGTGTCGGTTTTTCCTGGGGTTCAATGTGCCCTCTCTGTCTATATATCTGTAAAGTATTTCTGGAAAGTTACTTTGAAGTATATCTTTAACATTTTTCCTTTTTTCTTACTATTTTTAAACTTTTCTTCAGGATGCCAGTTATTGGCATGTGTCCTGTCTAGCTATTATTTTCTCTAGTCCTGAGGGTGGTCTTCTCCTCCTTCTCCTTCTCCTTCTCCTTCTCCTTCTCCTCCTCCTCCTCCTTTCTTCCTTCTTCCTTCTTCTTCCTTCTCCTTCTTCTTCCTTCTTCTTCTTCCTTCTTCTTTCTTCTTCTTCTTTTCTTCTTTCTTCTTCTTTCTTCTTTCTTCTTCTTCTTCCTCTTTCTCTTCTTCTTCTTCGTCTTCTCCTCCTCCTCCTCCTCCTCCTCCTATTTCCTATTCCTGTCACCCTTGTTTCTTGCCATGTTTTCGTCACAATCTGGTTGCTTTCAGTGAAATGTTTGTTTTCTGAGTTCTAACAATTATATTTCATTTCTATTATCAGGTATTATCTTCCCTGAGCTCTCATATATTTGATATGAACTCTTGTTTTATAGATATGGTAGCTTTGTTTCATTTTTTTGTTTTGAAAACTTTAGCAATATGTTTGGCCCATATTTTTATCTACTTTATGGAAATATTTTTCCTGGTGAATATTCTTTGTCTTCTATTTTCCCCCTATTTATTTTCTCTTTTATTTTCTTGGAGTAGTTTTACATAGACACTCATATTCTGATGAGATAAGTATTTTTCTGGACCAGGTACTGGCAAGAGATTTGTGTGGAATAAATGCTACATTTCTCCATGTTCTGGGCTGGTAGGAATTCTTATTGTTCACAAATACATGCTTTCTTTATGTCACAGGATTATGTGTTTGAGTGAATTATTTTGAAGTTAACTCTCCCTTGCCACCAGAGATCAGCAGCTTTAGGGCTGCTCACATTCATTTCTCTTCTCTGATTATGCCTTAATAACAAGCTGCTTCCTACAAATATGGAGTTGTCATATGCTTTTTCTGTTAGTCCCACCTCTCTTGCTTCTCTTTGATGCCCAATTGGTGGCAGGGAAAACTGCTGTCAGCCCATGCATCTATCCCTGTTGATTCATAGAAGTTCTGGGATTGTCTTCCTAGAGCATGCCACCTATTTTGATCTGCTGCCTTTGCCTGAAGCCAATGAGTTGGAATTTGTATACATGTTACATTTGAATAGGAAGATTTATGTTTGGAATGCATACAAATTCTGATTGAAGCTGAAATAGTAGTAAAAGCAACAGCAACTTTAAAGTGCTAAGGAATGGGGAGGGTAAGTGGCAGTGCCTGAGGCATCTGTTGTTATTCCATATTTCTCCCTCAGATAAAACTTATCCCCATTGGAATGTGGAGGGAAATAATTAATAACATTGGATCAGGAAAGTGCCTGACATGCAGAAGCTGTTTGAAAAGTTCTTGTTACTCTTTCTTCCACCGTGATGACACTACAAAACATTGTTAACACGAATATAAGTTTTTAATGAGTATAAACATGCTTTTTCTGCTTTAGTTTTATTTACTGGGCGTCTTTTATGCTCATCACTAAGGAACATCAGAAAAGAAGATTCAAATTCCGAAGCCGTGTCTCACTTTTCTGACTTAACTATAACAACTGGTTTCTATCATTCTTTGTATCATCCTTATAAAATGATTACCTTGTATCTTTTTCTGATTCACCTTCTACAGCAGGAAGGTTGCAGGGCTAGGGGGAAGTGGAGAGTGGGAGGGTTCTAGGTTAAGTAGTTCTTTTAAAGCAGAACTGGCAGAGATATCTCTAACATGGAGCTTTGCAAGTTTGGAACTCAAGAGTGAAGAGAAATCTGAGCAATAAGTGGCTCTTAATGTGTCAAAGAAGGTACAAGCTTGGGGTGAGTATAGGGGGCCAGGCTTTAAACTAGGAGATTGCAGAAGGAATTAGCAGACAGTGGCAAACAAGTCAGATAGGGGTGGCCTAGGACAGCAGTCTGGTTGGCCTGTGTATCCTTCCTTCATCATGATGGCAAAATAGGCCCAGAACTTGTAAATTGACAGGGGCAGAGCAGATAGTCTTGTGCTAGGTTTATTTCTCCTCACTGCCTTTCTGCCCGCCCTGAGTGGGAGCCCTTCGAGGGGAAGCCTGTTGTAACCAGCTTTAAACTCCTTATAGCCTCCAGCCAAGTATCTTAGAGAATAAGTGCTCCAAATGTATTTGTTAAGCACATTTGAAAGATAAGTATCATTTGGGATTAATATAGGGAAGATGCAATTATAAAGTGAGACTCAATCCACAAGGTAAGCATAAATATCAGTGCTATCCAGGTAGACAAAAGGGCAGCTTTGCTCATGAATTAAGTTCCAAAGTACATTGTGAAGCATTTTTAGAGGAGTTTTCATAAAATAACCACACCTAAAGTTTGATATATACTAATATGGGAAGGGGCTATGTTTTACCAACAGCTTTTCTGAGTTCAGACTGCTAAAACCTGCTGGATGTGTTGCAAATGTATGAAAAATGGTTTAGTTTGGGGAAACAATTTTTATTCATTAAGCTGTTTGTTTTGATAGATTTAAAAAGCACATATCTTTTTTAAACCAACGTTTATTTCATGTTTTGAGTAGCAGTAAAAATAATTGCATATTTGAAATCTTTAAAATACGTTTTAATGCTTTTAAATGACTTAAGAGTAAATGTGCCAAATTTACCCACTGCTTAAGCCATTCCAAGGTTGAAAGTTTGTTTGTTTCCAAGCTTTATAGTACTAGGTAATATGTTACTGGATTATGTCTTTTAAACTGCAGTCAGTGTCTATATCCTCGTGGACTGATTAAAACTTTTGTCACACCTAGAGTAAGATTTTGCAAAGAGGTATTACAGTTGTGTGAATGCTTGGTTTGAGTTTTAAAAAAAATGGATATGATTTTTTGAATATAATAGAATTATGCGAGCATGGTCTCATAATAGAATTTTAGTTGGTAGATTTAGTATGTATATACTTGGTATTTATGCTGAGAATTAGTTTTCAAAAAGTCCAGGCCGGGCGTGGTGGCTCAAGCCTGTAATCCCAGCACTTTGGGAGGCTGAGGCGGGTGGATCATGAGGTCAACAGATCGAGACCATCCTGGTCAACGTGGTGAAACCTCGTCTCTACTAAAATTACAAAAAATTAGCTGGGCATGGTGGCGCGTGCCTGTAATCCCAGCTACTCAGGAGGCTGAGGCAGGAGAATTGCCTGAACCCGGGGGGCGGAGGTTGCGGTGAGCCGAGGTCGCATCATTGCACTCCAGCCTGGGTAACAAGAGTGAAACTCCGTCTCAAAAAAAAAAAAAAAAAAAAAGTCCTTACTGCCTTTCTAATTTAAAAGATGTTTGTATTTTGATGAGACCAGGTATTTAAAGGGTTTGAATGAGGTCTATAAAATTCAGACCTAAGAACAGGTTCTGGTGTTTCCTTAGTGCCTATTAACATATATTGTCAGTTACTGGGAATTTATGGAATTGTAGAATTCCTTGGACACATATTTGCTAACTAGTAATGATAATGTACTGCACTCTAATAAGTGTTCACTGTTCTCAGTGATTTAAATATTGCTCCTCACAACAGGCCAATGAGATAGGTATGATTATGATCATTTTATAGATGAGTTGATGAAGGTAGAGAAATTAAAATGCTTTGTCTTAAGTTCACATATATAGCCAAGATTTGAGACCAGTTATTCTGGCTCCTGTGTCTGTGTTTTTGTCTACTATGAGCTAGGCACTGTTTTGAGATGATGCTTTTGCACCACACTTCTAAGAGAAGGAAACTCACCAGAATTATAGAATTTCAGGGGGTAAAAAGAGACCCCCAAAGGTCATTTAATGTAAACATCTAGCCAATGATCATGTTCTCAAGCAGTCTGCAGGCTGCTGTAGAGATAGGGAGAAATAGCAATGAAGTGGAATCTCTGTAATGAGCTGTTAAGGGACAGAAGCAATGCCCTCCTTCCAGGTTAAACATGTTATATCAGGCTTTTATTATATTTACTGCTGGGTCTTGGGATCTGGGATTCAGCCCATGTTATTTCCAAATCCTTATAAAATGAGCTGTGATACTGCAGGTTTCTACTATTATAGCTGTAAATACAAAACACACAAACACTCAAAGGCATCCACCCAAGTATAAAATTACTAGGGAAATAGGAAGGATGCAAAAATGAATTGCTGGGCTTGGGAGATAATTACTGGTGACCTTGGTCTGGCTAAATCTTGATAGGAAATGAGAGTAATTTGGAAAGATTTCAGGGTCAGGGTGAAAGTTGAGTAGAGATTGGTGAGGGTCAAATGGTGTAGAAAGATTTCAGATGGTGCAATGACATGCGTAAATTATTATTTGGTGGAATAAGCGTGGCTGTGTATTTGGTGCTTCTAAATTTGTTGAAAGAATTAATGTAGGGAATAAAAATCTGACAGCTGTATCAGAGATACTGTCATAGATATCTTTTCCCAAACTTTTTCAAAGTAGAAGGTAGCATCTTATTTGTATCCTTGGTGCCTTGTATGTAAATCTTAATATGACTTGAATTTGTTTATATGCAAAGAATGCTCTGTGAGCAGAGGGCAGAAGACATCAGAAGGTTAAACTTCATACAAGAGGTGGTGCTTAAGTCTGACTAGGGATTTTGTAGGGGGATAATATTGGTTGTACCGTGTGTATGTGTGGAGTGAGAGGGCAATTAGGGTACACCCCTGGTTTCTCTTTCAGTCATCCCTCCTGTAAATCAAAAGTAACATCTTAAGCCCCCCAACTGACTGAATGGCCCCCATCTGGGCCAAGGGGATCTCAGAGATACCTGAAAAACTGAATTCCCACCCATGAAAGGAAGGGAGGTTGGACACATCTCATTAAATCCCCTCCCTTTTAAGGTTTAGACATAACTAGACATCATTAAAATCAGAGATCATAAGCCTGACAAAAAAGACTCTGTGGCAGTAAGACACCAAGTTTCAACCTGATTCTGGTATAAATCGTATAACAAATAGCAGACCCTGAAGGAAATAAAAATGCTTTACCCTAAAATGTATTTCTTTGGCATTGGCGTATTTTGAAATGGCCTTGCAAAGCTATCTTTTGTGGGAGAAATTTGCATCTGTGAGAATCTCTGTTAATATGGCAGACCTCTCCAGGGTCTAGGAGAGATTAAGCATTTGACACTTTGTAAGGGACACAAGGAGACATTCACTATACATTCTCTCTGAAGGCTGTTATCTGGAGGCTTCATCTGCATGAAAACCTTGGTCTCCACAAACCCCACCTCTTATGTCAACACAAACATTCCATTCTGTTGACATCCTCTTTAGATGAAGCTTAACCAATTGCCAAACAGAAAATCTTTGAATCCATCTATGACCCATAAGCCCCATGATATGATTTGGATCTATGACCCCACCCAAATCTCATGTCAAACTGTAATCCCCAGTTTTGGAGGTGGGGCCTGGTGGGAGGTGATTGGATGATGGGGGTGGATTCTCATGAATGTTTTAGTACCATTCCCACTTGGTACTGTATAGTGAGTGAGTTCTCAGGAGACATGGTTGTTTAAAAGGTAATGGACCTCCCCACTTCTCTCTTCCTCCTGCTCCAGCCTTGTGAAGTGCTATTTACTCCTTTGCCTTCTGCCATTATTGTATGTTTTCTGAGGCCTCTCCAGAAGGCTAGCAGATGCCAGCGTCATGCTTCCTGTTTAGCCTGCAGAACTCTGAGCCAATTAAACCTCTTTTCTTTATAAATTACCCAGTCTCAGGTATTTCTTTATAGCAGTGCAGGAATGGACTAATACACCCTTCAACTTCAAGATACCATGCCTCTGATACAGGAGGTAGAAAGAAATTATTTAGGCAGATAGTGAGGGCAACAGAGTCTTCAGAAGAGCTTCCCTTCTAACAAGAAGCAGCTCCCAAATAATTTATATTCTAACAAAGAGCAGACTGAAAAATAGAGCTGCAAACATAGATAAGCAAGCAGGAAGCTCACACAGGGCAATGCCAGCAGCTGTGTCAGTAGAAGAGGGCTACCTGTGGGCCAGGTATGTCTAACATGGAGGCTCCATCCTCCTTTTTTGTTACCACATGTACGGTAATAGAGAAATGGGCATTTGGTGCAGCTCAGGCAGAGGACTTACCTGCATAATAAAAGATTTGGGTGGGGGCAGCCAGAAATGCACACCCTATGCAAATGGGATACCTACTCCTAACCAGTTTTTCATACCCTATGCAAATGTCGCACCTGGTCCAACCAAATCTGTGGCGCTCTATGTAAATCAGACACTGCCTCCTCACCAGCTCATCTATAACACCCCCTACATCTCACTATGGATCCAGCCACCCATTTCTCTGTGACCTATCTCTGAAGCAGTGAGCCGCCTTCTGCCTATTACACTTACACCTTTAACCTCACTCTGTGTGTGTGCGTCCTTGTTCTCCTGGGCCATGGGACAGCGATCTTTGGGTGTTACTCCAGACAGCAAGGCTGCTTCACCTCTTTAAGCTGAAACAAGGTACACCTTTCATCTACAGATTTAAGATTTTACCTACAGTTTCTGTTTCTCTAAACTGTAAAACCAACATGTAACCTGACCACCTCAGGCACCACTTCTCTGGACCTCTTGAAACTGCTTCCTGGGCCTTGGTCACACATACTGGCTCAGAATAACCCTTTTAAAATATTTTACAGAGCTTTTTGTTGTTGTTGTTTTTGGTCAACACTTTTCAGGAAAGATGGAGTGATTTACCTTGTTGACTATAGGATAAGGGAACTGGGTGTTTGTATGTTGCTCACATCTTTCCTCTCCTCCCTGTTCTTTGTAGTGAGCCTTTCCTCCATTATCAAACTTTAATAATGGGGCCTGGGCATAATGGCTTACACCCATAATCCTAGCACTTTGGGAGGCTGAGGCAGGTGGATCACCTGAGGTCAGGAGTTCAAGACCACCCTGGCCAACATGGTGAAACCCTGTCTCTACTAAAAATACAAAAAATTAGTTGGACATAGTGGTGGACATCTCTCTTCCCAGCTACTTGGGAGACTGAGGCAGAAGAATCGCTTGAACTTAGGAGGTGGAGGTTTCAGTGAGCCAAGATCATGCCATTGCACTCCAGCCTGGGTAACAAAAGCGAAACTCTGTCTCAATAATAATAGGGCAGGAAACTGTACTTGGGGGAAGCTTGCAGTTGTCTAGTGCTTTCTGTACCTGGGTAGCTGGGTCTGTAAAGTTCTGGTTATGGAGTCTCAGGAAATCCACTGTTGCCATATATTAACCCATGTTAGATACAGTGAATTCCAAGTTTATCTTCAAATAATCAGTATGTCAGTATGTTCAGCTCTCTTATTCTTCAGTCCAACGTTTTAAAGTTTAACTTTCTGGTTCTCCACACCCCCTTGCCTCTAGTTTCAGCAAACAACTTTCTTGCCAGTTCTAATCAGTAGTTCACATCTGTTCCCCTGGTCACCTGCTTTGACCTCTTTCACCCCTGGCCACCTGCTCTGACTGGTCTCATAACCATCCTTCCTGCCAAACTACCCACCCAGCCACTCCGGCTCATACCCCTGCTCTCTTTAAAATAGCCAATTGGAATTAGTTAGATTGTGCAGTCTAACCCTAGCCAGTAGGGAACGACACAGCAGCAGGGACTACCTGCATCAGGAATAAGAGCCCCTTCCCCTCCCTTGTCCAGGTGTGCACTCGCCATTGTTCCATCTGTGAGACACGCCCTTCTATAGAAGTGAATTGCCTTGCTAGGAAATTTATGTTTGAGTGCTGCTTCTTCTGGAGGACCAAAAATTTACATATAACACCCACGTTCTTCCAAATCAACTTTACTAGTAATAAAGGTGACACTTGATTCTGTCTCTCTGCTTGCTTTTTTTGTTTTGCCTCATTTTATTCTGAATTTGGAGACAGTACTGAGTTCCTTCAGACACCAATATAGCAGCCGGAAACAGGCATTCTTGAAAGAGAAAATGGTAAGTGCAAAAATACATAGAACTGGAAATTCATGTTCTTGAGAAGTAGTCAGAAGTCTGCATGGCTTTAAGAAGGACCATGCCAGAGAGGATAATTGAGGAAGGTTTAGTATTAAGAAAGGCCTAGAATGACATGCTACAGAGTTAGACTTTATTTTTTGGGACTTCCTGGTTCTCAACATATATTTTAGACACCCCTAGGAGCCCCTATGAACCTACTGGGGGTTCACGAAGCCAAAATTGTATTTAAATAATACTAAGACATTATTTACTTTCTCTGCTCTTGTTCTCTCATGAGTATACCAGGGAGTTTTCTGGAGGTTACATGATTGCAACAGATCAAATGCAGAAGCAAATATGAGAATTCCTCTTCTACTATTGTAGAACAAGCCAGTGACTAAAGAGATTTGTGAAAATATAAAGTGATGCCATGTCTCACTAGTTGGGTTTTTTTTTCTATTTGAAGTAAGTATAAACCACATAAATGAAAGCTCTTTGATGCACTCAATAATTATTAAAACTGTAAAGAGGTCCTGATACGAAAACGTCTGAGAATGACTACCATAGACAATGAGAGCCCTAGAGGTATTATAGCAAGGAGTTAACACAGTCTATACTAGACGGCTAATTCTTTAAAAATTACAAAGAATGGCATACCCAATGTTGGCAAAGATGTAGGAAACTGGCATGCCTATGTGCCAATGGAAGGAATATGAATTGATAAAGCCTTTAAGAAGGGTCTTTTGGCAATAAAAGTACATAACCTGGTCAGGCATGGTGGCTTACACATGTAATCCCAGCACTTTGAGAAGCCAAGATGGGAGGATCCATTGAGGCCAAGAGTTTAAGACTAGCCTGCGAAACATAGTAAGACCATGTCTCTAAAAACAAAACTAAAAATTAGCTGGGTATGGTGGTGCATGCCTATGTTCCTAGCTACTAGGGAGGCGGAGGCAGGAGGTTCACTTGAGCCTAGGAATTACTGAAACTATTCCAAATAATTAAGGAGGAGGGATTCCTTCCTAACTTATGCTTTTTTAAAAACTTAATTAATTTGTTTTTTTTTTTTGAGATGGAGTCTTGCTCTGTTGCCCAGGCTGGCATGCAGTGGTGTGATCTCAGTTCCCTGTAATCTCTGCCTCCTGGGTTCAAGCAATTATGCCTCAGCTTTCAGGGTCTGTCCTGCAGACCCCGGTTGATGGATGAAATGACTACTCAGACACAGGTATGCAGTGTAGGGACTGCCCGGCTCTAGTGGCCAAAGTGCAGCAGCCCTGAGAAGCTGGAGCTTCTTGCTTTTATTCAGTGCAGTCATGCTGAAAGCCTGGAGTAAACACAACCCGTAGGTAATTAACATTTATTGTTCCCTTTTCAGGGAACGTCACAGGCTGGGTTGATCAAAGGTCAGTTCCTGGTCAACATAAGTAAACAAGCCTGTTTAAGATAAATTCCCCTACACTACCCTGTACCTATTCCTTGCCCTCTGTCTCAGGGTTATAGAACAGCTGCCTTCAGCTATTTCCCCCAAAAGTTTTGCAGAAACTTCTGACTGTTCAGAAGACCTGCTCCTTTCCCTATAGTTTCTCCCACCACTCTGACCTATCTGCTACATCAGCTTTCCAAGTAGCTGGGACGACAGGCGCGTGCCACCACACCCAGCTAATTTTTGTGTTTTTTGTAGAGATGGGGTTTTATCATGTTGGCCAGGCTGGTCTTGAACTCCTGACCTCAGATAATCCGCCTACCTCAGCCTCCCAACATGCTGGGATTATAGGCATGAGCCCCTGTGCCCAGCCTCTTCTTACTCTATGAGGCCAGCCTCATTCTGATAACCAAAACCTGACAGAGATAAAAAGAAACAACAACAAAAAAGACAACTTCAGGCCAGTGTTCTTGATGAACATTGATGCAAAAATTCTCAAAAAAAAAAAAAAAAAAAATACTGGCAAACTGAATCCAACAGCAAATCCAAAAGCTTACCCACCATAATCAAGTAGGCATCATCCCTGGAATGCAAGGTTGGTTCAACATACACGAATCAATAAATGTGATTCATCACATAGAACTAAAAACAGAAAAAAAAACATGATTATTTTAAAGATTCAGAAAAGTCTTTCGATAAAATTCAACATCCATTCACATTAAAAACTCAATAAACTAGGTATTGAAGGAACATACCTCACAAAAATAAGAGCCATATATGACAAACCCACAGCCAACATCATACTGAATAGGCAAAAGCTGGAAGCATTCCCCTTGAAAACCAGCACAAGGTTGCCCTCTCTCACCAGTCCTATTCACCACAGTATTGGAAGTTCTGGCCAGGGCAATCAAGGAAGAAAAAAAAAATAAAGGACATCCAAATAGGAAGAGAGGAAGTCAAACTATCCCTGTTTGCAGATGGGATGATCCTATATCTAGAAAACCCCATCATCTCAGTTCAAAAGCTTCTTAAGCTGATAAACAACTTCAGCAAAGTCTCAGGATACAAAATCAATGTGCAAAAATCTCTAGAATTTTTATAAAAACGAAGTTTTTCAGTGTGGCCATGAAAAACTGCTCCATCACTGCTCTCTCCTGGGCCTGTGGGGGAACAATACTGCTTTTGAATTTTAAAGACTCTTACCTTTAGGAAGATGTCTGAAGTCAGTGCAGGTGAGTTTGAAATGTCTTTGCTATTGTGAATAGTGCTGCAATAAACTTGGGAACGCTGGCATCTCCTTGATGTGCTTATTTCCTTTTCATTGAATAAATACTTAGTAGTGAGTTTGCTGAATTGTATGTATTTCTATTTGTAATTTTTTGAGAAGGCTCCATAATGTTTTCCATAATGACTGTATTTACTAATTTGCACATCAACAATGTGTAAGAGTTTCTTTGTCTCCAGTCCTCACTAGCATTTGTTACTTTTGGTCTTTTTTGTAATAGCTATTCTAACTGGGATGAGATAATATCTCATTGTGGTTTTGATTTGCATTTTCCCTGATCATAAGTGATGTTGAGCATTTCTTCATACAATTGTTGGCCATTTGTATGGCCATTTCTTCTGGGAAATGTCTATTCAGAGTCTCTGCCCACTTTATTTTCTGTTTTAATTTTTTGAGACAGGATCTCACTCTGTTGCACAGGCTGGAGTGCAGTGGTGTGATCACATCCTCGACCTTCTGGGCTCAAATGGTCTCCCACCTTAGCTTCCTGAGTAGCTGAGACCACAGGCATGTGCCACCACAACTGGCTAACTTTTTTAACTTTTAGTTTTAATTCAGGGGTACACGTGCAGGTTTGTTACATAGGTAAATTTGTGTCATGGGGGTTTGTTGTACAGATTATTTCATCACCTAGGCATTAAGCCTAGTACCCATTAGTTATTTTTCCTGATGCTCTCCCTGCTCCCATCCTCCACCTCCACCATCTGACAGGCTCCAGAGTGTTTTGTCCTCTTCTCTCTGTCCATGTGTTCTCATCCTTTAGTTCCCACTTACAAGTGAGGACATGTGGTATTTGGTTTTCTGTTCCTGTATTAGTTTGTTCAGGATAATGGCTTCCAGCTCCATCCATGTCCCTATAAAGGACATAAACTCATGCTTTTTCATGGCTGCATACTATTACATTGTGTTTATGTACCACATTATTTAATCCAGTCTATCATTGACGGGCATTAGGTTTATTCCAGGTCCTTGCTGTTGTGAATAGTGTTGCAATGAACATTCACATGCATGTGATAGAATTGTTTATATTCTTTTGGATGTATACCTAGTCCTGGGATTGCTGGGTTGAATAATATTTCTGGCTTTAGGTTGTTGAGGAACTGCCACACTGTCTTCCACAAAGGTTGAACTAATTTATACTCTCCCACAATGGTGTAAAAGTGTTCCTTTTTCTCCACAATCTTGCCAGCATCTGTTTTTTCTTAAATAATAGTCATTCTGACTGGTGTGAGATGGTATCTTGTTGTGGTTTTGATTTGTGTTTCTCTAATGATCAGAGAGGTTGAGCTTTTTTTCCTGTTTCTTGGCCGCATGTGTGTCTTCTTTTGAAAACTGTCTGTTCATATCCTTTGCCCACTTTTTAATGGGGTTGTTTTCTTCTGGTAAATTTGATTTCCTTGTTGTCTGTTTACTCTGTTGATAGTTTCTTTTGCTGTATAGAAACTCTTTAGTTTAGCTTTTTAGTTGCAATTCCTTTTGGTGTCTTCATCGTGAAACCTTCGCTTGTGCCTATGTCTTGAATGGTTGGTATCACCTATGTTGTCTTCCAGTGTTTTTATAGTTTTGGGTTTCACATTTAAGTCTTTAATCCATCTTTGGTTAATTTTTGTATATGGTGTAAGGAAGGGGTCCAGTTTCAATCTTCTGCATATGGCTAGCCAGTTACCCCAGTACTATTTATTGAATAGGGAATTCTTTCCTCATTGTTTGTTTTTGTCAGGTTTGTTGAAGCTCAGATAGTTGTAGTTGTATGAATTCTGGAGCTGAACTAACTGAATTTAAATCTCAACCCTATCACTTGCCAGTTTTGTGACCTTAGCAAGTTGCTTAAAACTTCTCTGTACCTCAGCTTCCTCACCTGTAAAGTGTGAATGCTTAAAGGACCTACCTCATGGGGTTCTGAGGTTGAATGAGCATGTTTTTACTGTGCTTGAAACAGTGACTGTTACATAGTAAACTCTACTTACGTGTTAATAGTAAGAAAGTATTATTACATTTGTATTTGAGAAAAACTAACACTGACCATACAGCTTTTTTTTTTTTTTTTTTTTTTTGCGTTTTAGGTTTTGGGGTACATGTGCAGAACATGCAAGATAGTTGCACAGGTACACACATGGCAGTGAGTTTTGCTGCCTTCTGCCCCTTCACCCACATCTGGCATTTCTCCCCATGCTATCTCTCCCCAGCTCCCCCCCGCCACTGTCCCTCCACTATTCCCCCCAGTAGACCCCAGTGTGTAGTACTCCCTTCCCTGTGTCCATGTGTTCTCATTGTCCATCACCCACCTATGAGTGAGAATATGCGGTGTTTCGTTTTCTGTTCTTGTGTCAGTTTGCTGAGAATGATGTTCTTTATCCAAACAACTTTCAGAAGTTCTATGCGCAAATGCAATGACAACAAATCTAAGAGAAAGTACAGGTAAATTATGTATGTATATTTATAAACTGTATTCTCTAAATAATGCAAGCTAGAAAACCATAAAGCATTTTATAAAAATAAGAAGAAATATATACAATCTATGTTAAAATCTCCATTAATGAATTTAAAAGTAGGCCAGGCGTAGTGGCTCATGCCTGTAATCCCAGCACTTTGGAGGCCGAGGTGGGTGGATCATTTGAGGTCAGGAGTTCGAGACCAGCCTGGCCAACATGGTGCAACCCCATCTCTACTAAAAATGCAGAACTTAGTCAGGCACGGTGGCGTGCGCCTGTAGTCCCAGCTACTCAGGAGGCTGAGGTGGAAGAATCGCTTGGACCCTAGAGGCAGAGGTTGCAGTTAGCCGAGATCATACCATTGCACTGCAGCCTGGGTGACAGAGGGATACTCCGTCTCAAAAATAAATAAAAATAACTAAATAAATTTAAAAGTGAACACTAAAATACAAATAAGGTCTGCAGTCTATTTATCAGTATGAACCAACGCCACTTTCTTGGTTTTGAAGATGGACCACAGTTATGTAACAAGTTATCAATACAGGAAGGTGAATAAAAGGGATGTGGAAGTTCTGACTACGTTTTGTAACTTTTTGTGAGTCTATAACTGTTTCAAAATAAAGTGGTTTTTTCATTATAGTTTTTAAAGACAGGGTTTCACCATGTTGACCAGGCTGGTCTTGAACTTCTGACCTCAGGTGATCCACCTGCCTCGGCCTCCGAAAGTGCTGAGATTACAGGCGTGAGCCACCACGCCTGACCCAAAATAAAGTTCTTTTAAAAAGAAAATGAAAATGGAAAAAATGTTTACAACATGAGGAGGGAAAAATTTCACCGCCTTGCTGTACAAAAAGCTCACCCACCAATAAGAAAGACATCCCAGTAGTAAAATGGGCAAAAGGTTTAAGTAGATATTTTGCAAAACATGTCAGCTACATTTGTGAAAAATTATTCAAACTCATTTACGGTCAAGAAACCGCAAATAGAGGGCATATCACTTTTTTAGACTGGTAATGATGAACAGTGGACATAATAACAACAAATGTTGTCAACTGTGTGCTTAATTGGGTACTCCATCTACTGGTGAGTTGGAGCAATTTTGTAGAAAACCAATTTGATAACACAGATTGGCACGGGAAGGTATGATTTCATAATACAGGAATTTAAGGAAATAAGGATGTGTGCAGATATATCTGAGAGAATGTTCATTAAGCATTATTTATAATAAGTCATAGGAACAGTAATAGAAAAATGATTTAATAAATACAAGGGAATACTATCCTTATAAAAGAATATTAAATGGCCTGGGAAAATAATATGTCAGGTATCAAAAAATCAAATTAAAAAAACAGTGTGAAAAGATATGTATAGTATGGTGCCAGTTACAGTTCTGAAGGTTGTACTACATAGAAAAACATTGAAATGACAAAGTAGCAATAATTGTATCACCCTGCCTAAGAGGAACATGTGTGATTGATTTTCTTCTTTGTGATTGCCTGAGATTTTCATTTTTAAATGTTGCTCATGTATTACTTTTGTAAAGAAAACAATAGATAAAATATATTTTATAAAAATAAGTCAACCAAATTTATTAAAATCCCATTATTCTGGCTTATGCAGATATACATACTTTTTATATTTTTAAGCATGTAATCTAACAGATAAGCAAATATAAGATGCAAGGAACACTAAACATTCATATAATCAAATAAAGCTCATATCAGAGTTAGAGAAAGTCTATGTCAACACAGAAATGGAAACTTGGCAGTCATATTTGACCTGGCCTTAAGTCCTGACCTTATGAAAACATAAAAAAGGAAAAAACGTTCAGAGTTGGGGGGCGAGGATGGCATAGTGGTGCTTGTTGGAAGGATGCTTGGGAGGCTGAGGTGAAATTGCTTGAGCCCGGAAGTTCAAGACCAGCCAAAATAATATAGTGAGACCCTGTCTCTAAAAAACGTTTAAAGTTGAGTTTTTTTTTTTTAAATCTAATGGTGGGAGTAATAATACCTACATAATTTGAGCTATAAACAGAATTGAAGTAAGGTACATAAATGCCTAGTATACAGAATATGTTCAGTAGTTGTTAATTGTGGTAATAAAGGTAGCATATCTTGGAAAGTTTGAACCGAGAAAAGCAAAAGCAATGAAAAGGTAAGAGGTCATAGCCTGTAACAATCTGGAGTCAGGGGGCGGTGGGCTGGTTTTTGGGGGAGCTGAAGAAGGGTACTGACAAATACTTTGAAATGGAAGCAATGCTTTGTGAGTGAAGGAGGGCTGCTCTAATGAGGAAAGGTTGTACATCATAGCAGAAAAGGAAATAGGAAACTTGCCAAAATATGTGTATTTATTACAATCCCACTGGATCTAAACTCTTTGAGGGCAGGCACTGTCTGTCTTAATGTCTGCTGCATTCCAGATCCTAGAACAGTGGAGTAGATATACATTCACTGAATATTTACGGAATGAACAAATGTTACATTGTAACATTTACTTATTTGAAATGTTTAGTAATACAACCCTCAAATATCATACTAAATTGAAGCCTCCTTTTATTGTCTTAGTCAGAAGGAGTTTATTATTTTATTTAGCCATTCATTCATGTGTTCATTTATGGATTGGTATAGATTTATTAAATGCCTGTGTGTGCCCTAAAGTAGGGCTTAGTGATAAATAACAAAGCTACCCATGCCCTCAAGGAGTGGTGTACTGAAGCCATCTCGTGCTAGATTTTGAGAGTCAGTTAAACTTTCAGGAATTTTGAAAGCCAG
This sequence comes from Saguinus oedipus, assembly GCA_031835075.1. Taxonomy (NCBI): domain Eukaryota; kingdom Metazoa; phylum Chordata; class Mammalia; order Primates; family Cebidae; genus Saguinus; species Saguinus oedipus. The sequence goes on along the minus strand of CM063177.1, from coordinate 5,699,530 downwards.
TTGTTAAACACAGCCATTGGTAAAAACTTAAATTATATAAACTTCACAACTAAATAAATTGCATTACAAATAAAGCTTTTACAAATGAAGGCATTTGCCATGGAAATTGGTAAGTTTGGTAAATCAGATCTTTTTTCCTGGGATAACCCATTTTTAAATATTTACCAGAACACCACTGCCCTCAAAAACAGAGTACCATGGATTGCATAGAAACTCATGGAAGGGAATCTGGTTTGGGGTACTTATGGCCAGGTAGCCAAAGAGCATGGCTGACCGTGCTGTGTCTCCATGCTTTTGCGGACTTTAGCCACTTTACGAGTCTCATCAGCAAGGCTTTAGTCCCCAGCAAAAGGAGACCAGGAAGAGCAGAACAGGTCAGAAAGAACCATGGTGGCAACTTATTCCTAACACCTGATACATGGGGCAAGGAGAGCTCAGCCAAGGTAGTAAGATAAGTGACAGTAGTTATTTCTGGGTTGCCAGATCTCCAGTTTTAGGATCAGCAGAGGGATGTGGGAAATCCCATCAGTCAACATTGGAGGACATGGGAGAATGATACTAAGCCCTCCTAAGTGTGTATGTGTATAAATGCATATGTATGTATGTGCATACGTATATCTATATGTGTGTTACAGGAGGAATGGAGTTGAGGCTGTTTACATATGCCTTATATCTTGCCTTAATTCCTGGGGGAACTGAAGTTTGAGTCCTTGTCATGTATGTGGGAGCAAAGATTATTTGAGTTAGCTGTGTAGAGTGTGAATGCAGATGAGTTGACATAGCTGTGAGTTGCTTAGGAAGGCAGAAAGTAGGAAACTAAAGGAGATGGGTAAAACCTGGGAGTGGACCGCCCAGGGACTGAATCCAGTAGAACTGTAATACAAAAGAAAATGGAAAACTTACGTCATCAATATTGATTTTTTTTTGCAAGCAAATTATGTTCTTTGTTTCCAGTTTGGATCAAGTTTCTATTATTACTTCTTGGCTACTAGGTCCTGATAAACACAGATATTTATCAGGAACTAATCCACAATCTATTTCATTTCTTCTATATCACAAAGTGATATAAACCATTATAGGTTAATAAGGGCTGATAGATTAAGTTCCACATTCTTACAGAAACAAAGCTAGCACTAAACAGTGAACTGTGTGATTGCAGTTGTCTTCTCTAAGCCTCAGTTTTCTGTTCTATAAGATGGGGATAATAATAGTATTTTTCCCATTAAATGATACAATGCATGTAAAACACCCATGATAATGTCTGACATATAGAAAACGCTCAAAAATTTTAAATTATTTTTGTAGTTGTATTCTTAATGTAATGGATTTACATTCCAACATATCACAAGTTGTGTGAGTGTGTGTGTGTGTGTGTGTGTGTGTGTGAATATATATAACAATATGACTAGAAATTGGGAACCATTTTTGTGAACTTAATAGCAGAGGGTTTTTGCCAACCTGATACACTCTGTTGTCTGGTTTCTTTCACTCAAGATGTCTGTGAAGTGTGCTCATATTGTTCCTGAATCAGGAATCTGCCCCTTTTACTGCTGAGTAGTGTTTTGTTGTATGAATATCACAATTTATTAATTCATTCACCTGTTGATGGACATGTGGGTTATTTTCAGTCCAGAGCTATGATGCATATATATGCTATGAACATTCTTGTACAGGCCCTTTTGTGGATATTTGTTTTCACTTTTGTTGGGTAGACATGGGATTGCAGGGTCATCGTGTAGCTTATGTTTAGCTTTATAAGAAACACCACACTGATTTCCAAAGTGGTTACACCACTTCAGCCTCCCACTAGCAACCTATTTGTGTTCTGGTTGCTTCACATCTTCATCAGCCTTTGGTAATGTCAATCTTTTTGATTTCATCCATTCAGCTGAGTGTGTAGTTTCCTCATTGTGATTTGATTTGCATCTCTCTGCTGACTAATGATGTTGACCATTTAGCCATCAATTTTTGATCGTCTGCACTCAACTCCATGCCCACGATCAAAAGGGAATGCTGTAATTAAAAATCAAGCACATCAATGCTGTAAAATATCTGCTACAAATATTTTGCATGTTGATTAACCTTTAATCCCACCTGGTTGAAGTGTTATTTTATATATACACCTTAAAGACATTATGTTAGTTCCTGTCTTTTCTGTGCAGTTTTCCTCCATTATTTAGCTGGATTTGCCATAAACTAACTATTCTCTTGGTAAAATCCTCCTGATAATTTATATGATAATCACGACGTGGAGCCTTCAGATTTCTTAATGCCTTGTATTTGGAGTGAGTCTTTCTTCTGGAGTGCTCAAAGCCCAGAAGATGTTAATATTCACACCATCTTTGTGAAGTGGGTAGGAAGCACTGGGAGAAGTTGAAATTCCAGAAGGCAAAGCAACTTAGCCCAAATCTTAAAGTAAACCGATGAAATTGAGACTTGAATCACAGTCATTCAATGTGTCACCAGACCTACTTTAACCTAGCAAACCAAGTCACCTCTCCTAATGGGGTCAGACTGATAAAAGGTTCAAATAAAGTCAAGTGGCTTCATCTGCTGCTATAAAGTTAATATAGTTCTCTCTGCCCCAAATCTTTCAGAACTAGAAAGTTATCATGAGCTGTGCCATGCAGAGTCCCCATGGATTTGTGAACCGATGGTTATAAAGACGAAGAGTCATTCTGCCCCACGGAAAAAGATGTGTGAGAATGCGGTAATGTAAAAAACAAGTTTCAAAGAACAATGCACAAAATCTGCTATCCTCTCATACACACATAAATATTTTCAAATAAGAAGACTCCGCGTTTTGATGAAAAAAATAACAAAGAAATGTGTAGGACCTCTAGCAACAAAGAAATAAAACGCTTCAGTGTTCCGAGTTGGCTTTTCCTGCATCTGAACACACTGCATATTTAAAGAGTCACTCTAAAGTAATATGTCTGATGTTTAACAAATATGCCAGAATCCACACACCCAAATAGGTGCTGTTTTCCTCAAAGGAGGCATCTTGGGATGTTATACACTTACTTCAATGTCACTTTGTCACTGATAGAAACACTTTTGGAATTGCTATTTCAGAGTTGCCTTTAGAGCCTAGGAACGTTCTTTTGCATATTTTCAGGATTCTGTGGCTCAATAAAAAAGGATGCTTCATGCATTCTCTCACCATGTTAGTGCCTTAAGTCTTAGTCTTATTATTCTGAGTCTCCTTACTCCAAACCTCTACCCAATTCTGAGCTCCAAAATTTCAGTCCATTCCTTAGTCTCCCATTCACAGCTTATTGTAGAGTTCTAAAATGACCACTAGCTTCACAATTTTAGCTGTAATCTTCACTTCTCTCCCTGACCACATTTCTGATTTTCCTTCTGCCTAACAGCTTCAGGCAGCTCTAAGTAAAAATCTTTTTGGTGTAGCCTGACAGGTGGAACAATTAATTATCCTAGCTCAACCCCTAGATATATGGCTACCCACCCACTGCACCCATCATCCCCATGAGCAGTGGCTGAAGACTCAGTGGCGCTTCATCCCCATCTTCTAAGAACAACATTTATTTGTTAAAACAGCCCAAAGTCATTTGGTACCAAATCTGATGAATTGCATCTTGAACCCATGCTGTGTATGGAAAACAAAGAATGAAAAGAGACTATAAAGTAATGAGACTGGATTTGTCCTGTGGCTCTGAATGCTACATTGAATTATTCTCCATAGAGTAGGGAATGCCGCTTTCACATGCAGTGAAGGTTCAGCTCTCACTGCCACTACTGGCAGGTCAGTTGTACCTCTGCCTCATGTCCTGTTTGCTCTGGGACCTCTGCTGATGGGACTCATCTCCTGATACAGGAAAATTAGATGTGGTGAAACACACACTCACAAACGTTTAGGGGCACTGATGGCAGAGTGGGAATAAGTATATAGCTTTCCATAAACGCCTGAAGGGAAAACTACATATATTTAAAAAGGTAGTTTAATAAAATATTTTAAACATCTTTAGTAGGACGAGAGCATGTTCTTATATATCTCCAACAACTTTAAAATATTTACACTGTACAAAGAAAATTAATGAATGGGTACATAAAAACAGCAATAATTAAAATACGTTAGTCCTTTCTTTTGGATACTGCATTTTTATAGTAGCATTTATCAATTTATTTTCCTATCTGTATTTTGCCTTAATTAATATATAATAATTTATATCTCCCCAGGTGGGAAAGCAGATTATCCCAAACATAGAGATGGGGAAGCTGTGTCTAAGGTCGTGGCTCGTGCTCAAAGATGACCTGGGTACTGTTCATATGTTAGTCTATGTCAAAAATGCAGTGAATCCTTTGCAATATTTCCCATGCCAGATTCACCCAAAGAATTTGACTTAAAAACAACAACCAAAATTATCTATTTAATAAAAATGCTTATAAGGATGAGTGCCAGGATTTAGATTAATGCATAAGAGAATCTGGTAGTTCTCCAAGTGCATGTGGGAAGGAAGTATTCATCAGAATTGATAGGGAGGGCAGGTCAGTGCAGGCAGGAGAGGGCTGGGGAGGCCTGGGCAGCAGAGCCCTTTTCTCCATGGACAAGGCTGAAACATAATCACACAGCGGAAGAGGAGAATAGTGAAGGCAGAAAGTTGTACCACATTTTGTCTTCCTTCCACGCACTTAGCTCGGGCTTTCCAACATGCAGGGGAGAGGATAGAAAGGGCACTCTGTCTGCGCTCCATCACAGCAATCCTGCAAAGGAAACAGCTTTTAAAAGCCGCAAGAAGGATTTATGACTTCAGGGACCTTTGTGAGTCCTTTTATTAGCCTAGTACATCACTTCTCTCCCGTCTTTATGCTGACAACACTTCTCAGCCCTTCTCTGGATTTCTTGTCAAACTGGGCAACTATATAAAATGAACAGACAAGAGCTGCAGGAAAGGGCTGATTGATTCCTGTGTATGCCCACACATTCGGAATAATTTTATTCTGCTAAGCAGTCCTCATATGCAGGCTTCCCGTGAAGGAATCTTGGATTGTTTCTGACAACTATGTGTTTTTAAAGAGCTTCATTTTTTTCTTTCAGTGTTCTTTCTAAGAACATAAATCAACATGTAAGGAGAATAGCATGCTAGCCTAAATGGTTTTACAAAAGTTATTTGAAATTTGTAGATAGCTCTGATTAGTGTGGTTTGTCCATCAAAGTCAGTAAATGGTGCAGGTTCTTTTAAGTCATTTATGTGGCTGACTTTTTATTTCCACTACCTTTACTTATGAATGTGAAGTTTTTAAGGGACAGCTCAAATTTTACCTCCTCTGTAAAGCCTTCCTTGATTTCTCCAAGCTATAATTAATTTCTTTATTTTCTGTCTTCCAACAACAATAAAATTAACAGTCGCAAAAATTTAATGAACACTTATATATCCTATAGGCATTAGTTTGGACATATTGATTCACTGATTCTCTACACCAATCCTATGATATCTGTACTGTGATATTCTGAGGCCCAGAATAGTGCAGTGGCTTGGCCAAGATCTTATGGCTAGAACATAGAAGAACATAGATTGCTTCTTTTTTTTTTTTTGAGTTAGAGTCTCGCTCTATCGCCCAGGCTGGAGTGTAGTGGTCTGATCTTGGCTCACTGCAACCTCCACCTCCCAGGTTCAAGCAGTTCTCCTGTCTCAGCCTCCCGAGTAGCTGGGATTACAGGTGCCATCCACCATGCCCACTAACTTTTGCATTTTTAATAGAGACAGTGTTTCGCCATGTTTGCCAAGCTGGTCTCAAACTTCTGACTTCAGGCGATCCACCCACCTCGGCCTCCCAAAGTGCTGGGATTACAGGCAGGAGCCACTGTGCCCACCCCAGAAGATCACAGATTTTAATCAAGACATAGGCATTCTTACTCCAGAGCATGTATTCTTAACCTCTGCCCTCTGCTGCCTCTCATAATACTTTTAATGACATACACCTTCAGGAACAATCATCTGTAGGAGCTGACCTCTACTGGGTGCTGCACAAAACTAACTTGAGATGTGCACATTGTACCAATGCTCTCTACTTTTGGTTTACTGATGCGTAAGGAAGAACTGAAAAGAAGAGCCCTCGTGAATGGATTAGTGACCTTATGAAAGAGGTGGGAGAGCTGTTTGCCCCTTTTGCCCTTCTTCCTTCCACCAAATGAGGACACAGCGACAAGGTACCATCTTGGAAGCAGAGACAGCCAGCCCTCACCTGACACTGAATGCACTGGCTACTCCTTGATCTTGACTTCCCAGACTCTAGAACTGTGAGAAATAAATTCCTATTATTTATAAGTCCCCATTCTCAGATATTTTGTTACAGCGGCACAAATGAACTAAGACAAGTCACCTCTTGAGCCAGAACTGAACTCAGTATAGCAGGGCTTGTGGACAAGTGATAAAGGATGGAAGAAAATTGGATCATAAAGTGAATGAGGTTTTCAGATTTCCTTTACGTGACAGGGAACATAATTTAGTGGAAAGGACTTGGTATTGAATCAGAGAGGCTGGATTTTAAGTATAGTTGTACCACTTATTAACTGGGTAAACTTGGCAACTTTCACTTCTAAGCTTCAAAGTCTCCATATGCTAAGAAGGGTATCTGTATTTACCCTGAAAGAGTGTTATATCAAATAAGAGAAAAACTTGAAGCTCAGTAAATGTTAGTTTCCTTGACCCTACAGGTCATGATTTGCTAGTTATACAGGTAGTACAGCACCCAGCCCAGTACTCTCTATTCCGGGAGGCCATAGTGGCGGAAGGTGAATTCAGAGTAAAGGAAAAACCCAGAGTCTTACCATGTTTCGTTCTTTGTTTCCATGCAGTCTTTGCTCCTGTTTCTATGACGTCATCCACATTTAGTTGTGATGCATGACCAGGTACTGTGATCAATACATGAAAGATGTGCTAGAGAATTCCAAGCTTTATACAATGCCGATTCAGAGATTTCATTGTGACGTCATTTTAATGTCTGAACTAATGGGTAGTTTGGCCACACTTACTAGATTTGAAATTATCATTAATTTCTTTAGTACTGTAATACCATTAATTTAGGTGAACCTTATAACATAGAAAGTGTATAGTATTTAGCAGTAATTAACATCCTTCAATTTGAAAGAATTGCCAAGTAGTTTTCTCTCTTGGCTTGGTTGTAGGTAGCTAAGTGCAGCTGAATAAAAATTAATCACAAAGGAAACAGCTTGTGTTTTATGTTAAATTTTCCTTTAATGGATTAAAAAATATTTTCTGGTATAATATTTTATCATAATGAGGTAAATTTGAATCACCAATGTTATAGAATGTGAATAGTCCAAATGCCACAAACCTTACAGCTAGAACCATTCACCTACAGAGGCACATGTAGGGTATAAAGTAAGTTTAAAACTTGATACGTCTGTCCATATGTTCATGGAGCTGTGAAGATCTTAATGCTGGCTTTGCTATTATTATTCCTCTAGAATCACAATATGAAGTTTCATATTTTTATGTGCATTTATAGTAAATGTTACTCTTTGCTACCCAGAGAGGCATTTAGGCAATCTCTGGGTATGAAAACTGCTGACATTTTCTGAATTTCAAATGACAAATGAGATGCTCCTGTCAGTTTACTGTGTAACTCCATAGCATATGGTACTTCTGCTGGTGGGTGTTATTTCAAAGTTTGCAAATCACACCATGAGAAAGTCCCTCTGGTGGGCTCCTGGAATACTTAGCAACTGTGAATCTGAAGTGACAGTACAGAGAGAAAGGACTAAAAAAAATAGCTTTTTTTTTTGACAAGGAGAAGGCAGTGCAAAGTGAATGATAAGTTAATACAGGGAGGTGGAGGAGTAGAGACACCAATCTAGCAAAAAAAAAAAAAAAAGGAAAAGAAAAGAAAAAGAAGCAGTTTTTCTTTTTATAGGAAAAACTAGGAAATGATCTGAATTCCTTAGTACTGTAATAATGTCAGGTTTCAGAGAGAAACAGGGATTCAGAGACTGGCTAGAATGGGAATAATTGTCAAGTAGGCTACACAGAGGTTTAGAAATGGAGGAGATCATTGTCTCATGAGATAGATAATGGTGACAAAATGATATATTATCCCAGAAATCATTACTTAACCCCAAATAATGAAGGTTTGAAAAGGGAGCCTCTGCTCTCCAAAATAGGGCAGTTTGTTTAAAACCAGTTCCCAGCAGAGCCTTGCTTTTTCCATTGTGATCTATTACAGTGGGTACATTGTCTTGCTTTGTTCAGTGATGCCCACGTTCCAGAGCATTTCTACAATGGTCAATAGACCAGTCAATTAAATGAAAAGCCAGTGAAAGTGGTTGCTAGAACTAAATGACTGACCAGTTTCATAACAACAGTTCCACCAACTGCCCTAAGGACCACTGCCCAAAGCTCATTTCTCCATATTCCTCCTTCAAACCTAAAAACTTTCCGTTGTTCTTCAAATACAATTTTTTTATTCCTAAGGAGTGCAGAGAAAGTGTGAGCAACGTAAAATGATTGTTTTAAAAGTTGAACTTTCTTTTCCTCCCATTCCGGAATCTTTAAATAATTTTACCCCCAAATCCATGGAATCCTAGATGTATTTTCATGTATGAAATGAGAAATAGCCAGTAAAATGAGCAGGTGGGGTAAATGATGTTGAATGTCTTCAGATATTTTAGGTTCTTGAACTTACAGGTGTTAGGAGTTGATCTCAGATAATAACAAGAAACAGCAACAATAATCATAGGTAAAATGTATTTATATGTTAAGCATGTCATGTAAATTCAATTTCATAATCCTCACAAAAGCAAAATACCTTACTATCCTCATTTTACAGATGAGGAAATTAACACAAAGAGAGGTCAAGCACCTTACTTAAGGTCCCTGGGGAAGGAGTATAGCAGTTACCTCTTTCTAGTGTTGATGTAGAGTGAAAACTGGTTAGCTTCTCTGTAAAACCTTCAGGACCCCTGCCCCTGCCCCCATACACTCACCAGCCCTAAGGTGAACCATTACAGCCCACCATTGTAGTTTCTCACTATGACCCTTCTCAAGCCATAGGAAATTGGATCTAAGGATGGATCATATTATACACAGTCTGGATTGTGCTAAACATTTCTTTTCCTGTGGGACTTACCTTGGGCTTGAGGTGACCCAGAGGCACCTGAGCAAACAGAAGAGGCCCTTGGCTAACTCAGGGAAGGACCACCATAGAGGGCAGTGGAGGTGAAGGAGCCAAAAGTAGGAAAGAGCAAACTCAGCTGTCACCATTTTACTCCCCAGCTCTTGATTGCAGGAGATCTGATGTATTACTTGTGATGGAGTTCCACGGAAAATCCTTATGGACTTCTACTAAAACCTTTCACAAATTTTTCTTAACCATGTTTGAGCAAGTTTCTGTTAAATACAACCAAATTATGCTTAAGAATTATGATTCTTCTTTGAGGGGCTTCTGTTCTGTGTCACCCCAAACCACTCTGAGTAGTTACATCAAAACATATGTTCATCCGCAGCCTCCCAAAACACCTACCCCCTTTACCCCTAGTATTGATACTGTTAGCAGAAGGCAAGACCGACAAAGCGTGAACAAAGAGGCCAAGTACTGCTTACTACCGACAGGACAGGAATGACTTTTAACAAGATAGTGTGTGTCAACTGACCTATCACAAGTCTCTTTAAAAAATGTTTGTTTTTAGGCATAGGCAAGGACTTCATGACTAAAACACCAAAAGCAATGGCAACAAAAGCCAAAATAGACAAATAGGATCAAATTAAACTTAAGATCTTCTGCACAGCAAGAGAAACAATCATTAGAGTGAACCGGCAACCAACAGAATGGGAAACATTTTTTGCAAACTACCCATCTGACAAAGGGCTAATATCCAGAATCTACAAAGCACTAAAACAGATTTACAAGAAAAAAACAACCCCATCAAAAAGTGGGTGAAGGATATGAACAGACACTCTTCAAAAGAAGACATTTATGCGACCAACAAACATATGAAACAGTGCTCATCATACTGGTCATTAGAGAAATGAGAATCAAAACCACACTGAGATACCATCTCATGCCAGTTAGAATGGTGATTATTAAAAAATAAGGAGACAAGAGATGCTGGAGAGGAAGTGGAGAAATAGGAACACTTTTACACTGTTGGTGGGAGTGTAAATTAGTTCAACCATTGTAGAAGACAGTGTGACAATTCCTCAAGGATCTAGAACTAGAAATACCATTTGACCCAGAAGTCCCATTACTGGGTATATATCCAAAGGATTATAAATCACTCTATTATAAAGACACATGCACATGTATGTTCATTGTTGCACTGTTTACAATAGCAAAGACCTGGAACCAACCCAAATGCCCATCAAAGATAGACTGGATAAAGAAAATATGGCACATATACACCATGGAATACTATGCAGCCATAAAAAAGGATGAGTTCATGTCCTTTGCAGGGACATGGATGAAGCTGGAAACCATCATTCTCAGCAGACTGACACAAGAATAGAAAACGAAACACTGCTTGTTCTCACTCATAAGTGGGAGTTGAACAATGAGAACACACAGACACAGGGAGGGCAACATCACACACTGGGGTCTGTTGGAGGGTGAGGAGCTAGGGAAGGGATAGCTGGGGGTGGGGAGATTGGGGAGGGATAAGATTAGAAGAAATACCTAATGTAGGTGACGGGGGGTTGGAGGCAGCAAACCACCATGGCATGTATACACCTATGTAACAATCCTGCAAGACCTGCACATGTGCCCCAGAACTTATAGTATAAAAAAGTTTGTTTTCCTTCATTTATTTTTTCTTTTCTTTTTCTTTTTGTTTTTGAGACAGAGCCTTGGTCTGTTGTCCTGGAGTGCAGTAGCACAATCTGGGCTTACTGCAACCTCCACTTCCCAGATTCAACCTCCTGCCTCAGCCTCCCAAGTAGCTGGGACTACAGGTACGTGCCACCACACCGGGCTACTTTTTTGCATTTCTAGTAGAGACGGGATTTCACCGTGTTAGCCAGGATGATCTCCATCTCCTGATCTCATGATTCACCCATCTTGGCCTCCCGGAGTGCTGGGATTACAGGCGTGAGTTACTGTGCTCAGCCAATGTTTTCCTTCATTTCTCTTTATTCAATAGAATGATAGCAATTCTGGGTTCTGTGTTTTATAGGTTAATACCAATGGAAATCTTAACTCTTGCAGAACTCTGCGAACACATTGTTAAAGTGTGTGTCTCTATTTTCAGCTGGGGAATGTGCAGTGAAGCAGTATGGTTAGAAGAGGAGTGGAGCCAGCTGACAACAAGAGTACCCACCTCATAGGCTTAGAACAGTGGCTGGCTCACTGAAAACGTTTGAATGTTTGCATGAATTATCATTTTTATTATCATCATTAGGCCTCTGACCTCTTACCTTTCTCAACAGCAGAATTCCTACATTATGTAGGTTGGTACCAGCCAAGAGTACTCTAAGTTCTGTGCAAGGATATCATTGGTACATGTGACTTACAGTAGCTGTCTGTTTTTCCTGTCTTGAAAGTAATGATTATTAGGCCCCTTACCTCTTTATTTGCTTGCAAATCTTATTTTTTCAGTATTTCTCTAAGAAATATAGCATACACTCAAAGGTTTGTCATTTTGTGTGACACTTTTCTAGAATATCTGAGTTGTTGACCAAAGACATTTTAATGATACTAGATTTAAATTTACTTTCCAACTGTTTACTTTCCCCCCGATTTTGCAGTAAATGAGAATGTCCATCTCAAGCCTTGTTTATAGTGATGCTCCACAAGATCCAGGTCACCCTAGGGTGCAGCTCCTCTAGTTTTCTGCTTTCATTTGATGTCAAAATTTTTAAGAGGAGAAACAGTTTTTAAAAGTAAGTGTATGGGATCCAGCAGAAGACATGACAGGAAATGTTAGTTGTATGTATACCTGTAATAAGTACATATGTAAGTATATAACATGTAATAAGTATTCATGTAAGTATATAAAACATGTAGTAAGTATATATGTAAGTATATAGCATGTAATAAGTATGTATATAAGTTAATAATATCTTCTTTCTTTATAACTTCACCACACTCAATAAGTGTTGACTGAATTAGTTCTGCCCTTAATACATTGGAAATTGAACGTTTTCCTTCGAGATATAATTAGCATATTTCTTCAGAGCGGCAGAATAAACAGACTACTAGGTGTTTTTTAGCAATGCTATCATTTAATTTGATAGAAAAATATTACAGATTGGAGGAGATGACAAGCCATAGTTTCATGCTGTGTAACTCTGTGCAATTTTCTACTATGATTATATCCCTTTTAGTGGAGATTCTATTGTGATTTGATGTCACAAAACATCACCTCCCTCTGACAGATACTGTAAGCCAAACTGCTTTTAAGAGCCTGTCAATCTCAGAATGACAGAAGTCCTGTATCGTCATCAGATCCAGCATCAGAAGGGTTTTGTGTTTTCTCTGTCACTCTTACTTGATGTACATAACATCAGTTGCAAGGACCACATCTGTAAGAACAAGTTGTCCAGGTGTTCCGTTGACATCAATGCTCAGAAATCACAGGCTGGGCTGCTGTGTTATCGGAAAGGGAGCCACCAGCATGGAAATCGGTTGCCATGTAGGCGAGCTCAGTCAGACATGAGACATGGAGTAGGGCCAAATGGCTACTGAGTTTAGGCTGGAGGCATGATCAGTAGAAATAGCTGGGAGATTACATTAGCACACGTTGCCTCTGAGAGGCAGTCATCCAAACACAACAGTTTGTTAAGAGCAAACTTGACTAATAACAACCCTTGAGCAGCAGGTGGCCCAAGCCATGTTTTCATGACTAACAAAAAACCCACCAGGGCCATGGAGTGCCTTTGGGAAAATCTGGAAAGGGCATTCCTTCTGGATGGACATATTAGAAAAAGGCTGATTTCTAGTGGAATGTGCCGGTTATCAATCCACTCACCCGCCAATCCCTTCTTCATTGGCCTGCTAATGGATACTGGAGCATTTCTCTCTTGTCAACTGGCACTAAGTTAAGCTGGCAATAGAGGGCACCAGAGGAAGGCTGGAGGAAGAAGGAGCTTCTCTTCCTGGTTCTAGTGTGTGCTCTTTTGGCATCTGTGGCACCTCTGCATGGCATCTTCCCTCAGCTTTCCAAAGGATGGCTTCCCAGGAAGTTTGGCTCTTGCTGCACCTCAGCGAACTTGTGGACGTTCAGTGGACCCTGCCATCTTCTCTATAACAAAGCCTGTATCTCAGCTCCGGTAGGCAGGGGTCTTTTGTCAGATTTATTCCTTATTTGGGTGCTTTGCCTGTGTCCTAGAGGTAGTGTTTGCTCCTTAAATCTGTTATCCTTGTATTATTTTGAGTTCCTTTGATGCCTAGTAACTAACCTTATGTTCCTCCAATCTACTGTTATAGTTAATTATTCTATTTATTTATGGTTTCTGTCTCCTGAATGAACCTTGACTGACACAGTGAACGAATTAGAATAGTGACCGTTTTACAAGATTTACTAAGTAAAGGTGCCTTTGTGCAAAAAAAAATAAATGCCTCTTTCTGCCAGTGACAGCAGCTCTTACCAAGACCTTCAGCTTGTTGGGCAAATGAAAGTTGGACATCTGCCTCCATTTACCTGCATACATTTGGCAGGCAGCTTTGAGGCAGTGCACACCTTGTAGAACCATTAGGAAGAGCCCTTCCTGGGGCCACTGAAGCTCTATAAATTGTAAGATGAATTGCCATGTCTCTGCTCTCAAGATGATCTCAGGCTAGTGGAAGAGACAGACAAATAAAGAGACAAAGGGAAATAGGTTTCGATGGAGGGAAATGTGGGATACTATGGAGAAATACCGGACAGATCCTATATCTATTGCTGCATTAGAAATCACTCCAAAACATTGAGATTTAAAACAGCAATCAATATTCATTTGTTACGGTTTGCTTGTTTGTCCTCTTCAAACTTCATGTTGAAATTTGGTTCACCGTGTTGAGTGGGGCCTAATGGGAGATGTTTGGGTCTTCGGCCTGGACCCCTCATGAATGGCTTGGTGCCATTCTCGTTGCAGTGAGTAATCTTGCTCTATTAGTTCCTGTGAGAGCTGATTGTTAAAAAAATGTCTAGCATGCTTCTTCCCCTCTCTCTGATGCTTTCTCTTTTGCCATATGATCTCTGCACACACCAGATCTTCTTCAGCTTTCACCGTGAGTGGAAGCAGCCTGAGGCCCTCAGCAGATGCAAATGCCCAATCCCGAACAGTCTAGCCATTAGAATAATGAGCCAAATAAATCTTTTTTCTTTATGCACTACCCAGTCTCGGGTAATCTTGTAGAGCAGCACTAAACAGACTAAGGCGTTTCCTTACACAGTTTCTGTGAGTCAGGAATTTGGGAGCAGCTTAGCTGAATGATTCTGGCCTGCAATCTCTTATGAGGTTCTAGTCAAGATGTCAGCCAGGGCTGCAGTCAACTGAGGGTTTGGCTGGGGCTGGAGAATTTGCTTCTAAGATGGCTCACTCACATGGCTGGCAAGTTGGTGCTGGTTGTTGGCACATGGCCTTACTACATAGGAATGACTGAATAATCTCAAGATGTGGCAGCTGGCTTCTCTCAGAGTAAGCAATTGAAGAGAGAACACGGTAGGACTTACTACTTTTATTATGACTTAGACTCAAAAGTCAGACATGATAATTTTGCATAGATTACATATGTCAGGTCAGCTTTATTCAGTGGGGGAGGAGACCATGTGGAGACCTTACCATCAGAAAGCAAAAATCATTGGGGGCCATCGTGAAGGCAGGCTACCACAGACTTCGTAGAGCAAACTGGAGGGAGGCAAGCTTTCTGCAGCAGAGGTCTCCGGAGGTGAGTCTGGCAGTCTGAGTTCAAAAAGCAAAGCAGGGCGGAAGAATGTTCCAAATAAAGGAGTCGTCACATGCAAAGGCATGGGAAAGTGAAAGAGTAATGAGAGGTAGTGGGGTATCACTCTGTTCTAGGATTTGGGGTTTAGAGACAGGAAGTTAGTGCTGGGTGAATTCAGCGAGAAATAATGCTGTAAGGCTGGATAAATCACCAAAGGTGAAGTCATAAAGAACCTTGCTTGGCATTTTTCTTTTCATAGGGTAAGGGCAATCACAGACAGACTGTAATTATTCTTAGTACCTGCATCTCAGAAGGAAGCCATCCCAATTCAGTGCACTTTTTGCAGTGTTAATTTCCAGCTCTTCTTTGTGGAGTCAATCGCTTTCTATTTGCATCTTCTGGCTTCTTCTCTTCTCTTTCTCCAGTTCTTTTCTCCTTAAACACATTTGAAGCATAAGGGCATGGTTAGTGTGAACTGAGAGGTTACGTTCCACGTTTCCCCAGTCATGATGGCAAATGCCCAGTGTGGACCTGCTGGCTTACTGTGGGTGTTGTAGGGACTCTGGTCAGAGACACAGGAAACGATATCAGTCAGTGACAGCACTTGCCTCAAGGGACACCATACTGAAAGGATGTTTTATTCATGTGCAGGTCAGCTGGGGACGCTGTATTTTCAGCTGTCCTTGTAAACAAGGAAAATAATGCTGTCAACATTAGTATTTTCAAAGTTAATGAACAGCAGTGTATCTATCTATATCTCAATGTGTGTGTGTGTGTGTGTGTATGTGTGTGTGTGTATGTGTGTGTATGTGTATGTGTGTATGTGTGTGTATGTGTGTGTGTGTATGTGTGTGTATGTGTGTGTATGTGTGTGTGTATGTGTGTGTATGTGTGTGTGTGTATGTGTGTGTGTATGTGTGTGTGTGTGTGTGTGTGTGTGTGTGTGTGTGTATTCCAGTGTCCCAGGCCTAACTGATCAATACATATATATATGTATTTACCTAGTGCTAAGTTTTGTATTTTTAGTAGAGACAGGGTTTCATCATGTTGGCCAGGCTGGTCTCGAACTCCTGACCTCAGGTGATCCACCTGCCTCGGCCTCCCAAAGTGCTGAAATTATAGGCATGAGCCACTGCACCCTTTCTCTTCCTAAGACAGTTGGCTAACCTACAAAGTTAAGAAATAGGCATAGTTAGCCTCTAAGTCTCTTTCAGACCGAAAACATCGCATGTTATGAATTTCACTTTTTGAAGCCACACTATTCTTGGAGATGGTAAAAGACATGGGAAGTGTGAGACAGGAAGGGAGATATAGTAATTCACAAGACATATAACCAGTTTCTGAATAATTAAAATTTTATGTACCACGAGACCTTGTGTTTTACTTGCTGTTGACATAACTCAGATTACGAAGGAAAGAGTCATCAAAAAACTCTTAATGAAGAGGTCTGTTTTTCTGATTCCTAGTCTTTCTGCGAGTATCCTAACTGAATTAATACAGTTCCTGGGGAAAAGTTTATATACTCTTAAAATTCACTGTCCATTTTTATAAAATATAAAACACACACACTTGCACACACACACACACACACACTCACATATATATATTTTCTTTTTGAGAAGGAGTTTCGCTCTTGTTACCCAGGCTGGAGTACAATGGCACGATCTCCGCTCACCGCAACCTCCGCCTCCTGGGTTCAGGCAATTCTCCTGCCTCAGCCTCCTGAGTAGCTGGGATTACAGGCACGCACCACCATGCCCAGCTAATTTTTTGTATTTTTAGTAGAGACGGGGTTTCACCATGTTGACCAGGATGGTCTGAATCTCTTGACCTCGTGATCCACCCGCCTCAGCCTCCCAAAGTGCTGGGATTACAGGCTTGAGCCACCGCGCCCGGCCATATATTT
Organism: Saguinus oedipus; assembly: GCA_031835075.1. NCBI lineage: Eukaryota > Metazoa > Chordata > Mammalia > Primates > Cebidae > Saguinus > Saguinus oedipus. The sequence continues at coordinate 5,682,783 of CM063177.1, read as the reverse complement.
TAATACTAAACCGGTCCTCCTTCATCAATCTACTGTTCCAAAGACCACTACTTTGTACTTCTAAGTTTTCCTTGTGCTTTGCTGCTGACTTGCACTACTCATGACTGCAGAGGCCCAAGGACTGAGAAGCCATTCCAGCTGTACAGAAAGATCCAGAAAGCCCTGACAGACAGGAGCAAATTCCCATAAAGGATAATCACGGCAGTGGCACAGTGAAGGACAAAACCTTTGGGTGAATGCTGGTCAACACAAAGCTTGCTTTCTTAATTACAGATATTTGAGTCGATCATGGACAAACTCTTGACTGATCATTTAGTTCATTAGCCAGTCTAATGGTTTATTATGCGTTAACTTGACTGAGCCATGGGGTGCCCAGTATTTGGTGAAACCTTTTTCTGAGCAGTTCTGTGGGAGTGTTTTTGGATAAAATTGAAATTAGATCTGTAGATTTAGGGAAGCAGATTGCCCTTCCTAATGTGAGTGGGCATCATTCAATCAGTTGAAGGCCTAAACAGAACAAAAAGGCTGACTTTTCCCCAAATAAGAGAAAACTCCTCCTTACTGACTGCCTTTGAACTGGAACATTGACTTTTTCCTGCCTCCGACTTTGACTGAAGTGTTGGCTATTCCAGGGTCTCCCCAGCTTGCCAACTCAACCTGCAGATTTTGGAACTTGGCCCCCACATTCTTATGAGCTAATTCCCTGTAATAAATCTACCTATATATTCTTTCCTTCTTTCCTTACTGTTTGTCAGGCTTCTCCAGAGAAACAGAATATCTATCTATATGTCTGTATCTGTATCTCTCTCTAAAGTGTACATGCATATACTGCATCCAGCCTATTGATTCTGTTTTCTCTGGAGAAGCCTGACAGAGACAGCAAGAGAGGAAGACATCGGTAGTGGAGATTAGACAAACGAGTTATGATGACGATAATCTCATCGTAGGGACAAAATTGGAAAATAGCAAAGATAGGCAGCAAAACACAAAAGTCCAGGTAACAAAATAAGTCACGCGTTGATGAAAAAAGTACGTGTGTAGTGTCTGTGTCACCACAATGGTATCAGTAGGGGGTTGTAGGCAACAGTGGGTCAGGTCAGATTCAGATGGCACAATAAGCCTGTTTCATGGTATGTAAGGGGAAAGAGGACCCAACCTGGGATCAGTTAGTGTGTGTTTGTTATTTATTGCTGTGTGATGAGCCATACCAAAACTTAGTGGCTTAACATAACCATTTCACGTGTTCATGATTTTGCCAGCTGGGCTAGGCTTAGCTGGGTGGTCTTCTGCCAGTCTTGCCAGTGTTGGTTCGTGGACTGTACTCGGGGAGCAGAATGCCTGGAAGCTGGGCACGGCTGGGGAGCTGGGCTTTTGTCTGTCTCCATGTAGTCTCAGGGCAAGAGTAAAAGCTGTCTGCCTTTTTTTCTTTTGAGATGGAGTTTTGCTCTTGTTTCCCTGGCTGGAGTGCAACCAGCCCTTTGGGAGGCCGAGGCAGATGGATCATGAGGTCAGGAGTTTGAGACCAGCCTCGGCCAATACGGTAAAACCCCGTCTCTACTAAAAATACAAAAATCAGCTGGGCATGGTAATGCACACCTGTAGTCCCAGCTACTCGGGAGGCTGAGGCAGAAGAAACACTCGGAGTTAGCCAAGATCACACTACTGCACTCCAGCCTGGGCGACAGAGTGAGACTCTGTTTTTTTTTAAAAAAAGGAACCTGGGAACCTGGCACCTCTGACCTCTCTCTGTGTTTTCTCTCTTGCCATGTGATCTCTGCACATGCCAGCTCTCCTTCACCTCCTTCACCTTTGGCCATAACTGGAAACAGCCTGAGGCCCTTACCAAGAAGCAGGTGCTGGCACCATGCTTCTTGTGCAGCTTGCAGAACAGTGAGCCAAATATACCTCTTTTCTTTATAAATTATCCAGTCTCAGGTATTTCCTTATAGCACCACACAACTAACTAACACAGCCTAGAGAGTGAATATTGTTGCCAGAAAATAAAAGTGTTGAATTAATCTGGTGGGCAATAGATAAAAGCCAGGCTATGAAAGTTCACATATAAAGCCACATCTTTTGAAACTGGCTAATTCTTCATAATAGATACACAATAAAGCCCTAATTCATAAGTTTATTAATTGTTCGATAGGTGTGTTTTAGGAAATGTTAGATTTTAAGCCAAGGACAGAACTGGCTGCCTAGGTGAAGTATAATGAATTTGGCGTAGTGGGGTTGCATGCAGCCAAAACTTTTGCTACACCCACAAAAACTTCTTTATTTTCTGAACGTTGCCAAAAATTCCCCTTCGTTTTTTATTTTTGGATAAATCTGAAAAACTTCCCGGAGTATAACACTTTAAAACATTTGTAGCATTGTGGGATCAGTTAGGGTCAGACAAGAAATCAGAAACCACATCCGATATTTCAGTAGAGGTCTTTTTTTGTTTGTTTTTGAGACAAAGCCTTACTGTTGTCCCCCAGGCTGGAGTGTAATGGCATGAACTTGGCTCACTGCACCCTCTGCCTCCTGGGTTCAGGCAATTCCTCCTGCCTCAGCCTCCTGAGTAGCTGGGATTACAGACACCCACCACCGCGCCTGGATAATTTTTTGTATTTTTAGTAGAGATGGGGTTTTACCATGATGGCCAGGCTGGTCTTGAACTCCTGGCCTCAGGTGATCCACCTGCCTCAGCTTCCCAAAGTGCTGGGCTTACAGGTTCACAACACCTGGCCGAGGGCATTTTTTTAAAAAAGGAATTGGTTAAACACATGGTAGAAGAGTGGAAAAACAAAAAGTGAATATTTAGGTAACACAGAAATAGTAATTATGCCCAGGCCATGGAGAACCGAGGAAGAGGCTGGAGTTAGCCGAATGTAGAAGTTTAGGGACAAGGCTGCAGAGTTGGAATTCAGACTTTCTGGTAGGGGGAGCTGTTCAGCTGCTTCTGATATCTCAGGTAGTCACAGGAGAGTGGCCCCGTGGAATTAGGACTCAGAACTCTGAGGAGGGAAATCTCCCACTTGACGTTTCTGAGGAGTAATGAACAAAGCTGAAGACTGGGAACACTACTACCACTAGGCTATTGTTGGCAATACATTAACAACATGTGTATAAAAAGCAAGTTCTCGGCTCTCTCTCTCTCTCTCTCTCTCTCTCTCTCTCTCTCTCTCTCTGTCTCTCTCCCTCTCTCTGTCTCTCTCTCTGTCTGTCTCTGTCTCTGTCTCTGTCTCTCTCTCTCTCTCTTTCTATATATATAAATACTGCCCTCTGTTGGTCGTGCCTAACAGACAAAGAATTTTGGTGAAGTCCTAGCAATACCATCTAAGTATAGGGGGATGGATTTCCACCTGAAAGAGCAGCTTAGTAACCAGCACACATATTATCAATGGAAAAATTTGAAAACTAGTTTTGATAGAGAAGAAAACCTAGGGAGGTAGATTCTAATGGAATTGGAGAGGCACATGAGTGAAATTACAAGGGTGGACAGCAGAATAGGAAGGTATACTTATCATCATTTCGCATAGTGTAAGCTTTGACTGAGATATTTCATCCCTTTAGACATAGGTAACAAGGAGAGGCTAAAGCCAGTTGCAAATATTAACTACGTAAATAGCAAAATAACAATACACATTTATGCTTAAAATCTGTACTGCCTGTTCAATGATACAAAGCATGGTACAGAAATACCTTATACACATACTTGCGTTTTCTTTCTTTCTTTCTTTCTTTTTTAATATATATTTTATTTTTTTTTATTTTTTATTTATTTATTTATTTTTTAATTTTTATTGCATTATAGGTTTTGGGGTACATGTGCAGAACGTGCAAGATAGTTGCATAGGTACACACATGGCAGTGTGTTTTGCTGCCTTTCTCCCCTTCACCCACACTTGGCATTCATCCCCAGGATATCCCTCCCCAGACCCCCCACTCTAATCTTCAATAGCTTTGACAGAAATGATTAAACTTATTATAGATAGAAGAAATAATTCTAGTAACACAATTCAAACATTAAAATGTAATCACTTTGGAAAATTATGCAATATTCCAAATATTTAAAGAGTTAACATTGGGATAATTACCATTTATCTAGCATTGCTTTAAATGCTTTACCTGTATTAAATCATGCAGTTCTTAACTATAATCCTATTTCTCTATTTTCCTCATTTTATAGATAAAAGGACTATTGCAAAGAGAGGCTAAGTTACTTGCAAATAACCACATAGCTCTAAGTGGCAGAGCTAGGATTTTATTCAAGGTGTTCTGGCCCTTAAACTCCATTCTACATTGTTAGTAAAAACAGTTTGCATTAAAAAAATCCCGCAAAATTCCTTCAAGTCAGAAGTTAGTTTTCTTATCTATAAATAGGGATAATTTTTGCATGATGAGGTTGTTAATTTATTGTAGATATTAGATTGTAACGTCGTATATTGTAGTTAGTACACTATTTGTTAAAAGTTCTAATGCGGTGCTTGTTATGTATTAAGGCCGTAATAAATGGTAGTTGTTTGTATATCTGGATGCCTTCACTAAGGTGGTAAATTGTAAGTCTTCTGAGTGTGCACAAGGTATTTCAAAAGTAAACAAGAAAATCTCCCATAACCAAGATAAATGGGTGGAGGGAGAAGTTGTACTGGCCACTAAAGCAGCCTGATAAACAATAAGATGTCCTATGAAGTGTGGCATTAATTTTCTTATGTGCGTTTTAGACTGCTAGTTACATCAATGGATCATTATCCGGATAATTACCCTAGTGTTTTAAACCTCAATTTACTGTATAGATACAGAGGCAACGAATAAAACAATTGCTAGCAAAGCCCTGTTATGGAGATCTACCTTTGGGTCCGCCCGGCTAGCCTCATTCCGTCTGCCCTCACTGAGATGGAATATGTCCGCCCGGCTAGCCTCATTCCGTTTGCACTCACTGAGATGGAATATGTCCGTCCACCCTCATTCCGTCTGCACTCACTGAGATGGAATATGTCCGCCCACCCTCATTCCGTCTGCACTCACTGAGATGGAAGATAAAGGGAAAATACCATTTTGAGACTGGAATAGAGATGGACCAGAAAGTGATTTATTTTTCCATTGGCTTTTTAAGAAAAAGGAGACGAGAGTACAATGCAGAGTAATGGCTGCATATTATGGTTGTGAATAGAGAAAATTTAGTAATATGCTACTTTAGCACAGAGAAAACCTCTGATTCCTTATTTTTCTGAAAGTCCATGACTGTGTATATACAAATGTTCTAATAAATGAAAGCCTTATTTTGTGGGGCTATTTAAAAGAGACCTTGGAGAGAGATCCAAGATGGCTGATCATTAGCAGCTTGGGATTGTTCCCAGTGAAAGTGCAGAAAACGAGAGGACGCCACAGTTTTAGATGAATTTTTGTTACTCACGGACCAGGAGATTCCCAGCAGAGGAGCCCCACGGGTTGCCACTGTGACTCTTGTGGCCAGCGCAGCAGTTTTGCTGGCTCCTTGGCACGGCGGTTTTTGGTGCAGAGGCAGGAAAGCACCATCAATCTTAACACCGCTGTTTTGGCTGGCGCAGTGGGTTGCTCAGATTCCAGCACTGGGAATCAATAAGTTGGATGTCCACTCAGAAACCTAATTAGAAAGGCGGTAATTACAAACACGACAGATGGGCAAATTTATAATGAAGGGAAGAAACCAGCCTAGAAAGGCTGAGAATACCCAAAATCAGAACTCTTCTCCCTCTACAGGGGATTACAGTTCCTCATTAGCAACGGAACAAGACCTGATGGAGAAAGATGTGTTCCATTAACAGAAATAGGCTTCAGAAGGTGGATGATAAGAAACTTCTGGGAGTTGAAGGAACTTGTTCTAACCCAATGCAAAGAAACTAAGAACTTTGAAAAAAGGGTTGATGAAATGCTAACAAGAATAGATAATATAGAGAGGAATATAAGTGAATTAACGGAGTTGAAAAATACAACACAAGAACTTCGCGAAGTACACACAAGTTTTAACAGCCAAATTGATCAAGCAGAAGAAAGAATATCAGAGGTTGAAGACCAACTTAATGAAATAAAATGAGAAGACAAGAATAGAGTAAAAAGATAAAAAGGAATGAGCAAAGTCTCCAATAAATATGGGACCATGTGAAAAGACCTAATCTACATTTGATAGGTGTACCTGAATGCAACGAAGAGAACGAATCCAAGCTGGAAAATACTCTTCAGGATATTATTCAGGAAAACTTTCCCAACCTAGCAAGGAAGGACAATATTCAACTCCAGGTAATACAGAGAACACCACAAAGATATTCCTTAAGAAGAGCAACCCCACGGCACATAATTGTCAGATTCACCAGGGTTGAAATGAAGGAGAAAATACTAAGGGCAGCCAGAGGGAAAGGTCAGGTTACCCACAAAGGGAAGCCTTTCAGACTCACAGCAGATCTCTCAGCAGAAACCCTACAAGCCAGAAGAGAGTGGGGGCCAATATTCAACATCTTTAAAGAAAATAACTTTCAACCCAGAATTTCACATCCAGCCAAACTAAGCTTTACAGTCGAAGGAAAAATAAAATCTTTTGTGAATAAGCAAGTACTCAGAGATTTCATTACCACCAGGCCTGCTTTACAAGAGCTTCTGAAAGAAGCATTACACATAGAAAGGAACAACCAGTATTTCTAAAACAACCAGCCTTTCTAAAAATATACCAAAAAGTAAAGAGTATCAACATAATGAAGAATTTATATCAACTAATGGGCAAAATAGCCAGCTAACATCAAATGGCAATAATTTTAAATTAAAATTGACTAAATCCCCCAATCAAAAGATACAGCCAAAACCCATCGGTGTGCTGCATCCAGACCCATCTTACATGCAAGGATACATAAAGAGTCAAAACAAAGGGATGGAGAAAGATTTGTCAACCAAATGGAGAGCAAAAATAAATAAATAAATAAAAAGCAGAGGTTGCAATTCTCACCTCTGATGGAATGGATTTTAAAGTAACAAAGATCAAAAGAGGACATAATGGTAAAAGGTTCAACGCAACAAGAAGAGCTGATGATCCTGGATGTGTACACACCCAATACAGGATACATAAGACTTGTAAAGAGACTTGGATTCCCACACAGTAGTAGTGGAGATTTCAACATCAATATTAGATAGATCAATGAGACAGAAAATTAATAAGGATATCCTGGACTTGAACTCAGATCCGGAACAAGTAAACTTAATAAACATTTACAGAACTCTCCACTTTAAACACACAAGACATGCACTCTTATCAGTACCACATCACACCTACTCACAGGTTTAAATGAAATATTGGTTGGCCATTATTAAGCACAATTGATGGTAGAAGGGAGCTTTTCAATACCCATTTTTAGACTGCATTCTAGCCTGGGCAATTAAGCAACACTCCCATTCTCTCTCCCTCCTCCTCTTCCTCTTTTTTCCTCTTCATTCCCTTTTCTTTCTTTCTTTCTCTCTTTCTAAAAAAAAAAGAAATCAAGCCAGGCGCAGTGGCTCATGCCTGTAATACTAGCACTTTGGTAGGCTGAGGCAGGTGGATCATGAGGTCAGAAGTTCAAGACCAGCCTGGCCAAGATGGTAAAACCCCATCGCTGATAAAACTACAAAAAAAAAAAGTAAGAAAAGAGAGAGAACTTGTAAAACTATTTGTATAAGACCAGGTCTCCATGTTTGTTAAAATTAAGTTAGATGGGCCACAAAGAAGAAAATAAACGCAACACTCTGCTGTTGAGGTGTTTCAGGAGATTTAGAAACATGGCTGCAACTGTAGTACCAAAAGCATTTCAGGTTTGTAACCACGGCAACTCTTCTTTCTCTGCGTTCAAGCTTTCCTGTTGATTATCTATTGTAATGCCAATAATTGCAGCTGAAGGGAGTCTCTGTTTGTTGTGGGAGACAATTAGCACTTGAAATAAAATAACAGATTTAAATAAATTGGGGGACTCAACAGTGTGACCTGATCTCTTAGGAGCAAGCAACAGCTTTGGAATAGAACTGATTCCTGTGTTTGCAGCAGCCTCCAGAGTGAGGGAGTCGTCATCCAACATCAATTGAGGTCTTATTGGTGATTACTCTAGTTGTTATGGTTGAAAACCATTTGTTTCTTCTTAGATTATATTGGAAAATAACTTAATAAATCCAAACCTGCAAGAAGGTGATACTGAATTTTCAATTAATAGGCTTATTCAAACAACTTGTCTCTACATGTAATGCTTCATTAAAAATATTTCCTTCAATTATTGTGATAATTACTCCTCACTGTTATATAAACTGTATTTTAGATTGCTATTTATTTTAATTCAAATGTGAATGGAAAGCATGCAATTCCTAATCTACATACCTTTACTTCTCCTGCAGTTTTTGCTTTCAAAATGAAAGTCATCATTAGTGTTATGACCATTACTGAAATCATTCTGTAGCACAGGCTCTCACAATCGCTGTTAATTAACCTGTGGGCCCGTGACTCTTAGGAAAGGTTTTCCTAAGTCTCAATAAATCTTTAGTGTTCCAAAGACAAATAAGTTTTCCCTGATTCAACTATATATTTTTTCAGTTTCTTTTATTATTATCACTCTGGCCTCATGTTTTCATGTGACGGGATCTCTAGATGAATATTCCTAGCCTGCAATGTCACTATCTGACTTGTATGTTCAGGAGAAGAAACCAAAAATGCTAGACCAGGTCCCCTCTAAACTTCTTTTCAGAGTGAACATGTGCACAGGATTCATGCATTCCTGTCAGCCCTTACCACACAGTAAGGGCTCTGTTTCTAGGGAGAATGCCCTGCAGCTGTCAAACTATGCTAAAGAATAAGGAAGCATGTCTCTTAAATTCTGTGCTAAAGGCAGATTTAAAGCCACATTCTCTGATCAGCTTTAACAGCTATAAAGCTGTTGGTTTGATCTCCATCTGTCTATCTTTTCTATCTCTAATTTGGTTCTGAATTCAACTGGGAAAGAGGAATGTTATTTATTGGCCATTCCCAAACACCTAACATATGTTTTCCATATCAAATGTAGTTGATGAATATTAACTAATGACAAAGTAATAGGTGAATTCCATGAGGACAGAGCCCTGGCTTACCTTGTTCACTGATATTTCTCTAGAACATAAACATTGTTTAAAAATTGTGTTGAATGGCTGAAGTTAGTTTCTCTAGTTCTGATCACAAATATTCTCACTCATTTCAGAATAAAGCATTTGGAGTATTTCAAATGTTTGCAACACCCAAAAGATGAATGAAAGATGATCCCAGTATGAATGAAAGGATAGGAACCACTGCAGAATCACTGAATTATTCACATCAGAGATTTACAGGGTGATGTGCCACAGATTGGAATTTAGGCTTTTCTAAGTCTTATTCTCTGGTCCAGGACCACAGTACTGGGGAATCTGAAAGGATGGGAAAGGAACAAAGAATACTGACATAGGCCAGTGGTAAAGTCCTGAGGAACACAGAGAAAGGATTTGAGGCTTTGAAAGGTGGATTACACAACAGATATTGAGCTGTCACAATATTGGACAGAAAATAAGCAGTGATGTTTCTGAACCACTGCTTCTAACAGCGTGTGCAGACTGATAGAGTATCATGGCATGGGATACTGGGAAAAAATGTGTTCAAAACAGGAAGCTGTTTTGGTGGCCAATTAGAATGGACTTTAGAATCTATACTTTGATCCTATCCAAGAAGTAAAAAGACTAATTGGCAAAGAGGGCTCTAGCAGAACAGACTGCTCTAAGCCAAAAAAAAAAAAAAAAAAATGAGGAAGACAAACACCTTGATCTCTACATATTGGAGGGGAGGAAAGTCATAAGGAAACTTAAAAAAGGGGCACCTAAAGTCAACTATGGGCATTTGTAAATGAAAAGACCAATAATTTAACCCAGAGGGCTGATAAACAAACAAAAAAGACCCTCCTAGAGCTCGGGAGTGTAGAATGACAGGGATAACAGACAGAGAAGTATTGAGACCAGGACAAAGCAGAGACAAGCTATTCTTTTCCTCACACAAGCTCAAGTTTCCAAAGAGGAATTGGTTAAAAAAATAGCAATTGGCATGGTGGTGCGTGCCTGTAGTCCCAAATACTCAGGAGGCCGTGGTGGGAGGATGCTTGAGCCTAGGAGTTCGAGGTTGCAGTGAACTATCATTGCGTCACTGCACTGCAGCCTGGGTGACAGAGTGAGGCCTTGTCTCAGAAAACAAAACGAAGAGGAATTGGTAGGTGATCCCTGATGTGTGGTGTCTGTAATTCGTTGTCTGCCGTTAGGTCTAAGAACAGCGTAATGTATGTAGCTCTTGTTACTCTGTATGGGTTTCAGGCATTCCCCAGAAATCTCTTAATGAAGTCCTAAAGATACATCCTTGATTTGGGTATTTGTTACATGTAGGACTTGACTATTAGAGTTAACATTATTATGATGCCTAGCATGGGTCAGAGAAGGCAAACAGAATTACATAATTCTGTCTTATTAAGTCATAATATTTGTGTAGTGTCTGAGGAGCTAGAGTAGTGCCTAAATGCAGGCTTGGAGTTCGAATGCCTGGGTTTGAACTCTGCACAGCCACTGAGCTAGCTCGTGTAAAAGCTTGGCTCAGTTACTCATAATTTTCAGCCTAAGCTGCTTCGTTCGTATAAATGTGCAAATGGGGATAATAATAGTACTTACCACATAGAGCTGTAGGAATATTTCAATAAGACGAGTCACATATATGAACTATTTATATAAAATGAATTGATTATTTGCTTATATAAATTTTATGAGTTTTTCAAAATAGATAGTTTGCATGAAGGCTTTTGTACAGAGACTAACATGATCAAGTTCATACAAATTGTAAGATATTAATAGGTCCTGCAAGCAGGTGTTGAGTCCCTGCTATATACTGAGTGACTGTAAAAAATGTGCTGAATATTGGCTGGGGGCAGTGGCTCACACCTGTAATCCCAGCACTTTGGGAGGCTAAGGCGGATGATCGCTTGAGGTCAAGAGCTTAAGACAAGCCTGGCCAACATGGTGAAACTCCATCTCTCCTAAAAATACAAAATTAGCCGGGCATGGTGGCACGTGCCCGTAATCCCAGCTACTCAGGAGGCTGAGGCACAAGGATTGCTTAAACCTAGGAGGTGGTGGTTGCAGTGAGCTGAGATTGCGCCACTGCACTCTAGCCTGGGCAACAGAGCAAGGCTCTGTCTCAAAAAAAAAAAAAAGTGCTGAATATCTAACAACAGCTGTGTAACCACATTTTATATTTCATGTTTATCTCACCTTCTAAAAGTTGATGATTTTCTTTTTCTCTGCAATATTACTATTTTTTTCTTCAAAAAAAAACATGGACAGTATATGATTAGGTTACCTCTCATATCATCCTCCCCTTCCTGTAGGAATTTTAGTGATAAATGAGTTGGTGGGGTGATCAGGAAGCCCTTGATCCCGCTATGTCTATCTTGGTGTTTAAGGGTCATCATTGCCACTGTTTAGTTCATCCTCTTTTCCTTCCCTTCTTTCCTTCTTCATAAATTTCCAAGCCCATATTATATACACTGCATAGAGCTAGTAGCTGTGGAAAACCCCAGAAACACACACACACACACACACACACACACACACACACACACACTCTCTCTCTCTCTCTCTCTCTCTCTCTCTCACTCTCCATGTTGTCAAGTGTTTAAAATCACTTAAGGAGACAAGGCATAAAAATGGAAGTATAATATTTGAATGGCAATGCAAGACCCTATTGTAAGATATGTACCAATCGTGCTTAAGATATGCGATTAATCATTGTCCTTATAAACTTAGCCTATCACATTGTCAGTCTCTGTTGTGAATAATTAGGGGTTTTGGTTTTGTCTTTCCCATAGGGATAGCTTTACTTTCTGGATCGTGTAGATGTCGAAATTGCCTAATTCCAAAATTACTAGATGAACTTAATACCTTGACCAAGAAAAAGTTAGCAATACAAATGACTACATAAGATGAATTCTGTATCAGTAACATGTTTGGAATTTGACTCATTTATATATTAGAGGGACTCTCAAAACTCATCACCTAATTTCTATTCAATGTGTTTGAGTATAAAATGTAAAAAGAAAATTTGCTGACTAAAGATATGCAGAAATTATTCCAAATAGTGATGTTTTGGTAATAAGGAGTGAATATATTTGGGAACATATATGAAACACTGACGCTCGTATAGAACGGGAAACGTGGAAAGCAGTAATGCTAAATGGACTGGGGTGGTAACTGGCAACAAACTCAGATCAGCATGTAACGTGAGGGGTGCAGAAAAAAAGGCAAAATGACTGAGCAAAGAAATCACGTGATAGGCTGGGAAGAACACAGGCCAGTCTGTTTATGTCTCCTTGGTGAAAACACTTCTGGATTAGTACACCTGATCTCAGGATTTCAGTGCAGTGAAGACACTGGAAAACAAAGGAAGTCAAGCATGAAAGCAGAAGTCATCATAAGGACCTGCCAGATTGATTTATGAGGCATGAATGGCAGAACCACCACCTAACCCAGTGATTATCAAAATAACTAGAGTTTCCTTTGTATTTGTGTTGCAAGAAATAAGTATTTATTGGCTTAAGTAAGATCCTGTGCCTTGAAGAGAAGATTATTTTGTCATCAGGAAGGCCCTTTCAACAAAACAAAAATATGTGCAATTCTCATGCAATTTTCAAATTCAAGTTCGTTTGTAATAAACTGAGGAGACTGTACTTCTAAAACCAAATGGTTAATAGTGGTAATATAGTGGTAATAGAAATGAAATATAACCTTAACTGATAAATAACTATGGTTTTTGCTGGACTTATTCTTGGCCAATAACCCCAGTTCAGGGCTTGACATTTTTAATAAATGAACTAATATCTTATGGAGAGTTGACTAATAACCTCAGGAGAAGAAAGGTAATGGAATGGAAAAGAGAAATTTTTAAAAAAAATAGCTAAAGGGTGAGATGTGCCCATCCAGTGACATCGTTTCTTAGGAAAGGTAAGATATTGAACTAATTTATCATTGGGAAAGTGCTTAAATTACCTTTTTTACTTAAAAAAAAACTGCTTATTATAAGACACCAATTACTGAAATTATTATATGAACATATAAAGGAAATATGAATATTTTAAATATAGGATAAAAAATAGTCCTTGCTAGAGATACTATTGACTCAAAAGGCTGACTATGTCTATATAACTGTTATATAAGAAATAGCTTTAAACACCTTAATGTCATCAACTGACATCTTGGCTTTTTTTTTTTTTTTTTTTTGGTAGAGACAGAGTTTCACTCTGTTGGCCAGGCTGGTCTTGAACTCCTGGTCTCAAGTAATCTACCCACCTCAGTGCCAGGATTACAGGCATGAGCCACTATGCCCAGCTGGCATTTTATAGTGAACCTCAAAATGTGAAGAATATTGGAATATAGATGTCTCAAAAATTATTGCCTTTTATTTATAAATGTGCTTTAGAATTATTTTCTATTTGAAAATTATTACCTATAAATTGTATAAAGAAAGTAATAGGCAAACACACAACTTATAAAACTATTTTAATGATTGTGGTTCCACATATATTTATGCTTGAGTTTATGGGAAGTGTTTTGAAATTCATGCAGAACATGGAAAAAAAAGTTATAGGACACAAGATTCAAATTGAGGTCATCCAAGTTATAAATCAAAACATAAATGAAATTCACAGTACATTTAGTTCCAACATAGTTCATAAAATAACCTGTTTATTTTCTCAAAAAAGTGTATAAATTTTTAAAATGTATTTTAATCAGAATTAACATTTTTTGAAAAAACAAAATTGGCTCTTGTATATTATTCTTAAATGCAAAAAACCTTTAATTGCTCAGCATTGTTTACTGAATCAAATTCATAATTTTCAGGTTATGGGCAACTCAATTATCTTCTCCATAGTATAGGTGATTCAGTCTGCTCTTCCTATTTCAGCAGTACATGGCTTATAACTTAATAGTCAGTCACTTATTTTGGAAGTGAACTGGATAATTTCAAGCACTTTCTAATCATACTGAAATTGTTTCAAGTTCTCTCACCTTATCTTAGACTATATCTCATGTATTTCTTTTGAATTAGTTGTTGCAAACTCAGATGCCTACAGAGGCCATGTACGTAACACAAATGGATGCAGTGGGACTGGAGGGGACCAGAAAAATGGGAGGAGAGGTCATGCCCTGTGTTAGAGGTCAGCTTCTACACAGCCCCAATTGTTCACATGAAGTAATCATGTCTCTGGTTGTTAGATCATCTAACTTTTTAAGAAAATCCCTAAATCCAACTCTTATGTAAAATCTTCCAACTTTTTACTGTTGGCAACACATTTAATAAAAAATAAAAATTAAGAAAGCCTGTGTAGACCAGAAAAAGAAAACGAAAAGTTTCCAGGCTGAATATGGTCCATGGACTTCCAATTTTAACCTTTGTGGCAGACTGTAATCCAACTAACCCCCCAGTGACTTAATCGCCTCCCACGAGGTCCCTCCCCCAACATGTGGGGATTACAATTTGGATTATAATTCAAGATGAGATTTGGATGGGAACACAGAACCAGACTGTATCATTCTGCCCCTGGCCCCTCCAAAATTTCATCTTTCTCACATTTCAAAACACAATTATGCCTTCCCAACTGTTCCCCCAAAGTCTTAACTCATTTTAGCATTAGCCCCAAAATCCAAGTCCAAAGTCTCATTTGAGACAAGGTAAGTCCCTTCTGCCTATGAACCTGTAAAATCAAAAGGAAGTTAGTTACTTCCTTGATACAGTGAGGGTACTGGCATTGGGTAAATACACCAATTCTAAATGGGAGAAATGGCCAAAGCAAAGGGGCTACAGGCCCCATGTAAATTTGAAATCTAACAGGGCAGTAATCAAACCTTAAAGTTCCAGAATGATCTCCTTTGACTCTATCTTGCACATCCAGGTCACACTGATGCAAGACATTGGCTCCCATGGCATTCGGCAGCTCTGCCTCTGTGGCTTTGTAGGGTACAGCTCCACTTTTGTCTGCTTTCATGGGCTGTCATTGGGTGTTCAGCTTTTCCAGGTGCACAGTGCAAGCTGTCAGTGGATCTACCATTCTGGGGTCTGGAGGACACTGGTCCTCTTCTCATGGCTCCACTTGGTAGTGCTCCAGTGGGAACTCTTTGTAGGGGGCTCCAACTCCACATTTCTCTTCTACACTGACCTAGCAGAGGTTCTCCAGGAGGGCTCTATTCCTTTAGCAAACTTCTGCCTAGATATACAGGCATTTCCATACATCCTGTGAAATCTAGGTGGAGGTTCTCAAACCTCAATTCTTGACTTCTGTGCACCCAAAGGCTCAACACCATGTGGAAGCTGCAAAGTCTTGGGTTTTGGCAACCTCTGAGGCAATGGCCCGAGTTGTACCTTAGCTTCTTTTACCCATGGCTGGAGCTGAATCAGTTGGAAACAGGACACCATGTCTCATGGCTGCACAGAGCAGGGGAGACCTGGGCCCAGCCCAGGAAACCATTTTCCCCTCCTAAGCCTGTGATGGGAGGGGCTGCTGTGAAGGTGCCCTGGAGACATTTCTCCCATTGTCTTGTTGATTAACATTTGGCTCCTTCTTACTTATGCAAATTTCTACAGTGGGCTTGAATTCCTCCCCAGAAATGGGTTTTACTTTTGCATCACATTATCAGGCTGCATATTTACCAAACTTTTATGCTCTGCATCCTCTTGAACACTTTTCCACTTAGAAATTTCTCCTGCCAGATACCTTAAATCATCCCACTCAAGTTCAAAGTTCCACAGATCTCTAGGGCAGGGGCAAAATGCTGCCAGTCTGTTTGCTAAAGCATAGCAAGAGTGACCTTTACTCCAGTTTCCAACAAATTTCTCATATCCATCTGAGACTATCTCAGTCTGGACTTCATTGTCCATGTAACTATCAGCATTTTGGACAAAGGCCATTCAACAAGTCTCTAGGAACTTCCAAGTTTTCCCACATCTTCCTGTCTTCTGAGCCCTCCAAGTGTCTAGGAAGTTTCAAGCTTTCCCATATTTTCGTGTCTTCTTCTGAGCCCTCTAAATTGTTCCAACCTTGGTCTATTACCCAGTTCCAAAATCACATCCACATTTTCTTATATCTTTACGGCAGCACCCACTATCTCAGTACCAATCTCAGTACCAGTTTGCTGTATTAGTCCATTCTCACACTACTATAAAGAACTGCCTAAAACTGGGTAATATATAAAGGAAAGAGGTTTAATTGACTCACAGTTCTGCATGACTGGTGAGGTCTCAGGAAGCTTACAATCATGGTGGAAGGGGAAGCAAACGTGTGGTCTTCATGGTAGCAGGAGAGAGAAGTACAGAGCAAAGTGAGAAGAATCCCCTTATAAAACCATCAGATCTCATGATAACTTACTCACTATCATAAGAATAGCATGGGGGCACCTCCCATGATGTCCCTCTTTGAACACGTGGGGATTATAATTTGGATTGCAATTCAAGATGAAATTTGGGTGGGGACACAGAGCCAGACCATATCAGTGATAGTATTAGGAGGTAGAGCCTTTGGAGGAGATTAGAGTATGTGGGTGGAGGCTGCATGAACAGGATTAGGGTCCCTACAAAAGATACCTCAGAGGGCCTCCTTACACATTTCATCCATAAGGGCATGTGAGAAGATGGCTGTCTATGAAGAACAGGCTCTTATCTGACACTGTCTCTCCTGGTGCTTGATTTTGGACTTTCCAGCCTCTAGAACTGGAATAAATAAATTTCCATTGTTTGTAAGTCACCCAGTCTCTAGTATTTTTTTAGAAGTCTAAACAGACTAAGACATGTTGCTTTATGAAACCTCCCTTGTCTGTCTCCACATCTCTTCTGTTTTTGAATCTAGGTAATACTAATTCCTTTCCAAACTAAATTACTTCTTTTAACATATTCATTTAGATAGCTGTTTTATTATTATTGCTAAAAGCAGAGATTATTTTACTTTTCCTGACACCTAGGCACTCAGTAAACACCTAGGTGTCAGGCATATAATTGAATTGAAATAGATACATAGGGCATCACTTACAGATGCCTCAACAGCAGTATTTTTCATTGAGACTTTCATTTGAGCTGGACAATACAGAGTTAATATTTGTCAGGATAAAGTCTAACAAAAAAATCAGTCAAATCATGTTTTCTTAACAGATGGTGCATCTGCGTTTCCTAATGCAATGTCCTAACTGTGTAGAGTTGTCATAATTAAAGAATAGTTGCCTGCAAAATCTTCCATAACCGAAGAATCTTACCTATATGTAGACTCTAAGTATGTTCCAAGCTTGACTCACTCATACTGCTCCTGAATTTGATTCAGTGCAGACTCTTTCTGGATGGTATTCCTCCCTTGACCCCAAATAATTGCCAAAGTCTTTTTTGGTTTTAGTTTGAGAAAACGTTTTAAAGCTAGGCCTCTATGATCACTCCAGAAATGACCCTGGGACCCAGCACACAGAATATTCTGGCTTTCTGGTTACTCACAGCTTGGTCTAATGCTTGAGTTAGTATCGAGGGAGACTCAATGGAGCTAGATAAGGGTTGATATATTGCACTCTGCTGACCACTAACTATATCTATAGAAATTGTTATCACATATATTTGTTTGATCTGTATAATGTGCATTGTTTACTAGGCAGCTGGGTATGTGGTAGAAAGAGCACTGAAACTGAAATAAAGTTAACATCTGTTTGATCTACTAGAGGAGTTACCTGAGCACTCAAGTATGACTTTTTCATGTGTAAGATAAGAAAATGATAATGACTACCTCTTAGGGTAATGTTTGTTTCAGGATTAAATGAAATAGTATTTGTGAAAACCTTTTGTGAGCCTGCTGTCTAGGTGTTTATATTGCTTAAGTAAATTATGCACTTCTTTGTGGGTAGGTCTCTAACTTCTTGGGAAGTCTTTGGGGTCAGCAAACTATGGCTGGACCAAATCCAGCCTAGTCCATTTTGTCTGTGGCTGATTGACTCAAAGATGGCAGAACTGAATATTTCAACAGAGACTCTATGTCTTGCAAAGTCAAAGATATTTAATATCTAGCTTTTTACAGAAAAAGCTTGCTGACTCTTGCATAGATTTTCACTTGCAGGAGATATTCAAAGATTTGTCTTTAAGCCTGAACCTGGAGAGCACCCCAACAAGACCCTCTCAGATTTACTATTTATTTTTCCTGCAGTCACAGGGCAGGAACGAAAACACCTGTGGGATTTGGGACCAGAACAATAATTACTTCTCAGTCTTATCTCCAGCAGCCAGAAGAAAACATCTGCTTTTTTAATTCTGCAGAGAAGGGCAGAATTAAAACTGTCTAGGGACTTCCACTGTATCTCTGGCACAGAGAAGGAAAGGAGGAAGGCAGACAAGAACATTTCCGGTTTAACTGAATGAAAAAGTTAACGCAAATCAAATTAGTGAGGGTGAAGCCTTGGCTTTAAAGTTTAAACCTAAATAGGTCTCATTGCTGTTCTTGAACCATTGGATAGATGTTGGCAAAAGTCCCACTAATTCTTTGATTTGTTTAATAAAAGTCATTAAAAAAAATCAAATGGATCACCGGGCAGGAATCTGACCAGAAACACCTTCCAAGTGATAATTAGCTTGCCAATTTTTCTCCGAGTTTTACGTTAGCATAAATATTCATGACACATTCCCCATCAAATTGTAAGTTCTTCAGGAAACAGTTATCAGTTTAAGAAGAACATGAATCAGACTGATAAAGCTAATTGGTTAGGGTTCTTTTTTCTCCTTCATTTTAAATAAAGCTGTTGAAGGTTCCCAGGGTAATGAAGAGCTTTGTTGTTATGACAACTGCTTATTCCTTTCCCTTTGAAGAAGCTTGCGATGTGATAGGCAACACATCAGGAATAATGAAAACAAATGATAAGCGAGATGCATCCGCTTAGAGGAAGAAACCAGCACAAACCTAAACCATTTTTACTGGTTTTCAGTTACTGTTTCCATGGCAGGAATTTGGATAGTCTGAGCTGGTCATTTGTGCCAATTTTCACTGTTACTTTATCCAAGAATTGTGTTACTCTGGGGGATTTTATATGTACTGAGATTTTTTTGTTTGTTTTGTTATTTTGCCTAGTGCTTCTCCCTGTCCAACCTACTCTTCTCACAGACTGCCTGAAATACAAGAAGGGATGGTTTGTCAGCGTGATGGTACACAATTGAAAGTGATGGAGAAAGCTCACTTAGTTTACTTTGCTTTCCTCCAGCAAAAGGGAAATTGCACTATAGCTTTAGAGTTTACCCCCAGAACCATAAAACAGCATTTGCTTGTTTTGTGCCAGGCACTTTCACATTCCTTCTCTCCTTTAACCTGTGCAATAGCTCTGTGAACTTGACATTATCTGTTTCAAAGAGGAAGAATATATTTCCAGAAAAGTCCAAAGAACACATCCAAGATCTTCCAGCTAAAAGCAGATAAGTAGGGATTCAAACTCAAGTCTTTTGATTCCAACTGGTCTTTGCATGATGCTATAGCTGAGAAAAAAGTGGATTTGAATAATTAAGATATAACAGCTCATTCTCAACTGAGGTAAGCTATTCTAACTCCTCCTCATTTATTTGTTAAACACTTAGCCTAGCTAGCCTAATGCATTTTTTTCCCTCCAACTCCAACTCATGGACCTTTGGGGGTTATGAACATTTTATGGATAAACACAGATTATTTTTTTAATGACATAGGCTAAGATATAAAATACAAGGGTTTCTTCACATGTAGTAAGGATAAGTTTTGTGAAATGTATATTTCAGTTTATATATACTCATGTATAATTGGTTGTAAGTCATGGCCTAAAAGTTTGAGAATCACCTCTCTAATGCTATCATTGTCTCCCTTTTGATTCTCTAGTTTCATTTTACTTCTATTTTCCCGCCTTTTTTTTTGATGTCAATAGACATGAAATATGCTAGGGAGATATTTGTCGTTAATAAACGGTCACTGCAAAAACAGGCTTGGTTATTCTCTATAAAACTTTTTGAAAAGTATATTGTCCTTCTTTCATGGAATTAAAGACTCTGTAACAGAAATTTATTCCTCACAGTTCTGGAGGCTGAGAGGTGTAAGATCTAGGCACTGGCAGATTTGGAGTTTAGTGAGGGCCCACTTTCTCATAGACAGCCATTTTCTCACTGTTACCTTACATGGGGAAAGAATTAGGGGTCTCAGGTTTCTTTTATAAGGGTGCTAATCCTGTTCATGAGGGTGGAGCCCTCATAACTTAATCTCCTCCCAAAGGGCCCACTTCCCAATACTGTCACCTTTGGGGTTAGAAGTTCAACATATGAATTTAAAGGGCACACATTCAGATTATAGCAGCCAACGATGAGGGCGAGGGAACTAAGTCCTCAGTGAAAATGACGCTACAGCCAGCTCAATCAAGCTGCCATGTGCTTATGGACAAGCATCTCTGCTACATATTTTCTGTTAATGTCTTCAGTTTTACTGAAGGGTTCCTGGGGCTTAACTGCTGCTATTCTTGGAAATGGTCACAGAGAATTACGAAGGGACTTATGTGAGAAGAATGGATATCCAAGTGTACTGAATAGATGTACAGATAGAATGTCCTTCTATGAAGTGTACATGCCAGACATATTTAATATATCAAGCTTCCAGATCAAACCTACAATGTAGGGGAAATACAGTTGATGGAGACACAACCTAAACAACACCATAAAGAAGTAGACAGATCCAGAGTGTGACACACCCTAAAAAGACAGATTGGTCTGGATTTTCCTAAAAGGAAAGGTATGAATAAAAAAGAAGTAGGGGTTAGGTCCTAAATTAAAAGAGGCTAAAGAGACAGTTAACAACCAAACATAATGAATGAGACCTGTTGAAAATAAAGTTTATAAATTAAATATTAACTGGATATTAGGTATCATGGAGTTATTACCAATTTTTAGGTGTGGTTATATGGTTATATAAGAGTATGACTTTATTTTCAGGACATGGATATTAAAAACGAGGTGTTATACCCATAATCTGAAACTTGGTGATACATGATACAGCTATCTCTCTCTCTCTCTCTCTCTCTCTCTCTCTCTCTCTCTCTATCATCTATATCTATCTATCTATCTATCTATCATCTATCTATCTATTATCTATCTCTCTATCATCTATATCTATCTATCATCTATATTATCTATCATCTATCTATTATCTATCTATCTATCTATCATCTATTATCTATCTCTCTGTCTATCATCTATTATCTCTCTATCATCTATCTATTATCTATCTATCTATCATCTATCTATCATCTATCTATTATCTATCTCTCTATCATCTATATCTATCTGTCTATCTATCATCTATCTATATTATCTATCTCTCTATCATCTATCTATTATCTCTCTATCATATATCTATTATCTATCTCTCTATCATCTATCTATTATCTATCTCTCTATCTATCATCTATCTATTATCTATCTCTCTATCATCTATTATCTATCTATCTATCTATCTATCATCTATCTATTATCTATCATCTATCAAGAGAGGTAGGTTAAGCAAGAATAGGCAAACGTTAAAAACTAGAAAACTAAGTTAATAACATCCAGGTTTGTTTGGTACCATTCTTATAACTTTTCTGTAGGTTTAAAAGTTTTTAAAATAGAAAGTTTGGAGAGCAAAGAAAGTGTATTATATGATGATTCATTTATATAGAGTTCAAAAATAGTCAAAAATAATCTGTGGTGTTAGAAGTTACCTTAGGAGAGGGCAGATGAGATCTGAGATTATTCTCATTCTTTACTTGGGAAATGATTAAATGGGTGTATTTCATTCAGATAGATCACTGAGTCTCATATTTATTATTTGTGCATATTTTATACATATTTTGTATTTTAAAAAACAGAGTAGAGAATTAACATTTTAGAATAGCTTATTTTTTACTGGGATGAAATTTGAAAAGGTCAGATGCTGGACCAGTATACGGCTGTGTCTGTGCTTGGTGGGCCTTCAGAAATTCCTCGAGTTTTGGGAAGTAAGGGCTTCAGTTAAATTGTATAGCTTCTGCATATGTTAATTAAAATACTTTGCCCTTAAAAATGCTTACTTAGATGTAAAATAATTACAATAATTAAAAAATGATTATTGCTTCAAATGTTGAACCTGAAATCCCTGTTAGCCTGTGTATGCTTATCATAGCACTTCAAGTTCACTATTATACAGGAGTTTTATAGCTATTTCTGTAAGATTTTTACAGTAAGATCCAAAATACTGTATTGTTTATGATTAGAGAATGTGGGGTCTATCTGCCAAAGGTGATGGTAGTGGAATAGAATCCCACTGCTGGGTGGAATAGAATCTAGTTAATGGGCAAAAATGGATTTCTTTTAAATGGCATCTCTCTAAGCCTTTCATTTTGGGTTAAGAAAAGAATGAATAATTCTTCCACTTTCTACCACTCCCTGCCACCATGGATGATTGCAGGTCTACTGAGTGATGGTTTGAAACCCATTCATTTAAAGGGGCATTTTCTGCTCAAAGGCAGTTAAGTCCTACAGTGTATGTATAAGTTAGTCTTAACTGATACAGCAATTCTATATGTATCATGACAATTTCTGGGGAATAATATTCCTCAGTGTTGCCAGGTATTGTCTGCTTTCCTCCTGATATATTCATCCTTTGTTTCATTCTTTTATTTAATGGAGTCTTCCTTTTAAATGTAAGTTTCATGAGGGTAGGGACTTCTATTTTATTCACTGCTGAATCTATAGTACCCAGTACCTGGCACATAGGAATTGCTCAGAAACTATTTGTTAAAATAGTGAACGGACAAATATGCTTTGAGCATCTACTATGTGTCCAAAGTTATGGAGAGCTTAGAACAGAGAGGAGAGTTAGAGATAGAGACTTGGTATTAGTGGAACAGCAGCCCCCTTTGTCTCTCTGGATTTTAAGGAATTTCAGCTCAAGGTCTTACATTCTCAACTGAAGTATTAGTTAAGTTCATGTTAGCTGCTGTAGCAGCAAGTCCCCAGATCTTAAGGGCTTATCATATCAGACACTATTTCACTAAAGTAACATTCAGTGTTTTGGTTTGGTACTAGTTTAAGTGGAGGAGGGGAGGGCAGGCTCTGCAGTTATTCTGAGACTTGACTATGGAGGCTCTGATGTGTTCACCACGAAGCATCTGAGATCACTTTGATCAAGGATATCTAAGTGGCAGAAGACAGAGGATAGCAAAGGCACACTTGCTTTTTAAACATCTTGGCTTGGAGTGATACGTATCACTTCTGTTGACGTTCCCATGGCAAGAACTAATCACATCCTTTCCTTAACTCCTACATGATATGTAACAGGGGCTGAGCAGGTATGGCTTCATGGTGATGTGACCTGTGCAGCACAGGGTCCCACACTTAGAAGGGTTCCATGCCTGATTTAATGTTCTGCTCTCACCATCTTGAAATTCTTAATATATATATTTTAAAGAGGGATCTGCATTTTTATCATTTTTATTTTGCACTAGTCCACACAAATTATATAGCAGGGCCTGAGGCTTTAACAGGACGGCCCCTTCTCAATAGCAGCTCTACTTTGTGGAAGATGATCATGAATATCTGGTCGACAGTCAGCACGCTCTGCTACCCAAGTTTAAAGTTTCCAAGTTTGTAACAAATAAGGGTCAGTATAATATTTTTAAATATTCATTATTTAATAATCCCCAGTAGCCAAGTGAGAAGAGGCAAAATTAAGTGCTGGTAAACTTAATACTTTTCTAAATCACAGAATGCCACCAGCTCAGCTAGTAAAAGTTTATTACAGGGGCATATCTTAATAGATGGGTATCTTCTGCACATGGCCTTGTGAAAAGGCAACATGACACAGATATATGTAACAACTGTAACCACATGCCAGTTTTTCTAGTACTTTGCATTCAAGAAATATAAAATGAACATACTTATGTGTCTATGCTTGGATACCACAATTAAGATAGACTAAAAAAAACAAACCCCTGATTCATAGACTTATATTTTATGCAATTCGTTTATATTTTAAAAACAGCTTTATAGAAATATAGTTGACATACATAAACTGTATACATTCAAAGTATATTATTATTTAACTTTCACTTGAATATAATATAGCATATTTATAAGCTGGTGACATCCTCTCCCTACCCTGTTTAATCCCAGACAACCATTACTCCCTTCCCATCAATACAGATTACATTGTATTTTCCAGAATTTTATATATGTGTACTGTTATCTGTGATGGCTTCTTTTTCTCAACATAATAGTAATAATAATTTTTAAATTTTAGTTTCAGAGGATACAGGTACAGGTTTGTTTCATGGATATATTGTGAATGGTAAGCTTTGGGCTTCTAGTTAGCCTGTCACCCAAGCAGTGAACATTGTACTCCGCAGGTAATTTTTCAACCCTCACTCCCCTCCCAACTTCCCACTTTTTCAGTGGCCAGTATCTGTTATCTCCATCTCCATTACCATGTGAACCCATTGTTTTAGCTCCTACTTATAAGTAAGCAGTATTTGGTGTTCTGTTTCTCTGTTATCTCACCTAGGATGATGGCCTCTAGCTCCATCCATGGTACTTCGAAAGATATAATTACATTCTTTTTATGGCTGTGTAGTATTCCGTGGTGTACATATACCATATTTTCTTTATCTAGTCAACCATTGAAGGAAACTTACTTGATTCTGTAACTTTGCTATTATGAATAGTGCTGTGATAAACATATGAGGCCAGGTGGTTTTTTTGATATACCAATTTCTTTTCCTCTGGGTAGATACTTGATAGTGGGATTGCTGGATCAAATGACAGTTCTATTTTTAGTTATTTGGGGAATCTCCATATTGTTTTCCATAAAGCTTGTACTAATTTACATTCCCACCAACACTGTGTTGGTGGTCCGCATTTTTGTCAACATCTGTTATTTTTTGACATTTTAATAATAGCCATTCTGACTGGTATAAGATGGTATCTCATTTTGATTTTAATTTGCATTAATCTGATGGTTAGTGATTTTGAACATTTTTTCATAGGTTTCTTGGTCACATGCATGTCTTCGTTTGAGAAATATCTCTTCATGTATTTTGCCTTCCTTTTTTTTTTTGAGACAGAGTTTCACTCTTGATACCCAGGCTGGAGTGCAATGGCACGATCTCGGCTCACGGCAACCTCCGCCTCCTGGGTTCAAGCAATTCTCCTCCCTCAGCCTCCTGAGTAGCTGGGATTACAGGCACGCGCCACCATGCCCAGCTAATTTTTGTATTTTTAGTAGAGACGGGGTTTCACCATGTTGACCAGGATGGTCTCGATATCTTGACCTCGTGATCCACCCGCCTCGGCCTCCCAAAGTGCTGGGATTACAGGCTTGAGCCACCGCGCCCGGCCAGTTTCACTCTTCTTATCCAGGCTGGAGTGCAATGGCGCGATCTTGGCTCACCGCAACCTCCGCCTCCTGGGTTCAAGCAATTCTCCTGCCTCAGCCTCCCGAGTAGCTGGGACTACAGGCTGTGACACCATGCCCAGCTAATTTTTGTATTTTTAGTAGAGAGGGGGTTTCACCATGTTGACCAGGATGATCTCCATCTCTTGACCTCGTGATCCACCCACCTCGGCCTCACAAAGTGCTGGGATTATAGACGTGAGCCACCACGCCTGGCCCTTTGCCTACTTTTTAATGGGGTTATTTTTTTTTCTTGTTGATTTGTTTGAGTTCCTTATAAATTCTGGATATCAGGCCTTTGTCAGATGCATAGTTTGTCAGGTGCATATGTCAGATGCATATTTTCTTGCATTCTCTAGATTGTCTGTTTACTCTGCTGATTTTTTTTTTTCTGTGCTCTTCAGTTTAATTAAGTCTCATTTGTCTATTTTTGGTTTTGTTGCAATTACTTTTGAGGTCTTACTCATAAATTATTTGCCTAGGCCAATGTCTAGAAAAGTTTTTCCTAGTCTTTTTCCTCAGATTTTCAAAGTTTCAGGTCTTACATTTAAGTCTTTAATCCATCTTGAGTTAATTTTTGCATATGGATTTTGTGTATGGTTAATTTTTGTATATGGTAAGAGAGTAAATTTTTGTGTATGGTAAACCTTTTGCTTATGGCTAGCCAGTTTTCCCAGCACATTTATTGCATGGAGTGTCCTTTCCCCATTGTTTATTTCTGTTGACTTTGTCAAACATCATTTGGTTGTAGGTATTGGCTTTATTTCTGGGTTCTCTATTCTGTTTTGTTGATCTATATGTTTATTTTTGTACCGGAACTATGCTGTTTTGATTACTATATAGCCTTGTAGTGTATTTTGAATTCAGGAAATGAGATGCCTCTGGCTTTTTCCTTTTTGCTTAGAATTGCTTTGGCCATTTCAGCTCTTTTTTTGTTTTATATGAATTTTAGAATTGTTTTTCTAACTCCATGAAAATGACTTTGGTAATTTGATAAGAACTGTATTGAATCTTAAGTCGCCTTGGGTAGTATGGTAATTTTTAACAATATTGATTTTTCCAGTCCATGAGCATGGGATATTTTTCCATTTGTTTGTATCATCTATAATTTCTTTGTAGAGCTCTTTCACCTCCTTGGTTAAATGTATTCCTAGGTATTTTATTTTTTCGTAGCTATTGTAAATGAAATTAAGTTCTTGATTTGGTTCTTAGCTTGAGGGTTGTTTTATAGGAATGCAACTGATTTGTGTATATTAATTTTATATTCCAATAATTTACTGAAGTGATTTATCAGGTCTAAGAGTCTTTTGGAGGAATCTTTGGGGTTTTCTTTATATAAGATCATAATATTGGTGAACAGAGATAATTTGGCCTGTTCTTTTCCAATTCAAGTGCCTTTTATTTCTTTCTCTTGCCTGATTGCTCTGGCTAGGACTTCCATTATTATTAACATAATTATCTTGATATTTATTAATATTGGTATATATATCAGTAGTTCTTTTTTTTGTATTATTGAATAAAATGCCTTTGTATGGATATATCACATTGTTTGTCCATTCCTTTGTTTGCTGATGGACATTTAGATTGTTTACAGTTATTGATTATTACACATAAAGCTGTGAACATTTGTGAACAGTTGTTGTGTGGACATAGGCTTTCATTACTTTTATGTAAATACCTAGGAGGAGAATGACTAGCAGGTGTATTTTTAACTTTTTAAGAAATTGTTAAACTTTTTCCAAGTGGTCGTAATATTTTACATTTTTCCAGCAGTGTACAAGAGTCCCAGTTACTCAACATCATCAGTATTTTTAATTTTAGACATTTTAATAGGTATGTACTAGTATTTAATTGTGGTTTTAATTTGTGCTTCCTTAATTACTAATGATGTTTAAGATCTAATACATTTTTATTATTTTTGTTTTATAGGATAATTTTTGGGGGAGGTTTAATAATAATAATGTATTATTTTTATCATTTTATTAAACAGATTTTATATTTATCTACATAGTTTCTAATGCATTATTTCAGCTTAGTGCACTTAAAAGAGTATTTTGCCTTCATTTTTTAAAAGATATTTTTGCTGGGTATAAAATTCTAGATTGACAATTTTAGTCTTCTTATTAAGAGATACCGGGCTGGATGTGGTGGTTCACACCTGTAATCCTAGCACTCTGGGAGGCCAAGGCAGGTAGATCACCTGTGGTCAGGAGTTCAAGACCAGCCTGGCCAAAATGGCAAAACCCTGTCTCTACTAAAAGTACAAAATTGGGCTGGGCATGGTGCTACATGCCAGTAGTCCCAGCTACTTGGGAGGCTGAGGTGGGAGAATCACTTGAACCTGGGAGGTAGAGGTTGCAGTGAGCTGAGATTATATCACTGCACTCCAGCCTGGGTGACAGAGTGTGACTCCATTTCAAAAAAAAAAAAAAAAGATATGGCTCCAGTGTCTTCCTGGTTGTCTTGTTTCTAATAAAAAGTCTGCTGTTATGCTTATCTTTGTTCTTCAATACATATTATACATTTTCCCCCTCTTGCTGCTTTATAACTTTTTCCTTTTTCCCCCCTTTGAGACAGGATCTGGCTCTGTTGTTCAGGCTGCAGTGCAATGATGACAACATAGCTCATGCAACCTGAAACTCCTGGGCCCAAGTGATCCTCCCACCTTAACCTCCCAACTAGCTGGGACTACAGGCACATACCACCATACCTGGCTGATTTTTAAAAAAAATTTTGTAAAGATAGGTTCTTGCTTTGTTACCAGGCTGGTCTTGAACTTCTGGCATCAAGAGATCCTCCTGCTGTGGCCTCCTAAATAACTGGGATTGTAGATATAAGCTACTGTACCTGGCCAAGTTTTAAATTTTATGCCTGATTTTGACCAAACTAACTATGATGTTCTTTGATGTCGTTTTTTTTCACCTTTTCTGAGCTTGGGATTTCTTGAGATTCTAGGATTTGTGGGTTTATCAAATTTGAAAAAAATTTGACCATGATACTTTTAAATGTTTTATCTGCCCCTTCTCTTTTGTAGACACCAGTTACATGTATTTTAAGCCACTTGAAGTTATCCCACATCTCACAGAAACACTGTTCATTTTAGCCTTTTTTCTTTTCGTGTTTCATTTTTAATAATTTATAATTGTATTAGTTCATTTTCAGATTGTTGATAAAGACATACCTGAGACTGGGCAAGTTACAAAAGAAAGAGGTTTAATTGGACTTACAGTTCCACATGGCTGGGGAGGCCTCACAATCATGGAGGAAGGCAAGGAAGAGCAGGTCACATCTTACATGGATGGCAACAGGCAAAAAGAGAGCTTGTGCAGGGAGACTCCTGGTTTTAAAACCATCATATCTCAGGAGACCCAGTCACTATCACAAGAATAGCATGGGAAAGACCCACCTCCATGATTCAGTTATCTCCCATTGGTTCCCTCCCATAACACGTGAGAATTATGAGAGCTACAAGATGAGATTTGGGTAGGGACACAGAGCCAAACCATATCACTAATTCTGTATCTGAAAATTTGCTAATATTTTCATGTTCATCATCTAATATGTTGTTATTGTCACGTGTTGTATTTTTCATCTCGGTCATTGTAGTTTTCATATCTAGAAATTTGATTTATATCTTTTCAATATTTGTCTATCTTTGCTCAAGCTTTCCTCTAACTTAGTGAACACAAAGACTATAGTTAAAAAAAACTGTTTCAATGTCCTTGTCTAGTAACTCTATTACCTGTGCTATTTTGGGGCAGAATTCTATGGGTCATAATTCTTTTACACCCCAGGGAGACCTATTGAAGTTTTTCAGAGCTCTCTTTGTCTGAAGCTCTCTCTTCTCTGGTACTCTGCACTATGAATTCTGGTTGCCTTGGCCTACTGAGACTTTTATCTCTGTTTTCTCAATTCAGGGACCCCTCTGGGATTTTCTTGAGCTTTTCTTTCTTGTCCTACAGCCTAGAAGTCTTCAGTAAGTAGGCTGGTGCATTCATAAGGGTCATATGATTTTTTTCCCGTTTCTCAGTGATCGTTGCCCTTAATTTTCTGATGTTCAACATCTTGAAAACAACTTTTTTGTCTAATTTTTTCAGCCAAGGGTTAAGTCTAATCCCTGGTATTCATCTTAGCTAGAAGTAAGTAAATGTATGTATGTCATTTTTTTTTTTTTTTTTTTTTTTGAGACAGGGTCTCTATCTGTCCCCCAGCCTGGAGTGCATTGGTGTGATCTTGGCTGACTGCAACCTCTGCCTCCTGGGTTCCAGTGATTCTCCTGCCTCAGCCTCCTGAGTAGCAGGGATGTGCCACCATGCCTGGCTAATTTTTGTATTTTTAGTAAAGATGAGATTTCACCATGTTAGCCAGGCTGGTCTCAAACTCCTGACCTCAGGTGATCTGCCTGCCTCATCCTTTTAAAGTGCTGGGATTACAGGCATGAGCCACTGTGCCTTTCCTGTATGTAATTCTTGACTAAAATCTCATATTGCCACCATGGAAGGAAGGAAGGAAGAAAGAAAGGAAGGAAGGAAGAAAGGAAGGAAGGAAAGAAGGGAAGAAGGGAGGGAGGGAGGAAGGGAGAAAGGGAAGAAAGGAGGGAGGGAGGGAGAGAGGAAGACAGGGAAGAGAGAAAAGAAAAAAAGGAAGAAAGGAAAGAAAGGAAGGAAGAGAAAAGAAAGAGAAAGTAAAAGAAAAAGAAAGAAGAAAAGAAGGAAGGAGGGAGGGAGGGAAGGAAGGAAGGAAAGAAAGAAAAAAGAAGGAAACCCTGGCAGTGAATTCTAGGAAGTCAAGGGGGAATAGTGAGTAATACAAATTCCTTGCACATAGTTGATAATAAATGTTACACAGATTAATACATAAAGTCCTGTGTTTGGAGGAGATACTTCTGAGGAGAAATATAAATGAGGACGGGAAGCAGGATTGCATGATCACCTTCTTCATACACATCTTGTTGGTGGGAATAACAGAAACAGAATCTTCAGTGAGATCATTTGCCAAATAGTATTGCTTTTGAAAGCAACAGTGGCAAGTGCGGATTCCAGTGAAATGAAGGATTACTGTTTGGCAAGATGGGAACACTTCAATTTTTCATTCTAATGTCTTTACAGGAATAAAAGAAAATACATTTCAGCAGATACTAACAAAAGTGAAGTGAAATTTATAGTGCCTACTGTATAAAATACCTTTGGATTGAGATATACAATTCGTGAAATAATGTCATAGCACTTCAAACACTAGACTTGCTGTCCTGATCTTACCCTGAAATTTCATCTTTCCTCACCTGTGAAACAACATTGCATGAATGTAGTGATGTTTGGGAGAACACAGTGTGTCAATGCAGAACATTAGATTAGCTGTGTGTAATGAGGAATCTTGTGGACTGAAAAAGTGCGAGACTGCTGTGCCTATCAGCATTGCTGGGAGCACATTATTTTCCACATAGAGCTGGGGCCACTGTGAGTTTGAAAAGAAAAAACGTGGGCTAAGCTGACTGAGTATTATATAATTCTTAAAACATGAACTGTCCTGCACTTTTCTTTAAATCCACTTAAGTACCTGCAAAGCTTTGAAGAGGGATTTTAATGACTTAGTGCAAGAACTGTGGGTAGAATTAGCATGTTTGAAGATTTTTTTCCCCTCCTGCTTTAAACTATTGAATAAAGGACACGATAGTTTCTAGATTGAGATATTGAGATACGTGGTTTATGGACATAGCAAACCTATGTACTGCAGGGACTATTTTAGACCATGGTAATGTAGCTTTGCTTTTACCCCTTACAGGGGCTTCCTCTCCACTGAATTCCACAACGTAGTCCATGTCACTCAACGGCAACCAAGAGGGTGAGCTAAGATCGTGGTTTCTATATAGTAGATGAGAGATACTGGATCTACCCTCATATACCTTTTCAAATAAAAATAATTTTAATTACTACTATGTCATATGAGAATTCTGTCTCTGCTACACACAGGCAACATGAGATGGCTGCAAACATCCTCTGGTACATCCCAAATTGTCTTCCCTTGCCATTCATCTGCTTTTGTTAAATTGCGATATCCCATTGTCTTCTCAACGTGCAAATATTCCAGAGTTATGCAGCTCACAGGGACAGTTTTTGTCAAGTTGCTTTTGCTATTTCAGTAGAGAGACTGGTCAACGTGAAAGGCTTGAGTGCCTTGGGAGAGGGAGAAATAACAGAAGGGACCAGGGACAGGAAGACAAGCTCCAAAGATATGTCTCCTACTTAAGAATTTTGCTAAGGAGCAAACTGCCATCATTCATTCATTCAATTCAACAAACATTTATTGAATGTCAACAAGTATGAATTTTATCTCTCCTTGTAACAAAAATAATTATTGTCTTATCTACTGGGGACACAGACCTAGTTCCTGGTGTGGACGTGACATGGAGACCAAAAGTCAGAATCATAGGTTATAGAAAAATATGAATGGCTGATCATTGTTCAAAGTATAATGTGCTATATAGTGAATGTGTCACAGTCCATTTGCATGTAGAAGAAAGGAGAACTCTCAGAGAACAGGAGTAGAACTTGGTAAATAACCGCAAGTGGAGATAGCTCCAAGATTTCTCACATGGACAACTAGGTACTATCATAGAGCCATCATAACTGAAAAATACAATGCAGGCAGTGCCAGGCATGGTGACTCACACTTGTAATCCCAGCACTTTGTGAGGCTGAGGCAGGTGGATCCGCTGAGGTCAGGAATTTGAGACCAGCCTCACTAACATGGTGAAAACCCACCTCCACTAAAAATACAAAAATTAGCTGGGTGTGGTGGTGGGTGCCTATAAGTTACTTGGAAGACTAAGGCAGGAGAATTGCTTGAACCTGGGAGGTGAACGTTGCAATGAGCCGAGATTGCACCATTGCACTCCAGCTTGGATAACACAGTGAGACTCCATGGCAAAATAAATAAATAAAATAAAATAAAAGATAAAAATAAAATGCAAAGGAACAAATGTATGAGGAAAACAATGAGTTCAATTTTAGTAATACCTGAGTTTGAAGGTAATGTCCAGTTGGTGGTTGGATATACTGTTTTGGAGGTAAGGAGACAAATTTCTATATTGAAAGTAGGTATTTTGGAGTTATCTGTTTCGGGGTGGTAGTTTAATACTTTGGTTGATGAGATTGCCCGGGAAGATCAGTATAACAACTTTAATTGGCAGCACAATGTATATGGAAAAGACTGACTGGGGAGGTGGGGGCACAGAAAAGCAAGAAAGAAAACGAAGGACAGTGCTGTGACAGAGAACAAGAGAGAAGGAAATTTCATGGAGGTGCGAAGGGATTATCAATGGGGCCAAATGCTTTTGAAGGGATTGGTGAGTCCAGTGTAAAAATTGCCCTTGGAGAACAAAGAGATTCAATGATGTCACTGAGGTCATGAAAGTGGACGCTTAACCTCATTGGGCTTCAGAGAGAACTTCAGAAGTGTAGATATTGAGTGAACTCTTTCAAGGCGGTTAGCTGTGAAGGCATTAAACTCCTCCAAAATATAGCCTCCGGCCAAGAAACTGCACTTTTGTTACTAAGGAAATGATCACAGATATGCAAAAAGAAGTACATCTACGGATACTCATCACGGCATTGTTTATAATAAAAAAAATTGGAAACAACTTTAATGTGCAACTCTAAGGCATTGATTAAGCAATTTAGGATTCAGTCATGAAAAAAACAATCAACTCTTAAAATTATGTTGAAGAAAATACGCAGACATAAAAAATGTTTGTGAAATATGTTTTCTCAGATTTCTGCATTGAGATTGTAGTCATTTTGTAATTTGGGGGAAAGTCATTAAAAATGCTGCCTACACCCAAACTAAACGTGGTTATGAATAGAGAGTAGAGATAAGGTAGTGGAGGGGAGTCAGTCAAGGAATGGGTTTTCCCTTCATTTTCCTTCCCCTCTTCCATCATCTTTCTTACTTTTTAATTAATTAGAGACACTTGAACATGCTTATTTGCTCCAAGGAAGTCGCCATCAGAAAAAGGCTTCAAAAACATATTGGGCTTGCAATAGAGAAGAATAAGTGAAGAATTAAGTTTCCTCTGAATTTGAGAAAAAAAATTCAGGGGACAGTTGAAGTGTGTAGTGCTAAGTAAGAATGAAGACAGGATGGGGAAGAATAAATATAGATGGGGATATATATGAGTGTGTAGCTGAGGATGAGACAAAAAGTCTGAGGAATGTTTATTTAGTACATTTTACTTTTTCTGTGAAAGAAAAAGCGAGGTCACCCATCTACAGAATGTAAGTGGGGTAGGAGTGGGAATGAAGAGAAGTGTCGACGTTTAGGAATAGGATTATTTCTGGGGAATGAACAAGGACACATTCCTCTTACGGAATTAACTTAGGGGAGCCAAACATTAGCTCATTAACACATAACAGGAATTCATGTGCTTGACGGTGTGAGTGAATAAGGTCCTGCCTCTTGTCTTCTCACAATCACTAACATGTATTTATTGAATTCTGATGATCAAGTCACCGAGGAGGTAACAACAAAGAGGAGCTATAGTGCCCATCCTTATGGAACTTACATCTGGTTGGGGAAAAGAATCACAGCCACTTGAACAGTTAACTACATTTCAAGGTAATTTTGCCATAAGTGATGAGAGTGGCATAAAAAATCAGAGAGATGATTGATCACTTACAACTGGAGCAGTGAAGGGAGATTTCATGTAATTTTTACATTGCCTTTGTGTAGTTATTTATTTCTCTTTCAAATATGGTAGACACTGCCATATTCATCTTCAACCCCTATCGCATTTCCTGGTACAGGACAAGCACTTAATAACCATCACTGAATGAATGGACTAATGAATAAGCAAATAAAGAAATCAAGTCAGACTTGAACAGATGAAGGGAATAGAAATTAATTCCAGTAGGAATATGGTCACATATAAAAATGTAGAATAAAGGAAAAAATAAAATAAAATAGCATTCACTGAGTATTTACATGCCAGACATTGTATTACATATAATTTTACCTATGTTATTAACTCCTTACAAAAACTCTGCAAAATAGGTATAAATATCCGCCACCACAAAGGAATTAAAAGACAAATTCCAGAGAGATTAGCTAACTTGCTCACACAGTGAATTAGCCTCTGGGCACAAGGTTTGCTCTAGGTCAGTGGAGAGGTGGGTTTCCATACCTCCCTCCCAAGGATATGGCTGTCATTATCTTGACTGCATACATTATGTTTCTCTGCCTTTAATCTCCTGCTTTTACATCTCAAGACACAGGTGTACTGATGACCTGAGTCCCCACTGCCCAACACATCTGGTTGAGACTTTGGAATGGCCCCTGCTTGTCTCTCCAGATGTATTCTTAGCTATCTGCGTCAATCGATAGCCATGCTCCAGCTTTCCTGAACTCTGCTAGCTCACTCGTCCTTCTCCTCTTTCCCTCATTCAATTCTCTGTTCCCAAATGCTCGTCCTCATGTTAGCACTTATTCAGCTCTCAAAATACATTCCATAGCCACTTTCCCTTTTCCTAATTTGTAAATAAGATTGGTTGCATAAACTGATGTTTTGTCTTCCTAAGGCTCCATTATATTTTATTTTTTTCCAAATAGTGATGCTAATGGATTCATCTTCCTCCTCCCCTAAAGAGGCAGTTTAATATTTCTTCATTTTTTATTAAAAGAATGATTTGTTGATTGAGATGGTCTGGCGGTGTAACACCTGCCCAAATCTCAAGTTGAATTGTATCTCCCAGAATTCCCATGTTTGGTGGGAGGGACCCAAGGACAGGTCATTCTTTCCCTGGTCTTTCTCATGTTGTTCTCGTGATAGTAAGTCTCACAAGATCTGATGAGTTTATCAGGGGTTTCCGCTTTTGCTTCTTCCTCATTTTTCTCTTGCCGCTGCCATGTAAGAAGTGCCTTTTGCCTCCTGCCATGATTCTGAGACCTTCCAGCCATATGGAACTATAAGTTCAATTAAACCTCTTTTTCTTCCCAGTCACCAATATGTCTATCAGCAGCATGAAAACAGGCTAATAGATTGATTAATTTCTTTTTTAAATATGAAGATGAGGTCTCACTATGCTGCCCAGGCTGGTCTCAAACTCCTGGCCAAATGATCCTCCTCCCTTGGCCTCCCGTAGTGCTGGGATTATAGGCATGAACTGCTGTGGCTAGCGCAGTTTAATACATCTACATCTACACGTGGCCTGTCTACTTCAATATTGTGAAACACTAGGGACATTTCGACACTTATCCCCAAGGCTATGATTCTGAAATTTTGTTCCTTCGGTAACTATGGAACCTCCTCCTTTTTATTCAGAGCCCATAAAAATTTTTCAGTTTTATTAAGTTCTGGAATTCCTGAGTTCTTCTCCCTGCATCCTATTCTGTGTCTGCTTAAATTTCTATCAATTTTGGGGGTGTCTGCTAAGCTACTTGGGAGGAAGAGAAAGGAAGCTTCTGCAGGTTCTGCTCAAGGGCATCGGGCAGAGTGCAGCTGTGCAGGCCCCCTCGAACCTCAGAGGTTGGGAGAGAAATGCTGGTGCCGTGAGAGAGGCTTTTTCTCAGGAACAGCATGAAACAACACCCTTGTCTAGCTCCAGGGATTAATTAGCACTGCTTTGAAATAAATCCTTTACAAGAATTTTACTTCCCTGCAACAGAAAGCTATTTTTGAATTTGGACCAATTTACTATTATTAAATGAGGCTAAGGATAGTCTTCTCCCATAGTCCTCTTATTCTGAATCTAGCTAATGACTTCAAAGCCAGGTATTAATACCATCCTGACTTTCAGGCCCTGCTTCTAGGGCCTGGTGAAGAAAGGAGTGCTATGGTTGGAATATGTGTCCCCTCCAAATCTCGTGTTGAAATTTGATCTCCAGTGCTGGAGATGCGGTCTAGTGGGCGGTGTTTGGCTCAGAGGGCGGATCCCTCATGAATGGCTTGGTGCCATTCATCACTTGATAGTGAGCGAGCTCTTTGCCATTCCCTGGAGAGCCTGTTGTTAAAAAGAATCTGGCACCTCCCTTGTCCTTGCTTTCCTCTCTTGTCCTATCCTCTCTCACTCATTGGCTCCCCTTTATCTTCTGGTATGAGTGCAAGCAGCCTGAAGCCCTTATCAGAAGCAGATGCTGGTGCTATGTTTTAGCTTCCAGAATTGTAAGCCAAGTGAGCCTCTTTTCTTTATAAATTACCCAGCCTTGGGTATTTCTTTATAATAATACCGACCAAGACAGGGGCAGCTATGGTCTTTGCTACAGACTGGGCCTCGGGTTAAGTATTTGTGGTGCTGATGGGGAAAATTGAAGCCGTTACACAGTTTAATCTGCCTCAAGTTCAAGGATATTTGGGGCAACTCTGTTGACACTCTCTAGATAGAAGGCCAGGAGGGGAAGGAGAATTGTTTCAAGAGCTCATAGGAGACTCTTTGTGGATCCCCTACTCTATAGTTAGATGGCAGCCGGAAAAGCGAAGAAATAACCTATGGACTATGGGTGTACCCATAGTGCACCAAGAAGGGATTCCCAGCTCTTGCACTCCATCTCCGGATCTTCTAACTCTCCCTCACGAGTGCGCAGAAACTCCCTAGTGAGCCCTTAACCTGCAGCTTTCTTGTCATCATGCTCTAGCAAAGTGGTACCACAGAACATTTGTCTCTGCCTTCTTGTACTTCATTAATTTTTACAAAATCTGATACAATTTATACTGCTTATCGAAGAGAACAAATGTTGTCTTCCAACAGGCACAAAGGCCAAATCAGGGTGTGAAATTAAAATGCATGTAAAAATTACGTCTTTACGTAATCATTTTTAAATTGTCAAGAATCTACACCTGTTCCTAAAATCTCTTGTATTGATAACTATTAGTAGCCATAAATAACCTAAATAAATAGCCAACCTTTTTGCTAAAGATGCAAATTCTGTTACTTTTTGAGTTTGTAAAATGAATTATTAAGGGACATTGGAAGCCCCTTTCCTTTACAGAACGTATTCCCTAAGTTGCAGAAGTGCAGTAACTAAAAATAGCATGGACCATTCAGGTTTTCAGGAAGGATTGAAGAAATAAAAGTAAAACTTAACATCATTTTGGCTACGTATTTGTTTATATTTAAGACTTTATTTAGGATAAATTCTTACATGCAAACTTGTATACAAGTAGATTAAAAAATTGATAGATATTGCCAGATTGCTCTTATGAAAGGTAGAAATAATTTATGCAAGAAAATCCTATTTACCATAACACTGGAGTTTATTATCAAACAGTTATTTAAAGCCAGTGGAATTTATATTTGTAACTTTGAACTCTGGTAGAAATGCAAAACAACAGCTTTAACATTAGCCAGAGCAAAGTTTTAATATTATGCATCAATCACAGTACAGTTCTGTGTACTCAAGTTCAATGTATTTTATTATTGAGTCTCTTCTATGTTCAAGGGACTGTACTACGGCTGGAGGCAAAAAAGTGGACAGAATGTGGTCCCCTACTCTGAAGCTGTTCCTAATAGTGTGGAGGACACCAGCCTGTAAATCAATCATGACAAAAGGGCTGGAGAATGATAAAAATACCAATAAGAATCATCATTATAAAGTGAGAAGTATATTCTATAGTCCAGGTAGTATGTCTAAACATGCAGAAATGTGAAACACCCATGGAGAATTAAATCCTAACACATGTTCTATGTATTTATGCAAAAAAGTGAATGGTGCAAACACAGGTAGTGTGATTTTTTTTTCAGCTGCCTCAAGAGTATGAAACCCAATTGTTATACAGACGTTAGGAACTCTATCTTAAATTGCTATCGAAAGCCCCTGCCTCATTTTTCTGGCTGCGATCTCAAGTAGATATCAAGTTAAAGAAACCACTCGGCACAGAGAAGAAATGTCACAGAAAAATCTTGAAATGTTATTGATTTTTAAAGAATGGCATAAATACCTTCTGTAGCATTCATCCCCAGAATGGAAGTGAATGAAGGATTACTCAGAGTACATGCAGAATATCATCATTCTGCAGCAATGAACAACATTCAGTGATAAGCATGAGACAGGAGACTTTAGCCAAGAGGGGACTCTGTTCACCCCTGGGTTCCTACGGCTTTGCATTCGGTAAGTATTGATCGAATGAGTAAGAATGTTTTGATACTAGTAATGTGTTGCAAATTTTCACTTAGCTTCAATTTTGATATGCAGAGAAAATCTTTCAAAGGCCAAAGTTCTAGACATCTTTGAAAGTTTGAAGCAAAACTCTTCTTCAGAACACAGGCTCAAAAGGTACCGAATGAGTAGGGTGAACTGCAAGCTTCCAGAGACGGAGCATGCTTGACACATAGATTGACTGAAGAGAGGCAAAATAGTTGAATTGCTCTCGGTAGTGGATCCCTGTCCAGATCTTCCTGCAGGACTGGGGCACTCATTCCTTAACACCTGGGAAACTGGAGATGGACAGCACTGACCTGAATGACTGTCTGGGAATTACCCTCAAAGGAAGAGAGCTACTTGGCCGAAAGGAGCTCACACTCCTTTCCCTAGAGCAGCCCTCATCTATGACTCGTTCATAGGGCCTGGAACAAGGTATGTGTAATAAAGTCCCATGCTCCTTGCCTCAGGGTGGGACAACTCGGAATACTTATTCCAGCTCAAGGACTTTCGTGGGACTGTCTGAGGTCTGCCTGCATTGCATTGCATTCTTCCACTGGCATCATCCTTCTTCCTTCACTTCCTCACAGATGTGGGTCCCATGAGCACTCCCCAGTAAACTTCATGCATGCAGTTCTCTGTCCCAGAGTTGGTGTGCTGGGGAGCTGACCAGCGATGCTCTATGTCACTTATTATTTCTAAATAAAGAAGAGGAATCTCTTCTGAAGGCTAAACCATCCCCGGGAGAACTGGGTTTGGGCCTTGGTTCAAGCTCAGTGCTAGGCATCCATGTATTCCAAAAAATGTAAAGTGGTAACCAGACAATCAGGGAGAGTTTCTTAGAATGTCTTCTTTTGAATCTCTGATTTTCTACCATTTAGCTACTTACTATTATGTTAGAATATTACAAAATATTTTCAGTTTAATTTTAAGTATAGTTAATCTTTATGTAGCACTTATTTGTTTACTATTTCTGTTGTAAAATGAAACAGTTTTAGAAAAATCACACAGAACTCTGTAGATTAATGAGCGATGCATTTGTTGAAATAATTACCCATGTTTGGAAATAGAACTTTTCTAGCTACCCAGCGAGCCCCTTTCCAGTGTCAACACTTCTTTCTCCCTTCAAAGTACCCACTATCCTGACTCTATAATAAGCATTTTTTTTGGCAGTTCTTTATAGTTTCATCAAAATTGTGTATCCCTAGACACTATAATTTTGTCTTGCCTATTTTTCAAATTTTAAGTCTTCTAAATCTTTTTAAATCTGCAGGTCCTCCCTCTGTCCCTTTCTTTTCTTCACAAATTATTTATTGAAGAACCTGAGGGATTTGATCTGCAGAATTTCTTACAGTCTGTATTTTTCCCTTTAACACTTTCTTCCGTCCTCTGTATTTCTACAGATTGGCAGCTGGATCCAGAGTCGTGCTGATCCCTTCTGAAAGGCAAAATTTCAATCCCAATTCAATCCATTCAAATATCTTCGCTGAAGCTCAAACTGTCCTGCATTTGGCTAGTGGGAGCCTCTTCGGGTCGGCTTTCAAGTTCTTTTATTTATTTATTTATTCATTCATTTCTTTATTTTTGATATGGAGTCTTGTTCTGACACCCAGGCTGGGGTGCAGTGGTGCAATCTGAGCTCACTGCAACCTCCACCTCCTGAGTTTAAGCGATTCTTCTGCCTCAGCCTCCTGAGAAGCTGGGATTATAGGTGCACACCACCATGGTCAGCTAATTTTTCTATTTTTAGTAGAGATGGAATTTCACCATGTTGGCCAGCCTGGTCTTGAACTTCTGATTTTCTACCATTTAGCTACTTACTATTGATCCACCCCGTTTAGCCTCCCAAAGTGTTGGGATTACAGGCACAAGCCACTGTACCAGCCATTGAGTTCTTTCAACATTACTCTGATAATTGTTTTTTGTTATTTGGCATGACAAGGTTTTCCAGGTGCATCTCGTACATTTCTTACCCTAGACATGGAAATAGCCATTTCTTTAAGAAGACTTGGATGTTGTTTTGGGAGGAAATGATACTTTAAAGTCACAACCTGTTTCTTGGAGATGGTAATTGTTTCTGAGCATCTTTAGTGGACAAAGTTATTTCATGAGTTCATACTGATAGTTCTAACTTAAATTCTGGAACACAAGTTTTGTTGTATTTTTTTACTCAACCTCTGTATTACATCCGTA
Organism: Saguinus oedipus; assembly: GCA_031835075.1. Taxonomy (NCBI): domain Eukaryota; kingdom Metazoa; phylum Chordata; class Mammalia; order Primates; family Cebidae; genus Saguinus; species Saguinus oedipus. The sequence continues at coordinate 5,641,981 of CM063177.1, read as the reverse complement.
TTTCCTTTCTTGCATCCCAAAATCTTAGTTCCCAAGGACAAAGGAGATCATAGAATCAGAACACTGCATAATTAATCATTTACCCAATTCTAATATTATACACCCAAACAATATTAGTAGACCACTTGCAATATAGTTACTGAAAATAACTAAATTGTTTCTGCAAATACTTTCTTCATTCTCCCCATTAAGTGTTATAGCTGAGCTACATCTATATTATCTAAACATGTAGCCTGAAAACTATACTTTCCCCTTTTATGAATGCTCATTTGATCTTAGTTGTATAGTAACTATGTTTTACATACCATATTTAGTCCTACTCATAAGTCCTTATGCCTATGTCTCTCTAGTGATTTCCATGATCTGAAGCTCATTTCTAGTATATTCCTCAGTAAGGGCTCATGGGAATAATACTCCTTGAGTTCCTGCATATTGATGGCAGTTTGTTTATGTTCTTTCTACCTGAAAGTCACTTTTACTGGGAAAAAAGTCCTTTAAAGATATTTTCTTTAGACATTTCTTTCCTTGGCTGTATTAATTAGGCTACTCTGTTTTCTTGTGTCATAACATATTTCTATTGTAACGTCTGATGGTAACCTAATTTTTTCTTTATAAGCCACTTGCCTTTTTTTCTTGAATGCTCAATAAACTTTTTAAAAAAAAATACAATTATTGTTATTAGAATACACCTTCTTGTTGGCGATTTTGACATGATATTCTTAGATGTGTGGTGTGCTCTTGTACTATGTACTTTCAATTATCTTTTTTAATCTTAGGAAAGTATTTTTGATTCATTGCTTTTACTACTTTTTCTTGTCCTTATTTTGATTTTCTTCCTCAGGAATTCCTATATTATATAATTTGAATCTTCTTTTCCTATATTCTCTGTCGATTTCTCTTTAATCCATTTTATCTCTTTATTTCTTTTTGATGTTTAATTTTCGTTTTCCTTTTCACCAAATACTCTCCTCAGGCATATTTAGTGATTATTTGCTTTTGTGTTCCCTCTAATTTAGTCTTCACTTCTGAAATGACTTTTTCATTTATTTATAATTCTTTCCTATGTTCTGTCACCTGATTTCTGAGTTTTTCTAATTCTGATTTATGCTGTTCTTTTACATCTTGTATCATATTCTTAATGTCTTTTAGCTCATTTTGAAATAGGTTACAGTTTTGATCTGTCCCCGTCTTTCTGATATGCTTTTATTATCTATAGTGATGTTATTCTGCTCCTTATTCTCTTTTATCTTATAATAACTTTGCATGGGACTTGACTTCAATACTTTTCTGCTGCTCAGTTTTATGTGAGATCAGTTTTCTGAAATTTTAGAGGCCTGGCTCAGGTAGCTTTTCTAACTTTGGAGAGTTCCCTCTTCTGCTGTTTTCCAAGACTTCCTGGTTCTGTTTTCCTCATCCACTTTAATCCGGATCATTTCTTTCCTTTGTCTCTATTGGGCCTAATTTGATCAGTTTTAATTCCATTCCAGCAGTCTCACCTCAGTGCAAGAGCCTTTCCTGGAAAAGAGCTCCATCCTGGAAGAAGGGTCATAAGCGTCAGATTCCTAAGGTTCCTCTAGTTCCCACCATGGGCCCCCTTGTACTGCCCATTGTTGGACTGGAAACCTCCCACTTTTAGTGGCTGGTTTTAAATGGGCACACAGTGCTTTGTCTTTGATTCTCTCTGCTCTCTTTTTTTTTGAGACGGAGTTTTGCTCTTGTTACCCAGGCTGGAGTGCACTGGCGCGATCTCGGCTCACCGCAACGTCCGCCTCCTGGGTTCAGGCAATTCTCCTGCCTCAGCCTCCTGAGTAGCTGGGATTACAGGTGCGAGCCACCATGCCCAGCTAATTTTTTGTATTTTTAGTAGAGACGGGGTTTCACCATGTTGACCAGGATGGTCTCGATCTGTTGACCTCGTGATCCACCCGTCCTGGCCTCCCAAAGTGCTGGGATTACAGGCCTGAGCCACCGCGCCCGGCCCGATTCTCTCTGCTTTCCTCTGCACAGACACTGATATCACTCTGATCTTGCAGCTGTTGGTGGTTTGGCCTCACTGGCTGATATCTGAGATTTGTAAGGAAATGTAGTCATCTAATTTCACTGCAAATGTTAGCCATGGATTTTTGTTTTGGTATCTGATTACTTTGTCTGTTTTAATGCAGGAATTCAGAGAGATAAAATATGTATGTTTATCACGTCCACTGCCACCATCTTCTTCTGAACACTAAGTATTTGCCAAGCACTCTCTTACATATTGTCTCATTCAGTTTTTACAACATCCGGGTGGAGTAGGAATAATTATCATTCTTATTTCACATAGAGGGAAACTCAGGCTCAGGAGGTCAAATAGCTTTTGAAGTGGTAGAGTGGGGATTTGAACCAATGTCTGTGTGGTTACTAAGTCTGTAATCTTTATGTCAAAATATTTTAAAATCAGTTCTTTAAAATTTAAAATATAGATTGCCATAGAATGGTTTCTATCCAAATATTATAACTTATGGTTAATAAAATATTAGAAAATACTAGTTTTTGAGCATGAGAATTTGGATTTTTTTCTTTTGTGGACATCGTCAAATTTCTCTAATGAGTCTACATTAAATAAAAATGAAACATCCAATACACCTTATTTTAAAAATTAAAACAAGCATGGCTGCAGAGTTCTTTCATGAGTCTTCAAAAGTTTATTTAATTCGTGATGTACCTGGAATATAGTATGTATGTGTGTGTGGATACTTATGCACACACCCACATTTGATTAAAGCAGCAAATCATGCAGCTGAAAAGTAACAGTAATAGCATAATTGTTAAGATGCTTAATGGTTAAAGATGTCAGCTTTATGTTTAGACAGACTTGAGTTTGAACACTGGGTCTTATCTGGTTACCTTGGATGACTTACTCAGCTCATTCAAGCTTCAGTTTCCTTGTCTGTAAGGTGGAATAACTTCATAGGATTGTCGTGGTCATAACACAACATAATACATGTAAAGCAAAGCACTTAAGGCAGTACTAAGCAATAATAAGCAGTCACCAAATATGAATAGCTGTGAAACAAAACAACAACAACAAAATAAATAAATAAAAGGCAGGAGTTGCAATTCTCGCCTCTGATAAAATAGATTTTAAAGCAACAAAGATGTAGTGGTAAAAGGATCAATGCAGCAATAAGAGCTAATGATCCTAACACCCAGATACATAAGACCTATAAAGAGACTGACTCCATGAGACAGAAAATTAATAAGGATATCCAGGACTCGAACTCAGATCCGGAACAAGTAAACTTAATAAATATTTATAGAGCTCTCCATTTTAAATACACAAAATATATATTCTTGTCAATACCACATCACACCTACTCATAGGTTTAAATGAAATATTCATTGGCCATTAATACCCATTTTTTAGAATAAAGCAACATTTCCATTCTCTCTCCCTCTTTTTCTTCCTCTTTCTTCCTCTCCTTCACTCCTTTTTGTTCTTTCCTTCTCTCAAAAAAAAAAAAAAAAAGAATGACTTTACGGTGGAAAATCCTGACGAACACTACCTCAGCAAGGTCATCTAGATTAACATCAACAGTGAAAAAAAAAATCAGGCGTAGTGGAAATAAGAGGAGGATTGTAGCTATTCTGAAAAAAATTCTGTGTCACGTCAAGCCTGCAGAAATAGATGGCTTGTTTGTTTGTTTGCAGATGGGAGGGGATTTTCTTTTAAACCAATTTATCAGAGATCAGTTGAGTGCCTTAAAAATATTTTCACAACTGGGAGAAATGAGAGTTAAAGTAAGTTGCCTTGGAATAGGTGGTCCAGTGTGGAACTGGCAGCTCTCACATCACATAAAAGGCAGGTATAGGTCAGATACCTGTTGCAACTTGGAAATTGACTTCCTGTAGTGTTCTGGGGACGGATTGGAAATTGCCCTGCTGAGCCAGTATATCCTTGACAGAAAACTTAGATCTCCCAAGGAACTGATTTGGAAGGCCATTTGTAACCCTGATAACGGTAAACAAATTGTACTGAAGTGGTGACTTGAAATGTGTGTTGGTGCCAATTGTTAGGCTATTCAACTGCACTGAGTTTAATTGGTTGTAAGAGTGCGGTTTTCCTTGGACAGTGTAATACCCACCTCTCCTCCCCCACTGAATTTGCTATTTTGTGATGGTTGCTGTTGGGATAATAGAAGCATTTCATTTTATTGAGCGCAAATATGTGATTTAAAACAGATAAACGGGATTTCTCCCTTTCAAATTTTGGGCTATAGCATCATTTTTCAGTGATAAGATGCCTGCTAGCATCATCCATAAGTGATATAGAGGCCGTTTTCCGTAGCCACAATGTGGGGAAGATAGAGAAGGTTAGGAATTGTGCATTTATTGCACCGGAAGTCCCCGGTGCTGCAGGCAGTGTTGCCAGTTGAGATGCATTTCTGGTAGTGATTGGATTTGTGCACCTGCCTTCCTGGGCTTAGCTCCCCACTTGGGAAGTCCGGTAAGGCTGACAGACAATAAGCTTGGGTGACAACAACTGGACTGTTGGCTCCAGTACATTCCTATGGTGGGAAAGCCAAAGGTGAAAAGAATCTGTTAGCTAACATGGCGGCTAGAAAACCTCCTGCGACAAATGTGAGTTGAGGTTGTCACTACACAGATGGTTTTCAGCTCCAAGAATCTAGAATGGATTCTCCTCAGGTTTCCAGTTTCTAGAGAAGGTAGATTTTTCTTTTCCTGAACAACTAGATGTGTTTATTTTCTGATAAGTATTTTGTGACTCTTGAAACTAATAATGATTATCTCTTTGATTTGATCACTAGGGAGTCCCATGTGTGTCTCATCTCAACAAGTACTCTAATATCCCTAGAGACAGGAGCTTTTATGTCGTTATTTATCTGGAGAACAGAGACGTATCTCTCTCTATTAATCTCTTAATTGTGGTTTCCTCATCTGTCATTTATTTCCTAGTATATATACTTTCATGTGAGGCATCTCATCTTTTTAAATCAAGTTATATTAATTCCCACCTAATAGTTTCCACGTCCGGCCAAGAGGAGTACAGAGGGAGCCTAACTTTACCTTTCATTGTTTTGGTCAGTAATTAATTACATCTTCACTTAGCAGAGAAGATGAAGTTGCTGGGAGTGTATATGGTCTGTTCCATTTACTGTCTTTTGAGAAAAACTTTCTTGGTCACTTTATTGTTATAATGAGTAATTACATCTTTATTAAGTAATTTGTAAAATCCTATTCCTGAGTTCTGCGTGCTCATGTAAAACAGGTTTTTAAAATGACTGACTAGAGGCTGGTCCTTCTTGAGCATCCCATTAAGTCTGCACCCCAAGCATCTGCTTGATTGGGTTCTCACACTGGGCCACTATACCTGCTCTAATTGTCCCAGGGTCAGGATATTCAGCAACCAGAGTTCGCCCCTATTTCGCAGCCTGCTAAATGTGTTCAAAGTAGCCAATCCTTAGACTGCTTGCCGGTCCCATCCTTTCCTTCCCACACAAACCACAATGAATGTGTTTCCCTGCAGTCTCCTTCCTCTGACTCACCCCAGTGCTTCTCCAACGCGGTTGTCTTAGTCCATTTAGGCTGTTGTAACAAAATGCCTGGGACTGGGTAATTTACAAAGAACGGAAATGTATTTCTGGAAGTTCCGGAGGCTGGGAAGTCTAGGGTCGAGGCACTGTCTGGGGAGGGCTGGCTCTCTCCACTTCTAATGCCTTGTTGCTGCGCCCTCACCTGGCGGAAGGACGAAAGCGGAAGGGCACAAGGGGCTTAAGCTGCATCCCTTTAGCCTTTTTACAAGGCACTTATCCGCTTATGAAGGCAGAATCCTCGTGACTTAATGGCTTCCCAAGAGGTCCCACCTCTTTTTTTTTTTTTTGAGATGGAGTTTCACTCTTGTTACTGAGGCTGGAGTGCTATGGCGCGATCTCGGCTCACTGCAACCTCCGCCTCCTGGGTTCAGGCAATTCTCCTGCCTCAGCCTCCTGAGTAGCTGGGATTACGGGCACGCGCCACCATGCCCAGCTGATTTTTTGTATTTTTAGTAGAGACGGGGTCTCACCATGTTGACCAGGATGGTCTGGCTCCTCGTGATCCACCCGCCTCCAAAGTGCTGGGATTACAGGCTTGAGCCACCGCGCCCGCCCTAGGTTTTTCTTTAATCAAGCCCCCAGATGAGAATACGGCCCAGCTAACCCCGTGATTGCAGCCTTGTGAGACCCTGAGCAGAAGATATATCTATGACCCAAACTCCTGACCCGCCATCTTGGCTCACTGAAACCTCTTCCTCCTCGGCTCAAGTATTCTCCTGCGTCAGCCTCCCAAGTAGCTGGAATCACAGGCGTGCACCACCACACCTGGCTAACTTTTGTATTTTTAGTAGAGACGGGGTTTCCCCATGTTGACCGGGATGGTCTCGATCCTCGTGATCCACCCGCCTCGGCCTCCAAAGTGCTGGGATTACAGGCTTGAGCCACCGCTCCCGGCCGAGGTCCCACCTCTTAATAGCACACAATAGGGAACGAGTTTCAGCATGAATTTTGTACGGGACGTGCTAAAATCAGAGCAAGTGGCTGTGTTCTCCCCAGGCGCCTGTGCAGATGAGAGACCGTAAAACTCTCTGGTCTCTTTCTCTTCAGCTGCACCTTGGCCTCAGCATACCTCACTCAAGGTAATATGGTTGAAATAGTGGGTCGGTTTTTCAAAGCCCACTTTTAAAAGATTTTCTATTTATGCTTTTAGGCTTTTTATTTGATTTTCTGAAACTCATGTTGTTATTTTCGATTTGTTATTTTCAAATAATTTAAGAGACTAAAAATACAATGTAATCTATACAAAGTACAAAACTGTAATATAAGTTTATCAAAAATGTAAAATAAAGTGGGTGTAAAAACATTAAAGATTTTTAAATCTATGCTTGTGACAAGATATTTTCTCCCAAAACAGTCAAGAGAATCTATTACAATTAAAAGGTAAAATACAAATTATAGTAAACGAATATAACATGTTAAATGTTATAGAAATCACATTTATATAACTGACATTTTGAAGTTAATTTCAAAAATATTGAATTAAATTTTATGAAATATTTTTATAAAGAGAACTGTTCAAAATTCTAGAGTTCGATATGCATCAGATTGCCGGTGTAAAGAAGTGATCACATGCTTCATGCATGTTGTCTAGCCTACTGCTTTTGAACCAGTGAGGCAGTAGCAACTTTGCCCTTTAGGAGAGAATTGGCAAGAGATATTATCTAGAGATATTTTTTGGTTTTCACAGGCATTGGGGAAAGAATGATGAGTGGGGAGGCGTTCCTGGAAGCTGGAGATATTGGTAAATATCTTATAAAGCACAGAATAGCTCCCACAACACGTAAAATAATAACTTACAAACGTAAATAGGTGAGAGGTTGAGGAACACACACACGCTAAGGTAAGAGTAATATGAATAGTACGAGATTCTAAGATGCTCCTCAGCCACCACGTGTGATGGTTTCTTGTACTAATTTGTGAGTAGTTCTGGAACCACGGAACACAAAGAAAATGAAGAAAAACATTTAGCATTTGTGGGAAACAATACTTCATTATGCAATAATCTATTGTGTTCATGCTACCTCAGAGGAAAGATCTGACAAGTTAATTAATTTGTCTTGTCTCTTAAGTGCCTCTGCCACTGAAATCTTCCTCATACTCTAAAGCAGGGCTCATTCATTAGGAGTGCCACAACCCACAAACTTTCACAGCAATTGAGTGAAGTTATGCTTTTTGTGGGAGATATGGGGTAAGAGATGAAGAGCATTTGTTGGAATAGAAGTGTTGTGCCAATATTAGATCCTGAGGGACTGCACAAATGCAGTCTTCAATGCCTCTCTCTCTCTCTCTCTCTCTCTCTCTCTCTCTCTCTCTCTCTCTCTCTCTCTCTCTGTGTGTGTGTGTGTGTGTATGCATGGGCACATGTGCTATGCAGACCCCCTAAAGCACCAGCCCAGCACAAAGACCTCTTGTGCTCAGATCTAAAGACAGTTCTGTCATAAATATTTTTAAAATGTGTGAAATTTGAGACCTTGGATTTTCAACTTGAAACCAGAAGGTGTTTAGCTGGGAATCAAGTCAGGAAATCAATGGACCGTACTGTAATACTAGATTTCACTTTACATTTATTTCTGAATACTGTCATAAAGGACAAGTGTTTCTGTAAGTCCGAAGGACTCTTGATGAAAGGGCAGTGGGTGCAAAGACCAGTCCCAGGTAGTTGTTTGTGCCTAGAGCAAGATTAGAGGTGAAAGAGTGGATGTGGGTGAGGCCTGGGGGCACAGTGGCTCTTGATCCTGAAGCTGCCTTTGCTTGATTCTACCCAGGGGATTGTAAGGGAAAGAAAACTTCAGTTTAAACACTTTCACTATGCTGGATCTTATTTCCCTCCCCTACTCCAATTTCCCTGGTTCATTTTCTCTTAATTGGTCCTGATTGGAAGTCATCATAAATCAGAATAATTTCTCTTTCATGCTCTTCAAATTTTAACTTACGAAAAAAAGTCTTCAGCTGGAAATGTCCATAAAAAATGAATGTCAGTGGTTTCATCTCTAACAGGGAGAAAATGAAACTCAGACATTTTGGAGTCACAGTCAAACTACCTCAGTATGATTGTGAATTGATTTATACAGGGCCTTAAGAAACTTCATGTCCTTTTTGGAATGTACTAAGCAGGAATCACTCTTTCACAAATCCAGAAATTATAGCCACCCGTGAAGTTAAATGCTATATCTGTCTTAGCCTGGGTCTGTACTAGGCTGATAATTTACTTCAAGACTCAAAAAGGCAATTTGACTCTGCTATCTAGTTCTCAAAATGACTTATTCAATACTGAGTATTTAGATAAAGACTGAAGATTTCTTTCTTTCCTCCCTGCCTTTCTGCTTCCCTTCCTCTTTTCCTTTCTTTCTCCTTCCTCCCTCCTTTTCTTCCTCCCTTCCTTCCTTCCTCCCTTCCTTCCTTCCCTTTCTTTCCCGTCCCTTCTCTCCTTCTTTCTTTCCATTTTTTACCCCACATGCTGTGGGTGACATTCTGGTGACAGCCTGCTATCATCAGCAGGAACAGTGTGGGAAATACCAATTTATATATGGACAGAGGTTATACATGTTCCCTTAGCTCCAGGGTTGCAAATGGGAGCAATCTACTTTCTAGTGATTTCCAGTCATTATTGGCATAATTTAAAATCTAACATATTAAAGACATTTATGCATCAGTATTTATGAGTTGGCTAGATATCAATTACCGAATCTATAATGTAGAGATTGAGAAGGGTTAGGGTATGTGTACGTTACTTCATTTTGAAAAAGCCACGGAATTTATCTCTTTCATTAACTTCCTCAACTAGTAGACTTTCGGCATGAGACTCAGAGAAAGACATTTTAGAGAAACAAGTCCAGGAACCCAACTCAAATTATAGGGTAGTCTATTTTTTGGAGCAATTTTTTTAATTTTAAAAACTCACACTGTTGGTGCTGTCTAGACAGCTCAGCCAGGCAAACTCAGATGTTAAGAGAGTAGAACATTTACCTTGAAATTATGTCTCACTCCCTTAGAGTTTAGTGGAGACACTTCCTGATAGAACTCTTAGTGCACCATCATCTCAGTAAGGCCAACAGGAAGGCTGCCTTAAGTCGGCGTTTTTCACTTAGTGGCTGCATGACCTTGAACAAGTCCTGAGCATCACTTTACTCATTAAACAGAGACAACTGCAGAGTTGGGAAACCTAAAATTGGTAAATACCAGCTATCGTCCTGATGAAATACCCACAGCCTATACATGTCAGGCAGCAGCATGACAGCAAACGTCAGTGGTCGTGAAGAACAGTGAAGAGAGGATGCTTGTCTTTTTCTGGAGGGAAAAGTGTTCACGACACACTCCTAAGGGTTAGTCAGGTGGAGCAGGGAGGGGCACTGTAAGAGGAAGCCTAAAAAGGTGAAATAAAATTTCTTGCACTTCAAATGTTGCTGAGGCTTCGTCTGGCACTTAGTCATTCTCTCACTTGACAAGGCTAGTTAAACTTCGTTTACTGAAGGAAAAACAGGTTTTAGACTGTTGAGATTTGGGGAGTGGCACCTACCTGAGATACAGAAATATTTTATCTTAGAGGATGAATAAAAGGCTACTCGGCCAGAAAACCAGGTCTTTCCCTTTAGTCTTCCAATACATCTCAAAAAAAGAGTTTGAAGACTTCTAAGCATTCATGTCTTGAGTAGGATTTCCCATTTTACTCATTGAGCTAAAGTAATTGTGCTCACAGGATGCTTTTCTGCCTATTTTCCATGCCTTTTGGTCATGTAAGTGAGGTGGTTGTAGAGACAGATGGACAGAGAAGGAAAGGGAGGGGGTAGAGATAGAAGAGGAAGGAGCATTTACTGAGCATCTGCTGTGTGTCAAACACTGCATCAGGCATTTTACATTTTAGGAAGCTAAATCGTACAGTGTGGCACAGTCTTTGCCTATTCCAATGATTACTGGACATTTGAGATTAATTGATTGTTTTCAGATTAAGTGACAATAACTAAATCATGACTTTCTATCTCTTTGAGCCAGGTGGCACCTCTGAACGGGGAAAAAGAATCCTCATTGCCTTGCTAAATAGACGAGGTATGCTCCTGTACTCTTGTGCCAGAGCTTCGTACTGCACGGGTTACCCAGCAGCCAAGTATTGTAGGCTCTGACAGAACGCTGAAGTCCTGACGAAGCTACTCACCAGCTTTTGAAAGAATTTTCTGTGTTTCCTGAGGAGCATTCCGTTTACTGGTAAGACACAGATGAATAACGCCTAGAGATCAATGCCTAGAGATCAATTAACAGACGAGATGCACCTTATCTAATCAGACTGTGACATTCACACCAAAGCTTTCCTTGAGGGCCTACCTAGAAGGTGTTTTATAGAGAACACAGATGCTTAAAATGGGCACCTGCTTTTTTTTTTTTTTTTTTTTGAGATGGAGTTTCGCTGTTGTTACCCAGGCTGGAGTGCAATGGCGTGATCTCGGCTCACCGCAACCTCTGCCTCCTGGGTTCAGGCAATTCTCCTGCCTCAGCCTCCCAAGTAGCTGGGACTACAGGCATGCACCACCATGCCCAGCTAATTTTTGTATTTTTAGTAGAGACGGGGTTTCACCTTGTTGACCAGTATGGTCTCGATCTCTTGACCTCGTGATCCACCTGCCTCGGCCTCCCAAAGTGCTGGGATTATAGGCGTGAGCCACTGCGCCTGGCCAGGCACCTGCTTTTTAAGGTAAACACACTGGGATTCCAGATCTGGGTTTTTGATGGGTCGATACAATATTTGCCTTTTTTGGGGGTTTTGTTTTTGAGAGTCCTAACTTGGGCTAAAGGGATTTAGTGTAATCTTACTTTTTTCACATTTTAGATAGGCTTTCACTTGATTTTATTGGCCTGCTGGAATTCATAGACTAAAGAGAAAAATAGAAGAGAACAAGAGGGCTCAAGCTGAATTTGACAGTCCACATGATTTTTTTTTTCCATAAGCATGGTGGGGTGCTTTTGCAGGGTGATTTCCATTGTCTGTTATTGATAAGACCAACTCTCTGGATAGAAAGTCCTAAATCTCTTCTTCTTGTATGAGGGTGAAATGCATCTGTCAAAGCAATAGAATTCTGGGACAGTGATTATTCTGACTTTCCATCTCTCCTTTAATATAAAGGACTCCGTGACCCTACCATTAGCTAAGTTAAAAAAATACAAGGGATGTAACAGGTTGGCAGAGGGACATGAAAAATGAATTTTATTTGGAAATATTGAAATGGAAGCTTCACATAGAGATAACTAATAGATGGGTTCAGAAATAGTCCTGAAACTCAGAAAAGAGATAAGGGCTGAACATGGCTCATTCAGGCCTAGATAGTAGTTGACATTTAAGTGAGATTTCCTAGGGACAATGGTGCATAGGGTGAGTGTGGAGGGAACATCAAGGTCTTGTGGCCCTGAAGACAGAAGAAAATCAGTACATAAAAATTACCACCAGGACACTTGATACCCAACTGAAATTGAAATACAAACTGTCTGTTGGTCTAAACCATGATGATAAAATTTTAGCCATCTTCATAAATTATACTTTGAGATAGATGGCAGTGGTTGGTGTTAAAACAGAATATCTTTCAGAGTGCAAGATTTCATAGAGGTTTGCATGTGGGGGGATCTGGGGACCAGAGCATGGTATAATGACAGAAGTAGAGATAAGTATGTTTAAAGAGAGGGGAAAATATATGTGTGGGTATGTATATGAGTGTGTAGGCAAAACTGAGCTGTGGAATATTCAGTGAATATCCCTTTGCATTTAGCAGCCATTTATAAAACTACTATTATGTATAGAAATGTACTCCAGAAGTAACTCATGGATATACATGAGCCTTTGACCATGTGCATCATCCACCTAGGAAACATATTACTATTAAGTTTAAAATGATAACTCTAACATTCATGTCTGTCAACAAGGTACACTTACAATTTCAAAAATTCAGAATAAGAGGGTACTTATCCTTCTTTGGGTCCATTTATTTTAAAACTTGTTCATCAAACATATATGGACCTAGTTTCTTGCCAAATATTTACTGAAACATGTACAGTGTCAGGGAAAGTTACTTCCTCCTCTTGCGGGGGCAGTAGGGTCACAGAGCAAAGCAGTGCCAGGACATGGAGGTGAGAAGTGCAGTGTTGCCTCTTGTAGGTTCGGCATGTCTCTCATTAGGTAGATCTCCTCAGAAAGGCCAGCTCTAGGGGCAAAGGGCACTGATATGGTTTGGCTACGTCCCTAACCAAATCTCATCTTGAATTGTAGCTCCCATAATTCCCACGTGTCATGGGAGGGACCTGGTGGGAGGTAATTGAATCGTGGTGATGGAACTTATCTTTCCCATGCTGTTCTCATGATAGTGAATAAGTCTCATGAGATCTGATGAGTTTATATATGGGAGTTCGCCTGCACGTGCTCTCTTGCCTGCCGCCATGTAAGATGTGACTTTGTTCCTCATTCACATTCTGCCATGACTGTGAGGCCTTCTACAGCCATGCGGAACTGTGAGTCAATTCAACCTCTTTCCTTTATAAATTACCCAGTTTGTCCTGGATATGTCTTTGTTAGCAGCATGAAAACTAATATAGGCACCTTGATCTTTAGCCCACTGTATGGTCTGAACAAAAGCAGTCTACACAAGCGTTAGTCCCAGCATGTATAAAATAATAGGTCTAAAACTTAATCCTCGTCTCTCCTTTTCCCCAGCAACTTCTCCTCTTGCATTTGATTCTCTTGTGACAGCATCATCATCCCCTCAGTAAATGTTTTCCTAAGTACTTTCTATGAATGGGTTATAAAATCAATATAGGGAGTCATGACCAGCATTTAAAAAGAACAATGGAACAGCAAATACCAGAGTGCACTATACATAGTAAGGCTAAATATATAAGTCCCTGCATGGTGCTGAGGCTTGGGCAGTGGGGAGGTTTTAGATGGGTTGGGCGTGGGGGGGTCCAACATTTGATCCTTGATGTTGCCTCTCAAAGGCAACATCTGTAAAATACCCATCACCCCATATTCTAGATTGAATTGTGTCCTCCAAAAAGATATGTTAAAGTCTTAACCCCTGGTAACTGTGAATGTGACCTCATTTGGATATAGGGTCTTTGCAGTTGTAGTCAAGTTAAGATAAAGTCATACTGGATTAGAAGTTGTCCAAAATCCAATGACTCATGTCTGTATGAGAGAGAGATTTGAAGACAAGAAACAAGGAAAAAGGCCATGTGAAGATGGAGGTAGAGATTGGAGGCATGCATCTACAAGCCCAAGGATGCTGAGGTTTGCCAGCAAGCACTGGGAGCTAGAGAGAGGCTTGGAGCACATCCTTCCCTACAGACTCCCAAGGGTGAATGGCCTGCCCATAGCTTGATTTCGGACATCTGGCCTCCAGAACTATGAGAAAGTTTCTGTTGTTTTAAACACGTTGTTCGTGGTATTTTCTTATGGCATCCATAAGAAAGTAGTCTACCCATAATCCTCATGGCCCCTTCATGCCTCTGGTGGTGCCATGCCTTTCTAAGGAGGGCATCTTTCTGGTTCCCTGTGGCTCCAGGTACATTTACCATAGAGGGGTTCACTGTGTCTCTGCTCCCCTTGGTGTTTTACTTCAGTTAGGGGAAGTTATTTAAAAAATAATATTCTGCCATGTAGTTAACACACTTTTCTGTGGTCTGTGACTTTCCTATTTTCTGAGGAGAGAGATTTTATCTTTTTAAGTTATTATCTCTAATGCCCAACCCTCCTGTGTGTTTAATGCATGAGTGTGGTTGACAATGGGTCTGAAGGAGGGAGTAATGAACAAAGGTTCTCAAACATCTGTGTCAACACCCTGTGCAATACCAGCATTTCTGGCAACACACTTAAAAGAATTAAAACATAAAAACTGAGAAGAGAAACGTTCATTGTTGTAACACTAATCGTTTGTTGCCATTCATCAATGTAAGTAGGACTGTTTACTGCCCTGGCCATGTTTTTAATATTTATTTATGAGGTAAATTTCCGACAGTTTTAAGGATCACATACCATGAGATCACAAACCTACTCAAACTACAGTCAGATGTGTAAAGAAAATTTAGTTTCGGCCGGGCATGGTGGCTCAAGCCTGTAATCCCAGCACTTTGGGAAGCCGAGGCGGGTGGATCATGAGGCCAAGAGATCGAGACCATCCTGGTCAACATGGTGAAACCCCGTCTCTACTAAAAATACAAAAAATTAGCTGGGTGTGGTGGCACGTGTCTGTAATCCCAGCTACTCAGGAGGCTGAGGCAGGAGAATTGCCTGAACCCAGGAGGCGGAGGTTGCGGTGAGCCGAGATTGTGCCATTGCACTCCAGCCTGGGTAAAAAAAAAAAAAAAAAGAAAAGAAAAGAAAATTTAGTTTCTTGATTTTTCAATAGCAATCTGATCTTCTTCACAGGCCTCCCCCCATTAGATACTGGAAGAAAAAACATAGCTATATTCTAATCTTGTGTTTAAATAGTCTCTTTACATAAATTGGCCTCTGTTTAGAGGACTCAAATAAAATGGTCAGGGTTTAACAATTTCTTCTTTACGCCTATTGTATTAGCTTTCAGAAGGTTGTAACAACGCGTCCCAAACTGGGTAGCTTCAAAGACATGTATTGTCCCATAGTTCTGGAGGCTAGATGTTAAAGTTAAGGTGTTAGAGGGTCTTGCTCCATTGAAACTTGCAGTGAGTTCTTCCTTGTGTCTTGCAGTCTGCTGGCAATCTTCGTTGGTCCTCAGCTTGCAGCTGCATAACTGTCATCTCTGCCCGTGTCGTGACCTTGGCATTCTCTCAGTGCGTCTCTGTTATCAGGTGACCTCATGCCTTTAAGGACACCAGTCACATTAGATTAGAAGCCCACTGTACTCCAGTATGACCTCATCTCAACTAATCATGTTTGCAACAAACTTATTTCCAAATAACATCACATTCCAAGGTACTGGGGGCTAGGACTACAACGTGAAGTTTTTGCGGGGACACAATTCAAACCAGGACCTCCCGTTTTTTCTTTAAGATGCCACCGAAGTACATGAAGGAGAGTGATGAATTACCTGACCATGGGTCTCTGTTTTTTGCTGGTCTCTGCTGAGGGATGGGTGTTCTAAGTTGCTTTTAGGAGTGATAGCTGAAGTACAATTCATTCTATTCTTGTTCTAATAATGTCCACTGCCGAAATGTGATGCTGGCATACCCGTAATCCATTCTTTCTCTGCTTGGTCAGTTCTCGACTAACTTCTTAGTTTTCCTTTCGAAGCATGTGGGAAATTTGCAGTCTGATTTCTCAATCCTGTACACACCATCAGAGACTGAGAGTTCTCAGGAGAGTTGATTTACGGCTTTCCTTCTGCCTAAACATGACGAGCCATTAAGATTCCACTACTGGCCCAGTGCGGTGGCTCACTCCTGTAATCTCAGCACTTTGGGAGGCCGAGCCATGGATCACGAGGTCAGGAGTTTGCGACCAGCCTGACAAACATGGTGAAACCCTGTCTCTGCTAATAGCTGGGCAAGGTGGCGTACGCCTGTAATCCCAGATACTCAGGAGGCTGAGGCAAGAGGTGGAGGGTGCAGTGTACTGAGATTATGCCACTGCGTTCCAGCCTGGGCGACAGAGTGAGACTTGGTCTCAAAAAAAAAAAAAGTAAAAAGATTCCATTACTGTAGCACTCCTACATAAGGGCTAGCATTCTCAGTGTGTCTCTGTCTTCACATGCCCATGTACTTATAAGGATACTAGTCACACTGGATTAATGTAATTCCATAAGCAGCTTCTTCCCAGAGGCATAAACAGGAGGCAGAGTGAAAACCTTTCTGCTTTTGAGCTCTTCCATACCTAACTGTGGGTTTTTGCTTCCCACGCCATCTACTTTCACAAGATTGGTCTGAGATGAGGTAAGAAGAAGAAAACAATAATAAAGGACTGTGGGGTGTGTAGCTCACGCCTGTAATCCCAGCACTTTGGGAGGCTGAGGTGAGTGGATCACAAGGTCAGAAGTTCATGACCAGCCTGGCCAACATGGTGAAACCCTGTCTGTACTAAAAATAGAAAAGTTAGCCAGGCTTGGTGATGCGCACCTGTAATCCCAGCTACTCAGGAGGCTGAGGCAGGAGAATCAAGTGAACCCGGGAGGCAGAGGTTGCAGTGAGCTGAGAATTGTGCTACTGTACTCCAGCCTGGATAACAGAGGAGACTCCATCTCAAAAAAATTTAAAATAATAATAATGATAATAATAAAGGACTGTGACATCTGCCTTCCTTTTCTACCTCTGTCTCCCACCTTCTTTCCACAATCCCTTGGGCTAAAAGAGTAGGCCTTTTTTCCCTCTCTGTAAAACTGACCTTAGACATCAGGGCAACAAACCTTATTGCCAGATCTTCATGGAAGAAGAGGTACGCCCTTTTCAGTTTGAAAGAAACTGTGATTTGTGTCTTCTAGAAATGGATTTTGATATGAGAGCCTGAAGATGTCTTTGAATTAGGAATAACGTCACAGAAAATATTATCTCACATGCCTATAACTTGGATTATAGTGTATTCATTAAGAGAATAGGCTTTGGAGTGAGACTACCTGGGTTCAAATCCCAGTTCATCACTCACTATTTGAAATTAGGAAAGTTATTTAATCTTTATGAGTCACTGTTTCCTGGTCTTGAAAATAGGAGTAATAACAATAATTCATTTGTGAATTATTGTGAAGATTCAAAGAGGGAACAAAATTTTCCAAGAGCACCTGACGCATATTGACAACTCCAATGTTGGCCATTGTTACTAGTAGTATTATTTTGTATTGTCTACTTTGATATTATGCTATGCCTTTTTCTTTTTCACTCCCAGAAAATTGTAGCCCTCTTTCTGTGGCATTTTCTCTGGCAGGCCAGCAGTATGCATGCTCAGTTTTAATACCAATACATTTC
This sequence comes from Saguinus oedipus, assembly GCA_031835075.1. NCBI lineage: Eukaryota > Metazoa > Chordata > Mammalia > Primates > Cebidae > Saguinus > Saguinus oedipus. The sequence continues at coordinate 5,624,489 of CM063177.1, read as the reverse complement.
ATCTTCAACCGCAAATTGCTGATATATGTCTGGGAAGGTTTGCAGCCCATCGGCTGTGATGGTGAGCTGATTCAAATCCACCGATGCAGGACTGAATAACTGCATATCCAAAGATAGTCACCAACTTTGTAAACTAAAGGGGACAAGTGATTCACCTCTTAAATGCTGATACAGACATGACATCATTTACTTCTTTTTCTGTTGCTTTATTAAGTAGTGCTTTTTTTTGTATTCTGAGTATAGAGAAAAGACGACATTGTAGGACAGTTTTCATCCATCTATGTGATATATGTATCAATTTAAAATAAATATGATAGAAAACCTTATGAAATAAATCTTACCTTTCCTGATGGAAGGAGGATACTTTGATGTCTGATTTTTAATTCACACTGCTATCTGGAAACCACCCTGATGATTTATTGATTTTGAGAATAAGAGCTCAACTGAAAGAGAAAGCTCTACAAAGACAAAAGACTGCCATAACCAACTTTGTATTAGCTTATTACTTTTGACAAAGGACTTCTCCTTTAGGGTAACATTATGTGGGGCTCTACCTAGCAAACATTCTTGTAGAATAATTTGAAGAATAGTAGATCCTAATGCACAAGATCTCTCCATCTACCTTTGTACTATTAAATGCTTATTGAAATATGCTTTGACTACCAGTTTTCTTTCTGGAAATTATAGGGTTTGGAAATTATTGAAGTGAGAATTAGTGAGGTTCTGCTCTATTTAACCCAAGCTTTCCCTACTACAGCTTAAAAGCCATTAGTTCTTATTCTGTCTTCTTGACTAATGAGAATAATTGATTCCTGTCTTCTTTTTACATTATACATTTATGTATTTTTGTCCATTAAGCTTTCCCTTTTAAAGTGATGTTTTCAAGAAATGCCATATTGATCATCTGTGAGTAGAAGTTTCTGGTTATACTAATACGAAGAGGTGAGTAACCTTTTTTCTGGGTCATTAAACCAATCGGTAGAATTGGAATTAGACAAACAGATCTTTCCCGTCTTAACTTTAGTGTGTCTATCAAACTGAGATAAAATGCTTTGCTTAGTGAATTTCATCTACCTCCTTACTCACTAAATATAGAATTTTCTTTATAGAATTTTTGAGCAAGAAGTCTCATTTGAAGCCGTGCAGCCCAGTTTCATCATTTTACAGATGGCCTAAAATGGGTAAGTTCTCTTTAGCCCTGAGTTTTCTGACATGCCGGAAACATTTTCCTCCTCTTCTTCATATGGCCGCCATATCTTACCTTTAAGGTCTCAGCTGAAAGCTGAAATGTTAAATGTCATGACTTTAAAAAGACTTTCTCTGACTCTCTTATTTGAGAAAAATATTTGTCCTTTCTCTATCACTGCATTTTCTTGATTTTCTTCCTAGAACTTAATATATGAATCACAATATGCTGCATTCTTACTTATTTTCTGCTCTTTCTGCTATACTGTAAGACATATGAACGCAAGGTTTCTGATGTGATGCTTACCACTATGTACCCAGTGCCCAGGAAGATGCCTGGTACTGTGTAGGTACTGGATTTGAGAGCCGAGAACAGAACACATGTTCTTTCTTTTCACACACGCACACATCCCCCAACCCCTGAGATAAATTGGCACCATTGTTTACTTAAAATTCTTGATCTTGTGATTGCCATTAGGTTTTTGCTGGTAGTGTTGCAGCTTTAGTCTGTATGGGAGTTCTTATGGTTGTATTATATGAAAGAGACTAGTGCAAGCATGCAGGAATCATTAGCTATAGGGTCTGGAAGCAGAATGATCACTTTTTACTTCTTCCAAAGAGGAAATTTAGGTTCTGAAAGTGGAAAATGCATGGTAAGCTAAAGAACTGGCTTGCAAAACAGCGCGTCGGCAACCTTATGGAATAAGCCAAAACCAGTCACTGTGAGAACCTGGTTGCAATAAGAAATTATGCTGAGCCATGGTTTACAACTATAGTGGAAAGTAAGATCACCTGTAGGGCTTCTGAAAAATGCTGATGCCCTTCCCTAGTATCCGTTGGATTAGAAACTCCAGTGATGGACCCTGGGCATGTATATATTTTTAAATTGTCACTTGTCATTCTGTTGATTCTGTTGTATACCCAGAGTTTAGAACAAACTTTGGTCTTGGTTAACCAAAGTTGTGTTTGCTGTGTTGAGTATTTTCTTTTGAAAATCAGTGGCTGCAGATTATGCATGATATTTAATTTTATTGATTGCTATGATTTAACTATGCCCCCAAAAAGCACGAATTGAAAACTTAATTCCTACTGCAACAGTATAGGGAGGTGGGCCCTAATGGGAGGTGTTTCGGTCATGATGGATCCACCATCATGAATGGATTCGTGCTGATTATAAAGGGCTGGGGGCTGTGCACGTTCTATTATACCTTGTGCTCTCTCTCTCTCTTGCCCTTCTGCCTTCTTCCATGAAATGGTGCAGCAAGAAGGCCAGATGCCAGCACCTTGACATTGGACTTCCCAGCCTCCAGAACTGTGAGAAATTTATTTTCTTTATAAGTTACCCAGTCTGTGGTATTTTTTTGTAGCAGCATAAAACGGACAAAGACATTAATTTTCTGTAGATAACCATTGATCGTATTATGTTAGTCTACTGTCTACATATTTGGTTATAGAACAGTAATGAAAATGGTTCTGACTTATTTTAAATGTGGTCCATCTACATAGTAATTCTGTGGGAGCAATTACTTTTCTGGAAACACGCCAATTGTGCCTTGATGTAGATTTGTCACCTCCCTCCACCCACTCACCATATGGATTCCTTCTCCTTTTTTAAGTCAGGTTTTAGGGCCTGTGTCTTTTAGCAAGTTCCCACAAACAGTTCCATCTACTCTTCTTAAGCACACTGTTTGTCAAACTAGTGCCAATTTACCTTTGTAGATTACAGCGTCTTATTACACTCATACTTCTATGCAAGTACTTCTATGAGCTACATATTTGTCATGATGTCTACTTTAATAGTACTTTAGTGACTTTTTAATATGAATTGCAAGGATCCAAGGTCGTATGGACTCAGCTGATGGATGTTCAGTAAATATTTGTTGACTGACTGGCCAAGCCATACTCATTCCAGGCAAGCTTTTTCACAAGGGCAAGTTAAAAAAAGGGGGTGAGGGGAAGATTTGTTGGCAGTTTGTTTCTGTGAAATAAAAATGAAATAGAGTTTTCTTTTTTCTTGTGGCTGATTTCCTTTCACAGGTTTCTTTACCAACTGGCCAGTGGCCAACTTTGTCAGAGCTGAAACAACAGACAGCTAGAAAAGAGGCTCTCAGTTGATAAATATTTGATTTACAAGGTATTGAGAGGTTTGAAGAAATGCAAGGGACTTTGCCTAATGGGAGTTGTGTTTAATACAGTGAGGAAGATCACCAATAACCAGGGCTGTTTTTCTTTGCGATGGCCGGTGGGCACTAAGTTTACCAGCCTCATTGCACTCCAGATTGTGCTGGACTGAGCTGGCAACTAAGCGAAACTGAGGACTGGGATGCTCTTGGTTCCACAACAGAAATACAGCTGAAGGGAATATTCTTAGATTTTCTTTTCTTCTTTTCTATAACCTGTGATAAATATTGTATGCCTCAGCAGCATAGGGAAAAAAGTGATTGATCCTTTCTCAGTGATATAGGTATGTGGCTGTGTATGCTATATGCAGAATGAATGATTGAGAGCAAAAGTGGGGAGGGGGCCATGAGAGAAACGCAAGCCACTGTGTTTAGAATTGCCAGTAGCAATCTATCAAAGGAATGTCAGGAGTGCTAGAATAGATGGTGGATTTTATCTCTAATTTAATCATTTGTTGTTTTTCTGTTATCAAAGTGTTGTTTCTTTTTAAATTTTGCTTCTCATTCCCTCCCCCAAAGTTCCAAAGAGATAGTCCTGATTAGGAAAAGAATGATAAACTGATTGAACCAATGCTTAAGAAAAGAAACGTACTGCCCTTTATATATGCTGGGAATCTTATGTATAAAGATGACCCTTCTGATCCAGCACCACATGTTAAGAACACTGCACTTTGAATTATTTTCCCCTCCCACAGGAATAGTGCAGACGATTCATTGTCAATGGGGATAATATTGCACCGAAGGAAGAAGAACTGATTTGGAGGGGAGGTGAAATAATTAGATCTCATTATAGTTTATGGGTCTCCAATGAGCCATAGTACATACATAGATATACAGTATCTGTCTTTTATTTCAATCTCTCCTTATAACAACAGCTTTAATTATGGAAATTTTTCTTTCTGAATGTATTATTTTGGAGGATATTTGACCAGGTGGTTTTATGAGGACTTTGCTTTGTAGGAAACTTCGTTTCAAGACTAACAGCTAAATGAAAGAAGAGCCTGTGTGGGCTAGTGGGCCTAAGTCTGAGTTCTTCACAGATTATCTACCTGTTAGTCTCCCTGAACTGTTAGAGAGTGTGGGAAAGTGGGTGGAAGATGTTTATTACAATTTTGGAAAAGTGTGCTGCCCTCTGATCATGAATACTACATAAATGTTGAAAGGCACTTAGTAATATATTTGGGTCTGTTAATCCAAGCCATGAAAAGAGTTTATGAGTGCTCACCAGAACATTTATTTCTTTCCTCCACGTTTCCGTAGGATGATCATTATTCAGCATCTCTTTTAGAAGAGTCTTGTTTTGTTTGCCGTTGTTATCTCTGTCTGTTGTGTCTTTCCATCTAAACTGTATATTCTGAAAGAGAAGAACCCTGTAGAGTCGCAAAGCCACAAAGTATTCGAGGAAAAGGAAGGGAACTCATTTACAAAGCCAAAATTCACTCGTTAGTTCATCCACTCATTCATCATCCAACAAATATTTATTGCACACTTAGCACATGACAGGCTGTCTTGTTTTGTTTTCTGCTGCTGTAACAGAACACCTGAGACCGGATAATTTAGAAAGAAAATAAATTTATTTGTTTTATAGTTTTGGAGGCTGGGAAGTCCATGATTGAGGGGTTACATCCGGTAAGGGCTTTCCTGCTGCATCATCCCATGAGGGAGGGCAGAAGGGCAAGAGAGCAAGCTTGAGAAAGAAAGAAGGGGCCAAACTCATCCTTCAATCAGGAACCCACTCCTGAGATAACTAAGCCATGTCCTCGATAATGGCATTAATTCATTCATGAGGGCCGAACCTCATGACCTAACTGTCTCTTAAAAATTCCATCTCTTGTCAGGCACAGTGGCTCATGCCTGTAATCCCAGCACTTTGGGAGGCCAAGGCAGATGGATTGCTTGAGCCCAGGCATTTGAGACCAGCCTGGGCAACATGGCAAAACACTGTCTCAAAAAAAAAAAAAATCCAGGTGTGGTGGCACATGCCTGTAGTCCAACCTACTCAGAAGGGTAAGGTGGGAGATCACCTGAGCCTAGGAGGCAGAGGTTACAGCAACCCAAGACTGTGCCACTGCACTCTAGCCTAGGTGACAGAGACCCTGACACACATGTGTACACACATAGACACACCCACACAAGAAATACCGCTTCTCAAAAGTGTTGCGATGGAGATTAAGTTTTCAACACTTCAGTTCTGAGAACACATTTAAACCATAGCACAGATACTGTGTTGAAACTTTTGGAGGTACACACATAAATTTGTCATCAATTCATCATGCTTTAGAGAGCTTAAAGTTCAGTGATAAGAATAACACACTTTTGCATGCCTTCCCTTGCCTAAAACAAAATTTTCCTAATGGCTGCCTATTAGGAAATCATGATTTCCTGATTTATCATGATTTATCTACTTATTCTCTTATCATTGGTCTTTTAATTCTTCATTATAAACAATACTGCAAGGAACACCCTTACATATAAAATTAATTAGTAAATATTTATTTATTTATTTATTTTGAGATGGAGTCTTGTGTTGCCCCGGTTGAAGTGTACTGACATGATCTCAGCTCGCTGCAGCCTCCACCTCCCAGGTTCAAGTGGATACCCTGCCTCAGCCTCACCCAGCTAATTTGTTGTATTTTTGGTAGAGATGGGGTTTTACCATGTTGGCCAAGCTGGTCCCAAACTCCTGACCTCAGGTGATCTGCTCACCTCAGCCTCCCAAAGTGCTGGAATTACAGGAATGAGCCACCATGCCCAGCCACTAAATTGTTATTTCTTTTATAATTTTCTAGAAGTGGAATTACTAGGCTCAAAAGTGTAGAGTCTTTAAAATGTCTTGATTTTAATGCTATTTTTATATTGCTCTTCAGCAAATTTTTACCAATTTGCACTGCTGGTAGCAATGTGTGAATGTGACTCTCACTGTACTCTCACTGGCATTGAGTATTGTGAAATCTTAGTTAATTTAATACAAAGGAGAAAAAGTGTTATTTGAAACAAAAAATGATTACAGCAATTTATGCTTTTTAAAGAAGATAGCATAATTCAAAATAATGAGAAAACAAATATCTGAAATACGCTATTCCTTTCAGAGAAACTTGTGGAATCAATAGAAGAGCAAGGCAGGGAATTTCAAAGTTTCTGTCAGTTCAGTTTTTCTGTACTGACGGTGGAACACGGAATAGAGATTTATTATTTAGGGGAAAATATCAGTGACTCAGGATGCCTTGAGCCAACTAGGGGGTAGAAAACTGCAGGATAAATGAGAAACTTGAGTTTTTGATGTGGGTAGGAGATGAGGGGGTGGGGTGCAGACAAGTCTGAGGAGAGGGATTCTGAAAGAGAGCGGCTAGCAGTTTCTAAAGGAAGTAGAAAAAAGAGTCAACCTCTCTGTCACTGTAAACCTTTGGAAAGTCTGTTCTTGATATGGAAATTAAGGAAGGGATATGTTCCATGTCCGTGGCATCATTTCCAAAGGACATATCACCTTGTGAAATGGCAAGATGCTCCATTTATGCTCTGCACTCATGGACCCAAAGTGGAATAAGATGTAGAAAGAGTTCCAGGTGATTCTGAACAGCTCTACAGGAGTTAGGCTTTTCCTCTTTGAAAAACTAAATTGGGTTATATTTTACAGATATTTAAAGTTAGATATTATTTACTGGTATGAGGCTGAACATTTTTTTTCATATGATTTAAAAATTTTTTTGGTTGTTCATTTTTTTCTTCTATGAATTGTCTACTCAGATCCACTGCCACTGGCATTTGCAACTTACATGAAAATATTATACTGTATGGGCTGTATGGGAATAGGATGAAACATACTTCTCTGATGTCAAGACCAAAGCAGTCTTTATAATGGTAGATAATATTCAGTCAATAACACAACTCTAGATGGTCTTCCTAGAGGATAAGGGCTAAGGAACACATGTGCCATTATGGGTCCCCAACAACTATTTGTTGAATGTGTAAGATAACTACCTTGAGTCTGCTGATTATCTCTTACTAGGAAAAGGCTAGGAATATCCTACTTAGAATCCCGTAGCAACAAGAAATCTTGTCTTTACTGATGTCCTGCAGAAGCATTATCTCTTAGTTCCAAATTTCCCATGAGGGTTCAGATACAATGAGCATTTTCTCAGCAGTCTGAACCATAAGGTGCATTTTTCTAGAAAGCAGGTGTGGAGGAAGAAACCCCGGAAGTACCTTAAGACCATACTTGGGACCCTGTCTAACGAAGTGCTGAAGTTTAGACAGCCTGCATCGTGCAGATGGTCGTACTATGCCCAGGAATACAGATTTTAGGGCTAAATGCCAGCCTATTTTGTTAATCTCCTTTTTCCATGCTAATGAGATGTTCAGTTTTCAGCGAAGTACAATTCACAGGCCAAAAAAAAAAAAAAGAAAAAATCCAAAGGTGACTTTGTTTTGCTTTCGACTTGAACATTATCAGAATATCCATGAAAAAAGTCAATCTCAAAGGGCTTATCATCATAATAGCAATGTTTTAAAAGTGATAAACTTCAAAAACAGAATGGGCTTTTGTTTGTTTTCCTGCTGGGACAGATAGTGTCCCACAGGATCTTCCTCCAGGAATCCTTGTCAGAGGATGAAAAGAACAAGGTTTGTGTAGGCAGTGCCAGCTCCTATTCCCTTCAAAAAACAAACAAACAACAAAAACAGTTACCTTTCCAGTAGTTTGCCAGGTGGATAGAGTAAAATTTCAGTTGACCTGCTATTCATTGATTAGTGTAAAAGGTAATAGAATTACTTCAGAAGCTTATTTAATTAATGTATTTCATTAAGATTCTGCCTAAAGGGAAGAGGCTAAGGGTGGAAAATATTGAGAGGAAAGTCTCTTTTTGGATCCAGATCACTGATAAATTGATTATGACACTAATCAGACCCACAAGCTGGAGAAGAGGAAATGTGGGGACAAGTTTATTAGGTTTACTTAAATAAGCCTAGGTCCTAGAATTGCAATGACATGGCTCATAGCTATAAGCTATCCTAAGGAGCAGTTTAGAGCTGGACAACTTGACTTAAATTGTCTTGCAGTCTCCAAGAAAGTCCTGATTTCGTACTCCCTGAGACTGTGAGATTTGGATAGATCTCACCTTTACTAGATGGGGGCAGATTTGCAAGTCCTAATTGTGCCTGAAACCAATAAAATGGACTTCCTCTACCAACTTGACCCTAATGAAACTGAGGGCCAGATTCAGCATTTGTGTTAACACTGACACAGATGGGGCTATGTGAATGATGTGGGTTTTTTGTCTTCCCTTCATTCAAGCCACATTCAAGTCATCTGCGATTGTGGTCTGGAATTTTCTTCTTGAGGATATATCTTAACTCTGTATTATCTATGATAGTTAGACTCTTAGATCTGTGAATGACGGAAAACCCAACTCAAGTTTGCTAACTCAGGTAAAAGGAGTTTATTGGCTTGGGGAACTGTGAAAAGTCAAGTTAGAACTAACTTCAACATCCCTTGATCTGGAGGCTAAAATGATGCAAATGAGACCAATTCTCTTTTCGTCTCCTCATTCTGCCTCCTTTACTGACTTCACAGCTCTTAATGGAGGCAGGTGGGCAGCTTTTAGCGCCAGTGCCACATCCTTCAAAATTCATGTCTTATAGGGAAATAGAACTTCACACATCAACTAGTTTAGATACAAGTACAGTATTGGGACTGATTCTCATTAGTACAGCCCCAGATGAATCACTGTAGCCAGGAGGCTGAAATTTTATTCTTGTGCAGTTCTGAGTGACTTGTTCATTCCTGGAGCTAGTCTGGTGTCAACAGCATCAGAAATCCATACCAGGAGAGAGAAGGAGGGCAGGTGAGCAAAAGGAACAGGAGAGGCACCGATATTACGAAATTCAGTACTCAATTCTGCAGGCTTACTTTGAGACGGAGTTTCGCTCTTGTTACCCAGGCTGGAGTGCAATGGCGCGATCTCGGCTCACCGCAACCTCCGCCTCCTGGGTTCAGGCAATTCTCCTGCCTCAGCCTCCTGAGTAGCTGGGATTACAGGCACGCGCCACCACGCCCAGCTAATTTTTTGTATTTTTAGTAGAGACGGGATTTCACCATGTTGACCAGGATGGTCTCGATCTCTTGACCTCATGATCCACCCGCCTCGGCCTCCCAAAGTGCTGGGATTACAGGCGTGAGCCACCGCGCCTGGCCTCTGCAGGCTTACTAAAGAGATTGTAAGCCCAACTTCTGCTAAAGACCAAAGACTTAGGTCTGTTTGGAGTAGGAATTGGCAAACCGAACTGTCACTAGAAGACCTAGTGCCTCCTGCCTCATGAAAGCCATTGGAGGACAATCACCTTTTTTTGACAGCTCCTTGGGAAGTAGAAGGTTCACCTCTGGGAAATGGGCTCTTGACCTACAATGAAATACCTGTGTGAAACTCTGTCATTTCTTCTGATACAACTTTTGTTTTTCTTTGTGGCCAGCATAAAATTTGACAGCTTAGTATCAGCTTACTGGGATGCTGTCCATCGAAGAGAACTATTAAAGTTTCAGCGTTAGAGCTGGATATAAAATAAATGTAATAGTCCCAGTAAGGTATTTTCAGACACAAGGAATGCCATTCATTTGGCACCATCATCAGTAAACAGTTGGATTTCTAAAGACATATTATTGATCTTCTTGTGACACTTTTTCTCATGGGGAGATAATCCACTTTCAGGATTTCAAATACAGTCATATGTAGATAGAGGTTACTCACATCTTTCTCCAGATGAGATTCAGTGCCTAGGTCCAAATATAATTCAACTCCTGCTGCCATCTGAAACCCATTATGTTTAATGCTGAACTGAATATCTTGAGTCCTGTTCCACCTCCTGTGTTCTCTATCTTGGCTTACCATTTCACCAACCCAATCTAAGCCATAAACTTGGGAGTCATTTTAGACCCCTCCCCCAGATGATACCTGTTGACACTTTTTGCATCTCTCAGTCCATCTTCTATAGGATGTCCAGTCACATATTCATTCAAGCCACATTTTACATGTCTAAATTTCATACCTACCATGTGAAAAATCTGTTTTAGATATTGGTGTACAACAGCGAGCAACACAAAGGTCCAGCCCTCATAAAGCCTATCTTTTATTGGGAAGAGAGAGTGAATATGCGAATAAATATAAATAAAACAGGGAAGGGGGAGAGGGAGAGTTTGAAGTGGGGAGTTGTTATTTTCTGCAGGATAGTCATGGAAAGTTTCTCTAATTGAATAATGTTTGTCCAAAGACGTTAAGGAAACAAAGGAACGAGCAATGTGGATATGGGAGTAAAATGAGATTCAGTCTACAGAACAGCAGGAAGTACAGGGGTCAGTGTACATGCGAAGGACACCAAGAGTCCCAATAAGCGGAAGTGGAAGAATCAAGGGCATGATGTCAGCAGACACTGACAGAGAGGGTAATCGACACAGGGTGGGATCAGATCGAGGGAGGGCATTGTAAGGTTTTGGCTTTCATGGAGTAAAAGAAGTCTTTGGAGAGTTTCTAGCCAAATAATGAGTTAATCTAACATTTTAAAAAGAACAGTATGAAAACTTTGGAAATGGGAAACAGACTATAGTTTTAGGGTTGTTATGGACTTTCATGTCCCCAAAATTCATGTGCTGAAGTCCTACCCCATGACATCACTATATTTGGAGATAGGATCTTTAAGAAGGTAATTGAGATTAAATGATATCATAAGGTTGGGCCCTAATTGGATATGATTGATATTCTTACAAGAAGAGAAAGAGACACCAGATCTCGATCTCCCCCCTTCCTCTTTGTCTCTGCATGTGAAACCAGGTTTGCAAAGATTATTACAGGGAGAAAAATATGACATAGGAAAATCATGGCAGTGAAAGAAATTTGACTTGATCAACTCCATCTTGCTTCTAACCTTTGAGTGCCTTTGTGCCTTCCTGGGCATAGGCCAAGCTAACTAGGAGAGGAATTTAGTTTATAGTTTAACTTCTTTTCTTTTTTTGAGTTGGAGTCTTGCTCTGGCTGGAGTGCACTGGCATGATCTCAGCTCACTGCAACCTCCGCCTCCTGGGTTCAAGCAAGTCTCATGCCTCAGCCTCTCAAGGAGCTGGGATTACAGATGCCCACCACCACGCCTGGCTAATTTTTGTATTTTTAATGTTGGCCAGGCAGGTCTTAAACTACTGACCTCAAGTGATCTGCCCACCTTGGCCTCTTGAAGTGCTGGGATTACAGATGTGAGCCACTGCACCCAGCCAATAGAGTTTAACTTTGAAACAAAGATGATGACAGTCTTTCCCAAAAACAGATCCCCTCCTTGCTTGAGGATCAGACCACTTTTGCCAAAACTAATGAATTAGCCATAGATTAGAAATTGTGGCTCAGGAGTCATGCAGCCAGAGGCCACAAGATTCCCAATCTTCCCAGTTGTTTCAATAGATGACATCACTGTTGTAAAATCCAAGATTGGTGTTCAAGGTATTTTTCAGACCCTGAATTCTGATGGACCAGCGGGTACCACCCAGATTGATAAACTGGCTCATCTAGCTTTGTTGCTGTCACCCAGGAACTGGCTCAGTGCAAGAGAACAAGCTCTGACTCTGTGATTTTTATCCCTGACCCAACCAATCAGCACTCCCTATTCCCTAACCCCTGTCTGCCAAACTATCCTTAAAAATCCCTAACCTCTTCACTTTCAGGGAGGCTGATTTGAGCGATAACTCCAGTCCTTCTGCTTAATTAGCTCTGTGTTTTTTAAACTCTTTCTCTGTTGCAAAATCAGCTGTTCTTAGTTCATCAGCTTTTCTGGGCAGCAGGCAAGATGAACCCGTAGAGCGATTGCACTTGGGTACAGAGGAAAGGCCCTGTGAGGACAAAGAAAGTACAGTTGTCTGCGAGCCAGAAAGAGGCTTACCAGAAACCAACCCTGACAGCACCCTGATCTTGGACTTTTGCCCTCCGTAACTGTGAGAAAATTAATTTCTGTGGTTTAAGCCACCCACTGTGTGGTATGCTGTTAGGGCAGCTCTAGGAGACTGATATGAACTACTATAACAAAGATACCTCCATATGTAAGATAAAGGTTCATTTCTTTCTCAAAGTGTGATCTAAGTTCTAGGCTGGTGCACAATTCTACTCCATTCGATTATTCAGGGGCTCAGGCTTTTCCATCTTCTTGCTCTGTCAAGTTTCAGCATTGTCATCACCTGCATTGCTAAAGGCATATTTCTATGTTGCCCCAGACTGACGAGAAGAAGAAAAGATGTATAAAAGAGCAATCTCAGTCTCTTAAAAGATCTGTCTCAGTAGTGGTTCATAGTCCGTTGTCATGAACTTTGTCACGTGAGTAGGGCAGGGAGACTGGGAAATGGAGTAAGCTGGTGACCGATTGTATGACCATGGGAGAAGGGGAGAACAGATTATATTGGATAACTGATTATTTCTACTACTGCCTGATCCTTTGGCCACCAAACATCTGTGTACCTTTCTTTTTATGTAAAAATACAATCCCTCTTCAAAAAAGACAACCCTAAGTCCCACCAAGTTTTGAATTTAGATCAGAGCCTAGAATCTCTGGGTGATGAACAATTTTCTCCATCAAACCTGGATATACTCCTAGGATACAAAAACTAACAGACAAGTTGTTTGCAAACTCAACAGTACAACAACACACCCTATATACAATCGTGGACTAGGGATAAGATAATCATATTAAAAACTCTCAATTGGAAACAAATGAACAAACAATAGTCAGTGGTTTATGTAGTGATGGGTCCTGCTGTGTAGAAATTGCTTAAATGCCCTAATCTGGTAGTTGAATTTACCCGATTTAACCCTGGTTCTGCTTTCTCAAAGGAGTTTACTGTCTATTTTCTTCCTGGAAAATATCCAAAGTGTCCTTGGTAGGGACCGTGTCACTTTTGCAGCCTGCTTCTTGTACACATTTGGTGAAACTACATTTGTTTTAAAGCTCAGTCACAGGTGTTTTGCAGGCCAGGCTTTGGTTCCTTTGGAAATACATTTCTCAAAAACATGATAGGTTTCTGCTGTATTCATTCTCAGTCACATGGGAAAAATCCAAGGGTTTTCCCCTAGCCTTAGTGTTTTCACTCGTTTTATGTCATTCTGCCTTGCTACATCCACGACCTACCCACTTGCTACCTTAATTGCCCTCTGAAACAATAGACTTGGATAAGAAGGCAAGATAAGAGCCTTAAAGTTTGGGTTCTGTGACCAGAAAGCTTTTTTAGCCTTCAAACCCTGATCCTTTCTATTGTTTTCCATTTCTGCCTGCCAACAGGCTAATTCTCAACTGAGCTCATCACTTCTTTGTTATAACTTGCAAGCAATAAGGAGCTGTTCTTTCTTTATTTTAAAAGTATTTATTTATTTATTTATTTTTATTATTATTTTTTAAAAATATATTTTATTGTAATTTAGGTTTGGGGTACTTGTGCAGAACATGCAGTATTGTTGCATAGCTACATACATGGCAGTGTAGTTTGCTGCCTCCATCCCTGTCACCTGTATCTGCCATTTCTCCCCACGTTATCCCTTCCTACTCCCTACTCCCTGCTGTCCCTCCCTAAGTGCCCCCACAGCAGACCCCAGGGTGTGATGCTCCCCTCCCTGTGTCCATGTGTTCTCATTGTTCAAGACCTGCCTATGAGTGAGAAGATTCGGTGTTTGATTTTCTGTTCTTGTGTCAGATTGCTGAGAATGATGGTTTGCAGATTCATCCATGTCCCTGCAAAGGACATGGATAAAAACTCCTCATTTTTTATGGCTGTATAATATTCCATCGTGTATATGTGCCACCTTTTCCTTGTACAGCCTATCATCTATGGGCATTTGGGTTGGTTCCAGGTCTTTGCTATTGTAAACAGTGCTGCAGTGAACATATGTGTGCTTGTGTCTTTATAATAGAACTATTATAATCCTTCGGGTGTATACCCAGTAATGGGATTGCTGGGTCAAATAGAATTTCTATTTCTAGGTCCTTGAGGAATTTGCCACACTGTCTTCCGCAATGGTTAAGCTAATTTATACTCCCACCAACAGTGTACAAGTGTTCCTATTTCTCCAGATCCTCTTCACATCTGTTGTCTCCAGATTGTTTGATTATTGCCATCCTAACTGGAGTGAGATGGTATCTCAATGTGATTTTGATTTGCATTTCTCTAATGACCAGTGATGATGAGCATCATCATCACTCATATATGTCTTCTTCTGAAAAGTGTCTGTCCATATCATTCACCCACTTTTGAATGTGTTTCTTTGTTTTTTTTCTTGTATAAATCTGTTTTAGTTCTTTGTAGGTTCTAGATATTAGCCCTTTGTCAGATGGGTAGATTGCAAAAATTTTTTCCCATTCTGTTGGTTACCAGTTCACTCTAATGGTTATTTCTTTTGCTGTACAAAGTTCTGGAGTTTAATTGGATCCCATTTGTCTATTTTGGCTTTTGTTGCCAATGCTTTTGGTGTTTTAGTCATAGTATAGTCCTTGCCTATGCCTATGTCCTGAATGGTTTTGCGTAGGTTTACTTCTAGGGTTTTTATGGTGTTAGGTCTTATGTTTAAATCTTTAATCCATCTGGAGTTAATTTGAGTGTAAGGTGTCAGGAAGGGGTCCAGTTTCTGCTTTCTGCACATGACTAGCCAGTTTTCCCAACACCATTTATTAAACAGGGACTCCTTTCCCCATTGCTTCTTTTTGTCAGGTTTGTCAAAGATCAGATGGTTGTAGATGTGTGGCATTGATTCCGAGGCCTTTGTTCTGTTCCATTGGTGTATATCTCTATTTTGGTACCAGTACCATGCTGTTTTGATTACTGTAGCCTTGTGGTATAGTTTAAGTCCAGTAGCATTCTTTTTGCTTAGAATTGACTTTGCTATGCGGGCTCTCTTTTGGTTCCATATGAAGTTTAAGGTGGTTTTTCCAGTTCTTTGAAAAGGGTCATAGATAGCTTGATGGGGATAATGTTGAATGTATAAATTACTTTGGGCAGTATGGCTATTTTCACAATATTGATTCTTCCTAACCATGAGCATGGAATGTTTTTCCATCTGTTTGTGTCCTCTCTTATTTCCTTGAGCAGAGGCTTGTAGTTCTCCTTGAAGAGGTCTTTTACATCCTTTGAAGGTTATATTCCTAGGTATTTTATTCTTTTTGTAGCAATTGTGAATGGCAGTTCATTCTTGATTTGGCTTTCTTTAAGTCTGTTATTGGTGTATAGGAATGCTTGTGATTTCTGCACATTGATTTTTGTATCCTGAGACTTTGCTGAAGTTTCTTATCAGTTTCAGGACATTTTGGGCTGAGAAGATGGGGTCTTCTAAATATATAATCATGTCATCTGCAAATAGAGACGATTTGACTTCCCCATATCCTAATTGAATACCCTTTATTTATTTTTCTTGCCTGATTGCTCTGGCTAGAACTTCCAATACTATATTGAATAGGAGTGGTGAGAGAGGGCATCCTTGTCTACTGCCAGATTTCAAAGAGAATGCATCCGATTCAGTATGATAGTGGCTGTGGGTTTATTGTAAATGGCTTTTATTATTTTGAGATGCCTTCCATTGATACCTAGTTTAGCTGACAGTTTTTAGCATGAAGGGCTGTTGAATTTTGTCAAAGGCCTTCTTTGCATCTATTGAGATAATCATGTGGTTTTTGTCTTTGGTTCTGCTTATGTGGTGAATTACATTTATAGACTTGCATATGTTGAACCAGCCTTGCATCCCCAGGATGAAGTCTACTTGATCGTGATGGATAAGCTTTTTGATGTGCTGTTGCAATCGGTTTGCCAGTATTTTATTGAAGATTTTTGCATCTATGTTCACTATGAATATTGGTCTGAAGTTTTCTTTCTTTGTTGAGTCTCTGCTGAGTTTTGGTATCAGGATGATATTGGTCTCATAAAATGATTTGTGAAGGAGTCCCTGTTTTTGTATTGTTTGGAATAGTTTCAGAAGGAGTTATACCAGCTCCTCTTTGTGTGTCTGGTAGAATTCAGCTGTGAACCCATCTGGACCTGGGCTTTTTTTGGTTGGTAAGCTATTAATTGCTGCCTCAACTTCAGCTCTTGTTATTGGTCTATTCAGGGTTTCGACTTCTTCCTGATTTAGGCTTGGGAGGGTGCAAGTGTCCAGGAATTTATCCATTTCTTCCAGGTTTACTGGTTTATGTGCATAGAGTTGTTTGTAGTAATTTCTGATGGTAGTTTGTATTTCTGTGGAATTTGTGGTGATATTCCATTTATCATTTTTTTATTGCATCTATTTGATTCTTCTCTCTTTTCTTTTTTATTAATCTGGCAGGTGGTCTGTGTATTTTGTTCTTCTTTTCAGAAAAGCAGCTCCTGGTTTTATTAATTTTTTGAAGGTTTTTTTGTGTCTCTATCTCTTTCAGTTCTTCTCTGATCTTAGTTATTTCTTGTCTTCTGCTTGGTTTTGAGTTTTTTTGATCTTGCTCCTCTAGCTCTTTCATTTTGTTGATAGGGTGTCAATTTTAGATCTTTCCTTGCTTCTCATACGGGCATTTATTGCTATAAATTTTCCTCTAGATACTGCTTTAAATGTGTTCCATAGATTTTGGTACATTGTGTCTTCATTCTCATTGGTTTTGAAGAACATCCTTATTTCTGCCTTCATTTCATTGTTTATCCAGTCAACATTCAAGAGCCAGTTGTTCAGTTTCCATTAAGTTGTGCAGTTCTGAGTTAGTTTCTTAATGCTGAGTTCTAATCCTGAGTTCTAATTTTATTGCACTGTGGTCTGAGAAACTGTTTGTTATGATTTCCATTCTTCTGCATTTGCTGAGGAGTGATTTACTTCCATTTAAGTAGTCAGTTTTAGAGTAGGTGTGATGTGGTGCTGAGAAGAACGTATATTCTGTGGATTTGGGGTGGAAAGTTCTGTATATGTCTATTAGGTTTGCTTGGTCCAGATCTGAGTTCAAGTCCTGGATGTACTTGTTAATTTTCTGTTTCGTTTTTCTAATATTGACAGTGGAGTGTTAAAGTCTGCCATTATTATTGCATGGGAGCCTAAGTCTCTTTGTAGGTGATTAAGAACTTGCTTTATGTTTTGGCTGCTCCTGCATTGGTGCGTATATATTTAGGATAGTTAGCTCTTCTTGTTGCATTGATCCTTTTACCATTATGTAATGCCCTTTTTGTCTCTTTTTATCTCTGTTGGTTTAAAGTCTTTTTTTTTTTTTTTTATCAGAGACTAGGATTGCAACTCCTGCTTTTTTTTTGCTCTCCATTTGCTTGGTCAATCTTCCTCCATCCCTTTATTTCAAGCCTATGTGTATCCTTGTGTGTGAGATGGATTTCCTGGATACACCACACCGATGGGTTTTGACTTTTTATCCAATTTGCCAGTCTGTGTCTTTTGATTGAGGTATATAGCCCATTTACATTTAAGACTAATATTGTTATGTTTGAATTTGATCCTGCCATTTTGATGCTAGCTGATTGTTTTGCCCATTAGTTTATGCAGTTTCTTCATTGTGTCAGTGCTCTTTATCATTTGGTACTTTTTTGGAGTGGCTGGTACTGGTTATGCCTTTCTATGTTTAGTGCTTCTTTCAGGAGCTCTTGTAAGGCAGGACTGGTGGTGATGAAATCTCTAAGCAGTTCCTTGTTCATAAAGGATTTTATTTCTTCTTCACTTATGAAGCTGAGTTTGTCTGGATATGAAATTCTAGGTTGAAAGTTCTTTTCTTTAAGGATGTTGAATATTGGCTCCCACTCTCTTCTGGCTTGTAAGGTTTCTGCCAAGAGATCCACTGTGAGTCTGATGGGCTTCCCCCTGGGGTAACTCGACCTTTCTTTCTGACTGCCCTTAGCATTTTCTCCTTCATTTCAACCTTGGTGAATCTGAAAATTATGTGCCTTGGGGTTGCTCTTCTTGAGGAATATCTCCGTGGTGTTCTCTGTATTTCCTGGACTTGAATATTAGCCTGCCTTGCTAGGTTGGGGAAATTCTCCTTCATAATATCCTGAAGAGTGTTTTCCAGCTTAGATTCATACTCTCCGTCACATTCAGGTACACCAGTCAGACATAGATTAGGTCTTTTCACATAATCACATATTTCTTGGGGGCTTTGTTCATTTCTTTTTACTCTAATCTTGCCTTCTTGTTTTATTTCATTGAGTTGATCTTCAGTCTCTGATATCCTTTCTTCTACTTCATCAATTTGGCTATTGAAATTTGTGTATGCTTCGTGAAGTTCTCGTGTTGTGTTTTTTAGCTCCATCAATTCATTTATATTCTTCTCTAAGCTGAAAAATATGGAACGCCTCATGAATTTGCATCTCTTCCCTGTGCAGGGGCCATGCTAATCTCTGCATCGTTCCAATTTTAGTATATGTGCTGCCGATTCGAGCACAAGGAGCTGTTCTTTCTAGAAATTTTTCTTAGACCTGCTACTTCAGTAGGCATGTGGTCTGCCTTCCGAATCGTTTGAGGCAATGGTTTACCAGATGTTTTGCCAGGATATGCCAAATATTTGTGTGTTTCTCATCTCCAACAGCCTTCTGTTGCCCTACTGATAAACCAATGTCACATTTTAGGTATTATAATGGTAGCATTCTATATATGGTAGTTTTTTCTGTATTAGGTTAAGGATAGCAGCTAAGTAAAGAAACTCTAAAACCTGATGCTTAAAACAGGATGGAAATATTTTCCTTTCTCACATAATTATCTGATGGTAGCTCAGATTATAAATTATCAGGGACTCAGATTCTTTCTATGTTGTTTTCTTATTACCTCATGGGGTGTCGTCTTCATGTGCAAGATTAAAACTATATCTCAGGTTTGTCCATCATGTAGAGGAGATTCTGGAGGAGATATGCTTAGAAGTGGGCATATTTATGTTCTGCTCATACTTTAATGGTGAAAACAAAGCCACATCTAACTGAAAGGGAATCTGGGAGATGTAGTGTGGGTAAGCAGCCTTTTACAAAGCTTCAGTCGTATTATAAAAAAGCAAGAATGTCAGTGAGCATTCTAAAGATGCTGTTATGGGAGACAGTCTAAAAACAGGGACCCTTGCTAAGAGGCTGCTATAATCATAACGTAAGCAGTGATCATGCCTTTGTAGAGTAGTAGTAGTAAAGGTGTGAGAAGGAGTTGGATTTTAGATCTATTTTGAAAGCCAGTAGAATTTGCTAATGGGTTGGATATGAGAGAAGGTGACTCTAAGATTTTTGGTTTGTGCACCTGAGTAGTGACATGTACTGAGAAAGGGAAAATTAGAGGAAGGGCAATTTGGAGATGGGGAAAATAAAGAGTTAGATTTTGGACTGATTAGACATCCAAGTAAGCAGGTCATGTGGGGATATGTAAGTTTAAAGTTCAGGAATATTATTGAAGATATAAATTTCTGGGGCCATCTGTGTGTAGGTGGTACTTAAAGCCATGCATATGTAATACCACCTAGAGAGTTAGTGAGCTAAACAAGGAGGCAAAGAGCTCTAAGACCTGAGCTTTAGTGCAGTCCTGTGTTTAGAAGCCACGGAGATTGGGAGAAACCAACAAAGACTATTGACAGGGTGGCCAGGGAGGTAGGGAAAGAATTAAGAGATAAAGTTTCCCTAAATACAAGAGAAGAAGGTATTTCAGGAAAGAGAAAGTGGCAGATTAGGTCAAATATTGGTATTTCAATGAAGTTGAAAATGACAATCCACCAGCAATGTTGAGTCCGACTGGTGACTTTGACAGAGTTGTTACATTGCATGGAGTGATTTGAAGAGAGAATGGGACTAGAGGACCTAAAGAACAAACATGACCAAATTGTGGAGACGTTTAGTTATACAGGGAAGTAGCGAAGTGTAGTAGTAACTTGAAGGAAACTGTGGAAACATGAGTGGGTTCTTTTAATATGAGAGATATTAAAACGGGTTATATATTCATAGGAATGATCCAGTAGAGAAAGAAACATATCACAAGTATAAGAGGGAGTGATAATCATTGGAATGATGGTAAGCGACGGGCTATGGGGTTCCACTGTTGATCTTGATCTCAAATAGTAACGCGCTTCACCTGTTATCATGAAGGAAGGTAGGGAAATGAGTATAGATGCAAGTAAATTGATAGACACAGCAGTGGAAATGTGCAGGCATTCTTTTCTGGTGGCTTCTACTTTATCAACCACATAGGAAGCAGGGTCCTCAGCTAAGAGAGCATCAGGAGAGAGGAAGTGGAGGTTTGAGAAGAGATGAGAAGCTGTGAATTGTGGTCTAGAACAAGAGGAGTGAATGAATTCAGCATATGTAGAAGAGTTGCTTGATATTCCTGATTATAGCTTTTAAGTGAAACAACCAGGAGAATTGAATATTTTTTTCCAACCTTGTTTATCTTTGTGATTGTAGGTGCAGAGTAGACAAGAATTGGTTTACCCGCACAGGGATTTAGCCAGGTGTGTCTGTCAGGATCCAGTCAGAAGACAGAAATCATACCACCAACTAGAACAGAGAAAATCTAAGATAAACAACAATACCTAGGTGAATGTCGCTTATCTACTAGAAAGGGGTGCACAGAGGCAGTGCCTGCAGAGAGAGACTGCATGCGTACATGCCAATCACAGCACCAGAAATGTCTCTTCTTTCACTTCTAGCCCTGCACTTACCCTCTAGCATTCTCTATGGGCAGAGCTTATTCTGGAGAAATGTCTGCAGAAACCAGCTCTGCTGTCACAAAGCAAGGCAAAGAAGATTGGGGTTTGGAATTGAGAGGCAACAACTTAGTAACTAGTGCAACCAGATGAGCGCAAGGTGGACAGTGTGGGCAAGAAAAGTGAGGTTGTATGCTAGAGAGTGATTATAATAATCGTGGAATCTTACCTAGATGAGGAAGGAGAGAAGGAAGAGGAGGCAAAAGGCAATAAAAAGAAGCCACCACTTGTAACCTGCTGGAACGGCACTCTCTGGAAGGTACACAGTATGAGCCGCACAACTGTTCGTCAATGCTATGCTCTGGAATGCACTGCAAGACCCATTTGGACCCCAGAAAGACTGGAAGAGGGTTCTACATGTGAACAAACCTGATTTTTCTATGTCAATGTTCAGAATTATCATAAAGATCTGCCAGATGAATCCTGTTGGAAAAAATAAGTGGAGAAACTAATTCGTGCTCAGGCACTTTCATTGACCATAAGGACCATGGAGAAGGCAAATTTTCACCTAAGCTATTAGTATTAAACATTGCAAAACTTAGGAATCTTTCAATACTTTTCAACTTTATTTCCTAAGCTATGAATAAGAATACTAAAAGATTCAGTTCTAGTAATTTGTATAATGAAAGAATGGATGTATTATGTTTTCCACACTACACGAAGATTCTCACATTCCCCTTCTCCTTCCTTGTCTGCATCTCTTCCTCCTCCCACCTCTTGAGAATCATTGACCTAAACATGTAAATGTCTAACAGGGCAATCTCAGGGATCTGCAAGAGGCCACTCAGGAAGAAATCTGAAGTGTGAAGCATTTTACCCCACTAAAATCATACTAGTTGCTGACAGCCAACTCTGCCTGCCAGTAATTATAGCCTGTCAGGGTTCACAGGCACTTGCATTTCACAAAGATGTGTGAATTGCACATGTCTTACATTTCTTAGTAGGGGCCTGCCCTACAGCAATATTTTTACCAAATGACAGTTTTCAGGGAGGTATTGGATCTTATTTAAGTGAAAAAAAAATAATAGTTATTCTTCACTGTAAGACCACAAAGGAGGCTGCAATTAATGAATTTGCAGAGTCAGGAACGTTGCTCAAGGCATTAGCTTAGTTTGGTTTAGAGCTGTTTGTTTACAAGTCATTAGGAGACCCCAGACTCATTTGTGGTGACAGGTAGTCTTCATTCCTTTATCTGCTTTTTTTTCCTCCTTAAACTAATTTTTTATTGTGGTAAGATATACATAACATAAAAATGACTATTTTAACCTACTCATTTAGATATCTCATGGGTAAGCTGCCTCTTTTTAATCTACCTATGTATGCAGTATAAAATTAAGAGCCAATTACACCATCATCAAATAGAGGAGGGTTTTTAAAAGATAACTGGAGAGTGATATACAAGGTTTCCTAATCACTACACCTAATTGCAAAGAGGAGCAAAGAATTTTTCATGATTATTTGAACTACAATTAAAGACAAACAATCAACTATGAACCTTCCATTATTTTAGCAGTGTGTTCTCTGAGGGAACCAAACTTTTCCCAGGGGAAAATAGATTACTGTTTGCGGTAAATCAAATGTGTGTGGGGACAAAAAGGGCATACAACGAAGTGGGAAATAAGAAAGATAAGACTCCAGGAAAGCAGAGAAAGAATTTCTGGGTCAAGAAGAGGTAGGAGAACTTTTGCTAAATGAAGAAGGATTTAATAAGGGAGAAACCTAAATAAACATGAAATTGGAGGAGTGGAGAAGTGGGCTAAAAAGGTGATACAAGGATCATATATGTAACCTGCTGTGGGGAGTCCAGTAAAAAACAACTTCCAGCCTGGATTTCGTTAGAAAATTCTTCATTCAACAGGAACAAATTCTGTGTCTTCTCCTTCTCCTTCTCCTTCTTTTTTTAACACATAACAGTTGATCACTGGATGAGCAAGATATACCCAGAGTCAGCACCCTCACTGTGGTGGTGTAACAATTTTGGAAAGAAGGTTGTGTATTGGGGTGAATGCAGAGAATAGGAATTCATTCATTCATTCTTTTTTTTTTTTTTTTTTGTGAGACAGAGTTTCGCTCTTGTTACCCAGGCTGTAGCGCAATGGCGCGATCTTGGCTCACCGCAACCTCTGCCTTCTGGGTTCAAGCAATACTCCTGCCTCAGCCTCCTGAGTAGCTGGAATTACAGGCACACGCCACTGTGCCCAGCTAATTTTTGTATTTTTAGTAGAGACGGGGTTTCACCATCTTGACCAGGATGGTCTCGATCTCTTGACCTCGTGATCCACCCGCCTCGGCCTCCCAAAGTGCTGGGATTACATCATTCCTTCTTTACTGAAACTTTTTTTTGGCATTTCCTAGGTTCCAGGCAAAAACACTTTTTTCACGAGTGTAAGCGAGACCAATAAGTGTGTTATTTTATGGCCCTTATTATTTTGCTAAAGATGAAGACAATAAACACACAAATAAGCAAGAAAAGATCAGGTAACAACATCTGTGGTGAAGAAATTACAGCAGAATGGCAAGCTAGGATGCATGCCTTCTTGCCTAAAGTGAATTATTAGACACTTTTTCTTTTTCCTCCCTGTCTTTCCCCTGACATCTTTTTCCTTCTCCTTTGCTTCCTTTGCACATTTTCTGGAGCCCATATTATGTGTCAGGCATATCTGGTTTATATTTTTATACTCCCTAAGCCCTACTTGAGAGAAAAAGTGTATTTTGCACATAGTAGGCCTCAGTAAGTTGTTGGAAAGATTCAGTTGCTCGCAAACTTAGACTGCATGAAATGAAGAACATAAAATATCAAAAGAGATGGAAGAAAAAAATGAGCATAATTAACACAGAAACAGGTTAAAATTAGATGACAGTGAGCCTTATTGGCACAAATAATGACTACATCAATATGGCATTTGAAATAGCAGGACGCCATCACTCATCTCACTTTTGTGTCTCATCTGTCTTATGAATTTGGAGAAAGCAGGGCATTTTGCCAAATTTAGAAGCAATTCAAATTTTATGTATTAAGACTTTCGACTGAAAGTTGTAGATGTCTGTATTTGAGCTCTGATTGCTGGCAAGATAAAATTTCCCAGTTAAAAGAAAACCAGTTTTTAAGATTATAAAAGAGAGAGAGAGAGAGAGACCTAATATGCAGGGTTAATTGTAAAAAGTCAGAAACAGATGGACTGATGTCTTCTTAAGAGATAGAAGTGAAAATAGAGGGAAAGCAGTAAGTGGCAGAATGCAATTTGGAGGTTGTTGCTTTTGATCACATAGCCTTAGTATGTTGGGTAACTAACAAGCTTAGGCCGATTTTCCCTGGTAAAGGAGCTTTGGATGACATAAGCCAAACATTTTTCCTCTTAATTCTCCTGGTAATAGCAATTTATCTTCTTCAAGCAGTGATGGAAATGGAGGAATGCACACGAATGCAGATGCTGGACCTCTCTGCCCACCTCATATGTAAATGTTATAATAGGATTTACCTGACTTAGCAGTACAGTGGAAGCTCCCAGAATTCATTTTGATTCCTACCCCTGCTCACAAAGGCTCTATAGGTTTGTAGAAAAGATCAGCATTAAGCAGAAAAAGTCACAGCCATACTAACACTTTTGGAAAGCATGAGTTTACCATAAAATATAAGCCAATCTAAAATCCTGGTCAGAAAGTTACGAGTGTCTTAGGGTGGAGGTGGCTTACCCACAATTGACTTAGGCAGATGTTGTATCTTGCGTTTCAACATTCATGAATAAATTCCCTCAACCTAAGGCATATAAACACACATTCATGAAAGAATCCACATGACTCTCTTTATTTTTAGGAGATTACATAAAATATTTATGTCCCTCTGTCTTCCTAACCAATTACTTTCCCTAAGAAAAAAAATAATACATATGAAATGTGATTAAAAATTTACCTTGTACCAAATAACTTGCAATTAACTCATTCATTTCCACATTTCTTCATTCTCAGTTACAGTTGGAATGCATTGTAAAACAACTATCACTTTTGAACCTTTCGAACTGGAAATACACCATATCAATGGTGGCAGGCAAGTCAAAACACAATGTAGATTTTGTATCAATCAGAATGTCAAATGATCTCATTAGAGTTTCAGGTCTATATGTGGGTGCATTTTCAACTACTCCGCTTTCCTGCATGAAAGTTTAGCAAAGATTAAGTCATTTACCAGCGACAGTTGGCTGAGGCAGCTGAGTGGAGGCTTTGATGAAATGTGTCAGTCATTTTCCAGCAACTCTGCCTTAGACAGTAGGTTATCAGGAGTAACCGCTGTCAAAGAACTATTGTCAACGTGGTTGGAATTCTTTTGACAGAACATTCCTCTCCTAAATATTTTCTTTAACTTGTTTGTGAGACATTTTTATGACTGTATTTACTATTAAAATTAACATTCTGAACATCATAGCCTGGATTTATTTTTTGAAAAAAAAATCTGGGGGGAGTAATGAGTGGAAAGGATGGACTTTAGAATTCATATAAAGAAATAGCAGTACATATGTTCACTACGTGGGTGACGGGATCAATCATACCCCAAATCTCAGCATCACAAAATATATGCATATAACAAACCTGCAAATGCACCCCTTGAATGTAAAATAAAAGCTGAAATAAAAAATTAATTATGTACATAAGTAATACATAATTAAAAATGAATGTCACATAATATGCTATTTATATAATATTTTGTTCCAAATTTTACTTAAAGTTAACCAGCTATTCTTATTAGCTAAATTTGAGGAATCAAGTATTGTTTCTGTTCTTGTACATCTCATAGCCTGAACCAAACCCAAACGTCTCACGGTGCTGGTATGTAGCACAAACTCCAAACATCTGCTTGTGGCATATTTATTTAAAGCAGAAAAATCTCGGGCTTCTAAGGGTCTCAGTAACAGATCATGCCAGAAACGATTCCAACTATTTCAGATACTGAACTTTCAAAATGCTACTACTTCTTTCTCTGAAAAATTTATAGTGATCAGATCCTAACAAAATTTGGAATCTCTGAGCAGGTATACAGAAGTATCCACATATAAAGGCAAATTTAACATACAAGAAAATGATTTTGAAGCAATGACCATTTGATATTTAAACAGTGATTTCCTTACATCAAAAGAAGCTACTTTAAATTTATCTTATGTAAAAGATAAGCTCGAGGTCCATGCCTTCCGTTTGAAAGTGTTTCATGGGATTCTTAGCTACACAACAGATTTTAGCTTACAATTTGATAATGAATGAGTAGACTGACTTTTTCAAGTGAAATGTATTAGCCTGGGCATCATCACCATCAACTAGAAGCAGAAGGCCTTCTAGTTCAAAAGTGTCCTTTCAAATTATCTTGTGTGTGTTTTCCAAAATTGAATATTCATCTTAGGATTTTAAACGTTGATTTAAGACTTTAGTGAAAGACGTGTATTTGGGAAGCTGAACCAAACAGTGGGAGTATTGTTAAACATTTTGCTGAATATAAAGGAACTTTATTTGGGGTTAATTTTTAGGGAGAAAAAATCTTACTTTAAAAATATTGTGAGTTATGTTTTGAGATCTTGAAAACTTTTTGTAGGTGAATTATCAAGTGGCATTGGTTCGAGGATGAAAAGACCTGTCAACAGATAATTACAATAAAATGTGATAAGTGCTATTATAAGAATTTGTGCCAAGTCCTCTGAGAGGGCTCCTCCCCTTCCATATGGGGATTTTTGGCAATGACAGAATCAGGGTGTGGGTGAATTTGCTGAAGTGATTGCAGTCAGGTCAGGGGATTTAAAAACTCCTGAAGTAGGGACTTAAAAGGGTCTTCCTAGTCATTGTATGTTGGATAGGAAGGAAATAATGCTAAATAAGAAAAAAAAGGACATTACTAAGATTATTTGAAAACTCACTCTGGCATTCTAACTGAAGTGAAAATTTCACCTATAACTGAATACAGTTATAATGCTTAAAATTTATATGGCACTTTGTACTTTTCAAAGTAATTTCTCATTGTAGTAGCATTTGCCTTAAAAAGTAATTTAATTTTTAATATATCCATTCATACATCACTCATTCATTCATTCATTCATTCCAGTATGCTGTGTGCCAGGTGATGTGTCAGAGCTGATAATGCAAAGATGAATAAGACATTGCTCCTTTTTTCATATACTGCATTCTTACTAAACTGTGAACATCTTTGAGGATAAATGTATTTGTAAAGCACATAGGTGCTCACTGTCTGCCTGTTGAATGAATATTTGAATTTATGAATAATGAAGAAGTGTTCCGATCAAGTTGCAAATGAAGAATGTATTTACCAAACTGAAGTTTGGGCATATTAAGATAATAGGTACTGGAGTCAGAAGCCCTGGTTTTATCTCGTAGCTTCGATACACTAGCATGAATCTGGCAAACTTACTTAACCTTTTGTAGTCACATTTTCCTAAATGTGGGGATAAAATAATCTCTCTCTTAAAAAGTTGTTATGAGGGTGAATGTGCAAGTTCCTTCTACTCGAATGTGTTATTTAGATGTTAGTATTGTTACAAATAACATTCTTATATTCTACACTATAGGGCAACATTTAAAGGGAAGTTGCTCTATTAATCATAAAGTAGCGTGTTCTTTCCACAGTGGAGAAATCAAGAGTGCTCTTCCTGGCAGGATGCCAGTTGTTCTGGGTAAATTACATCAGTGATAAGAATCAGAGGCCAGTACTGAAGACTGTATATTGATGGGCTGACTGAAGGGGATGGGAGGTGTTGTAACTTGGGAGTAGCATAGATCCCATGCAGTTGTAACTGAAGTACAGGGTTCTAAGTCTGACTGGCAACAAGGCAAGCTTGCTCCATGGCCAATTCACGGTCCCAGCAGTCACCACTCAGGCATCTGAATCTTGGGTCAGGTATTCTGATGATATTTGGAATGCCATTGAATAGGAGCTAAGGAGCTAGATGACTTTTATAGATGCAGGGGTATCATGGACATTGCTAAATATACATGAAGATGGAAGTAATTGAAATGAGATGAGGCTTGTAGGCAGTGGCCTAGATGACATAGATGGTAATTACACTGTTACTATTACTACCTCCACCACCATCAATAACAATATGTTGACAGTCTACCTAACAGTCTTCATTATCTCTATTAATACTCATGAAAAACTAGTAAAGTACCCATTCATTTTACAGATGAAAGGGTACATCTGGGTGCCTCACATGACTTGTCTGAGGCTGTATTGCAAGTACATTGACTCAGCTCTTGTGAACCCAGGTTCACTGCTATTTCATGTAAGAGGTCTGCTCCTTTATTCTTCAAAAGGCGGGATGTCTTCGTGTTGTGCAGAGTGGACTGGGGGAACAGAGATACCCCCTGTGTAGTCAACGGTATTGCTACAGGATGCCTTGGATTGTTTTTTACATGTGTGCATTTTCTCCCTGATGATATGAAAACTCCCTGAAAGCAGTAAGCACCATCTTATTCTTCTTATTCAGCTCTGAGGACAGTAGATGTACCTAATAGACTGTGTACATACATTTTAGCAGTTATTAATGTTATCATAAATATCTATTGAAAGTTTGCTTTCCAGTTAAATTCCTTATTGAGAAGTGCTAGCCACTGTTGCCCCACCCCTCCTTTTTTTGAGATGGAGTTTCACTCTGTTGCCCAGGCTGGAGTGCAGTTGCGTGATGGCTCACTGCAACCTCCCTGGTTCAAGCAATTCTCCTCCTCAGCCTCTTGAGTAGCTGGGACTACAGGCACGCACTGCCATGCCCAGCTAATGTTTTGTGTTTTTAATAGAGACGGGGTTTTACCAGATTGGCCAGGCTGCTCTCAAACTCCTGACCCCAGGTGATCCACCCGCCTCAGCCTCCCAAAGTGTTGGAATTACATGAGTGAGCTACTGCGCCCAACCCCACTCCTGCCCTCTCTAACACACATACACAGATGTTACGACAGAGCCCATTTCTTTCTCACATCCATGCTGCTATTAGACCCCTTGATGTATCCCATAAGCAGCGTGTCGCGGTCTCTTAAGGCAGGGTGACTGCTGAGCACACCTCCTTGTTGCCACGTTGCCTGCAACCATGATCCTCTTTTCTATAAACATAGCACCAGGCACATCTAATCTGCAATCTGATATCCCATTCTTTATTTTATTGCTTGCTTCTTAGTGAAGTTTCCTTCAAACTTCATTATTTGATTTAGCTTATTTAAGGAAGGAGAGACAGAAGACAGAGCAAAATGGGCAGAAGTAGCATGAGTGAAGAAAAAATATCTTAAATAAATGTTGGATTTTAAGATATTACTTGTATTCAAAATTAATTTGTGTAAGTCAGTCTCATCTCTAAAAACTAGACTATAAGCTTATTCGTCAAATGGAAGCTTAGGTGAGACGCTAATGTAGAACAGATAGATACCCATTTTTCTTGTGTATGAAGTTGCTGCTACTGTGTCAGACCTGTCTGGCTCTTATTATCATGCCAGGCGCTTTCTCTCCTGGTTTGATCTTTTTAGAAAGCTGCTGGCAAGGGCTTCAAAGGGTGACCAGCTGAAACTCACCACGCCGTAGGTTGCTGACTATAAAAAAATACTCTACCAGTTCTCAATCAGTAAGGCTCTAACAGAAACACCTTGGAAGCTACTCAAGCTATCTGGGTCCGCTCATCCTATCTCCAGTGAGGTATCAGAATGTCTGATGGGAAAATGAGCATGTGAGATTTGGAAAAGCTTCCTAGTTGGTTCAATCTCTCTGCCTATCTTTCCTTTGAGAATTGTTGGCCCAGTAGTTAAGAACATGTTCTTTGGATTCAGTTACTTCTGTATTTAAATCCTGGCGAAGGCACTTGTTGGCTCCGTGACATTGGGAGAATTACATAATCTCTGATGATCTTCTCTTTCCTTTGAAAAGTGTAGTTAATAATGACTCAAATCGGCATAAATTGCTAACATATGTTCCAGACCTGTACACTGAATACCCAGAAACATTGAAAGAAAATTAAAGAAGACCTAAATATGTGAAAAGATATATCTTACTCATAGATCGGAGGACTTAATATAGTTGAGTAATTCTTCATCAGTTGATGTATGGAGTCAAACCAGTGCCAACAAAAACCTTAATGTGAGTGTGACTTTTACAAAAGACGATACACTGATTCTAAAATTCATAAGGAGGCACAAAAGTTCTGGAAAAGACAGAAAAAATTTGAAAAATGTAAAGGAGGATGGAGAATTTATACCTCCAGATTTCAAGACTTATCATAGTAATCAATACCATGTGATACCGGCATAATTATAGACATACAGACAGATGGAATAGAATAGAGTCCAGACTATATGGTCAGTTGAATTTTGACAAAGATGCTTGAATAATTCAATGGGGAAAGAATAATTTTTTAAATAAATGGTGCTGAAAAACTGGTTATTTGTATGGAAAAAAATTAAACTAAATCTCTGTTTTACAGCATCCACTAAAGTAAACTGGAGATGAATCATAGCCCTAAAGACAAGTGATAGACATAGTCCTAAAACACCTAGAAGAAATGACAATGAAATACACACACACACAGACACACACACACACACAGAGGCTGCAATGCAGTGGCGTGATCTCGGCTCATGCAACCTCCACCTCGCGGGTTCATGAGATTCCCCTGCCTCAGCCTCCTGAGTAACTGGGACTACAGACTCACACCACCACGCCTGGCTGATTTTCTGTACTTTAGTAGAGACAGGGTTTCACGATGTTCTTCAGGATGGTCTTGATCTCCTGACCTCATGATCCACCCACCTCCGTTCCCCAAAGTGCTGGGATTACAGGTATGAGCCACCATGCCTGGCCAACAAAAAATATTTTTAACAATTGGGTACACAAGATTTCTTGGGACACAGGAAGCACTAACTATACAAGAAAATAATTAATGAACTGACAGCATCAAAATAGCATCAAAACTGTCAGCATTTGCTCTTCAAAAGACACCACTGAGTAAATAAAAAGAAAAATACCTAACTGAGGAAAAAGTATTTGTAATTGCTAATAAAGAATTTGAATCTAGAATAACTCTTAAATCTTAATAAGAAGACCAACAGTGCTCCAAAATGAACAAAAGATTTGAATAGATATTGAAAAGAAGACCATGATGGCCATGAAAAGATGTTCACCATCACTGGTCATTAGAGAAATTCAAATGGAAACCAGAGTGAAGTACTACCCGACACACACTAGAACAGTCAAAATGAAAAAAGACTGACAATATCTATTTTGCTGTTGAGAATGTGAAATAGCACAATCACTTTGGAAAACAGTTTGGCAGTTTCCTATAAAGTTAAATAAACACTTAACATATACCCCAAAATTCTATACCTAGGCATATATCCAAAAGAAATGAAAACATATGTCCACTGAAAGGCTTGAACACAAATGTTCATAGCGGCTTAAAAAAAATAACAGCCCCAAATTGGATACAGTTCAAATGTCTGTCAACAGGTGAATGAATAAATTGTGTTATAGACATAAAATGGGATATTATCACTCGGCAATAAAAATACACTAATACTACAACAACACTGAGAAATCTGAAACATAATGCTGAGAAAAAGAAACCAAACACAAAACAGTATTTACTGTACAGTTCCGTTTAAGTGAGATTCTGGAACAGGCAAAAGTAATCCATTTTAACAGAAATGAGACCAGTGGTTGCCTGGAAGCACAAAGAGAGCAGCTGGGTGACGCTGAAAAGACATCCAAGGGAATATCTTGGAAATGTCCTTTATTTTGACTTAGGTGGTGGTTTCATGATGTATTCATTTTTCAACACTCACCAAACTCTACACTTAAGATTGAATGCGTTTTATTGCTTAAATGCCAGCTTTTTAAATTACAAACTTAAAAATATATTGGGTCAGTTTGAGACATCACAAGTAGTCTACAATTGTGTGTGTAAAATATCAAAATTCAAATATGAAATGAAATACAATTGAATGAAATACACGAATGTAAGCTGAGGTTGTTATAGAATGCCACTAGCTTATAGACAAAGACTTTGTTGAGAAAAAAAAAAGAAACAACAAATGAAGCAGATACTTTGTTGGCTTAACAATCCTTTAAGTTCCTCAATGAGAATTGGACCATATCAGCAAAACGAAAGCTTATTGGTCCATTAGATGCTTCGTTTTGAAGACTCTGGAAGAAATCTTTACGATGGCATCATATCCATACTAAGAGCATGGACTTGATGACTTTAGAACATAGATGTACCACCCAAAAGATGTGGAACCTTGGGATTCGGCCCTCAGTGAGAAGTGATGCAGGTTACCTGTCATATCCTGAATTAACCGAGAGGCAACCCACCTGGAAAAAATAAATAGATTTGTACCATTTTCTGAGTTCTGCATGTTTATGATAGGCTAACAAAATTGCTTTGAATCTGATAATGTACCTGTTCTCATGTGTCCTTCCGAGCTTTAACTAGAGCCTTATACTTTGGTAAAGAACAAAAATATATAACTCTGTGTATACAGAATAGCTTAAAAATATTTCTAGTTTTAGTAATTCAGTGTTTGATGTAAGTTTTCAGACTTAATTTTTTTCTACTTAAAATCATCTAATCAATCAACCACCCACCAACCAGCCACATATAAAAACCAGACACTATTTTAGGCTGCAAAGATGGCTAGTCTCCTGCACCAAAATGGTGAGCTAGGTGGTGGGAGGCTCTAGAAATTTCATTAGGAGGCTGATCAAGTTAGTGGAGAACATGAAAACTATGTTGGACAAAGAATCAATGGGAAGATAAAGGTCACCTCTTTGAAGGTCTGTCATGTGTAAGAGAAAACAATTTTCCTTTGCTGCTCTAAAGGCTGGAAATAAATCCAATGGGTAGAAATGAAGGATATGAACAGACACTTTACAAAAGAAGACATTTATGAGGCCAAGAAGCATAAGAAAATATGCTCATCACTGGTCATTAGAGAAATGCAAATCAAAACCACATTGAGATGCCATCTCACACCAGTTAGAATGGCGATCATGGATACAGGGAGGCCAATAATTGGGGCCATCAGCACAATCAATCTATGAGATATAATTATCAAATAGATGAAAAGTGCTAAATAAACTCATGTGATAGAGTCAGACACTCTGCAAGACATTGCAAGAGAGTCACCAAATTTACCATATAAAGCTTCTTGGAGGTAATGGAAAGGTGAATTATGCTGGAGACTGAGGAGTTCTGACATTTTTCTAAGAAAACTGGTCAGTATTCCCAACATTTGTCCAAGAAGCTGACAATTGTACTATAATTTTAAAACAGCAGATGATATCAATTATAAAATTGTAATGTTCAGAACAGTTTAACCAAAGGCACCGGAGTAAATTGTCAGCAATGTGAGTATTCGACACATGCAGATTAATGATATGGTGTGAGAACCAGGGACTACTGTTTACAGACAAGGAGTTAAACTCTCACAGCCGCTCTAGAGAAGACTTTTGAATTAATGGCTAATTTCAAACAAAGCATTTAATGTCACCACTTGAAATGTTTCAGTAATAATTCAAATGGTTTAATTCTAAGCCACTTATGATTAAATTTCAAATATGCTAAGGTATTATTAGACATTTATGGGAAAAATCATTTTTCCCCCTGCAAATTAAATGTTCTTCTTTGACAATGATTCAAGTTATGATGGGGATTCTTGTTTCCTTTTAATTATAGTCCAAACACTTATATGGATAATGCAGCAATATGATCACTATTTCATTTTGGAGCCATTATTACCAAATGCAAAATATCTCAATCTCTAGCACACTCCCCCTCCTCTAGGTTTTCCTTTTAATCCCATAAAAGCATCTGTCTTTGATTTCAAGTGGAGTACCTGCTGTGCAGGATGCAATGCAAATCCAATTTGTGTGTAACAAAACCAAATGGGCTGAAATGAACTCTGCATTTTAAAGATGTTTTTGTTTAATCATCACCATCACTTGTCTTTAATGAATGCATAATCAAGTTAAACTTCAGGCAAGAAATGGAATGGCTCTTCTTAAGACAGAGAAAGCAAATTCTTGTGATATCCCTTATTGCTGATTTGCCTCCTGTTCCCGTATTGGCAGGAGAGAAATAGGAACGATCTTCAAATGCATGCTATGGCAAACTGTTGAGAACCACGGCGTGAGCAGTATCACTGCTCTTTTTTCTTTCTTTCTTCCTTTTTTTTTTTTTGGCTTTCATAGAGTTTACAGTAGAAAATGAGGATGCAAGATTCCTGGGTTCTCATTTGGACCTTTTTTCCACATCTCACAGAAATTAGAAGACATAATAGTACTTTGGAAGTTTAGAGGAGGATGTACCTTGAGGCATTTCTGTGCTACATATATTAAGCCTAAATGTTGACATATGATTTCCTGATTAGAGATGCTCTTTTGGATAGTGAAACTTCTGCAGTTTTTTGTTTTAGAAAGAGACTCTTACAAAGACCTCAAGGTGTCAGATAACTTTTTGTACAATCTTAATGCTGTTCAGAAATAGATCAGTTACAGACAAGGGCATGCGATGAGAAGATGTTTTATAAGGATATGCTCTTGTAGATCTTCTAATTTACTCATTTTCCAGATGAGAAAGCAAAGCACAAAATGTGCATCGACTAACATAGGGTCAGGTGGTCAATGAGTGGGGGAGTCAGAGTTGGAACACTGGTTTTCTGGATCTTTCCAAAGCAATACTAAAATACGGCATTGTGTTACCACAGAGATGCATTGCAACCGAGATGAAAGAACTTAAATATATTCTAGAAGAATTATTGAGTGGTAAGCTGTCTGCATAGACTTTGTATTCAAGGTGAGTGTGACAATAGGGTTAGGTATTGTGTCTGAATCTCAAAATACCATTTTCAAGCAAAAATCGAGGGATTTACAGAATGCCAGAATGTATATTTCTGCTGATTACTTTTAATGGGCTAAGAACTGGGATTGGTGTTATTTATAGCTGAGAGCCTACATGGTGGGATTTGCAAAACTCTGAGGCAGACTGCTTGAGTACCTGCATTATACCTGAAATTCCAACATTGCAAGTTATTTTCAGGTGATAAGGCATTGTCTTCTACTAGGGAAAAATTCCTCTGGAGCAGTAACCCTGTGGAACCACCATCTGTTCCTTACCTTTTAATTTCAAAAGATTCACTAATTTCCTTTTTGATTAGGGAACACCTCACTGCAAACCAGGTGCTGGTATAGTACTGTGATTGTATATGATGCTAAATTTTGCTAGCTGATGGGAAGGATAAGGAAGGTTAGCAAATAGTGTCCAGGGCAAGCCTATTAAGTCCAGGGCAGCGAGGTGTTGCAGACAGCAAGGGGAAGGACCAAAACTGAGAGAAAGCCTCAAAGCTAGATGCCTCTACTCACAACTTGTTTGTCGAGGCTGCCCCTGAGTTAAGCCACCTGGAGAGCAGTTAGATCAATGTATATCCCTTTGTTCTTAACCTTTGAATTCAGATTCACACAAGAATCTGAATGTTGGGTTTAGAATGGTTTTAAAATTCCCCATGTGATGGGAAAAAAAAATTACAAGCATAGCAATTAAGTTGCATTTCAAGGTAATAGCATTTATATAGTGTTTTATATTGACTAAATATTTTACCTCATATTAGACCATCACCAAATACCTTTCACTAACATCGTTCTGGGGAGGCTAAAAGACAACGGTATTCTTTCACCCTGAAAGATTTCAGTTCCCAAACTGTGCTAGCCAAAATATGTAACCTCTTGACCCCCTCGAACTTTTTCATTTCTCTTTATATTGACAAAAATAATACTCTTTTTAATACTGGTGTATTCTGGACACCCAAGGCCAGAAGGTCATCTCTGTAAATGAACCATGTAAACAGCCTGTTATGATCAGATTTTGTTTGGGTTGTCGGGGAGGGAGGTGGAAGAAATTAACATCATCATGTACTTAGTTTGATGTGGTAGGTAATTTTGAGCCGTAGACTGTGACCCAGGTGTCCGTAAATTAGATTATTTGGGGAGCTGTTGAACTCTAGATGCAGGTACACTGGCTACCAAAGAGTACCATGTACAATAATTTTAAAATTATTAAAACCAGAAATCTTTTACGACCTTTCGCAATGCAGGAGTATCTATCAAAATCACAACATTATCTTCGTATTGATAATTTAGTTGTTATCAACCCATACGGCCACTGGATGTCCCCACTCTTCCTCAAATGCAGCTGAGGCATCACTTAACTGGCAGTTATAAAAACAACGCCTTTTCCAGGGAACCCTCAGAAAGATCCTGCAAGAGTTCTGGGTGTGCTTGGCAGGACCGTTTTCCCCTGGCAATAGCAGGACTGATTAGAAATGGGTGACTGAAGAGACTGAGGTCAGTGAGAGGAATTATTTGGCTCATGTCATTCTGTGTCATTGCATATTTACTTCCGTAATCCTCCCCAATTGCTTTTTTTCCCTTAAAAAGCTCTAAAAGGTGAGTAGCTCTGAGGATACTTTTACGGTAATCATCAGAGGTGAAACAAGCATGAGGTGGAAACGACGAGAACATGAAAGAATGAGCATGACAACTTTGCAACATACATGAAAAATGACTTCATGGGAATGAAGGATAAAACGTATAGGCGTTCTTGAGCGTGGTGAAAGGTCTGAATTTTGATCACTCATTTATTCTCAGCAGTTGTACCTAGTCAGTAATAGCGGTGTGGCAATTGACTGAACTTGAATCTCATTTCTATTACTTGTTTCATGACATGTGACAAGTATGCTTTGTGTCTCTGAACCTTGGGCCCTTGTCTGTGAAATGGGGTGATTTAGTGCTTTCCTCGGATTTCTCGAGAAGCTTAAATTATATTTTTTTATATGAAAGAGCCTAGGACACAGTGGTTACAGAATAACTGTCAAATTTCTTAAGAATTTGGGAGGCAATTAAAAATTAAATAAGGTTTTTGTAACTTCAAAAGATTTTTGGTCTAGTTAAAATAGAAATAGAAGAATTTAGTGTTACTTACAATATAGTTTATTATCTATTTAGAGTTAATAAAAATTATTTAACGACATCAGCTCCCCCTTTGCAGTTGTCCCAAAGGGAGAATTATGCACAGCTAGGGAATGCCTCACCTAAAAGGAAAAATTCCCAAAGCCTTGGAAAGTGGAACCTTCTTAAAAGAAAAGCACAATGGGTACTTAGCTAATTCTTAGGATTTATAGAAAAAGGAGAGAGCCAATGAAATGAATTTCTTTACTGGTGAGTAGCTGAAGTACAGAAGTCTGAGCAAAGCTGAAACAAAGTGACTTTGCACCATCAATCTCTTGGCAGCGTAGAAGTCAAAATGAGAAGACCAAGTGCAAGAGAATTTATGTCATGTCTTTTTCACCCAGGGTCTGAGACATTCAGAGAATACGGAAAACAGGATTTCCTTTTCCTGAAAGATTTTATCAGGCTCCCAAAGGAAGTTCTGTTTCTCTAATTACATTCTACCACTAGACTATTTTATTTTCCTTTGGGGAAAACAATAAAACTTGCCTGTAACTAAGGAGCAGTCCCAGCACTCAGTTCCTGCTGGGAAAACAGTGCTGGGTCTCATCTACTGGGAAAGGACTCGTGTCCCTTCTAAGCACTGACTACCAGGCTCCTAATTAATGGTTCCCAGAGGAGGAAGCTAACTTTGTTTTTTGGCTATGTATTCTCTACAATAGCACCAATATCTCTATATAGATTCGCAGTTAAACAGCAACGACATCCCCTCCACACCCCCCAAAGAAAAAACCACACACACACCAGATAGTACTTCTGGCAACTTAAATACAAGTTAACTTAGAGATACAGTCTGATTTGAATGACTGAGAGTAAGATTCTTTGTCTTTGATTAGCTTTGGCTCAGTTGAGTCTAAACTGCTGAGAGATTTGGTAGATCAGGAGTTGGGTGGATAAAGAAATCACCTAACTGGGGTTCATGACCAAGGCATAACTCTTGTAAACTGGTGTTGGCTAGCCTATCGAGAGCTTTCATTGACCATATTTTGTGAAACAAATCTACTCACAACGCAACCACGCAAGGTTCTGCACGCGGGAAAGTGCAGGCTCTGCTTCCTTTAGGATTCTCTACCTAAAACACAGACTTGAGTTTACTAAGAACCGGGGTAAAGTCTCACTGATGGTTTCCTTTTTTGGAAACTTAGCCTATGTCTTGATTATAGTTAAGATCTTTTACTCATTCAATAACTGCCAAAGGGAAAAGAATGTTTCCCATTGCAATAAAAGTGATGCAGTTGAAATGAGTTTTTCAGTTTGGGAACTAGCTTCACTTTATCCAGACTGTCTCTCCGTGTCCTCATGTGTTCTAGCTGCTTATTGTTTGCAAGATGGCTAAATAAATAAATAAGGAAAAGGCCAGAGCAAAACTGCCAAGCAAACTTGGCTCTTCTGAGAATTTGAACTTCCACCTAATTAGCCCTAATTAGTTGAATTACCCACCACAAAAGTCTCCATTGAGCTCATTTCTTCATGCTGCAAATTCGTTCACAGAGCTTCTTTACAGTACGAAGTGTTGGGCCTCATTTCTAGAGATTTTGATTCAGTGGCTCTAAGGTAAGATGCAAGAATCTGTACTTCACTAAGCACTACTCATGGCTCATACTCAGATGGTTCTTGACCAAACTTTGAGAAACATTGGTGAGTGATGCCTGAGTCATTTGAATTAATCAGAAATTAGTCAGCATGCTGTGATGAAACAAAACTCTGTGTTCCTCCTTAGGGAAGAGAGGTGATAAAAGATGGAGACTGCGGGTAGAGAGAGGCGGTAGGGAAGCAAAGTTGACTAAGTGTCTGCAGTATTGATTGCTGTATTCACACATCCTGGGAAATATATGAAAATTTCCTTTCACCATCAGAAAACTACTACCCAGTGTGCGTTTAGGACTGTGGACCACACATAGTTTGGAGGCTAGAGGGGCCAAGAGCATGGACTCTAGGACCAGCCTAAGTGACTTTTGGCTCAGCCATTGATTAGGTGTGTGACTCTGGCAAAGTGATTTAATCACCAAGTGTTTTGTTCCCCTCATCTGTGAAATGGAAATAATAATAGTATTTGTCTTGTAGAGTTGTTGTGAAAATGAAATGAATGAATATAAATAAAAGTGCTGAGAACAGTGTCTGCTTAGAAAGTGCTAAATAAAGGCGAGCCGTTACTTCTGTTCTAATTGATGCCTGTCTGGGAAGAACGAGGATGCAGGTAAAGCTGAAAAATGAGGCAAAGAGATGGGGTCACTCAGAAAAGAAGGTAAAATGTAGAGCTTGTGAGCCCTTAAATTTTGCCAAGACATTTTGTGACTAGACTTCAGTTATTTAAAAATATCTCTATCTTATAAACTTGTCTGTATTTGAACTTCTGCATTTTCAGACTTTGTTTTGGATTTTGGTTTTGCTTTGCTTCTTGGGGAAGCCTGTATGAAAAATATCAGCACTGATATAAAAAAATTAATGCCCCAGAGCATTAATTCTTGGACTTCAGAGGGTCTCTGAAATAAAATTTTCTTACACTAGGTATTTAAATGCATTTATAGATCTTAGGAAAAAATGTTTTCCGCACCAAATTCTGTAAGAGCACTGGGACACCAGAAGTTAAAAATCATCCTGTAGGAACCAGCTTCTTTGTGGCTCTTTTCTGACTGCACTTTCTATGACTCCAGATGAGTTGGTACTCAACCAAGGGTAGTTTTGACCCCTCTCCTCTGGAATCATTTGGCTATGTCTTGAGATATGTTTGTTATCACAACTAGGCAGTGCTAGTGGCATCCAGTGAGTAGAGGTCAGAGATGCTGCAAAAAATCTTAAAATTCACAGGGCAGCCAGCCGCAACAATGAATTATCCAGTCTGAAATATCAGTAGTGTTGAGGTTGAGAAGCCCCGCCTTAAAGGTAATATCAGCAGAAGCCCAGCTGGTGACTAGGGGCAAGTCTGGTGACGCTGAGAACTCAGTGGGGAGGAGTCGCAGAGCTGGGGACAAGAGAGATCATCATTCCGTGAGCAACAGCATGGGCTTCCTGTCAGTGTTATGCCAGATGCCAATGGCAACTTATCTTTGTAACTGTAGAAGGTACTCCTACCAGGACCCTCTTTGGGTCTTCATGGCTTGGTACTACAGGGGCAAACTCCTAGCGTTCCTTTTCCTGAAAGATTTTATCAGGCTCCCAAATGAAGTTCTGTTTCTCTAATTCCATTCTACCACTAGACTATTTTACTTTCTCCACTCACCACTTACTCCATTCACAGATGAGATGTCAGGCTCACTGAGTATTTGAATGTTTGGTTCAGAAGCAGACACACTTAAATTCTTTCTCTGTAGCATAGACTTCATCAGGGGAGACATTTCCTCACTTGGGTAATGAAGTCCCTGTAATAATCAGCACTAATTGAGATCCAGGTAGGCAGCTTAGGTAGAAAAGCTGACAACTAAATCACTCATGATGGTGACCTAGGGGACTCGTTTCACAGGCCCTCATTTAGTCTGAAAGAGGGAGGCAGCACTGAATGGCATTAGTAAGTTTTTTGGAAGCATTACATTTATTATATACAGTTAGCAAAATATTTATTTGAGCTAAATGCTGTGAATGAAACACACACATACACATACACACACCTATACACACGTATCTCAAGAAGAGGCTGATCTTTGTCTCATTATATAGAGAGATCATAGAACCAGCAGGAGTATTCTTTGAATAATATACAGGTTCTGTCTGGTAGCCTGGGAACAGGATCCCATGGGTCCCAGTTGTGTCCCTAGAGTGTCTTCGTGTGACTCTCACTTAACTTTTCTTCAGTCTCTTCATCATTAAAACGGCCTAAACCTTTGTTATTTTCTGTTCTGTGAAATCCCTTCCTTACCTCTGGAGAACTACATGTGAAAGCGAGGCTAACATCACAGAGGGCTGTGCAATTTAAAGATCCACGAGTTCATTAACTTTCTAAAGTTATATCCTAGTTTGTGGGGAAAATAGAGTGGGTGTGAGAAAGAAAATCATTAAAAAATCCTTTCAGATGGATCACAGATTTTTAGAAATTCAGTTAAAAATACTGGAAGAGGCCTGCTTTGGAAAGTAAGATGTACACTGTTTAGCCCTTAGCTTTGCTGTACAGGCCTGGAGAAGAGAAGCCATTCAGAGTTTGCAGGATTTCGACAGTTTCTCTGTAATCTTCTGCTGAGAGTACAGAATAAGAGTGATCTAGATTGTATGGGGGCAAATTTTCCATAATCCAGGACTAAATGTGGCAGATGCCAAATTTATAAGGGTGTCAGTAATCTTGACCTTGTTGTTCTTGGGATTTTTCCATGAGGAGAAAAGAAAGAATTATCTGGATTCTGGTTCCAGCCTTACCACTACCTAAAATAAAGGTTTCTTCATAGGCCAAGAAGAGGGAACTGAACCAGATGACATTTAACTTCATATTCAGGATTACATTTATATAAACTCAGTTCCATCTTTCTTTTTCTCTTTCTTTCTTCTTTCTTCCTTTCTTCTTTCTTTCTTTCTCTTTCTTTCTTTCCCCTCTCTCTTTCTTTCTTTCTTTTTTTCTCTCTTTCTTTCTTCTTTCTTCCTTTCTTCTTTCTCTTTCTTTCTTTTCTTTCTTTCTCTCTCTCTCTCTCTCTCTCTCTCTCTCTCTCTCTCTCTCTCTCTCTCTCTCTCTCTCTCTCTCTCTTTCTTTCTTTCTTTGACAGTCTCCTTCTGTTGGTGCCAGGCGCTAGGCTGGAATGCAATGGTGCAATCTTGGCTCACCACAACCTCCGCCTCCTCGGTTCAAGCAATTCTCCTGCCTCAGCCTCCTAAGTAGCTGGGACTATAGGCATGCGCCACCAGGCCCAGCTAATTTTTTTGTGTTTTTTAGTAGCGATGGGGTTTCACCATGTTGGCCAGGATGGTCTCAATCTCTTGACCTCATGATCCGCCTGCCTCGGCCTCCCAAAGTGCTGGGATTACATCCATAATCTTTCAAGAACACTAAATTCAGTTCCAAGCAACTTTTTATAATAGAAGGTTTTTTTTTTTTTTTAAATAATGCAGTGGTATGATCTTGACTCACTATAACCTCTTCCTCCTTGGCTCAAGTGATCCTCCCACCTCAGCCTCCTGAGTAGCTGGGACTACAGATCCATGCTACCATGCCAGGCTAATTTTTGCATTTTTTGGAGAGATGGGGTTTCACCATGTTGGCCAGGCTGGAGGCTGGTCTCAAACACCTGGACTCAAGTGGTCCAACTGCCTTGGCCTCCCAATGTGTTGGAATTACAGATGTAAGCCACCACATCTAATCTATGACAGAAGTTTTTATGAGAAACGGAATAACATTTCTGTGATCTCTAATCCTGAAACTACTCAATCCTGAATAAGATTTCAAACTCAGATCTTATCCTGGCAAAATATATCATCAGAATTAATTTACGGCTAGTGGTACAAGCTTGAGCCTATGCTGCTGTCACCTCAGGCCATTGGTCACATCTGCTCCTGTGGACAAAGCCAAGCCAGTGAGGTTACTCACCAGGAACCTGTTTGTGCAAGAGGCCTCTGAACTCTGTGCATTCTCTGTCCAGGGAAGAAAC
This sequence comes from Saguinus oedipus, assembly GCA_031835075.1. Lineage (NCBI taxonomy): Eukaryota > Metazoa > Chordata > Mammalia > Primates > Cebidae > Saguinus > Saguinus oedipus. The sequence goes on along the minus strand of CM063177.1, from coordinate 5,581,854 downwards.
TCTTGGAGAAGAGAGTGCTAGGCACTCAAGCTTGCTCTAACTACTCTCCTTGATAGTTGAAGGAGCTTTGAGTATACATAGTAGGGTCCGCTATTTCTATTTTTCTGTTTCCACTGATGCCTCCACAAGACCTGAGAGTGCCTGGCTGCTGGGCTTTGTTATTTGTGTGTCAGAGTGGAGCAAAAATGGGGAAACCCTTGAGCAGCAGGTAGCAAAAGTATGGCTTTGGCAAACTGAGGGCTTCAGAATACAGCATCGAAAAGACTCCAGCAGAACAACATTGCTTGCAGTCCAGATATTTAGGGGCTCTGGCAAGCATCTCTGGCAATGGTGATATCTGGGGTGGTCTGTGGAGCACTGGCAAGCAGGACCCTTGTGGCTGTGGTCTTGCTGTGGGTGCATGCTGCAGCTGTGCTAACAGGACTCTCTTGAGTGGCTTTTTAGGGAGTGTGTGTATTGGGGAGGAGATGTGACATGACAATGGCATACTCCACGTGGAGTGGAAAGAGCTCTGCCTTGAGAACTTGTAAAGCATCCTTAGGTGGGATGTCAAGTGGGACCGAAGCTCCCATTACAGTAGGTCCAGGGGAGATTCTAACAAACACGGTGCATAACTGTAAATGTGGCCTCCTGTTTTGACTCTTGCTCCTCTTTTCTAATTCCAGCCTCAACCTCCTTCTGCACCCTCACCTCCATCCCCAGGCTGGTGTCCTAAAATCCATTCCATCAGAGGTCACGTCTCATGGAAAGTCTGAATAGAACAGAGCTAAAACCATTGCTGTGCTGGTTACTGCAGTGTTTGAAAGCAATTCTTGTATAAAAGTTGGAAATAGAAATGATTTTGAGGGGTTTCAGGATAATTTGATGGCAAATTCAGAACGATAATATCTAGAATACAGGGAAAATGCTCAAAGGAGCACCCAAATGGAATACCTTGCAGCAGAATTTGTGCACACACCACAATTCCTTGACAAAGAGCCGCAGCGTAAGTTGTGCTATCAACCTTACCTGGTGGTCCTAGCTTGGAATGGACAAATAGTCAACATAAGTTCTATGACTTTTCCAGTTCCAGAATCAAGTACAGTTGCTTAATTGCACTGAGCTTCCTACCCTGACATCCCAGATCTGGACCTCTAACGGTCTCCAATATTTATTTTATTTTGCTTCCCAGCATCTGCTTACTGTATTTTTGGCAGCTGTACTCCAATTTTCCTCTGAGAGACTACTCTATTCAACTTTCTATTCACGGTCTTTATTCCTATGTGTAGTCTCCATCTCCAGCTTCAGAGACAGGCAGCAGGACAGAACCCTGGGTAGTTAGAGAATTATACTGCTCTGCTCACAGTGATTGGTTCAGAAATATCCCCAGGACCCACTGGAATCAATGAGAGGTACTGAGACAGTTGCTGGAACTTGTGAGAAACAAGCTCTCTTTAGCTTGTTTTCTGCAGCCACCTGCATTTCTGACCATGAAATAAGAGCCTGGCTGAGCGTGAAGCTGACATGGAGGAGAGTAGAGGCAGATAATGGAAAAAGAGGCGAAGGGTCCTGACGTTATCCTGAGACTGGGACTGGCTTCATGGTTAGGTATCCCGTGCAGTTGCACAGGACTCCATGATCACAAGGATCTTGTGCTTTGTTGAATGCTCTCCTGTTGGTATGTTGAAAATCTTAATACACTTTATCTTTGAACTTGTATTGTGTAAATAAAGCCCAGTGAGATGATGTGTGAACAGAGGAGCACGTGTAATCAGCATGCCTGCCATTGCTTCCCATGCCATTTGCATAAGTGACCCACAAGTACAGAACTCCTGCTAGCCCCCTAAACCCCCCAGTGTGCAGAGGTTCAGTGACTCAAAGTGAGTACGAGGTATGCCAATGGCTGAGTAAGTGGTGTGTTGACAAGTAGAAAACTCATGTTTTTCCTTGGAATCAGAACTTAGTTCAAATGCAGGAAGAAGGCCCTGGCATTTTGAGAAACACAATTAGCCAAGGAGCCCTGTTAGAACCAACCTACCTTCCTTCCTTCCTTCCTTCCTTCCCTCCTTCCTTCCCTCCCTCCTTCCCTCCTTTCCCTCCTTCCTTCCTTCCTTTCCCTCTTTCTTTCTTTTTCTTCCTTCCTCCCTTCCTTTTCCCTCTTTCTTTCCCTTTCCCTCCCTCCCTCCTTCCCTCTCTCCCTCTCTCCTTCCCTCCCTCCCTCCCTCCCTCCCTCCCTCCCTCCCTTCCTTTCCTTCCCTTTCTTTTTTTTTTAACGACAGATTTTCGCTGTTGTTGCCCAGGCTGGAGTGCAATGGCCTGATCTCTGTTCACTGTAACCTCTGCCTCTCGGATTCAAGCGATTCTCCTACTTCAGCCTCCTGAGTAGCTGGGATTACAGGGATGTGCCACCACGCCTGGCTAATTTTGTACTTTATTAGTAGAGACAGGGTTTCTCCATGTTGGTCAGGCTGTTCTTGATCTCCCAACCTCAGGTGATCTGCCAGAACCTTTCTTTTATATTACTTCTCTGTATTACTGAGTCATTTACACTGGAAATAATAATGACATAGATGGAAAAATCCTTTTAATTCTTCCTTCACTCATTGATGAATGTGGAATAGAAGGTGTTGATAGAATGCGTATCAAGAAGTGAAATAACATCACAGTTGAGTTTTTGAAACTTTTCCGCTGTTCTGGTAAAAATGATATATGTAGTACATATGCATGTATGAGCTATGAAATATAAATTGTGCAATTTGATGTTCTACATATGACTTAAGAGCTTTTGCATTTCCATTTAAAACTGGTTTTACACAATATAAAGATAAGTGGTAAAATTCATGCTGATAACTAAAATTGTTAGTTTTTCTTTGCTTAGAAACACTTAACTAACAAACCAAAATCATCCCCAAATTTCAGAAAACCTGCACAACAAAACCACCATTACAAGTGAGAATGAGACCACAGAAGGGAAAAAGGCTTATATTTTAGCATCGTGAGTCACACTCTTCTCCTGCTTTTTAAAGTAGGAGAACCATATTTTCGTTTTTCACTGGATTCTGCAAATTTTGTAGCCAGGCCTACAAGGGACTTGTATTGGTTTGCTCAGGCTGCTATAAAAAAATAGCACAGCCTAGGTGACTTAAACAACAGAAGCTTCCTTGTTCACACCTCTGGAGGCTTGGACATCCGAGGTGAAGGCTCTGGCAGTGCTGGTTTCCTCTGAGGCCTCTGTCACTGGCTTGCAGGTGGTCACTTTCTTTGTGCCTCTCAGCACGGTTGCTTGCTCCTCCGTGAGTGTGTGCCTCTGAGGTCTCCACGTTTCCTCTTCGTGAAGCACCCCAGTCAGATGGCATTCGGGCCCCTCCATATAACCTCATTTAACTTTAATTATCCCCTTAAAGACCGGATCTCCATATATAATCACATATTTGTGAATGAGGGAGGATTTAGGGCTTCAACATATAAATGTGAGAGTGGGGCACAATTCAGCCCGTGATGGTACGTTTCAATGGCATGAACCAATAAATTCCATTTTTCTTTACACCAGATTAGATTTTTTTTTTTTATCCCTTAGAACTTAAAAGAGCCCAGTTGCCAGAGCTTCATACTGTAACCCATCAGCATCTACTCCTCCCTATTCTGCTACCAATGGATGGGATATTTTTAACACTCTTAAGCAACTTAGAAATGAGGAAAAGAGAGAGCCAAAGCTGTCATAAAATGGAACAAGATGCTTGTGAAAGTATATATTCACCCTTTATTCATAAAACGTAGAAAATGTTGGTGCCAGTGGAGATCAGCCCCTCTATTTTCACAGGTTATAGAATCACGATGTGGAGGAGTGCAATGAAATCTGCATAGCTCGGGAAACAAATATCAGAACCCACAGGCCCTGATGGCTCTGTCAGGATTCTTCTCATCCTACCTACTTCATGGTACTTACCTGAATTTTTCATAGTACCGAGATCAGGGGTATAATTTTAATCTCTGAGTTGGTTCACCTGTTTGATAAAAACTTATTTCAAGTTGTTTTTGTGTATTTTTTAAACAAAAGACTATTTAAATAAAATATGCACCTATCTACTAAGATCCCCCGTTGAGTCCAGACGAGCAAAATAAGTGGTGTAAAAGAGTGTTTTCTCATTTAAACAACTTTTAAAAACTAGAAGTGATGCAAATAAATGCATGTCTCATTCTGGAAAAATCACACATGCTGCAATCTAAACTGAGATCTTTGTAGATGTGACTTCAATTATAGTATGTGTGAGGTAATCAATAATTATAGAAGGCAACTTCTCAAAGGCAATAACGGACCTCAGAACTAGGATTGGGGTTTGAAATTTAGAACACCTTTTACCCATCCCCTGACATTAATTCCACATTCAGGGCATAAACTTTTAGTCTGAAGAACTAACAGGGAGCAGAAATAACACAATTTTACTTGCACAAATTTTTAAAGAGGAATCACGTACAGGGGATGGATATTTTTTATTTATTGAATGTTCTCGGCATTTCTCATTGGTGTCTCAGAGCAGCAGCGCTAAGATCAATAGGAAGGCATAAAGTTGCAAGATGGGAATGAAAAATGAGATTAAGAGTAATGCTTGTAAAAATGCAAAGATACCTGCTTGAGAGACAGCGGGGGCTGCATGACCCAGGCCCTGTCAAGCTGGCTTCTCTTCTTCCATGGCAGTCCCAGTGCTTCAGGCCCGTGGAAAAGGCTCCTTTCAAAGGATGGAGAATAGAAGGCAGAATGGAGATAGAGACAGTGACAGAGAGCAGGAGACTTCAAAGGGAATAACCGTTCAGTCAGACATGAGATGTTTGCGGCTGCCCTAAATACACGGGACTGTAATGTGGCTGTTTTGGGGTTGTTTCTTATTTTCCCACAAATGTATTAACAAATCCAAATGAATGTTTTCATTCAGAATAGTCATCTTAACAATACGTGTATTAAACACAGTGGCCATTGCTTACATATCTCTGGGATTGCTTTTATTCTTTTAATATATTCAGAGCTAATGAACGTTTGTCAGTTGAGTTTTGGGAGCTGCCAGAAGCCTACAGGTGCCAAGTTTGGTGAATAAAGCCATGATTTGAGTGCCTCCCTTCCTTCCCTCCCTCCCTTCCTCCCTCCCTCCCTCCTTTCCCTCCTTCCTCCCTCTCTCCCTCCCTCCCTCCTTTCCTCCTTCCCTCCTTCCCTCCTTCCCTCCTTTCCTCCTTCCTTCCTTCCTTCCTTCCTACCTTTCTTCCACAATTGTTTATCAAACATGGAGACTAAATATAAACCATTAGGATTGACTTTTTTGTATGGTTTATAAAATGATGTGGAAGGCTTAAGAAAGAGTGAAAAATGCCAACATCATAAATAGAGGCTCCCAAGGTAACTATTCTGAAGGTTCCAATATTCAGGAACATTTGGTTTGCTTGTAAAATGCACACACACACACACACACACACACACCCCCATCTCGTGTACAGATTGCAATAATTGCAGTGTTTTCAAGTATCTTTGTTGTTTAAAAGGGTATTTGTATAGCTTCATTTTATGTAGCTCTACTAAGTACACATTCAGAGACACCATTATTCCACAGTTATAAATAATACCAGCCAGGTGAATTCTGAGTTTGCTCAGTTTCTGGTCTAAGCTCCATCAGGTCATTACTTTCTCCTTTTTCCTAGGGCTGATCTAAGCTGTGATGTCTTCAGCCTCAAGCAAGTGAAGAGGAGAGTTAGTATCTAGCCCCTGGTCATTACCTGCCCTGCAGTGGTCTCTCCTGAGATACACAGTTCTCCCATTTGGTCCCTCATGCTGCTTCCTGCAGCCTTGCCCCTGTGTCATGACTACAAGCCCATTTGGGGTCACTCATCCTCTGTCTCTCTCGCTCTCACTCTTGCTCTCACTCCCACTATCCTCTCTCTTTTAGAGCTAACTTGTGTTTCACAAAATTGTGAGAAAGAGGGAAGGATCAGTGTGTCTTCCACAGCTTTTAAAGGTGCTGGAGACTTGGGGAACTCTTGGGTCCTCTGCCCCGGACATCTCCTGAAGCCATTTGGCTCTAATGGTGCCTTGCTTTAGTGGTGTAGAAAGAAACAGCCACAGCCCTGTAAAAGGTATGCCTGGCACACACCAGGATCTCTCTGAATATTTATTGACTGTCTGACTGACTGAATGAATGCAAATGCTATTTCCCAGAGTTCCAGATTGGAAGTAGGGCATATGTTTTCTCTTCTTTTACATTCTCCAAATTATATAATGATTCTATTTTCTTCTCTACTCTCATTGAAACTCATCCTGGATGGGGTGCAGAGAATAGGATAAAGCCCCTTCACCTGGACTCTGCAAGAAGAATTCTAGGTCTCTGAGGACTTTCTGTAGTCATGTAAGGAGGCTGCCAAGTGTCCCACCTCGTTTGGTTAAATTATCCTCATCTTTTAGGTGTCAGATTAGACAACCTTGACTCCTCTTTGGACTGTGTAATCCATGAGGAGTCTTTTCTGTTCTGGCCTCATCACCTTTTTGCTACTAGGCATTGTGCTTGGCATAACAGGTTGTCAATATTGATCTTTTTTTTTTGAGACCATCTCACCTGTTGCCCAGGCTGAAATGCAGTGGTGTGATCATAGCTCATTGCAGCCTTAAACTCCTGGCCTTAAGCAATCCTCCGGCTTTAGCCTCCCCTAGTGCTGAGATTATAGGCATGAGTCACCACACTTAGTCAATACTTATCTTTGAAATAATTAATGTGAGTATGAATAATTGAACTATTTGAGCTAGGCTTGGTATTTCTGAGTGTTACTGGAGTTCTCTAGATTTTACTAGTTATCTTAGAAGACTGGAAATTTTTTTTTTTTTTTTTTTCTCTCTGTATTTTTGCAAACCTGGGGATAGTGGGTTAAGAGGGGAAAATTAGTTCCCAAGTAAACATCCTTTATGCTATCAAAAACAAAAGGTAGTCTGGTTTTAAGATGCCGTTTATCTAACTTTTCAGATAGTTTCTTAAATACTTTTTTTCACTTATTAAATGTCCTGTTAGAGTACTTTGGAACAAGTTGAGATCTAGCAGAGTCAGTAATCATATGTAAATTTTTGGTTGTATAACCAACAATCCATTTCTTACAATTCAGATTCCTCAGTGACCATAAATGACTTTGAAAGGAAGAGTGCTCGTCACCAACTAGTACAGGGAAATCTCCAAAGGACACTTTGCACAGTGAAGATTAGAAATGGCTGGTAAATCTTTAATGGACAATTGGCTTTATTCTTCATGGGTTTATGAGAACAGCTGCACCAAACTTACTAAATTGAAATGTTCTGTATTCTGCTGAGAAGGGTCAACTTTTCTTTCCCTTCCTTTCATTCTCTCTTCTTCTGTCCTTCCTTCCCTTTCCTTTTTTTTTTTTTTTTTAAAGACAGAGTCTTGCTCTGTTACCCAGGAAGCAGTTGAGTGGTGCTATTTCAGATTATTGCAACTTCCGCCTCCCAAGTTCAAGTGAGTCTCATGCCTCAACCTCCCAAGTAGCTGGAATTACAGGCATGTGTCACCATATAGGCTGATTTTTGTATTTTTAATAGAGACAGGATATTGCCATTTTGGCCAGGCTGGTCTTGAACTCCCGACCTCAAGTGGTCCTCCTACCTTGGCAACCAGGGGCAGGCGTGAGCCACTTCCTCTGGCCCATTATCTGTAATATTTCTAAGCTTCCATGTCTTTAACCTTCAACTAGATTTGCACAGAAGTAATTGTTTTTATGATTGGCACATGTGGGGTGAGAAGAATGCTTATTTCTGGTTGTTTAAACCTCATCCATATCCAATTCAGCTATACGTAGGAGTGAAATTCTTTTCAGGATAAAGAATAAAATCTAAGAAAATACTTAATAATCTGGGAGTTCCTCTGGATACACGCCTTTCTTTCATCAGACACCAAAGAGTTATTATATGTCCTCAGGGTAAAAACCAAAATTCATCTGGTGCCTGAAATTTTTGATCTTTATTAACTTGGATTCATCACTTCAAGGCAGCATAGTCAATAGGAAGGATGAGAGAGTCAGATGTTGTTCCTTTATCTTAGATTTGGGGAAGATTATTTAACTACAGTTTTGAAATCTGGGGCAAGCATATATTCAATGTGTTTTTATTTATTTCTTTCTCCTTTTCCCTTAATTCTGACAGTGGATCCTCCAAACATTAGATGAGAAAACTGGATTATCAAAAATAGTCTATTAAGCAACTAATTGCCTCTGTCATTGACATACTGACTGCATTTATAGCACATTTTAAAAGTTTCTATTATAAAATATCTAAAATACACAAAAAGGACTGAAGATTTCACGGTGACTATGCATCCAAATCCTAATTTCATTTATTAATTCACAGCCAATTTTAATTTATCTAAACTCTCACCCACTTCCCCTTAGGTTCAATAATTTTGAACAAATCCTAGACATTGTGTTATTTCTTTTTATTTTATTTTATTTTATTTTTGAGACAGAGTTTCACTCTTGTTACCCAGGCTGGAATGCAATGGCACGATCTCGGCTCACTGCAACCTCCGCCTCCTGAGTTCAGGCAATTCTCCTGCCTCAGCCTCCCGAGTAGCTGGGATTACAGGCATGCGCCACCAAGCGCAGCTAATTTTTTGTATTTTTAGTAGAGACAGGGTTTCACCATGTTGACCAGGATGGTCTTGATCGCTTGACTTCGTGATCCACCCGCCTCGGCCTCCCAAAGTACTGGGATTACAGGCTTGAGCCACATCAGTATTTCTGTGTGGATATCCAAAAGATAAGGTTCTTTTAAAAAAGCCATAATCACTGCATCATCACACTTAAAATTATCAATAACTTTTTAATATTAACAAATATAGTCTCTTCCAATTTACCCATATTTAAAAAAACATTTTATTTTATATTTATTAAATCAAGATCTATATAAATCCAAATATTGGAGTTGATTGATATAATTTTAACTTTCTTTTAATCTAAAGATGGCTCTTCTCTCTCTTTTTTTAAAAAATGTATTTGTGACAGAAATTGAGCTTTCTATCTTGTGAGTCTCGCTTAGTCTTGATTTTGCTTATTGCATCCCTGCAGTGTCATTTAACATGTTCCTACCTCCCTGTCTTCCATGTAAATTGGTAGTTAGGTCTGGAGGAGGCTTAATCTACTTCTTAGTTGGTGTCTGTTTCTATTAAGTGACACCTAATGTCTAGTTTTCGTTCTTTTGTTATAGCATTTTAACACATGATCATCCAACTTAATTATTTCTTTCACTAATGAATATTCAATCTGGCAAGGAGATTCTTTTTTAATTGCATTTTAGGTTTTGGGGTACATGTGAAGAACATGCAAGATTGTTGCATAGGTACACACATGGCAGTGTGGTTTGCTGCCTTCCTCCCCATCACCTATATCTGGCATTTCTCCCCATGCTCTCTCTCCCCAACTCCCCACCCCCACTGTCCCTCCCCTATTTCCCCCCGGACAGACCCCAGTGTGTGATGCTCCCCTCCCTGTGTCCATGTGTTCTCATTGTTCAACACCCGCCTATGAGTGAGAACATGTGGTGTTTGATTTTCTGTTCTTGTGTCAGTTTGCTGATAATGATGGTTTCCAGGTTCATCCATGTCCCTACACAGGACACGAACTCATCGTTTTTGATGGCTGCATAGTATTCCATGGTGTATATGTGCCACATTTTCCCTGTCCAGTCTATCATTGATGGGCATTTGGGTTGGTTAGAGGTCTTTGCTATTGTAAATAGTGCTGCAATGAACATTCGTGTGCATGTGTCCTTATAGTAGAACTATTTATAATCCTTTGGATATATACTCAGTAAAGGGATTGCTGGGTCAAATGGAATTTCTATTTCTAGGTCCTTGAGGAATCGCCACACTGTCTTCCACAATGGTTAAACTAATTTACACTCCCACCAACAGTGTACAAGTGTTCCTATTTCTCCACATCCTCTCCAGCATCTGTTGTCTCCAGATTTTTTAATGATCACCATTCTAACTGGCATGAGATGGTATCTCAATGTAGTTTTGATTTGCATTTCTCTAATGACCAGTGATGATGAGCATTTTTTCATGTTTGTTGGCGTCATATGTGTCTTATTTTGTAAAGTGTCTGTTCATGTCCTTTGCCCACTTTTGAATGGAATGGGCTTGTTTGTTTTTTTTTCTTGTAAATCTGTTTTAGTTCTTTGTAGATTCTGGATATTAGCCTTTTGTCAGATGGGTAGATTGCAAAAATTTTTTCCCATTCTTTTGGTTGCCGATTCACTCTAATGACTGTTTCTTTTGCTGTGCAGAAGCTCTGGAGTTTAATTAGATCCCATTTGTCTATTTTGGCTTTTGTTGTCAATGCTTTTGGTGTTTTGGTCTGGAAGTCCTTGCCTATGCCTATGTCCTGAATGGTATTGCCTAGGTTTTCTTGTAGGGTTTTTATGGTGTTAGGTCTTATGTTTAAATCTTTAATCCATCTGGAGTTAATTTTAGTGTAAGGTGTCAGGAAGGGGTCCAGTGTCTGCTTTCTGCACATGGCTAGCCAGTTTTCCCAACACCATTTATTAAACAGGGACTCCTTTCCTCATTGCTTGTTTTTGTCAGGTTTGTCGAAGATCAGATGGTTGTAGATGTGTGGTATTGCCTCCAAGGCCTCTGTTCTGTTCCATTGGTCTATATCTCTGTTTTGTTTACTGTAGCCTTGTAGTATAGCTTGAAGTCTGGTAGTGTGATGCCTCCTGCTTTGTTTTTCTTGCTTAGAATGGACTTGGCTCTGTGGGCTCTCTTTTGGTTCCATATGAACTTTAAAGTGGTTTTTTTCCAGTTCTGTGAAGAAGGTCATTGGGAGCTTGATGGAGATAGCATTGAATCTGTAAATTACTTTGGGCAGTATGGCCATTTTCATGATATTGATTCTTCCTAACCATGAACATGGAAGTTTCTCTATCTGTTTGTGTCCTCTCTTATTTCGTTGAGCAGTGGTTTGTAGTTCTCCTTGAAGAGGTCCTTTACATCCTTTGTTAGTTGTATTCCAGGTATTTTATTCTCTTTGTAGCAATTGTGAATGGGAGTTCATTCTTGATGTGGCTCTCTTTAGTCTGTCATTGATGTATAGGAATGCTTGTGATTTTTGCATATTGATTTTGTATCCCAAGACTTTGCTGAAGTTGCTTATCAGTTTCAGGAGATTTTGGGCTGAGACGATGGGGTCTTCTAGATATACTGTCATGTCGTCTGCAAATAGAGACAATTTGGCTTCCTCCTTTCCTATTTGAATACCCTTTATTTCTTTTTCTTGCCTGATTGCTCTGGCTAGAACTTCCAATACTATATTGAATAGGAGTGGTGAGAGAAGGCATCCTTGTCTAGTGCCGGATTTCAAAGGGAATGCTTCCAGTTTTTGCCCATTCAGTATGATATTGGCTATTGGTTTGTCATAAATAGCTTTTATTATTTTGAGATACTTTCCATCAATACCTAGTTTATTGAGGGTTTTGCGTAAAAGGCTGTTGAATTTTGTCAAAGGCCTTGTCTGCATCAATTGAGATAATCATGTGGTTTTTGTCTTTGGTTCTGTTTATGTGGTGAATTACATTTATAGACTCGCATATGTTGAACCAGCCTTGCATCCCTGGGATGAATCCTACTTGATCATCGTGGATAAGCTTTTTGATGTGCTGTTGCAATTGGTTTGCCAGATTTTATTGAAGATTTTTGCATCTATGTTCATCATGAATATTGGCCTGAAGTTTTCTTTTCTTCCTGAGTCTCTGCCAGGTTTTGGTATCAGGATGACGTTGGTCTCATAAAATGATTTGGGAAGGATTCCTTCATTTTGGATTGTTTGGAATAGTTTCAGAAAGAATGGTACCAGATCCTCTTTGTATGTCTGGTAGAATTTGTCTGTGAATCTGTCTGGACCTGGGCTTTTTTTGGTTGCTAGGCTCTTAATTGCTGCCTCAACTTATGACCTTGTTATTGGTCTGTTCAGGGTTTCTACTTCTTCCTGGTTTAGGCTTGGGATGGTGCAAGTGTCCAGGAATTTATCCATTTTTCCAGGTTTACTAGTTTATGTGCATAGAGATGTTTGTAATAATCTCTGATGATGGTTTGTATTTCTGTGGAATCTTTGGTGATATCCCCTTTATCACTTTTTATTGCATCTATTTGATTATTCTCTCTTTTCTTTTTTATTAATCTGGCCAGTGGTCTGTCTATTTTGTTGATCTTTTTGAAAAACCAGCTCCTGGATTTACTGATTTTTTGAAGATTTTTTGTGTCTCTGTCTCCTTCAGTTCTGCTCTGATCTTAGTTATTTCTTGTCTTCTGCTAGGTTTTGAGTTTTTTTGATCTTGTTCCTCTAGCTCTTTCAATTTGGACGATAGGTTGTCGATTTTAGATCTTCCCTTGCTTCTGATGTGGGCATTTATTGCTACATATTTTCCTCTAGATACTGCTTTAAATGTGTCCCAGAGATTCTGGTATGTTGTGTCTTTGTTCTCGTTGGTTTCGAGGAACATCTTTATTTCTGCCTTCATTTCATTGTTTGTTCAGTCAACATTCAAGAGCCAGTTGTTCAGTTTCCATGAAGCTGTGCGATTCTGAGTTAGTTTCTGAATTCTGAGTTCTAACTTGATTGCACTGTGGTCTGAGAGACTGTTTGTTATGATTTCTGTTCTTTTGCATTTGCTGAGGAGTGATTTACTTCCAATTATGTGGTCAATTTTAGAGTAGGTGTGATGTGGTGCTGAGAGGAATGTATATTCTGTGGATTTGGGGTGGAGAGTTCTGTAAATGTCTATTAGGTTTGCTTGGTCCAGGTCTGAGTTCAAGTCCTGGATATCCTTGTTACTTTTCTGTCTCATTGAAAATCCTTGTTGATCTGTCTAATATTGACAGTGGAGTGTTAAAGTCTCCCACTATTATTGTGTGGGAGTCGAAGTCACTTTGTAGGTCATTAAGAACTTGCTTTATGTATCTGGGTGCTCCTGTATTGGGTGTGTATATATTTATGATCATTAACTCTTCTTGTTGCATTGATCCTTTTACCATTATATAATGTCCTTTTTTGTCTCTTTTGATCTTTGTTGGTTTAAAGTCTATTTTATCTGAGATGAGAATTGCAGCTCCTGCTTTTTTTGCTCTCCATTTGCTTGGCAAATCTTCCTTTATCCCTTTATTTTGAGCCTTTGTGTATCCTTGCATGTGAGATGGGTTTCCTGGATACAGCACCCTGATGGGTTTTGGCTTTTTATCCAATTTGCCAGTCTGTGTCTTTGATTGGGGCATTTAGCCCATTTACATTTAGGGTTAATGTTGTGATGTGTGAATTTGATCCTGCCATTTTGATGCTAGCTGACTGTTTTGCCCGTTAGTTGATGCAGTTTCTTCATTGTGTTGATGCTCTTTACCAATTGGTATGTTTTTGGAGTGGCTGGTACTGGTTGTTCCTTTCTATGTTTAGTGTCTCTTTTTGAAGCTCTTGTAAAGCAGGCCTGGTGGTGAAGAAATGTCTGAGTACTTGCTTGTTCATAAAGTATTTTATTTTTCCTTCACTTATGAAGCTTAGTTTGGCCGGATATGAAATTCTGGATTGAAAGTTCTTTTCTATAAGAAAGTTGAATATTGGCCCCCACTCTCTTCTGGCTGAGACATCTGCCGTGAGTCTGATGGGCTTCTCTTCATGGGTAACTCGACCTTTCTCTCCGGCTGCCCTTAGCATTTTCTCCTTCATTTCAACCTGGCGAATCTTACAATTATGTGCCTTGGCATTGCTCTTCTTGCGGAATATCTTTGTGGTGTTCTCTGTATTTCGGGGACTTGAATATTGGCCTGCCTTGCTAGGTTGGGGACGTTTTCCTGGATAATATCCTGAAGAGTATTTTCCAGCTTGGATTCATTCTCTGTGTCACATTCAGGTACACCTATCAAACGTAGATTAGGTCTTTTCACATAGTCCCATATTTCTTGGAGACTTTGTTCATTCCTTTTTACCCTTTATTCTCTAATCTTGCCTTCTCATTTTATTTCATTGAGTTGATCTTCAATCTCTGATATCCTTTCTTCTGCTTGGTCAATTCAGCTGTTGAAACTTGTGCATGCTTCGCAAAGTTCTTGTGTTTTTCAGCTCCATCAATTCACTTATATTCCTCTCTAAGTTGTTTATTCTTGTTAGCATTTCATCAAATCTTTTTTCAAGGTTTTTAGTTCCTTTGCATGGTTAGAACATGTTCTTTTAGCTCACAGAAGTTTCTTATTACCCATCTTCTGCAGCTTGATTCTATCAATTCATCACACTCATTCTCCATCCAGCCTTATTCCCTTGCTGGTGAGGAGTTGTGATCCCTTGGAGGAGGAGAAGCGTTCTGGTTTAGGGTGTTTTCATCTTTTTTTGTACTGGTTTCTTCCCATCTTTGTGTATTTATCCACCTGTCATCTTTGTAGTTGTTGACTTTCAGATTGGGTCTCTGATTGGACGTCCAGTTTGTTGATGATAAAGTTATTTATTTCTGTTTCTTAGTTTTCCTTCTACCAGTCTGGCCCCTCTGCTATAGGACTGCTGAGGTCCACTGCAGGCCCTGCTTACCTGGCGATCACCTGCAGCAGCTGCAGAACAGTAAGGGTTGCTGCCAGTTTCTTCTGCTATTTTTGTTCCGGGAGTATACCTGCCTGATGTCAGTCTGAGTTCTCCTTTATGAGGTGACTCTTTGGATATACAGGGGTCAGGGAGCTGCTTGAGGAGACAGTCTGTCCTTCATAGGAGTTCAAGTGCTGAGCTGTGAGCTCCATTGTTCATTCAGAGCTGCTGGGCAGGTACGTTTTAATCTGCTGTAGCAGAACTCATAACCACCCCCCTTTTTTTCCCAGGTGCTCTGTCCTGGGGAGTTAGGGCTTTATTTATGAGTTTCTGTTGTGCTGCTGCCTTTTTTCATTGCTGCCCTGCCCAGCGAGTAGGCAGCCTAGTCACTGTCTGCCTGCAGAGGCTTTGTTGAGCTGCCGTGGGCTCCATCCAGCTGCTGTGTGAACTTCCCTGCTGTCCTGTTTACACTGGCACAGTTAGAACTGCCTCAGCAGTGGTGGCCCACCTCTATAATGGCAGACTCTCTCTGTAATGGTGGGCTGCCTCAGCAGTGGTGGACTACCTCCGTAGTGGTGGAGTGCCTCAGTAATGGCAGATGCCCCTCCCCCACAGAGCTGGACCGTCCCAAGTTCAGCTGTGTTTGCTGTGAAACTCTCAATCCAGAGTGTTTCCAATTGCTGTTTTTTTGTGGGGGTGGGACCAGCTGAGCCTGATCACCTGGCTCCCTACCTCAGACCCTTTTTTTTTTTCAGCTGAATGGTCAACTGTCTCCCAGGTGTTCCAGTCGCCTGATGAAAAGGTGCTGGAATCTGTGTGATTTCCTGTGAAGTGACCCACTGTGCTGGCTGAAACAGCCATGCTGAGATTTGTGGCCCTTTTTTGCCCAGGAATCTCCTGGCCTGGCTCCCTGTTTCAGTCCCCTTTTCTATCAGTTAAATGGGTGACTCTGTCTTCCAGGAGCTCCAATAGCCAGCTAAAACGGTGCCTAGACCTGTGTATTTTGTACGGAGAATCTACGTGCCAGGGTGTCGGCCAAAACAGCCGCGCTGGCAACCCATGGGGCTCCTCCACCTTGGAATCTCCTGGTCTGTGGGCAATAAAAATCCATCTGGAAATGTGGCATCCACTCACCCTCCGTGCTTTCCCTGGGAGCTGCAATCCTGAGCTGCTCCTAATCGGCCATCTTGGAGGGAGATTTTAAGTGCCTTTAGGGTGAGATTGGTTTCTTTGATATCCTGTGTAGTGCTTTCCTAAGGCTAGACTCACAGCACCTGGGCTAAATTCTGTTTATTGACTTGCAGCCTGTCTTCCAAACAAGAAGGGGGGGGGCATAACCATTGGCAAACATGGCAGATAAGTGGACCTAATTTCACTCATTAAGAGGTTTAGGCAGGAAGACAGACAAATTCAACAACTGCTGTTCATTAAAGAGGAACAAAGTGTTTGTTGGCATAAAGAGGTTTTTAATACCCATTTTTAGACTGCATTTGAGCCTGGGCATTAGAGCAGGATTCCCATTCTCTCTCCCTCTTTCTCTTCCTCTTTCATTCTTTTTTTTCCTTCTTTTTTTCCCTTTCTTTCTTTTTCCTCTTTCAAAAAAAAAAAGAGGAACAAAGTGAATGCTACCAAAGCTTGCACTCTTTTATAACGAACATCTCTTTTGCAAACATTCAGTGTGCAATCCAGACCTTATTTGTTTCTTTGCATCTATATTTGGTGATTATCTATATCATGCTCTATCTCCATTTTAAATTTAATTATCAGTACCAATGAAGAAGAAACCTGTAATTTATGTATTTGGAGAAATTCCAAATTCCATGGACTGAAGACTTGTTGTGATGAATTGACCAGAACTTTTTGTTCTGATAAATAAGATTTCTGGGGCTTCATCTCTTTTAGCCCCACAGTTGGATGTATTTAGAGTCTGGTATCAAAGTGATTGGTATTAATGGAAAAAAATTTTGTTCAGAGTAAAATAAATAGAAAAGACAGATGCTTTTAGTTTTTCTGAAATAGTAGTAAGAAATATATTAACAATTAATATATGTCCATGAATGGTTTGGAAGCATAGGAGATATCAAATAAGTATTTGCTGATTTATAAGGAAAAAACAGCAAGTGACTAATTTCTATTGATAGTCTCCATGTCTGAGGGCCTTTGCCACATGTGTTATGTATGTTGATATACAAAGCGCTGTGACAGCTAGATTCTTACTTGTATTTTTCAGATATGGAAACTGAAGTCCAGAGATTAAATAGTATGTCAAAGCCCTCCTAGCTACTACCCAGTAGAGACTTAGTTCAAATCTGAAGCTGTCTGAATCCCAAGCCTGTGCCCTTTCCAACCTACCAGCTTTTCCAAAGTGTCTAGAGAAGGTCAGTGCTGAGAAGTGCTCTGCGAGTAAAGGATTATGTTGCTCTATGTATTTAGAAGACTCTGAATAGCAAACCCCTTTCTTAGCGAATTCCCAATGCATATAATAAAGTTTCTGAAAAGTTCTATAGAAATTAAACTAAATTAAGTTTGTTAAATCCAGCATTGGATTACGAAAGCTTTTCTTTTTTCCTAATAATTCTTTGGCAGATACATACTTTACCAAGCTGGACTGAGTCAGTGGTCCTGGAGGCTTTACCAGCTAAGTTAGGCAAGAGCTTATTTACCTGTGGCTAAGTCACATCACCTCTCTGGGCCTAGAACTTGACATTTATAAACTAAAAATATGGCTAGATATTTTCTAAGATCCTTCTTGAGAATAAATGCTTGGTGACTCCAACCCATTTCCATACGAACAAAACCTATTATGCCTTGTTTAGACCACCAATAAGATACTTTACATCTCCACTCAATTTCCTACATATGTCTCAAATTCATTGTGTACAAACATGTTCTTATCCATTCCATTTTCTCATCCTCCTGCACTTCTTTATCTCTGTGACATTACCAGACACATAAGTTGTTTTTTTTTTTTTGAGATAGAGCCTCACTCTGTCGGCAGGCGCCAGGCTGGAGTGCAGTGGAGGGATCTCGGCTCACCGCAACCTCCGCCTCCCAGGTTCAAGCAATTCTCCTGCCTCAGCCTCCTGAGTAGTTGGGACTACAGGCATGCGCCAGCACGCCCAGCTAGTTTTTGGATTTTTAGTAGAGACTGGGTTTCACCATGTTGGCCAGGATGGTCTCAATTTCTTGACCTCATGATCTGCCCACCTTGGCCTCCCGAAGTGCTGGGATTACAGGCATGAGCCATCGCGCCTGGCCCACATAAATTGTTTAATCCAGAAACCTAGTAGTGATCCTGGACTCCTTTTTCCTTTGTCACCAGCACATACAATCAGTATAGCTTAGTAATTAAACGTGTGGGCTTCATTACTGGAGTCTACAAATCCTGGCTCAACTTGTGGGAAAATTAGAAAGCAGTTTGACTTCTCTGTGTCTCAGTTTCTTTATATATAAAATGCGTATAATAATTCCAAGATACAAATTTATTGTGAAAATTACACAAGAGTGAGAATTACATGCAGAATGGAAATTCAATAAATGGTTCCTTCCTATTATTCTATCTTTGAATCTCTTATGCTCTTTCCCTCTTCTCCATCCAGAGCAATCCCATCCTAACCTGGACCTCATTATCTCTTACTGATATTGCAATAGTCACCTAACTGGGCTCTCTAACTCTTGCTTAGTCCCTCCCACTTATCCTTTGCATTTTTGACTGAGTGATCTTTTTAAAGCAGATTCTGTCACATTACTCTGTCCTTGAGTCATGTGGTCCAGTCACAGCAAATGACTTGAACTTCCAGAAGTTGTGCTGTTTCACGCTTTGGTATTTTGCTTATGTTACTTCCTAAGGTGACCTGGAGTGCTCCTACCACTGCCCTTTGTTTGGCTAGCAGATATCCATTTAGCTTTCAACTTAAATAATGTTTCTGGTCCCAGATGAATTTCTAGAATCTTGCTACTTCTCTGAAGAAATGGAACCTATTTTCTCTCTCTTTAAATCTAGATAGAGCTTTCAGATTGCCTCAGCAAACAGAATGCAGTGGTAGTGATACTGGTTAGCCCCCAAGGCTAGAACATAAGAGGCGATGGGATTTCAGCCTGGCTTGCTTTCTTTACTGGGATGCTTCCCTTTGCATAACAACCATCAGGCTTTGAAGAAAGTCAAAGTAGCTCATTTAGGAAGACAACACGAAGAGACCATCCGGGATGCACCTCCCCTGTGGAGGGTCTTCTAGAGGACATCCAGCATCAACTGCTAGCTGGGACTTCATATGTATATATGTGTATTTCTGTATATATGTGAATATATGTATATACGTGTGTGTGTGTGTGTGTGTGTGTGTGTGTGTGTGTGTGTGTATCTTTGCAATAATCTCTGCCTTCATAGACCCCATATTCTCTGTAGCCTTAGTGGCCATGTATTGGAAAGGTAGTGAAAGAGACATCTCTGATGAGGCAAGAGGACAGACCTCAGGAAACTGTACTGTTAGGTAGACTTACTCACTAATGTGAAAATTCCTTTACTATTTAGCATGAATTAGGAGAGAAAGCTTGAACGAGAGGGTCACTTTGAATTGTTCCTCCTGCTTATATAGCCAGTGAACTTCACGGCCAGTTCTACATTCAAGCTTCTTTGTAATTTAAACTTTCTCTTGTGTGTTACATATGGCAATCTGGGCTAGCGTCTGGGATGTGACTCCTGCTTCAAGAGCAATGAAAAAGTTTCTAGCACTCACTGTCGCTGTGGGAAGCAGACTGTTGTTGAAGTGTTATTATTAATGAGAATTACTGCTGGACAGCTTGAACTAGAGGATAATTTATTCTCCGTGAACTTCTAATTGCAGTAAAATGGTTTATTCACTGACACGCTTGTCCATCTTGTTTGTTCCTGTCTTTCAGGCACGGTTGGCTGCAATGAAATAAGGCAGAACTGCATAAGCTGCACTAGAAACAAAAGTCTGTATTTCTGGAGACACAGTGGAAATTGATCAGGCAGGTTTAGGTCATGTAAGAGATCCTTGGGAAAATGGAAAAAAAGCAGTATGGCGGGCTCAAGGTGGAGTCATAGTCAACTCAGACGAAGCAAGATGCCTACTATGTGCTATGCCATGTGCCAAAATGGGAAATCGAAATTTCCAGATGGCTACTCACTGCTCTCACTTTTGAGGTTCTCACTTGCCCTCTGGCATTTCTGACGTAGAGCTCTTTCACTTATTTTAAAATTTGGCATGTCTTCTCCACTCTCCTCATTTTGCTTCTATTGATTGCTTTGGGAAAATAAAAACTGACCACGAGGATGAGATGTAGGTTTTCTTGGTAATGTCTTTAATGTCCTGATGTCTGTCCCCCAATTTTTGCCGAATCTCTGACTCCCGTTGATCTCATTCTTCTCCACTTTTTGTCCCTGGTAGAACCATTGCCTTTCTCTTTGCATACATGTCATTAAAGGTGCTCCTGATTTGTTGCTACCATGGTAATAGGCACTTGTCATAGGCTATTGACTCATTACTGTATGTATATGAGATTTGGTCACTTGTGGTTTAGCAAGCTTAAGAAACAAACTGACTCTCAGCCAGGAAATGGATTCGAACCTGTGTGATGAATGATAGATTAGAGTCTGGGTGCTATTATTATTTAATAATTAGTAAAGCCTCTGAGTGGACTAGGGACAGTGCATCACCTGGGGAAATGGTCCTGGCTCTCATATAGCATCTTTTATTTATTTATTTATTTATTATTTTTTCACATAGCGTCTTTTCTACTCTAGACAGCCTGCATGGAACAAACAGCCAGAGAGAGAGAGAGAAAGTCTTATCATCACTATCTTTGAGTATTCCTGGAGAAGAAGGACAGGAGGACAGGGCTGGAGGAATCCAGGAAATGTCAGGAATGTCTGCATAGAAGTTAAGGAAGCAGAGAGCCTAGTTGACCTCCAGTTCCTATCTTGATCTAACTGTGACTTTCAGATGAGAAGCAGAGGGCGTACATTGTCATTTGAGGAACACTAGAAGAGTATCTCTACAACAATTCTTAAACAGATGTGCCCACTCACTGCCACAGAACCTGACGTTTTGCCCCAAGAACCATGCCTTTGGGTCCCTTCTTTAACTTCCTCACTGTATATAGCATTTAACAAACTCTTTTATTTTTGAGACAGAGTCTTGCTCTGTCACTCAGGATGGAGTGTAATGGTGTGATCTTGGCTCATTGCAACCTCTGCCTCCAAGGTTCAAGTGATTCTCCTGCCTCAGCCTCCTGAGTAGCTGGGATTACAGACACCTGCCACTATGCCCAGCTAATTTTTGTCTTTTCAGTAGAGATGGGGTTTAACCAGGTTAGCCAGGCTGGTCTTGAACTCCTGTCCTCAGGTGATCCACTGGCCTTGGCCTCCCAAAGTGCTGGGATTACAGGCATGAGCCACTGCGCCTGGCATTAACAAACTCTTTCCCTTGCCTTACAATAACTGTTTCCACCTCAGATTACCCAACCACATGTCTTCTCTCATCTTACTGAATGTTGCTGTTAAAATATTTGTTCTTCTAAGAATATCTCTTTACTTTTACATGTAAGCAGGAGAAAGTAATTATTCTTGAAAGGAGAAAAAGGGGGACAGTGTAGGGATGTTGAGTATCAATGTTGTTTCAACCTGGTAATTACTGATGGAAGAAGTCATACTCTTATGTGCTGAGACAGAAAAAGACTGCATAAGGTAATTACTGATGGAAGAAGTCATACTCTTATCCATTAAGCTTTGGCACTGTCTTCCCTGGAATTCAGCTCACCTCGGAATATAGGAATACCTCCTGTAGATAACAGCTATACTGAGAGTTATGTAGAGAGGAATGGCCCCCAGATTTTGTAGACAGATGTTCGGGGTCCAAACCTTGACTCTGCCCATACTGTCTGCATAACTCTTGGAAAGTTATTAGCTCCTGTATCTTTCATATTTCTCATCTATAAAATACAATTAACCATTGTTTTTAACTTATGGGATTACTGTGATGATGAAATGAGCAAATGCATTGAAAACACTTAGAACCAAGTCTTGAACGTAGCAAGTACTATGGAAGTCATCATAATTATTAGTAACTCTTTTCAGGTACCTTTTTTTTTCTCAAATTGCTTTTCTAAGGCAGTTTGCAATTGATTGTAGCACAGCCAAGTCAGTTTGATGAAAGGAGAAGGAAAGGATGGTTTTGACACTGAGAACTCCTCCCCTGCCATGGTGTTCAATCTGGGCGGGTCTTTTCAGGGACTGTTTCTGACATCCTGAGGTCCATGTCGGACATGGTATGGCTCCATAGGGAGAGCTGAGTGAGGGAGAAGAGATGCTTAAAAAGCTTTTGTCAGAGTCTGTAACCTTCACATAATCTTTTCTCCCATTCTTGTTCCCTTTTGGATGATGTAGAGAGTGTTTCAACTAAGTGGCTGGGGAATGATCCAATGTTGGTGACATTATGAGGACTGCAGAAGGAGCTAGCACTCTAACGACAGACAGACCAAGGATCAAGTCCTGTCTGTGCCACCTACTATCTCTGTGACTCTTGACAAATCACTTAAGGTCTCAGGAGTTACAGTTTCTCATTTACAAAATGGATATGCTAAAATGTGCCTACCTCCCAGAGTGGTGGTGCTAATCAAATGTGATAATATGTGTGACAGCAACTTATAAACTGTAAGAGGTGACATAGATGTGAGTTGTTACTATTAGTGGTTTCTTTAATTTCACTGCTCTCTAAAGCAGACCTGAATGCTAGCAGCACCTGTGTGCTGTCATCACTTGGCTGCCGATTTTATTTAAGGGCTTTACTCATAAGTTTGGGACCAATAGTTGTACACTGGCTTCTCTTGTACTGAGAGAATGGGTAGACGGTAGATGCCTCTCGCCCAACTGGCTCAGAGTTCCAGAGGGGAAGCTCTGTTTTCATAGAACAAGGGGTCCTGACAGTTTTCAGAAGAGATTATTTTCTTTCCTTCAATTTGTAAATCATGCAATGTTATATTAGGAAACTTTTTGGAATTATGGGCTGTTATTTGGTGATACTGTTACTCTGATAGTTGATAAAAGCACTTTCAGAAACCAAGAGAATTAAAGGTTGGCCAGGGTGGAAGAATGCTATAAATCAAGATTACCTGAAGGGGATATGAGAGACAAGGGATTAAACGGAATAAAGAAGCAATAAGGAGGAATATCCACGCAGCTTGGGAACATTTACCTACTTTCAGGAGCAGATCTCTGAAGGTGATTTTGGCTATTAAAGAAGTCACTCTGATGAAGTGTGACTTCTTTTCACTTGTAAATTTATGTAATAAGAGTACGGTTTTCTTAATTTTGTATAGACGGTCAATGCAGTGACTTTTGGCTACAGTGGATTGAAGCGTTACAAGAAAAGAAGGAAGAGAAAAGAGATGTTACTGTCAGTTGTGAACAGAATCAGGTGGGGTCAGACCTGTGCTCTGCAGGTCACAGAAAACATTTTCAAATACCCTGCCTTTCCGGCCTTGATCATGGACAGAAATAGAGCACAGAAGGTGCTTCTTAGGGAAGTCTTCACTTTTCCAACCTTTTGCCACCAGTGAAAAATGGAGCAAATGAGTGGCGGGTACAGACCCTTGGCACCAAGTGGCTGGAGTAAATGGAACACTGCAGGGACACAGAACTTCACCCGCCACTGAGCATATTACTGGAGAAATACAGTACAAAACCCAGCAGGCTTCTGCAAACAACGCATCCCTTTAAGTTAATTGGTGTTATATAGAAGCTGAAATGCTCTGCTTATTTACAAAGCTACAGATTTATGTAAAGCAAAACCAATTACACTTAATGCCTAAACTATTCCAGGTGCTCAGTGATAATGTTGCTAGGCAGTAGAGAAGAAACTGCTGTGTGAGTGCATCCTGTTCTGAATGGAAGCCTGTGTAGTTACTGCAATCTAGCTAATCACGAGTGTCAACGCCAATGTGAGAATTCTAAGCTCTTTTGGTGTTTGCTTTGGGTCAACTTTATAATTCTGTAGATCTTTCATCTCTAAGGACAAGTGAAAGCATAACGAGCACCCTTTTCTATTATGATGTAGGAATTAAGGAGATGAAGGCAAACTTGTGGGGAGCGGGGAGAACAAAGTAAAGCAGACCCCTTTTCTAACAGTAGCAGAGACTAGAGCTTCCCACTTGTACTGAGGTGAAGTGTTTAAAGATTTCTTGCTCTTTTCGGTGTTCATTAAACCCAAATTGCAAACTTGGCATTTAACCTTTTGCAGCAAGGAAAGCTTCTAAGGAATATCTGGGGTCTGCCTCACAGTTTTGGTAGGAAACGATTGTTAAACAGAAAGGATTTGAAAAACTTGCAGGGGAAGAATTGTCTGTACTAGCAAGTCTTTTCATTTGTCCTCAAACAAAAAATAGTTTGAGTAAGAAAAACACCTGGTGCTTTACAGCTCTGCTTTTGCAATTAAAAATGCATAGCATACCTAATCAAGTTGAATATATCTTTTATTCTACAGACCTAAAATACTCTGTGTGGACACAAGGGAGGTGCATGATTGTAGAATAATTTGCGGTCAGCTGATAAACTCACCTGTCCTATCCAGCATGAATTGTCCTGGAAAAGCAATGGCTCTTAAACTTTAGGGAACATGAGAACGATTTAGTTGTGCTTATTGTCCACCAATTTAATTGTCCACCAATTCCTGGACCCCAATCTGAAAAAAGGTTTTGGTTAAGGCGGTCTGTGTAGGGACCAGAAAGATTCACCTGTAGCAAGTTGTCCTCAACCAAATTTTGACAAATACTGCTACAAAGAAACAAACATTAATTTCATTTGATTTTTTTAAAATGAGTTTATACATATTTTTGCTCATAAAAGAACAAACTCTTAGAAGATGATTTTCTGAGCGCTTCTGAATTGGCAGTGGAGACAGAAAGATGTTATTCGTACAATTCCTTTAAGCAGCTCTACCTGGTTTGGTCACTTACCCTCCTCTCACTCCTCATTTTATCTTCCTTAATTTCCTCTTTTCTTTAATTCCAACAATTCCGTAACTTACATTTATTTTTCAACTTTTTTAGTGTGTGGACATTCTCTCTGTTAAGGACACCTGTCTTAGTAATACTGCTTTTAAATTCAGAGAAAATTTCTTTAATGAAGTTACATCTTGATAGTGTAATATTAAGAGCAAATATAGCAAAATTATGTGTATGTTATTATTTACTCCACTATATACAGTATATGGTCACAATACTTATTAAGCTCGGCGTGTAATAAGCTCTCAATAAGTGTATTGAAAGAGAGTATTAAAATACTGTCATTTTGCTTCTAATGAATCACTAAAACCTCAAAAAAAGTCATCTGCCTTCAATGACTGAACCACTGTAGAAAGCTGTAAGGTATTACTAGTGTATAGAAAACTCATTTTTTTTTTGGTCATAGAGTAATCACGTAGATTTGAAATTATTTTATTAATTCTAATGCATAATATTAATACAAAAGCATCACAGATTACCAGAAAGGTCATAATTAGTCTTTGTAGTAAAGTATACAGACGATATTTATAAAGTCACCTTCATATATATTGGCTCTTACACTGAAACACATAAAATGCTCAACTGAAGAAGAAAACAGTGAATACTGTTCTCATAAGACAGGTAGACCCAAATACAGTTTCACAGGGCTGTCTCCCAAAGATCAATACTTGAAGAAAATTTCTGTATACTGCCATAAAATTTCAGAGACTTTTCGTGGAGGAGAAGCGTTTCTTCAAGATTACTTCCACGGATGTTCTGGGCATTAAAATGATTTAGATTACAATATCTAAAAAAGAAAGAAAGAAAGCTTTTCTTAGGACCAGATGTAGATGAATTGATAAATCATTTGCTTCCGTCCTGTGCTTGTCTACCTTTTATGATGGGCTCACAGATACTGGCACAACGCTGTCGATTATTTAAGAGTGCTGCTCACCAAAACAGTCTTTTTAAAAGGACAAAGGAGTTTTCGTGACTTAGTAAAGAGTCTCATAAGGACCTTTAGGTGGCGCTTTTTTACAACCTGCTGTGCTGTCTTCAGTGCTGATGGAGGTGATACGTCTGAAAGCCTTTGACTTGACAGATTTCATGGCGGTCCGAACTCGTAAGAGGTTTACTAGGGATTTGTAAATTCAGGGCTGAGACTATGTGGAAACTGCCATTGTCAAAGAAGGATTCCGTGAATGTATTTCTAGATTGTGCACTCCCCATCCCCAACCTCCAGAAAAGCCTGCCTTTCCAGTGTCTTCTAAGTACTAGCCCCATGTAAGGGGCTAGGACTTAGAATCATCCCATTTCACAGACTGAGAAACTGAAACTTCCAAGAGGTTAAATAACTTGCTTAATGTTCATAGAAATAGTATTTGGCAGAGTTTGGATTTGGAACCAGAACTTGATTATTCTGAATCCTGGCCTTTTTCCTCTATGGCATACTTCCTCGAAAGACAAATTTCTTTCTTAAACACTTTTGGGTAAGTTCCAAGAAAATAGAAACTTCAAATTGCTTTATTCACTGCTTTATTCCCAGTGATTGATACATAGTAGATATTCGATAAACATTTGTCAAATGAACAAATGAATATTGGCTATAAGTTTAATTTTATCACATACACACGAGTCTCACAAATAGATGAGGTCGGTCATCTATTTTTGATTTGTGAAGGTTTCAAAAGTTAATTTTACCTTCTTTTCCTTCTCAATACGTTACTAAAAATAACTGTAACTGTAAGAGAATGAATACTGCCTGAACAATTCTGGTCATTTGGCTCTGATTTATGTCACTTTCAATAATTCTTATAGCATAAGCAGAAAAGATTACTGAAATATTTGACAAAACAAGTGCAATATCAACTTTATGTGTTTTACAACACTGGAAGGATGGTGGTGTTAGTTATAAAAACAAACACTCTCTGCTCCCTCCCCCTCAAAACACCTGAAATTTCTTTTTATTTTAGCACGCAGCGTGGAATAGGATACATATTTATATGAAGCACTATAGACATATTTACCTAATACTTTTCAGCAAGGAAAATACATTTCATCTACCTACTTTCTTCTTCCCTAAACTTGAAAGCCTCGAGTATGACATGTCACCAGTGCGGCATTTCAGATTTGATTGTGGAGTGGTTGTTTTTGTTTTGTTTTTTTTGGATTTGGTACATGTGACAGGTAAGTCTCGCTTTATGTGTAAGCATAATTCCTAGCTTTATGCAGCTGGGGATTTGAGATAATGTCCCAGAGGCCCTCACAAGATTGGTTTGGTTCTAGGACTTACCCTAATATTATGTCAGACAAATGAACTTGGATGTGGAGCTGTCTAGGGTGCTAAAACAGACCTCATCCTACCTGTATGTTGGTGAGGATGTTGTTTCATAATTAATCCACTGTTCTCAAGATCTTGAGGACAAGAATAAGTTGGGACTGCCTTGTTTTTGAAAGATTTACCGCTGTCACCTGGCTTTGAACAATATACCTTTGGGCTCGATAAAAACGGGATTATGATTGCATATGTGCTGAGATTAAATAAAATTTGACTTATAAGTAATATGTTTCAATAATGCTGTCCCTGGGACGTTCGTACTTTTGCCTGGTTCTTTGCATGCCATTGTTCTTGCTTATGTGAATAATAAGCATGCTTATGTTTTTGACAAAAACCATCAGTGTAGAAAAAAATCGCAATCATGCTCTCCTTACTGCAGATGATGGTCTTTCTTTCTCAGATTTCATGCTGAGTCTTGCTTAACCCTTCTGACTCGGCCTGTCCAATCCCAATGGCCAATAGGTCCCCAAGGCAACATGTGGCTTGGCATTGATGTCATTGGTTCTAGCTGCTTAATCTCTGGAGGCAAATTTTCCAGGCTCTCCTTTCTTCCGTGTGACATCCATTTTTTCCCTGTGGGGTGCTGGTCAACAGTGGTAGTGGGTAGAGTTACTTTAACTGAAGGCAATCGTTTTCTCCCAAACCAAGTTAGGAACTGTCAGAGAGCAAGAAGAGGGCTCTTCTATGGCACTTGGAGGCAGCACAGCACAGTAGTATAGAAGTGTGGGCTACGGAGACAAATTTGGGGTTGGATCCTAGTTATATGAACTTTGTGAATTTAATTAACTAGCCTTGCAGTTTCGTTTTCTGATTTATAAAGTAGAGTTATAAGATCTATATGCCAAGAAGGTGGTGGGGAGTTCAGTGCAGTTTTTTTTGTGTGTATAGCATGCCACCCAAGACACACAGGCTGCTGAACACATGGAAAATTAATTTCTTCCTGCTTTGTTTCTTCCTCTCTCTCTCTCTATTTTCTCCCTTAAAAAGTATGCAGGAGAAGAGAAAGTAGATAGGAGACGGAGATTTGGTAAGAATCAGATTTATTTCTGAATGAACTTTACCTTTTTACTTAGTTCCTTCTCAACTTTGGTTCTTCCAGTCTCTGGTGTGTTGTATGTTTTTATTCTCACCTCGTCCTCTGCACCCCACACCACTGTTACTCACTTCTTTACTGGGACCGACTTGTTCCACAATCACAGAGAAAGAATCACACCCGAATATTTTCATTTGGGCCCTAGATGTTGGTTCCATGTAGACTAGGAATTGGCCGGTTCAACTCCTGTGCCTGAAACAATGCTTAGCCTGTTGGTTGAGTGGGTATGTTAATGAGTCAATCCCTGGGCTAATGGATTCTGGGTCCAGTGCTAGTTCTACCTGGACTCTGTCCATGACCGTGGTCATCTTGGCGACACCTCTGCATAAGTCTAGGAGAAGAATGAAAAGGAGGAAGAAGAGAGCCTACAGCTAGGTATGAGGCCATTATAATTATAATTGCTAACACTTTGGAGCATTTACTCATCCTCGCAAAAACCTTATGACACAGTTACTATTCTGATCATTTCTGTTTTTAAAATGAAGTAACTGAGGTTTAGCAAGGTTAAACAGGTTGCTGAAGTTGTATAGTAGATACATTGTGGAACTGGACTCAAGTAATTTAACTAAATTACTTCAAGGATCAAACCTTACCATAGGATACACAGTAAAACTTGAGAGACAGTGCAGGTGTTTGAGGATTACTGGATGGGCAACAGTTATGGGTCTAGAGACACCGGATGGAGGGGAAGGAGGCCGTGCCTCCAGCTTCCGTCTTCATTGTGAAATCTATTTTGCTACAATGCTAAGAACATTCCTGTTGGATCTTTCTGTAAAACTTTCTGGTTCTCTAAGATGATTGTCCATCTAAGAATGAGATCAGCATTTAGGAAAAGTATGCACTGTGAAAGGATCAGTTTGATAATTTATATACTTTGGAGTATGAGAAATATAAAAATACAGGAAGCCATTAAGGTTTTTAATTTTGTCATCAATTCTGCCTTGCCTGAGGTTTGATCCTCTCTTATACTGGATTATAAGCCAATCAGAGAAGAACATTGATGGAATTAAACCTTTATTGACTTACTGACTTTGCATCTTTCTAGTTTATGACACTGCCTATCACGTGGCTGATGTTCAAAAAGAGATTTGTTAGGTTAATAAAATAATGATCTAGGCAAAGGTGAAGTGACAATGGATGAGATAATATATGACTACATGACTAAAGAGATAAATGGATGGAAGGAAATGAGGAAAATGAAAATCTGTTTAGTTCTTGCTTTGTGACAGACATTGTGCTTAGCCCTTTATCAATATTCGTTCCCCTAAAACCCACAAGAGGTTTTTTATTTTACAGGTGTAAAAACAGAGGCCCAGAGATGTTAGAGAATTTTCTCAAAAGTACACAGCTGTACAAGAATATGTCAAGGGGTGTGTGTGTGTGTGTGTGTGTGTGTGTGTGTGTGTGTGTCTGTGTCTGTGTGTGAGAGAGAGAGAGAGAGAGAGAGAGAGGGTCTGGCAATGGATTGATGGATGGTAGATGGTACGTATTAAGCCACCCTCAGGTGGTCTCAGGTGACAAGCTAGGGGATTTTGTACAGTTTTTTTTTTAATTGACCTTGAAATGGTCACTGCTGATTTAAAGGCCTGAATAGGATCCAAATCTCAAGCCTCATTAGATTTCTAGCTATTTGTTTAATGATATTTGCTTTTAATGGTAATGATTCACTCATTCTTATTATCAATATGGTTATTTCTAATTCTAAAGTGAAGCTACACAGTGGAGAGAAAAATCTTGTGTTAGAGCATGTTTTAGAATTTGTAAAGCACTCTTTTATTATGCGGATCGATGGAAAAAGTGAAGTCTAAATTGAAATTTCTTGCTCTGAATAATCTGTCGAATTTCACTAATATGCTAATTTGTCCAGTCATGGCATACAGAATTCCCGCTGGCTCAGTGATGGTTCCCAGACCAATATTTCATGGACTCAGAAATTTTTCATCTTACCACACACTTACTTACCTTTGTGAAACACTCCAGAATCCCAGGACGTTCAACAATGTTAATGATGCCAGGAAGAAGAAGAAGCTTTCTAAATTGCCTTTGTTTAATGTGTTTGGAAACCAATTGCCTGTTTGGAACAAATGTAATTGTTATTCAGCTGCAGAGTTTTAAGTTTCTGTGAATATTTTATCATTCCACAATTCATAGAGCTTTATTTGCTTCAGTAATATCCACAAAGCAAAAAAGCTCATCTGAAACTTGATTGTCAAAATTTATTTAATTCTGTAATTAACAGTAAAACGATAAGCAAAGCACCCCAAACATTTTGAAGGTCACAAAATACCCTTAATTTGCATCATGCAATATGGGTGTCAGAAGAACCGGGTTGTAAAGGTAATCCCGACTATTCTATTAATTTGCAGGAGCCATATGTGCGTCTTATTTATCCTTATAGTTCTAGTATTTAGAACAGTGCCTGGCCTATAGGAATTATTTGGCAAATACGTAGTGAATGAATGAAAAATACTTTCTGTGACCAAATAGTCTGTTTCATATGCTAACTGTAAGGACAGTGAGATAATGTATGTAGGTGATGTTATATTATTTTCACAACTTTGATAAATCCAGGGATACCTTATGGTAATATCACATAACACTGTTGGTCAAATTACTTGCAATCTCTGGTTAACATGGAGATTTTCTTTTGACCTAATGAGTAAATTCTTCAATTTAATACTACCAAATAAAGTATCTCTATTTCATTATGATGTCATGCTAGGTATATATGAAACTACTCAGGATTCAAGGTAATTGTTTTAATTTGCTTCTAAGATTTGACTTTTGCTCTGGATCTGTGCTGTAACTCTATCTATCTCTATCTCTATCTCTCTGTCTCTATCCACACACATTTTTTATTTCTTCAGTGAATTTTGGGGTATCATTTAATATATAAAATATAATGCATTATATTATATGTATTATATATGCCATACTTATTTATAGGCAATACTTTAAAAACAGCAAGGAGATCTAGTATTACCAACTGTATTACAGATACATAGTACTACCGAATGCTTAAAAGAGAAAATTCTAACTTAACAGAGAGAATTTAACTGTAACTCTGAATGAGTGGAATTTTTTAAATGTTATGCATTATGAGAACAGGAAATGATCATCTTTAAATATGCAGATGCCAGGAATTCATCATGTCTTTGCCTGTTTATAGGAACAACTCCTACAAGGGGTGGTGAAGAGGGTGTGGGACCAGAGCCATCAGTCTATGAACCAATAGGACTGGGCTTCAGTACCATCCTTGGCACATGGATTGTAGGGTTGTTTCCTGCAGTAGAAAGTGGTTCTTGGAGTCTCTTGACAATGCACACTCTTTTTTTTTTTTAATTTTTATTGCATTTTAAGTTTTGGGGTACATGTGCAGAACATGCAAAATAGTTGCATAGGTACACACATGGCAGTGTGTTTTGCTGCCTTCCTCCCCTTCACCTACATTTGGCATTTCTCCCCAGGCTATCCCTCCCCAGCACCCCCGCTGCTGTCCCTCCCCTATTCCCCCCAATAGACCCCAGTGTGTAGTACCCCCCTCCCTGTGTCCATGACAACGCACACTCTTAAATGGGATTTAACTAAACTGTTCTGATCACAGTCAGCAAGTGCATAAGTATGGCAATCGTGATTAATTGTGCCACTTCCCATTTAAAGCCGTTTGTCTTTTGGTTTTTACCTTCTCAATGACCATTACTGTGGATCAACGATGAAAATTAGCTGTGTCTATTACATTCTCGGACCTATACGTGAAAGCTAGCCTAAGAAAACTATAGCACCGATAAATAAAATGGCAAAGTGGAACTTACAAAATAGGTATTTTGTCAGCAGAACTGTGTGGTAAAGGTAATCTTGATTATGCTATTAATTTGCAGAAGCTGTGTGTGTCTTATTTATCCTTATATTTTTAGTATTTAGAACAGTGCCTGACAAATAGGGATTATTTGGCAAAATAATACCAATTATGATAGGTATCATAATACCTATCCAAATAAATATTACCATACCTGTTTTGTAAGTTCCACTTTACTATTTTATTTGGGTCCTATTATAATGAAAATATATGGTTTTATTGCTAGAGTGACATGGTGCCTTTATCTGATGTTTAGATGAGTAAATGAAGTTCACTGACTGTTTCTCTGTAAGTCTGTCTATTGGATATTGTGTAGCCTTTTTGATGTGTGTATGTGTGCTTTTGTGTGTATGTATGTGTTTGTGTGTGTGCATGTGTGTGTACGCACACAGGAACTAAACATTTGATTGTAGTTGAATGGGGAGAGTTGAGGTGGAGGTCAAGATAAGGTGAGATAACATCCTACTTATTTTCAGGAAGAACTAACCCATCCTTCTAAGCCTGTTCAAACAGTGCCATTTTTCCCTCTTGAATTAATATCCCAGTCGTCTTTCTGTCCTTGTCATTTCACATCAGCACTTTGCATGTCATGCGATTATACCTTTTTATCACCGGGTTTCTCTGGCTAGAGTAAGAGGAGTTTGCACAGAGTACATGAAGCCTCAAAATTAACATGACATTAATTCTTCTTGGAGCATGGATTCTGGTCCATAAGAGGTAATTGAAAACACTATCTTTGTATTATAACAGAGTCAGATGAAGAAGAAGAATACAAATTTTCTAAGATCTTTAAAGGTAAAACATAATATTTTTAAGAAATTGTGTCATTACTGCAAATACCAGCCTTTTAGGAGATACCACTGGATCCCCCTGGGCACACCAGAGCACTGTCGTCACGGGGGACGCTGTGGAAAACAGAAATGAGAAGTACTGTGACTTGGTATTTGGGAGTTTGGTGACAGGTGAGAAGGACATTTGTACTAGAAAAGTTAGAGAAAGGTAATATCGATCTTTGGATGTGGACAAAACATTTTGTGAGTGGGATTATCTAACAAAAAAGAGAAGACTACGATATTACGTATTCAAACTTCCTGCAGTGCTCCTTCATTCATCCTTAAACATGATTTTTAGCATGTGGTTTTCTTTCTAATGCTCATCTTCATTCTAGTCCCTTATTTTTGCCATATTTAGGTATCATTTAACATTCTCGGAATAGCTAATTTACATGGTAAAGAGAAGCGTCGCCTGAATTGATAGCATGGGACAAACACTTGTATCAAGTCAGACAGAAAGGTTACTCAGGATGCTTAAAATTTACTTTATTTATATGGAGATTATCTATCTCTGTGAAGAGACAGAATTGGGTATGAAAAGATATAGAAAGAGCTTGGGCTTTGGAGTCAGGCAGACTTTTAAAGTTAAGTCTTGCCTTAACAGTGTAGTCGTTGGGCAGATCACTGGACCACTTAAGCCTCAGTCTCTGTGAGATGATGACCACAGACTCTCCCTCTCTGAGTTGTCATGAGGAGTCACAGAGATAATGGCCGTCAAGGGCCGGACACAGAGGAGGCAGTCCACAAACCTTAGATTATTGCCTCTCCTGCCTGCTTTCCAGGTAAGCTCACACACCATCATGTAGCCCGAGCCTGCTCTTGGGCCTCTTCCCTGTCAGATAGTTCTTCATGCTCTGTGTGCCTTTTTTTTTTATCATTATCCCAGGACTGGTTGTAAAATGTTCCATTTAACATTGTCAGTTGACTCAGCTCTTAGGTACTATAACTTTATTTTAGTAGCTTATAAACTTTTATTGTCATAATTCACATTTGTGCCATTTTTCATCTGACATTTCCAGTAGCTGATTGAAATCAGGAGCATCCTTGTAAAGGAGACAAAGTGAAGACTTGAGGTCTAGAATGAGACTAATGAAACTTCTCCAGATCGCAGGTTAGCTGAACAGGAGCATGAGAAACAATGTGCCACATAGGGTCCGATGGGCCAATCATTCCACGCCATTTGTAATGCCCACAGCGAATCCTAGTTATTACTTTCATAATATAGCCAGCTAGTAAGTAACAGTGTTCGACTGTTGAAGTAATAGAGGACTCAAAATATTTAACATTGTTTAGAATTCCCCCAAATATCTCTTGCTTAGCTAGATGTATTTGTTCATTTGAAAATCATTTTTTAGAATTTTTTTTTTTTTGTGTACCAGGAAATGTGCATTCTGTATTGCTTAAGAAAAGGAAATCATAAATTCGTAGGGAACAGGCAAAGGGAAATTATTCTGGAGAATTAGGCCTTGTAGACACTAAATAAAATGTTTCTATTTATCTGAAATTGTCACCATCAGTTTAAAGACAAAGGATTGTAAAATCATCTAGACTCATTATTTCTTTTATATATTAAAGAATGAAGGAACAGAGGTCAAGCGAAGCCTCACTCAGCAGAACCCTCGTCTCCTGTGTTATATCAAAGGCACTCCTGTACTCCGCTTCTTGGTGTTTAATGCAACTACCACTTTTATAGCTTTCTTCAACATGTTCTCAAAAGTTTCAAAATGTCTGGATGTCAGTCTTTGAAACCATTTACCCCAAATTCTTTCTAAAATACCTAAGGACTACATTTCCATTCCGGTCCTGAGACTGGCATTCAACCTACTGTGAGACTCTGAGCAATTTACACTGAATTTAAGGCTTTTGAAACTGGATTGAGAAACATCTATGGTGACACACATATACTATAACACTATCGACTACACAAATTTGCTAATGTGAAAGAGAAATATCGTTTCTTTTTCTTTTTTCTTTTCTTTTTTTTTTTTGAGACAGAGTTTCACTGTTGTTGCCCAGGCTGGAGTGCAATGGCGTGATCTCGGCTCACCGCAACCTCTGCCTCCTGGGTTCAGGCAATTCTCCTGCCTCAGCCTCCTGCCGGGATTATAGGTGTGAGCCACCGTGCCCGGCCCGTTACGCCTCTTAAATAACTGGTCCAAAAAGAAACCCCCAATATCAAACTATTTAGAAAAATGAAGAAAATGAGGAAATTGCATTTACACTTTTAAAGATATAGATATAAACTCTAACCAGGGGCACATTTAAAGACACATAGGTTTTCATTTTTAAAGTAAGAATTAAAATAAATAAAACAGACATTCAAGACAAAAAAAATTAGAAAATACATAAAACAAATCTAAAGACAGTAGGAGTAAGGAAATAAAGATGAGGACAGGAAATCAATATATTAAACATTTTTAGATGTAATAGTTCTGAGATGATTCATTGGAGAAAATATAACAAAATAAACTGGCAAATCCAATCAGAATATGTAACAACAGATGCAGAGGAGATAGCAATGTTCAATTATGAGTATGCAATTTTAGAGTCAAAACTCTTAAGGAAATGGGATTAGTATTTAGGTAAGCATTAATTGCTAAAGTTGAGCCAAGAAGAAATGGAAATACTTAATGACCAATAATAGTAGGAAAAAGTTACAAAGAATGTTTTTTTTAAAAAAGAGACCTTAAGATTCTCACCAAAATTCCAATGACACTTTTCACAGAATAGAAAAACAATTCTAAAATTTATGTGGAACCACTAAACACCCCAAATAGCAAAGTAATCTTGAGCAAAAAACAAAGATGGAAATATCACACTACCTGACTTCAAAAGATACTACAAAGCTTTAGTATCAAAACAGCATGGCATAAAAACAGACACATAGATAAATGGACCATAATAGAGTCCTGAAATAAATCTGTGCATTTACAGATAATTGATTTTTGACAAAGGTGCCAAGAACAAACTGATATGGTTAGGCTTTGTGTCCCCACCCAAATCTCATCTTGAATTGTAATTCCCCTAATCCCCATGTGTCAAGGGAGAGAGCAGGTGTAGGTAATTGAATCATGGGGGTAGTTTCCCCCATGCTGTTCCCATTATAGTAAGTGAGTTATCGAAGATCTGATGGTTTTATATAGGACTTTTCCTCCTTCACTCAGTATTCTTCCTGCCGCCTTTGAAGAAGGTGCCTTGCTTCCCCTTTGCCTTCCACCATAATTATAAGTTTCCTGGGGCCTCCCCAGTCATACTGAACTGTGAGTCAATTAAACCTTTTTCCTTTATAAATTACCCAGTACTGGGCAGTTCTTTATAGCAGTATGAAAATGGACTAATACACAAACAAAGGGGAAAGTACAGTCTCTTCAATAAATGGTGCTGGGAAAACTGTGCATCTAAATGCAGAAGAATGAAATTGGACACTTATCTCATACCAGATACAAAAAGCAATCAACTCAAAATAGATTAAAGGCCTCAATGTAAGGCATGAAACTGTAAAACTACTAGAGCAAGGGAAAAGCTTCATAATATTGGTCTAGGTAATGATTTATTCACTATGACAACAGAAGCATTGACAATAAAAGGAAAAATAGACAAATGAGAATGTGTTAGACTGAAATATTTCTGCACAGCACAGGAAATAACAGAGTGAAAAGGTATATCACAGATTGGGAAAAATATTTGCAAATTATGTATTGGGGAAGGGGCTAATATCCAAAACATATAAAGAATTCCAACTACTCGGTAAGAAGAAAACCCAAATTAGCTAATTAAAAATGGGCAAATGACCTGAATTGACATTTTTTAGAAGAAGACATACAAATGGCCAACAGGTATATAAAAAACTGTTCAGTATCACTGATACTCAGGGAAATGCAAATTAAAACCACAATGAGGTAGCACCTCACATCAGTTAGAATGCATAAAAAAAATGAAAGCTAAGTGTTGATGAGGATGTGAAGAAAAGGAAACCATAGTACACTATTGGTGAGAATGCCAATTAGGACAGCTCTTACGGAAATCAGTATGGCGGTACCTCGATAAACTAAAAATAGCATTACCATAGTATTACCACATGATCCAGCAATGGATATATATCCAAAGAAGTTGAAATCAGTTTGGACTCTCAGTTTGTTGCAGTATTGTTCACAATGGCTAAGATATGGACACAACTGAAGTGCCCATCAATGGACTAATGCATTTTAACAAGTGGTATATATACACAATGGAATATTCAGGCTTAAAAAAGAAGAAAATTCTGTCATTTTTGACAACATGGATGAATCTAGAGCACCGTATGCTAAGTGACATAAGCAAGACACAGAAAGACAAATTCCATATCATCTCACTTACATGTGGAATGTAAGAAAGTCAAACTCACAGAAGGGAGTAGAATGGTGATTACCAAAAGCTGAGGTAGGACAAGGGAGTGGATGGAGAAAGAGGAAATGTTGGCCAATTGTTACAAAGTTTGAGTTAGACACGAGGAATTAGTTCTGGTGATCAGTTACACAGCATGGTGACGGTAGTCAATAATAATGTATTGTATGTTTCAAAATTGCTAAAAGAGTGGATTTTAAATGTTCTCACCACTGAGAAATGATAATTATGTGAGGTGATGGATATGCTAATTAGACTGATTTGGTTATTCCGCAATGTATGTATATATTGAAACATTACATTGTACCCCATAGGTATATACAATTATTTGTCAATTAATCATAAAATGCAGTTTAAGAAAAAAAGAGAGAGATTAGGCATTTTTTAACTTTCACAGAAAAAAATAAATCTTTTCTCTGGATCTTTCCAGAACATAGCAAAAAAATAATTGCTAAGTATTGTTTATCACACATATGTAAAGATGATTTAATATTGAAAAAATCATTAATTAAATGCACCCTAATGATAGGCCCAGTTTCTTCTGATTAAGAAAGATCATAAGGTGATCTTAAGAACTACTTAAGAAACATCCAATAAAATTTAACCTGATTTGTTTACCTCTTAGAAAACAAGAATAAAGTTTTCACATGATAAGGAATATTATTTAAGATCATGTTTATAATCCTACAAATATACTTAATAAAAAATATAAGGTATCCTCTTTAAGATCATGAGCAAGATAAAATGTAACTGTCTTCTGGTGTTACCATTACCCTGTAGGTTCTGGGTCCTGAGAAAGATGCAAAGCATAGGAGTAAATACTGGAAATAAGGAAAATTATATAGAATAATTTTACGATATCATATTAAATTTAGGATAATTTTTCTGAAAATATAAAAGGATCAACTAAAATACTCATAAATTTACTAAGAAAGTTTATGAAATTGGATGCAGATGAAGATATACACATTAATAAACGGTAATAATCTCCCTGTGTAACAGTGATTACCTCAGTGAGTTGTAAATGAGGGAAAATGATTCAGTTCAAATAGCAAAAAGGAAAAATGTATAAAATGTCTATGATAATTTCAACAAGAAATGTTCAGGATATATATGAAGAAATAAGCTTACTGAACTCAACTTGGAAATATTAAATTTAAAAAGTATGTTATATACTTGCATGGAGCACTATCTTTTGTAAAAACTTCAGTTTTTCTAAAATTAACGTACAAGTTTTACTCATTTTATTAAAATAAAAATAGAATTGTGGGACTGGATGCAGTGGCTCATGCCTGTAATCCCAGCACGTTGGGAGGCTAAGGCAGGCTCGTCACTTGAGGTCAGGAGTTTGAGACCAGCCTGGCTGGCATGGTGAAACCCCGTCTCTACTAAAGATATAAAAAGTAGCCTGGCATGGTGGCAGGTGCCTGTAATCCCAGCTAGTTGGAGGCCAAGACACAAGAATTGCTTGAACCGGGAAGGCAGAAGTTGCAGCACTCCAACCAAGGCAATAGAGTGAGACACTGTCTAAAAAAAAAAAAAAAAAAAAAGATAGGAGAAAAAATAATAAAAATGTGAAATTCATCTGGAAGTATAAGCCATGGAGAACATGGTTTTCATAAATAAAGAATAACCAAAAACAAAAGTAAGATTAGTAATAGGTGATGTAAACTATATATCATAAAATTATTATAATAATTAAAAGAGAGTGATAATAAACTCAAATAAAGAGCAGCTGAAAGGAACAAGGCAGAAAGCCCTGAAACAGTCCCAAGACCACCTAAGAATATGTTAAAATATTTAAAACTGATTAGTTTCATTTCACTTAACTGTATGATTGTGAAATATTTAAAGTTTAACCAACTTTTCACAACGTATATTAAATTCTTTTGTGAATGTTGCTTCTTTGAAGCAAATAAGAATTTCGTTTAATAGAACCGAAATGAAATCCACATGAATAATAAAATTAGTCCAAAATGTGAAACCATTAAAATTCTACAACCAGAGATAAATGCAGTGAAATTAATCTTCAGATTTGATTACACACAGCAGCAAAACTTGTGTAAAATAAATTTATCTATGAAATAAAATTTTGAGTTAAAACTGGGAAAATACTAGCAATAACTATGACACAAATCATGATATTCTTAAAGTATAATGAGCATATATAAACTGACAAAAAATAAGACCAAAGGAAAAATAGACCAAGAATATGACTAAGCACATCATAAAAGAGAAAAGAGAAAAATGTCCTGTAAACATTTCAATTTTACACTCTAAAAAATACAAATTAAAGTAGCAATGGAATATAATATTTTCCAATCAGATAGACAAAGATCAAAATATTATGCTTAGGGCTGAAATTAATATCTTGAGGCAAGTAATGCCATTTCACAATGGCCACATAATTGATGAAGCCTTTTAGAAATCAATTTTGCTTTAATTCTCAATGGTCTTTAAAATATTTGTCCTCATTGAAGGAAGAATCCCGTTTCCAGGATTCTAGTCTAAGGAGGAAATAAGTTAAGTACTTAATGATTATAGAAAAGAACACTCACCTTAGTAATATTTATAGCAGGAAAAATTAGAAACAACCTAAATATTCCTTGAGGAGGGAAAGGTATACACACACACACACACACACACACACACACATAGTATACATATATAATACACATATATGTGTGTATGTGTGTATGCAATGAAATATACAATACCATAAGTGAGGTTTTAAAAAAACTCCAAATGACATAGACATATGCTCACAATATTATTTGAAGGAAGAAAGTAGAGACTTTATACAAATGTATTGGTTGAGCATTCAGCAGGTTCTGTTCAAACTCTAATTTTGTTTAAAATCTATGCATGCACATATAAGTTTGATGCCTACACATATGCTCATATGCACAAATAGAAAAATATTGGAAGAAAATTTACTCAAATAGCAGTATGGTCATCACAGTTCCAAAGTCTTTTTTTTTTTTCTCCTTTGTTGTTTGGATTTATTTGATTATATATTATCTTTACAGCAAAAGAGAAAAAAATAGTGTTTTAACAGCAATTTCTCAAACATACTGGAAAAATTTGACTTCCAAAAAATCATTTCCGGTTAATGATAAAACAACAGAAAGGGGTGGTTTTCTACCACCACGGACTCTACAGCAGTTGAAGAAGAGCAGGCTTGTTATTAGCAGCCTTGACAGTGTAGTTTGGGGGTTATTTGCTATTTATAAAACTGTCCTAAGCTATTATTCTAGACATTGCAATACCCCAAATGACAGAAATGAATGAGTTCTGCACCCTAAGATTCACTCACTTCAGTGATATGTCACTCCATATCCTACTGAAAGCACAGCTTTAGCAGATACTTCAAGTATACGTGGCATTAAGTGCTATAGCACATTACTTTTGATTCAAGGCAGATTTCTGTTATCTCTCTTTGGAGAAAGATGCAATATTTTCCCTTTTTACAAACTACTGTTTCATTTGGAATGTAATGGAACTATGAAAATCTTAAAATGTGCCTTTTGGAATCTCTTCAAAAGATAGTTGGAGTTAGCGAGCAATTATTTCCCTCAGACTTCATTAGATTTTTTTGTTATTCTGTAGTGCTGGTGTTTTAGCAAAAGTCCAAAATTGTTGAGACAAAACTTAAGTGGATTTTATACTCTGCTTTATTTGAGGCACGCCTTCTACTTCACTATGTGCTTTTTGCTTGGGAGCGAAAAAGGGTGCAATTAAAAAGATGTAACAGTCTGTCTCCAGGGTGGATGTAACAAGAGCTTTGGAATCAGGAATTCACCATTGCTCTGTGATTTGGACAATTTATACAACTTTCTGAGCTCATTTTCCTCTTATATATGATGGGGCTACAAATATCTACCTCCAAAGAATTGTTGTGAAGATTTAATGAAATAATATCTTTGTGAAATGCATATAGCAAGGTCTGCATATAACTGACACTTAATAAATGTTAATTTCTTCCCTTCCTCCTTTCAGTAACCTGATTTAAATGCTTCATTTGAGATTCATAGCTCTCCTACCTGAGTTAATTTTTAAAACACATTAATTTTCATGATACCTGAAGGAAATAATACCTACCAACTGTATTCTAACTTTGACTTTTCTACCAATTTTTTCATATTTATCTAATAATGACTCAAATTATTGTTACCCTCAATTTACAAACAAGGAAACGAAGGCACAGAGCAGCTGAACTGTTTGCCTAAAGTCATGGAAAAGGGACAGAATACATATTTGTTGAATGAATGGATGAACTGAGATTGGGCCTCAGATCTGCACATGCTCAGTACTTTGCTTTAGATGATAATGCCTGCATCACGACTTTAATTTGCATTTCTACATCTTGGGAATTGTGGATAAAAATGAAGTCAGTTTGCTGTTTCCAGGAAGGAACACTGTGTCTTTCAAAATTGTAGAGAAATTGCTAGGCATTGTTCACCTGAACTGCAGAAAGAGCTGGCATGGGTGATATTTGGCATAACCAGCTTTCTTAGAAGGATGAGTTCATCCTCTTGAAGAGCATTGGGAGGTAAAAACCCATCAAGATAGTGTGTTCTCATGATGAGTTCAATGAATTATCATGGAAATGAGTTTTAGAAGAGAGGTAATGCTTTGTGATAATAGCGCGATAATGCCATTAGCTATGAACTGTAATTGTAATAGCATTAATCAAATGAATATATCTGATATTAATTTGAGTGTCAAATATTTCTATAAGGTTCTTCTTGTTAATTAAACATCAGACTTGGTATTATTAATTCAGCATCTAGCCAGTGCTTGCACATAGTAGGAACCCAATATGTATTTGTGACTGAATTAATAAACCAATCTGTAAGTGGGGTTATTTGAAATAGTAAAATATTGAATTTAAATAATTTCATGGATTTTTGCCCAGAACCTGCATATTTGCACCGTCTGTTCTTCATATGCAACTCTACTAAGCTAATAGTGTAGATATATTAATTTCTTAATTTTAGAAGAAAGCCTTTCTTATATTTTGCATATTTGAAGGAAACTAGACTTTTACCCTAAATTACTTTAAGAGTAGGCTTTGTGCCTTTCACCCTGTGTCTTGTGCTCTTTAGACTGTTTAAAAATCTATCAG
This sequence comes from Saguinus oedipus, assembly GCA_031835075.1. Lineage (NCBI taxonomy): Eukaryota > Metazoa > Chordata > Mammalia > Primates > Cebidae > Saguinus > Saguinus oedipus. The sequence goes on along the minus strand of CM063177.1, from coordinate 5,539,653 downwards.
ACATATTTATCAGAGAATTGATGGAGCTAATGCCCTGAGGAAAGGAATGGTGAACTCGTTCAAGGACAACACAGAGATCTTGGCTTCTGTTCGGAAGGTGGGTACTCCTATCCTGCACTGAAACAGAAGAGAGACAATGGGCACAGGTGCACACAGATGTATAGTTCTGATACTGGAAATATCCTGGAGCCTTCCTTTGGCACCTCCCATTTTTTAATGAGGTATGCAGCAAGCCATGTGTGAGAGCAAAGAGAATAGGATGAGAATGGGGAGTAGGAAGAGCAAGGACTAAGAAATTATTACGAAGATAAAAAATGATTTAGAAGACAAGTGTTAAGATCACTGGTGGTGGCCAGGCATGGTGGCTCATGCCTTTAATCCCAGCACTTTGAGAGGCCGAGGCGGGCGGATCACCAGAGGTCAGGAGTTCGACACCAGCCTGGCCAACATGGTGGAATCCATCTCTACTAAAAATACAAAAATTAGCCAGGTGTGGTGGTGTGCACCTGTAATACCTGCTACTCGAGAGGATGAGACTGGAGAATTGCTTGAACCCAGGAGGCAGAGGTTGCAGTGAGCTGAGATCATGCCACTGCACTCCAGCCTGGGCAACAAGAGTGAGACTGTCTCAAAAAAAGAAAAAAAAAAAGATTGCTGGTTGTTGAAGGCCCAGTTGATGTTGGTGATCATGAGGAGTGATCCCAAACTACCTAAAGCATGAATTTGCCCAGTGATATTCAGAAGCTCAATGCAGGTGTAAATATGTCTGATTTGTAACTTCTTCATTTACCCCAGGCATTCAATTCTCTCTTCTTTCTCATCCATTTTTAACTTCTCCATTTACCCCAGGCATTCTTACCAGAATTATACACTCAAATGTCTCTCAGAAATGCGTGTGTGTATATGTACATATATAATTTCCTCCTCCTAGCTCTCTGACTGCTATGTATTTTCTGTGGCAAACTTTTTCTTTTCCATCAGACCTGCAATGTGGGGGCCCCTTTTTCTCTTCATTCTTAATACTCACACCAGGTAATTTCATTCACTTCCATGGTTTCAAATGTTATTTTTGTGCCACAGAGTTTCATAGTTATATATCTAACAAATACCTTCTTTTTCCTGGCCTCCAGATATTTCTATTTGGATGTCTCAGGATATGTCAAACAATGTGTTAAAAAGCAAATGGATGTCAAATTTTCAAGTCTATTCTTTTTCCAGTCTTTTCAATTTAGTAAACGGAATTTTTGCCCACTCACTAGCTCCTGGCAGAGTCTGGGATGCTTTCCTGATACCACCTGCTCTCTCCTGCACCCTAATGTCTCCTTTCTCAAAACCATCACTAAGACACTGATTCTACATCTAAAATATAGCTTATATCCATTCACGTAGCTCCATCTGCCTACTTCCTGTCTAGTTCATTACTATTCCAGACTTACCTGGATTACTTCAATTATACCTTTTTGTTTCTCCCAAATTATTCTTTCTTCCCTCAAAATCATACTGCATCCATAATGATCTTCCTAAGACACCAATAGGTCACTGGTGTTTGGGATGTTATCATTCTTATAACATTCAAGTAAAACTAAAATCCCTGTAGTCAAAGGTTCCATGTGATGTTGTACCCCTATCTAACTCTCCAACATTACTTCATGCCCATTTCTTCATTTTTTAAAAAATATTTGCAGCTTACTGGCTTTCTCTGAGTTCCTCTTATGCACCTATCAATTCTCTATTTATGGGCCTTGATATATCTGGTCTCTACCAGAAATACTTCATTCCTATGCTTACTAAGCTAAATTGTACCATCTTTCTAGTTTCAGCTTCAAGACCATTTCCAGGTACTCCTAATGTGCATGTGCATGTGTCTCTAACTCTGACTACACTTATAAGTTTGTCATGCATAGGAGGCTCCATTAATTACATGGGTCCACGAGGCCAAGAAAAATCTCAGAGCACTTTGTAATTTCATCTCCTCCCAATCTCCACCTGGAATTGGAGTTGAACAGGACAACTGAACTCTGCAAATATGGAATCTCTTATTTTCTGGAGAATTGAGTGCGATACCAAAACATTATTCTGTAATACATTTAGTCCACTTGGAAGATGTTGAGGTTCCACTTAAATTAAGATATCATTATTTTTTATAAAAAAATCATATTTTTGTCCACCTACATTTAGTTGGTGGTTTTTATCTATTTCTTCTGGTCCTTGTGAAAAGCTTGAAAGATAAGTTACTAGTGAAGACTAGAAAGAGAAACAGACTCCATTTTAGAGAAGGAGAAACTAGGACTCAGTATGGTTAAGTAATGAGCTCAGATCTAGGAGCTCATTAAGAGCTTACTTGAGTTTGAATTCAAGTTCATCTGACTCAAATGTCTGCCTTTTCTACCTCTCATGAGCCAATAGCAATGGACATTGCTTTCCACAGTCTAAAGCTGGCTCTTTCCTGATGCTGTTATAAACTCAAAGTCCTCTGTGCAGCATTGGGGGTTTCTGTGGAGTAAAAGGTTAAGGATATAGAATAAATTGTATCTGAAATGCATAAATTAGGGGCTTTGCACCTAATTCTGACTGAGGACCATGAACAGAGTTTGCCTGTGAAAGCTGCTGGGGCCCTGCTGACTTAGCCGCAGGAACATTGGCACTAAACCATTGACCAGTAAAACATGGGCCTGGCTAAGGGTGAATTATGGCAGTAGGTCACTTATTTTTTCCTCTGAATCTAAAAATCTGTAATCTCTTATGAAGTTGGACCTGAGGCATAGATCTGATTTTGAAGGAGCATCTCTTAGATAGTAGGCATGAGCCCATGGAATGCAGTTGGAATACTTTTCCAGATATATAAATACTTTATTCTTTCAAATTACTGCAACTGCAAATTCCTGTGTCAAAAGCAACTCAGTGATTTGTGCTGACATAACTGTCAGTGGCCTCAATAATCACAGATATTTAAATGAGTCTTTTAGGAGATCTCATTTTTAATTAAAATAATCCTGATGGAAATTAAACAGGTACATTCTTTTTTTTTTTTAGATGGATTTTCGCTCTTGTTACCCAGGCTGGAGTGCAATGGCGTGATCTCGGCTCACGGCAACCTCCGCCTCCTGGGTTCAGGCAATTCTCCTGCCTCAGCCTCCCGAGTAGCTGGGATTACAGGCACGCGCCACCATGCCCAGCTAATTTTTTGTATTTTTAGTAGAGACGGGGTTTCACCATGTTGACCAGGATGGTCTTGATCTCTTGACCTTGTGATAATTCTTTGCCCCTTTTCTGAAGTTTGAGGAGAAAGAACTTGTAGGGACAAGGAGATTTACCATTTGACCTCTTTATTCTGCCCAATTATCCCTTTTTTCTCTTAAACATTTTGCTTTGGATCTGTCAGTCACCTGCATGTCCATAATTAAGATGTCATTTTTTACTGAATTCTGTGTTGTTATTTTTGTGAAAAGGTAAGTTTGAATTTATGAGTGTGAGGAAATTGATCTTGTTGCTAATGGGATAGAGTTGAAATAAGCAGTTTGACTGACTTCTTCATTCCCTTCTATTAGCATTGCTACTTTTAGATAAACTATTTCTGAAATGATTAGTGTAGGAGGATGGGTTTAGTCTTGTAGCTTCTCCTTTAAAGCACTCAGAGTTAGAGATCCCAGAAGGATCAGTTTTCTCACTTGTACTGAAAATGTCACTCTAGCAGTTATCTGTCTGCACAGTCAAGTTTTGAGAAACCTTTTGAATTTGCCGCATTCACACCATTCTCCATCATGGTGCTAAAAATGACTAATGCAGCTCGGAGACTGGAAGACTGTGATAGCTGATCTTCTTTTCCAATCGTATACTAACACTCTCACACACTCACATGCACACATGCTCAGCTGACATGAATCCTTAAAGGTTGAAAATATCCTATATACTAAATGAAATGCTGGAGGATGTAGGATGCCTAAATATATAATTAGAGTGTTTGTTTCATTACAGTCACTTCTGCCAAAAAAATTGGTCTGATTGTTTGAGTGGACTGATCTTGCTTTTAGCCAAGTGGACAATTATAATGTATGACAATTTTATAGTTAAAAATAATCTCTGGCATAGAAATTTTCAAATATTTAATTTTATTCTCTCATCCTCTCTGAGAAAAGTGAAGTGCAATTTCCTTTTTTTAATTAAGAAAAAACAGTTTTAGAGAGATACTGACCTACCCAAAACCATGCTGTGGTCACTCTCTTTTAGGGACTTTATTTGTTACCCCAGTATAGGATTACTATAGCCAAATCATCTAAATGAACATCATTTCTTTCATTGAAGAATACTCTTCTGATGGCTAAAGGGACTGTCACAAAGAGAGACTTATCCTCTTTCTGGAAAAACATATGAAAAGTCTCCTGTGATGTCATTTAGTGAATGATGGAGAAGTATGTGGGCTGAATGATAGTAATTAGGTGAATTGGGAAGTGATTATATCCAAAAGGAGAGGATTAATGGATTGTCATTAACTTGCAATGAGGTCTAGGAATTTTCTGTAAGACTTTTTTTTTGGGTCCCGTCCAATTCAAAAATTTTATCAATTACCTGGAAGAAGTCTAGGAATTTGCTTACCAACTTTGCAGATGACACAAAACAAGGAAAGAAGTAATGATTAGTAATTCCCTAGATGACACGGAATCAATTTTCATAAATGTCTATTACTTAGGATGATGGGTTGACATTTATTAAAGATAAAAATAAAGTGCTGCATTTAATTACAAAAAAAGAACTGTGATGAATAGAACTGAACTGAAAGTGACTCCTGAAAATTAAAGAAAAGTTTCAAGTTTTAGTTGACCATAAGCAGGTTGGAACTATGAAAAGGTCAACAAAATCTCTGTTGGCATCCAGAGAGGGATAGAGTCCAGGTTGATAAAAGTAACATACTTATCCTGGTTGTACCCATCGTGTACCCTGGTTGTACCCATATTATGATCAATTTTGGAGGCCATCTTTTAAGGAAGATCTGACAAGTCGTTGTATGTTTAATAGATGGAGGGGCCTTGGTAGTGAAAAATCAAGGAATCCTGCAATATGAAAAGACTGGGGTGGTTCATGTGTCAAATAGAAGGGATCATGATTGCAATCTTTATTGAACCCTTGCTATGCATATTAATTACTTAATCTTCAGAACAACATAATGAATTATTTATTACCATTACTGAAATAGAAACTGAGAACACATAGCTAGAATACCTGGATTCAGATTCAGGTGGTCTGACTCCAGAATCTATTCTATTAACCACTATGCCATATTATTTCTCCAAGTATGAAGCAAGTGTTTGAAGACCTGCTATGTGAATGGAAAATCAGACTTACTCTGTAGAACATGGTAATCAACAGATGGGTACACTCAGGTTTTGTCTCAAAGTAGAGAATCTTTCTGGGCACTAGATTATGTTACTACATCTTCTATTTTTGGTACAGTGTTAGACTAGTTGAGATCTAAGGTAATATTCAGCTATATGATTCTAATTTACTGGGATATAATTTGATAGAGCACACTATTATTATAAACTTGAAAGAATACACTTAAAAGAAGAAGTAGCTTAAATTGATTAGTGGTAATCTAAATGGTGTTCTCTTGAGCACAGTTGAGAAACTGCCCCACCCCACAACCCATCTTGCTAGGATGCCCTCACCATAGGTCCTTGATAAATTTCCTTTCATGGGCACCAAATTGTGCCAAAATTACATAAACTTTTGTTTCTCCCTCTTTGTTCTATGTCTAGAATATTATTGATATTATACAGACCTCCACTAAAGGAGTTTATATTGCAAAAGTAACAAATGTCCTTAAAAACCCTTACATCTGGGGATTCCTACAAGTTGCTTGGTGTATTGAAATCAATGTTGGAATTGGTTTCAGAATGCTAAGAGGATTACATTTCTGTCAGCTACCGATTGTGATGACTAGAGAACTTGACTGTATTTTTTTCTGCCTTGTTACATTTAAAAAATAAGAATAGCAATATAAAGTTGCTATAATAACTACAGTAATGCATAAAAGCTCCTACCATACTAAAAAGATTTTCAATAAATATTTATATTTTCAGTGAAATGTTTTTGTAAGAATAGTTGTGTGATTAAAAATTTTGTCTGGACTGATTTGTGGAAGCAGTCTAAATCCTTTCGATTTCTTGAGTGGTTAGAAGGTCTGTTATTTATGGTGGGACCCTCAGTTCCCATCTGATAGTTTATGCTAATGAGGCAACTCAGAATGGAGAGGGCCCACAGATAATTTATGGTAATGAGATGACTCAGAGTGGAGAGTGGCCGGCCAGGAAGACCGACAACATGATCAGACTTTGAGCTTTGAGCCACATATACCAGCCCAACTTCTGTGGAGCAGAAGGAGGATGGAGATTGAGCTCACAATGATTCAATCGATAGTGCCTATGTGATCAAGTCTCAATAGAAACGTCGGGCATGAAGCTCAGGTGAGCTCTCCTGGTTGGCATTATTCTTATATCATCACACATTGATGTCCCATGGGTAGTGCAGCCCTGAGGATGAAAGAAGCTCCACTTCCGGAAACCTCCCAGCCTTTGCTCCGTGTGCCTCTGTTTTAGCTCATTCTGATTTGTATTGTTTTGCTATAATAAGCTGTAATCATAAGTATTGTACTTTCCTAAGTTCTGTGAATTATTCTAGCAAATTATCATACTCGAGGGAGTCTGTGGGGCCCCCACATTTATAGGCAGCTTGTCAGAGGTGATGACAGCCCTAGGAAGTTCCAAACTTGTGGCTAGTATCTAAAGTGAGGATAGTCTTGGGGAGAACTTAACCTAGGCTGGTTTGGTCTAACTCTGGGTAAGTTGTTTAAGCATGCCTGTGAAAAATTTACATTTGTATAAAAGATAGACCGATAGTAATATTTGACTTTGCAGGTCTTCATGTATATGTCAAATGTGATTTGATTCTAGAAATTCTGTTTGAGCAAATTTTTGGATATATCTTTGCTGAGCAATGTATAGAAAGGAAACGTTTAACACTAAAAATGTTTCAGGTATGAATATAGGTAAGACTTTTCAAGGTTATCTTACAAAATCTTAATGCCAGTGTTTTGTGTCTAGTTTATGTACAAAGAATCTGAACACTAGAGAAGTCAGCAACTTGCCACAGTTCACACAGTTAGGATGGCAGTTTGAATACGATTTCTCTGAGAACTGGACCATATCTCACACAATTCCATGTGGTACACGCCCTAGTACATAGTAAATATTCAACACGCACTTTACCTTATTTTTCTCAGATAACTAAGAAAAGGGTAGAGTTTGATCTTGTCAGTCATCAATCAAGGTTTAATAGTTTTCTTCCCAAGAACTCTGCTACTGTATCTACCATTGGCTTTTTCACTTTAAATTTCATTGTTTCCTCATACCCCTGGAAATTTCCTGAGGGTTTGCGAGTGTTTATTTTGCTTGCCATGGTATCACTAGCGATGATGGAACAGATTGGGTCCTTGATCAATATTTTTTGAATGATATTTTGATATTTAGTGTTAAAAAGAATGTCTCCTTCATAGAAGTTGATTTTTTTCATAGTTTGAAAGCAGGTAAATTAAATTTGTTTGTTACAAGGTAACAGAAACTAACACTTCCCTTACATCATTTTAAGTGGACAACTGTAAGTGTTTTTGAAAGTAGAGAATACACTTGTGATTATTTCCATTAAATAAGCAAAAGTAAATTAAAATTAAATTAAAGCTATATTGGCAGTTAGAACAAAAGTTCCAAAGTCCAGATTTAAAAAACAGACAAAGTCATTTCACTGTGATGGCTAATCCTTATTGTTATCCCGTCCGGTTCTTGTTTTCATCAAAACATGCAACTGAAGAGTAGTTCTTTAATATCCGCTTTAGTCTAATACTTGCTTTAGTAGCTACTTTATTATTTCAAATAATATTTGAAGTTTTCAGATTAGTTGTTTTTTCTGACCAAAATGTCTATTGGGAAAATTTTCAAATATCATTTATTATTCAACTTACACTTTCTCTTTGTTTGCATAGATAAAAACTGTGGCAAATCATGAGAAAAAAAAATTATTTAGGTACCCTATGCCCTGTATTTATACAGGTGTTACTTGGTCTGAGGCCTGTCTATGGCAGTTGTGAGGCATTGTTGAATATGGCCCCAATGAAAAATCTAATAAGAATATAATGACCAGTTTGTTTTAAAATACACTAAGGACAGCAGACAGTGTCTCATGAGAAGTGACATCCTGTAATTACCTCCTCCTATCAAAAGAAAAACAATTCCCAGAAATTAATGAATATAGCAAGAGTGTGTTTCCTATCTTAATTCTATCTTAATTGCAAAAGTGGATCAATTAAAAAAAAGAAGACCGTGCTGGCAAAGCCCCTCTCCTAAGACTTGGTCTCCCAGTTCCCTAGTCATGAAATCAATGTATATAAGCAGCCATGAACCTGTTTTTACCTTCTGAGATGAGATATGCCAACTCCACCAGCAGTGCCCCTGTGAAACAGCCAAATCCATTGAACAGTGTCAGAAAATTCACGGAGATTCCTCTGACGGTGCTTGGAACAAATCTGTATGATATTACAGAGACTGAGAGAAAAAGAGAGACCAGAATTTAGAACATTCTCCCGAAAACACTTTCATAGATACTGTTCAAATTGATGTTGATTATATATCAAAGAAAATTTACTGACACAGTCAAAATTTGGGTTGGACTTTGTTAAGCTTACTATAGGAAGCTATACTGTAATACAATTTACGGATATCTTCAAGGAATAGAATACGACAAGATATACCTTGACCCAGCTACAAGGAGCGTTTGGTTACTTAGTAGTTGAGTTCCCAATATATTCACCCTAACTTCACTCCAAATTGAATATTTCTGATAAATTTTGGATTGAGGGATGGCCTGTATTAGACAACATCATGACAATCTATTAATTCTGTGATTCTGTGTAATTCATTAGGTTCCTTATAGAAAACTTGTATTATATAAAAATTGCATCAAGGTTAAGAGCATGGACTCTGGAGTTAGACAAGATAATGTCAAAATTATGTACTATAACTGACTTAACTTTTCAAGCCTCAATGCCCTACTCTGTGAACTGGGAATAATATCATTCTTCACTCATGGAGGTGTTGGGACGCTTACCTGCAATATTACATGTAAAGTGCTTAGTACAGTGCTGACTTGTAGGTCCTGAATAAGGGTTAGGTATTTTTAACAATATTAATCTTATCAAACTGAGTAGCTCCTACTTGTGCAGGTACTGTACAAAGCACTTAATATGTAATATCTCATTTCAGGAGAGGTACTCAGACAGAGACAACAGCTTAAGCATTGAGTCTCCAAAATGGTTATCATTTCTTTCCATGTCATTTTTGCGAAGTAATGATGGTGCCAAGAGGTTTAAAAAAACCCACAATGATTTTTTTTTTAATTTTCTATTAAAAACAACTTTCTTTTGAAATCAGAAATAGTTGAAAATAAGTATATGAGATTTTGTACATGCTGTATAAACACAGTATATTAAAATGCGCTATGATCTTAGGGCTATGTGTTAAAATATTTTATGTTTATTTTAATATGATATTTGGGATTGCTTCAAAATTATACAACAAGGAGGGAAAGATATATGTGAAGGAGGGTAGAGATGAAACTAGTTTTGGCTATGAGTGGAAAATTATTGATGCTGGTAGATGGATACAGGGGAGTTTATTATGCTAATCTCTTTTACGTATGTGTGCCAAAAAGTTGTAAGGAAATACCCTAAATAATATTAACAGTCTTAGCTTTGAGTGGGTGAATTACTGGATTTCTAATATTCCTCTTACTCTTTTGTGCTTTGCAAATCTTTTCTACAATGAAATCATAAATAAATATTAAAGCTCATTTTAAAAAGAAAAGTGATGATAGAAAATAGATGTACAGTCATGCACGGCTTAGTGATGGAGATATGTCCTGAGAAATGTGTCATGAGGTGATTTTGTCATAGTGCAAACATCATAGAGTATACTTACACAAACCTAGATGGTCTAGCCTGCTACACACCTAGGCTATATGGTAGCCTCTCCCTCCTAGGCAGCAAATCTGTACAGCATGTGACTGTGTGGAATACTGCTGGCAATTGGAGCACAGTGGTAAGTATTTGTGATTCTGAACATATCTAAACACAAAAATAATACAGTTAAAGATATTATATTCTTATGAAATATAATATTATAATCTTATGAAACCACCATGTGATCCATCATTGACCAAATGTTGTTATGCGGTGCATGACTGTACTGTAAACCCTAAACCTTTAGTGGCCTTTACTATGAGAAGTAAGAGACCTTATTATCTCCTCCTGCTCCTCTCAGGAATATTTACCCCGTTTTTTTTTAAAAAATACCTTGTTGCAGCAAAACTCTGCATTTACCAGAGCTTTTCCATGAACTAACACATGATGTAAATGCATGAATGCTCTTTCCTTCATTAATGTAACATTTCTGTTCTACTTTTGGTGTGTCCTCCACATGTTTTGATTTACTTAGCCCATAAACATTTAAAGGAGTCCCTCTTTGTGCTTCAGGAAAGTGCTGAGTGCTGGAACTGAGAGGTGGGAAAAAGGCATCAGTTTATCTTTCCTGGGCTTTAAACTCTGGAGCAGAAACAGTACATTATTTAATATAAAGGGCAGTGCTCGATGTGCACTTTTCCCACAAATGCTGACTGGAGATGCAAATAGTAATGGTGATAGATAAAATACTGTGGAGAAGGGCTTCAAATATTGGTGGCAAGGTAACACAGCTCTTTTGTGTCGTACCAATCACCAGCAGGAGCCTTGGAGTATTTTCAGAAAGGTCCAAATGGGAGCGTGAGAGGAAGCCTGGATAGGCTTTGGGAATAAATGATTCACAGTTATGAAAAGGATTTGGCTTATAAACTTTCCTCTCCATAAATACAAGGAAATTAGCAATGGGCAGAAAGAGTAAGTAGGTGGGTTTCTTTCACGGAGAAAAAGCAGAACATACAATCCCATTATTACTCTGCTAGTTAATTATTAATCCTATGCTTTTCTCTTGCTAGAACTTCTGGTATGGTATATAATTCATGAACACACTTTGCCAGCTCTCTGCCTGCTGGTTAATCTCTCTTTGGTGTCATTTTAGTCATTTTTGAAAACCTCCAGTTCCCTTTTATAGGGCTTAGCTTTTCAAGTTCTCAAATCTACATTTTTAGGCATCTACTTGCATGTTCTGATCTTTCGAAACTTTTGTGATCATCAGTTTGGTTTTTTAGCCTCCAAGATATTTCTTTTGGCCCATTACAATGTAGATAATATCACCAAGTCTGTCATTATTCTAAAATTCCCATTTTACTAAGAAGATACAATAAAAAAATTCAATGTGTATGTGAAAGCTGGTCTTCTTGCAAACGAGTGCGAAAAATGTGCCTCCAGATAGTAGCTGCTAAGTGCTTGCAAAGATGCTTCATCACAGCAGATGCAGAATCTACAAAATATAGGGCCATAACCACCTTCCTCAGGCACCTGGTACTGGGGACTTATTGCTGGAAATTTTTTTACTCTAGTTGTTCTTAAACAGTTAAAATGTGTTTATTGTGTCTGCTGAAGTTATTTTGAACGTGTGAAGTACCAGGGTCCCAGTAAATGGAACTTTATCCTGTTGCCATTTTTAGACCATTATTTCTTCCTTCACCTTAAAAAAGCTTCAGCTTTGAACTTCATGTTTTCAGATTATATCATCTACTACTTCTCTTTTGTGCTGTCGTCTGCCAATCTATAGGACATTTTCCTCTATTTCTCAAAGTTGTCAGTTCGTCTGTCATTGTCACACCCTCTGGTACTACTCCTGCCTTAATGCTTGGCAATTTTGCTATACATATAGATCATCCTTCCAACCATCCAACCTTTCAATCTTGGTTGTCCAGTTCCTTGACCTCCAATGTCCTTGATCTCCAATCTACCTTAGCTTCCACTCCACTCGCACACAAGGTCATGGCCTATGCCTTGTACCTCAGACCAGCAGTTGGCCAATACTATGGCCAGGTAATGTTCAGCTTGCCACCTATTTTAATAAAGTTTTATTGGAACACAGTCACACTCATTTATTATATGTTGTCTCTGGCTGCTTTCATACCACAATGACATAGTTGAGTCTTTGTAACAGAGGCTGGCCTGCAAAGCCATGTCCTGGATCAATAACTGCACCCACTCCATAATCACAATTTTGTGCACCCTCCTCTGACTAGAGCCTTCTGTCTTCCCAGCTTACTCTCTACTACTCAACCACACAAATGCTATAAGCTCTACAATGGCAGAACTTTTTGTCTTATTTTTATTAACGGATGTGTCTAAAGCCTGGAGAGCAGTAGTAGGCACATTGTAGATACCCACACAGTAGTTTTTTGAATAAACAAACATAGAGTATCAGACAACTGAGGTGTACACTGCTACGATGAAAACATAATTTGAGAAGTTTCTACTGCTCTTTTCCCTCTAGCTCATCTCCAAAGAATAGCATGTCTTAGGAGGATACACTATGTCCACTGTCATTTATGGAGTGATTCATTGTGTTTCCTTGCTTAATGCCATCAATATAGGACATTGTCAAGTGTTTGAATAACATATTTTTATCGTACCATATAAAAATAGCCATAGATTTCATTTGTTTGTTTCTTCAATCAATATATATATTGATTGATCACCTATTTTGCACATGTACTTTTCAGGGAGGAAAAACATACACTGGCGTCAACAGCGTATATTCTCACAGTGAGGGTCAGGCAATATAAATATAAATAAAGTAATTTCAGATTCTGACAAGTGCTGTTAAAAAAAATCCAGAGTAACGAAATAGAAAGTGATGGAATGCTCAAGGAAGCCCCTCCAAAGAGATGAGCTTTGAGAAGGCACAATAATGAGAAGAAGCCACTCATTTGAAAACAGAGGAAAGGGAATTCTTAATAAAGAGAAAATCAAGTGCAAAGGCCTTGGGGTAGAAAGAAGTCTAGCAGCTTAGAGACACACACGTTTCTGGAGATGTGGTCAAGGAGCAGAATGTAACCGGATGTAGGTGGAACAACACGCAGAGACCAAATCATGCGGAGCCTTGTACACCACGGTGAGGAATTTCTCTCTAATATCTTACTGTGGAATTTCAAGCAGCGGAACGATAGGACTTATGTTTTGAGAAGAACAGAGAATGGACTCATAGGGCAGGAGAGGAAGCAGGGAGAAAACTGGAGAGGCTCTGGTGGAATCGGAGCTAGAGATGATGGTGTTGTAGGCCAGGAGGAGAACAATGGGGATAGTGAGATGTGGCAGATTTAAGTTCTATTTCAGAGTAAAAACTAGGACTTGCTGTTGGATTAGAGGGGAGAGGTGATGAAAGAGATGGATGTAGGATGACTCTGCTGAGAGACAGTTCTGCTTACACTGCCAGGTCTCCTGGCTGTTCAGGTTGCTTATGGAAAAAAGAGCTGGGAGCAGGACACCTGTGCTTCTGTTCTGAGTCTGGCACTATTAATTCATGTGAAAGATGATAATATTAGGTTGGTGCAAAAGTAATTGTGGTTTTTGCCATTACTTTTTGTAATGATAAACATTATAACTGCTAATTATTGAATGCTGTCTATATACTAGGCACTGCGGTTTTTGCTTTACATAAAATCTTCCACTTAGTCATTTGAACAACTCCCTGTTTTATAGATGATGAGAAAAGCCCAGGAATGCGGAATAATTTTCCCAAGGTCACAGAGTTAGTCAGTGGCAGAACTGGGTTTGAATTCAGGTCTGTCTGACTTTAAGACCATAAAGGCTAACCCCTCTGCTGTACTGTCTCCCAGAAGGGTAATACTTGATTTTATAGTTCAAAATACCCTTTAATATTTTACATCATTTGATTTTGAAGGAGTAGTCTCTCATTCCTGTTGATTCTTACCCTATCCGTGCTCTGACGTAAGGAAGAATAAAATTATTTCTATTTTGAATACCAGAAAAGTGAGGCTTGGAGGTTATATGAGTTCCCAAGTTTAGGTAGGTAGCAAGGGAAACGCCAGAAATCAAACCAAATTCTTTCAGTCCCTGGTCCATGACCCTGACGGCAGATGAGTCAATTGACTTAGCTAGGACCTCAGTTAGACCTGATCTCCTGATGAGTATATCAAGGAGGGGTGGATTAAGTGATGTATAGTACATGATCTGCCTTTTTAACAGTCATTGGTTTTATGTACCTCTCTGGCTTTTGGATGTTGAATCATTATTACTAAGCTGGCTAGAAATTCCCTCCCTATGTTCACTCATTACCTTTCCTCATTATTTACCCTATACCAGCCCAGAAAATTTTGGCTGACTACTTCCAACACATTTTTGGGAATAACATCAGAGGAGATCACGAATATTTGTGTCGTAGCTTTGCTTTACACTCCTTCTGTCTTCCTTGCAATGTTAAACAGTGAGGTCCCCAGTATAAAGTCTCATAAAGTAATTTATGTATGCAAAATATATGAAAAGAAATGATTTAAAATTGTAAAAAAAGAAGTCTGAGACACATATACATATATGGCTATACTCAAACTTAATTTTATTTTCAATTTTTAATGAATTGCTTTGGTATCATATGTATATGTTTAAATACATATTTATTAAATATTTATCTTTAAAAAGTTTGGAAACAACTTTGAAGATAATAGGTTCATTGAAGATTTTAGACACAAATGGAATGGTCAGAATTGTTATTTAGGATGACTACTCTAAAATCCATGTGCCAGTTGACAGGATTGGAGAGAGATTGGAGGCAGGAAGATAGTTAGAAGTTATAAAAATGTTATCTGTAAAGTATAATGGGGGGTTGAGTTACAGTCACGACTCTTACTACAGGAAAATTTAAGGAAGATAGAAACATAAGATGTAATCAATTACACTGATAAGTATATGTACACACATTACTGTATTGCAGGAAGTCACTGAAATATTGTGATAAATTGTTAAATGGCTAGTTTAATTAGTATAAGCAATCTAGATAATTCAGAAACACTTGACATTTAATAAACTTATTTTGAACTTGTCTTAGGAAACATTAGTGATCACATTTAATCTACTGTAATTTAATTTAAAGACATTGAGTTATCTGGAAAATTGGCTTAAATTTTAATTTCATTTGCATTTTTATGTACTCTCAAAGAACATTAAATGTCATTTTTGGAGGGTATGTATGTGAGTTTATGAGTGAGAGGGAGGGAGGTGAGACGAGGAAAGGGAGAAGAGAAGAGCTTTCATCTTAGTGTTCTGGAGTTGTCTTCGGATTTTAGCAGAGATTTTCCTCCTTTGCTATGTCTGACAAAATGGTTATTGCCTTTAACCAGGTTAAAAATCTTTTGTTCCATCTACATCCAGGCGGAATTGATAATTGTTCTGTATGTGGCAGAGGACTGAGGAGAAATGAAATGTTTTGTAAAAATGAAAGTAATAAATAAATTTACTTGAAGTATTGCGGGAATTCTCTAGGCGGTGTAGAGATCACCTACCATTTTAATTGTTCTGGTTGAGGGGATGTGCTCTGTGTAAAGGTTCATTATGTTCTAACATTAGTTGAAAAAGTGTTTACTCACAGGCTGGGTTTACCAACGTTTCCGCCACTCCAAGTAAAACATACTGAAGAATCAGGTAGAAACAGGGCATGGAGGAAACAGTGAGAACTTTTCCTGAAAGGGGCTGCTCCACTGGAGGGAAGTGTTTTCTGTGTATTTCAAAGAAGCCAGCTATCATCACAGACAATGCAGCAAAAAGATTTCCAGCAACTAAAGGAAATAATGCAGAAGAAAAAAAAGTTAAAGGAAGAGCTAGAGATTTATGTACTAGGTCATAACATTTCTTATGCATTGACATTAGACGTTTCTTCATCATTTCTTAGCCCTCGGAATATCCAGATGCCAGTTAACTGTGCTGTCTGGCCATCCAGTGCTTAGACTCTGGTCTCAGAAAGGGCAGAGTTGACTTCCTATTCCCTGACTTCCTGCATATATGACCCCAGACCAGTAATGTAAACTCATTATCACTTTCCTCAGCTCTAAGGCGGGGTTAATGATGCTTACTTTGTAGGGTGCTTGTGATAATTTAAATAAGACAATTGATATCTGCTGGGGATTGATTCCAAGATCCCAAAGACACCAAAATTCTTGCTGCTCAAGTCCCTTATATAAAAAGGCTTAGTATTTATTTGCACATGACCTACGCTCTTCCTCCTCTATTCTTTAAATCATATCTAGGTTACTAATAATCCCTAATACAATGCAAATGGTATGTAAATAGTTGTTACACCATATTGTTTAGGGAATAATGACAAGAAAAAAAGTCTATACATGACCTTCTTTTTTAAAAAAACTTTTTAAAAATTATTTTACTTTAAGTTCTGAGGTACATGTGTAGATCTTGCAGGATTATTACATAGGTACACACATGCCTTTGTGGTTTGCTGCCTCCATCCCCCCGCCACCTACATTAGGTATTTCTCCTAATGTTATCTCTCCCCAACCTCCCCACCCCCTGCTATGGCTCCCCTATCCCCAACCCCTCAATAGACCCCAGTGTGTGATGTTCCCCTTCATGTGTCCCCATGTGTTCTCATTGTTCAATACCCACTTATGAGTGAGAACATGTGGTGTTTGGTTTTCTGTTCTTGTGTCAGTTTGCTGATAATTATGGTTTCCAAATTCACCCATGTCCCTGCAAAGGACATGAACTCATTCTTTTTTATGGCTCCATAGTGTTCCATGGTGTATATGTGCCACATTTTCTTTATCCACTCTATCCTTGATGGGCATTTGGGTTAGTTCCAAGTCTTTGCTATTGTAAACAGTGCTGCAGTGAACATACGTGTGCATGTATCTTTATAATAGAATGATTTATAGTTCTTTAGGTATATATCCAGTAATGGGATTGCTGGGTCAAATGGAATTTCTATTTCTAGATCCTTGAGGAATCACCACACTGTCTTCAACCATGGTTGCACTAATTTACACTCCCACCAACAGTGTAAAAATATTCCTATTTCTGCACATCTTCTCCAGCATCTGTTGGCTCCAGATTTTTTAACGATTGCCATTCCAACTGACGTGAGATGTTATCTTAATGTTTTTTGATTTGCGTTTCTCTAATGGTGGGGTGAGCATTTTTTATATGTTTGTTGGCTGCATAAACATCTTCTTTTAAAAAGTGCCTATTCATGTCCTTTGCCCACTTTTTGATGGGGTTGTTTGTTGTTTTCTTGTAAGGTTTGTTGTTTTCTTGTAAGTTTGTTTTAGTTCTTTGTAGATTCTGGATATTAGCCCGTTGTCAGATGGGTAGCTTGCAACATTTTTTTCCCATTCTGTTGGGTGCCAGTTCACTCTAATGATTGTTTCTTTTGCTGTACAGAAGCTCTTAAGTTTAATTAGATCCCATTTATCTATTTTGGCTTTTATTGCCATTGCTTTTGGTATTTTAGTCATGAAGTCCTTATCTATGCCAATATCCTGAATGATATTGCCTAGGTTTTCTTCTAGGGTTTTTATGGTGTTAGGTCTTATGTTTAAATCTTTAATCCATCTGGAGTTAATTTTTGTATAAGGTGTAAGGAATGGGTCCAGTGTCAGCTTTCTGCACATGGCTAGTCAGTTTTCCCAACACCATTTATTAAACAGGGAATCCTTTCCCCATTGCTTGTTTTTTGTCAGGTTTGTCAAAGATCAGATGGTTGTAGGTGTGTGATGTTACTTCTGAGGCCTCTGTTCTGTTCCATTAATCTATATCTATATTTTGGTACCAGTACCATGCTGTTTTGATTACTGTAGCCTTATAGCATAGTTTGAAGTCAGGTAGTGTGATGCCTCCAGCTTTGCTCTTTTTTCTTAGGATTGTCTTGGCTATGTGCATTCTTTTTTGGTTCCATATGAAGTTTAAGTTTAAGGTGGTTTTTTTCCCAGTTCTGTGAAGAAGGTCAATGGTAGCCTGATGGGGATAGCACTGAATCTATAAATTACTTTGGGCAATATGGCCATTTTCATGATATTGATTCTTCCTAACCATGAGCATGGAATGTTTTTCCATCTGTTTGTATCCTCTCTTATTTCCTTGAGCAGTGGTTTGTAGTTCTCCTTGAAGAGATTCTTCACATCTGTTTTATTGGTGTACCTGAATATGATGGGGAGAATGAATCTAAGCTGCAAAATGTTCTTAAGGATATCATTCAGGAGATTTTCCCCAACAAAGAAAGGCAGGCTAACATTAAAATCCAGGAAATACAGAGAATACCACAAATATATTCCTTAAGAAGAGCAACCCCAAGGCTCATAATCATCAGATTCATCAGGGTTGAAATGAAGGAAAAAGTGCTAAGAGCAGCCAGAGAGAAAGGTCAGGTTACCCACAAAGGGAAGCCCATCAGACTCACAGTAGATCTCTCAGAAGAAATCCTACAAGCCAGAAGAGAGTGGAGGCCAATATTTAACATCCTTAAACAAAAGAACTTTCAGCCTTGAATTTCATATCCAGCCAAACTCAGCTTTATGAGTGAGGGAGAAATAAAACCCTTTATGGACAAGCAATTGCTGAGACATTTCATCACCACCAGGCCTGCCTTACAAGAACTCCTGAAGGAAGAACTAAACATGGAAAGGAATAACCAGTACCAGCCACTGCAAAAACATACCAAATGGTAAAGAGCATCAACACAATTTAGAAACTGTGTCAACTAATGGACAAAACCACCAGCTAGTATTAAAATGGCAGGATCAAATTCACACATAACAATATTAACCTTAAATGTAAACAGGCTAAATCAAAACACACAGACTGGCAAACCAGATAAAAAGTCAAGAAACGTCGGTGTGCTGTATTCAGAAAACCCATCTCACATGCAAGGACACACATAGACTCAAAATAAAGGGATGAAGGAAGACTTACCAAGCAAATGGAGAGGAAAAAAAAAAGCAGGGGTTGCAATCCTAGTCTCTGATAAAATACACTTTAAACCAACAAAGAGCAAAAGAGACAAAGAAAGGCATTCCATAATGGTAAAAGGATCCATGCAACAAGTAGAGCTAATGATCCTAAATATATACACACCTAATATAGGAGCACCCAGATACATAAAGCAAGTTCTTAACCACCTATAAAGAGACTTAGACTCCCACACAACAACAGTGGGAGACTTTAACATTCCACTGTCAATATTAGAGAGATCAACAAGACAGAAAATTAACAAGGATATCCAGGACTTGAACTCAGATCTGGACCAACGATATCCAGGACTTGAACTCAGATCTGGACCAAGTGGATGTAATAGACAACTACAGAACTCTCCACCCCAAATCCACAGAGTATACATTCTTCTCAGCACCAAAATGCACTTACTCTAAAATTAACCACATAATTGGAAGTAAATCACTGCTCAGCAAATGCAAAAGAATGGAAATCATAACAACCAGTCTCTCAGACCACAGCGCAATCAAATACGAACTCAGGACTAAGAAAATCACATAAAACCGTACAACTACATGGAAACTAAACAACCTGCTCCTGAATGACTGCTGGATAAACAATGAAGTGAAGGCAGAAATAAAGATGTTCTTCAAAACCAATGAGAATGAAGACGCAACATACCAGAATCTCTGGGACGTATTTAAAGCAGTGTCTAGAGGGAAATTTGCAGTACTAAATGCTCACATGAGAAGTGAGGAAATTTCTAAAATCGACACCTATTGTCAAAATTAAAAGAACTAGAGGAGCAAGATCAAACAAATTCAAAATCTAGCAGAAGACAAGACATAGTTAAGATCAGAGCAGAATTGAAGGAGATAGAGACACAAAAAAGCCCTTCAAAAAAATCAACAAGCTGTTTTCTTTTAAAAGATCAACAAAATAGATAGATTGCTAACCTGACTAATAAAAAAGAAAAAAGAGAATAATCAAATAGATGCAATAAAAAAGATAAAGGGATTATCACCACCAATTCCACAGAAATACAAACTGCCATCAGAGATTACTACAAACTACACTATGCACATAAACCAGTGAATCTAGAAGAAATGGATAAATTCCTGGACACTTACACCCCGCCAAGACTAAACCAGGAAGAAATCAAAATCATGAATAGAATAATAACAAGGTCTGAAGTTGAGGCAGCAATTAATAGCCTACCAACCAAAAAAAGTCCAGTTCCAGATGGGTTCACAGCCAAATTCTACCAGATGTTCAAAGAGGAGCTGGTACCACTCCCTCTGAAACTATTCCAAACAATACAAAAAGTGGGAATAGTTCCTAACTCATTTTATGAGACCAACATCATCCTAATACCAAAACCTGGCAGAGACACAAGTAAAAAAGAAAATTTCAGGCCAATATCCATGATGAACATAGATGCAAAAATCTTTAATAAAATCTGGCAAACTGAATGCAACAGAACATCAAAAAGCTTATTCATCATGATCAAATAGGCTTCATCCTGGGGATGCAAGACTGGTTCAACCTACAAAAATCTATAAATGTTATCAATCACATAAACAGAACCAAAGACAAAACCACATGGTTATCTCAATAGATGTGGAGAAGGCCTTTGACAAAATTGAACAGCTGTTTATGCTAAAAACTCTCAATAAACTAGGTATTGATAGAACGTATCTCAAAATAATAAAAGCTATCTGCAACAAACCCACAGCCAATATCATATTGAATGGGTAAAAACTGGATGCATTCCCTTTGAAAACTAGCACTAGACAAGGGTGCCCTCTCTCACCATTTCTATTCAACATAGTATTGGAAGTTCTTAGACAGAGCAATCAGGCAAGAAAAAGAAATAAAGAGTATTCAATTAGGAATTGTCTCTATTTGCAGACGACATGATTGTATATTTAGAAGACCCCATGGTCTCAGCCCAAAATCTCCTTAAACTCCTTAAATAAAATGAGAGGACAAGAATAGAGAAAAAAGGATAAAAAGGGATGAGCAAAGTCTCCAAGAAATGTGGGACTATGTGAAAAGACCAAATTTATGTTTGATAGGTGTACCTGAATGCGACAGAGAGAATGAATCCAAGCTGGAAAATATTCTTCAGGATATTATTCAGGAAAATTTTCCTAAACTAGCAAAGCAGGACAACATTCAACCCCAGGTAATACAGAGAACACCACAAAGATATTCCTCAAGAAGAGCAACCCCAAGGCACATAATCGTTAGATTTGCCAGGGTTGATATGAAGGAGAAAATACTAAGGGCAGCCAGAGAGAAAGGTCAGGTTACCCACAAAGGGAAGCCTATCAGACTTACAGCAGATCTCTCAGCGGAAACCCTACAAGCCAGGAGAGAGTGGGGGCCAATATTCAACATCCTTAAAGGAAAGAACTTTCAACCCAGAATTTCATTTCCAGCCAAACTAAGCTTCACAACTGAAGGGAAAATAAATTTTTTTTATGAACAAGCAAGTACTCAGAGATTTTATTACCACCAGGCCTGCTTTACAAGAGCTTCTGAAAGAAGCATTACACATAGAAAGAAACAACCAGTATTAGCCTTTCTAAAAATATACCAAAAAGTAAAGAGCATCAACATAAAGAAGAATTTACATCAACGAATGGATAAAACAGCCAGTTAACATCAAATGGCAGTAATCCTAAATTTAAATTGACTAAATCCCCCAATCAAAAGATACAGCCAAAACCCAAGGGTATGCTATATCCAGATCCATTTCACACGCAAGGATACACAAAGACTCAAAACAAAGGGATGGAGAAAGATTTACCAACCAAATAGAAAGCAAAAATAAATAAATAAATAAATAACAGGAGTTGCCGTTCTCGTATCTGATAAAATAGATTTTAAAGCAACAAAGATATAGTGGTAAAAGGATCAATGCAACAATAAGAGCTAACGATCCTAACACCCAGATACATAGAGACTTAGACTCAATGAGACAGAAAATTAATAAGGATATCAAGGACTCGAACTCAGTTCCGGAACAAGTAAACTTAATAAATATTTGTAGAGCTCTCCACTTTAAACACTCAAAATAAACATTCTTGTCAATACCACATCATACCTACGCATAGGTTTAAATGAAATATTCATTGGCCATTAATACCCATTTCTTTTAGAATAAAGCAACATTTCCATTCTCTCTCCCTCTTTTTCTTCCTCTTTCTTCCTCTCCTTCACTCCTTTTTTTTCTTTCCTTCTCTCAAAAAAAAAAAAAAAGAAAGAAATCAACTTGTAGACCTCTAGAGCCAGGTCGGCAATGTCTCTTTCATTGCCTGATTTCCTTCCTTCCTTTCTCTCTCCCTCCCTCCCTCCCTTCCTCCTTTTCTTCCTTCAAAAAAAAAAAAAATCTCCTTAAACTGATAAGCAACTTCAGCAAAGTCTCAGGATACAAAATTGATGTGCAAAAATCACAAGGATTCCTATACATCAATAACAGACAGAGAGCCAAATCATGAGGGAACTCCCATTCACAACTGCTACAAAGATAATAAAATACCTAGTTATACAACTAGCAACCCTCTATTTTTTATTCAAGATTGGCTAAATCTGCAGATGCAGATCCCTTGAATTAGTAGCAATTATTATGGCAGATAAAGCAAGGATTTAAAACTTCTATTCCCAGGTAAGAGATATCATCCTAGATAACTTTTATAAAAAAGATATATGAGTCAAAAATGATTTGGAGGAAGTTCAAATGTAAAATTTTTAAATGTAATTTTAATTATTATTATAAACATATTTTTGAAATAAGGTATTATTGGTCCTCAGTTGTCTGCCATTTCTCTAATTTTTACAGAGAAGGTAAAATAGCTATTAGAGAATTAAAGACTAGAAACTCTGGTTTAGAAAAATATTTCTTAAAGAAGTAAATTAGCTAAGTGAAGAGTATAAATGCAAACGATTATTCAGATAGTGGTCAAACTCTTCCTTTTACTTTTAAGGAATTATCTAGAAGTTTTTGTTGAAAATGAGTAGGGATTTTGTTACAGAGCCCATATCTACTCTAACCATTCCATTTCTCCATTTAGCATTCATATTATTGGACTTCATCCTGTTGTTAGAGCAGAGGCAAACTTTAGCTTGATGGAATTTACTTGAAATTTACAGATAGTCACATTTTGCTAACTTGCATAAAATTTTAGATAAGGCAAAGCTTTCAGTTCAGAAAAATCAATCTAATGTTTAAATAGGTTAGTGTTTGTTTTGGTTGATAGAGAAACTGGTAGGTAAATTTTTGATTATATCTCAGAATTTAAATATATTCATAAAGACTGCTCTTTCCAGGGTCCCCAGGAAATCAAAGGTGTAAAAAAGGAGGAAATCTCAATAAACCTCAGTTCAAAAATTTGAGGATTTTTAATTTATTAATATTTTAAATTAAGGCCTATAAAGGCTTACTCATAGTAAAGTAGAGATTTTGGTTCTGTAAACAGGTCACATAAAAAATATACATTTCACATATTATCTGACTTTAAGGCCAAATTCATTATATAATCACATTTATCAAGATTATTGGGTACATTACAAACTCATCAGAAAGAGTGCTAATATGTCAATTCAGTTTAATATTTGCTCTGTTCCTGCTGTATGCTAGATAGTATGCTCAACACCATGGGGGATAAAAGATGAAAAAAGTCTGTTTCTTTGCAGACTCATATTCTGTTGGGGAGTATCAGAAGAACTTACTGCTGGTTGAAGAGGTGAAAGACATCATTTTATGCTTTTAAGAAAGAAGGCTTTCAGTATGAAAAGATGAAGGCAGCAATGTGGCATGAGCAAAGGGACAACGTTGTGAAAGCATCAGACAGATTTTCAGGAGAACGAGACACTCAAGTTATTTCAGACTCAAGGTAGACGATAGATTGGGGTCAAATCATAGAAGCATTTAATACAGTTTTAAGAAATTTGAAAATTACTCTGAAGATAATAGAATGAAGATAATAGAATCATTGAAGATTTTAGACACAAGTGAAATGATTACAATTGTCATTTAGGATGATTACTCTAAAGGTCATGTGCTGGTTGGTAGAATAGGAAAGATATTGGAGGTAGGAAGATAGAAGTGATAAAAATAATGTGGTAAAGTATAATGGGGGCTTAAGTTACAATCAGGGCTTCCACTTCAGGAAAATATAAGGAAGGTAGGAACATAAAATGCAATAGAGTGCACTGATAAAACCATAGCAACTGAAGCAAAGAGCAAGGGGGAAGCAGAAGTTCGTGATATGTGTCCACGTGACTGGAAAGACGGTAGTGGTAATATAAATAAGAACCATCGTAGATATGGGGAAAATACGAATTTAATTTTAGGTTGAGTTGGAGGTACAAAGGGGTCAGCTAAAGAAAAATGTTCAAAAAACAATTGAAAATGTGTCATAGCTCAGGAAATCGGATCAATCAAGAGAGAAAAAATAATGAGTCATCTGCTTAGCATTTAGGGCCAGGTGAAGCTGAAAGAGGATTGGGGAGGCAGAGTGCCTTCAAGCATGTTTGCATTTGGGACAAGAAAATGAAATAAAATGGCTGAAAACAAGGCCAGAAAGATAGGTCACGTGTAAGAAAAGGCTTCAAAAAGGAGGATACACAGAATAGAACTTTTGATTTTTCTAATTCTTCTCCTTCACTCATCTGATCTCTTTTACATCTGTGGTCCCCTTTCTTCCCCCTACCTCCAAATATATCATTAAGTTCTGTAGATTTTGTTTCCAAAATACAGTTGACCCTTAAACAACATGAGTTTGAACTGCTCAGGTACATTTACATGTGGGTTTTCTTCTACTTCTGACATCTCTGAGACAGATGCAAGACTAACCTCCTGCTCCTCCTCAGCCTACTCACTGTGTGAAGACACTGAGGTTTAAGGTCTCTACGATGATCCACTTCCACTTAATACAGAGTAAATATATTTTCTCTTCTTTATGATTTTCTTAATAACATTTTCTTCTCTGAAGCTGACTTTATTGTAAGAATACACTTTGTAATACATATAATATAAAATATATATTGATTGTGTTATTAATAAGGCTTTCCATCAACAGTAGGCTATTACTAGTCAAGTTTGGGGGTAGTCAAAAGTTACACATAAATTTTTGACTGTGTGGGGCTTGATGCTCCCAACCCCTGCATTGTTCAAGGGCCAACTATATATTATAAATCAGTTTGCTTCTGTCCATAGCCACTGCCATCATTCCAAGACAAGCCATTCTCATTTTCAACCCAGACGTTGTGCAGTAGCATATTGACTGGTCTTCCTGTTTCCACTCTTGTCCACCTCTAGCCTAGTAAGCACCCAGCAGCCAGATCGATCTTATGTAAATGTAAATTGAATATTAGTCTTCAACTTGATTCCTTCTATGGGGGTCCACAGAGTTAAGAAGAAATCCGTAATTTTTCACATGGCCTGTGTGACTGGTGCCTGTTACTCCAGTCTAATTGCCTGCTACTTTCTACTGCCTGACTGTGGTTCAGCCACAATAATCTTCATCTTTCTTGAATATTTTAAATTCTTTCTTTTCCACCTTAGGGACTTTGATTTGCTCTTCACTCTGTCTGAAACTGTCCCCTGCTTTTTACCCATCTAATGCCTCTCTGTCTTTTAGATATGCACTTCATAATCTAAATTAGATCCCATAACATCCACTTTTCACTATACTTACTACAATTTGAAAGAAAATATTTTAGTGTGTTCGTTTGTACCATGTGTTCCACTTACTTAATTGGAAGCTTCATAAGAATTGGATCTAAGTTTGTTTTGTTTATTACTCTTTACTTCCAAGAAAAATGCCCAGGTTCACAATAGGCAACACACACACACACACACACACACACAATTAAATAAATACATGACCACATTTAAATATTTAAAGAGATAGAGGATAATGAAACATTTGACAAGTGAACTGTATTGAAGAATGGATTACCAGTTACCTTTTATGCTCAGCAGTATTCCCATGATGAAATCAGAAAGCAAGGGGTTGACCAGTGAGTGGGCAGTGAGTATGTATAAGTAGTGTTATCTAATCTAAGATGTTTGGTGTGCAGAAAAGGAAAAAGCTATACAAATTGCTTAAGAAGTTAGCAGGATCACAGGGAGCTCTTTTTAAAGATGTGAAAGGTTTAGTTATGTTTTTATAGATGAAAGAAGAGTCAATGGAGTCAAGAAAAATTGAAGAAATATGAACAAAAAATACATAATACAGAAACATCACGAAGTAGGTGTGAGAGAGAATAGGTTTAAGGGCCCAAGTTGAATCCTAGCAAGGAAAGAAAAAAGTCATCCTCTAAAGGAAGAGAAATGTATAGAATGCTTAGCATATGGAGAATATTGAGAAATAGAAAAGTGAATCTGAGGACATATTTACCATATATGTCCAGCAAGGAAAGAAAAGGTCATCCTCTAAAGGAAAATAAATGTAGAGAATATTTAGAATATGGAAAATATTGATAAATAGAAAAGTGAATTTAAGGATATGTTCACCATATAATATTCTTGCCACTCAGAGAGGCTAGTTGCTTGCTGAGAGTGAATAGATGGGAAAGAAATTAAGAGGATATAGGGGTAAGTTTCAACAACCACATTGATGAGTTTAAGCTAAAGATAGAGTCTATGGTAAAATTAGAGCTGGTTGCTGTGATGTGCAGCTTATTTTACTGAGCTCTTTTTTTTATTCTAATAGTGCAAAAGCTGAACTATTCCAGACAATAGAGATACAATTTAATACTTGTCCCATGAGCTTTGCTTTTGACATTACAGTAAACAATTAGAATGATGTTAAATTATTCAGTTTGTTTACAAATTTTAGTAGAATTTTTAAATATTTTCACCAAGAGAATAAGGCACTTGAGAATTTTTATTTAATTCTTAAAAAAGACAACAAGTTCTTTAAATAATTATGTTCTTCAATTCATGATTAATCAAGGTTTAAGACCTAGATAATGGCCAAGTATTTTTCTGTTTTATTATATATATATATATATATATATATATATATATATATATATATATACACACACACATATATTTTATTGCACTTTAGGTTCTGGGGTACATGTGCAGAACATGCAGGATTGTTGTATAGGAACATACATGGCAAGCTGGTTTGCTGCCTCAATCCCCCCATCACCTATATCTGGCATTTCTCCCCATGTTATCCATCTGCAGCCTCCCTACCTCTTGCTGTCCCTACCATAGTCCCCCACAACAGACCCCAGTGTGTGATGCTACCCTCCCTGTGTCCATGTGTTCTCATTGTTCATCACCCACCTATGAGTGAGAACATGTGGTGTTTGATTTTCTGTTCATGTGTCAGTTTGCTGAGAATGTTGGTTTCCAGATTCATCCATGTCCCTACAAAGGACACGAACTCATCATTTTTTATGGCTGCATAGTATTCCATGGTGTATATGTGCCACATTTTCCTTGTCCAGTCTATCATTGATGGGCATTTGGGTTGGTTCCAGGTTTTGCTATTGTAAACAATGCTGCCATGAACATATGTGTTCATGTGTCCTTATAATAGAATGATTTATAATCCTTTGGGTATATACCCAGTAATGGGATTGCTGGGTCAAATGGAATTTCTATTTCTAGGTCCTTGAGGAATGACCACACTGTCTTCCACACTGTTTGAACTAATTTACACTCCCACCATCAGTGTAAAAGTGTTCCTATTTCTCAACAGGTTTTTTAATGATCACCATTCTAACTGGTGTGAGATGGTATCTCAGTGTGGTTTCGATTTGCATTCTCTAATGACCAGTGATGATGAACATTTGTTTATATGTTACTTGGCCTCATGTATGTATTCTTTTGAAAAGTGTCTGTTCATATCCATCACCCATTTTTGAATGGGTTTGTTCGTTTTTTTCTTGTAAATCTGTTTTAGTTCTTTGTAGATTCTTGGTATTAGCCCTTTGTCAGATGGGTAGTGCCCAAAGATTTTTTTCCCATTCTGTTGATTGTCAGTTCATTCTAATGATTGTTTCTTTTGCTGCACAGAAGTTCTGGAGTTTAATTAGATCATATTTGTCTATTTTGGCTTTTGTTGCCAATGCTTTTGGTGTTTTAGTCATGAACTCCTTGCCTGTGCCTCTGTCCTGAATGGTTTTGCCTAGGTTTTCTTCTAGTATTTTTATGTTGTTAGGTCTTATGATTAAGTGTTGAATTCATCTGGAGTTAATTTGAATGTAAGGTGT
Source organism: Saguinus oedipus (assembly GCA_031835075.1). NCBI lineage: Eukaryota > Metazoa > Chordata > Mammalia > Primates > Cebidae > Saguinus > Saguinus oedipus. The sequence goes on along the minus strand of CM063177.1, from coordinate 5,511,440 downwards.
CAGGAAGGGGTCCAGTTTCTGCTTTCTGCACATGGCTAGCCAGCTTTCCCAACACCATTTATTAAACAGGGAATCCTTTCCCTATTACTGGTTTTGTCAGGTTTGTCAAAGATCAGATGGTTGTAGATGTGTGGCATTGCCTCCAAGGCCTCTGTTCTGTTCCATTGGTCTGTATCTCTGTTTTGGTACCAGTACCAAGCTGTTTTGATTACTGTAGCCTTGTAGTATAGTTTGAAGTCAGGTAGCGTGATACCTTCAGCTTTGTTTTTTTTGCTTAGGATTGTCTTGGCTATGTGGGCTCTCTTTTGGTTTCATATGAAGTTTAAGGTGATTTTTCCAGTTCTGTGAAGAGGTTCATAGGTAGATGGGCATAGCGTTGAATCTATAAATTACTATTGTGAAAAATGGCCATTTTCACAATACTGATTCTTCCTAACCATGAGCATGGAATGTTTCTCCATCTGTTTGTGTCCTCTCTTATTTCCTTGAGCAGTGGTTTGTACTTCTCCTTGAAGAGGTCCCTTACGTTCTTTGTAAGTTGTATTCCTATGTATTTTATTCTCTTTGTAGCAATTGTGAATGGCAGTTCGTTCTTGATTTGGCTCTCTTTAAGTCTGTTATTGGTGTATAGGAATGCTTGTGATTTTTGCACATTGATTTTGTATCCTGAGACTTTGCTGAAGTTGCTTATCAGTTTCAGGAGATTTTGGGTTGAGATGATGAGGTCTTCTAAATATACAATCATGTCGTCTGCAAATAGAGACAATTTGACTTCCTCCTTTCCTAATTGAATACCCTTTATTTCTTTTTCTTTCCTGATTGCTCTGGCTAGAATTTCCAATACCATTTTGAATAGGAGTGGTGAGAGAGGGCATCCTTGTCTAGTCCCAGATTTCAAAGAGAATGCTTCCAGTTTTTACCCATTCAGTATGATACTGGCTGTGGGTTTGTCATAGACAACTTTTATTATTTTGAGATATATTCTGTTGATACCTAGTTTATTGAGACTTTTTAGCATAAATTGCTGTTGAATTTTGTCAAGGGCCTTCTCCACATCTATTGAGATATTCTTGTGGTTTTTGTCTTTGGTTCTGTTTATGTGGTGGATTACATTTACAGACTTGTGTATGTTAAACCAGCATTGTATCCCTAGGATGAATCCTACTTGATTGTGATGGATAAGCTTTTTGATGTGCTGTTGCATTTGGTTTGCCAGTATTTTATTGAAGATTTTAGCATCTATATTCATCATGGATATTGGCCTGAAGTTTCCTTTTTTTGTTGAGTCTTTGCTGGGTTTTGGCATCAGAATGCTGTTGGTCTCATAAAATGATTTGGGAAGGATTCCCTCTTTTGCATTGTTTGGAATAGTTTCAGAGGGAGTGGTACCAGATCCTCTTTGTATGTCTGCTAGAATTTGGCTGTGAACCCATTTGGACCTGGGCTTTTTTTGGTTGATAGGCTATTAATTGCTGCCTCAACTTCAGACCTTGTTATTGGTCTATTCAGGGTTTCGACTTCTTCCTGGTTTAGGCGTGGGAGGGTGAAAGTCTCCAGGAATTTATCCATTTCTTCCAGGTTTACTGGTTTATGTGTATAGAGTTGTTTGTAGTAATCTCTGATGGTATTTTGTATTTCTGTGGAATCTGAAAAGGGTGATATCCCCTTTATTGTTTTTTATTACATCTATTTGATTCTTCTCTCTTTTTGTTTTTATTCATCTGGCTAGTGGTCGGTCTATTTTGTTGATCTTTTCAAAAAACCAGCTCCTAATTAGGGTGCGTGTATATTTCGGACTGTTAGCTCCTCTTGTTGCATTGATCCTTTTACAATTATGTAATGGCCTTCTTTGTCTCTTTTGAACTTTGTTGGTTTAAAGTCTATTTTATCAGAGACTAAGATTGCAACTCCTGATTTTTTTTTCTCTTTATTGCTTGGTATATCTTCCTCCATCCCTTTATCATGAACCTATGTGTATCCTTGCATGTGATTTTGGTTTCCCGGATACAGCACACTTATTGGTTTTGACTTTTTATCCAGTTTGCCAATCTGTGTCTTTTGTTTGGGGCATTTAGTCCATTTACATTTAAGATTAGTATTGTTATGTGTGAATTTGATCCTGCCATTTTGATGCTGGCTGGTTGTTTTGCCTGCTAGTTGATGCAGTTTCTTCATTGTGTCAATTCTCTTTACCATTTGGTACATTTTTGCAGTGGCTGGTACGGGTTTTTCCTTTCTATGTTTAGTGCTTCTTTCAGGAGCTCTTGTAAGGCAGGCCTGGTGGTGATGAAATCTCTCAGCAATTGCTTGTTCATAAAGGATTTTATTTTTCCTTTGCTTATGAAGCTTGGTTTGGTGGGATATGAAATTCTAGGTTGAAAGTTCTTTTGTTTGAGGATGTTAAATATTGGCCCCCACTCTCTTCTGGCTTGTAGTGTTTTTGCTGAGAGATCACTGTGAGTCTGATGGGCTTCCCTTTGTGGGTAAACTGACCTTTCTCTCTGGCTGCCTATAGCATTTTTTCCTTCATTTCAATCCTGGTGAATCTGACAATTGTGTGCCTTGGGGTTGCCCTTCTTGAGGAATATATTTGTAGTGTTCTCTGTATTTCCTGGACTTGACTATTCACCTGCCTTGTTAGGTTGGGGAAATTCTCCTGGATAATATCCTGAAGAGTGTTTTCCAGCTTGGATTCATTCTCTCCATCAGATTCAGGTACACCTATCAAATGTAGATTAGGTCTTTTCACATAATCCCACGTTTCTTGGAGGCTTTGTTCATTTCTTTTCACGTTTTTTCTCTAATCTTGCCTTCTCATTTTATTTCATTGAGTTGATCTTCAATCTCTGATATCCTTTCTTCTGCCTGGTCGATTCGGCTATTGCAACTTGTGTATGCTTCCTGAAGTTCTTATGTTTTGTTTTTCAGTTCCATCAAGTCATTTATATTCTTCTCTAACCTGTTGTTCTCATTAGCATTTCATCAAAACCTTTTTCAAGGTTCTTAGTTTCTTTGCATTGGGTTAAAATATGTTCTTTTAGCTCAGAGAAGTTTGTTATGACCCACCTTCTGAAGCCTGATTCTGTCAATTCATCAGACTCATTCTCCATCCAGCTTTGTTCCCTTGCTGGTGAGGAGTTGTGATCCCATGGAGGAGGAGAAACATTTTCTTTTTTTGGTGTTTTCATCCTTTTTGCCCTGGTTTCTTCCCATCTTTGTGGATTTATCTACCTGTGGTGTTTGTACCTGGTGACTTTCAGATGGGGTCTCAACGTCCTTTTTGTTGATGATGAAATTATTTCTTTCTGTTTTATGGTTTTCCTTCTTCTGCTGTAGGACTGCTGGAGATCTACTCCAGACCCTGCCTGGGGATCACCTGTGGTAGCTGCAGAACAGTAAAGGTTTCTGCCAGTTTTTTTTTCCATTTTCTTCATCCCGGAAGGATACCTGCCAGATGTCAGCCTGAGCTTTCTTTTGTGAGGTGTCTCTTTGGATATACAGAGGTCAGGGAGTTGCTTGAGGAGACAGTCTGTCTCTTATAGGAGCTCAAGTTCTGAGCTATGGCTCCATTGTTCTGTTCAGAGCTGCTGGGCAAGTACATTTAAGTCTGCTGCAGGGGATCTCATAACTACTTTTTTTCCTAGGTGCTCTGTCCTGGGAAGATGGGGCTTTATGTATAAGTTCCTGATGTGCTGCTGACTTTTTTCAGAGATGCCCTGCCCAACAAGGAGGTAGCCTAGTGGCAGTCTGCCAGCAGAGGCGTTGCTGAGCTGCCATGGGCTCTGCCCTGCTGCTGTGTGAACTTCCTTGCAGTTTTGTTTATAGAGGTATAGTTAAAACTGCCTTGGTAATGACGGTTTGCCTCAGTAATGGTGGACTGCCTCAGTAATGGTGGATTGCCTCAGTAATGGCAGGCTGCCTTGGTAATGGTGAACTGCCTTGGTAATGGCAGATGCCCTTCCCCTCACAGAGCTGGAACATCCCAGGTCCAGCTGAGCTTGCTGTGAAACTCTCAATCCAGAGGGTTTCAGATTGCTGGTCTTTGTGGGGGTGGCACCTACCAAGCAAGATCACTTGGCTCCCTGTTTCAGCCCCTTTTTCTTCAGTTGAATGGACAGCTCTGCCTCCCAGGCATTCCAGGCACCAGTTGAAATAGCCACCCAGATTTGTGTGAGTTTTTGTGCAGAGTCCTGCTGCGCTGGCTGAAACAGCCATGCTGGAAACTCATGGCACTTTTCAGCCCAGGAATCTCTTGATCTGTGAGCAGTAATAATTCGTTTGGAAATGCAGTGATCACTCACCCTCTGCATTGTTCTCGCAGGGGACTGCACTCCAGAGCGGTTCCTATTTGGCCATCTTGGATTCCTCCGGCCAAGTATTTTTCTAATTAAATAGTCTCCACCAGTGGGATTAGTATGATTCTTGTTAGTTATGTAACTCTGGGCCAGTAACTTTACCTTAAACATCCTCAGTTATCTTTTGTACAAAATTTGGTATTAGATAATGAATAATGGGGAAAATTCTTTGCAAGCTGGAAAGAAATATGCAGATTTAGAATACTTTTAAGGTCCTACTTCACAAAAAGAAGACTCTCATTTGCATTCCAATATTTAGAGCAGTTTAGGAACTTCCAGTTAAGATGACTGATTGACCACACAATTTTATTTTTCTTTCCCATAATTCTAGTAATCTGTAGTTAATGTCCTCAAATAATAAATAGCTAAGGAAAAAGAATAGTAAGAAATCTTAGAAACAAAATATGACTGCTAAAATACAAAGTCAGCAGAAAATTTGGAGAATAAAGTCAAAGAAATTTCCAAAAAATAGAGAAACAACAAGGAAAAAAGGCAATAACAATAAAAATCAAAAAAACAAACACACTTATAGACATTTGAAGAGAAAATATTGAGACTTACTGAGTTATTTTAAGAAGGTCAAACATCTGATCAATAGGATCAATGAGAACATCTAATCAATAGACTTATTGACTTATTTTAGGAAGGTCCAACATCTGATCAATATTTCCTTTTGTGTTGCAAAAGGAAATACAAAGAAAATGGAGGAAAGAAAACTTTTTTAAAAAATGAAATTTTTCTAATTGAAAGAGCCCACCTGGGTCAAAAGTACAATGATTGAAAAAGACCTTTGCCAAGGTACGATAATATGAAATTTTAGAGCATCATGGAAAAAGAGAAGAGCTTTTCATTTAGTAAAAGATGTTGTAACACAGAAATGAGCATCAGGAAAGCAGTAGACTTCTGGCCAGGTGCCGCAGCTTGTATATGTAATACCAGCACTTTAGGAGGCTGAGGTGGGAGAATCACTTGAGGCCAGTAGTTCAAGACCAGCCTGGGCAACATGGCAAAACCCCATGTCAACTAAAAATACCAAAATTCGCTGGGTATGGTGGTACTCAACTGTAATCCCAGCTACTCAGGAGGCTGAGGCACAAGAATTGCATGAACCATGTAGGTGGAGTTTGGAGTGAGCCAAGATCATGCTACTGTACTTTAGCCTGGGCAACAGAGCTAGACTCTGTCTCAAGAAAGAAAGAAAGAGAGAGAGAGAAAAAGAGATGGGGGGAGGGAAGGAGGGAGGGAGGGAGGGAAGGAAGGAAGGAAGGAAGGAAGGAAGGAAAGGAAGGAAGGAAGGAAGGAAGGAAAAAGAAAAGCAGTGGACTTTTCAACAGTAATTCAGGTTGCTTTCTTTGGTTTTCTTTCAGAATTTGAATTTGTGAGTATCTTCTAAGTCACTCCTAATCCTAACTAATTTGAGGTAATCTAGATTTTAAAAATACTGTGCACGTTTATTGTTTTGAATGCTACTTGTGCTATGTAAAAATGCTTATATTTTATCAAGGAAAATTTATGGCATTTTCAGCAAAAATTTATACAAGCATCACTATTTTTTTCTCTGTAAAAGGCCAGGGTATTTCAGACTTTGTGAAAAAAACAAAATTGAGGATAAGTAGGTACCTATGTAACAAGAGAGAAAATAAATTTCTACAATATTTTAAATTGATAAAATTTAAAATAATTTATTTTGGGAGAGTGATGCAATTTCACTTAATTGGGGTTCAAAGTTGGTGTTTTCTGTTATCAAATCAGTTGCAAATATTCATCTGTGAAAACCATTCTTACCATGCATGTCATATGTAACAGATGGTGGGCCAGATTTGGCCCATGAGCTGTAGTGATTGGGTAATCCCTGTTTAGTCATCAGCTTTTATTGCCTGTTACTGATCTTTTGTTCTGGTCTACTGAGAAATTGTGACATTTTACCGGGGCCACTGCTGCCTATACACGTGCATGAAACCTGAGAGAGCAGTCTTTTGGCCACTTTGTCACTGATACTGAAAGTGTCCTCCCTGAGCAGTAGTGTAGGTATCACCCGGGAGGTTGTTAGAAGTGCAGAATCTCAGGCTCTGCTCCAGGACCATTGACTCAGAATCTGCATTTAAACCAAGTCTCTAGATGATTCTTATACAAATTAAACTATAAGAAGCACAGCTCAAGCATATGGAACTATCAGGCCTGATCTAGCAAAATCCAATGAAAGACAGTTCTCCAGAAAATTTTAAGCAAAGCACACATATCTAGTTTATTGTCTTAGTTTGCTAATGCTGTTATTTGAAAAAATGTCTGAGACTGAGTAATTTGTGAAGAACAGAAATTATTTTTTCTCATAGTTCTAAAAGCTGGAAAATTCAAGGACAAGGTGCCGATAGGCTTGGTTGTCTGGGGAGGGCTGCTCTCTGCTTCCAAAATGGCACCTTCCACATGGCAGAAGGTAGAAGAGAAAATGGGCTGAACTCTATCGAGCCCTTTTATAAGAGTACCTAATCCCGTTTATGACCCTGGAGCCCTGATGACTCACGCAACTCCCAAAAGCGATACCTCCCAATACTGTTGTTTTGGGGATTAAATTTCAACATGAAATTTGGAGGGAACAAAAACAGTCAAACCACAGCACTCATATGCCTCGGTATTTTAGGGCAAAGCATATTTCCTCTGAAGGACCTATGTTTGCTTTTTATTTGCTACTGTACTCTGGTACCAATGAAAAACGACTTACTTAAAATTTAAAGCAAAGTTTGATTCCAGCCTAAATTTAATCCACTCCATTTTTAATTCTTAACTTGTGTGAGATAATAACGAACCCAAAGCAGAGTGGAGTTTATCAGAATGCACACATTTTAAACCTCTAGCCTATCTGTATTTACAAGATGAAGCACAATGATTGCATAGGAGATATTATATTCAGATAAATAATGTGTGTTTTGATATTGGCTGTGTGGCTGCAGACAAGTCCACAAGAGTCTTGAAGCTCTTATAATTTATGCTATTATTAAACCATCTAATAATTGTTCAAATTAATCTATGATGAAATAAAAGAAATTCAGAATTTATTTGAACATTAGGGTTGCACTTATGATTTCATAATTAAGCTGAACTTAATACTAAAAAAGTGGGCATATTAAGATTCTTTAGGTATTGGTAAAAGATTCTTTAGATATGAATCTATTCGCTGAGAAAACTATGGATTTCTATGCGTAGGTTAATGTTTGAGTTTCTGATATGTAAGCTCACAACCATTAAGTATGAAATTCTATTGAGTCCTTGAGAAATTCCCCTTGGATCCATACTTTTGGCAAATTCCCAGAATGGGAAATTTGCTCAGTGTTAATATATCAGTGTTCATGAACCGCTCTTATAAAGGCAGGTATAATTTTATTGTCATATGTATCTGCTGCCTTTGGGGAAGATATTTGTCATTCACTTTTTGTGTGGCATATTTTTTTTATTTTTACTTTTTCTCTCTATTTATGGCATGTTCCTGTATATAATATATGCATAACACATTACATGTTCACACACACACAGACACAGACACATAATATATATTATATATTTTATATATATGTATATATATATAAAATATATAATATATATACATATATATATAAAATAGATGATCTCCTATCTTTTGTTTTTCTACAGACCATTGGAATTCATTTCAGAAGACCCAGCTTCAGTTCGTGTTTAATTTCTGAATGTAGAACAGGTAATCATTTACATAGAGATCAAATACACAAATATATCTCTACAAGGCATGTTATTTGCTTCAGATTACATATTAGATGATCGACCTCACCTCAGATTTAATTCCAACTTGATGTTACATTTAAGAATTGAGAATACTAATGTGCTTTTATCAAACAAATGTGCAACTGAATGAATGACTTATTCAGGCTAGATGTTTACAGTTCATGGTTTACTTCTTTTGGTGTTTACACAGTTCCTCCTATCAAGTATTCTACGATGGGTACATACTGTGATGTTTCTTGAGAAAATGTATCAGTTTGAAAGCTCTATTAAAAAATAATTTTTCCTGAGATAGTTGTACTTGCAATGAACGTAACGGGATCCCTGACTTGGTTTTAAGTTTAGCAACCACTTTGGTTTCAACCAAAGAAAGAACTTTATATGATGGTCAATTATTAGAACTAGTTGAAGTTACTGGTTATGTATAAAGGGACCTACACTGGCTGTGTCTGTGTCATAAAGGTAAAGGCTTTTAGCTGGAACTTGAATTTTTATGTTTTTATTTTAAAAGTCTTGTAGTTATATGAATCTATTTCATCTACATTTCACTTTAAATGTTATTTAAAAGCCAAGATAATTGCTACCTACTGTGTTGTACACTTCTGCTTTGTGTAAGCCTTAATAACGATCTTAATTAGGCTAATTTTAGTCAGATTCATACTTGTGTGTGTCAGCACTAACTAGTGAATGCCACATACTGCAGGATGTTAATTAATGCTAAGGAAAGGAAATACTCATAGTGTAAACATTTTTGAACTAAAAAAAAGATAAAATGAAGTAAACCCAATTATGACAGAGGATAAATTACAATAATATCATTAGTTCTGGATATTTAGTGAATTAAGATGGACTTAAATAGATAAATCCACACAAGTGTAATATCAAGAAAATGCAGTCTTTGGTAAAGCACTCTGAGCCTATGCAGTCTTTGCTTTTCACAGTCTTGGAAGACTTAGCGATTTTTTTAAATAGTAGGTACCCTGATATACTTTTTGACCTCCATAGGTGATGAACTCAGGAATGTTGTATCTTGAATCAGAAACACCTTTGTCATTGCATTGTTTATAAACTAGACAAAAAAAAAAGTTTATTTTTCCTTTGTAAATTTCTAGTTTGACCAACTGGGTAAGATTTCCCCATCTCATTCTCGGTCTGCGCTGTGATTTTGTATGTCAAACATTAGGCATTGCCATTGACTTTACCATCTGCCTCCTCAAACATGACAGTCCCTGGAAGGGGAATTCCTGAATTTGGAAGGGAGTGTGAGAGTCTAAGGAGTAACTGCCCATTGTGATGACAAAGGGAGTTTTTCAGATACTTCGTAGTGCTAACTGGAAACATCATTAAGGATGCCAAGCTAACATCAATACATTAACCTCTATAATCTAACAGCTTCATTTAGCTGGTAAGCAGAATAGTAACAGTAATAATAATAATAAGTTATACCCTTAAAATTAGAAAACCTGTTCAAATGACTCTATCTTTGTGATTGCTGATCTGTTAAATGATAGTTTATCATGAAATTCAATGTGATATGTGTATAAAGTTACCTAAGTTCAAATTAGGAACTCATAAATATAAGTTCATTCATAATTCATATACTCATCTACTTGACCCATATTTCCAGGCACTTGAGTTCAAAGTGAAAGGTAACTTTACTATTAGACTAATTCAATTATGTAAATCAGTATCAAAAAGTACCCCAGATTGGTACTTTTATGTCTTGATAAAACTTGTGAGTCTTTCATAATCAGAATCAGAATATGGAAAACTTAAGGAAATATCTAGTTTAAACGATGCATTTCGTCACACTTTTATATTCCCATAGCAAAACATATGCAAATGAATGAATGAATGGAGTGTGGTTCAGAAACAACTGAAGTCAGTATTCTGTACCCTGTGGAACTAGCTGAGTGTCTTTTGAAGTGAGTCTAGTTTTTCCTTCTTCCTGTGCAATAGGTCTTGTTACCAATTTTGAAGGGAATGTTTAATTCATTAACAACATCAAACAACATACTAAATAACTCTAACTGTTCTTAATCCAGAAGAAAAATCTTCTTTAGAAATAGATATGATTTCAAATATGTGCGAGTACAGAATTGTCCAAAAGAAAGTCGCTGAACTTTAAAGTGAATTTAAGATTTCTTATTCTCAGGAAGAATTTATTTTATCCATGTTGTATAGGATATTTTCCTAAGGTATCCAAAATTTTAAAATTTGTAGTAATGAGCATGATGTGGAAGCTTGGATTGGGATATTTCTTGATACTCTACAAAACTGCCAACATTTTTGGCATTTCAGTATGATTTTCCTCTATTTTGTCCTGCATGCATTATGTTTCAATCACGGACTTGCTAGGGCTGTATACAAACCATGTCTTTTCTTTTTTTATCTTCAAAGTATCCATGCTAATCCTGGACATTCACCAAATATGTGCTGGCTTTTGGATTTCTACATTGGCAGACAGAAAATACTTTTTAAGACTTAAGGATGGATTGTCAAAACCTATTAAGATTTATAGTTTGCTAAATCCTAATACAATAAATAAAAATGGGGTTACTGGCTTAAGAAACACATCACAAAAGGTTATGTACTGAAGTCCTCTATGATTGAAGATGATAAAATAAACTAAGGTGAGTTTAGTCACTTCTAGTTCTAACCAAACAAACCCACCCCCATGATGTGATCTTAAGTGATCTGGTAGATAAAGAACAGGAAACATGATGAAATGTAACTTCTGTAAACAGAGAAGCAGCCAAAAGTATCTGTAACTAGAAGACTGTATAGTCTGCACAGATTATTTCAAAAGAAGAGCTTAAGAATAAGAACAGATTAAGTGAGAGAAGAGAATCTTCTATATGCCTGACCTTGACTATTTCAATAGAATCATTTCTCAAGTAGAGGATAAGATGTTAGGTTACCATTGCATATTACTTAAGAACTTCAAACTCCCTTTGCTTTCCATTTATGCTCACCAAACAATTAAATATGTCCCCCGCACATGATGACTCATAAAAATAGCTAACATTTATAGAGCTTTTGCTAGGTGCCTGGACTACGTTCTGGGCACTGAGTCATCCTGACTGATTTCAAAAGTTTTACAGAACAAAATTTATCTAAGGTATGTCCTTCAGTGAAAAAAAAATAAGCCAAGTAAAACAGGAAAGCTTCAGTGGCTTTTTCAGAGTCATGAGGAGCGGTTCAGTGGCAGAGTTCTCTGATTCTTAGACTGAAACGTTTTACCACACCTACACTTTTGTCTTGTTCCCTGAAGCTGTCGAAGGAAGACAGGCAGAGGAGAGTATGATCAGAATGGATTTCCATCCTTCTCTCCCATTTCAATCTGATAAATTCTATTTTATGTCCTATTGATTATGTTCTGAGAATAATGTCGTAAATTGTTTCACTTTAAAATATGATTAAAAAGCATTATTGTTATACGACTATTTGATAAAGCATTGTATTGAAGCCATAATTTGCAATACTAATCCTTAACCAATTTTGTTACTGCTTCAGAAATTAAAATCATCTTTTGGAATTCATTAACTAAGATTCATTTAACTAACTTAAAAATGTTTATTTTTAAGAACATATTTGACATTGACATAAGGGATAAGGACCGCCTGACTTTAAGGATAGGTCATTTGGTAGTGCTGGAAATTTCGCCATCTCTTTATATCAGGTGTGTCTTCTGAGGAGACATAAACATAAAAGGATGGGAAGAAGATGGGACACACGTCTGGCTAGAGATTTGGGAAGATGGATGTTGTAAGTCACAAATCCACCTTCTTTCCAATTTGTCAAAATCTGACACTACTCAGGAGCATATAGCTAGTTCAGATCTTAGCAGAGTGTTGTTTTAAAAAGTTTCAAACGATTCACATGAAATGGGTAAGTTGTACTTACTGATGCTTGCCGACAGAAATGATCCATCTCTGTTAGAGGGAAATAGGCAGGTGCTGAAATACTCCAGAAAAGGAGCTAAAATTAGTAATGGTAGGATGCTGATGGCATTCATTACTGCAACTGGCAGAAGAAATCCATCCAAATTCAGGTTGGAATTCATGGTTTGCAGATAATATCCTGAAGGAATCTATTCGAGAGAGAAACAGCCATTTATTAAGACGGTGTTTTAACTTTGAAGAAAGCGTCAGCCACCAGATGCTTGCATGTACTCTGTGATGGATGAGCTGGATGTTCCCTTGTTTTTCCAGGTCCCAGTTATGAGCTGATAAAGGGTCTTCATCTTTGGTGGTAGGAGTTCTATCTCGTCATTGACAATAGGACTGATTCTTCACGGAAGACTCTATCGTCATTTAGTCTACTTTTCTTGATTTTTCCAAGAAAAGTAATGATGGCTCCAATTTTGTGCTTAAGATGATACATAAAAAACCAAATAACGGCCGGGCACGGTGGCTCACCCCTGTAATCCCAGCACTTTGGGATGCTGAGGCGGGTGGATCACGAGGTCAAGGGATCGAGACCATCCTGGTCAACATAGTGAAACCCCGTCTCTACTAAAAATACAAAAAATTAGCTGGGCATGGTGGCGCGCACCTGTAATCCCAGCTACTCAGGAGGCTGAGGCAGGAGAATTGCCTGAACCCAGGAGGTGGAGGTTGCAGTGAGCCGAGATCACGCCATTGCACTCCAGCCTGGGTAACAAGAGCGAAACTCGGTCTCAAAAAAAAAAACAAAAAAACCAAATAACTTATATTCTGCTGATAAGCAAAATAACTTTTCTTCATGAACATTAATACAAAACCAGTAGAAAATATTAAGTATATGTTTTTACCCTGATGGAAAAAAAAACTGGGGCTAAAATAGATTCTTTAAAAAGCATCTAGTTTGGTGGCAATATAGAAATGATTTTTCCTAAGAAGAGGGGCCCAACACGGACACATGTTAATTGCTGTAGCCTCTTTGTGGGGGCCTTCTAGAGAGGCTTTGTTTCTAATGCGAACTAAGGAACATGGAGAGAGAGAAAAAAACTTTCTGTGTCTTTGCCCTCCCTTCAAACTAATTACGTGATACTGGAATTCCATAAAGGAAACGACATGAAAAAGATTTGCATAATGAAGTAAAGATACAAAATAATAATAATAAAAAAACCTGTGTTCCACCCCAAACCCTCAATGTATTGCTAGAATTTCTTCATTTTAAAAAATAACCCCAAGGCCAACTAAAACTCTAACACTAATTTGGAGCTTCTTAGTGTATTCCAAACCTCTTGGCAACCTGGTGTGATATTAGAACCAAGGGATGATGTCACACGAAAGGGGTGTCCCTTTACTTATCTAGTTCACGGACTTTGTTACAGCTTAATCATGATCATCAGTAACTCAGAGTATTTCTTTAATTCCAGTGGTATACAAAGCTATTGAGTGGCACAGAGAGAAAGTCAACCGAGTCTTCTTGAAGAATGAATCCTCCAAACTCTTATAGTACAAGAACTGCATTAGGAACCCTGCTTTACCACAATCCTGGGAGAGCAGCCTCATTCAAATATCCTGATGATAACTTCTCATTAGAAACCTTTGATAACTCCTTCTCTTTACTCAATTGTACAATTCAAAAGGGTATATAGAGAATCAATGTTATGGTGTCAGTACAGCTGTTACCAAGTCCACCAATTATAAAATGAGCCTATTGCCATGTTAACTGCCCAAACACACAGGACAAGACCACGTTTTCACTGAAATTCTTTCTGTAGAAAACCTGTTCTTGTGATCAATTATCTTGAGCTTTAATTTGACTTTTAGCATAGTAAGCAAGGATTGTTTTGGCTGGGTACAGATGGCAAGAGTTAAACGAACATTAGTTAGTTCTGCCCTACTTCAATAAAATTACTAAGTATGGATCCCCCATCAGAGGAAAATGAATGATGTGTTTTAACAAAAAGTGCTGGCAGTGGAACAACCCTAAGACTGAAAGGCTCCCAGCACAACTTGGAAGTTTCTGTTACTGATTTCAAATGAGAATTATTGTTAATAGGAATAAAGTTATTATCGGCATGAATCACAGACACAGAAATCTGTTAACTTAATAATGTGGCAAATGTACTATTAATCTTTAGTGAAGCAATATTAATATATTGCCTAATCTTAGAAAAGGCTCCAGTGTCTTGAAAGCTTGAAATCATTTCTGCCTCTGCCTCAAGTTCTGAAATCATCCCCCTGTAAAATTTTAAATACTTTTATTTCATCCAAGGCTATGAGTATTCAGAAATAATTGCTGTCAATAGAGATTCATTTTCACCTTTCAGTGGCCAGTAATGTCAAGTGGCAACCTCATCAGCCTTAATATCAACATATTTTAGAGGTATGTCTTGCAACTGAAGGTCAATAATGGCTACTAAATTTAAAATATGTATGAAGTTCTATGATGTTTTATTCTTGGTACTTTGATTGCCTTTGTACTGGTGACTGTTTCATCTGGGGGCAAAAATCTAACCCCAGCCTATCCTGCTGGAATTTCCTCTGCCTCCCTAGCGAAGTGTGATCTAAGCATTTTCTTTGAAGTTTCTACAATAGCATTACTGTATATAATTTTGGTATCTACGTAGTTTGTATCTGGAATTTTTAACCCAGTGCAAGAGTGGTATCGAGGGCAATAAAGCATGGCCCTTGACACCAATCCTGAGCTGGGGTATTGCTCTGCCACACACTAGCAAGGTGACTGGAAATAAGTTGCAAGTTAGTTTCTGAGCCTCAGATTTAGGAGAATAATAGCAACGTAGTGAAGTATGTAATAGGAGATTACATTACATACTGTGAAGCTTCCTTTTAGAAGCTATGACATACAGCAGGTGATCAGTAAGTATTGGTTTCTGTGCTTTGCAATAAATTGGGCATCTAGATTTGGTGAGATGCTTAAAAATTAGTTTATCAAAATGTATTTTAATTTATGTTAAATTAAAAAAAAAGACCGTGTGCAAAGATGCTCGAGCTTAATGGAAAGAAATATCAGGATTCATTGCATTATGAAGGTAAGGAGCTGGTAGTGTGTGCTACTTACACATAAGGTTTTGAGGTTAGCTATGGACCATGTAGTAATTTTGTACTCTTGGTCAGTTTCTCTATTCTAAGATGTTTCATTACATCCATGCTTACATATATGGGCAATATTTCTGCTGTATTCCGTTCTTGTGCCTACTGCTAATGTAGAGTCAAAAGGGAGTTTGAATCTCCTCAATCAGACTAGCTGTCATGCATTTAGTCTAGAGGTCAACAAACTTTTCTGTAAAGGGCCAGATAGTAAATATGTCCACATATGGGTTCTGTGGCAATTACTCAACTCTGCTATTTTTGTGCATAAGCAGACATAGATATGACAAACCAAAAGCATGGCCATGTTCTGATAAAACTTTATTTATGGCCACTACATTTTAAATTTTATGTAATTTTCATGTGCCAGAAAATACTATTCTTTTTTGATTATTTTTTTCAAACACGTAAACATGTAAAAATCTTCTTAGCTTACAGGATGTACAAAAGTAAGTAGTGGACTGGATTTGGCCTTCAGATGGTGGATGGCTAACCCCTGATTTAGAGGGGCAGGCACTGTACTGAGAGACAGAGTATAGATTCCACTTGACCTTGCACTACTATTAACTGTGACCTGTGGCATTTCACGTCTACCAAAAGAAACTCACTTAATTTTTCTGAGCCTAAGTTTCCTCTTTAACAAATAAAGTAGTTGATGAAGTTAATCTCTAACTTTTGTTGCAGCTCTATTATTCTGTGATTTGTAAATGTAACTCATTACTTAGCCTTCTAAATTCCAAGTTGGGTGTCAGCAATTAACAAAGTCCCAGATTTGTTCAAAGACTTTTGTAATCATTTATTTTTCTCTATAAATAAGTTAGCCTTTAACCACATTTTAAAAAAATTTAAATCACATACATCTAAAAAAGATACTTTAGATTCAGTGTTTTCCCTTGATTTCCTCACAGCACAGGAACTAATTCCCCAAGGAACTAATAGAGTAGGTGGGGAGAGAATCACTTGCTCATTAGTACTTACATTTAAGAGTACAGTGGAGGCGGTACTCAAATCAGTCAATTTAGCTACTTGTTAGTACCACTCTCTAAAGGTTTAATGAGAGAGGAAGGCAAAACCTTTGGCTAAAGGGAAGTTTGGTAATTGCCTACAGATCTGATATGTTCCTGTACTGCTCTTACGCCTTACTATGCACTCTGAAGTACTGCCTGCACCTACTGACAGACATTTATAGCTCCACAAAAGAAACACATCCCAGGGTCTCCTCAGGTATGCCTCTGCTGACCCCGCTTAGCTCTGGAAATCAGAGCCTGTAATGATGAGAAGCTTCTGTGGGATAACTCCCTGCCGACGTACATGGAAAGTGCTTGTTGGGGAGAGAATTGGCTTTGACTTGTACAGTTGACATGCAGTCACTTTCCTGTTCTTGGGGTGGTACTCATCCCAGGTCCTTACCTGCATAATGCACATTCTGTATAGGAGCTGAAAAATGAAGAGAGGGAGAAGGGTGAGGAAAAATTTTGTGTCTTCTACATGGAGTTTACTGTAGCAGCCACCATTTTTTTCTTTGGCATGGTCTAACTGGCTTGTCACATCTCTGTCAAGATGGCAGTATTGCAGATGGCCCGTTTTCAGTGCACTAACCAATACCCCGGAGCTTGTCAGGAGAGAACCACCTGCAAGTAATCGGGGACATTATGTATTAGTATAGGAGTTGTTCTCCAGTTTTTCAAGATTGAAGTGAAGTGACAAAGTTTTAGCACACAAGGGGTTGCATTCAAATCCCACACTTCTGACAGCGATTTTGGCACCCTGACGACCAGCCCAGGGTGGCGCCTAGCAGCACCTAGCAGTTGATGTAAAAAGTGAAAAAGGTAAGATCAGTGAAACATATTAAAAGGGTAAGAAAGGTGACAAAATAATGCACCAAAGTGAAGGACTTCAGAATCTCTCAAAAGTCTCTAACTTCAATGCATCAATGACTACAATAAACTGAACTTTCTTTAACATCCTTAACACAAAGAACTAGCACTATTTTTTCATATAGATTATTATATAAATATCCCCATTTTACTTGGCAGGTAGAGGGTGGTTTCTTATTTTGACACGGAGAGGAAGGGAAATGTAACCTCTGCTTTGACTTTATCCTTGGATTTCAGAAATAAGGTTAAACTTTGAACTCTCTAAATGACTTTATACATGCTGATAGTGTCATTAAGAGTTCAGATTAGATTAGTTGGTTTTTGACTTTTCCAGTAGTTTCTGGTGAGTTCAGATGGCTGTTGCTGTACCATCAGAAGCACTTTATGCTTCAGATGGCAGCAGTCAGTTTCTGCTAGCGATCTGCAATCTCATTGTCGCTTCTTTTATGATCTTTCAGTTTCTACCTTTTCTTTGACTCCAGTAGGATTTCCTGATACAATGACAGATAAGAGACCCCCATTTAGATAGCAGTTCAGCTGTCCCATCATGATGGTTACAATTTTTCATAGCGCTCCCTTTGACCAGACAAATTCTCCCCAAAAATTATGTAGACACCAAACTACTGTTGCCAGATAAATGGCATTAAAGATGTGAAAATGTTTGAGTTTCTCCAAAGAAGGCTGCTACAGACACTCAAAGTATAGTTTGAAAGTCATTTTGATTGTGTTCAAGTTTCCTATAATGAAATTCCAGATCAAATGCATTCTAATGAAATTCATTTATGTGCCATGGAGTCTTGGTTTTTATATTTAAATAAAGAATAAGTATGAATATATTTTTATGGCTATAAAGTGGTTATATTGATTTGGTCTGGTCTTCTCTTCAAGAGTTGTAATAGACCCATTATGTCAGCCTTTGATTAATTGAGGAAACTGGGGGCCTGGTAATTGAATATGGAGCCTTTCACCTCTAAGTCACTGAATCAAATCCAGCCCAAATTGGTAGTGACCAAGAATGATTACAGCTTTGGCTCTTCGGTGGCCTCTGTGAAGTGTGTTTAGGTCATCTGGGAGTATGTCGGGATACTCGCTGACAGGAGACAGGCTTATATCTATAGTCACTTTTGCCTCTTCTTAGTCACTATTGCCTGAAGTAGATGAAAGCCCAGGGACTGGTAAGGCGAAGAAGACAGAAGCACCTGTGAGAGGCCAAGGTTTGTTTCTTTTAGGAAAGAAGTAATAGGGACTGCTCTTTATTATTAGAGAATGAACGGCTCTATTATGAGACTTTCCTAGCTATTTCAATTAGTTTACTTAAGGTTTAAGTCAGATGAGAACCGAGAATGTGCTGATGAACTGAATTTGAACAGGCCTGGGCTTCCTGACATTTCCTTACAGTCTTGTCTCTGTTACTCATTGGCGTGATGAGTACTCAAAGTCTTGCAGAGCCTTGGTGTATAGATAGTAGGGTTGTTTGAACACTGATCCAAATTACTTTATGCTTTCACATAGGTTTTGTTATTAAATTATAAGTACTTTCAGGATGAAAGGTTATTTCCAAAGGTATTTTCCCCAGTTTCCCCCCAACTTTTAAAATTCAGGAGTTTGTATGGAATACAATGTATTTTGAACTGACTATCCCTTTTTTGTATTAAAAAAATCACTATTCATGGCAAGATAAATTTGAATCTGCTTCTAATACATGACAAATTGATATATGCAATCTTATTAAACAATTAACATTGCCATCATTTTATTTCTAAAGAGAGGTAGTTCAGATTAGTACTTCTCAAACTGTGTTAAAAATCAGTTTTTTAAAAAAAATTCTCAACTATCATGGTCAATTCATTTGTGAAATCCAATAAAAATGAAATATCTAAACATAAAATAAAGACATACAAAATATAAACACTAATATTTTTATTATTAGATTCAACAGACATAAGATATAACTTTCTATATGTTTTCCAGAGTGTCTATAATGTTTCTATATATTTTCTCTTAGTGTCTGTATTTATTTTGTTATATACAGGCAAGAAACAGTTCAGAAACCAGCACTGCTCCATGAACCAGGCTTCGTGTAGCACTGGATTCAGTTGGATATGCAATTTGAAAGATGAACTTGTTTAAACAAATAGAATTGTATCAGATACAATGATATGAAGCAATAAAAACAAAATATCAAGAAACAAGAAATGATAACACATGAATGAGGTCTAAAACTCTAGGTAACACAGCAAGCACATAAAATTGATGCCAAAGAAATGTCATTACAATCATCGATTCATTCAATGTATTTACTGAGAATCTACTAGGAGCCAGGAAACTGTTTTGGGCCCTACAAATATAGCAGTGAACAGTACCTACAAACCCCTGATTCTTATTTGTGGTTGGGGAGATGCCAAAAGCAGGAAAATATTAGACAAGGTCTATGATGAAAACACAGTGGGCTCATATGATAGAGACTCAACGTAGGGTAGGGTATAGAGAAGACCTCCTAGATAGTTCACATTTGAATTGAGGATTAAATGACAAGAAATAGGCAAAGAGACCTAGGAAACATATGTCAGGCTTATCATGGAGTAGAAATTAACCAGGAAAGGTTCAGAAACCAGAAAGGCCAATAAGGCAGTAACTCAGTTAGAGGGAAGATTGGGAGGAGGTGAGGTCTACGAAGTTGTCGGGAGTCAGATCATATAGGTCAAAGTAAGGAGCTTGAAGTTTATCTACAATATTATAGAAAACCATTAAGAAGATTTAAGTAGACTAGAGAGATCTTACGATGTATATTTTTAAACAGTTACTCTGGAACCCTAGTAGCTGTGCAGATAATGAATTTTAGGGACCTGGGCAACAGGCAAGAGATAGTGGTGACCTGGACTAGTTAAGTAGTAGCCATGAAGAGAAATGAATAGAACGGGATGGTTTTCAAACAATCAGTAAAATTTTCTGATGTGGGAAAGAGGTGAAAAAGTGGGAAGATTTGAAGATGTCTACTTTTTTCCCCCTTACACAACTGGGTGTTGGTGACTTTATGGAGGGGGAGAAAAAAGGAAGCCAGTTTATAGTTGGCTGAATCAGGAGTTGAGTTTTGTTCAAATTAAGTTTGAGGAATTATTAGATAACCAAGTCTACACGTCAGAGAGGAAGCAGAATATTTGCTTTACAAGGTGAGGAGAGGGGTCAATATGATATTGAGTATTCGGTGTATTCGATGGCATTGAAAGCCATGGGTCTAGATTTTAGTTAAGAAAAGAGGGCAGGAAGAGAAGATTCAGGGTCACTGGAATGAATCCTAGGGCTGCACATCGGTTAGGAAATGATCGCAGGAGAAAAGTTGGTTAAGGAGACGGGGGAAAGGTAGATGATGTGTAGATGAGTTGAAAGAGGGAAGGAGAGTGGTGAAGTAATAAACCTAAGTTGATCAACTGGACTGAGAGAGAGTCAGTAAGTCAGCAAGAGAGTCCAAGAATAGGAAGTATACTATAATCTATCGACCCAAAGGGAGTGGCAGTTGTCCCATGAAACTGTAGTTACCACTGAATATTAGGAGGGATACCCTGCTGAAAACATACATCTAAACATACTACCTCCTTGGATTAATCCATTAGCCTTAATAGAAAACTCATGTCTTCTATGCAAATAATTTTGGATGTCATGTAGGCTCAGCCTTTTAAAAAGTCCATTGTCATTACAGTTTTCAAATTGATTTTCTGTACCAGGAGCAGAAATGAGAAATTGAAGAAAATACTGAAATGAAAAATTCAACTGAGACTTCAGGCTCTGGTTTAAATGTGCACGGCAAACACACCAGGCGTGCAGATTTTAAAATAAAACAGATGAGCTATTTTAAGTGTTTTATTGCAAAACTTAACGATTGTAGTTATTACTATTTCAAAAAACTTTTAGATAGCAATTTTCCTATTCTTTGTACCTTTAAGTCCTTGGCTCTAATGTTCTACTCTTCTGACCTTGATCTAATCATGAATATCTATGCTACTTAATTATAATAAAAAAAAAGCCTACATTGCACTCTAGATGGTAGATGCACAGTTTTTCTTCTTTGGTCACCTGCCAGTTCTCAAAATTATAGCAGTGGGAAGAAATGCAAATGAAAGCCGTGCTTGACAGCTAAACATAATGGAATGCATGGTCCACATCTGAAAAGTTACCTTAAAATAAAAGGTAGCATATAAAAAATCATTTCTTTAAGGTCACCTATGTCTTTGAATTACAGCTTTGAGGAATTTCCAATTTAGTCATCAGATAGAAAGAAGCCAAAATAGGGATTATATACTTCACTAGAGGAAAGACAGAGTTTTACCTTATCATAGTTGGGTGATCTTATAGTTTAGAAATAGTAAACAATACAAGCGAAACAATGCACACCCTCAAATATTCATTTTATAGAGCCTCGTGTAAAGTCCACCACTGGAGAACATTTTCTATGCTAATTGTACTTGTAGCTAATAAAGTTTTATCTGGTTAACATCCAAAAACAGGTTACCTTATCACATGTTAAAATATGTAACATTTGGACTGCAATAGGCTGGCAGTAAACAGATTACGTAGATCTGTGTTAGTTGAAGGAGAGAGACTGATACGTCTCTATTCAGATGAATATATATTCAAACAGTAGATTAAGAAGCAATTGAATGGATGCAGAACAACTATTTAGAAAATTTGAATCCAAAAATAGTATATATGAATGTATGTATATATATGTGTGCCTTTGTGTGTGTGTATTCACAAAATCCAAAATCATTTGATATTAGACACTTGAGAAAGTGCCTAAGTGGTTTTCAAGAAAAATCCTATACATTTTCTTCTTGTTTTGCTATTTGAGACTTTTTGGATATTGACCCCATTCTATAGACTATTAGGAGGACATGTACTGCTAAGTGTGGTCCACAGGCCACAGAACTCTCAGAAACAAAGCAGAGGCTTCTGTGTATAATATTTTCAGTGCTTCACTGCCTCCGTATGTGCTATAATAGAATGAGCTCCAGCCTAAGAAAAATAAGGCCTGGGTTCTGGTTCCACTTCAGCTCTTTTCTCTGACATCTTGAGCAAGTCATTTAATTATATTATGTCTCAGCTTCTGTGCTCAGTTTAACAGTAACAAACACTGATTGAACACTTAACATAATCAAGTATTTATAAGACACAGGGATTTCTAATTGTGTTTATAAATAGATAATTTCAACATATGCAGTAAATAAAATGGTAAAGATGTGTTCAGAGTGCTACACGAGCAGAGGCAGAGCCTACAGAGTCTAGTTTGCAAAGGTGCCCTTCACACCTACCTTCTAGGTATGTAATAAAAATAAAGTAACATTGGTGAATGTGCTTAATTTTTAAAAATGTAACTCACTGCATTGCTATTGGTAGTAGTTGTATAGAGAAATAGCAGGAAAAGAAAAATATGTTACAAATTAAGGTCTGAGTTAAACAAGATGAACAGACAGATTTAACAATGGAACAGAATAGGAACTCCAGAAGTACAGGTGAAAATATGGAATAAAGCTGGCATCTAAAACCAGTGTGAAAAACATGGACTTTTTACTAAGTAAGATTAGGATAAGTTGATAATAATATGGAAAAAAAGATACAATTGGATTTATTCTTAAAAGCTATTCTAATATAATTTATAAATGGGGTCAGAGAAGTAGAGAAAAGAGGCAATAAGGTGAATACTAAGAGAAAATGTGGATGAACTCATTCTTTTATAACCTGAAAATGAGTAAAATATTTTACCATGACTCAAAATTTAGAATCAATAGGGAGAATATTGATGAATTTTATTATAAACATAAGCCCCAATGAAAGACGAAACAAACACATGGAAAAATCTTGTGAATGGAAAATAACACAAAAAGAAGTTAAAAAGATATATGATAAATAGGGAATAACATTTGCAACTTTTATCACAGACAAAGTGTTAATATTCCCAAAATATAAAAATGCTCTGAAAATTGACAAAAAAGGAAAAGTGAAACAACCTACTCTTAACAAATGGGACAAAGAAACAATCACAAGGCAATTCAGAAAATATCTGGACACAAAACAAAAACACACTATCTCAAAACTTATGAGATGCTCAAAGAACTAAAAAGGTTACAAATCAGAATTTGAGATGCTCACAAGTTTTGGCATAGTGTGTTTTGTTTTTATTTGTTTTAATTTCCCTAAGAAAGTTTATAATGGCAAATGTTTACATTAAAAAAAGAATGATCTCAAATCAATAAGTTAACCTGGCACCTCAAGAAACTAGAGAAAGAACCAACAGTACCAAGTCAGGAGAAGGAAGGAAATAATGAAGATCAGAGCAGAGAGAAAACATAATCAAAAACAATAGGAAAAACTCAGTGAAAGCATGTTGGGTTTTGGAAAGACTGACAAAATTAACAAATCCTTACCTACCATATCAAAGTATTTATATGATAAAAAATACTTCAAATCTTTCGAGAACTCTTTTTACTGCTTTCCATAATGGCTCTACCATTTTCAATTTCCACCAGCCGTGCACAAAGGTTACCCACAATTTCTCCACATCCTCATCAATGCAGTATTTTTCTGATCTTTTAATATTGTCCATCTTGAGTGATGGCTGTGAAGTGATTTATTATCATTATTATTTTACAGCAGGGTCTCCCTATCATTAGAATCCCATTGCAAAGAAGTATTCTTAGTTTTGACTTAAAAATATTCTTGCAGATCATTCCTATCAAGGGTAATAACTGACCTAATCTTCAAATTCTGAGTTGAAAGAGAAGTTACAAAATATCAAAGAGTAAGGAAATCTGTCAAGAAAACAATATAAATTCAGGAATGAAGATAACATATAATTTACTTACGTTTTTCTGACTGATAAATCAGGTTATAGTACATCATGTGAAGAATTGTCAGAGCCATAAGTGCAGACATAAAAGGAATAAGTAAAACGAGTGCCCAGGCCAGTGATTGCTGGATGTAAGATATTCCCAGAAACACAATAGTTGCATTTAGGTTCATGAGCCAATAAAACCTGGGGTATACAGACAGACAAAAATAGAAATACCATTGAGTTGCTTTAGATAACAATTGCTAATTTTAATGCTTCTATTCAAATATCAACTATGAAATGATGGCATGTTAACTGAACCCAGTTTTGCAAATATTATTAGATTTTTTAACAAGTGTATACACATCAGCCCTGAATTACCAGTTTCGTTATCTTTCTTTTATCCTTGTTTAGAATAGATTTAGAAGGAATCTCTTCCATCCGAATCAAGTTTGACAAAGTTTTTCTATAAAGGGCTGGATAGACAGTAAATATTTTAGGCTTTGCAGGCCGTACAGTCTCTGCAGCACTGTGGTGCTAAAGAAGCTATAGACAATATTTAATCATTCATTTAAGCACCCCTGATGAAACTGGAAAGGTTAAAAAGTTAATTCTTCCTGCAGATTGCAGTTTTCAAAATACAGGAAAACACCAAATACTCAGGAATATCTGGGTTATACCTGAATAGGCATGTACCTGAAGAAGTGACTGACATTTGAATAAAACTTTCAATTTTTCTTCCAATTATTAGTATCACAGAGAGGCACCTACTCCAGTAGTCTGGTTGTCAGGTTCTGAGAAAACCATCTCTACCTCTCAACCTTTCACTGGGTCTAAATCTTGCCATTAGAATCCCATTGCAAAGAAGAGATTTTAACTTTTACTTAGAAAATTGTGGTAAAATTAAATACAATAAAATTTACTCATTTAAGTGTATAACTTGTATACATACTAGTTTTTTACGTGTTTCGGTTGTGCAAACACCAACAGGTAAGTTTTAGTACACTTACACTATCACTAAAATATAAAGGGCTTATGTGATCAGATGAGACTCACCCAGTATAATCTGGGCTCTGATCAACTCACATGAACAAATGAGAAACCTCAATTATCTCTGCAGACTCCCTTTGCCTTTGCCATATAACATAATTAGGGGAGTGATATCCCATCATCTTTCCCATATGCTATTGGTTAGAATCAAGTTACTGGTTGTGCGCACACTCAGGGGGGTGGGTCTAAGCAAGAACGTGATCCACTGCAGTCATCCTGTGGCATGCCCACACCTTTTTCTTTTTTTTTTTTTGTGACAAAGTCTTACTCTGTCCCCCTGGCTGGAATGCAGTGGTGCAGTCAAGGCTCAGTGCAGCTTTGACCTCCCAGGCTAAGCAATCCTACTGCCTTAGCTTCTCTCAAATAGCTGGGACCAAAAGCATGAACTACTATACCTGGTAATTTTTATTTCTATTCTTTATGTTTAGTAGAGATGAGGTCTCACTGCGTTGTCCAGGCTGCACATCTTCTTTTTTTTTTTTTTTTTTTTTTTTTTTTTTTTTTTTTTTAAATTTTTATTGCATTATAGGTTTTGGGGTACATGTGCAGAACGTGCAAGATAGTTGCATAGGTACACACATGGCAGTGTGTTTTGCTGCCTTCCTCCCCCTCACCCACACTTGGTATTCATCCCCAGGCTATCCCCCCCAGCCCCCCCCGCTGTCCCTCCCCCATTTCCCCCAACAGTCCCCAGTGTATAGTAGACCGCCTCTCTGTGTCCATGTGTTCTCATTTTTCTCACCCGCCTATGAGTGAGTATATGCGGTATTTCTTTTTCTGTTCTTGTGTCAGTTTGCTGAGAATGATGTTCTCCAGATTCATCCATGTCCCTACAAAGGACACAAACTCATCATTTCTGATTGCTGCATAATATTCCATGGTGTATATGTGCCACATTTTCCCAGTCCAGTCTATCATCGATGGGCATTTGGGTTGGTTCCAGGTCTTTGCTATTGTAAACAGTGCTGCAATGAACATTCGTGTGCATGTGTCCTTATAGTAGAACGATTCACAGTCTTTTGGATAGATACCCAGTAATGGGATTGCTGGGTCAAATGGAATTTCTATTTCTAGGTCCCTGAGGAATCGCCACACTGTCTTCCACAATGGTTGAACTAATTTACACTCCCACCAACAGTGTAAGAGTGTTCCTATTTCTCCACATCCTCTCCAGCATCTGCTATCTCCAGATTTTTTAATGATCGCCATTCTAACTGGTGTGAGATGATATCTCAATGTGGTTTTGATTTGCATCTCTCTAATGACCAATGATGATGAGCACTTTTTCATATGTTTGTTGGCCTCATGTATGTCTTCTTTTGTAAAGTGTCTGTTCATATCCTTTGCCCATTTTTGAATGGGCTTGTTTGTTTTTTTTCTGTAAATCTGTTTGAGTTCTTTGTAAATTCTGGATATCAGCCCTTTGTCAGATGTGTAAACTGCAAAGATTTTTTCCCATTCTGATGGTTGTCGATTCACTCTAGTGACTGTTTCTTTTGCCGTGCAGAAGCTGTGGAGTTTGATTAGGTCCCATTTGTCTATTTTGGCTTTTGTTGCCAATGCTTTTGGTGTTTTGTTCATGAAGTCCTTGCCTACTCCTATGTCCTGAACGGTTTTGCCTAGATTTTCTTCTAGGGTTTTTATGGTGTCAGGTCTTACATTTAAGTCTTTAATCCATCTGGAGTTAATTTTAGTGTAAGGTGTCAGGAAGGGGTCCAGTTTCTGCTTTCTGCACATGGCTAGCCAGTTTTCCCAACACCATTTATTAAATAGGGAATCCTTTCCCCATTGCCTGCTTTTGTCTGGTTTATCAAAGATGATATGGTTGTAGATATGTTGTGTTGCCTCCGATGTTTCTGTTCTGTTCCATTGGTCTATATCTCTGTTTTGGTACCAGTACCATGCTGTTTTGATTACTGTAGCCTTGTAGTATAGTTTGAAGTCTGGTAGCGTGATGCCTCCCGCTGTGTTCTTTTTGCTTAGAATTGACTTGGCTATGCGGGCTCTTTTTTGGTTCCATATGAAATTCATGGTGTTTTTTTCCAGTTCTATGAAGAAATTCAATGGTAGTTTGATGGGGATAGCATTGAATGTGTAAATTACTTTGGGCAGTATAGCCATTTTCACAATATTGATTCTTCCTAACCACGAACATGGAACGTTTCTCCATCTGTTTGTGTCCTCTCTTATTTCGTTGAGCAGGTGTTTGTAGTTTTCCTTAAAGAGGTCCCTTACATTCCTAGTGAGTTGTATTCCTAGGTATTTTATTTTCTTTGTAGCGATTGTGAATGGCAGTTCGTTCTTAATTTGGTTCTCTTTAAGTCTGTTATTGGTGTATAGGAATGCTTGTGATTTTTGCACATTGATTTTATATCCTGAGACTTTGCTGAAGTTGCTTATCAGTTGCAGGAGCTTTTGGGCTGAGGTGATGGGGTCTTCTAGGTATACTATCATGTCGTCTGCAAATAGAGACAATTTGGCTTCCACCTTTCCTATTTGAATACCCTTTATTTCTTTTTCTTGCCTTATTGCTCTGGCTAGAACTTCCAGTACTATGTTGAATAGAAGTGGTGAGAGAGGGCATCCTTGTCTAGTGCCGGATTTCAAAGGGAATGCTTCCAGTTTTTGCCCATTAAGTATGATATTGGCTGTTGGTTTGTCATAAATAGCTTTTATTACTTTGAGATATGTTCCATCAATACCAAGTTTATTGAGGGTTTTTAGCATAAAGGGCTGTTGAATTTTGTCAAATGCCTTCTCTGCGTCAATTGAGATAATCATGTGGTTTTTGTTTTTGCTTCTGTTTATGTGGTGAATTACATTTATAGACTTGCGTATGTTGAACCAGCCTTGCATGCCCGGGATGAATCCTACTTGATCATGATGGATAAGTTTTTTAATGTGCTGTTGCAATCGATTTGCCAGTATTTTATTGAAGATTTTTGCATCTATGTTCATCATGGATATTGGCCTGAAGTTTTCTTTTCTTGTTGAGTCTCTGCCAGGTTTTGGTATCAGGATGATGTTGGTCTCATAAAATGATTTGGGAAGGGTTCCCTCTTTTTGGATTATTTGGAATAGTTTCAGAAGGAATGGTACCAGATCCTCTTTGTGTGTCTGGTAGAATTCAGCTGTGAACCCATCTGGACCTGGGCTTTTTTTGTGTGGTAGGCTCTTAATTGCTGCCTCAACTTCTGACCTTGTTATTGGTCTATTCATAGTTTCAGCTTCCTCCTGGTTTAGGCTTGGGAGGACACAGGCATCCAGGAATTTATCCATTTCTTCCTGATTTACTAGTTTGTGTGCATAGAGTTGTTTGTAGTATTCTCTGATGATGGTTTGAATTTCTGTGGAATCTGTGGTGATTTCCCCTTTATCGTTTTTTATTGCATCTATTTGGTTGTTCTCTCTTTTCTTTTTTATCAGTCTGGCTAGTGGTCTGTCTATTTTGTTGATCTTTTCAAAAAACCAGCTCTTAGATTTGTTGATTTTTTGAAGGGTTTTTCTTGTCTCTATCTCCTTCAGTTCTGCTCTGATCTTAGTTATTTCTTGTCTTCGGCTAGGTTTTGAGCTTTTTTGATCTTGCTCCTCTAGCTCTTTCAATTTTGACGATAGGGTGTCAATTTTGGATCTCTCCACTTTTCTCATGTGGGCACTTATTGCTATATATTTTCCTCTACAGACTGCTTTAAATGTGTCCCAGAGATTCTGGTACGTTGTGTCTTCGTTCTCGTTGGTTTCAAAGAACTTCTTTATTTCTGCCTTCATTTCATTGTTTATCCAATCAACATTCAAGAGCCAGTTGTTCAGTTTCCATGAAGCTGTGCGGTTCTGAGTTATTTTCTGAATTCTGAGTTCCAACTTGATTGCACTATGGTCTGAGAGACTGTTTGTTATGATTTCCGTTGTTTTGCATTTGCTGAGGAGTGCTTTACTTCCAATTATGTGGTCAATTTTGGAGTAGGTGTGATGTGGTGCTGAGAAGAATGTATATTCTGTGGATTTGGGGTGGAGAGTTCTGTAAATGTCTATCAGGTTTGCTTGTTCCAGGTCTGAGTTCAAGTCCTGGATATCCTTGTTAATTTTCTGTCTGGTTGATCTGTCTGCTATTGACAGTGGAGTGTTAAAGTCTCCCACTATTATTGTGTGGGAGTCTAAGTCTCTTTGTAAGTCATTAAGAACTTGCCTTATATATCTGGGTGCTCCTACATTGGGTCCATATATATTTAGAATCGTTAGCTCTTCTTGTTGTATTGATCCTTTTACCATTATGTAGTGACCTTCTTTGTCCCTTTTGATCTTCGTTGCTTTAAAGTCTATTTTATCAGAGATGAGAATTGCAACTCCTGCTTTTTTTTGCTCTCCATTTGCTTGGTAAATCTTCCTCCATCCTTTTATTTTGAGCCTTTGTGTATCTTTGTGTGTGAGGTGGGTTTCCTGAATACAGCACACTGATGGGTTTTGGTTTTTTATCCAATTTGCCAGTCTGTGTCTTTTGATTGGTGCATTTAGCCCATTTACATTCAGGGTTAATATTGTTATGTGTGAATTTGATACTGCCATTTTGATGCTATCTGGCTGTTTTGCCCATTGGTTCATGTACATTCTTCATTTTGTTGATGGTCTTTAGCATTTGGTATGCTTTTAGGATGGCTGGAACTGGTTGTTTCTTTCTATGTGTAGTGCCTCTTTCAGGAGCTCTTGTAAAGCAGGCCTAGTGGTAACAAAATCTCTGAGTACTTGCTTGTTCGTGAAGGATTTTATTTTTCCTTCACTTATGAAGCTCAGTTTGGCTGGATATGAAATTCTGGGTTGAAAGCTCTTTTCTTTAAGGATGTTGAATATTGGCCCCCACTCTCTTCTGGCTTGTAGAGTCTCTGCCGAGAGATCTGCTGTGAGTCTGATGGGCTTCCCTTTGTGGGTGACCTGACCTTTCTCTCTGGCTGCCCTAAGTATTTTCTCCTTCGTTTCAACCCTGGTGAATCTGATGATTATGTGCCTTGGGGTTGCTCTTCTTGCGGAGTATCTTTGTGGTGTTCTCTGTATTTCCTGGAGTTCAGTATTGACCTGTCTTGCTAGGTTGGGGAAATTTTCCTGGATAATATCCTGAAGAGTATTTTCCAGCTTAGATTCATTCTCTTGATCACATTCTGGTACACCTATCAAACGTAGGTTGGGTCTCTTCACATAGTCCCACATTTCTTGGAGATTTTGTTCATTCCTTTTTGTGCTTTTTTCTTTAATCTTGGTTTCACGTTTTATTTCATTGAGTTGATCTTCAATTTCTGATATTCTTTCTTCTGCTTGGTCAATTCAGCTGTTGAAACTTGTGCATGCTTCACGAAGTTCTCGTGTTGTGTTTTTCAGCTCCTTCAATTCATTCATATTCCTCTCTAAGTTTTCCATTCTTGTTATCAATTCCTCGAATTTTTTTTCAAATCTTTTTTCAAGGTTCTTAGTTTCTTTGCACTGATTTAGAACATGTTCTTTTAGCTCAATGAAGTTTCTCATTATCCACTTTCTGAAGTCTGATTCCGTCATTTCGTTACACTCATTCTCCGTCCAGCTTTGTTCCCTTGCTGGTGAGGAGTTTTGGTCCTCTGTAGGAGGTGAGGTGTTTTGGTTTCGGGTGTTTTCCTCCTTTTTGCGCTGGTTTCTTCCCATCTTTATGGATTTATCCGCCTGTCGTCTTTGTAGTTGCTGATTTTTCAATTGGGTCTCTGTGTGGATGCTGAGATTGTTGATGATGAAGTATTTTTGTTACTTAGTTTTCCTTCTAGTGGTCTAGCCCCTCTGCTGTATGAGTGCTGAGGTCCACTCCAGGCCCTGTTTGTCTGGAGTATACCTGTAGCAGCTGTGGAAGAGTGAGGGATGATACCAGTTTCTTCTTCTGCTGTCTTTGTTCCAGAATGATGCCCGCCAAATGTCAGTCTGATTAGTCCTTTTTTTGCGGTGACTCTTTGGATATACAGGGGTCAGGGAACTGCTTAAGGAGACGGTTTGTGCTTTATAGTAGCTCCAGTGCTGAGCTGTGAGCTCCGTTGTTCATTCAGTGTTGTTGGGAGGTTGTTTATGTCTGCTGTAATAGAACTCATAAAACACCACCCTTTTATTTCCCCCCCTTATATGCACTGTTTCAGGGAGTTGGGGCTTTCTTTATGAGTATCTGTTGCACTGTCCTGCCCCACTAGGTGGCAGTCTATTCACTATTTGCCTGCCGGGGCTCTGACCCACTAGCGCGGTTCTGCCCTGTTGCTGCTGGGCTCCCTTCTGCTGTGGAGAGCTCCCGTCTCTTGGGAGTCTCTCTGTTATGGCAGGTTGCCTCGGCAACGGCAGGCTGCTTCGGCCCTGGGCGGTGCTTCAATAGGGGCGGATTGTGTCAGCGGTGGTGGACGCCCCTCCCTCACCGGGCTGCACCGTCCTAGATGCCGGCAGCAAAACTCTCAGCGCCAAGCGTCTCCAGTCATTGCCCTGCTTGTCCCTGTGAGGGTGGGACCCGCTGAGCCCGATTACCCAGCTCCCTGCCTCAGAGTCCGTCCTCTCTCTCTCTCCCTCCCTCTCCGCAAGCTTAAAGTTCGACTCTCTCACTGGCGCCCCAGGAGCCTGCCGATAGGGCACTGGGATCCGTGCGATCTCCCGTGCCGCTGCCCACTTCACCGGCTCAGATCACGCTTCCCAGGAAACTCCCAGGAAACTCCTGGTCTGGCTCACTGTCCAAGTCCCGTTCAATCAGATGGACGCGCCAATCTGCCCTTCAAACTCTCAGATTGCTGGTTTAACAGGGCGCCCAGACCAGTGAGTTCCGTGCCGGGTCCTGCTGCGGCGCCGGCCGAAGCGGCGCCGGCCGAAGCGGCCGCGCCAAAGGGCTGCGTTAGCCGGTTTTACTTTACTAGCGTCCTGTGGGACTTTCAACACTCTGTGGGCTAGAAAAGTCCATCCGAGAATGCGGCTAGGACTCACCCTCTGTGCCGTCACTGAGAGCTGCAATCCTGAGTCGCTTCTACGACGCCATCTTGCCGGGTCTCCCCCAGGCTGCACATCTTCTAATTGCCCTTCCTTCCCTTCTTTTCTCCCTCCCTCCTCCCCTCCCTCCCTCCCTCATTCCTTCCCTCCTTTCCTTCCTTCTTTCCTTTCTTCCTTCCTTCCCTCCTTCACTCCCTCCCTCCTTCCTTCCTTCCCTCCTTCCTTCCTTGCCTCCCTCCCTCCCTCATTCCTTCCCTTATTTCCTTCTATTTCTTATAAGTAAAAGGAGAAGTAAAACCAGCAGGCAAAACTGGCGATGGAAAGGGAATATTGAGCGTTTGAGAAGAAAGAAAATATTTAGAAATAGTAATCTAAAGAAGGAGAGAAATTGACTGGACATCACATACTTGCTAGGCAATGATAAGGAACCAATTTGGTGGTTATGAACTTAATGTGAACATAATATAATTTTGCATTTTTCTCCAGATTTGTTGCTATATGAGTACAAGAATGGAATATGTGGAGAGTTGAATTTTAACTAAGATTATTTCCTCCATAACACAGGAGAGTACAAGAAAGTAAGCAGGGGAGAAAAAATAATTGAGGACATGGAATATTATTATTAATTAATTGGAGACTAGCCCTGCTGCGTACTTGCTTGTTGGGAGCAGAGGTTCAGCTCCCTGCCGTACCCAGCTGACACCACCTAGGAGGGTGAATTAGAGCACCGCCAGTTTCTGCTGGGCAGGAGAAGAAAGATAAGCTCCTCCCCTCGCCTCAGCAACACCACTCCACTTGGGAATCAGAGTGTTTCTGCCTGATTCTCCGAGTGTTTATGTAAAATATTACACTGTCGCTCATGTCTGCTGAAGCTATGGGGCCAGCAATATGCAGTTTATTTGTTGTATTAGGTTTAGGTTTTTTTTTTTTCATGTAAGCGGGGTACCTGGGAGAAATAGAGCTCTTCTCATATTGACTAATAATGGAAATCCTCTCTCTATATATATGTAATTGGGTAGTTTCTTTTGCTATTATTGATTTGTCAAAACTCTTCATATATTCTGGATGCATGTCATCTGTCAGATACATGTTCTACAAATATTTTCTTATAATATGGGGCTTACCTTTTCATTTTCTCAGTGATTTTAATAGTGTTTGGCTGGAGAAGGACAGATAGCATAAAAAATATTTTCTCCTATATTCAGCTACCTTTTTCCTAGTACTTTGGTTAAGGGGAGAGGGACATTTTTGGAGCTACCCACTCCTTGCCACACCTCGGCTCTCACCCATCTGTGCCTGGTTCCAAGATCTAGGCTTCTCCATAGCCCCACTTACAACAACAACAAAAACCAGGACACTCATTATTGTCCTTCCTCAAGTTCCAAGGACCGTAGGAAGAGACTGTCTTCTTTCTACCTTTTGGAATCTCCCCATGTTTGTTTGTTGTATTAGGTTTAGGTTTTTTTTTTTTTTTATGTAAGGGGGCACCTGGGAGAAATAGAGCTCTTCTCATATTGACTAATAATGGAAATCCTCTCTCTATATATATTTAATTGGGTAGTTTCTTTTCCTATTATTGATTTGTCAAAACTCTTCATATATTCTGAATGCATGTCATCTGTCAGATACATGTTCTACAAATATTTTCTTATAATATGGGGCTTACCTTTTCATTTTCTCAATGAAGCAAAGGTTTAAAATTTTATTAAATTTCAGTCTATCCGTTTTAATCCTTATTGGTTTGTGCTTTTTGTGTCCCATGTAAAGAATACTTTCCAGGCCTAAATCACAAGTATTTTTCTCCTGTGATTTTTTTTTTAAATCACTTTTATGGGTTTTGATCTTATATAAAGTCAATAATTCAATTTGAATTAATTTTCAGTAGGGTGTCTTGAGGTAGTTATTTCCTTTATGGATATTCAGTTATTACAGTACAATTTATTGAGAAGATGATCTTTTCCTCAATAATTTTTTTGACAACTTTGTTGAAAATCAATTCATTATACAAATGTAGGTCTATTTTCTGATGCTCAGTTTCGTTGCACTGATCTATCCTTATGCCAATACCATACTGCTTGGTTACTGTTACTTTCTTTTCTCTTGTTTTTTTAAAGAGCTTTATTGAGATATAATTGAGATGCAATAAACTGCATGTATTTGAAGTGTGCAATTTGATAAGTTTTTAATATGTATGCCCACATGAAATCATTACCACATTCAAGATCATGAACATAGCCATTGCTTCTCAAGTTCCGTCATGTCCCTTGGTCATCCTTCCCCCTGCCCCTTCTCATTTGCCCTTCCTCATCTTTAGGCAACCACTGATCTTTTTTCTGTCACTATAAATTAGTTTGCAATTCACATACATTTCTAAAAAATTAAATTATCTGTATCTTTTAATCTGGCTTCTAACTTCTTTCACTTAGCACAATTATTTTGAGATTCATTCTTGTTAATATATTTATCTGTACACATTCCTCTTTATTGCCAAGTACTATTCCATTATGTAAATGTACCACTGTTTGTGCATTTATCTGTTAATAGACACTTTTCAGCTTATAGCTATTACAAATAATGCTGTTAAGCACATTCATGTCCAAGCCTTTGAATAGACATACACATTCATTTCTCTTGGGTAAAACCTAGGAGTGGAATGACTTGGTGATACGGTAGATGTATATTTAGCATTTACAGAAATTTTCAAAGAGTTTTTAAGTAGTTGTAACATGTAATATTATCATCACATGCGGATAAGAGTTCTAGTCTTCATGCCCTTGCCAAATAATGGCATATACATGTGTATCAATGTCTCATCGTGGTTTTATTTTGCATTTCCCTAATGACTAATGATGTTGGGCACCCTTTCATGTGCTTACTGAGCATCCGCAAATCTTTAGTGAAGTTTCTGTCCTTATATATTCTGGCTGTGAGTCCTTTCTCAATTTTGTAATTTGTGAGTATTTTCTCCCAGTCTGTGGCTTGTCTTTTCATTCTATGAAAGGTGTCTTTTGAAAAGAAGATTAATTGTGATGAAGTCCTATTACAATTTTATTTTCATGGATCATTCTTGTAGGATGGTTTCTCAGAAATCATTGCCTAAACTGAGGTCACAAAACTTTTCTCTCTCTCCTTCAGAGAAGAAATCTGAACTTGGAGAACTGAAATTATTCATCCAAATTCACACAGCAGTATTGCTCGTAGAGCCATGAGCAGCAGCCATCATCCTGGTACAGGGCTAATTGGGCTAAATCTTCTGTTAGCTCCTCTTTCTGGGTCTTTGCAGTTATCAATTTCATAACACTATCATTTTTTGTTAATCCAGCCTTTAACATTTGAAATTACCTTTCATTCCTCTCATCACACTTTATATATCAATCACTAACTGTAATTGTTGTTCTGAGTCTGATGGCATGAGTTAGAGTCACAAAATCTGAAAATCACGTGATCTGTGATCTTCTACGCTCTAGAATTCAGGGTAATTTTTAAAATGGGAATCACATACTCTAAACAGGCTTTTTGGTAAAAATTTTTGTAAGTACATGGTGCTAAGTGGCTGGGACTAGAAACAAGAGCCACCACACCTGGCCCGTTCTCTGAACCTCTAAAGCAAATCCTCATTCTTTAATTGTTTCATTTTTGTCCGGTTTTGCTTTTTGTTTATAGACTGTGAAGCTCCCTGATGGTAACATTTTATTCTTTATTTCCTTATCTCCATGAGACCTAGCAGAGCACTAGATTCAAAATAAATGGAGATTAAGTAAGAAATAGATTAATAATATGGCATCTCATAAAAATCAATTAATCAAACAAACACAATGAAAACAAACTACAACGTGTCAGTGATTGACCTAGAAGAGTAATAGAACATCAAACATGATCACGTTGAGCAAACTGATTTACTGTCATTCACTAACAGAAATTTATTTATCACAATGTTGGTGAGGTACAAAAAGTAATAATTTTCTGGGACAACTGGATGGAGCTGCTAGGCTCAGCCGCGGGTTATGTTTCGTGCTGCTGCCAGCCGTACACTTGACTGGGGCTGCAGCAACACAGAGAATCTGGAGCCAAAAGCGCTGTTACAGTTCCTTCCATCTTTAGGAAACCCTTTGGAAAATGTCAAGCATTGTTGAGAAACTCCAAGAGAACACTGTGTGACTCTCCAGTCTACCACATGGTGATGTAGACTGCATTGCTCTAAAGAGGGTCAAGGAAAGTTATGATTATTCGAGGCTTAAATCTTGTGAAAAGTAGTTAGAAACCAAAAAATTATAGTGCTGAATGTCTAGGAAGAGATTTTACATGAAGTACTAAATGTATTTTAACAAATGCCACCCAACCTATTCGATTGTGTAATTTTCTGAAAGAATTACCTATTACAGGCATGTTTTATATATGTCTTTGTTGATCCACGGACAGGACAAGCCACAGATAATTAAGGGTGAAATTGTATATGTATCATCCATAAAAACATAAAAGAAATAAAAACCCACAGTCTTCAAACTTACCATTAAGACTGCTTTCTTTCATCTCATAGCTCACTAGCAAATTGAATTTATAAAGCACCTCTCACACAAAAAGTCAGAGAGCAAAGCACTAAAGCAAAACAAATACCAGTGATTAAGAAAAATTGAAAGCAGCCGTAAAAATATGTTTCTTGAGTCTACTTTTAAATACAGACTAGGAAGTGCAAATAATTGGGAGTATAGACAAGCGGTAATTTTTTTGTCTTCATGATTGTATGGTATTGAATACGAATGAGAAAAACATTGTTGCTGCAAAAGTCAGCAATTCTTCTGAGATTATTTTAAATAATCACTTAATTAATTTAGTAATAAATTTAAATTACTCAAATATTTTGCCATTTCTCAGAATGGCCAATTTTGACATGTTTCATGTTTCTTTTTAGTGATTTGAAGAGAGACTATTTAAAATGGTCTTTCCTAACCTGAGACAGTATCAAAGAAGGGAGTCAAATTTCCTGCAAGTTTCAGGTCTTCACAGCATTAGTGGACCATTTAAATATTCCAGAGAAAGTATTTTATTCTACTTTGATCAATATTGAGATAATTTTCCAGGGGATCTGTGACTCTTCAATGGGATAATATTGAACTGTTTAGAGGAGTCAGTAAAATAAAATACTCGGGCACTGATTTCATGGTGGATGGCTGTTGTCAATCATTGCTTCTTTTAGCACAACCATTGGCCGCTGAAGAACTTCAAAGAATATTCTGGCAGCCAAGTATTTGGAGAAAGAAGGGACAAATAGAAACCTTAAGGTTCCTTTTTATCTGTAATTTTTTTTTCCCCACAGAGCTGTTAAAGAAAAGACAATTCAGGCCGGCCGCGGTGGCTCAAGCCTGTAATCCCAGCACTCTGGGAGGCCGAGGCGCGTGGATCACGCGGTCAGGAGATCGAGACCATCCTTGTCAACATGGTGAAACCCCGTCTCTGCTAAAAATACAAAAAATTATCTGGGCATGGTGGCGCGTGCCTGTAATCCCAGCTACTCAGAAGGCTGAGGCAGGAGAATTGCCTGAACCCAGGAGGCGGAGGTTGCGGTGAGCCTTGCACTCCAGCCTGGGTAACAACAGCAAAACTCCGTCTCAAAAAAAGAAAAAAAAAAGACAATTTAATAAAATATTGATTTGGTAACTAGACATTAGAATTGAAGAAGTTTTTAACATAAAAACATTGGGGGACTGCTTTACGCTCTTCCAAGCTTTCCCGATGTCTCTTACTCTTTGACCTGTTTCTTTTCTCAGTTCCTCATTCTTTTGCCAACAACCACCCCCCAACCTTTTTCTTTTTTTGGGGGGGATAGGATCTCACTCTGTCACCCAGGCTGCCTCTCAAGTACGTGGGACTACAGGCTCACCCCACCACGCCTGGCTAATTAAAAGAATTTTTTTTGGTAGAGATGGGTTTACGCAGGCTTGTCTCAAACCCCTGGACCTTGGTGATCTTCCTGCCTAGGCCTCCCAGAGCCTAGGGATTCAGCTGTGAGCTGCCGTGCCTGGCACACACTCTAATTTTAACAGTGATCCTGACTCATGTACCTTTCAAGCTGAAAAGAGAATGTGCGGGGCTTAAGAAAATGCAGGAGGCAACATAAAAAATAAGGAATGTAAGGACTCTCTTTTGTTTTTTTCCTTCAACGATCTTTGGTTTCCACAGTTACATATGTTTGGAAAGAAGTTCTGAGTGTACTTCCTGAAAGGTTATGCTTTTGGCAAAGGTAAGACCTGGAACCAACCCAAATGCCCATCGATAATAGACTGGACTGGGAAAATGTGGCACATATACACCATGGAATATCACGCAGCAATAAAAAATGATGAGTTTGTGTCCTTTGTAAGGACATGGATGAATCTGGAGAACATCATTCTCAGCAAACCGACACAAGAACAGAAAAGGAAATACCGCATATTCTCACTCATAGGCGGGTGAGAAAAATGAGAACACATGGACACAGGGAGGGGGTCTACTACATACAGGGGTCTATTGCGGGGAATAGGGGAGGGACAGCGGGGGGGGGGCTGGGGAGGGATAGCCTGGGGAGAAATGCCAAGTGTGGGTGAGGGGAGGAAGGCAGCAAAACACACTGCCATGTGTGTACCTATGCAACTATCTTGCACGTTCTGCACATGTACCCCAAAACCTAAAATGCAATAAAAATTAAAAAAAAAAAAGAAGGAGGTGCTTTTGTTATTAGGGTGAGAGGGTAGCGTTTGTTAAATTGGCTAGAGCCAGTAAAACAGAATTTGGGAAGGCCTGGTGAGTTTTTTCAAAGCCATTTACAAGCTACTTCTCCTCAGCATGCAACTCAGGACATTTGAGTATCAGTAAGATTATTTCATGAACTGCTTTGGTTTTGTTGGCTGAAATGTACCTTATAAACATTTTACAATTGAAGAATATATGTCGAATTATATATTTTCTCTATCTTTTCAGAATTATGTTGAATTTCTCAATCAGGTAGATGTCTAAATGTGATTATAATTGCTATAAAATTGTCAAAAAGTTCCAAAGCAGTCTGAAACACAGCAGTGGCTTCAATCAATGGTTAGTTTCATTTCTTTTCAAAGGCGTCACTAGACTTTCCTTGTGGCTCTGAAATTGTTTCCAAACTTTGATCTTCTGAATCACCTGAAGTACTTGATATAGTAGGAATATTTGTGTCCCCTCAAATTTCATATGTTGAAATCTTAACTGGGTATTAGTTGTTACACATCCTGTAACAATGGTATTAGGAAGTAGTGTATTTGGGAGGTGGGGCTTTTGATCATAAGGTTGGAGCCCTTCTGAATGGGATTAGTTCCCTTACAAAGGAGACCTCCAAGAGCTCCTTTGCCCCTTCCACTATATAAAGACATAGTGAGAAGCTAGCAGGCTTACATCCAGGAGGAGAACCCTCAGCAGAACCCTGATCTCAGAATTCTGGCCTCTAGAGCTGGGAAAAATAAATTTCTATTGTTTATAAGCCAGCCAATTTCTGCTGATTTGTTATTGCAGCCTGAATAGACTTAAGACAGTACTTGTTTAAAATATGCATTTCCCACCTGTCGTCCCAGGAAATTGTGATCCAGGAGGTTCAAGATGCGACCTGGGAAACATTTTCGACAAGGCTCTCAAGTGATAATTAAAATCAGTAACACTGCATTAGAACACTGGCTCTCAACCCTGACTACTGGTACAGCTTAAAAAGCATCCTGGTCCATGGGTCCTACCTCTAACCAATATAATGATAATCTTTGGCAGCAGGACCCAGGCATTTGCACCTTTTAAAAAAGAATAATCAGGTGGCTTTAATGTGCACCTAGAATTGACAATCATTTTTCTCAATGTTCTTGTGAATACTAAAATAGATTCTGGAAAAATGCTGTGGGATAATACATTTTTACCTCCAGTGCTTCCCTAAGATAAAAGATATTTAATTTGAGTATTAAAATCAGAATGTTTCAGTGTGAGACATATCATGTAGAGTCAATTTGAGTACCAGATATTCAACATTTCTGGGGTGAAATAAGTCAATCTCTAGACTTTTTCAAGAACTTTACCTATATTCTATTTGGGCTTTTAATCATGTGTAATGCACCCTAGTAACCCCTTAGCAACAGACTGTGATATGCAGATAGGATGCAAATTATCAGGTGAAGTAAGTAGAGAAATGCAGAAACAAGATTTGAGGTTAATTGTGGTAGAATTTAAAATTGTGGCCAGGAACAGACTTCATTATCCTCCTTCTTTTTGCTTCCAGAAAAGAATCTGCACAGGTGTATTTACCTTTGTGATCTCCAGTATGGCACTTCTTAATTATCCATCTTAGCTTTCGGAATATGTGGAATGAGCCAGGTTCTGATCTGGATGACACAAGGATGTTGGCAGATTATGATGTCTCTTGATTTCAGGGAGTTTAGCTTTATTTTTTTAGTGAGGTGTGTTAGTTGAGGAAGATCCAGTACCAGATGGTAATGTTGGCTGGGAGTGGTTTTCTCACCTACGTTTGGCAGCCTTATTCGGAAGTGGTGCTTTCCGTGCCTGAGACTTCCAGTCTATGCTACTTAACATGATCATTGGGAAGCTTTAGGTGGTATAGAAGCAATGACACATCTCATTAAAGGTCCCATAACTATGAACATCTGACATCTGTGCTGCAAACAGGACTGAATGCAGCCTTCAAGTGGTATGTTGTTTTTTAAAGCACAACTGAAATTCATTATATTTACCAGGCTTGTAATTTCTAGAGGCATTTTTGACTGGAAGACACAGATTACAAATTAAATAACTGCTGCTTTTAGAGATGATCTCCTCTTAAATGGGTTCCCTCTTTCCCAGCATTTAGACAATGGTTTCAGCTGATGGCCTATACATGATTTAGCAATAATAATGACAATAACTATCATAATTTCAATACCTATCATATGCTAGGATTCTTTATGTATAAGTGATACAATAGCTCTCCAAGATATTTCCACTTTGTGGATGAAGAAATTAAGGAATTTGCCAAAGACCACAAAACTCCTAAGTGACAGAGTCAGGATTCTGCCAGCTGTCTGGTTGACCAGTAAGGTCTCTGTCCGTCTTGCCACCAACCCCTGTGCTATGTACAGGAATGGAATCAGCAGTCATTCCTATAAACTGCAGTAAGGTAAGTAAACGTTATTAAAAGTTGGCCTGTATTTTCGTTTTCAAACTGGAAAAATAAAAAAAGGTAAAACAACCAGATTCCAGATTCAGCCTTCAAGGGGCGTACCATCTCGTTCTTCTATCACATTTAAGAATAACAGCCTGATTCTTTATACACATTTCTAGATGCTTTAACTTTAAATTTTTAAAACACTGAGATACGTAGTGAACTCAGAAAATAATTTTTAAAAATCCAAATGTGTTCATCCTAAATTTGGCTCGGTTCCTTACAGCTGCAGAAATTCATTTTCACCCTGTACCCCATCCCCCTTCCTGAAGCCCTAAAGCACAAACCCAGTGGGAGTCCCCTCTGTTTCCCAAAGGAAATATTTCATTCATATAATGTCTCCTTTGTAATCAACACTGAGAAATGTCACTTTGATTAAACACAACTCTGAATGACTAAGACCACAGTACAATAAATTCTCCAGAGCTATCTTTCAGAACAACTGATTGCTCTCCAGTCTTAATCCTCCAGAGTCTTATTTAATCAAAATGATGTTGCTAATTAAGGATTAAAACCTCCGAATAGAATAAAAAAGGATTTTTCTTTCTCCTTTGGGCAGGTCAAGGAGGCAGAATTTGCTGCAAGGAAGTAAAGAGTTCCTTCTACCTTTAGTAAAACTGCATTGTTCTCTGACATTAGGACTTAATCCAAAATAGGGCTGAGTGCTTTGTAACATTAATATAATCAGAGAGAGAAAAAAGGGGAGCCAGAGAAAGAAAAAGAAAGAGAGAAAAGAGGAACTGCTTGCGATAGCTACATATACCTATACATGCAGACGCTATTTCCTCTAAAAATAGACAGTGTAGCTCACATCTGTTTGACATCCACTGACAGACAACAGCAACAAAGAAGCTTTATACTAAATGCTTAACTGCCCTCCCTTAAGATCCAAATAGTAATTTTTTTCTTGAATTTGTATATAGTAATATAAATTGTTCCCTTAAAAACCACAAAACCGGATGAACTCCGTAAGAACTCACTGGGACAGACCAAGAGTCACAGGAAGGCTGTTTGATTTCATGGAATATACATTCTTTTAGGTATTGGGAGTGAACTGGGTGAGAAACAGAGATGCTGGGTGATGTTTTAACAAATTGTAAAATCCATGTTTCATCTTTGCATCTTCTCTCTTCATTGGCCTAGAAATTTATAATCTCTGCCAAATCCGTCTATTACAATATAGACATACTAACAGCTACCATGTTTTGGTCACTGACTATGCACTAAGTTCTTTGCCAGCAACACGCATGCTGTTACCTCTGATAAAACTGGAGAAAAGGTATCGTCCCCCTTCAGAAATGAATAAACTGTACTAGAGAATGAATGACTAGGTCAAGATCAGCCAGCTTGTGTTAGGCAGAGTCCACACTTTCACCCAGGTATGTTTGGTTCCAAAGCCACGTTCTATTCTGCAGGACAAAGCAGTTCAACTCTTTTTACGTGGAGGATAAGTGTATCAGCGTGTGTTGGGAAAGTGCTGGTAAGCTGTACTGGTCTCCACGAGACTTAGAATCTCCTGTGATTACTGACTGAATCATCATCACAGATTCATCACATTGTCACTT
Organism: Saguinus oedipus; assembly: GCA_031835075.1. Classification (NCBI taxonomy): domain Eukaryota; kingdom Metazoa; phylum Chordata; class Mammalia; order Primates; family Cebidae; genus Saguinus; species Saguinus oedipus. The sequence continues at coordinate 5,468,815 of CM063177.1, read as the reverse complement.
AGCGCCATTCATCACCAAGACTGAGCAACCACTACCCAAATGGAATCGGAAAGGAAACAGTGAGACTGGTCATAAGCCTCTTTTCTCTCCTAATCAGTGCTACTTACCAATTAAAAAAAGACATTCTTTTTTGTGATCCATACTCCTGAAGGCCAAAAGCACCCAGTGGACAGACGACGGCTCTTATGCCTCCCATGCCAAGGCAGATGGTCAACAGGGCTACGTAAAACAGACTGTGCTGCTGTGTTTTGGGGATGTTGTTAACCACGTGGTACGTGCCCAGATAGAAATCTTCCAAGGGGAAAGCCGCCAGGGATAATAAAGCAGTGCCTGTAGGTAGAGAAAAAAGAATAAATATGGCATAGCACAACTGGATCACCGAATCGCATTATAAACAGGGCTTCTTTTCTGCCAGTAGCATCATGTGGCGAATGTCTTATCATGGTTATCATCACAGTTGTGGGGATAGCCTGATGTTTTCCTATTGTAAACATTTCCTTCAGTATGTGTCTTAACTAATCCAGAGTTTTAGGGGTTTTTTTTCTCCTCAAGCTTGAACTGTGTTTTCTCTGAGTGCATAAGCAAATCATGTTTATTTTGCCAAAATTAGAAATGCATTGTATAAAAAAATGAAGCTGTTAGTATTCTCATCCCCAGAGAAAACCACTGTTAACAAAGGTTATGTGTTCTTAATCAATTGAGTGACAGAAAACACCATGATCTCAGAAATCTCAGAAGCCTGTTACATAAAAACTTTTAAGAAGAACATTATTATAGTTAGAGGAGAACACAGTCTCTTTTTTTCCCCCTTTTCTACTTCTCTTTCTCCTTACTGTAATGCCTTTCTTATTTCTCTTGTTTCTCACAAAGCTGGATGAAGCCTTCTTTGCCACACACAGAGGTGAGAAGGCTGGGGACAGAGGAGTGTGAGCTGGAAGGACATAAGTAACAAAAAAAACGTTGAGTATCCTCTCTCTTCCACTTTGCAGGGACAGCATTTGATGACTCTCCTTGTTGAATAAAAATTACCATACAATTCCATGCTTTTGCTAAGCTCATTATATTTTGCAAAGCATGTTCATGTACTACATGGTTTCATCTTGGACAAACTTTGTGATGTGAGTGGACAGATTTTGGATAGATTTTCTTATTCTTTTTCTTTTTATTTTTTAAGAAACAGGATCAGTGAGGTTAAGTTACAAAGTAACCAAGTTGTAATTCTCCCTCTTCTTGGACCTCCTTTCATGGAGTAGTCAAACAATTTTTTTTGGAAATAGCATTTCTCCCCATCAGATTACAAACGTTGTATGTTCTTACTTCAGAAAATTTGAAAAATAGAGGAAAGTACTCAGAATAATACAAAAGGCCCATATTGTCATGACTCAGAGATACACTTTTATAAATACATTTTACTTAAATTGAGTTTACACTGTTAATTTTTTAATGTAACCAAATAATATCAACAATTTTTAAAGTACCTTTATACTGTTCCAACATGATTTCTAGTGATATTGTGATATTCTAGTCATAATGTGTTTTAAAAGACCTTTCAAGTAATTTTAAATGAATATCATAAAATACCCTGACACATAATTTTTGTGCTCCTCTTTATTAGCCTAAGTTGTCAGTCAAAGGCATTCCTATTTTTATGGCTTCTTAAATCCACTGGCAAATATTCTTTAACAATGCAACAAATGGCCGGGTGTGGTGCCTCACTCCTGTAATCCCAGCACTTTGGGAGGCTGAGGTGGGCGGATCATGAGGTCAAGAGATCAAGACCATCCTAGTCAACATCGTGAAACCCTGTCTCTACTAAAAATACAACAAAAATTAGCTGGGCGTGGTGGCAGGTGCCTGTAATCCCAGCTACTTGGGAGGCTGAGGCAGGAGAATCACTTGAACCTGGGAGGTGGAGGTTAGAGTGAGCCAAGATCACGCCACTGCACTGCAGCCTGGGCGGCAGAGTGAGACTCTGCCTTAAAAAAAATGCAACAAGTTAATCTCCTACCATCATTGTATGAGAAGACCTTCATTCATACTAGTTACCATCATTCATTTTTTTTTTGTTTTGATGATCTGATTAGTGAAAAATGGCTCCTCCAAGTTCATTTTGCTCACTTTATTAATTTGACATTAAGATTTTCTGGTATGAATTTTTTTTTGGGGGGGGGACCGAGTTTCCCTCTTGTTACCCAGGCTGGAGTGCAATGGCACGATCTCTGCTCACCGCAACCTCCGCCTCCTGGATTCAGGCAATTCTCCTGCCTCAGCCTCCTGAGTAGCTGGGATTACAGGCACCCGCCACCATGCCCAGCTAATTTTTTGTATTTTTAGTAGAGACAGGGTTTCACCATGTTGACCAGGATGGTCTCGATCTCTTGACGTTGTGATCCGCCTGCCTCGTCCTCCCAAAGTGCTGGGATTACAGGCTTGAACCACCGCGCCCGGCCCATTTGGTATGAATTTTTATACCTTTATTTCGTGTGGTTTGTTTTCTTAATTAGATTATAAATTCCTTTAGATAAAAATTTGGTCTAATGCTTTCATCTCACCTACAGAGGCTTTCGCAATGTAAAGAATACGTGCACTTGGTTGCTATTTGGCAGCAGATTCATTTACCATGAGTTGTGCCCTTTAAATTATTGAGTTTGAAATGTTTCCTTTCAAGGTTAGCCAGATGTGGAACTAACTGCTCTCTTTCTACCACTCCATCTTCTTTTCTGTAGGTGTCACATGAGGGCTGGCTAGATAAAGGGATGTCCAAAGAGGATGGGCAGGGAAACTATTTCATGCAGTAACCATTTACTCAGGGACAAGACACTTTTAGTTTGAATGGTGTATTTGTGTAGCTTAGAAAAGCACTTTATTCCATCTGATTGATCGTGTTTAAATCAAAACTTTATTTGTATCTGTTGTAAAATTATGCAATAGAAAGACAAATTTATGACATATGTGATGAAAAGTCTCCTCTGTGATGTGTGCAAGTATGTATTGCATCATCAGTACATATGCATTTAGTAGCGCTGTTGAAGCACCGTGATGTGTCATACCCGCTGCTAGGTGGTGGGGGTCCACTGGCTCTTCTCTTCAGGAACTAATGAGTCCATTAGAGAAGTCAGCCATGCAGGTGGACAATTATGTTATAAAGTGACGGATGTGATCATATAGGTTTTATGTGGGTGTGGTTGAACACAGAGAAGCTAGCAGCAAACACTATTTGGTTTTTGAAAGAACAGCAGGAGTTTTCCAGTCATGCATAAGGGATGGAAAGTTAAGGGAAGGTGACAACTTCAGGGAGAGAGAAAAGCATGTGTAAGCTTAGACAGCTAGGGAAGGAGGCCAGGAGCAGTTCAGTAAGGTTGGGGTTGCATGTTGAGTGAGAAGTCTAGAGAGGTGAACTTGGAATAGGTTGGTGAGGTTCTTCCATGCTAAATTAATAAATTTGGATTTTATTTTTTAGACACTAGAGTCAATATAGAGATTTGTTTGTTCAGGAAGTCGGAGTTGTTGGTAGAATGGAGTGTGAACTGGAGACTGACAACTTGCCGAGTAAGTAGACGGCTGGCATGGTCAAAAAGGAGAAAGCTGCATGTTTTCAGCTAGGGTTGTAGCCATTCAGGCAGAAGACACTTTTTAAAAATATAACCTCTGATATTTAGTGACTGGTTGGAATTTGATGGCAGCTGTAAGTGGAGGGCAACAAGGAAATAACTTTTAGTGAAAAACTGAATGGATGTAGAGTTGACGTAAGTCTTTTGTTTGCCCCATTCTAAAGTTGGGATTTCCGTCTTGTCTGATGACTGACCTGAGAATTTAGACTGACAGAAACTACCATGTTAAACAAGAAGTCACCAAATGTTACTGGTGTGGGCCGTTACCAAGGTAAGCAGAGTAAATGAGTCTGGGGTTTGCTTAAATGTCTTCTTATCAGAAAGCTTTCTCTCAGCACCAAGTAGCAGCCCCATCACTGTCCATTCCATCCTGTCCCCTACCCAGCTTTATTTTTCATCCTAACTCATTGCCACATCACCTTATATCTATTTCCTCGTTTATTTTCTCTCTCCCTGCACCAGAAAGTCAGCTTCAGCAAAAACAGACCGCTTTCTTCTCTACTGCATTTCCAGACCTGGAATAATGCCTTGTACAGAGTAGTCAGTAAAAAATATTTGTGGAATGTTGACTGATTATTTGCCATGCAGTGACTTAGTTTTTATTTCACGGAACTTCAGCTGCGAAGTTTACGGGCTTGACTTACACTGCAACGGATTCTCTGAATGGTAATTTACCACCTGCCTGAGATTGCGTGATACGTCGAGTACCTGATATCTATCCATCTCATTCTCATCCATTCCCCTACCGACACTCATTTCAGCTGTACCTCTCGTTGTTGGTGAAAAGCATACTATATTCCCAAATTGCTCAGATCAGAAACTAGGAGCTATGTTTTGTCCCCCATCACAATTGTACCTTTATTTAGTTGCCAAGTTTTAAAGCTTTTCACTTGTTCTTTCCTGAATCGGCACTTCATTGCTTAAACCATCATCCTGGGATTTTCTGATCTCTCTCTGTTTAATCCCTCACCGTGTGTCCATCCTGTATTGCAGAATAGCATTTCTCAAGTGTTGTTTTCATGGAATCTTTAGAGACTTCTTGTTGTTTAGGAAGAATAATTGAACATTTCATCCTGAAATTCTAGTCTGTTCTTCAACTTGCTCTCTTCCCTATTAAACTATGTTGATCTTGTCCCAGCATTTCTCTCAATTGGTCCAAAACGTTTGCATATACACATTAATATATATGTAAAGAAGCACACTGTAGTGTCTAATTTACTCATTTTTAAAGCATATAATCATAGTTAATGATATGGAAGTCATGCCATCATATGCAATCTTAATTACTGTATGACTAATTAAAAAACCACCTTTGGATAAAAACACTTCTTAATTATTTCACATGAACTTCAGAAACCTTTTTTTTTTTTTAGCCCATCTCATCTTAGTTGTGAAGCAAATGTATTTCACATTTCTGAGGGAATTCGTCATGAATTTGGGCTTGAGGTAAAAAAGGGGAAAAGGAGGGCATTCTAAGGAGTAAGATAGATAGGTAAAGGAGTAATTATTGTAAAATACAAGTGCAATGATATAGGCATCAAAGTATTCTCTCTCTCTCTCTCTCTCTCTCTCTCTCTCTCTCTCTCTCTCTCACACACACACACACTCACACTAGCATTCTTCAAATAGTACAGAGAATGAAATACATTGAAACCACATCGTTACTTGTTTATCACATTTTATGCTAAGAGCAGAGTGGAAATAACATCAACTAAAAATTCTAACAAAAATCTACTCGATTAAGTCACCAAACAATCCAGTCCACAGAGAACACTCACCTAGAAAATGTAGAAACAAGCAAATATACACCAGTGTGTTTCTTCCTAAATAGACATCGGTGAGCCATCCGGCGAACACGGGGGTAAGCAGTGACGTTCCAATAAAACTCAAGTTTAAAACAGCTGCCTGGCAGTTGTGATAACCGAGCCTGACGGTGCAAAAGGGGATCATGTTGCAGACCACTTCGAAGAAGGCGAACCTCTCACACAGCTCCACCAGAAGCAAGCACATTCCAACCTGGAGTTTTTTCACAGAACATGACGAACAGAAATCACCAATATGTCTCACGGTTTTCTCCTCCTTAATGCTGGGATGTAAGCGTACTTTCTCATCCGTTATGGCAAAGTCTGTAGCAGACATGACTACCCTTCTTGAACACGACTTACGTTAGTGGTTTGACCTTGGTGATATTTTGAGCCCCATCCGTCTAATGAAAAAATAAGTAAGAACATTGCTTTGAATTTCACATCCCTGTGCTAAAATTTCATACGGTTTGTGTTTTTGCACATTAATGTTCATTTTGATGGTCCAAGAGCACAGGAGAGGAGACACAAGTATTTAAATGTTCACGATAGCTCAGTGTAGCCAAATCTGATTTGTTTGCTTACTTACTTAGCGGCAAAATGAGGATCTTCTTCCAAAATTATATTGAATTACATGAATCCAGTTGCAAACAGGTGGAAACTCATCTGCCTCACACTGATAAAGGTTTAAATACTGAGGCAGAGGAAGCAGTTTTTCAGGAGAATTTGAGCACTAGATCAAGAAATAATTTGAGTCTAATAATTTCTGATACTTAAATTAAACAAGCCAGAATAGTAGCAAGAGATAAAGTGCAAAAGGAAATCTGTTTTGAGGGGGCACGATGCCTTATCATTATTACATTTCTTGTTATTTTTGGTTGGAATTCTGATAAAAAGTTAATTAGGTAACAAAAGTGCTGGTACATTTAGGTAACAAGCGGAGTTTACAAGAAAGTAATTTAAGTGCACTAATGAAAGGAGAAAATATTTAACAAAACCCTGCTTCCTTTAAGCTGACCCCACGCTTGTAGAACAGCCTCTCAGAGGAAATCAGAATCCAAAGGTGCTATTCGACTCCTTTATTATTAATCAGTAGTCAGGGATACAGCAACCAGCCTCCACAGGCTTCGGGGAATATTGGATCTGGTATCACCCTGACCCTCCAGCTGGGTGAATGGATGTTAGCATTCTATTTTGGAAAGCAGCAGGGCCAATTAAGCTAAAAACACGGCAGTGAAAGAGAACACCTTAACATTTAGTGCTTTAGCTGCAAGGACATAGGAAGACAAGGGACTGGAACTATTGGGACAAAGTCATAATAATTCAACGCTTGAATATAGGAATGTTATTTTCACACTGGAGTCAAAGCCTAGGGACCGATAGGGGCTTTTGGCTCTGATTCTCATCTTTTGGTCCCGAGAGACTGGGAGCAAAACACTCTGTGTGGACCCCTTCTAATAGCCTCATTGCAATGGTAGCTATTCGTATCTGCACAGCATTGCTACCTTGGTAACAATGCCCCATCTTTCCTTTGTGTAAATTGATCATGCAATTTATTATCCAAACTTGGACAGTTTTGTGGGTGAAAAGTGATGCTATTTATAGTTACTCCTAAAAAAACATTTATAAACTGGGACTGTCCAGGGCAACACTCCAACACGTGTTCACCCTACCTTTGGAGAATGATTCCTATCTATCACCTGAGACCATGGCGGGGCTATTGATCAGGACATCCCTTTTCTTCTGGCCAAGGGGGTCAACACATAGTCTAAGATAGTGCCTTTACTTTTCTCCTCTGGAATTTTAATCTTGAGTGGAATGACTCAAGAATGGGCATGGTGGCAGCTGAGTTATTCAGATGGCAGTGTGTTAGTCTGTTCTCACTCTGCTAATGAAGACATACCCAAGACTGGGTAAATTATAAAGCAAAGAGGTTTAATGGTTTAATGGACTCACTGTTCCACATGGCTAGGGTGGCCTCACAATCATGATGGAAAGTGAGAGGCATGTCTTACACGGCAGCCCGCAAAGAGAGAAAATGACAGCCAAGCGAAAAGGGGAACCCCTTGTGAAACCATCAGATCTTGTGAGACTTATTCACTACCATGAGAACAGTATGGGGAAAACTGCCCCTTAAATTACCTCCCACCAGGCTCCCCCACAGTACTTGGGAATTATGGAAACTGCAATTCAAGATGAGACTTGGGTGGGGACACAGCCAAATCCTATCAGCAGTACCCAAAAGGAACTGCCCATGAGGCCCTGATGGAGAACTCAGCACTTCCCTGCTTCTTTTCTTTCTAGAGGCACAATTACTTTTTCCTTATGTAGAAGGCTCAAAGCATGCCCATTAATTTTGGTTTGATTTAGTTAGCCCCATTTGGCTTCTGTGGCTTACAAAGAACCTAAATGATACTTTCCTTTTTTGTTTACCCTAGATGCAAGGGCAAGCTGTTCTCTAGCCACTGGCTGGTTTCTTTAGCCCCTGGCAAAGCTTTTCTCCCCAAGCAGAGTAGCACTGCTCTTTCCCGGGGCCTGACGATAATCCCATTTGAATTGTTTGGCTCCTCTCTGTATACTTGCCCGAGATCGGGCTCCAGGTTGTGGTAACCTGTGGTTTGGGGACAGTTGAGTCAGTAAGAGCAACACAAATTGCCTTCTTTGGAGGGGATATTTGGTAACCCTCCAAGAGAGCCACCTACTCAGAAATGAAGTTTACTTTAGTTATCTGCAAGGGGGAAGAAATCTGACTTTAATAGGGACATAATAGTTAGCAAATAGGATTCGTTTAAGTGGGATTTAGGAGAACTAAGTTATATTTCTGCCCCTTTATCACTTAAGGCAAATTTCTTTCCATCTATGAGCCTATTACATTAACTGCAAAATACAAACAGTAAAGCCTGTCTCAGAAGATCATTTCTGAGGCTTGGTATAAAAAAGGGCTTATGAAATACCAAGAGTTGTTCATGGAAATGCCTTTGTTATTACTTGCTTTGATATTCCTACATTTTCCAGCTACTCTAAGCAATGAGCCATAAAGAAGTGTCATGGAACCACTTCCAAATTCCAGTTTGCACAAGAGGCAGACGTTGAGGGCCGGATTATGCGGAATAGAGTTGAAGCAATGGGAAACCACCTCCTTTTTATTTGTCACATCCCTACTAGTTCCCAGCGCAAAGTTCAGAGTGAGCTCAAAGGACAAGTAGAAATTCCCCTTGAGAATAATACTTGGCAGGGAATACTGAATGTCCTCATCTTTATCAGCAAACTTGGGCCCTGAGTGGGGACTTACGCATACTTTAGTTGTATGCAACCCCTCCCCTGTTCCAGCCCAGGCTTGTTCTCTATCCCTGCCTCTTCTCTCTGCAATGAAGTGGCATTTTTTCCTTTATCAACGCAATGTATGCAATATATGTAAATTACATACAATTTGGAAAATATCTAAAAATAGAAGAAAAACCATGGAAGTTTTTGGAGAATTTCACTGGATGTTTTCCCCCCATGGTTCTTTTTTTATTAGATTTAAAATATTTAAATTGTATAATTGTATACAATCATTGCGCAATACATTTCTACCCCATTGTTAGGTACATAAAGCATTTTAACATGCCATTATAAACTCATTGTAAACATAGTTTTTTATGGTAGCATTAATTGATACATAGATTACCTAACCATTCTTCCATCACTGCTTAGTTATATTTGTTTCAGATCTGTTATAAGCCAGCAATGTCTGACTATGAACCCACAGTTGAAAGAAAAAACACCTTTATAAATAATGCTGAAATGAATATTTGTGCATAAAGCTTTCCCCATTCCCAGATTATATTCTTAGGCAGGTTTTTCGGAAGCAATATCACTGGCTAAAATTGTGAGAAAGTGTTTCAGTTTCTTAATATATAATGCAAAATTACAATATAAACTTCAGAAATTTGTTAAAATTGAAAAACCCATATTGCTTTTGGAAGGCAAAGACTATTCTTATCACTGGAATTCTTCATTGGAAAGACAAAGTCACAGAGGAAACATGGGGAGTCATGATGTTGACCATACTTGTACGTGTTGGCAAATGCATCTTATTTAATAGAGAAAATTAGTCAGATGCTCACTTGATGAACTGATGACATCCCTGATTTTTTCTGAGTACCCAGCGCATGTATACATAAGATCTTGTAAGGATTGTTTGGAGAACACACTAGGAATGCAGGTCCTGCTTCTAAGGAGGCTATTTTAAAATATTCGGGATTACAAAGGATCTCTATAAGCTACCTCCAAGATGATTACAGATTTTGAGAAAATGGTGGTGCCTTTTAAAATGTTTGGACAGCTGGGCGCGGTGGCTCACGCCTATAATCCCAGCACTTTGGGAGGCCGAGGCGGGTGGATCACGAGGTCAAGAGATCGAGACCATCCTGGTCAACAAGGTGAAACCCCGTCTCTACTAAAAATACAAAAAATTAGCTGGGCATGGTGGTGCACGCCTGTAGTCCCAGCTACTCGGGAGGCTGAGGCAGGAGAATTGCTTGAACCCAGGAGGCGGAGGTTGCGGTGAACCGAGATTGTGCCATTGCACTCCAGTCTGGGTAACAACAGCGAAACTCCATCTCAAAATAAAATAAAATAAAATAAAATGTTTGGACAGTGGGCTGCTGCAATGCTTTTCCATTTGTGTGCTTATTTTCAGAATAACTTTTCATAGCTCCTCTAAACAGTAAGTATTTCTAAGGGAAGAGCTTTCCTAGCTGAATAATTCTCTGTAAATGGTATACACAAAGGTCATTTGAAGATATTTATTCTTTTAGGCCTATTGATTCCATTTAATTCCACTGACTCTGAGGTTTGGTGGCTGGTTTGAAAGCATTGTGAAGAACATGAAGATTGGCTTTACTTTAACTGTTAAAAATGGCACATCAAAGACTTGGAGTGAAATTTTTGCTTCCTTGTTCGAGATGTGAAGCAGAAATGAAAAGATAGCATATTGGGGTTTACTTTTTGCTTTGTGAAAAAGGTACTCTCTGTGTAAACCCGTACTCTTCCATGATAAAGAGGCTCTGGGAGTTGTATACCTAGAGCGTGATCCTTCTGTCCAGTGTGAAAGAGAATTACTTCAGCGTTGATACGGTTTGGCTCTTTTATTTTTCAATTTTCTTTTTTTATAGATGGGGTTTCACCATGATGGCCAGGCTGGTCTTGAACTCCTGACCTCAGGTGATCCACCCACCTCGGCCTCCCAAAGTGCTAGGATTACAGGCGTGAGCCACCGCGCCCAGCCTGGTTTGGCTCTTTGTTCTCACCCAAATCTCAGGTTGAATTGTAATCCCCAGTGTCGGGGGAGGGACCTGGTGGGAGGTGATTGGATCATGGGGGTCGTTTCCCCTTGCCTTTCTTATGATAATGAGTTCTCATGAGATCTGATGGACTAAAAGTGTGTGGCATTTTCTCTCTCTCTCTCTCTCTCTCTCTCTCTCTCTCTCTCTCTCTCTCTCTCTCTCTCTCTCTCTCTCTCTCTCTCTCTCTCTCTCTCTCTCTCTCTCTCTCTCCCCTGCTTTGTGATGGAAGAAGTGCTTACTTCCTCTTCACCTTCTGCGGTGATTGCAGGTTTCCTGAGGCCTCCCAGTCATGCTTCCTGTTAAGCCTGCAGAACTGTGTTGGTCAATTAAACCTCTTATCTTCAGAAATTACCCAGTCTCAGGTAGTTTTTTACAGTGGTGTGAAAATGGACTAATACAAGCCCCTGGCAGAAAATAACTCATATAGTCCCAAGAACATGTAAGATATTCAACTATTCTCCAACATAGTGTGTTTTTTTCCCTTTTCTGGTAATAACTAAGAATGGAGGGTGTTTTTCTCCTCTTTTTCCCTCCACACTATGTAATGACCATTACAAACTTTGCTATTTTGTTGAATTCTACATGCCAGATAAATCAGTATAAAGTAAGTAAAGTGGGGGAATGAGTTACCACATGGACACCATAATGGTCAATTTTATGTGTCAACTTGGCTGGGCAATAGGCCCCAGATATTTGGTCAAATATTATTCTGGATATTCCCTTGTGAGTGTTTTTGAACGGACTTTGAGTAAAGTAGATTGCCTCATCGAATTGGTTGAAGGCCTGAATAGAACAAGAGGCTGAGGCTGACCACATCCCCGCCTTCAGAAAGGGAATTCTCCAGCAGACTGCGAACTTCCTTTGCAACATCAGCTTTACCTGGTTTCCTAGCAGACGGCCTTTGCACTCACCTGCCACTCTTTTCCGAATCTCCATGCTGTCAAACTCCCATCAGATTTTGGACTTGCCAAGCCTCCATAATCGCATGAGCCAATTCCTTTAAATCCGTTGAAATATACACACAAGCATATTCTATTGGTTGTTTCTCTGAAAAACACGAATACAGACACTGTCCATATTATCCATATTGTTCATTCTTTTTTTCCTATTTAATCATAAAGGAATAGAAGGATTTAAATACAACACGGGTAGCTTCCACATTGATGTGTTGAACTGAGACCTCCTCTGGAGTTTTTGGTGGATGGGTATACACTTCCATCTAGCTTTCTCACTGAAAATTCAAACTCCCCATGTTCCCAGCTTCACTCACCATCTTGCCAGATCCTACTCCTCTTTCTCCCTTTCTTAACGGTTCATAGCGTCACCACTTACCAACATATTCAAGGTAAAAGACTGAGATGTCCTCGTCTCCTTCTTCACTTCTTCTTTGCCTATTATATTTACCATTTTCAGGAAAATATTTATTGAGTCCCTAACATGTGCTAGGCTATTTCACACTTTGTGGTGATTGGGAGGGGCAGTGCTGTCAAGTCAACATTTTAAATTTTTATTATTATTATTATTGAGACGGAGTTTCGCTCTTGTTACCCAGGCTGGAGTGCAATGGCGCGATCTCGGCTCATCGCAACCTCCGCCTCCTGGGTTCAGGCAATTCTCCTGCCTCAGCCTCCCGAGTAGCTGGGATTACAGGCACGCGCCACCATGCCCAGCTAATTTTTTGTATTTTTAGTAGAAACGGGGTTTCACCATGTTGACCAGGATGGTCTCGATCTCTTGACCTCCTGATCCACCCGCCTCGGCCTCCCAAAGTGCTGGGATTACAGGCTTGAGCCACCGCGCCCGGCCCCTCTCTCTTTTTTAATAGGAAATCACTTTTTCCTTTGAGTGGAGGTGAAGCATACCCCGCAGTGTGCAGAAAGAACTCAATGACACTTTATGTAACAATGTTAAACATTCCCAAGCCAAAAGCAGCTTAGAACATTACTATTTAACCACCTTTTACTGGATAACATTTGGATTTCATGAAAATGTATTGGGACATTGTGCTATTCCTTTGCAAAGTGCCTAGGAAAGGCTATACAAGGCTAAACATAAACTGTAGAATAACAATAAATTTGAGGAAAAGTTAAAGTTTTTATTAAAATAGGAAAACGGACAGGTTTTAGTTGTTTTGAAATTAATTGCAAAATACTAAACGAAATTTAATTTTAATTTCTACACTTGTTCTTAGCCAAAAGGCTGAGATGCTACTAAATTAAATTTACATTTAAAATCAAACTTAATTTCTTTGAGTCTCTTTTTTATTTCTTGGAGTGAACTAAAGAATTTGGGTATTTTTTAATGCAAGATTATATTTTCATTATAAGTAAGATGTAAGCATTTGGATCACGTACTGTGAATCAGTGCCAAGACAGAACTAATTCTTTGTCCTTCATCTGAGATTTGGGTTTTGCTTTCAAAAACTTTAGGGAAGGTGTGGAGGGGGAAATTCAATTGTTGATGAATTTTAAGGCCCCCACTTTTAAACCTATCATATTCTTAGATTATGAGTTAGCAGAAATGTTTCTAGGGAGTGGCTTCCTTAAGGAAGGCCTGAAGACATCGATTAACAGCACGTGATCCAAATGTTTATGTCTCACTTATAATGAAAATATAATCTTGCATGAAATAATAGCCAAATTTTTAGTTCACTCCAAGAAATAAAAAAGAGACTCAAAGAAATTAAATTTGATTTTAAATTTAAATCATGAAGCGGGCAGGATTGGTGAGGTGGATAAAGAGTAAGGATGGTGACATCTGATTTTTAGAGTTCATGATTTTAGACAAATTCTCCCCTAATTTCAAAGTTATACAACATTAGATTTAAAAGAGGGCATTTTGGCCAAGCCTTTTATGTTACATTGCTTTACAGCTGAAAATCTGAGACCTGAATTGACTGGTGTAAGCTAACTTAACTAATTAATATCTTATCCTACAATAAAATTCATGCCCCTTTGGGGCTACTCCCATTTTGTTCAACCTTCTTCTTGGATAAAATCTGTCCTAGAACTTTGAAGTTTGAGTATCTTAAAAATTTCACGAGATCAAGAGATCGAGACCATCCTGGCCAACATGATGAAACCCCGTCTCTACTAAAAATATACAAAAATTAGCTGGGCGTGGTGGCGTGCACCTGTAATCCCAGCTACTTGGGAGGCTGAGGCAGGAGAATTGCTTGAACCTGGGAGGCGAAGGTTGCAGTGAGCCAAGTTCGTGCCACTGTACTCCAGCCTGGTGCCTGGCGATAGAGCGAGACTCTGTCTCAAAAAAAAGAAAAAAAAAATTAGAAATTGACTTGGACCAATAGAGCACATACCTAATCAAATCAATATGCTGTAGAAATGCTTTTAGGCTTAGTTCTTCCACTCTCTACACAAATTTGCACAGTTAACTTCTTAGAACCTTAGTTTCTTATACAGTGACTAAGGGCTTTGGATTAGATGACATTTAAAACATTTCCTTATTCTCTAACTCTAATTTCTGAAGACCCTGGAAATTTACAAGAAATATATCTTTTGCAGAGCAGTAATAGAATCATCTTCCTATAAATTTTACTTTTCATATATGTAAACTATGCAGAGGGCATAAGTAAGATTTAACCATTTTAAAAGATGCAATTACCACGGTTATGGCTAGAATTCTCTTTGTGGTGCCCTCCTTGAAGATCCAGTTTGAGAGATGGAGACAGAGGGAAGCAAAGGAAGATCTACTCCATCTCTCTCTCTTTATTCCTGCAACTCGTAGTTCAAAAATTATCCCTGGCCTTTCAAAATTTATACAGAAGAAAAAAAAAACAGAACTTTAAAAATATAGAGTTATAAATAGCTCTTTTGTTTTGATTTCATTGTTTCTTCAAACTCTGCACATTTTATTCTGGGGACTTTATTCACACACATGTAATTACCTGAGTTAAGTAATTTTTCTCACTTTTCAAGGCTCTTGCATTATTGCACCTGTACGACGACGGCTTTATAATTCAGTAGTAATTGAACAGCAGTTATTTTTCATGATGCATGTACATTTTTATATCAGATTGTTGGCAGATATTCTTTATGATGATGTCGTTTTCACTAATGAGGAAATTAGAGTAAGTTATCTCATTGAGTGAGATGTCTTTTTCTGACTCATTTCCCAGCTCTTGACATGGAATTTAGAAAAGTTTTTGTATTATGGAACAGCATATACGAATGGGAACAACGTTGGCTCTGGATCCATGGGGTCCAGGAAGAGTGGTGAACCATTGTATAGGTCTAGTAAGGTCCTGTTTGTTCCATCCATATGATGGACTTTGATAGGAAATTTACATATTTATGAATGTATATATTTAGATTGTATTATTCTAAGAGAACAAAGACCAAGCTTTGTACCACGTGTAAGCTTTTCATCGTGCTCAGCCCAGTATAGGTCCTCAGAAGACACAGACTGTCTTAATAGTTTGACACAGGACAAGAGAGCAGAGGGCTAGTGTAATTATCCAATAAACTCAGGCACCAAATTATCTTGATCTAAACCATCTGCAGCCAACAAAATTCAACATTTATTGAGCACCTGCTACATGCCAGGCATTCTGCTTGATGATGTGGTTTCTAAAGTGAATAAGGCCTGATCATTAACTTTCAATTTATTTAAGGAAGTATGTTACATATTTTAGACATGCCATATGTATACAGATAAGTATGATGAGATTACTTCATTCATTCAAGAAATATTTATTTAAAGCCTGCTGTGTGCTAAAAAAAAATGTACTAAGTAAGAAGGACCGAAAGAAAAAAACACAGATTTGGCCTTCAAGGAATTCATAGTCTCAGAGTTGAGATAGAAATAAATGCATATAAATACAATTAGAAAACACTGAAGATTGTTCTCAGAGAGATATGCACAGGGCACTGTGGGATACGAGATGAGGTGCACCTTAATGAGATTGTACAATAAACACTTTCTGAAGGAAGTGATGTCTGTATGAAATCTCGGTGAAGAATGCAGGGTTGTCTAGGGCAAAAAGGTAAACTGCATTCCGGGAAGAGGGAGAAAGAACCAGGAAATGAAATAGGAACGCAAATAGAATTGGAGAACTGTAGGTACTTTTTGCTAGTTCTAGAGCATAATGTGAAGAGCAGGAGTGGTGAGAAATGATCTAGATGTGGCAAAATTGTGGAGAGCCTTGCCAGTCACGATGAAGAGTTTAGATTTTATTCTCAGCTCAGTGGGAAGCCATTGAAAGTTTCCAATTGAGGATTAATGGGGTCAGAACTACATTCTAGAGAGCAAAGGGAGCATTTTTCTAGTAGCAGTGGGAAGAATGGACAGGAGGTCATAGGAACTGGGTAGTACGGAACTAATCTTCGTGATAAGTGATTGGTAGGAGCCTATTAATGAGCATTATAATGAGGGGAATAGGAAATCGTACAGATTAGCGAGTCATTAAGGAAGAAAAATTTACAAAAATTTCTGACTGATTTAGTATCTGTGCTAGGGGAGGGGAAATCAATCTTGATTCCCAGATTTCTGGCTGGAGAAATTTTATAGTGCTATTTATTCCCTGAGATGCAGATGAGTGAAGAAGAAGGTGGGTGGTAGGAGGTTGGGTGGCAGTGAGGGAGAGAATAAACCAAGTGTTGATATATTGCTTTGAGAAGCCTATGGGACACAGAGAAAGAGATGCCCAGACTGTTCACATTGGAAGTTGGGGAGACCAACCTGGGCCAGAGATACAGATTAAATAATAGTCATTTGTTTACTGATGGTAGAGGGAGCCATATGAGTGGTCGAGGTCACTCAAGGAGTGAGTAAGAGTAAGAAGAGGGGAAAACAAGGCTTCTTGGAGGATTTCAATATGTAAGAGAGAGAAAGCATTGCTTATGTGGGAGTGTAGGAAGAAAATGAGAATGGCAGGATTGGAATTGCCAGGTAGATTTAGGAAGAACTGAACAGTCAAATGTCAAGTTGATAAAAATTAAAATGTACTTATTTGATTCAAATAACCAACATATTGGTGTCTTTGGGGAGGGATACGTTTCATTGGTACATTCAATACTACACTCAAGGTATTTTTAAAGTGCTCAGGAAGAGGGAGAATTTGATTAATTCCCCTGAGATGCGGAGACAATCAGGTGGTATTTGAGCTGGGCATGAAGAATGTGGGAACTGGTCACGTGGAAAAGGCAAAAAGTGAATTCCACCCAGAAAAACAACATGAGCCTGATAAACATGGTGTATTTGGCTCAAAGTTTGGCTTGAAATAACCTGACCTCACCCCCGTTCTCCAAGTCTCCCATTTTCCATGTGTTGATCAAAGTAAAGTAGAAGGAAGTGGTGAGGGAGTTTCATAAACAGAGTTTGCAGAGGTAAGCCTCCCAGTTACAGACAGCAAAGTAGAGGACAGGCTGGGAATAGACCTGAGAGAAAGTGATACTGGGGATAGAGAGAAAAAGGAAACTCAACAAACACGTCATAGGTATCAGTGACTAAATACACTAACAAGTGGACGGGGCTAGGAATATTGGGTCCGGAGGGTTGTATAAGGAGTGACGCCATGTTCCGCCGTCTCTGCCTCCTCTTCCATCCCACACTCGTTGGGTTGAATGATGTTTAACTGGGATGGAGAATACAGAGGAAAAGACAGGTTGGGACTGGATATTTAGATTGAATTTAGGCATACTGGTTAAAGTGACTGAAAAAGACTCAGATAATGTTAAAAATACGGCCTGGGGCACAACCGTATGAGTGATAATGATGTTCCTTTGGGAATCATCAATGTATAGATAATCATTACAGCCAACTGAATAGGTAAGGTCATCCAGGAAAAATGTGTATAGTAATAAACAAATGCCACCACCGACGAACCTTGTGACAGACCCACACATTCTGGGTTAAATATTTATGTTTTCATTACTCACCCTTCTAGATTTTGATGTCAGTGTAGACAAAGGTATTCATAAGAACCTAAGGGAAATGGAAAATCGAGTCTGTTCTAACATTGCTGTGTATTCTAATATTTCTTTTAAAAATGATCTTCTACTACTGAGAGAAGAAAAGTTTTGATTGTTCAATTCTTCATTTGCTGTATTTTTATTTTTCTTATACAAAACCACAGTGATGATTTGAGTTGACACATCATTTCACCATCTCCTGTCCAGATACCTCCTTTTTGGGGGCTTGTGTACATACAGTCATCCCTCCTGTATTTTTTAAAGTCATCTACTTTAAAAAATATACTTCGGGCCTTACTTTGGCCACCTCTGCTGAGAGAAGTCATTGAGGGTTTCCTGAATCTCTTTGTGCTGTGCTGACAGTCTCCGTTTAACACCCAGAGAGCACAGAGCATTTAGTTGTTGCATTCCCTTACATTTGCAATTCATTTTCTGTGTCAATTCATGTGGTTGATATTATAAAAATCATTTTAAACCTAGTTTAACTTTTCTTTTTTAACGTTTGGCTTATTCATAATTTTATGAGCTATAAATTTTATTGCATTGTGAATTGCTTTTCCCATCTGCAGATAACGCTGAGGAAGTCCTTGGAGGAATTGCTTAGGAGGTGGTAAAAAGTAAAAAGAAAGGGACTTCTGCTGTGAATTGGTACATGTTAGGCCAAAATGTATCCCTGAGTAAGAAATAACCAAAGAGGAAAGATTTGGGCTTTGTAAATCTGGTTTTATTTGAAGCATTCAATCTAGTTGAACAGGTATACTCTGTCCACAACATGCAAAATGAATCTACAATTTAATACAATTGCATGCTTTACTGAAATACCTCTAACTAATTCAAATAAAGTCCGTCTCAGCTAAGGATTTTCTTTTGTGTGAATTATCCAGAGAAGCTGTCAATAAGAATTAAAATACTGAGAAAATGCAAGATTCTATTTTTCTTGTGAAATGCTGACTTAGTCTTGGTACAGATTAAGACTGGGGTTGTTAAGGTCATACCAAATATTTATTGAGTGTTTCAGGATTCTTCATGCCCATATTTTATTATTAAGACAAGGCAGAAACTAAGTGCCAGAAATATATATGAAAAAATTATATTGATTGGTTTCATGTTGGGTTTATTTATATAGGCAAAGTCCAAATGACTCACAGGATACTGAAGAAAAAGTATGATGAATTTTGGTTCCAAAGTTCTTCTGGTTCATTGATTTGGTACAAATGTAATTTTATTAAATCCTTTTTCCATTCACTGAATATCCAAGCTCGTTATATTTTATTATTTTTTGCAATGTATAATTGTGCCCCTAAGGAGTTTGGAGAGGTCCAGTCTGAGTCTTGGGAAGTAGAAGAGTCTAGATTTGAACCCTGTTCTGACTTATACCTCACTCTTTTATTTTACTGCCTTATAAACATAATCTATCTTAATATGTACTATGTATTAAATTGGTGCAAAAGTAATTGCGGTTTTGTGCAATTACTTTTGCACGGACCTAATATAGTCATACCAAGCTTTCCATCATCCTACGTGCTTTTCTCTACCTCTTCCTTCTGTCTACAATGCCTTTCTCCCAGATACTCACATGTCCAGCTTCCTCACCTCCATCATGACCTGCTCAGATAACATATTCTGAATTAAGCTGACACTGAGCTTCCTCTTCAAAATTGTTTACCACTTGCTTCCTCTGCACTGCAGGGTAGCCAACTTGTCCTAGTTTGCCTGAGACTTTCCTGGTTTTAACACTGAAAGTTCCACATCCAGGAAACCCTTCAGTCCAATATCCTTTACTCTGCCCAAGTTTTAACCTATCTATCAAATCTACCTATCTTTCTACACACACACACACACACACACGTCCAATTGAATGTTTTCCATACTAGGATTAAGTTCTTTGATGGCAGAAATTCTTGCTACATTTTTTTTCTAACAGAAGCATTTTCAAGGGTCCCAAAATAGTGCTCAATGAATATTTGTTAAATGAATGAAAAAATGTATATGTCAGGGCAAAATACTAACAATTAGAAAGCAAGGCCGTTTGACATTGTTTGATCTGTCTAAAGAGCTGCCAAAATGATGTTTTTGTTTTTCTCATCTTCTTGACTCGTACTTACAGGTAAACTCTGACTGAGTCAGAGATACCAAACAGCAGAAAATGCAAAGCCGTATGTGTTAGATTTATTGCCGAGGTAAAAAAAGGAAACTGAGGCAGGTATAAAAAAAAGTGAGAAGCCAATTTATTCAGCTCCCGGGCAACCTCAGTGGTCCAAGAGGGGCCAGAGAAGTCTCACCCGGTTGTTCAGGGCGTGGGGTTTTATGGGGTGTGCAGGCAATTGGTAGGTTACTGGAAAACAAAGAGAAGGCATTTCTATTGGCTGCTGAGGAGTAGGAAGTACATGAAACTAGCTGCCATTGGTAGGCAGGCGGGACTTTGGGTAAATGGGCCTTGATTGCAGGGGAAACAAAGAGAAGGCATTTCTATTGGCTGTCAAGGAGCAGGAAGTACATGGAGTTAAAGTAGGAAGTAGCTGCCATTGGTAGGTGGGCAGGACCCTGGGTACACAGGCCTGCTGGGGGCATAAGGGGCAGGCTGTGTGGAGCAGGGAATGGTGGGGCTTCTTTAAAAAAATTTCTCTGCAGGGTTTTTTAACAGGGCAGGGGGTTGGATGGATAATTTAGTGCTGAGTGTGGGCTTGGACATGGTATGCAGAGGCGGGTGTGGGGAAGCTTTGTGGGGAAGCCAGATAATGAGCTCAGGTGATGACGCAGTTATCAGGCGTGGAGAGTGATGAATGTGTCCATTTGACTCCTGGCAAGGCAACCGGCCTTACAGCATGTACTAGTAGTTTGAACTGAAAGTTGAGATTTATATGATGAAAATGCTGATTGATATCAGAATTGTGCTTCAGGATGATCAGATGAAACAGAAACTTTCAGTTGTGCCTCCTTTTATGGAGACACTGATAGAAAAACGAAGAGAAGTAAACGATGGGCCTGAAAGAGCACTGTAGAACCGGCTTGGCAGCTGACGTTAAAGTAGGCGCCGGACGGCTCAGTATTAGCAGATTTAGACTGAAAGTGAATTGACCACAATGTACTTCAGCACTTTTATATATAGCATACAGCTATGTGTTATCTAGTAAAAAAAAAATTAGAAAGCAAATATAATAGACCGGAATATGTTATCAGAAGGCATCTAATCAAGTACTCCAAGCAAAAGTGATGTCAATAGCCCAGGGAAATGACATAATTTACTGAAGATTTCTCAGAGCTCTCTCTTTGTGCCATCTTTATCACTGTTTCTTTGAGCCTCTTACATTCTCGCCCTATGGACAAATGTTATTATCTTTTATTACTCCCTTCCCTTTTCTCATTTAAAATTCTGAGGTTTCAGATATTTGTCCTTCTCCCTCAGCATCCTTCACATCCTTCGTCAGGCTCTACCCATTTTATCTTAAAATAGTTTTCATACTCCCTTCTCTTTTCTACTTTGGGACTCAGAAAATGATAACACCACTTGAAGGCCTCAGAAACAGCCTCAAAAGCACAGGCTTCTCTCTGACCTTCCTCTGCCCTCCTGTCTCTAGCCCTTCATTCTCCCCTGAGGCCAGTCATATAAACTAGAATCCCTCTTCCCAGGGTGGGCTGTAGAAACCAGAATCTCTTTTTTCCAAAGCCAGCTATAAAACAGAAAAAGATTACTCTAACTTCCCTCTTCCCCTCTTGCCACGTTTCTGTGGAAAAAACTGGTCAGAAAGAAATTATCTGACATACTTTGTTTGATTGTAGGTCGTAAAACTCTCATTTCAGGATAGTTCCTGCCCCATAACTGGAAGGAATGCATGCTTAGCCCAAGAAGAACCCAGACAGGCCTGGCTGGGTTTCCCATCCAGTCTGTTGCATTAGGTCGTACTCTTTCGGTCCAATCCTATTTCTTTTTTCTTTCTTTCTTTCTTCTTTTTTTTTTGAGATGGAGTTTTGCTCTTGTTACCCAGGCTGGAGTGCAATGGCACAATCTCGGCTCACCGCAACCTCCGCCTCCTGGGTTCAGGCAATTCTCCTGCCTCAGCCTCCTGAGTAGCTGGGATTACAGGCACGCGCCACCATGCCCAGCTAATTTTTTTGTAGTTTTAGTAGAGACGGGGTTTCACCATGTTGACCAGGATGGTCTCGATCTCTTGACCTCATGATCCACCCGCCTCGGCCTCCCAAAGTGCTGGGATTACAGGCGTGAGCTACCGCATCCGGCCGGTCCAATCCTATTTCTATGTGACTGCTAGTACTTGGTTGAATCTAGCATAAAAATGGACAGTTTCCTTTATATCTTTGGGTCTTCATTCTGAAGGTTCCCATGTCACATACAACTATGATCAAGTAAATGTGTATGCCTCTTCTCCTATTGATCTGCCTTTTGTCAGTTCATCTTCAGTGACCCTTCCAAGGGTGAACGGGCTGTGTCCCCTTGTCCATTTCTTCCACTAACCATACATCCCTTATTCAGGCCATCATTATTTCTTGCTATAATTATGATAAGAGATTCTCTACTGATCACCCTGCCTCCACTTTTGTGTCATCATAATCTCTTCTCTGCTCAGCTGCCATTGTCTTCTATTAGCATCTCAGTCTCCAGAATAAAGCCCAGGCCCCTTGAGAAGGCTCACGCTGCCCACCATAATCTGCCTCTGCCTGGTCTTCATCCCTCAATTATCTTTCTGCTTCGTCAGCACCGAGCTACCCATAGTTCCTAATATCACTCTGGTGTTAGTTTCTTTCTTTAACTCGTGCTGTCTCCAATTTCATAAATATTACCCTCTCCAGTTGGACAAGTTTTATTTTCATATTTCAAGATTTATTTCAGGGGTCTTGTCCTCCAGGAGGAGGTCCTCGTGTCTCAGTGGGTGGCAGATAAGATGCTCTTCCTCTGTGTTGCCATAACACTCTGTGCTTCATAATATTGCAGTATAATTATCAATACACATCTCCTTTCCCGATTTCTCTTTCTGTTTTTCATACGTAGACACAGTCTTCCTCCTGTTTGTATTGACAGCATCTGGCAAACTTCTTGGTCATTTTAGTTCAGTGCATATCTTAGCTACTGTGAATAGTGCTGCCGTAAACATGGGAATGCAGATAGCTCTTAGACTGATCGCATTTCCTTTGGACGTATACCTAGAAGTGGGATTGTTGGATCACGTGGTAGCTGTAGCTAGGCTAAGCATTCATCAATGGATGGATGAATGGATTTTTTAAAAGTGGTTTATATACATATTGAAATGCCATTCCGACATAAAAATAAATGAAATCTTGTCATTTGTGAAAACACGGGTGAACCTGGAGGACATTACATTAAGTGAAATAAGCCAGATACAGAGAGACAAATACTAACTACATAATGTCACTCATGTGGAATCTAAAAACGTTGATCTCATAGAAGCAGAGTAGGACAGGGGTTCCCTGTAACCACTGGGGAGGGTAAAGGACAGGGGACATGGGAAGAAGTTGATCAACGAATACAAAGTTACGGTTAGATAGAAGGAATAAGTTCTGCGGTTCTATTGCACAGTACAGTGACTATAGTTAACAATAATGTACTGTGTATTTAAAAATAGCTAGAAAAGAGAGTTTGAATGTTCTTACTACAAAGAATGACAAATGTTGAAGTGATAGGTATGCTGATTATTCTGATTGGACATTGTGCAATGTATACGTAAATTGAAACATCACACGTACCCCATAAAAAGGTACGATTATTAGGTGTTAATTAAAAGCAAAATAAAACTTAAAAAGTACTTTCTGGTAAAAAACAACTGTTGGTTGAGTGATTGAATAAATGAACGTGTGCATGACTTCACTGTAAACAGCATTACATCAATAGACACATTCGAGTCATTCATTGATCAGCAAAGAACTTCCTTTTAAGCTATTTTGAAAGGCATCTTTTTTGTCTCTCTTATGGAGAATCCTCTTTTACTTCAATACCTGACAAATAAGTCACACCTCAACTGTAATGAAATTTTTCTTTTACTGCCAATTCTCTGTTCCTGATGGAAGGATCCATGTTAAAACTTTTTATTTTACTCCCTTTGGACCATTGTAACGGTATTTTGGCTGGCGTCCCAGCACACATAATGAGCAAATTTCAGTTGCTATGAAATGTTGCTGTTCAAATCCAATCCAACACTCGATCAAATAAGCACATAACTCTGGTTTTCATGTCATCAGAATTAGAAATGGAAAATTATTATTAGTTCACATAGACCCTGTGCCTCCGGGAGTGAAGGCAAAATTGTTCCCCTCTGGTGTTTTGTCCACTGAGTTTAAGAGAATCAAGCAACAGGTCCTCTACTATTTCCCTTGGGACAGTCTTTCACTGTCGAGTGGAAGCAATTTTTTTAAAAAGAAAGAAAAATTAAAAAAATTTCTTCAACTTATATTAGGTTTTCTTTACTCGTTCCCTTCTAAACTCTATTTCAGTTGAACTCCAAAGCATCTCTACATGATGGAGTGTTTTTGGCCAAAAGTTTTATTTTCCTTTTTGATGCTTGTTGAAGGTGTTGTCTTTATAATGACCCATTTAATCCCGGTCACTTGGAAATGAGTTAAGCACTCCCTCCTTCACACAATCTCAATTGGCTTAACATTTTGCAATGCAAGTTATTTGTGTAATTGCCTGCACATGATATATATAAATATATACACCTCAATCTGACTACATAGACGTCAGGTCCAAACAAATGATTTCAGGGACCCAGGAGCGAATTACTGTATTGATCTATTAAACAGACCTAAAATGCTTATTTGGATTTGCAAGTCACTTGCAATCAACAATGTTTTAGTGAAAGGCATTGCCTATGAATGACTTGGTAGTAGGAGGCAAAGCCAGTATTCCAAGAAGTTTCCATGAAGGCCTTCACTACTAGCAGTGTTTCGTATGAGGCTTGATGTCAATTTATTTTTATTTTTTATTTGAGACAGAGTTTCACTCTTGTCCAGGCTGGATTGCAATGACGTGATTGGGCTCACTGCAACCTCCGCCTCCTGGGTTCAAGCAATTCTCTTGCCTCAGCCTCCTGAGTAGCTGGGAGTACAGGCACCCACCACTATGACCAGCTAATTTTTTGTATTTTTAGTACAGACGGGTTTTCACCATGTTGATCAGTCTGGTCTCGAAATCTTGACCTCAGGTGATCCACCCATCTCAGCCTCCCAAAGAGCTGTGATTACAGGCATGAGCCATGCGCCCCGCCTGATGTCAGTTTTCTCCATTAAAAATGATCCCCAAAGTTAGATTAGAGGGGTAGGAAAAATTCTCCCATTCTACTGCTTCACAGTTGCATAAGGCATTCACTAGGGAGGATTTTAACACTGAGGAAAGAAAGCTTGCTGGGATTTGAAGCCAGATGGGCTACAATTCAAGTACTGATTCTGCCACTTCCTAGTTGTGAAACATTAAAAATGTTACTTGGCTTTTCTAAATCTCTGATTTCTCATTTATAAATTGAAAATAGTAATATAATACTCCTATGATTGTTGTGGGGATTCGGTGTTGTAATGTTTGTAGTATGTCTTGGCACAGGGTTGACAATAAAATTTAATTTTTTTCTCCCTTTCTCATTTGCTAACAAAACTATTCTGCTGTGTGAGTTGATGAAAGTCTGTTGGCTGATGTGGAGGAACATCTGGGATGAATTTAACATGCATTTTATGGAGATAGGAAACCAAGGTATACTTTATATTTAATTATTAATAAATTACCACAAATGATATTAGATAGAAGGTTCCCTATAAGTTCAACATACCACTGCTACTGCTAGTATTATTATCTACTTAGTGATCAGCTAAAAGTCACATTCACTTGATAGCCCCCTCTTGACTGACAAAGCTCTTTAAACTTTTCTTTCCAACGCATCTGTCTATATCCCTGAATATTATTCAGGGCATCTCAATTCTGCCTGTTTTTGTCAATAGTGTGTAAATGTGTCACACTAAAACGTTATTCCAGACATTCTGGAGGCCTTTCTTCCCCTTTTGTTTACAATTAATTCCTTAAATTTTCAAAGCAAGTGAAGTGTGTGAGTATGTAGGGGAGTGGGGATAGTGATGGAAGGATTATGCCATTTGAGGGGATCCAGTCTCTGATTCTATCATCCTTCGGGCTGATTTCTTAGGTCCCTGAAGCATTATTCTTTATTTCGTATTATTATGTATCCTACTTTGTTGCCCAAATAACAAAAGCAGTAGAGTCTTTGGATTTAGGATGTGGGTGTGGGATATGCGATGGGCAGCAGTGCCCCAGCCTCATGCTTCCTGCCTGATAGGCTTCTGCCTAGCTCAGTCAAGCCTGCAGGAAGTCAGTTTGACAAGGTCATGTAGGAAATCCAGGAGAGGATAAAGTGCTTTGTGAATTGCAGTCTCGTGCAGGTTATCTGTAAAAAAAATAATAATAATAAAAAATAAAAATAAAAGTTGGTGGTGACAAGGACCTCTAGATTGTGATAAAAGCAAAGTTATGATTCAGTGAGAAGAATCCAACCTTGTTTTGTTCTCTAGTTTGTTTTTCATAAAAAGAAAAAAAGGATTTTTGTTGCCTTAGCATTTAAGTTGCACATTATATTTTAAGACATTTCTTTCTTTCTTTCTTTTTTTTTTGGAACAACTCTCTGTGAGACAGACCCGTCTGTGAAAGGGGTTGAAGAAAAACAGTTCCCAAAGGCAGGTGTTTACTTTAACTTGTTTCTCTTTAGAACTAAACTCTTGTCCCATTAAAATCAGTGCCAGAAAATATAAATACCACATGTTCTCACTTATATGTGGAAGCTAGAAAATTTGATCTCATGGAAATAGAGAGTAGAAAAGTGGCTTCTATTCTCTTGTAGAATAAGAGAGTAGAAAACTGGGAAGGGTAAGGGGTCAGGGAGTAGCCAGAGGTTGGTTAATAGATTAAAAAAAAAAAGGTACAAGTAGATAGGAGGAAGAAGGGCTAGTGTTCTCCAGCACTGTAGGGAGACTTAGAGTTAACAACAATGTCTATTTTCAAGTAATTGGAAGAGAGGGTTTTTGAATGTTCCCAACACAAAAAATGATAAATGTTTGAGTTGGTGGATATGCTAATTACTCTGATTTGATCATTACACACTGTATACCTACACTGAAATATCAGTCTTACCCTGTAAATACGTACAATTATGTGCCAATTAAGAAGTGCTAGAGCAGCGTTAGTTTGGCTATTTTTTACATAAATCTGCATTAATATCTGAGACAATTGGTGCAACCTCTGTCAACTATATTTAAGCCCAAGATTCAATGTGTTGAACATGGGTGAAAAGCACAAATATTTAACTCAATCAGTGCTTATTCATGCCTAGAGGAGACACACAAGGGAAGTATTCAGACGCACACAGGAAGATGCCATAGACACCTTCTTCACGTTTACAACTAGAAACATGCCCACTGTCTTCCAGCTCCTCCCTCTCCACCACCCAATGCCTGTAAAAAACATAAAAGCAAAATGCAAAACAAAAATCCGGCCACAAATAACATCACACACACACAGACTGGTGGATCAGAAGGCCTTTGTCAAGAACTTAATGAAGCCTCCATAGATAGTTAAAAAAATGTTTTTTGCTGAGGTTTTAGAGATGCTTCATTCCCAAGAAAAAAACAAGATACAGAATTAAAAGTAGAGGTTGTAGGTGGGGTGTGGAGAGAGCAGAATTACTCTTCATGGGTAAAAGGTGGTGGTAGTTGGTTTTGAGAAGAGGGAGGAAAGGGGGAGCAAAGGAGGTCTGAGTAGGGCAGGCAGACCTGAACCCGAATTGCTCCAGTAGCTGGCTATCTACTTTGATTCATTGGAGCAGATATTACAAAGGGAGGTACTGTCAAACAAAGAAAAAGGACAAGACTTTGCAGAAAACCAACATTTAAGAGGAAGAAGACCTGCCATGAAGGAGATTAAAAACAAGTCTTCCTTATTCCAAGTCTGCTGTTTTCTTAATTTTCATGATACAGACCTTTGCTCAGGGCGTAACTCTCTCCATCCTGGACTTTCACTAATACCTTTTCTCTGAGCTCTGGACCTTGGAGAAAAGTGGGGAGCAACCTAATTTTCACCAACAGAAGTACTGATAAATAGCTTGTATTCCATTCACCTAACGAACTCTATACAGCAGGCAAATTGAGTGAGCTACATGTATTAACGAGGGAAAGAATCTCAAAAACATAAGATTGAATGGAAAGAATTTGCAAAATGATAATATCTAGTATGATAACATGCATTTAGGTTAAAACTAAAAAAAAAATCAAGAATTATCATAGAAAAGTACAAATGAATGGGCATGATAAATAGCAAATTCAGGATAGAGGTTATCTTCAAGGAAAGAGTGAAGGGAAGAAAATTGAGTAGATATTTATAGAGGAGACCACATCTCTATCTGTGGTATTGTTTTACTCTCTTTATTTTCTACAGGAATACAGCTTTAATGTGAGTTTAACAGGGCATATGGCTGCCTAGCTAGAGATTAGGTTTTCTAGTCTCTCTTGAAGCTGCATGTGATCGTATGACTAAATCCTTGCCAAGTTAATGTGATTACAGGTGATGTGTGTGACTTCCCAGGCACTTGCTTAGAGGAAACTGCTTGTCCTTCCTCTCATTTGCCTTTCCCATGTGTTGAAATACCGATGAACTGCTGGTAATCCAGTCTCAATCCTCAATCCTGAAGATGCAGGCAGTACTCTAGGATAGGGGTCATGGGGCCTTGGGCCAGGGGTCTCATTTCATATGATCCTTGAGGTAAGATTATTTTTTAAAAATAATTTTGAAGATTTGTGCAAAATAAGAAGAAGCATATACCACAGATAACCATAAGTGGCCAGCAAAGCCTAAAATATTTACTATTTTAAAATATTGCAGATATTTGCCAACTCCTCTTACGGGGGATGTTGAAGCAATAAGGAAAGGACCGGCCGGGCGCGGTGGCTCAAGCCTGTAATCCCAGCACTTTGGGAGGCCGAGGTGGGTGGATCACGAGGTCAAGAGATCGAGACCATCCTGGTCAACAAGGTGAAACCCCGTCTCTACTAAAAATACAAAAATGAGCTGGGCATGGTGGCGCGTGCCTGTAATCCCAGCTACTCGGGAGGCTGAGGCAGGAGAATTGCCTGAACCCAGGAGGCGGAGGTTGCGATGAGTCGAGATCGCGCCATTGCACTCCAGCCTGGGTAACAAGAGTGAAACTCCGTCTCAAAAAAAAAAAAAAAAAAAAAAAAGAAAGGACCTGAGTCCCCGAGACCTCCAAAAGCTGAGCTGCATATCTAGTCTAGGTCCCCTGACTCCTGGTTTTGTACTGGTGTGTGTGTGAAATATACATTTCTATCTTATTTGAAGTACTGTAATTTTTGAGGGGGATCTCTTTGTTACATCAGCTTAGATGATATATTAATATTAACTGGCATAATTGGAGCGTATTATTCTGAGTACTTTTTGGTTTAAATAGAATTTAAAGGTTCTTCATGGATCCAATCTGCTACAGTGCCTTATGTGTCACATTCATTCATTCATTCATCAAATATTTGTTGAGCACCAACTATGTGTCATCTACTAGGCCAGACATTAGAGATATACTAGTGAGCAAAATGTATGTGGTAATGACCTTAGAGGAGCATGTTTTCGCTCCTAAAATCTCTGGATTTGATCTTGCCAATGAGTAACCTTTATGTTTCTACTGTATACCTCATTTCAGTTGAAGGAATACTGCAGAGAGGAGTAGTTATTTCAAATGACCCTGTACTAAAACAATCTGAACAAAGATTTTGAAGAGGACTTCTGGGAACTTTCAAGGGTTTTGAAGTTTTACTACTCTGATTCTTTAAAAAGATGTTTGATTATTGTAAAATATATCATTCATACAAAAGTGTGTACTACTCATCTGTATAGTTTAAAGAATAATAATAAAATGAATGCCCAGGAGAGCATCACATAGGATCAGAAATAAAATGCTGTGAGTGCCTTAGAAGTCCCCTGCAGCTCCACCTATACTGAATTCCACTCACACCTCACCTTCCTAAGCAGTATATACTTCCTCAGTAATATATCCCACTACATGCATATGTTAATGAGTGTAATAGTTTCATTCATTAACTTCCACTCCTGTGCTTTATTTTATTATGTGACTACGACACAGTGTATTTGTTGACCTGTTGATTGGAATTAGATTGTTTCCTGTTTAGGCTGTTAAGAACAACTTTGCACAAGGCATCCTCCCTCATAGTTAAGAGTTTCCCTATGCATGGAGTTTCCCTAAATGTATGGTATACATTTAGAAATGAAATTGCTGAAACATGGGATACGCCTATGTTCAATTTTCCTTAGTCATGTCAAGATAGACTTTTTTTCAAGTGACTGTAACAATTTATATTATCACCAGCAGTATGATAGAGAACTTCACCTTGTTTTCGGTTGAGTTTTAGTTTTAAAATTTGTCATCATTTTCATTTTTTAAAACGTTATTTAAGTTCCAGGGTACGTGTGCTGGAAATGCAGGTTTGTTATGTAGGTAAATGTGTGCCATGGTGGTTTGCTGCACCTATCAACCCATCACCTAGGTATTAAGCACAGAATCCATTAGCTGTTTTTCCTGATGCTGTCTCTATCCCAACCCTGACAGGCCCCAGTGTGTGTTTTTCCTTCCTGTGTGTATGTGTTCTCATTGTTCAGCTCTTGCCCATAAGTGAGAACATACGGTGTTTGGTTTTCTGTCCCTGCATCAGTTAACTGAGAATAATGGCTTCTGGTTCCACCCATATCCCTGCAAAATCACATGATTTAGTTCTTTTTTATGGCTACATAGTATTCCATGGTGTATCTGTACCACATTTGCTTTATCCAGTCTATCATTGATGGGAATTTGGGTTGATTCCATGTTTTTGCTATTGTGAATACTGCTGCAATGAACATACATATGCATGTACCTTTATAGTAGAATGATTTACGTTCCTTTGGGTATACATACCCAGTAATGGGATTGCTGGGCCAAATGCTATTTCTGATTCTAGGTCTTTGAGGAGTCACCACACTGTCCTCCACATTCATTGAACTAATTTACATTACCACCAACAGTGCAAAAGTGTTCCTGTTTCTCCACAGCAGTCATCCTTTTAATTTTTATAAAAGTTGATTGTTTTTCTTTGTAGCTTCAATTTGTGTTTTTCTGATTTGCGTAAGTATAAGTATGCTTTCATATATACAGGGCCATTTTTCTGCCTCTGCTATAAAATGTCCATTCGCACTTTTACTTTTCTGTTGGGTTTTCTTTTTAAAAATTGATTCTACATATAAATCCTATGTCAAAAAATATGTATAGCAAAATGCCTTCGTTCTGTGGCTTGTCTTTTTAACTCCTCATGTCTTGTGATGAACACAAATGTTTGAATGTAGTGATATACCTTTTACTTTACCATGTGCAGGTTTTATTATTGTTTAGGAAAGTTTTCTGCACTCTGCAGTTGTAAAGATATCCTCTATTTTATTCTTTAATTTCTAGAATTTTACCTTTCATATTTGCCTTAAATATACAACTAGTGGCCAGGTGCAGTGACTCACTCCTATAATCCCAAGCCTTTGGAAGCTGAGGTAGGAGAATCACTTGAGCTCAGGAGTTCAAGACCAGCCTGGGCAACATAGTAAGAGCTCCATCTCTACAAAAAATTTGATAATTAACCTGGCATACACCTGTGGTCCCAGCTACTTGAGAGGCTGAGGTAGAAGGATCACTTGAGCCTGGAAAGTCAAGGCTGCAGTGAGCTATGATCACATCACTGTACTCTAGCCTGGGCAACAGAGCAAGACCCTGTCTCTCTCTCTCAGTGTATGTGTGTGTGTATATAATATGCATGTATACATGTATATGTGTGTATATATACATATATTACTGTCTCAACATATACTATGTATATTTCTATTCTATATATCATATAGAATAGTAATTTTATAGCAAAGGCAGTATATATTACATATATTATATATATAATAGTAACATACATAGTGTATATATATATAGAGTGATATATATATATTTACAAAACCAGTGACTGATTTTAGGGTAACGTGACTCTCCCCAGTGACTTTTAATTTCTGTTTCAAATTATTTGTGTGGGATTATTTTAGGATTCTTTATTCCTTTACATTATTCTGCTTATCTACTCTCATGCAAAAGCCACACCGTCCTAACTATTACAGATTTAATAAAAATGTTGGGTGTCAGGTAGGACAAATCTCCTATTCCTTTTCCTTGGGACTGAAGATTACCTTGGATATGCTTTTTTCTTTGTATCTTAACTTCAGAATCAGACAGTTGTGCTCTTGTACTATCTTTATAGATTTGTAGATTTAATTACCTTTATGGATTAATTGGAGGGAGAATATTAGCCCTAGTTCTTTGTTTTTAAATTCTTAAACACAATTATTTTATATAATTTGACTTTAAGTCTGATTTAAATTCTTTTCTGTTTTTGTATGACTCAAGTCTGACTTGAATATTTTTCTGTGTTCATATGATTTGTAATTTTGGTTCAAATGTAAACAAAGAAAAGTGAAGAGGTAATCAGGAAAAATTGTTTTAAAAAGAAGAAAAGGAGTTTTTGGTGTTGCTTCAACGATGTCTATATATTGGTGCTTAAAAGACAAATCTATACATTGAGAAAAAAATAACTTTAGATGGAAACAAGGAAAGAGTAAGTCATAGAAGAGTGAGGATCAAAACCTGTGTCTGACCTCCTTGAAGAATGAGGTGAGGAAGAGGAGACAGGACTGGCTTCTGGCTGGCTCAGACTGGTTTAGGAACCACTCAGCTTATTCTGGAGCAATTCCTGAGGGAGAGAGCTGAGGATCTTGGGATAAATAGTGAGGGTGGGGTAGAATGAATTCATTATGTAAATAATAGTTGCAAGCCAGGTGTTCATAACTTGGGTATACCTTACTTGCCTGAGGCAGTTGTACAATGCATTTTGAGCTAGTTTTCATATCCTTAGGGGTCTTGCTATCAAATTCCAAAATTACTCCCTCTGCTTAGACAGCTTGCCTCACAACTGCTGAAAAAAGAAACGGTTAGGATGGTCTCACATTGAGGAAATTTTGGTAAAGTGTGTTACATGCAAACAGGAAGAGAGCAGGAATTAAGCAATCCAGATAATTACTGTCATGAATGCTGGATAGTGTGAAAAAGAGAAAAGATATTGCTTTTCAGTGTTTATACCGAAGTACCTAAAATGAAAAAGGAATGCCACAGAGCTAATTTTTTTTTTTTTTAACCCAAGCAGGCTTTTAGCTGCTCAGATCTCATAAAAATCAAAAGGACGAATGTGACTTAAACTTGCTTTACTGAAGCACATTTTCACAACCCGGTATTTAAATTGAGCTTTGGGGCACTCAAATAGTCCCACAGGCATGTAAAAGCTGATACTATATCTGCATCTAAGTATACTGCTCTGGGATTTAGAATCCCAATCGGTAACCTGGGAAAACCATATTACTTACACTTGCTCAAATAGTCTCTAATTAGCTCTTCTGACCTTCTTGTATACTAATAAATGGCCCATTACAGAACATTAAAACTGAATTCTTTCTATTAAAAAAATAATTTTCTTGCAAGTGAACATGATCTAAGTTTAATGTACAATGTTAGTTAACATTAGGTTGTTCTAATGTACAGTGAATGCTTTCCGGTAGGAAGTGATGGTAGCACTAATTAGGCTTTCTGGTTCAGCCAATTAGCTGAGAGGGGGATGAGTCTCCCTACCGTGATCTAGATATTGCTTATATTCTTAGTTTGTTTTGGGTCTATTACTTTGTGATTGAAAGAGCTGAAAACTCTAATGTGAAATTGTATAATGAGCCTTGGAAAATTACGAGCCTGAAGAGACATTTGGATCGCCTCATCAGGTCAATTTTCAAGTTTTATTTGGTTGGTGGCACAAACAGGCTGATTCAATAGAACTTTTGAGGTCTGATCACACCCTCATTCTATCCAAAGCTGTGTGGCTCCCTTACTACATTGTCACGCATAGTAGGGGTCCAGGAGTTACGTGTTAGATTAATATTGTTAAACATTCTGAGTGACCAGTAATGAAAATTCCTGAAACCCACATGTGGACAGGCTTGTGCATGAGCAGCTTTAAGGTAAATGTGAAGATGCATGAAATCTGCTGGTAAAAGACAATACAGGAAAATATTAAATATTTATTTGAAATTCTCATATTCACTCCTATTGATCCCAGGAGAGAGTATCCTTTGCTTCTCAGCTATTAATGGTTCTGGAGAGGAATATTGGAATAAACTGAGTGTGGCCAAGTTACTTAAGAACAGGGAAAACTGTTCGTAAGTTTCTAATGGAAGAGTAGGAGGCTAGAAGTGGCCAGAGAATGGAGTGAGAAAAGCCAGAGTGGTGATGACCTTTGCATGAGAAGGGAGAGCATGGAGTTGAAAAGAGAGAGAAGTGGCTCTAAAAAGCGGATCTCAGAGTACTTCTAAAGAGTCAAAGAGAAATATTTAGTGAATTTTAAATAAATTCCTACTTGGTCATATGTGAGGTAAACAACTTCCTTGTCTTTCCAGGAAACGCTCAGTAAAAATATGTCTTTATGAAGTTTTTGGAATTGGATTTGTTGGGAGGTTTGGAAATAGGACTTAGAAAGGTCTTAAGAACTAGTTACATTAAAATTACAGTAATATTGAAAGAAAGATGACAGGATATACTCAAGGACGCATCTATCTATCATGGACTATAAATATGTTCTTTTTGCCACCAAAGCTGGACACATGATTTGAAAAATATGATTTACCTGTTCTTATTTAGTTGATCGGTAATTAAAATTTCAGAAATGTTGATTCAATCAATAAACACACCTATTGAGCACTTCCATGTGTCCATAACTGAATTGTGCATGACAAGCCCTAAGGAAACTTAAAAAGATGTGAAAAGTTCTGCTAAATACGGCTCTTTGAAACAAGATAATAGAGATTCTTTTAGGTAATTGTAAACTATTTTAGATAGGGGCTGTCCGAGAACACCCAGGCTATAGGCTCAGTACGTGCTATCGGGAGGTTAAGTAGGAGATCAGAGAAGGTTTTAATAAAGCGGTTACTTTTTTTTTCTGAGTTTCTATGGTGGCAATTTTACTGAATTAATATTTATTGAGCACCTAGTAGGTGCCAGGTGCCCTATGCCCCAGCACATAGATAAGGCATTAAGCATGCTTTTCAGAAAACCACCGGCAAAGGAGGAGAGAGAGCAAGACATACAAACAAATATTACGGTAAATGAAATAAAGATCATGATAGCTGTTACTGCAAGTTTAGCCTGACTGACCCCATGACCCTCCTGAGCTAGGCTTTGCCCATCCGGGTGCGGAGGTAAGAATCCTGATGACCAGGCAGGGATAGCAAGAGAGGTCAAAGGAATTGAAGGATGTTGAATAAATAGGAATGTACAGGGACAGGAAGTAAATACAGGAAAGAGATCTTCATTCAGTGGCATGAAGTCTAGTAGAGGTTTGGGAACTTGGTGCCCAGTATTCAGGAGCTTCCCCACTGCACTTCTTGTATATGCTGCACCCACAATATACAACCCAAGCTCATAATTAGCAAGTGAATCTTCTTTAAAATATGGCATGCACATGCTGTCCCCTCAAAGGTCTCACACTTATTGAAGAGCATAAGCCCAGATTCTTTTCTGACATTCAAGATCACCTTCAGTGTAGCCCTAACATACAGTTTGGACCTACAAGAACAACAATTTTAACATATTTCAATCACATAATTTGTCTTTCTCTACTCCTCCACAAATACGCTCAACTTCAGTGGAGCTTGACCTCTTTATCGTTGCTATGTCTTTGTAAAAATTCCCTAATTGCTAAAAATCCTTGCTGATACTGTTCCTTCATGAAGTTCCTCCAGGTCCCCCTTGACTCCTGCCCACAATATACAATTTCTTTCTTGGCTGAATATACATTTGAATTGGTTTCTCTCTATGGAATAGTCTGTCTTACATTAGTTACATACATCTATGATTTTAACCTCTGATCATATTCTTATTGTAATCAACTTATGGTCTTTCCTCTTACTCATAGCAAATAACATAATGTAAGACTATAAATTACAGTTAAATATGCAAAATTGAGTGTTGGAGTTGATAGTGAGAGACTTGAAGATCAAAAGCGGAAATGCAGGAGAGATGTTGAGTTGTGGTCCACTGGAGGGCTGATTGAAGAATCTCTCTTTCTCCTTCCCTCTTTTCCCTTTGCTCTCTGTTGAGAGAGAGAGAGAGAGAGAGAGAGAGAGAGAGAGAGAGAGAGCGTGTGTGTGTGTCTTTCTGTGCGTATGGTGGGGGTCTTGTTAATATGTAAATGGCGACTGGGAAATCTAGACGCATTAGCAGTTTCAAGTTTGCTGAACAACTATAACCTCCTTATTTATTGTGTAATGAGCTGGACAGCTTCATTTAAACACTGTGAATAATAAAAAGATGCTTCTCTGGGTGGGGGGATTTCAATATACAACTTTTCAATACTTTCAATTAATGGATATAAGGTATTTTCAATGCCAGCTTTTTCTGAGAATGAATCTGACCCTAAAGGCTTTTGTCTCTTACTTGCATTAGAATTTGTTTTTACAAAAAACTGCTATTTTTAAAAAACCAAAATTATTTTGGTGTAGAACATCTGTGTAGATGTTTCAAGGTAGAATTTCAAGGTGGAAAACTTGAATAATGAAAGATAAGAAAAAGGAAAAAGTAGAAAGGAAGACGAGCATAAATTAAAACGGCACCCTCATTCAAATTGTTGGTGAGAGTCTGCATTTGCTAATGTATTTCCAGCTATGGCTAGTTTACGACTCAGGTGCTTTCCTTATACCTGTAGGAGGTATGTATTTTTTTGGATGTGGAAAGTGAGGGTTTGACTGCTGGTGGGAGTATAAATTAGTTCAAACATTGTGGAAGATAGTGTGGTGATTCCTCAACGACCTAGAAATAGAAATTCCATTTGACCCAGCAATCCCATTACTGGGTATATATCCAAAGGACTATAAATCATTCTACTATAAGGACACATGCACACGAATGTTCACTGCAGCACTGTTTACAATAGCAAAGACCTGGAACCAACCCAAATGCCCATCGATGACAGACTGGACAGGGAAAATGTGGCACATATACACCATGGAATATTATGCAGCCATCAAAAATGATGAGTTCATGTCCTTTGTAGGGACATGGATGAACCTGGAGACCATCATTCTCAGCAAACTGACACAAGAACAGAAAATGAAATACCTCATGTTCTCACTCATAGGCTGGTGTTGAACAATGAGAACACATGGACACAGTGAGGGGAGTACTACATACTGGGGTCTATTGGGGGGAATAGGGGAGGGACACTGCGGGGTGGGGAGTTGGGGAGAGATAGCATGGGGAGAAATGCCAGATATAGGTGAAGGGGAGGAAGGCAGCAAATCACACTGCCACGTGTGTACCTATGCAACTATCTTGCATGTTCTTCACATTTACCCCAAAACCTAAAATGCAATAAAAATAAATAAATAAATAAATAAATAAATAAATAAATAAATATTGTGTAATATACTCTCATTTTCTTTCTTGCTATAGCTTTTGCTTTCTCCCCTGAAGAACTCACTACTCTATATTCTTCCTGTAGTCTATACTTCTGCTCTCTTGCTGTAGTCTATATTTTGGCTAACCTTTCAACTCTAGATCCTGCTCTAAAACAGCAAGTTGTCCAAATGAAGGTATTCTCACCTAGTATTTACGCAAATTTTGTTTGTTCTGATCCCCTCTCCCTCTGCTATTCTGACAGAGTGTCCAAGGGAGATAACACAGCCATGGGTTCTTAGTTTCTGTTTCTGGTTGGGGAGTAAAGCCCTTCCTCATCCTTTTCCACTTATCACTAAAGACAGAAACTGAAAACCTTGGCTTCAGGCTACTAAAAGCCTAAAACAAAACAAAACAAAACAAAACAGAACAACAACAATAAAATAAGGTGAGTTGGACAAGTTTGATACAACATTGCCATTGATCTTCATTTAATCTAGGTTTTATATCAGTATTATTATTTCTGTTTATCTGATTAGAGGAAAGAGGCTCAGAAAATTTATGAGAATTTCCCCAAGTTACATTCTATTATGGGTTGAATTGTGTTCCCCTTTTCCACTTCCCCCATCTCCTACTCCCACCTTTTAAAATTGAGGTACTGAAGTCCTAACCTGCAATACCTCAGAATGGGATCTTATTTGGAAATAGTGCCATTGTGGATGCAATTAGTTAAGATGAGGTCATACTAGAGGAAAATAGTCCCCTAATGTAATATGACTGATATCCTTATAAAAAGGGGAAATCTGGAGACAAACACAACACAAGAAAAATGCCATGTGAAGATGAAGGCAGCGATCAGGGTGATGCTTCTACATACCAAGGGATATCAAAGCTTCAGAAAACCAGCAGAAGCTAGGGGAGAGACGTGGGGCAGATCCTTCCTTATAGCTTGGGAAGGAACCAACCCTGATGATGCCTTGATCTTGGACTTTTAGCTTCCAGAACTTGAGACAATTAATTTCTGCTGTTGAACCCACCCCATCTACGGCACTCTGTTATGGCACCCTTGGCAAATGAATACAGATTCCAACGCACAGCACTCAAGTCCTGTGCTCTTTCTACTGCATCATAGCTGCATCTTCTGAATAGATATCTCCTGGACTTGGGTTTTAAAGTCTAAGTCCTTAATGCAAAGTCAGTGGGAACCACAGAAGTGAAAATAATTTTTTTCTGCCATGGTGTCATAGAAAGTTTTATTGAGAAGCCATCATTGGCTAGGGACCTTGATCAGTAAGTTGGAGTCTACCAGAGATAGGCAGATTTGTTAAGGTGAGGGATTCTAGGTAGAAGAAATATCGTATCTTACATTCAAAGATAAGAAAAGAGGGACATAGTCAATTAAACTAAGATTTGGGAGCACAGACAGATTAAGAAAAAGTCCTGAGTAGGCTATAAGGAATATAGAGGTTTTGATGTTTTAGAAACATTTGTAGAGGATTGCTAGTTTTAGAAAAACCAGTTTTTACCGCAAGGTTAGACTTGAAGGGAAGCCGTAGGAAGCTGTTGTAATGGTTATGATTCTGGACTCAACTCATGCATCAGCCCTGGTCAATGTTCCACCAATACCCTAATCCAGACCTCACTTACTTGCCTCTTTTACTGAACAGAGAAGCCCTAACAACATCCTTCACCTCTATCACAGCCAGAGTCATCTCATCTCTTAATAGTACCAAACTTCATAGCATGTTGATATGGTTTGGCTCTGTGTCCCCACCCAAATCTCGTCTTGTCGCTCCCATAATTCCCATGTGCTGTGGGAGGGACCAGGTGGGAGATAATTGAATTATGGAGGTGGGTCTTTCCTGTGCCGTTCTTGTGATAGTGAATGTGTCTCACAATATCTGATGGTTTTAAAAATGGGAGTTTCCCTGCATAAGCTCTCTTTTTGCCTGCTGCCATCCACGTAAATGTGACTTTCTCCTCCTTGCCTTCCACCATGATTGTGAGGCCTCCCCAGCCATGTGGAACTGTAAGTCCAGTAAACCTCTTTCTTTTGTAAATTGCCCAGTCTTAGGTATGTCTTTATCAGCAGCAGTAAAATGGACTAATATATCATGTATCATACTGAGAACCAAGTGTGCATGGAGACTGGCTTTCCCAGCAGCTTCTCAGAGAGGCCAGGTAATGTGACCTGGAACTAGAGAGGAGTTAACACCAATCGGATTGTAGCCAGTTGAAGACAGGAGACAGGAGCACAACAGATTCCTCTTTTTGACAGGTTCTGAGTAGAGACTACTTAGTCTTGGCAATCAGCTGTGGGTTTTCATTTGTTTGTTTGTTTTTGTTAGACCTTGTAACCAGCTCACCCCATCTTTGCTTTGTTTCATCTCCTACATCACTTTTATCTTCCTTCAGTCCTACTTTCCTAGGACTTTCCTGCCTCACCCCCATAAAACAAAATAAAACGCCAACATGTATGTTTGCCTCAGTCTCTGGGATAGGTTAAGACAACTGTACAAGGAGTGATTCTAGCATTCAGACTCTCAAATAGTATTCTGAAATTGAATAGACCACTGGTCTCAAGGCATTAGGATCTCTAGCATGCAGTAATATCACAGTTATTAAAGTTTTTTTTGTGTGTTGATGGATATGTCTATGGCCTTGATGGCAGTGATGGTTTTATGGCTGTATACTTGTCCCTAAACTCAATGAATTAGTACACAATAAATATGCATGTCAGATACCTCAGTAAAATGGCTTTAAGAAGCTTTCTCTTATAGTTAATTGGAAAAAGGCTTAGGGCCCCTACTTGCCAAGTTAAAGCATATTGTTAAAGCCACAGGCAGGTTTAAGAATTTTTTTTTTTTTTTTTTGAGACGGAGTTTTGCTCTTGTTACCCAGGCTGGAGTGCAATGGCGCGATCTCGGCTCACCGCAACCTCCGCCTCCTGGGTTCAGGCAATTCTCCTGCCTCAGCCTCCTGAGTAGCTGGCATTACAGGCATGCGCCACCATGCCCAGCTAATTTTTTGTATCTTTAGTAGAGACGGGGTTTCACCATGTTGACCAGGATGGTCCTGATCATTTGACCTCGTGATCCACCCGCCTCGGCCTTCCAAAGCGCTGGGATTACAGGCGTGAGCCACCGCGCCCGGCCAGGTTTAAGGATTTTTATCTCCTATGGCTGACTATGGTAGAAATCAGGCCTAGGATCTCATTACAAAGTAGAGCTCATAGAAGACTAAACGCACAGCCATTCTGGTGTCAACACTGAATGCCTGGTAGGGAAAAGGTAGGACTCTTGACATTTGAGCAGCCAGGTCTAAGAACAAAAAGCTCTGAAGTTCCTCCAAATGCTCCTCAGTGACAGAAGAAGCCCCTTTTCCTTTTTTTTAGAGGAGAGTAGCCTCCATTTACCTGATGTCTCAGTCTGTTCAGGCTGTAAGGACAAAATACTATAGACTGGATGGCTTATAAAAACTAGAAATTTATTTTTTGCAGGTTTGGGGAGGCTGGAAAATGCAAGGTCAGGGTGACAGCATGAGTGGGAGTCCGGTGAGGGCCCTCTTTCTGGTTCAGAAAGGGTGGCATCTAGTTGTGTCCTCACAGGGTGGAAGAAGGAAGACAGTCTTTGAGGCCTCTATTATACGGGCATTAATCCCACTTACCAAGGCTTTAACCTCATGACCTAGTAACGTCCCAAGGGCCCCACTTCCTAATACGGTCACATTGGTGATTAATTTCAACAGAGGAATATGGAGGGGACACAAATATTCAGACCATAGCACCTGGACAGCCCTCAATAGCCTCAGCTCAGAAAATGCCACGTCAGGTGATGCTTGCTCTTCTCAAAATGTGCCACCAACACCATTCAATGCTTGTAGCCCAATATCAGGAAAGGGTCTCAACACAGACTGAGTGGGGAATCAAAATCTGTGTTTGAGACAGGAAAAGCCTATACAAATTCTATAATACAAAGAAATTACAGAATTTGTTATTATATCCCAAGAGGAATTGGGAGAATATATATGAGAGTGGATTTTTGTGTGTTAGCCTGGGGATGTACAACGAAAGCTGAATATGAAAAAAACCCATCGACACATGGGCCTTCAACAGTGACTCAGCATTCAGTGTTGTGGCAGGTTGGGGATTGGTTCCGGTGTTTTGTTGGAATGTTTTTTTTTTTTTTTTTGAGACGGAGTTTCGCTCTTGTTTCCTAGGCTGGAGTGCAATGGCGTGATCTCGGCTCACCGCAACCTCCGCCTCCTGGGTTCAGGCAATTCTCCTGCCTCAGCCTCCTGAGTAGCTGGGATTACAGGCACATGCCACCATGCCCAGCTAATTTTTTTTTTTTTTTTGCATTTTTAGTAGAGACGGGGATTCACCATGTTGACCAGGATGGTCTCGATCTCTTGACCTCGTGATCCACCCGCCTCAGCCTCCCAAAGTGCTGGGATTACAGGCTTGAGCCACCGCGCCTGGCCTTGTTGGAATGATTTATTGAAGCTTGGTCGTGATGATGACCTACGATGAATAAAGTAGAGAGACAAGAACTTCCCAGAGAAG
Organism: Saguinus oedipus; assembly: GCA_031835075.1. Taxonomy (NCBI): domain Eukaryota; kingdom Metazoa; phylum Chordata; class Mammalia; order Primates; family Cebidae; genus Saguinus; species Saguinus oedipus. The sequence goes on along the minus strand of CM063177.1, from coordinate 5,426,990 downwards.
GCTCAGGGAGGTGGGAATGTTAGGCTGGTTTTGTTACATAAGACTCATCATTTAATTATGGTCCCTGGGAGAGTTTCAGAAAAGTAACAGGGAGGATTCTCCCTTCAGGAAGGCAATAAGGAATGCTGGGAGAGGAAGACACCAAAGTCTTTGAGATGCTTATCGGTTGTTATGCGCTCTCTGCAGGCTGTGACTGACAGTCAGATCGACCATGGACCTAAGATCCCTGTTATCTGTAGGAAATGTTGGGATTTCATTGTGCCAGGGATCAGGTGATTGCACTTAAACATCAGAGACAAAGGGAACTTTATTACAGAATTGGAAGTAAGGCAGCACATTGTGACAATCTGGATTCCTTTGCTTGCAGGATTCCATGGCAATCGTCAATAGGTCATGGTTCACCTGAGTGGAGAGAGGAACAGATAATGTATTGCTCAATTTGTATATAAAAAATACAAATAAAGACAGTGGCAAGGAGAACTTAGTTGCTATGATAAAAAATTGATGCCCCTCATTCAGTTTACAAATCCAAGTCAATTCTTAGATCTAGATCTTATTATTTGAAGGGGAGGTCAAATCTTTTTAAGAAACATACCATAGCATCATCACAGGGATATCTAGTAAATTCTCCTCTGAACTAGGCAGTGAAAGGGGAGGATTAAAATTTTTCACAAATATTAGATTTGTGATCTTACATGATTTGCCGTCACAGACACTCAGGTAGAATGGGGCTTATGGAAAGCAGGTGATAACTGGTTTCCAGTCCAAGACTGTCTCATAACTTGTCCTGTGGGTCCACTGATCCGATCTGTGGTTATTTGCCATTCCTGTAAGGTATAATTGGAATAGATGGGCTTAATTGCTGACAGAATTCTATCAAGCATTCTCTGATCTGTGGAGTAAGGACCATCATGATGGGAAAGGACAAATGGGAGTTCCTGTACCTGCCCCCACCCCTTGGACAACACAATGTTTCCAGAAGCATTACTGAATCCCAGAGGGGATTGCAGAAATTAGCATTTTTGTTAAATACTTGAAGCATTGAGGAATAGGAGTTTCTGTTCTATCCCTGCTCAATTCACCTCCCTGGATTTTGTAATAACCTCATAAACCATGAAAAATAATGTTAAAAAATAAACACCATAAACTTGGAAACCCCAATCACAATGTCTGGGTTATGACTTTTTACTGCAGCAGATCAGCATAGCCTCTGGTACTTGGTAGCAACTATTGATTTGGTGAATGTTTCCTGTTAGATCCCCACCGGTCTGTACCCCTCACTTTCTTGCACAGGGTTATACGACCCAACTGCTTTCTGTGCTGATACAGGGACCCGCATAATTTTGACATTCTTTAGATTATCACACTGCTCATCTATGTGGATGACATCATGCTAATTGGAACTAGCTAGTAGGAGGTGGCAAACGACCTAGTTGCTTTCACAGAACACACGTGTGACAAAGGAGAGAAAAGAAAAAACTCAGAAAGATTCAGGGCCTGATACCTCAGTGAAGTGCTCAGGAGCCCAGGGGTCTGGAGCATGCTGGGAAATCTCTTGATAAAGGACTCATACCGCTTATCACCAAGAAGGCTGTACCTTGCATCTCTTATCATTAAAAGATCCAGTACTAGTAGACCCATTCCGATTTAGAAGGCAGAATATGTTACTTATTTAGTGGGATGATTTGGAAAACTGCCAGTTTATAATTTGGCATAGTGCAAAATTGGCCTCTGTCATAGGTGCAGGCTGCAGCACAAGCCACCCTATCATTTAGACCAAACGACCCAGCAGTTCCAAAAGTGCTAGAAGTAACAATCATTGTGAAGAAGGATGGTCCAGGAGGAGAGTCTTTCTGCAGACCTCTAGGGCTCTGGAGCTTCCAGTGTGTTGCAGAACCTTGATGTAGACTGAGTGGCTGATCATGGAATGAAAAATGAGAATGGGTCCATAGTTGCCCATCATGAATTGAGTGTCTGCATACCTCAGATTATCATAATGTCACATGGACACAGCAGAAAACCATTGTTGCTTGGAAGCTGTACATTTAGAACTGGACCTGAGCACGTGAAATACACGGGGCTCAGACTTCCAAGTCACTTACACCTGATGTGCCAATGACTCTCCTTCAATCTGTACCTTTGACTTTATAGGGCTTCCTTCTGATCAATTAATAAGGAGTAAAGAATAACTTTGTCGTGTTTTGCAGATGGTTGGTAAGTTATATAGGTGCTCTCTAGAAATCAATTGCTTTGTCATTGCAGCTCCACTCAGAAGAGGTCCTCAAAGAATGTGTTGGCAGGAACTTCTCATAGTGGGCAGAAAAATCAGCAGTTCACCTGCTTGTCCTCTTTGTTTAGAGAAAAGGTGAATTGAGTTACAGGCATTCAGAGACTCCTGGCCAGTCGTTGGTTCCTGGACTTGTCCAGCAGATGATCAGAGGTCTGGGAGGAATAATCCTAAAATAAGGACATTGGGAGGAGGGTCTTTGAGGATGAGCATAAGGTGAGTAAACCTTTGTTTCTCATGCTCACTAGAAAGCATCACCTCAGCAGGGAGTGTCAGTACCAAGGTGAATGAGTGGTTCTGTTCTGAAGCTGTCATACAGCACTGCTCTTATACCTGGTACTTCTCTAGTGGGCCCGTATCCTGAGGGGTCATGAGGCAGAAATGGAGTGTAAAAATGACTTCAACAATACAGGCTTCCTCTTAATGAAGGCCAATCCAGCTGGCACTGTGGAATGCACAATTTGCCAGCAGGAATGACTAATACTTAGCCCTGCATTGGTACCAGTTTTTGGAGGGAACAGCCAGTCCACGTAGGGCCAGGTCAACTACGTTGAACCTCTTCTCTCTTGGAGGGGCAATTCATCCTTATCAGAAGCAATAATAGATACAAGAATGTGTATTTGTAAATACTGGATGATTTTTGGCCTATATTAATGACGATTTAATGTGTCTTGACCAAAAACACTGTTCTGGATGTGGGTATGGCAGACAAAAAAAAATGCTCCTCTCTTCCCCAAACATATATACATCCAATCCCCAAAACCTGTGAGCATCTTAGGTCATGTGGCAAAGGAGAATTAAGGTTGTAGATGGAATTAAATTTACTAATCAGCTGACCTTAAGATGAGAAGAGTTGGCCAAGCATGGCGGCTTAGCCTCTAATAACCCAGCACATTGGGAGGCCATAATGGGTGGATTACCTGAGGTCAGGAGTTTGAGACCAGCCTGGTCAATATGGTGAAACTCCATCTCTACTAAATGTATGAAAATTAGCCAGGCATGGTGTTGTGTGCCTATAATCCCAGCTACTTAGCTGGGATTCACTGGATTCACTCCGAAGGCAGGAAAATCACTGAAACCCGGGAGGTGAAGGTTGCAGTGAGCCGAGATGGTGACACTGCTCTCCAGCCTGGGTGACAGAGCAAGACTTTGCATCAAAGAAAAGAAAAGAGAGAAGGGTATCCTGGACTTTTCAGGTGGCTCAACAGAATAATTATTAGGATCCTTAAAATTGGAAGACAGAATCAGAAGAAATATGCCAATGTGAAGACTCATATCAACCCTGATAGCTTTGAAAATGAAGGGGACCATGAGTCAAAGAATGTGGAGAGTCTCTGCAAGCCAGAAACAGCAAAGAAACAGATTCTTCCTGTGGAGAAATACAGAAAGGAATGTATCCATCCCGTTGACTTGATCCTAGACCAGTGAGATCCGTGTTGGACTTCTGATCTATAGAACTGTGAGATAATTAATTTTTGTTGTTTTAAGCCAGTAAATTATGGTTATTTGTCATTTTCAATAGGAAAAAAATATAGTGAGTTTGTTTTTCCTGCCTGCAGTGCAAATGCCAGCTTTATATTTTAAGCCTTTATAGAAAGCCATTTCCATTGACATGGTATCCCACACAACATTGTCTTGGGCCAAGAGATCCATTTGTTGGCAAAGGAGGTGCACCACTGGGCTTGTTCATATAAAATTGATGTGTGTTCCTCATAACTTGTATATAAACAGCTTGCTAAGATGTGGAATAGGCTCAGTTAAGCACCAGCTCAGGGGCAACCTTAAAGAGGTTAGTGCCATATATGTGCTACACCTACAACCTGAATGTGGAACTGTGTCTCTGATAGCAAGAATATTTGAGGTGAAGAAAAAAGAGAGATAAGTAGTATTTGTTCATTCTCACTGCCCTTCCATTCTCCCACATGCCTCTTATCGTAAAAAAGTTAGGAACTGAAATCTCGACATACTGCTCGGCTGCTTTAGGATTTCCCTGCCAGTAGATCATCAGGCGAAAAGGAGCTACTCTATAGACTGGGCTAATTGATCCCAACTACTATCAGGAACTAGGGTTTCTACTACACAATGGGGGTAGGATGTGGGGATTCACTGGCTCTTCCCTTGGCCCTTCTGTGCACTCTGATATTTGTTAACAGGCAGTTGTAGCAATAACAGCCTGACAAGGTGACTAAGACCTCAGATCCTTCCAAAAGGAAGGTCTGGATCACGTTATGAGACAAGAACTCCAGATCGACTGGAATTCTGGCCAAGGGCAAAGGAAATCTAGAATGGTTAAGGGAAGGGAGAGGTGATGAGTGTCAACAGGGCTGTTGGATCAGCAAAAGCAGCCAGTGGTGTAGCTTGGGTTGCCAACCTTCTATACGTTGTTTTAGAAGATGGCAACTGGCACCATCTTGGAAGATTACATTTTTACCTCCCCTCTGGGGAAGAAGGAAGGGCACCTTGCTCACCTATAAGATTCATATGTTATTAGAGAGTGTACGCGGAATGGAGTGGCACTCAGTGAATTTTAGCAGACTCAGTTTATGTGTTATTTCACATCAGCCTGCCTCCCTTCCTCCCCACTCCAACCTCCGCCCCGTTTGCTTTGCTTTCTATCTGGATTGGTCCAAAGAGCAACTGCTCACACCATGCTGGGCTGCAGCCTCAGTCATCCCATCTCCTAATACCTCCAGTCATTTGTATCTTCCCAGGGAATTTAGGGCTGAGCTTTCGGGCAACCGTCATCTCATGCACTACAATTCTATAGAGAAGCTATAGCAGCTCAGTGCTTAGGTTCTACTTGCAAGCATGCCTGGAGACTCTAATTTCTCTGGTGGTGGTCCAGGGTGGGGAAATGGACTATAACAGAAGTGTGGGAAAAATACACGCCCAAGAGTTGAACTTTGACCAATGAGAGATAGAAGACAGGATCAGGTCATCTACTTACGCTTCCTCTTTCGTAGATTTTTTTTTTTTGGCAGTGCTTTCCTTCCACCTTGTGAAACTGAGGCATTGTCCAGACTTCCTCAAGAAGCTGTGGCCAGTTCAGTGACAGATCATCTTATTTTTGCTTTTCCTCCTTTCTTGCCTCACTTTCCTTTTTCCTTCACTCTTCATCTCAATACAGTTCTAACGCTGATGCTTTGCCTTAAACTCTGATTTTTAGAAAAGCAGGGCTTCCATATTTTACTTGAGTCATGCTGAAAACTTGAACTGCAGGAGTCAATGAAGATGGTAAAGAGAGGTAGGTACATTTGTGAGACAATTAAGGAAGATGAATTGTTCATATTTGCTATTGTGTGGGACTGGAATTGGAGAACCGAATGAGGGTGAGAGAGGCTATTATGAAAACTTTGAAGTTTATAGCATTGAAAACTGCTGAAATGATGCGTTGACTGGGATTTCAAATATTAGGTGTTTGGAGAGAAGGTAATGAGCTGGATTTTGAATATATTCTTCTTGAATTAGCTTGGGGACATCCAGGTGTTGAAATCTAGGTGCAAGTTGAAAATGTGTGCTTGCAGCTAAGGTGGCAGCTTTAGTAAATGAAGGGTTGAGGTCAGCTTGCTACAGTGTAAATTTTTTATACACATAGATTTTTTTACGACCACATTTCTGGCAGACATGTAGGTGTGTTTCAGCAGTGAATGTAACACCTTTTGGAAAATAAATCATCCAATAGCATTTATTTGAATGTCCCTTGCCCTAAAACATTTTAACGCTCCTGTCATTTATTTCTTCCAAATCATCTATCATTTATCCTTTCCTGGCTAAGGCCACATTTATCCACAGGGCTGGCTATGATGTGCTATCAGAGGCACAAATAGGCTGCTCTGTCTCCAGAAGTATCTATTCTACCGCCTTGCTCAAGCTTGATTTTCACAATTAGTGATTCTACTGTTGAAAGATGTAATTTATCAAAACTGGGTAGATGATTAGTGGGCTTAGAGAGACTGAGAGTAGGCTTCTTTCTGAGTGAAGATTTTGATGGTGAGGAAACATGGATGTATATGTGCTTGTGTCTGTGTGTGTGTGTGTGTCTATGGTGAGGAAACATGGATGTATATGTGCTTGTGTCTGTGTCTGTGTGTGTGTCTATGGTGAGGAAACATGGATGTATATGTGCTTGTGTCTGTGTGTGTGTTGTGTCTATGGTAAGGAAACATGGATGTATATGTGCTTGTGTCTGTGTGTGTGTGTGTCTATGGTGAGGAAACATGGATGTATATGTGCTTGTGTCTGTGTGTGTGTGTGTCTATGGTAAGGAAACATGGATGTATATGTGCTTGTGTCTGTGTGTGTGTGTGTCTATGGTAAGGAAACATGGATGTATATGTGCTTGTGTCTGTGTGTGTGTCTATGGTAAGGAAACATGGATGTATATGTGCTTGTGTCTGTGTGTGTGTGTCTATGGTGAGGAAACATGGATGTATATGTGCTTGTGTCTGTGTGTGTGTGTGTGTCTATGGTGAGGAAACATGGATGTATATGTGCTTGTGTCTGTGTGTGTGTGTGTGTCTATGGTAAGGAAACATGGATGTATATGTGCTTGTGTCTGTGTGTGTGTGTGTCTATGGTGAGGAAACATGGATGTATATGTGCTTGTGTCTGTGTGTGTGTGTGTCTATGGTAAGGAAACATGGATGTATATGTGCTTGTGTCTGTGTGTGTGTGTGTCTATGGTAAGGAAACATGGATGTATATGTGCTTGTGTCTGTGTGTGTGTCTATGGTAAGGAAACATGGATGTATATGTGCTTGTGTCTGTGTGTGTGTGTCTATGGTGAGGAAACATGGATGTATATGTGCTTGTGTCTGTGTGTGTGTGTGTCTATGGTGAGGAAACATGGATGTATATGTGCTTGTGTCTGTGTGTGTGTGGGAGGGAGGCAGGGTGCCATCAGTGATGTAAAAGGGAATAATAGTGTTCTATTTAGAGTTAACAGTTCAGGCTGTTGGGTCAGGGACCTGGGTTCAGACCCAGCTGTGTGTTACCTGGCTCTAATGCCTTGGAAAAGTAACTTCACTGAGATTCAATTTCATTGCATCCATAAAATTGGGCTAATGATAGTGACCGTCTACAGGGCTGTTTTGTGAATTAAATGAGAAAATGGATGAAGGGCACTTAGTTTACGGCAAGCTCTCACAAATCATTAATCATTTTAATGGTGTGGATAGTAATGCTTAAGACAAACATTGCTGTCTATACAGCACTGTCCAGAAAAGTTCAGATTCAGGATCCAGTTTTTTCTCTTAATTCATTTACTTTATAATATAAATATACAAATCAATTTCAAGCAACTCCTTCTCCACCCCCTTGGAAGACTCATCTACCTACCTCACTTACCGGTTCACTGGGAAAATAGCTTGTCAGCATCACGGTGCTTACCCATTTACTAGAAAGGTGCACTGTCTGCTTTATCTCAAACACATCTAAATTGCCCACCTCTCTCCTCTACATGGCTTTAACAATGGCAGTGGCCTCCTGTTGGGACTCCTGCTTCCATTTTTCTTCCCTACAGTCGTTCACCTCTTGGCCCGGGGACCATATTTAGAACCCTCAATGGATTCTTGGGTTTTTTTTTTTGAGGAATTCTTTTTCGCTTTTATTATTATTTTTAGTTGATACGGAACAGTTGCACATACTTACAGGATACACTGTAGTATTTTGATACACGTATACAATGTGTAATGATCAAATTAGGGTAATTAGCATATCCATCCAAACATTTATTATTTCTTTGTGCTGAGAACATTCAAAATCCAGTTTTCTAGTTATTTATAAATATATAGTAGATTGTTAATTATAGTCACCCTACAGTGCTGTAAAACACTGTAGGGTGACAATAATAGAACCTAATCCTACTTAGCTGCAATTTTGCATCTGTTAACCAATTTCTGCTTATCCCTTCTCCCCACTGCCCTTCCCAGCCTGTAGTAACCACTATTCTACTCTTTACTTTTATGAGATCGACTGTTATAATCTACATGAATGAGAATGTGTGGTATGTGTGTTTTGTCCCTGGTTTATTTAACTTAATGTCCTCCAAGTTCATTTTTGTTGCTTCAAATGACAGGATTTTGTTCTTTATGGCTGAATAGTATACTGTGTCTATATATTCTACATACTCTTTATCTGTTTGTTCATTGTTGCACACTTAGATTGATTCCATGTCTTCGCTGTTGTGAACAGCACTGCAATCAACATAGGAGTAGCAATATGTCATTGACATGCTAATGTACCATTTTTTGCGGGGGATAAATCCCCAATAGGGAGATTCTTGGATCATATGTTAGTTCTATTTTCAGTTTTTTGGAAAACCTTTATACTATTTTCCATAATAGATGAGCTAATTTGCATTCCCATCAACAGAGTGTAAGAGTTCTCTTTTCTCCACATCCTTACCAGCATTTGTTATTTTTTTTTTCTTTTCAATTATAGCCATTCTAAAGGGGATGGGATAACATCTCATTGTAGTTTTGATTTGCATTTCCCTGATGACTCATAATGTAGCACATTTTTTCCTAGGCTTCCCGGCCGTTTGTATGACTTTTTATGAGAGGTGTCTGTTCGGCTTATTTGCCCACTTTAAAATCAGATGATGATGATGATTTATTTTTTTGCTGTTGAGTTGTTTGTTTCTTGTATATTCTGGATGTTAACCCCTGTTGGATGAACAGTTTGCAGATGTTTCCTCCCACCTGGTGAGTTGTCTCTTCACTTTGTTGATTATTTCCTTTGTTGTGCAGAAGCTTTTTAGTTTGATTCTCATCTGTCTATTTTTGTTTTCTGTGTTTTTCAGTTCTTCATAAAAGCTTTGCTCTGACCAGTGACCTGAAGTATTTCCCCTATATTTTCTTCTAGTAGTTTCATAGTTTTGGGTTTTAGATTTAGGTCTTCGATCTCTTTTTATTTGATTTCTTATATATGATGAGAAGTAGGAGTCAGATTCCTGTTCCCTTCTTCTGCATATGATATCCAATTTTAATGAATTCCTGTTTTGGTTAGAATAAAATCCAAACCCCAAACCATGGACTCCGTTTACTCACATAAGTAGACTTCTTGCCTGTTCTCCCATCTCATTTTATATCATTCACAGGGTTTTCTTCTGTTCCTTAAAACATCAAACCCTTTTCGTTTCTTTCTTGGGCATTTTCACTAATCTCATCAGGATGAAGTGCTGTCTCCCAGCTCATGATATGTCCGGATCATTCACGAATGATCTTCCTACTGCAATTTTTTAACACAATACCCATGTCATTTTCTTCAAAGATCTGGTATCACATTTCTAACTACCTTTTTATCATTGTATTTGTATATGTTTTTCTTTTCTAGCAGAATTCCACAAGGCCAGACACTTTATGTCTATCTTGTTTATCCTTGTATCTTCAAAGTTAAAAGAGCCTAGCACAGAGCAGACAATAAATAATTGTTGAGGGAATGAAAGAATGAACATAAGGAAGAATTATTGCCCATCCACAGCTCCATGGTTAGCAGAGTCAGAGAATAAGGTGACAAGAAGACCCCTCACATGAAGATAATTTACAAGGTGTCCGTGGACGTATGGGTAATGGAAAAGAAGTGAACACAAAGGATTTAAAAGTTGAGAAAGCAGTGTGTCATAATAGCAAATACGCTGAGCTCTGTTTGTTTGTTTACCAGGGATTATTCTAAGAAATTCAGCTACATTAACTCATCTAATTATCACTACAGCCCTAAAAAGTAGAAACTGTTATTAACAATTCTTCTTTTATAGATGAGGAAATAGTCACAAAGGAGATGAGTAAGTTTTGCTCAAGATCACACGGTTAGGAAATGTCAAGGTAGGTAAATGCAAGCAGGTTGGTTTCAGAGCCCATGAATGTGACCACCCTACTCTAGAGTTCCCTAACAGGTGCACCAACGTGGTCTTTGATACCAGATGATGAAAGCAAGGCCGTATCTTATAAATGTTAGTATCCACTTAGCCCTTAATCCATTGCCTTGCCTGTGATTGTTGTGTATCAAATTGAATGAGATCTTGAAGGGTCTGAGAATGTCAGCAGGATAGGTGAGGAAAGAAACATTCTAAGCTAAACATTAAAATTAATGACTTATTTGGAAGAATATTCTGCAGATTGGTAGGAAAAAATGATAAAGATTAAATTAAAATGTGGAACACGGCAATAAATACAAATAGTTTCGTGGAATCTAGAAAAGCGAAAAGCAGGGTAAAAATGAATGTGTTTCAGAAGCGTGGCATTCAAAAGAAAGAATGTAACCTGACAAGGGTACAAAGCTATGTGATTACATTGGCAAACCTGATCCTTTGGAGGAGAGAAATGACTCACCAGGCTTCGTAGCTTGACAAAAATATCATCTTTTGAGGCCATGCAATTTGTAGTTCTCTGATTTCATATTTGCCAAACAACCTTCAAATTTAAATTCAATTTTGCAATGTTTCCTGACCTGGATAAGAAAGCACTCAGAAACAAAAAATAAAACACAACCTGTCTGTTTTAAGGGATAGATTTTCATAGGAAATTTTTAAATTTGCTCTCTATGACCAATTTGAGTAATGTTGCTTGAGTACATAATCTATGCAAGCAATTCTTCTAGGCTGTGGGGGTGGTACAGAAATGAGTGAGACGTCATCCCTGTTCTCAGTTTGCTTACAAAGTTGTAAGGTGAGGCTGAAATTGCTTTAGTATAAATGTGGGCCTTATTATCATCTGGAGGAGCTGACCATTAAATTTCTTGACCTGTAGCAGTAGAAGGTCAAATCCTGGGCCCATATAGCTTTGGAGTAATGTGTCTCCACCAGAAATGCCTGCTTTTCCAGAAGTGGCAAACGCTTTTTCTTTCAGAATACTTCTTGGGCACCTGTTCAAACTTAATTCATGTTCCTCCTCTAGCTTGTGAACTGGTACTGACCTGTTCAATGAGCAATGAACATGTTTGCAACTACAGACTAAAAGAGTGAGTGGCCTTCCATGATATTGACACTAAACACTGGTGCCATAACTCCCTTTTTAGGTGTGGCCTTGGGAAAACTTAAGAGATAAAGACTGTGTGGTCTTGGCAATAACTTGGAAGATTTTTATTATTTGCTTACACCAAAACCCAGAATAAACCATTTAAAACTATATTAGAGTGTTCATTTTTCCATCAAGAATGATGTAGTTTGATAACTCTCTTCCTTTCTCTCTCTCTCTCTCTCACACACACACACACATGCACACACACACACATGCATGCATATATGCACACATGTACATTGTAAGTGCATGAGGGTGGTAGAAAGGGACATGGAGGCAACATTATCTGGAAAGACTTGAATGAATTTCGTTGTCACTGCAACCACCACGCTTTGTCCTACTGTGTGTTCCCGACACCTTACGGTCTTTAGCACGGCCCCATAAGCTTTGGTGCATGGGGCCGTCTGCAGGCTAGTGTGAATAGTCTGACATAAAAATACTCAAAAATTCTATAAATCTTAAATGTCAACTAGAGTAAAGATAATGGGCATTCTAAGACAAAGGGAATAAAGTTTATCACGAAAGACCGTTTAATTGATGACAAATACAGCATTGATGGCGAAAACACTGCCATGGACTCCTGCAACTGTGCCCTCAGCCACAGCACTGGCTAGACAGGCTCAAACGCTTATCCAAATCAGTCTAAACTACATATGAGATTTTTTATCTCCACTCCCTTTCTCTATGCCGTTACTTTTTCGTAGTTAATGTCTATGTGGAACTAACTCACTGCACTGTTTTTCCATTCGTACTCCCCAAAGCCTCCTCCAGAGTCATAAAGCCACGGATGAGAGGAATTAGCAAACAGAAAGCCTCTGATTTTAGAGTATCTGGGGTAAATGGGAATATAATTAGGCTTGTGCTGGTTTACAATTAGGAAAGGGATTATATCTGCTTTTCCTCACTATCTATGAAGGTAACCTGGAGAAATATGACTAATTTGGAGGAGAATGATCACGTTTGCCCATAGCTCTAGGTCAGCCTCTCTCTCTCCCAGCTGCGGTAACCCTGCCTGCCCCTTCTTAAAAAGAAAGCACTGGCTACCACCCCTGCTGCTATACAAATGCTCTCTCCAACCTGGAGGGATTGTGCTCGCAGCACAGTGCAATTTTCATTTAGAAATGGGCTTCCAGTTGTGTAGACACCCCTCATTAGCTAAGCCCTACCTCTAGAGTCGCAGACTTTCGTACAGGTGTTAAGTACTAGAGGGGGAAAAAACCCGCCCCCAAAACCAACCAAACAAAAAACAACTACCAAATAAATAGAGGAAAGCTTTGATTTTTACTCAAATAAATAAGGGAAGGCAGCATTCTCTGTTCCTGGCCCCTGCACCACGCTGTTCTAAGGTTTGTTACTGGTACTGCTGTCGTTTTACTTAGTTTCATTTTTCTTCATCCCGGGGTAGGAAGTCGCGTTTTTTTGCAGATGATGACGGTGAGGTTTGATATCGATTTTGTAGAATTACAGGGGGGAAAAAAAAGCCTTGTCTATCGTTTTGCTTCCTAAGGCTCCTACTCCTGTGCTTTCCTGTCATTGTCACGTGTGCCATTTGGGAGTATTCAGTTACATTTATTTAAATGTTTCATTTTATCGACCTCTGCTGAGGATATATTTGGCACTTATTTTACTTATTGGTTTATGGGGTAAGTTGTTTCTCAGTTGTCTAAGGAAATATGTGCGCTGATAACTGCAGCAGGTGTTAAAGCGTTTGGCAGGGGTTGTCACTTGGAAGAGAACCAACCCAGCTTGGGCCACCTCCTGTGGTAGTAAATTTCAGCTCCGATGTAGGTTCCCCTGCTCGTTGCTGATTTACATGTCAGGAAGAATGTCTTAGGAGGTTCTATTGGGTTAGATGACTCTGTTGCCCTCAGAAATATTTAATGTATCAGTGTCCATTAGAAGACCAGACTAGAGACAATTGCTCGCCTATGTTGTTTTATTTTTCCCTGTTTTTTTTTTTTTCTCTCCCAGTCTTTGCATCATGTGAAAGAGAATTGCATCATAAACAGGCTGTGTGCAATTAATATGTGATATTGTACTTGCCTTTTTCTGGATACCTTTTTATGTTTCATTATTAGCTTTGGCTAACAGCAGAAATGGGAGAGAAGTGTCCAGAGAGGGATGCTACTGAAAAGGCTTTATGTGACACACCATATTGTCAAACATTAACAGAATATATGCCACTGCAGAATGATGGCAACACACAGAGAAAGCACCAATGGCCATCGCAGATAACATGATACTTTTAACAACCTTTAAGTTATTTTTTCACAGTTTGCTATTCTGCAAAGTATATTCTGCATTATTATTTGGGTAAACTGATAGTTTTTAGCATCCAAATTTTACCTCAGTAAACTCAGTGCCCTTTTCTACATTTCATGAAGTTCCTTTCTTTTGAGCATTAGCTTCATTCAGTGTCATTTCATTTGACCTATTGGTAAACCAAAATCTTGCTTCCTTTTCACACTAGTTGTCACTAATGATCTTTCCAGACTTGTCAAAGATTGCCTATACTTTTGAATTACACCACCCCATCTAAAAGAACCACCAGGTAGTCTTCCGCCTGAAACACACATTCCATTCTGTTCAAAACACATTTCCTCCAAGTTGGGAATTGTAATATAGTCTTTACTTGCTCACCTAAAACATGAAGATATTACAATATTTTCCAGTCATTCTCAAAGTATACTTTGAAATAAAATGCCCCGGCACAGTGTTTCAAAGGTTGTATAACCATAAAACTCACCTTCTTGAAAACACCAATTCTAGCCTTGAACTAGACTGGTTTGGATCAGAATCTCAAGGGGGAGTGGCCTGGGAAGTGTGATTTTGACAAAACACTTAAGTTTGGGGAACTCTTCTTTGCATTTATGGACTATCTGGTATAGGGGAAAGAGAAATGTCTACACAGATAGGAAGACAAAGGTTTGAGGGCGTGCTTTGTTGTTTACTAACTTATGACCTTGAGTAAGTATACTTCTCTGAGCTCCAATTTACTGATCTGTAGATTAGGCAAAATTCACATTGTGAGGAGCTGATATTGAAGATAATTGACAGCCAGCCTGGCATGGCAGCAACCAATCAGAATCAACACTGGCCAGAGAACTGTGCCAGGAATCAGCCTTTAGATTGCTGGATTATGGGGCTTGAGAGTGGGTGATGGTAAGAAAGCCTGCAAAACTTGGAAGTCAGGTGGCAGGTCTTTGGGAGACTGGAGCAGTGGCTCTTTACTAACTCGTGAGAAAACATTGCAGTATTTTCACAGCTGGAAATGCTATATTCATATGCCCATCAGCTGGCTACCAGCCCTGCATAAATGAAAACGTGGTTGTGCATGTTAACGTAAAACTTAAAAACATAGTTCTTAATACCTAGTGGGTATTTAACAAATATAAGTTACTATGATCTTTTATGTTTTATTACTTATAATACATTTGTTATACCTGGAGTATAGGGCTGAAGAGACAAACACCAGGACCAAGAATTCATAGACACCCCCAGGGCGTCTAAAATAGAATTGTGAACCAGCGTATTAACCTAGCCATAGGAAAACAAGGATGTGAACACAGAAAGGGAATCTGAAATTGGGAGATGAGTCAAAGAGGAAAGGACAGACATGTTATAAACTAAGGTTAGAGTGAAACTCACATGTTACCTTAAGCAGAGGTGGGACAGGTAGTTAATATGGGGCATACACAGTGGACAACTGGCAGAGCTCAAAAGTCAGGTATTCAGATATTCAGCAGTAGATGTCAAGAACCCACATGTAGGGATGGGGATCAAATTAGATGTCTTAGTCAGTTCGAACTGCTGTAACAAATACCATAGACTACGTGCTTAAACAATAAACATGTATCCCTCACAGTTCTGGAGGCTGGGAGCTTAAACAATAAACACGTGTCCCTCACAGTTCTGGAGGCTGGGAAGTCCAGGTTCATGCCAGCTGATTCTGTTTGTGGTCAAGGCCCTCTTCCTGGTTTTCAGATGGATGCTTTCTTGCGATATCCTCCCCTGGTGGAATGAGAAATCATCTTTCTGGTGTTTTTCTTAAAAGGACACTAATCCCATCATGGGAGGTCCACTCTCATGACCTAATTACCTCCATTCCACATACGGTTACACTGAAGATTAGTCCTCAACAAACAAATTTTGGTGGCATGCAAACATTCAGTCTCTGCCATTAGGTGAGGGCCTAGATTTGGTCAGAGACAGAAATACAGCCTTGGAAAAACTTGGTTGCACTAGTCACAGTGTTATGGTAGAAAATAAATTGAGTATGGAGATTAAACTTCTTAAATACAAGCCCTGAAATTATCAGTGCCTAATGACTGGGCTGATTATACTGTATAGACGAAGCCTAAGCAGACATTTTTCCAATTGCTACTCTGATCTATATTGGAAGAGCAAGCAATGCTAGGGCATACTGGGAAAGGCTTGGGTGAGAAAGGAAGGCAATGACTTGCAGAGGGGCTGGCTTGGGAAACAGGAAGTCAGCAGGCATGGAAATTGCCCGTTGGGGATGTCATTCTTTGTCAACTCACATTCACTGGCAATTCCTGCCTCTAGCTCGTTTCTCTCTTTCATTGACATCTGCTCCCCAAGTCGTGTAACTGTATGGAAGCATATCTGCCTTACCCCAGGAAAGGATTATATACATTTATTAAATGGAAAAGAGCTAATTGTAGAAAACTGAACTTTTTAAAAAAAATAGAAAATACTACTCAAGGTAATGAGTGACAGAAGTGTAGACTGCAAATCTGTCATTGAACCACTGCTGGAAGGTAGAGAAATCCAGCTGCTGGCACCTCTGTGGTGTCAAATTTGAGAAAACTTCATGTTTTGTAACCCACAGCAGTATTGATTATTTTCTGCTGCCTTCTGTGGGAACCAGAAATAATTGTAGCAAGAAGGCAGGCCACGGGCAAGAAGAAAAAGGGGTTTCCGAGTAGCTCAGGAAACACAAGGGAGGGGAGCAACTATTGACTGGAACCTCCGGGTCCCAGGTTACCTTTTGAAACCTGCCTCTTCCTCCACAGAGCTCTGGCCAGTGTTGATGTGGAGTACTGGGGAACGTTTCTTCATTCCATTATCAGCAATCCCCAAGGGAAGTCTTACCAAACTGTTTCCTGGTTGCTCTCATTTCTAAATTTTGAGCTGGTGACTAGAGTTACTCACAAGGTGGGTACTTTGTACTCAATGACTTAAATAAGTGCATATTTATTTATATCTTTAAATTAGTTTCCTTAGGCACCTCCTGTTCTGTGAATTGTCACAGTTAAGCTGAAGAGGGTGAGTTTGAGCTGGAAAGACAGTTACTCTTTCTGGAGTTTAAATTAAATCCTTGGCATTACAGATACATTACCATTGTCGATTGTGTCCTGTTCATATGTTTTTGCTATTGCATTATTCAGAATTAAGTTAAAAATTCTTTTTTATTGTGTTTGAATGTTTCTAGGACGTGGACGATCAATATTTCTAGCCTGTGCACACACTCTACCTAAGGGCTGTGAGTCATATTTGCTTTGAAAGAAATAGCACTTAAGGACTGTCAGTCAAGTCAGTTGTAAGAAACACAGAACTCTTTAAGAATTACTCTGCCTCCTCCTCACATCTAAATATAGCTAACTGGTTGGAGTGTTTAAGACAGATAGTGAAGCTGTATTTTTAAAATGGTGCAATGGCAATTAATCAATGCAAATACAAAGCTCAAGGTCTTTTTACCTATACCTATCAAATATATAACTTTTATTAAATAAAAAACTGTATAACATGATGAGTAATGAATATGCATAAGGAAATGACCCGGGTTCTTCAAGTCATGTGTCAACATGATAGTATTTTACTTCCATCGCTCCCTATAACCTGGTTGGGAAAGCACTGGGGGGCAGGGTGTGTGAAGATGGGATTTCTAGTATCCATTTGGCCATTGCTTAGGTACATAAATCTGGAAAAACTATTGCCTTCATCTCTTCCTTCCAAGGGCTGAATTTCCTTTCAAACTACGGGTTAAGAGTTAAGTATTAAGAATTAACAATGTATCTTAAAGTTCATTTCCTGTATCTCTCTCTGTGAGAAGTTGGAGTTAATACCAATATAGCTTGATATAGAAGAAATCCTCCTCTAACTCTACACCTCATTTACCCAATTAATGCTCTTGAAAATAAATAAAATCAAAATTGTTCCTGTAGTGTTTAATGTATTAATGGCGTAACAACAATTCACTTACCTTGGGCTCATACCTGTGCTAGGTGTGTGTATTTGATCTACTCCATGTATGTACTTCCACTTACCTGTCACACAATTTATATTTACAAAGTGATATTTGGATTCTTCTGGCATATTGCTGCCAGGAATGCCAATAAAGGAGCCATACTGTTCCCTAATATCCTTGATTATATTTGTATTGGTGTCTACAGAGGTTATATCAACCGACAGAACAATGGACTGTACCATTAAATTAGCACAATTTTGCACCATCGCCTGGCAGAAGCTCACACTTAATCCAAGAGGTTATTCAACCCTATCGAATATGATTACTCTATAAATATTTGCCCAAGCTCAGCACTATCACTAATCACACACAGGTTTGTTATGGCGAAGACCCCCAGCGTCAGCAATTCGAAAAACAAAGCTAATTAGTTTTGATGTAGTGATGAGAAGACTTATTAAATTGAAAGCGAACAGTTTACATAGTATAGTGGCTATTGAGAGCACATAGGAATATGAAGGAAATTTATTGTTGTTTGCACAGGATTTTGAGAAGGAACAGAAAGACTAAGCTAGTCATTCAGAGTATGTGATGGCTAGTGGCAGCAACCAGCGATGGCTGGGGGACTTTGTGGCTGGGGGGTTAAGGGGAGATGATAGAAACACCCGCTTAAAAGTACTACTCCAAACAAATGTATGTCTAAGTAAACGGTATATTTGCAACCAGCTTTAGGATGAGTTCCTGATTTCTCTTCCCAAACAGAGCACTGCCCCTAAACTTCTCTAACCAAGAATTCTGAGGCCAACACGATTATGGGTCCACTGATATTAATTTGGGGGAAAGGTGGCAAAAAAGCCACCAGCCTACTGTAAATCACAGAAAGAATGCTCTGATAAAAATCTCATTGGCATAGGTACATTTGGATAAAGAAGCCAGAGAAGACTGGAAAAACTGGACCAAGAAATAGTTCCCTTGGGAACTCTGAGTAAGGCATTTTGAAGGAACTGGAAACTCAATAGGAAAGAAGTCGGGATCAAAGGAGGTGATATAATAAAATAATAGTAATAAATACAAGAGAACACTTCCTATGTGCCAGACCCTGTTTGAAGCATTATTTATTTATTTAATCATCAAAAACCCCATGAGATAGGTGCAATTATTATCTCTAGTTTACAGAAGGGGAATATATGGTATAGAGAGGTCAAATAACTTACTGAAGGTAATATATGTGTGTGTGTGTGCATGTGGGTGTCTGTTGGGGCATGTATGGCAGATATATATATATATATATTTTGCAGAATTGAAATTCCACCCCAGTCAACCACCTGGCTCCAGAAATAAACAATAAAAGGAAGCAGAGGGAACAAAGAGTCATAGAAAATTGCTATGTCTCAGTGGACATTTGTTTATTGCCTGGAATACAAGCATCCCTACCCCATTCTTAAAACTCTTCCCAAGTTTCCCAACTGATACGTGATCCCTGCCTCTCCAGGGAGGCTCATCCAGTGTCAGACATTTAGTGCATTTCATCTACTTTTAGAGATAGATATCAGATCCAATTAAAACAAATTAGGGTCGAGAAGGTTTAATTCTGTGACTTAATATGCTTGTAGGGTCTGGCACATCTCCCAAACATGAGCAGAGAGCTTGCCTGGAATGCAGTCAACACCAAGGAAGCAGGGCAGAGAAATGGGGAGAGATCCCAATTTCATTTTATGACACTTGATTCAAGCCCTTACAGAAATTAGATATACTTGTGGACTACCTAATTATATGAGTCAGTAAATCCCTTTTAGTTGAATTTGTGTAGGGTATTCTCATACCTGCAATATAAAAAGTTTTAACAAATATACAGAGAGAAGTCAGGCTGGTAAAGATCCCAAGTCTTTAAGATCAGCTTTAGGATGTAGGTAGTTACCGTGCTCTTTCATATTCAGATGGTGGCAGCTGTTTATTAGGTGGATTCAGGAGAGCACTGCAGACATTTTCTTGCTTTTCTATGTGCAGAGAAAAGTGTGGTTGACCGTTTCTGGCAGATGAATTATTGCCTACTTCATGGTTTTGCCTAAGACCCACCTAACGCCTAGAAGGATGTGGTCATAATCAACTAAATCAAAACCAGAGATGGTGAAGGATTCGTGACCGAAGTTATGGTAATAGATTACAAAATCATTAATCGCAAAGTCCAATGAAAAATAATCTTGAAAGAATCCCCTATATAAACATTTCACTTTTTTTCTCAGTCCAAGTCAATCTCCTTGTATTCCTGGTGATTCTTTTGCTCATATTGTTCCTTATATTTCCGATGACTCTTTTTTTGCTCATATTGTCCCTGCTATGGCCCCCTTTCCCTAACTTTCTATCCAATGATACTGGGAAGAGATGTTCTTTAAAAGCATTTTTTGGCTGGTCTTCACCAACGTTGGTCTTTCCTTTTTCTAAGCCACTGAAGTTGATATTGTGACAGAATTGTGGATGACGGGCTCAGGTTGCTCCCCAATAGGATGTGTTCTTCCAGGCCCTTGGTCCCTCATTCACCCAAGAATGGGGGAGAAGACCCCACTGGGCACAGTGAGCTCGTTCAAGTAAATATTAGACCCCAAAGAGTTTTGCAGAAGTGGTTTATTTATGCAGAGAGAGAGAGAGAGAGAAAGAAATAATAGAGAGAGTGAGCGAGCTCCCACGCTGTCATGGGAGGGGATCCAAAGACGGAGTCTGCACAGATGAGAGAGAAGAGGACTTTTAACCTGGGAGTTATTTCCACCCCATTTAAGTTTTTTGTCCTATGAAAGTGGTTCATTTAAATTTCTGCTGGAGTGACTGATCTTTGAGTTTTGACATCTGATTTGTTGTTTGGCCCACTGTCCTCCCATAGCTTTTTGAAGACTTTTCTAAACAAAGGAAGCTCACCTACTCAGTCTATCTTCCCGTATGTGAAAGTTAAACAAAGATCTCTAAGCTCCCAGATGGAGATGTGAAAAAAGGCAGGCCGGGAATGTTGCTAGGAAGTTCTTGCCTTTGAAATCATGCCCCTTGTGGACCCGAGAAGAGAAGTTAATTACATTCCCTCAGTATAACCTGTTCTATTCATAAACGTGTCGTTATGTATTGTCTTAGTACCTTGTACACTTGTGTATGTGTGAAGGAGAAAGCAAGAGAGAGGTATTACCCAACCTGATTCTTAGAGGACAAAGATGGAATGAACTCAGGCTGTATTCCCTGTACATTGAGCAAGACAGAGAACAGAAGAACAGGGGGAGAGTGTAGATTTGTTACTCAGCCTGAGGGTGGTAAACTCAGAGACAGGCATGTGGAGGCTGGAGTGCTTTCAATTGCAAAATCAGGCCAGATGTGGAATAGTCAGAAAATGTGTAAGTATCTTCAGGTTCAAATAAATCTTCACTATCTGTCAAAGGAGAAACAATATAGGTGATGAGAAGATGGCTGGACAATAGGCCAGGCATTGAGGACAAGCCCTGAGGAGGTCCGGAGCATAGCCATCTAGAGACAGAGGTTCTTGGTAGGAAAGGCCTTTCCTGAGGTCTGGAATGAAGCAGGACCCTAGACTTTAGAGACTGGGTGTAAGCAGAGTGTAGGAACTCTAGGATTCAAACTGGATGGAGGTCACAGTCTGAAATTAGGTCCAAGAAATGTCATGCTCTAAAGTAATCACAAAGAAGAATTAGGACAGTGATACAATAGGTAGATCCTTAGACCAAGAACATGTATGTTCTAGTTACTAGCTGAGTAACATAGAACAGCCTCTCTATGTTTCAGTTTCCTCTCCAGTTAAAAGGAGAAGTTGGACTAGATAAACCCCCAGATGTCATGGAGATGCTTCAGGGATTTCCTAACCAAAGAGTTACTTATTTTCTCCAGTCATTAAATATTTTAGAACATCTGAAAGACTTTCATATTGCTAGCAATTATTTTAAATATTAAGGTTATCTTTAAGATTTCATTTGAATGCAGAACCCTATGGGAAAATATAGTTTGAAAACTACTTGATCTAATGCTAGCAGGGTATGTTTCAGTGATAAGAATTTAAGGACTGAGATGATCTATTCTAGCAAATAATCCTAGGTGGTAACTGTTCTGTAATTTTTGTTGCTATCACTTGAGAGGATCTTGGGAGTGAAGGGCCTTAAGTACCGTTGGTAAAGGACATAATACAGTATTTATATTTCTGATCACGTGTATTTATTATTGCATTTCATATGTAAATAATATATATAATAATGAATATTTTGAAAAATAGAGATAAGGAAGAATATGGATACACAAATATGCATCTATACATGTATGTATGTATATGCGTGTGTGTGTATATAGTTTTTCAACAAACTTAGGGCCATGGTTTGTAGTCAAGAGTGAGTTAGCATGGTCTAGTAGGAGTGTTAAAATTACAAAAGTAATCAAATTACAAGATAACATAAACATCATAAAACAGGTAAGTATAATCGACTACAGAAATTCAGCAGAGAATGAAATCACTTTAACTGGGTGAGAGTTTCGGAATTAAGAAGCAGTGGGAGGTAGATTAGGCTCTCCAGATTTAGAGAGACTGATATAAGAAAGGAGACACTTTCAGTCAAGTCGGAGGACAGGTATGGCCATGGAAGTAAGTGGAACCTGCGTAAATTAACCACCTCCACACAGTTATTTTTTCAATCTATTCTTCTACTTTCTCTGCCTCATCATGAATTTCATATACAGTTAAGATAGCGGTCATTTTTCTACTGGCCCCATAATACCTATTTTGTCCTTCCTAAGCCCTTGTTCACAGGGATGGTGAAGAAGTGAGGCTTCATGGTGTTCACAGGAAAGCTCTCATCACTGTTAACATAGTGCACCCTGTTTACAGATCTCATTTGAAGCAAGGAGCAATTTTTTAAAATCAGGATAGGAATGTTAAATGATATCTTGTATTTCCAATCCTCTTTGAATAAGAGAACAGAAGAAAAGGATTTTTCTCTTACAAAAAGATGGCAGACATGGAGGGCATCGTCTTTCACAGTCAGTCAGCATTTAAAGATGATATTGAAAAGAAAAGCATTTCTATATAAGTCATATATAGACTTCCATAAACAGACTGCCTTCTGAGCAAATCTCCAATTAAAGATTGAGATTTCCCAATACAGGTTCTGTAGTAAGATGCAGCATAGGTTTTGCTGGCATAAAAATAGAACACACAGAAGAAAAAAACCACTTGGACTCAAGTTATTGCCAGTTATTGAGTAATTGAATCAAATGATTGCCAGTTTCTTCCCAAGGAGGAACTGGAACTGTGATAATAACCTGCTCTATGCTTACTGTACATTAGTTGTTTAGCCAAGATGTGGCTGTGCTGGAGGGACCCCTCTCTTCTCAACCCATCCGTTGAAGCCCAGCTCCATACTCTCATGATTCGCCTAGGTGAGTAGATTAGACTTGCCTAGGCCAATAAAAAGAAAATCAATTTCCTAAGACTTTACAGAGAGCAGAATACTCCACTGAAGACAGTATGGGGAAAGGAGAGGAGGATTACATTACACATTATGTCTAAAAACTTAATAAAAATCTCTGATAGAAAAGAGAGACTGGGAGGGGTGAGTGGGGAGGACAAAGAGAAGTGAGTTAAAGGGTACAAACATACAATTAATTGAATGTTTGATAACAGAATAGGGTGACTATAGTTGAAAAAATATATTGTGCGTGGGATATGGACACTGTAAATACCCTGCTTTGATCACTGTGCATTATATACTTTAACACAATTTTACATATACCTCATAAATTTGTGCAAAAAACCCTTCCTTCCTTTAGTTATGTCTGTTCTTCTTCTGAGGTCACATCTGTTCTGCCCCAGCTACCTCATCTCTGTCTCAACCCTTTCCCCAACTGCTCCTGAAGCCTCACTGCCTCTGCCTCAGTAGATGCAGCATAGGTTTTGCTGGCATAAAAATAGAACACACAGAAGAAAAAAACCACTTGGACTCAAGTTATTGCCAGTTATTGAGTAATAATATGATTGCCAGAAACTTCCTTTCAGTAGGTTTCTATTCCTGCAACCGTCTCCTCCTTTCGTCTACCTTCTGTCTTATCTAAACCTGGCTAAACTATCATTTTCAGTAGTCAACCTCTTTTGAAGGTGCCAGACATTGCAAATTACTAATTTTCGTAGGTAGAAATTTTAAATTTTCCATAGGTATACTAAGGGTTAATGTTTATTTTCAAGATGCCTGCTGAGTGATTTTCAACAAATCTTTCACACTGTCTTCAAAGAGGAAAGCTTGAGTGACATAACCCCTTCGGACACTGTTAACACCTCGTGCGGGTGAATCTTACCCAGCTCTTACAGTCAAGATCTTGACACCCCAGACATTGACCAAACCAGGCAAAAGACGACCCATTCCGTTTCCCAAATACTTTAATTTTATTGCAACATGACACATTCCGGAGATAAAATTGGAAAGGTAGACTAGGCAGAAATTAAAGTGCTTAAATTCCAGACAAGGGAAGCCCCCTAAGGGTTTCTAGTGGAGGGGTGGCTTATTCTGAGCTGTGCTTCAAAAAGTCCTGGGGAGGCTCTCTGGAAGTGGAAGGTGAGGAAAGAGAGGCTGAAACTAGAGAATCCAGTTAGGAAAACTGTAGTAATATTTCTATGGTCAATCAGAAGGTGTCCTCTGATAAAAACCTGAGATAATTATCCAAATTCTACTATAGCCTGGAAAAAGCACGACTTTCATTCTGGACAATTTGCTGTTTCATATTTGGGTTTCCACCTAAGAAGGGAGTACCTTATAAAGCAGACTGAGAGCTGTCAAGCAGAAAGACAAAACTTCCCTTTTTTACTGATGAAACTGGAATTCTGATTTATAATTCAGCAATAATAAATATATGAATATGAATTCATTCTGAAGCCTTGCATAGGCCAATAAAAAGGAAATATTTAACATTTTTTATAGTTAAAGACAGAGATATCTGTGAAGGCTCAGCATTTTAGCCCACCCACCTTCTAATCAGTCACACTTCCCACCCTCCATTTATTTCTTAATTGCCAGCTAGCATTTTAAGGTCATTTAGTCTCTGTTCTTCAGTTTCCTATCTATGAAAGGAAGATAATACTTATTCTAAAGTGCTATTTTGAGAATTGAATTATCAGTAGAAGAGAGGACACTAGAAAAATAATTAAAGTGTTGTAAAAATGTAAAGGGATAAAAGATCAACTTTGCAAACAGAAGTTGTTTGTCCTTGTGTTTCTAAGTGGGTCATATATGGCGGTGCTGAAAAGACAAAAGACATTTAACTTATATAAAATGCATGTCCCTGATAATGTGGGGCTTTGTAAAATGTTGGCAAACACTGATATTCGATGTATAATGTTTCTCGGATAAAAATTATAATTGGGTATAAATTGGTAACTCCGTAAAAGTTTTCTTGAGTGTTTGGAAAATGTCCAATTGAGGTGAGTCAAATCAGAAGTTCTCAGTTTGGGGTAAGTTGTCCTCTGCTCATCATAAAAACTATTCTCTTTGCCGCTTAATAGTCTCAGTGTGCTTTTCCAGCGCTTATGCCATACTTCAGCCTTGCTTGAAAATGTGTACTGTTGCTACCACTGATGTATCTGTTCTAGAAAGTAACAGGCTTTCGTTTCCGGGACTGTCAAATCGGAAGTTTTCCCAAGAACACAAAGATTCACTCTATTACTGCACATCATAGAGCTCATGCCTGTAGCTTGAAAATCGAAGTCTTTGGTGTAGGCATTTGCTTGTTTGACAGTTCTGTTCTAAATTTTGAAACTAGTGGTACTGTAAAGTGCCCGTCTGACAATGGTGTACCAGAGCTTAGTAACGCAAAATAATTATTGTTCGTGGTTCTTTAGCTGAAGTCAGTAGCTCCCTGCAAAACACAACATAATGCAGAGATCTAAAGTTACTCAGTCAAAAACAGAGAAAAAGAGGAATTTTAAACAGATTTAAAAGAAACACTAGATTCTACAAGATTTACCAAGTGACGTCTTGCAGCACAGGGAAGGCTTTGATCATTCTAAAAGGAACTCCACGATAGCGATGATAACTTTTATTAATCAATTCCGGTAATTGTTGTCAGGAAGCTTATGGGATGTCAAAAGAATGAAAGCAATTATGGAGATATTAGCAAATAGTGTATAGTGTTTGTTTTCTTAACTTGAAACCATATTTTTCAGGTTTGCTTCTGCGAATTTAGTGTTTAAAGCCAGCAATACATCCTGTGTACTAAAGGGATTGATTAAGTTAACTTAAATGTAGAGCTGCAGTTTAGGAACTAGAGTGGCAGGATGCCCTCCCTGAACCTTTGGTACGTGAATCAGTGTGATGTTATATCTTGGAAAAGTCAATATGAATCCAGCAGATAAATAATTTAGTCTCCGTGTTGCCCGAAACATTTGCCAGGGAATTCTGGGAAGATTGCTGTTTGACTACTTGAATGAAAAGGATAATCTCCTTCTTAATCCTTGGTTCACAATTGCATTTAAGACTATCCCCATTCTGGGAAAAACAAGGAAACAAACAATAAAATTGTTTGTTACCTTAGAAGAGGCAAAAACACAAAAAGTAGAATTTCACAGACCCATTTATGACATATTTACCTACATTTACCTTCAACACTTTCAATCTAATATTAAGGTGAAACTATTTGTGATCGTGACATAATTATCTTATTATTCTTTCATTGTCAAATTGAATGAAGTTTACAAGTTTTTGATTTTTAAAAATGTTACTTTTTTACTGATACATAATAAAAGTACATGTTTTTGGTGGTACATGTGATTAATTTATAAAGATGAAAATTTCATTCATTAATTTATAAAGATGAAATCCGTTTGGATGCCCTTTCTTTCTTTCTCTTGCCTAATTGCTGTGGAAAGAACTTCTGGTACTATGTTGAATAAAAGTGGTGATAGTGGGCATCCTTGTCTTATTCCAGACCATGGAGGAAAGAGTTTCAATTTCTTCCTGCTCAGTGTGATATTATCTGTGGGTTTATCACACATGGGCTTTATTATTTTGAGGTATGTTTCTTCTTTACCCAGTTTGTTGAGGGGTTTGTTTTGTTTTGCTTTTTAGAGATAGTGGTCTCACCATATTTCCTAGGCTGGTGCTTCAAACCCCATCCTCAAGGGTTCCTTGTGCCCCAGCCTCCTGAGTAGTTGAGACTATAGGCATATGCCACTACCCACCTCGCTAAGGTTTTTTTTCTTAGCTTAAAGGAATGTTGAATTGTATTGAATGCTCTTCCAGTGTCTATTAAAATGATCGCGTTTTTTATTCTTGTTGCTATAATGCAGTACATCATGTTTATTGACTTGTGTATATTGAACCATTCTCATATCCCTGGGATGAATCCCACTCGATTATGATAAATTATCTTTTTAATGTGTTGTTTAATTTGGTTTGCGAGTAGTTTGTTGAGTATTTTTGCCTCTATGTTCATCAGTGATACTGGCCTGTAGTTTTCTTTTCTTGGATCTTTGTCTGCTTTTGGTATCAGGGAAATCCTGGCCTCATGAAATTAGTTTGAAAGTATTCCCTCTTATTATTTATTTTTATTTATTTATTTTTTTTGAGGCGGAGTTTCGTTCTTGTTACCCAGGCTGGAGTGCAATGGCGCGATCTCGGCTCACGGCAACCTCCACCTCCTGGGTTCAGGCAATTCTCCTGCCTCAGCCTCCTGAGTAGCTGGGATTACAGGTACAGCCTCCTGAGTAGCTGGGATTACGCGCCACCATGCCCAGCTAATTTTTTGTATTTTTAGTAGAGACGGGGTTTCAGCATGTTGACCAGGGTGGTCTCGATCTCTTGACCTCGTGATCCACCCGCCTCGGCCTCCCAAAGTGCTGGGATTACAGGCTTGAGCCACCGCGCCTGGTCTTATTATTTATTTTTGAAGAGTTTGAGTAGAATTGGTTCTTCTGTAAATGCTCAGGTAGAATTCAGCAGTGAAGCCACTAGGTCTTGGGTTTCCCTTTGAAGGGAGACTTTGTTATAGCATCAATCTTGTTGCTCGTTTTGGGTTTGTTGAAGTTTTCTATTTCTTCATGGCTCAATGGTGATAGGCTGCATGTGTCCAGGAATTTATCTAATTTCTTCTAGAGTTTCCAATTTGTTGGCATGTAGTTGTTCTAATGGTCTCTAGTGATTCTTTGTATTTCTGTAGTCTCAGTTGTTGTGTCTCCTTTTCCTTTCTTTCTTTCTTTTCTTTTCTTTTTTTTAAGACACAGGGCCTCACCTTGTCACCCAGGCTGGAGTTCAGTGGCACAATCATAGCTCACTGTAGCCACAAACTCCTGGGTTCCTGTGATCTTTCAGTTAGTACACTTCGCATAGAATCACCACACCTGGCTAAATTTTTATTATTATTTTTTTTTTGTAGAGATGAGATCTCCCTAATTGTCCACGCTGGTTTTGAACTCTTAACCCCAGGTGATCCTCCCACTTCAGTCTTTCCAGTGTTGTGATTACAGGTATGAGCTACTTGTTTCTTATTTCATTTATTTGGGTCTTCTCTCTTTTTTCTTAGTATAGCTAAAGGTTTGTTGATTTTATCTTCAAAAACCAACTTTTTGTTTTGTTGATCTTCTGTGTTTCTTATTTAGTCTCGATTTCATGAATTTCTGCTCTGATCTTGATGACTTCTTTCCTTCTATATTGAGGTTTTGTTTGTTCTTTCTTTTCTAGTTCCTTGAGGTGCATCATTAAGTTATTTAAAGTCTTTCTACTTTTTCGATATATATTTTTATTGCTATAAACTTTTTTCTTCATCCTGCTTTTGCCATGTCTTATAGCCTTTGTTATGTTGTATTTCCATTTTCTTTGTTTTAAGAAATTTTTGTTTCCTTCTGAATTTCCTCATTGACCCATTGGTCATTCAGGAACATGTTGTTTAAGTTTCATGTGTTTGTGTATTTTCTGAGGTTCCTATTATTATTGATGTCTAGTTTTATTCCACTGTGATCAGAAAAGATAGTAGAAATAATTTCTACTTATTTGAATTTGTTGAGACTTGTTTTGTGGCCCCAAAATTGGTCTACTCTAGAGAACTCACATGCTGATGAAAAGATTGTGTACTCTGCAGCAGTTGGTGAAATGTCCTGTAAATGTCAGTTAGGCCTATTTAGTCTAGAATGTAGTTTGACTTGGATGCTTCTTGGTCGATTTTCTGTCTGGATGATCTGTCCATTAAAGACAGTCAGGTGCTGAAGTTCCTGCTGTTATTGTATTGCAGTCTATCTCTCCATTTATATCTATTAATGTTTGCTTTATAACTTAGGAGTGCCAGTGTTAGGTGCATAGATATTTATCATTGTTTTCTCTTGCTGAATTGTCCCCTTCGTCATTATACAGTGGCCTCTTTGTCTCCTTTTATGGGTTTTAATTTGTAGTCTATTTTACCTCATGTAAGTATAGTTACTCTTCTTCTTTTTTTGGTTTCCAGTTACGTGGAATATTTTTTTCTACTGTTTCACTTTCAGCCTGTGTGTACCTTTATAGGTGAAGTGGGAAACTCATGCATTTTTAACAATGAATTTGTTATTGAGATATAATTTGTATATAGTGAAATGCACAAGTTGTAAATGTATAGGCCGAGTTTTAACAAATGTATACTCCCATGTAACCAATACCCTGAAAGTTCTTTTATGCTTTGCCAAGGTCTGAATGTTTTTGTCCCTCCAAAATTCATGTTGAAACTTAACTCCATTGTGATGGTGTTAGGAAATGGGACCCTTTGGGGAGTGATTAAGTCATGGAGGTGGAGCTCTCATGAATGGGATTAATGTCTTTTAAAAGAGGTTGAAGGGAGCTGCCTTGCCCCTTCTGTCATGTCAGGAAGCAGCAAGAAGGAGCAATCTTAGAAGCAAAGAGCAGCCCTGGCACACACCACATCTGCTGGTGCCTTGATCTTGGACTTCCCAGCCTGCTGAACTGGGAGAAATAAATTTCTGTTATTTATAACTTACCCAATGTAGGTATTTTGTTACAGCAACCTGAACAAACTAAGCCATGCTCCTTTCCAGCTAATCACTGCCCCCATTCCATTAGAAACAACCTCTATTATCATTTTGATGATCATACATTATTTTGTTTATTTTTTAATTTCATGTGAATGAAATCACACTCTTTTGCATCTGGTTTCTTTTGCTTGGTGTGATACTGAGCTTCAGTTAGTATTTTTGTGTGCATCAGTAGTTTACTGCTCTTTTATGTGATGCAGCATTTCCTTGTGTGAATACACCGCAACTTGTCCTTGCGCTCTTCTGTGGATGGACATTATGATTCTCCCAGTTTTTGGTAAGTATGAATAAAATTATAAAAATCATTCTTGAACAATCATTTTAGTGCCCATATGCTTTCATTTCTCTCGAGTGAATGCTGTACTTAGAAGCAGAATTGTTGGAATATAAAACAGTTCTCTGTTTATTTCATCAGAGGCTACGAAACAGTTTTACTATTTGCTTCCATTTTCTACTGTCCCTGGCAATGTACGCGAGTTCCATTTGCTCCACAGCTTGCCAATATTTGCTTTTGTCTTTAATTCTTACCTTTCCTACTTTTGGGAAGAAGCAAATCATTGTGGTTTTGATTTGCCTGTCTGTGAAGACTAAGACATTAAATACCTTTTCATGTGCTGCTTAGTCATTCCTCTGTCTTCTTTTTTGTTTGTTCATATAGTTTGAATATTTTTGATTTTTGATTTCCTACTTTTGTCTCCTTATTGTCATAGGTGTTCTTCTGCATACAAGTTCTCTGTCAGATAGATATACGGTATTGGGAATGTTTTCTCTCAGCCTGTGACTTGCCTATTTATTTTCCTAATGATGTCTTTTGCTGAAGTTCAATTTACCAGTTTTTTGTTTTATAGATGATTTTTTGGTGTCTTGTCTAAAACATCTTTACCTACCCCAAGGTCATGAAGATAACCCACGTTTTTTTTCCAGAGGCTTTATAGTATTAGCCTTGAGGTATATGATTCAGCTTGAATTAATCTCTGTGTATGGTTTAAGTTAAGGGTCAAAGTTCATTTTTTTCCCATGTGGCTATTCAGTGGTTCCAGCCCCTTTTGTTGAAAGCTTTCCTTTCTTCATTGAATTGTCTTGGCACCTTTGTTGAAAATCAATCGGCCAATTAAGTGTAGTTCTATTTCTGGATCCTATTCTATTCTTTTGACCTACTTGTCTATCCTTATACCCTTACCATACTCTCTTGATTAGCTTCAAGAATTTTTATCATGTTTTTAGTTGTGTTCCTTTCATCGTGGCTACTTTTGCCTCTTGCCGATATTAGATTAAGAGTTTATTTCAGAAGTTAGCACAGCTTTCAAGCTGCTGTGTATATCAGAGTGTCTATCTAAAGAAATAGGAAAAATGAGAACTCCCTTATGGGGTTATTAGGAGAAATAAACAACCTAGTATACATGTTTAAAGTGTGTTATAATTCTAAAATCACACTTAAGTGTTTAGAATGTTGCTTATTTTTATTTCACTTTTTGCTCTCTTCACCTTAAAATGCATTATTATGTATGTTCACTGAAGTCTCCCAGGAGGGTCAGATTGTGGCAGGGTACCTGCTCTGTGGGTTTAGAGAAAAACAAAGGTCCAGTATAATTGAGAGGAGTGATAGGCACCTGTTTTCTTCCTGTTTGCAGTAAGCCTTAGCACAGGGTGATGGCAATTCTTTCTGACATTTTTCCTTTGTCTCTTTTTAAAAGACAAAGCAATACTGGACTTGCAATCCTTTGCTCTTCCAGATATTTCTAATTTGATACCTTGAACAGGTTGCTTTTTTTTTTCTTTATTGTGGTAACTCCTTTTACTGATGAATAACCTTTGCTCTCCCCACCCCAAATCAATGACCTTTTAAACTGTTTCTATATTTGCTAGGGTATTACTTGTCCTGAAGCTTGGATTGAGTTTCTCTAAAAGATGATATTCTGGAATTTAAAAGGTGGTGAGAGGAAGGGTTGAAAATCTGAATCCTTTCTTTCACCCAGACAAAACGAAGCTGAGGAACAACCCTTTCTCTTCCTCAATCATCGAAGAGCCTATAACAAAGACAAATAAAAAGTGTCAATTATTTTACAACTTTTGCCTGTTACCGCCCTAGTTCACACCCTAATTGTCGTTCTTATTTCTAAACGGAAATTTTTCTTCCACAAGTTTAATGGCAACTTTTTACCTTTTTGGACTTTGTGTTTACTAGATTGTAAAATCCTGGAGGACAACTCTTTGATTTTGTTTATCTTAGTTTTAGATTTTAACATCAAACCAAGTACATTGCATTTATTTAATAACTGTTTATTCAATTAAATCAATTGCTAATATTCTATCCAATACAGTGTCATACATATATTATTGCCTCATATATAATGTATATATGTATAAAACAGGCAATAATTGTTCATGATTTAGTGATAGTAGAAACTCAGTATTTATTCATTGATCAGTTAAAAGTTTGAACACATTCTATATTTAGAGCATTAGATGAGTCAAGTGCTACTTTCTTTTTAAAAAATAGGTTAGAATCATTCAACTAGCATTCTGTAGACCAAATTATCTAAATAATAGCTCTCCTCTTCCTTTTTCTGCAATGTTATCCATAAGATTTGGCCTGCATCACCTTATAATAAAATGAAGAGAGTCTTAAATACTTAAAATACCAAACTCCTTTGGAGAGAATTCAGAATAGATTTATGTCATCTCAAATTCTATCTTATCCCAGTTAGTGTTACAGACAGATTATAGTATACGTTACAAAGATAGCCGAATAAGTAGAGTTTGAAAAGATACAGACGTAAAAATGAACAGATGCCTTCTAATGCTAAATTTCCCGAAACTCCTACTGTTTGCTTATATAGAAATCATTCTCAGACCTTCCTTAGATGAATTTCTGTTCCTAGAGCAAACTGGTAGTTATTTCCTTCTTTAATAGAACATGAACTTGTCCATCAAATCCTTTAAAGAAGTTAGTCCTAGGGATAACCCTTAGAGCCTAAAGGAGTAAATTAAGAGCAAAAAAAGGAAGTAGACATCGCAACAGGTGATGCATGTCAGATACAGCACTAAGAGAGGAATAATAGAGATTGAAAACATACCCTTCACAGACTCATGGAAGGTAGATCCATAAATATTGTGGAGATTGTGGAGACTAGGAAGCTTGGAAATAATCCTAATCTGGACGGTAGAGTAAATATCTACAGCTTCCCAAAGCATTCCTCTAAACCTCCCTGTAAAAAAACACACTGAGCTGATTGTGTAATGAACCGATCCAGTACAATTGCCTCCCGTGTCACTCTGGACCCTGAACGGGAGGGGACATCGTGACGAAGCAAGTTGTCTGGTGTCAAGAATTTGGAACACCGTAATGATCTCTACTGAAGGTTACATTCTGCCATGGTCAGCCTTTTAAGGAGGCCTTGCCACCAGCGCAGGGGAGGTGAAGTCTAACGAAGGTAATTTTATACCCTGGAGACTTTAACTTTCTACAAAGTTTTTAAGAAGTACTTTCGAAATTCAGCGTGATCTTTTCCACCGTTTTCAGGTAAGTAAAAGTTAACCGCCTTCCCTTTCCCTCCCCTCGCCAGTTCTGAAATGTTCGAGGATTCAGAGTCCTAGACAAAGGGATCCCACTCTTCAGGAGGGTTGGCATTTCAGGAGCCAGAGCCTGTAAAGGCGCCAAGTCGAAGGGCCCCAAGGGAATCTGCGGGCGCCGGTTACTCTGGGCGGGAACTCGGGTGATTTAGAGGAGGGGTTTGGGGAGGCTGGGATCGGGCTTTAAGAGCGGGAGGGATAATTAGTAGGAGATTAGCCGGAGAGGGGCGGCGCTTGCGTCCGGCCCGCGCGGTGACAGTCCCCGCAGTGCGCGCGCGACCCGGCGGCGGGACAGGCTTGCTGCTTCCTCCTCCTCGGCCTCTCCGTGCGTACTGGGAGGGGAGAAGGGGACGGCGGGCAGAGGGTGGCGGGCAGGGAGGGCCAGGGCGGGTGGTAGGTGGAAGACGTGGGAGGTCTCTGCCAGCCCGAGAGTCCTTGGCTCCGCTTAGGCGCTGAACGGTAGCGTTTCAATCGATCGCCTTTGAAAGGGAATTGTGTTTCTGTCCCAGTGTGAGTAAGTTTTCCCGTTTCTCAGACTCCCAAGAATGAAACCAGAAAGTCTTTTCATGCTGCAGTGAAGATTTCCCAACTTTTTCTTTTCAAGACAAAGTAGCCTCCTCTTTGAAAGGGTCCCTTGCACTTTGGGGAAGGTGGAACGAGCACGTGCAAGTGGTAGTAATGGAGGAAATGCCTGTAGTTTAAGCAACTTCTGTTCTCCCCAAGAGTGCAAAAGCCTGCGGTGTCTCAGATTTCAGGGGTGTAATGGCCTTTATGCCTATTGCAAGACAGGATTTGCTCTTCCAGGTTCACTTTGTAGGAGAAACATCGGCAACTTTTAAAGTAACACTAAATAACAATACTAATAATAATGTTAGCTATTGCTACAAGAGGATGTGGGTTAGATTATGATATTATTGTGTGATATTATAGCCAGTGACAGGAGAGCTAAGAATGAACGCCTTGGGAGGGTTCTCACCTGTGCCCCTCCCCCAATCTGGAGGAGGAAGCCACGTGGAAGGAAAAAAGGAAAAGGGAGCTCTTTCTGGGGAATTAAGGTCTCAGTTACTGCCTAGTTGGCCTGGGACAGCAGAGAGAGGAGTGCATGTAAATCTTCTAGTTTCTCTGCTTCTCTTGAAATGTGGCAGTCCGAGCTCCACGTTTATTTCCCCCTATTTCCTTTCTCTGCTTTCTTTCTGAGTGAGTGCTGAGTGGGTGCCCAGCAAGCACTGACTGGTGTGTGGCACCCAGGCCTCCAGCTAGCAATCGTCAAAGCCCAGTTTTCTTGGGGTCCCAACCTCCTGTGAATCCCAGCCTAGACCTACCTTTTGCATCTCTCTCCTTGGCATTAGGGTAGTACTGGGCTTTGTTGTCCTCTGCTATTTCCAAAATAAAAGGACTGTGTATGCTGATTATCTTTGGTCATTTACAAAAAAGGCCAATCAGTCCAAATTTGAATATTACTCTCTGTGTCAGACAAGTAAAATTTTTTTTCCTTTTTTTTTTTTTTTTGAAATGGAGTCTCTCTCTGTCGCCAGGCTCCAGGCTGGAGTGCAGTGGCATGATCTTGGCTCACTGCAACCTCCGCCTCCTAGGTTCAAGCAATTCTCCTGCATTAGCCTCCTGAGTAGCTGGGACCACAAGTGCGTACCACCATGCTCAGCTAATTTTTGTATTTTAGGAGACAGGTTTCAGTATGTTGACCAGGATGGTCTCGATCTCTTGACCTTGTGATCTGCCAGCCTTGGCCTCCCAAAGTGCTGGGATTACAGGCATGAGCCACCATGCCCAGTGACAAGTAAAATTTTTCTAAGGGTTTGTGTTACAGTGGTGTTTATTAATCCCCGAGATTGGAAAAGGAGGTCAGTGCAGTTTCCTGAGGGAGGCCTTACCCCACCACTCCCCCAAGAGGCACTAGCATTTCACCAGAGTCCTTGGGCTCTGAACCCCACTTTGCATGAGACCATATAGGGGGCTGAGTCTGCAGCTACCACCATGACTTCAGAAAATGCTAGAATTAATCTAGAATTCCAAGTTAGCATAACCAGCAGCCTGGCCACCAAGTTACGGTTTTTGTTTGTCTCATGTGTAGTGCTCGTTAGTTTCAGAAGGTAAAGAATTGCAGAGTCATGGCCCTGGGGATGGGTGTCCAGATTTTTCCTGGGTTTTGCAATACTGGTGAAGAAAGGCCGGCCACCTCCCCCTGAGAGGAGAACTTTGCTCATTTTGGCCAAAAGCCTGTAAGGGGAAAGGATGTTCCTCGACTGAGAAGTGGAGATTCTTCTCTGATGAATAGTCCTGGGGTTTTAGCGGCGGACAAAACAGGAATGAGATTTGACAAGGAACGGCCTCCAGAAGACCAGGGCTGTAGAGACTCAACCTTGGCGGTGGGGAGCCCACACCCTACACACTTGAGAACACCAAGTTACCGTCTCGGCCTCTCCACTGTGACTTTGGGTCATGTTACTCACTACCTTTCTAGGACTCAATTTCCTTATACACTAAAGATAGAAAAAAAATATTATTTGCTCTGACTACCTTGGAGTTTTTCAGGTCAAGAGAGAAAATGTGCAAACGCTTTTTGAAAATTCTGAAACCATCAGTGTCTAGAACAGCGCCAGAATCAGAGGTTTTTTATTTACCAAACACTTACACAGCATTTAACGGGTTTCTAACTTTATTCAGGTAACTTTATTCTCACAAGAATCCAGTGAAATAGGAGTTCTTATCCATCTCGTTTAATAGGTACGGTGAAGAGATCCCAGAGAAGTTAAGTCACAGTTATTAAGTGGCAGGGTCGAGATCCACCCAAATGCCAATCAAGTTCCAGAGTTTTGAATACTTGACAGTCTACCTCGTGTCCTCTTATGAGGAAGTCACCTCCACATTAGGGGACAGAGCTCTGGTCTCTGGCAGGAGAGATATTTGGAATATCATTAAATCGAGGTAGTCGTTACCATGCTGGCCAGAGAATGCAGCATATAATGAGCAAACAAACCACTGTGCAGATATGGTTCATCACTGTAAATTTTTCCTACAGTTTGTAACCAGATTCGTGTTTTCCCTGCTTACTTTCCTTAATTATTTCTCCTTCACTTCTTGAATACTCAAACCACCTAACATTTCGCCCTGTTATTTATAATTATACTGGACCACTCTTCTCCCTCCTGGCAACCTTTCCTGGTAAAAGGCTTTCAGTAATTTTGTTTTGACTGCAGAGCCAACCGTGATAATGGCTCCAGTTTTGTGCGGCAAACTCATGGCAATTTATTGATAAATCAGCTTTGGGGGAAGAAAAGGTTTACACCAGCATTGCCATAATCCATGCTATAAACGACTACTCTTTCTTAACGTTCTTACCTTTGCTGCTCATTACCTGGCTCCCGAGTACCTGCGAAGTGGAGAGGAGAGGTGGCCCACAGACCCATCATTGGGTGTGTGTCAGAGGCTCCATGTTGGCCCATCTCCCTAAACCACAGACATGACGAGTTAAGCCACATTGTTCGTGATTGAGAAACTCCGTGTGAAGTGCACTGTGTGTTGATCATTTTTAAAGAAAAGGCCTCCCATTGCCCTTTTCCCAGCCATGGACTTCTTTGTGTACTTTCCCACCAACAGTCCTGGGAGGCTGCCATTTTTCCTCTACTCTTTCAATATTGATTTTCACTGAGGGGAAAAAAGAGTTCTCTGGACTTTTTTGTTCCATCGCTAAATAAATTTCATTCTGGAAACATTAGTAGAGGCCTAATGTTTTAGTTTTTAAATTATGGTTAAGTAGCAACTTTCTACTTAATGAACTTACCATAATTTTTTTAAAAAAACTTCGCATGCTTGCTGGATTTCTTCAGATCTCTGTATAGAAGCCTGGGATTTAGGGATCCTTTATTAAGGTAATTACTTTACCTACACTCTGAAGGATGGTGCAGTTTATTCGACTTTCACCCCTTCAACACTAGAACAAAAGCACACACATTAAATGTTACTTGAAGTATTATCTTGGCTGAGAGCTAATCTAACATACTGTGCTTTCTAGACCAGAGACTTGTGGAGATGGATTAATTTGCTCCCATAGGGGATTTTTTTAAAAAAACCTTGCACATGTTGTTTCTGTTTGTCTAAATCCAAGCTGTATATTTTTAGTCCAAGAAAACAAAAATAGGGGTTACTTAGGTAGCTTTGATTTCTTCATCTGCAAAATGGGAATGATAATACCTACTTCACAACATAATTGGAGGAAGAAAGAAGATGACAGATACAAGGAGTGCCTAGTCGTGCCAGCCACAGAGTAGACACTCATTTCATGTCAGACAAATTAGAATTAAGTGGAATTAAAGAGTTCAGAGCAGAATTAAGCAGGTCTATTGAAAGAGGGAATATAGTGTGGTGGGTGTAGGGGATGTTCATGTTCCACCTTGGCAGATTAACATCTCTAATTTCCCTTTTCTTCTTTTGTGAAATGGATATCGCTATGACAATTGTAATAGGTTAACAAAGGTGATGGAATTAGTACATAGCATAGTTGGACACACAGCAAACTGTAATAAAGTTAAATATACAGGTATGTGATTTTTATCACATTCAGCGGCAACGCAAAGACATCTGTATGACCAATAATGATACATATAAACGTGTAGATTACAGGGAAGATGGTTAGAAAGATTGGATCTGATAGATGTTAGGCTAATAAGGACACATGCCAGGGTTGAGCTTTAAAAGCAGGAACGGTCATCATCTAGAAGAGGTAGCGCTACATGTGAAGCGGGATAAATAGATCTAAGCTTCGGTCTGAGAAAAGATACGTGTTTCTGGGGAAGAGATAGAAGTAGATAGTAGGACTGACGAAAGAACAAGAGGAGGTTATAAGAATAACTGTCAGGCCGGGCGCGGTGGCTCACACCTGTAATCCCAGCACTTTGGGAGGCCGAGGCGGGTGGATCACGAGGTCAAGAGATCGAGACCATCGTGGTCAACATGGTGAAACCCCGTCTCTACTAAAAATACAAAAAATTAGCTGGACATGGTGGCACGTGCCCGTAATCCCAGCTACTCGGGAGGCTGAGGCAGGGGAATTGCTTGAACCCAGGAGGCGGAGGTTGCAGTGAGCCGAGATTGTGCCATTGCACTCCAGCCTGGGTAACAAGAGTGAAACTCTGTCTCAAAAAAAAAAAAAAAAAAGAATAACTGTCAGAGGACTGGAAATTTACATTTTAAGCTTTGCCCTACATTCCTGCCTGATTTGACTTCAGTCTCACCAGTGTGTCTTAGCTTTCCTCTCCAGCACATTCCCAGCTATACTTCCAACAGCAAGTGTAGACAGCTACGTTCCTCTACTGAACAGCTTTTAGCGGGATGTAACTTCAGAATGTGAAATGACCTGAGGATCGTGTAAAACTGATTCTCCTTCCCTGCTACACCCATGAACCATAAATAGCAATTCCATACCATAAATGGAATTCCTTAAGTCCCGTGTTTTGATGTGTGCATTATCCTGTTTTTCTTTAGCCTGTCTTGGAATTGATGATGCCAGTGATCATGATGGTGATCATGATAAAGACATCATAAACTTTATTGAGGGATTTTTTTGGACCGGTTCGTGTTTTATCTCAATTGCATTAGACGACAACCCATTAAGTTAGAAGCTATTACTATTTCTTTTCTTTCTTTTTTCTTTTTTTTTTTGAGACGGAATTTCGCTCTTGTTACCCAGGCTGGAGTGCAATGGCACGATCTCGGCTCACCGCAACCTCCGCCTCCTGGGTTCAGGCAATTCTCCTGCCTCAGCCTCCCGAGTAGCTGGGACTTCAGGCACGCACCACCATGCCCAGCTAATTTTTGTATTTTCTTTTTTAGTAGAGACAGGGTTTCACCTTGTTGACCAGGATGGTCTCGATCTCTCGACCTCGTGATCCACCCGCCTCGGCCTCCCAAAGTGCTGGGATTACAGGCATGAGCCACCGCGCCCGGCCTACTATTTCTATTTTAAGAATGAAGAAATTTAGTCTCAGAGACTAAATCTCCCAAGCTTAATAGCTAAATGGTGGGTCTGGAATTCATGTCCTGAAGCCTACAATTTTGAATACTACTGAAATGACAAAAAGTTGTAAGTTGGGTCTCCAAAGGAGGATACATAAGAACTTAGGCCTTCCTAATAAGACAGTGTTGCTGCTAGGAACAGGGTTTGATGTTTCCAAAGAGATCAGTCTATGATCTCTGGCCTTTTGATTTCAGCCTATACATAGTTCATTTCAATGCAAGTCTGTGATTTTAGACTTTGTTTAGAGAAGTTTTGCTCTTTATTTTTCCTTGTACTGCACCCATTTTTCAATTAGTACTTGTTTGATGTCTTCAAGCTTAATAATATAAAACTAGATAAAATATCATGATGTTTACTTTTTTTCGTTTGAGATGGAGTCTCGCTCTATTGCCCAGGCTGGAGTGCAGTGGCAATATCTCGGCTCAGTGCAACCTCCGCCTCCCGAGTTCAAGCAATTCTCCTGCCTCAGTCTCCTGAGTAGCTGGGATTACAGGCACACACCACCGCGGCCGGCTAATTTTTGTATTTTTAGTAGAGACGGGGTTTCACCATGTTGACCAGGATGGTCTAGAACTCCTGACCTCAAGTGATGCACCTGCCTCAACCTCCCAAAGTGCTGGGATTATAGGCGTGAGCCACTGCACCCAGCCCCTATTTACTTTGACATTTTAACAGCAAAATAATCATTTATTCTGCAAATAGTCAAAGATATTTTTAAGAACATTCTAGTTAATGCTGCAATATAAGAACATCAAATGATTTTCCAGTTACTTTGTGTATTTATGTCTGCTTTTTCTTATCTTATTTAAATCTTTTTAAGATTCTAGACCAAAATTGAAACAATGGTTGACCTTACCCAGCTAATGGACGACCAAGTGTTCAGGGCTTTTTCCTCCTATGCAACAATTATTCTTTCAAAAATGATGCTTATGAGTGCTGCAACTGCATTCTATAGAATGACGAGAAAGGTAAGAAACTGGGAGGTAACATTTTCTTACTTTTAAGATTGAAATTCTGGAAAGGAGTTTTCTTAATTTTCTTTTTTTTATTTTTGGTAAAGTCCAATAGCACACTGTTTTATGCTGTAAGTGAAGTGTGCAATCGTTTGGCACAGACGGATCTGATATATTTATGGAACAGTTGCTTCTCCTAGAAACTAGTAAATGGTTTTTTCATTATGGCTTTTACCTTTTGTCATCCTGCTAAGCAGATGAGATATTCTGGAATATCAAAGTTTTCAAGGAAACTTTCATTTTGGAATTAATTTTGCCGAAGAGGGTTTAGAAAATAATTGTTTTACCGTTAACTGGTATTTTCAGCTCTGGTACAGGTCAAGGGTATGATTTTGATAAAAAAAAAAAAAGAAAGAAAGAAAGAAAGAAAAAAAGAAAGCAAAAGAAAAAAAGGCAGAGAATTAAACTTCTTACATTCAAAGTAGACCCTCATCTGATCGGGATGATCATTTGAATTTTGTGTACTTCTGACCTCTTACATAGATACTGTTTCTACCCTGTATTATCAGAATGATTTTTTTTTAAGTGCAGTTGTGGAGAAGATGGTAGACAGATGCTGAAGCATACATTCTGTATTCAAGCGGGGTTTACGCCTGCTGGAAGGGGCAGAGCAAGGCTCCCTTTACAAAGTTAAAATATTTTCACCAGTGTAGTCCTTGTGCCGTTCAGCAACTTTGTCCTCGAGATCATCTCTTTCTCTTTTAGGACCTGTCCTGAGTTTTGTCCTCTAGAGCATTGACTTTATGTAGAGGCCACAGTCTTCCCTAAGGCGTTTCCTTGTTAGTATCTTTTTTTTTGTTTTCAGGACAGAGTCTCGTTCTTACCCTTACCCAGGCTGGACTGCAGTGGCAGGATCTTGGCTCACTGCAACCTCTGCCTCCCTGGTTCAAGGAATTCTCTTGCCTCAGCCTCCCGAGTAGCTGAGATTATAGGCATGCACCACCAGACCCAGCTAATTTTTGTATTTTCAGTAGAGATGGGGTTTTGCCATATTGGTCAGGCTGGTCTTGAACTCCTGACCTCAGGTGATCCATCCACCTCGGCCTCCTCAAGTGCTGGGATTTTAGGCACGAGCCTGGCCAACTATCTTGAGGTAGAATGGAAGGATATTTGCCTTTTAATGGAGGGCACGTTCCAACATTTTTAAGTCTCTCATGCGCTGATGTGTTGCAAGCATCAGGCCACAAAGTGGCTGTCTATCCCCCAGAGCTACACTGACTTCTAGAAACAGAATGTCACCAAGGAAATGTACCCTGCTTTATAGGAAAAGAACAAGGGAATTCAAATTTGTAGACTGCCGGGAACCACAGGGCTTTTTATGTGTGCTTGATCGTGGAATCATTTTACAGAATTGTTAGCATTGTCAGGTGAAACGAGGATTCATCCTTCCATTTTATATAGAAGGGGAACTGAAAGAGAGGTTAAGTATCTGTCTGAGTCCGTTTCAGCTGCTCTTACAAAATGCCATAGACTGGGTAGCTTCAGCAACAAACATTTGCCTCCCGGTTCTGGAGTTTGGTAAGTCCAAAATCAAGATACCAGCAGATCTGGTGTTCAGTGAGGGCCCAGTCCCTGACTTGCAGATGGCCGTCTTCTCATTGTATCCTCACATTGGCAGAGCAGAGAGAGAGAGGGAGAGAGAGAGAGAGAGAAGCAAGCTCTCTCTTTCCTCTTGTTGTAAGGACCCTAATCCCATTCATGAGGACTCCACTCTCTGACCTAATTACCTTCCAAAGGCCTCACGTCCCAGAGACTATCACATTGAAGATTAGGCTTTAACATACAAATTTTGGGGGACCACAAACATTCAGTCCATAGCAATAGCTTACCCAAAGTTACATACAAATAAAGGGTGAAACTGGGATTCAAACTGAAATCGCATTAAACCCAGTCTCAAGCTCTTTCCATTGTAATACACCACTATTTCTTTATTCAACATACATTTAGTGTACATCCAGTGTGTGCCAGGCACTTATTTAGGGGAACGCTGTGATGAACAAGACAGACAGGTCTGGCCTTAGGAACTTTATCTGGAATAAATATTCCCAGCCCTGTGTGCCAGTCCCCTCAACATCTTTATCTCTAATGAATGTTCATATCATATTAAGAAAAAATAGAAAACTTACAACATTTTTAAGCTTAAATTAAGAGGAATTTTGCAGTTTTTGTTTTTCTCTGCCATAAATCATTAAATAGTGGCTCATGCTTCAATGCTTTTTAAAA
This sequence comes from Saguinus oedipus, assembly GCA_031835075.1. Lineage (NCBI taxonomy): Eukaryota > Metazoa > Chordata > Mammalia > Primates > Cebidae > Saguinus > Saguinus oedipus. Next base: position 5,384,604 of record CM063177.1, on the reverse strand, counting down.
TGCATTTTTAAAATGCAGATTTCAAGTTTCAAGGGATGGGGAAATTATTTCAAACAGCATAATAATTGCAGGAAGGTTTAGAAAATACATGAATGTGTACTTGTCACTCCCAGGAGTGTCATTCGGCTTCTCAAATTTCATGGTACAGTATTCTTCAGCCCCAAGTTTTATCTAGTTGAGAAGAAAAGAGATGCACGTGTTCTAACAAAGTATACGACACCTTTCGCGTCCCTTACTCATTTGTGCTTCTTGTCTGTTCTGTACAACCTTTGGCTGGTAAATGTATTTATTTCAGCTGAGCCAATCACTTGGAAATGTTAATACCCTTGAGGGAAGCTATGCCAACCTTGCTGTGAAAGAGACGCCAGCGAACCGTAGTCCTAGTCCATGATGACTTAGAATTATGCCTCTGCCCATATTTGCTCCCTTTTCACTATTCTTATGCGCTGGGTTTTGTTCAAGTTCTCATCTATGTTTTCTTTTTATAACTTTGCATTGTTAATAAAAATTCAGTTTGAACAATAGATGCTTTCTTCTACTCTTATGTTTGATTTATCACTCCAAATGGGTCAACCAGGATGTCTATATTTCTTCCACTAAAATTCAAATAACTTATTAGGTAGAATATCCCATGTTATTTGTTTGCTTCATTTTTTTTTTTTTAAGACAGGCTAGAGTGTAGTGGTGCAATCACAGCTCACTGCAGCCTCAAACTCTTGGGCTCAAGTGATCCTCCCACCTGATCCTCCTGAGTAGCTAGGACCACAGGCATGTCACACACCACCATGCCCAGCTATTTAAAAAAAATTTGTGGAGACAGGGTTTACCTATGTTACCCAGGCTGGTCTTGAGTTCTTGGGCTGAAGGAATCCTTCTTCCTCAGCCTCCCAAAGTGCTGGAATTACAGGTGTAAGCCACTGCACCCAGCCAGTATTTGAAATAACTCTTTTATTTTCTTGGTATTTGGAATAGGTTTTTGCCAACCCAGAAGACTGTGCAACATTTGGCAAAGGAGAAAACGCCAAGAAGTATCTTCGAACAGATGACAGAGTAGAACGTGTACGCAGGTAAACCAGTGTCTCTTGAACTTACTTTAATTTTGGTCAAGGAGTTCAGCGAAGATGTCTCAGGGTCTTGGAGAATGCGGATAAAAAGTCAGAGCTCTTTCCTACTCCTCATCACAATTACAGAAAACTGGACGTCTGAGAGCCTCCAGCTATCACTGCAATCGCATCCATTGCCAGTTTTGCTATACTGTACTTTTATCGACACTCTCTTGGGGTTAATGACATTGCTTTATATAGAGATGTATCAACAGTAATGGCAGTAAAATGGGAATAGTAGATTCTTGCAGTTTTGTCATCTTTCTCCATAGGTGAGACTGTCGACTCATGTAAGAGGTTGAAGAATTAGGTATTTTTGCATAAGATTCAAAATATAAATGTTGACACTCTGGAGAAATAGGAACCTCTTTTTCTCTGTCCTCTTGCCACTGCCATCTCTTTTTAGATGTTATGTATTAATGTATTGGGGATTCAATGAACAATGAAAAGCAATAAGCCAAGATATGATTGGGGTACTATTGTTCCTGTTACCCAAGTAGTGAGCATAGTACCCGTTAGCTTTTCAACCTTTGTCTCCCCTTTTCTTTGCCGTCTAATAGTCCCCAGTGTATGTTGTGCTGTCTGTGTTTATGTATCCAATGTTTAGCTCCCACTTATAAGTGAGAACATGTGGTATTTGTTTTTCTTTTCCTGTGTTAATTCATTTAGGGTAAAGGCCTACACCTGTGTCCATGTTGCTGCAAAGGACATGATTTCATTCTATTTTTTTCTTAAGACAGAGTCTTGCTCTGTCACCCGGGCTGGAGTGCAATGGCACAATCTCAGCTCACTGCAACCTCCGCCTCCTGTATTCAAGCCATTCTCCTGCCTCAGCCTCCCAAGAGCTGGGACTACAAGCATGCGCCATCACACCTGGCTAATTTTTTGTATTTTTAGTAGAGATAGGGCTTCTCCACGTTGGCCAGGCTAGTCTTGAACTCCTGACCTCAGGTGATCCACCCACCTTGTCCTCCCAAAGTGCTGGGATTATAGGCACGAGCCACTGTGCCCGGCCGTCTTTATCCAGTTCACACTGATGGACACCTAGGCTGCATTATCCCTTTTTGGATCGTCTGTGAAAGTCTGAAGCCCCTCCCAAGATCTCTGCGGATTCCCTCTCGGCATATCACCTCCAGGTTGACTCTGGACCTGGGTTCCTGCTTCTATGCATGTTTCCATGTTCTGCAGTTGGCGACGCTGGACGTTAATCCAGCCATTTCACCAGTTCCCTTCACACACACACAAAAACGTGGCTAAAAATAGACTTGAGTAAGTGGAGGTACAGAGGCGTTTACACTGTGGCAACACAAACATTTCGAGTTGTATGTTATTCCTTTGTCTGACCATGCATGTCCTTCAGCATTCTCTCTCCGGGGAATATGCCCATACCTGTATCTCCTTCACTCAAGCAGTATCCAGTGTTACACCCTTTTTGAGGCTCTCCTCTTGCCCCACAGACTCTTCAACCCTATCAGCACTAAAATTAAAAGTACCTTCTTACTCATGCAAAAGAATTCTACCCCCGAGCTAGTCATCAAGCAAGAATGTTTCTCTTCTAAGAAAAAGTCTGTGCAGGTACTTAGCACAAAATTTCACCTTCCGTCTCAGTTATCGAGCTGTTAATTCCTCAGTCCTGCAGACTAAATCAGCCAGTCTTGAAAACGGGTTGTGTGAAGAATATGGATATAAAATAGTTTCGGGACCAAGGAATCACTGTAGAAATTTCAAACGTTAGCAGAACAATATCAAAGGAAAAGTTATGTGTTAGATGAAAAAATAATAAACTGAAAAAAAAAGTGAGTGAAGCTTGAAGTTTTCAAAACCACGAAAGAGGCACAAAACCATTTAAAGCCTTGTCTGGTCCTGTAGCGTTTCCCTTTGAGAGCAGGCAGCCACATGCATGATGCTAGTCCTGACCTCGTATTTATAACATTGCCCGGGACTGGAAAGTGATCAGAAGCAATTAGACCCTCAGTAGCATTAGTAAGATTTAAATGAAAATCCAGGTAAATCTCATGTGTGAAAGCGTAAGAAAAGATAATCTGGGGTTTTTTTGAGATTCCTCTCTACTATTCTTTCTGACCTTCCGCCCTTACTCCCTGCCCATGGGGGACTGTACTTTTAGAGGAGAACGACATTATCCAAATTGATCAGCTAGTCAGGTTGCAAATAAATGTTAGGGAGAACGATTGACCCTGGTTCTGAAAAGGTGCCACGTCCTTGAGGAGGTGCAGCGACTGTGTGCACAGCGCCCCCTGGTGATGAGACACTGGCTTTTCCTCATAGTAAGAGAAGAGCGTTTCCAACAGAGTGGAGTTTTCAGTTGTATAATAACTTTTTGAGATTGTACTTGTTTCATCGCAAAAGTGCCTAATAACACACTTTTGGAGATGCTTTTCAAAGAGAGAGGGTTTCCAGAATCTTTCCTTTCCATTTTTAAGCTAGGCTTTTTTCCCCCCACCTCTCTAGTTCCTTCAGTCATTGTAAAACTGTTATGATTAGCATATTTAAATGGCAGGGACAGAAAGGGGCTACAAATGAAGAGAAAAGCATGCTTTACCGCGTGCAATAATTGAGAAAATTAGTATGTACACATATGGAACAATTAATTACAAACTTAAAGGAAGATGTGTTGAAATATCAAGATACGTGGCTTAAAGTCAGTTATTTGAGTTCTGGACAGACAGAAACCAGTGATAGAAAGCATTTTACACATTTATTTATTTAATACTATCCTACCTTGTCCAGGAAGCATTCAAGACCATGTACATTCAACACACAAAGATGAAAAGAAAGTTGAAAGGCAAACAGGCCAGCTGGTGAAATAGAGGGAGTCATTTGAAAGACAAAATAAAGTCTTGAGTTTCATATTTAGGGAGAGGAGAGACATTTAGAATATATTCCCTTTAAAGGTAGAGAATATGCCTTCACTGAGAGTTCCATGGAGTCTAAGTGACGCTTGCTGGAGACTCTGTCAGGAGATGAACATAGGCTGGAGTTAAACTGGATGATGGCCCTTGTGACCCCAGTGTGTGAACCCGCCTGTGTGGAGAGATCATTGTGTATGTATCACTGTCATTTATTCTACTGGGATGCTATTAAAGAGCCTTAAGACTGGGTTCCTGACCCTCAGCAGATTATAATGTTCCCCCCAAATAAGACCCCTGTGCATGTAATAATTGGAGAATGTTATGAAGCCATGTTTCATTAGTTCCATGGAATATTCCACAAAGGAAGACCTTGAAGTTATTAGGATTTGGGAGGAGGAAGAGGAGAGGAGAAGTCTCATCAATTTGGGAAGATACCTTGATGAGAATGTGAACACACCGCTGTGTGCTGAGGGTGAAGAGCTTTGGCTGAGATGAGGGGGTCTGGAAAAGCCTTCTGAGCAGCTCCTTTTGTAGTTGTTCAACCTGACAACCCCCAGGTGCATGTAGCAACTCTAGTCCGGGTCAGGTGGATGCTGGGATCCACACAACTCTGATCTGAGGAAGGAGGCACGGCTGTGGCCTCGAGAGCACAGAGATGGTGGAAGGTCTGTCTCAGAGCAGATGTGTACCAGGGAACATCTGTCCAAAAGAGAAAGAAAAATGGGCAAATGTAATCACGGGGGAGAAGGGTAACAGACCCAGGTAGAAAGTGGTCTCTCAGGAAGGCTGATTTCCACCTGGTGATAGATTTCGGCAGCTGTCTATAAATGGCACTATGTTACGGAAGATGCATTGGAGCAGGGGGTGGCTTAGGATGGAAGGCTGATATTGCACTGCAGCAGGTGCTCACAGGGAGAGCCGGGGAGGTGTGTGCCTGGAACAGAGTCTCAAAATAAGTACAGAAAATGGCACACATTGGTATAGAGTATAAGGGTCTGTGGAAAACAGGCCTTACTAGGATAATGAGGAGTATTATCTTTGAGAAATTTTGAGGACTGATGAAAGAGTAAGAGAATTCAAAAGGAAAAATAAGATAGAAATGAGGCTAGAAACACATGCAGGAGCTAGAAAGGTAAAGAAACCTCTGCCCCTGACCTTCCTCCCTCGACCCTTGTGGTCCTCTCACTGTCCTTGCCTTTCTCCTCTGCTCTAACATTGCACTGCATCTGTCAACTGCTCACCACGGGGATAGAAGTGGACATTGTTTTCCAGAGTCTCCTCTTTACAGTCTTCTCCTTAACCTTAGAATTTCTGTCTTTTTAGCATGTTATGAAAGAGAGCGCTAACATGCCTAAGACTGGAGGTGACGGTGTCTCAGTGGTGCTCCGGAAGTCAGAGGGGCAAAACAAGTACTCTTGGTGTAATCGACAAAGTGGGTCCTTCTTTGATCGAAATGGTATTCCTGTCTTTTCTTGCCCTTCTCATTCTCAGTAGTGCTTGTGTTGCCCCGTGAAGGAGAGGGCATGAGAACACTCACACCTTTCTCGGTTTGCTTTCATTCTTCACTGAAGGCTTTCAACTCATCGCTTATCTAGGCTGCTGTTCTCTTCGTATCTCTATGTAGTCGTCATCTCTGTGAGGCAAACTTAGAGATAATCTAGGGAACACAGGAGACAGGAAAGGAAGGGAACAGAGTGGTGGTCACTGAGCAGACAATATATAATCATTATATGTTTAAGCTAGAGAAGAGAGTAACATTAAACAGAAATACTTTTTCATTTTCAAATACATATTGCTAGCTGACAAACGCTATCAAACTCTATTTCTAGCCTGGATTCTGAAGCAATTTCTAATTCTGTAGACTTAAGGGAGATGAAATTTTAAAATTAAGTATTTTTAAAAATGTTGCTGGTCAGGGTGGCTTGCATTTGTAATTCCAGTGTTTTGGGAGGCTGAGTTTGGAGGACTGCTTGAGATCAGGTGTTCAAGACCAACCTGGGCAACACAGCAAGACCCCACCCCTAAAAAGAATATTTAAAAAATTAGCCAGGCATGGTGTTGACGCCTGTGGTCTCTGCTACTCATGAGGCTGAAACTCAGGAGTTTGAGGCCGCAGTGAATTCTGACTGTGCCACTGCACTTCAGCCTGAGCAACAGAGCAAGACCCCACCGCTAAAAACAGCAGTAGCAGCAACAGCAACACTAGTGAAAATGTCAAGTCAATAGTAGATGTGTTCTGTATTAGGTCTCAGCCAGAGAAACGCAAGATGCCATAGTTGGAGCAAAACTGTGGCTGAAACATACTTTTTGTTTTCCTCTAGCTCTGCTGTAAAGAAAACATTTGGGAAATTCTCTCTCTCCTTCACCTGTCCCACGTTTTGTGTGCCCTTTGCACTTCCACAGCATCATTCCTAACTAATCTGTTTGGCGTCTGGAAGATAGCTTAGCCAAAATTTTACTGTATTTCCAAGGCTAGTTATGCGTTCTGTTATTTAGACGTAAGAACATGAGATTCTTGATATTAAATTGGTGAATTAATTATTGGCAACCTGGTGGTTTGGGTTGGCAGGGATTCTCTCAGTAATCATTTGGTAGAGTAGCAGAAGCGAAGGAGGAGTCTTAAGAAAAATCAACACCAAAAGGATTTTCTTCCTTTGGGAAAAAGAATTTTTATAAAAAGAGTCTTGAATTGCTAATTGTTATGAACCTCATAAGAAAAAACTATTTTGTGTTTACAAAAATGAAATGAGTTCTATTAGATAGATGTTGTTTTGATATTCTAGGAACTACAAAATGACTTCTGTGATATTTAAAGATACACTAAACGTAAAAAGAAACAAAAATAATGAGACATTCTAAATAAAAGTCAAGTGGGTAAGGAAGCAAGACAATTTGAGAGAAAAAAATCTTACTTTGAAATTTAAGGATTCATTAGTACTCAGATTCAGTTTTTAGCAGAGAGGGGAAAAAATACTTATCTACTAATTTGAAATGTGTGTTTTTAATAGCTGTCTTTTTTTACAGAGCCCACCTTAACGACCTTGAAAATATTGTTCCGTTTCTGGGAATTGGGCTTCTGTATTCCCTGAGTGGTCCCGACCTCTCCACAGCCATTCTGCACTTCAGACTCTTTGTCGGAGCACGGATCTACCACACCATTGCGTATTTGACACCCCTTCCCCAGCCAAACAGAGCTTTGGGTTTTTTTGTTGGGTATGGGGTTACTCTTTCCATGGCTTACAGGTTGCTGAAAAGTAGATTGTACCTGTGAAGAGAATTATATAACTCATCATCTAGTTGTTTTCTTGAGAATTCTCTACTTCGAATTTATAATGAATATTTCCTTAGGTTTTAGGTAAGAGAGAAGCAGAGGAATTATGAACTGAGGTAAACCCATTTTGAATATTAGCATTGCTAGTATCCTGTTCTTGATTTACATTTGGATTAGAAATTTAACATAAGAATTCTTACGTCTTTTGTCTGGTTTTTAAAGTACTTTCTTATAAATTTTTAATCATGTTATGATTTGTGACATTCAGTCAACACTGCACTTTTGAATCTATAAAATAATTGCATGTATGAGAAACATTTTAATACTGCTGAAACTGAAATATGAAATAAAAAATTCAGAGAATGACTTCGTTTGATTTTTATTTTTCCTAACATTTTGTTTTTGAAAGTTCCGAACCTAGGGAAAAGCTGAAAAATAGTGCACATTTTACTATGCTCTTTGGTTAGACTCACCAGTCATTAACATGTTACGTATTTGCTTTCCTTATTTCTGTTTTCTTTCTCTCGGAAACATCTGAGAGTAAGTGGCAGATATCATGACACATCACTCCTTAATGCTTCAGCATGCTTTTTCTATAAAAAAAAATCTCCAAATAACTATAACACTATTATTATACCCAAGACATTTAGCACTAATATAATATTCAATATATGTAGTCCTTATTCTAATTATTCCAACTTCCCCCATAATTGCCTTCTTAACTGCTTTATTTTTGATCCAGGAATCAAAGACCAAACACTGCCTTCTGTTATCATTTCTATTTAGTTTTCACTTAAATGAGAGACTTCTTTTGCTTTCTTTTTCTTTTTTATAACCCTGACTTTTTTTTGAAGGGTATAGACAAGTGGTTTTACAGAATGACCCTTAATCTGGATTTATCTAAGACTTTCTCATTCTAAGATTCAGATTAAACATTTTTGGTGGTATGTCCTTCACATTATAATACATTAATAGGCATATGATATCAGTTTGCTCCGTTTGATCAATTTAGTAAGGTAATGTCAACCAAATCTGTCTATTTTAAAGGTCTCCTTTTATTTTTGTAATCATATGTGGGGTGATAACTCGAGCCTACAATTATCCTGTCTCCCTACAAACTTTCACCTAATAGATGTAGCACCCAGATATGTTGTTTGGCTTCTACATATAAATATGTAACACATAAATCACACAAATTTAGATTGTTTTGGTCTTCAATGGAATGTATACTTCAGTCTCGATAATAAAGGGTGAGCTCTTAAAATATCAATATTTTCCTCATACATGCTGTCCATGTAATTTATATTAATTTTTGATTTTCCTATCTTTTGATTCACTTTAATTTTAAATATATTTCTTAAACAGTACTTTTAATGGCATTTGCGAATTGTTCATTTAGATTTGCCACTCAAGAGAAAAGTCACTGTGTCATGGTTTAGCTTTCACAGTCTGAGCAACTCAAGTCCATAAACAAAACCTATTAGACAATTGACTGTGTAGAATTCCATACAAGTTTCTTTTTACTTCTTTTTTCTAATGTTAAAAAGCAGTTTTGCATACTGTGGATCTTGGCTTTAGGAACTCTTTGTGGTGTAATTAATAGAAAAAACATGCACTCAGGAGGGAAAAGTCCAAAACCCATGAGTTGACTCTGCCGGCATAAACACACACACACACACACACACACACACACACACACACACCTGCTCTCTGGATTTGGGCAACTGACTCACCCTGTCTGATCTGCAGTTTCCTCAAACTTTATAAGATTTTTTGAAGGTCATATACTTTTCTGTATGTGAAGCCCTTGAAAAACGTATATTCTAAGCCATTAAGCATTTCCCATGTGTAAATTATTTCAGTATTCTGTCAATCATAAAGATTCAGATAAATGAGTTCCTCCTGGTTTCGGGTCAGACCTTTGTTGAACTGTTATCACTTCTTTCACTGTTTTCTCAACTTTTCTTCTCATTTGGTAATGCTTCTCTGAGTAGAAGCAGAGTGGATTGTGGTTATTGTAGCGGCTATCCATTTAGCAACTAATATTTGATAGTCGTTAGTAGACAATTTTTAGGGGAAAAGCGACATTTAAATTTTATATTCTCAGAGGTATAGGAACTATGTATATGAGCAGACCGTGCTTAAGGAAAAACGACAACGTCTAAGAATTACCCAGTTCAGTTTCTAAATTTAAGTTGTAAAAATCATTTAGAATAGTTTCTTTTTTTTTTTTAATTTTTATTGCATTATAGGTTTTGGGGTACATGTGCAGAACGTGCAAGATAGTTGCATAGGTACACACATGGCAGTGTGTTTTGCTGCCTTCCTCCCCCTCACCCACACTTGGTATTCATCCCCAGGCTATCCCTCCCCAGCCCCCCCCCACTGTCCCTCCCCCATTCCCCCCAATAGACCCCAGTGTGTAGTAGACCCCCTCTCTGTGTCCATGTGTTCTCATTTTTCTCACCCGCCTATGAGTGAGAATATGCGGTATTTCTTTTTCTGTTCTTGTGTCAGTTTGTTGAGAATGATGTTCTCCAGATTCATCCATGTCCTTACAAAGGACACAAACTCATCATTTTTGATTGCTGCATAATATTCCATGGTGTATATGTGCCACATTTTCCCAGTCCAGTCTATCATTTAGAATAGTTTCTAACTATACTTTTACTCACAAGAGAAGCCTTAGGTACTGGGGGATTTATTAGTGAAACTGCTTTTATGAAGGAGGGTGGATAAAGGGGAAATATATTTACTGGTCTAGCCTCTCCTGCATCAAGGATTCCCCACCTGACCACAGATGGAGTTGGCTCTACAGTGAAGTCTGCGTGCTAAGTGACTTTAACTTGTGACGGGAATCAGGGACTCAAGTGAAATTGTACAGCTTGCCTTAACACTGTTACCTATGAGCAATTGGAGGGGTTTGTTTTCATGTTTCTGCTACTTAATTTGAAAACAAAAATTGTGGATTTATCTTTGTATTTGTATGCACAGCTGTGTACACAAACACACACACACACACTCACGCTACTATCACCAGTAGTAACCATTATGGAAGCTTAGTAATTAGGTAACATTGTTACTTTTTTTTTTGAGACGGAATCTTACAACCTCTGCCTCCCAGGTTTAAGCGATTCTCCTGCCTCAGCCTCCTGAGTAGCTGGACCTAGAGGAGTGCGCCACCACGCCTGGCTGATTTTTGTATTTTTTAGTAAGGACGGGATTTCACCATATTGGCCAAGCTGGTCTCGAACTCCTGACCTCATTATCTGCCTGCCTTGGCCTCCCAAAGTCCTGGGATTACAGGCGTGAGCCACCACATCCAGCCCTGTTACTTTTTCAAATACCACCATCTCCCTTCATTCAGGCCTTGTTCTGCCCTCGCCTATTCTAAGCCAAGCCTATCACAAGTATCAAGGTCCACTGAAACTGGAAGATATTTGTCTGTATCTCTTATAAGGGCATCATCTAGGGCAGTGATGGGAGTTTTGGGGGCAAGGTTCAGTGACTTTCAAATGAGATTGGAGAGAGGTAGGTTTTATCAGAATTACTGTAGAAAGGACAAATGTATATTTATATAGATATTGAATCTTTATTATATTGGACTAAACTTTATATTTTTATGTAATACTACATGACATAGAATCTTCTTAATAGGTGGGGACATCTGCAAGATGCACTGATACTGTCTTGGGCATGTTGATGGATGGAGGTAGGTCATGAGATATTTCCACACATTGAAAGGCTCTGTGGTTTAAACAAGGTTGAGAGATCCTCACTGAATTAATGTCAGATAGACGAGTCCTTCTATTTTCAAGGCTGAGAAACTGCCTCTCTCAGGGAACAGGAGTTCTTAGGCCCAGAGCGGCAGATTCAGAAGAACCTAAATATAAGTGAGACTGAAGTGGAAATGTGAATGGCAGGAAATGCATGGAAACAGACTTGTAACTGTCCCATGGCCTGGTTGTCCAAATCCCAGAGGTTAGTCCATTCTCCTGCTGTGGCCAAGCTGCCCCGGAAGCTCAGTCATAGGAGAAGGTCAAGCTGCCCCGGAAGCTCAGTCATAGGAGAAGGTCAAGCTGCCCCGGAAGCTCAGTCATAGGAGAAGGTCAAGCTGCCCCGGAAGCTCAGTCATAGGAGAAGGTCAAGCTGCCCCGGAAGCTCAGTCATAAGAGAAGGTCAAGCTGCCCCGGAAGCTCAGTCATAGGAGAAGGTCAAGCTGCCCCGGAAGCTCAGTCATAGGAGAAGGTCAAGCTGCCCCGGAAGCTCAGTCATAGGAGAAGGTCAAGCTGCCCCGGAAGCTCAGTCATAGGAGAAGGTCAAGCTGCCCCGGAAGCTCAGTCATAGGAGAAGGTCAAGCTGCCCCGGAAGCTCAGTCATAAGAGAAGGTCAAGCTGCCCCGGAAGCTCAGTCATAGGAGAAGGTCAAGCTGCCCCGGAAGCTCAGTCATAGGAGAAGGTCAAGCTGCCCCGGAAGCTCAGTCATAGGAGAAGGTCAAGCTGCCCCGGAAGCTCAGTCATAAGAGAAGCTGCTGCCCCGGAAGCTCCTGCCCCAGAAGCTCAGTCATAAGAGAAGCTGCTGCCGGTTCTCTCTGGGATCACTGCTAAAGATCCCAGAGTCACTCTGCGTCCCAGTGTTCTGCACAGTGCTGTGTGTTCTGTGTGGCAAAACAGCATGTTCGATGGGTGTGGGTTTAAACCAAAGAGAGTTATAGGAATCAAATATTAAATGGGATAAGACTAAGATAATCTGACACATCCATTATTCATTTCAAGATGGAGATAATCTCTTCCATGAAACCAAAATCCTCAGTCTGTTGGCCACAGCACCCCACATCCAATTCATCTTTACACTTGGAATGCGTGTGCAACTCGGACTGAAGGCCAAGTCTGCTGACACAGGACCCTCACCACTGTGGGTGCTTGGATAGGTATAGTCAATGCTTATCTTTGTATATGTTTTTTCCTATTTCCTGGGCTATCCAATCACTCTTCTGCCCGACACAGTCTCCCTTTCACTGTATTAAAACACAAAGAGGCTACTTCCTGGATCTTACCAAGCAGGAAGTGACTTGGCATATCTATTCTGTATTTAGCTAGGAGGTTAACGATGAAAAGATAATTGCACAAGCTCTGACCCCTAGTTACTAGGGAGACCTCTCAAAACCCATAAGCAATGCTGACTGCTACTTTCCCGATGTAACATTCCATGACTCTAAGGCCAGACGTTTTGCTAGGCAGTGAGAAGAAGGGCATGGAGTTTCTGACACCCGAAGTATTCAATTTTAATGCAGTAAGACCTAGTACTAGGGAATTCTGATGGGTTCTGTAAACCATTCACCTGAGGGCTCTACTTTATCAATAAAGAAACAAAAAAAGAAGCTTTCTGAGTTGCATAGTTGCACCACAGTGATTCTTCATGGAGGCAGATGGTGAGAAGTGGGGCAATCTGCCTTGGGAGTCCTTACAATCCGTTTAGAAACAGCAGCACAAAAATCCTATGATCATCTCCCCCATGCCGGCCTGAAATGTCAGCCTTGTGGGAAGCTGATAGGTGTTCCTGCCATCAGCCAAAGCAGCACCTCTACATTCATACCTTTCAGGGTACTTTATTCACTATACATTCTAGGTAAACTGTTGGATTTGACAGGGAGGAGTTGTTGAAGGCAGACTACTGGGAAGGGGCTGTGTTGGGTTGAATTTGGCACCAATCTCTCATACTTGACAGCTCATGTAGAAGATTGTGGATGAACTATAGGACCTAGGAGTCTCCTCAGTCAGCAAGCGTAGGCCCTAAGTCACATTTAATTCAGAAAGCCCTGACAGCCCTGCATAAAATGTGAGCCGTAAAATGGAGACATAGGAGCTGTGTGCAGGAGTAGACCATTTACGTTATTTCCTTTTACTGAAGTTTTGGAAAATATGAACCAGGACAATATAGACTGATATACCACGAAGAGATCTGTATTACTAACTTCAAGAAAATAATCCAAATAATCCAAACTTTAAGCCAGACATAATTTTTAATGACCCCAAACTAAGAGGGACATCCGAGGAGAGTTAGAAGCTGCCTAAAGTTCTTAGTCTTTTAGCCTAAGTCATACGTATCTGTACTTATATCTTTAAAGAAGCAAAACCACCCAAAATAAAGAGAACAGTGAAGGATTGAAGCAGTGTGGTATAGAGAATAGATACTGGATTTGAAAAACCACCTATATCTGAGTCTTGGGGCTTTCTCGCTGCCTGAGATAACAACTGAGGCTTTGTGTCCCATCCTTAATTCTAAAGTAGCAAAATTAATACTTTACCTACTGTATTAGTAGCCACAACAACTTTGCATGATTAATCATCCTGTGACTCAGTGGCTTTGTTAGTGATTCTGCAGGGTGGAGCTGATCTTGATCGGGTTCTCTCATGTGTCTGCTGTAAGTTACAGGTTAGCCAGGCGGTCCTGCTGGATGTGTGCCTGGGTTCTCTAAGGAATCAGGAAATTGGGTGAACGTTGGCTGCTTCAGAAAGATCTCAACTAGGATTACTCGGGCAACGCAACTCTATCCCACGTGTGTTATCCTCTAGTACGGGGCTCAGCAAACTACGGACTGTGGGCCAAATCCAGCCCAGGAGCTGTTTTTATAAATAATGCTTTATTGGAACACAGCAGTACTTACTTATTTTTATGTTTCCTGTAACTGCTTTTGTGTCACAATGGCAGAGTGGGGAAGTTGAATTGTTGCAGTGGAGACCACACGGCTCACAAAACCAAAAATATTTACTCTCTGGTCTTTTACAGAAAGTTTTCTGATTCTTGCTCCTGTAGGTCAGCCTGACTGTGTTATCATGGCATAGGAGCAAGAGAGGAAATGGAACTATGCAAGCCTCCTTTCAAGATTCTGCATGCATCACATCCACAAACATGCCCTTGGCCAAAGAAAGTCACAGGGCTGGCCTCAGAATTACAGGGCAGGGAAATAGTCTCAAACTCCTCAGGGACGTGAACTGCAAAGCCACATAGCACAGGAGCATGGATGCACAGAGTGATGAAGATTTAGGCCATTTATTCAGCCAGTCTATTACACTTGTCCACTTTGTGGTCCTACTACGAGTTTCAATTCAGACACACGTGAGAGCACTATATAAACATTACGACATTATGCAATTGAAACAGCATTTATTCTAACATGTCAAAATTTTATCAGATTAGTGGTAATCTGTGTTATTACTCAGTATGGGAGCAACAGTTACAAACTAAGTAAAAAATGCAGTAAAGGTTTGTGAACTTGGCCTTGTCCCTCTCATTTGCAACGTGCTGCCTCAGGAAGACACATGGGACAAGGAACAAATATTTGGACAGCCTTATCGCCTCTATAACCAAGTTCGTTCCCAAACTGTGCCCAGTCTGTCTCTTGAAATTATAATATGCACCCTGCTCCCAACCAAGTGTTTCATCAAATGTAATCGGTTTCTGACTATTGGCATATTAAATGTAGACCAGAGAATATTGCTGGCCCAAACATAAAATTCCTGTGTTAGTGTTTGCTGAAATAATTGTATATTATCTTCAGTATTATGGGTTGTATTAATGATGAAAATAAGGCTGTGCTAGGAATATAAATTACTTTTTCTTTGTGGCTCATCTTTCATGACAATAGAGTTAGATGTTGGATCCTAGAATTGATTCTAACAATAGTTTTGCCACTGACATACATGAGACACCCAGGCAAGTCACCTACTTACGCTCTATTCATTTGTTCACATTTAAAGTGAATATATTGCATTTTGAAATATCCTGTGACTCTAAAAATTTACTCTGGAGGCAGGTGTTGGTCTACTCTTTCTCCAGTGATAAAATAGGAATATCAAGATGTGGAAATAATTATAGCAGAAAGCTTATAGCCTCTATTAATGAGGTCAAGCTCAATTTGAGTTAAATAGCATTTTGTGGGTTTAATGTCTCAGAATAATAATCTTTAAATTAATTTTCTCTGAATCACCAACATGATGTTACCAAAACGAAATGATTGTAACTTTTCAGAAAAATTCAATAAATGCATTGAATTACCTCCATTTAAACATTTTCTTCTATTAATTCTTCTTCAGACATAGAACAAACGATCACTCAAATAGACCAGTAACTTGTACTAGTACTTGATGGTGGGACAAATAGAATGCTCAGAGGCAAATGAAACAGGGTTCTTTGGTCTTATCATTATTCTGGATTCCCAGAATCTTGACTCTATAAATTAGTTAGGTTCCACCTAGTCCAAATCTCTACACATCAAATAAAAGAAAATGTTTATTCACTTCTTCATTAAAAAGACATATTTATCCAGGGCCTCATATGTGCCCAGCACTATTCTAGATGCTTGGTATGCAATAAGAACCAGAGAAAAAATTTGCATTCCAAAGGCAATTCTTTAACTTAGGGCTTGTAAAGAAAGAAAAATGGTGAAATGACTGAACTCATACTATGCCAGAAGTCAGTCAACTATGGTCTGCGGGCCAAATCTGACCTGCCATCTCTTTTTCTATAGTCCACAAGCTAACAATGGTTTTTACTAATGAACATTTGCAATCACTTTGATGGCTAGAGACAGTAACTTTGAACTCCAATTAAGCAAAATGTATCTCTTGAATAAAAATTCCATTATTCTCATTAGTAGATCTTCGCTACAAAAAAAGGGCAATTTATCATTATTGTTATCTTTTGAATTTCATCAGTTAAAAATATGAAAATTTGTTTTCTCTCCTGTTTTAGAAGTACCTACATAACATACTTGATTTTGCCCCCTAGCTCACAAAGTCTAAGATGTTTACTCTGGCGGAACAACAGACACAGAGATCAATGGGACAGCATAGAGAATCCAGAAATAAGTCCATGAATTTACAGTCAACTCATTTTCAGCAAAGGTACCAAGACATTCATTAGGGAAAGAACAGTCCCTTTAATAAATGCTATTGGAAAAATTGGATGTCCACATGCAGAAAAAGGAAACTAGACCTCTATCTCTTGCCATATATAAAAAATAAAATCAAAAGGGATTAAAGCCTTAAACCTAAGACCTGAGACTGAAATTATAAGAAGAAAACACTGAGGAAACACTCCAGGATTTTGGTCTGGCAAAAATTTCTTGAGTAAAGCCTCAACAACGCAGGCAACCAAAGCAGAAATGGACAAATGGTATCACATCAAGTTAAAAAGCTACACAGCAAAGGAAACAATCAGTGAAGTAAAGAGACAACCTACAAAACTGGAGAAAATGTTTGTAAATATCCATATGATAACAGATTAATAACAAGTACATAGACGAAGCTCAAATAAGTCAATAGCCAAAAGGTCAAGTATTCCATCTTCAAACGGGTCAAAGATCTGAGTTCACGCACTGGGGTCTGTTGCGGGGGGGCAAGGTAGGGACAGTGGCGGGGGGGCGGTGGGAGGTTGGCGGGGATAACATGGGGAGAAATGCCAGATGTAGGTGACGAGGGGATGGAGGCAGCAAACCATATTGCCATGTTGTATACCCATGTGACAATTCTGCATGATCTGCAGAAGTACCCCAGAACCTAAAGTACAATAAAAGAAAAAAAAAAAAGAATACATACAGCCAACTAGTATAGAGAAAACCCTCAACATCACTAATCATCAGGAAAATACAAATCAAAACCACAATGAAATATCATCTCACGCCAGTTAAAATGGCTTTTACTTAAAATGGCTTTTACCCAGACAGAGAATAACAGATGCTAGTGAGGATGTGGCAAGATGGGAAGCCCCTTACACTGTGGGTGGGAATGTAAATTAGTACAGCCACTATGGAAAACAGTATAAAGACTCCTCCAAGAACTAAGAATAGAATTAACACAGGATCCAGCAATCTCACTGCTGGTGTACATTCAAAAGAAAGAAAATCAGCATATCCGAGAGATATCTGTATTCTCATGTTTATTACAGCACAATTCCCAATAGCCAAGATCAGCCTAAGTGCCCATCAACAGATGGATGGAAAAAGAAAATGGGGTGTGTGTGTGTGTGTGTGTGTGTGTGTGTAAAACATTCCATTTATAATGGAATATATATTATATATAACAAAGTATTATTCAGCTATAAAAAAGATAAAATCCTGTCATTTGAAACAACATGGATAGAACTGGAAGATATTATGTAAGCAAAATAATCCAAGCACAGAAAGACAAATGTCTCATGTTCACACTCACAAGTGGGAGCTTAAAAAATAATCTAATACAGATAGGAAGTAGAATGATGGTTACCAGAGGGGGTGAGGGGGATAAAGTGGGGTTGATTAATGAGTATAAAAACATAGTCAGATGGAAGGAGTAGATATAGTGTTTGGTAGCACAGTAAGGTAAGTATAGTTAATAATAGATTATTGGCCGGGCACGGTGGCTCAAGCCTGTAATCCCAGCACTTTGGGAGGCCGAGGTGGGTGGATCATGAGGTCAAGAGATCGAGACCATCACGGTCAACATGGTGAAACCCCGTCTCTACTAAAAATACAAAAAATTAGCTGGGCATGGTGGCACGTGCCTGTAATCCCAGCTACTCGGGAGGCTGAGGCAGGAGAATTGCCTGAACCCAGGAGGCGGAGGTTGCGGTGAGCCGAGATCGCACCATTGCACTCCAGCCTGGGTAACAAGAGCGAAACTCCATCTCAAAAAAAAAAAAGAAAATAGATTATTGTATATTTCAAAATAACTAGAAGAATGCAATTGGAACGTTCCTAACACAAAGAAATGATAAATACTTGAGGTGATGAATATACCAATTAACTTGCTTTGATAAAGTATGGTCCTATCAAAATATCATATGTATCTCATGTGATGACTTTTATGTATTCATAAGAATAAAAATAAATTTTTTTAAAAAGAAAAATAAAATAAAGCATTTACTCTGGCCCTTTGCAAAGTGTATCAATTCCTGATCTATACAATTGAATAAAAAGCATAGACATGGATAGTGAAATTTCTCTCATTATTTTTCACTGACTAACCGGTGCAAGAATTTAATCAAAACGACTAAGAACACCACTTTATTTCAACATCGATCCTCTTATATTTGGCCCAAATTATTCATTTTTGTTTCGAATTATTACATTATATATAGCATGGTATATGTGGGATATTCAGTATTTTTTCAAGAATTTTCTTAGTCTTTAAAGGAGTGAAATATTGTTAATTGTCTTCTATTAAAACATAGCTTCGTATATCAGCATGTTTGGGGCTTGTATGTGCTTTCCCTAGTAGCTGTTTTTTCCCATGAGATCAGTTCTCTTGACATTACTGTGATGGAAATTGAAGTTTTAAAGTCCCTTTGGTTGGAAGAGTCTCTTTTTGTTTGGCGTAGATTTACAGAAATCATGATACGTCCAGTGTAACACCATTAAATCATTCACTTCTCAGAAACGGTAGCTAAAACCATTAATGTTTAATCACTTCATAGCCAATGCCAAGTAGTTTACATTAACAGGGAGCAGAATATGCTATGGCCAAATGAAACTAAATGGAAAACTCAGAAACAGCTGATGATGTCTAATTTAACATCTTTGTTTTTTCCTGGGACATTTATGCTCACGGTGGTGATTTTATATTGCATACATATAATACAGTCATGGTTATTGCTTTTAAAATTGTTCCTAGTTTCTTTGATGGATTTAAATTTATTACTCTTTTATGGAGAGATAGCATATTGTTCCACTAGGACCATCACAGTGTCTCATTGCTCTGCCACACAAACAAATTTTAAACCACCCCAAATCCCTTTACCAAAAACAAAAACAATAGCCGTTATGTTTAGGATCCTGAGTTCGCATTTTAAACTATATTTTAAAATATGAAGAAGAAAAAATTCATAGATTATTATTTGTAGGAACCTACCCCAAAGATATACTAGATAAATGTGTGAAAGTACTTGCAAACCAGGCTATTTACTGAAGCACCATTTTTAATATCAAGTGATTGCAAATAATTCAAATATTCACTAACAGAGAACGGTTAAATAAACTATGAAAATTCACACAATAGATTATTAAGCAGCTGTAAAAAGAATTAGAAAAATCTCTATATGTTACTATGGTTACTGTGGAATAAACTCTGGGATACAAGAATATATATATATTCCTGTATAGATATTCTTGTATGTGTGTAAGTGTGTATTTGTGCTTACGTTTTATTTAATTTATTATTGGTTTGTTTTAGAGACAAGTCTCACTTGGTTGCCCACGCTGAAGTGCAGTGGCATGATAATAACTCACTGTAACCTCAAACGAACTCCTAGGCTCAAGTGATCCTCCTTCCCTCTGTAGCCTCTTGAGTAGCTAGGACCACAGGTATGCACCACCATGCCTGGATAATATTTTATTTTTGTAAAGATAGGATCTTGGGATGTTACTCAAGCTAGTCTCGAAATCCTGTCTTCAAGTGATCCTTCTGGCTTGGCCTCCCAAAGTGGGGGGATTGAAGGAGTGAGCCAGCATACCTGGCCTGTGGTTATATCTTAAAAATCAATGAAAAGATAAACCATAGAGTTTAAAAAAAAATAGTTAACTATAGAGGAAGTAGGAAATAGAATAAAAGGCAAGGGATAGAAACTATTGTTAAAACTATTTCGTTTTAAAGATGTGACTTTGAAAACAAATATTTTACATAATTATTAAATTAATTAACCAAAAAGAGCAATTCCTAAACATTGAAAGTCAAAAGAAACAAAGAAACCTCAATGTATATAACCTGCCACAGAGGAACTATTCCAAGTGGTCTTAAAGCATAACTAGATTGTGCATAAATGGTAGGACAACAGAACGTGAAAACAGTCATCTTTTCAGTAATAATATGATTATTGGTGGCAGTCTTGATATTATTCTGAGACCGTGATCCATATAGTGTGGGATGAAACAAATGAGTAATTTTTCTAGCATCACTGAAAACTAGAATTTGGGGCATGGCAGAAAGAAGATGCACATAGAAAATCAAGCAGAAACTCTGTACTCCTGAATTTGAATTAGAAGTATTAGTTTCAACTGATAATGTGTCTCATCTAAAACAAAACAAAGATGATTATTTTTATCTACATCCACTGAAAAGAATTAGTGGACAGATGCAGACGATGTGAGATGAACCTAGAATATTACTTACCATATTAGAAAATAGTGATGCTTTTTTTTTTTTTTAGTAGAGACGGGGTTTCACCATGTAGACTAGGATGATCTCGATCTCTTGACCTCCTGATCCACCCGCCTAAGCCTCCCAAAGTGCTGAGCTGGGCATGGTGGCGCGTGCCTGTAATCCCAACTACTCAGGAGGCTGAGGCAGGAGAACTGCCTGAACCCAGGAGGCAGAGTTTGCGGTGAGCCAAGATCACACCATTGCACTCCAGCCTGGGTAACAAGAGCAAAACTCTGTTTAAGAAAAAAAAAAAGAAAGAAAGAAAATAGTGATACTATTCAATACAACTAGTGTTGTGTCAAAAGGACTCAGGTCTAAACGAATGTGCTCCCATGCCAATAAATTTCAAGCTGTGAAAGATGTTTAAATCTCTGAGCTCATAAGATATATACATACACACAACAGCTACACACCTAGATGCACACACACAGATTTTATACATGTATATAAATGTATTTTATGTGTGCACGTGTGTGTATATACAGTCTTTGATTTTAGGAATCTTATTTTTCGAAAATTGTTTAGAATCAAAAAAACCCTGAGCAGTTATCTTGCCTCTTCTATACAAACTTTAACTCAGTATAACCAGTAACTGATGAAGAAGAAATGTTTCTTTGTAGAGGCAAACTAGTGAATAATTGAAGAAATAATTCATCTTTTCAACATCTAATGAGTTAATGGATCCAAGCAGAGATTGTCCATGGCTGCTAACAACACAGAAAGAAGATCGTCAGAAATTAGTTATTACTGAGGAGAGTACCGAATACCATCTATGAAGCTGTCTGGACAAAAACGGTGACAAAAATCTCCACGAATCTCTAATTCTGAATACAAATTTAAAGAAAATGCAAAAGATTAAAAAAGACCACGATGAAGTCAGAAAAATTCAGACCGAGGAAAATGCTCCAGGACAAGAAATCCATTTCTTCTGCAAAAGCTGGCAGGTAGAGATTGACTGACCAAGAGAACAGAGACCTAGAGAAAACCTAGAGATTAAAAGAAACGTGCGAGATTTGTCAGCACTCAGTTGCAATGTATGAATGTGATTTGGATTCTAATTCAAAAAACAAAGTAGAAAACGGTAAACAATTGGGGAAACATGAACAACGATAGAATATTTAAAATTAATAAAATATGTTGAATATTTGCAGATATGATAATAGCATTGAGTAGGTAAAAAAGAGTCTGTTTTTAAAGAAATACTCCTGAAATCCAGATGATATAATATCTTAGATACCTTCAAACTTCAGGGGTGGGATCGGGGGGACAAATGGGGATCAAAACAAAGTGAGGTTAGCATAAATTGATAGTTACTGACACTGAGAGATAGGTACATGGATAATTACTCTACTGTTCTCATTCCTTTTATTTATGTTTGAAATGTTCTAAACTTAAAAATCAAAGCATAGAGTGTGAAGTTGAGCAAATTCCTCCAGGACTTAAATACAGCTTATCAAATTACACGAATTAGATGCTTCCTGTAGAGTTAATATATTCAAAATATTTTCACTCCACCGAGGAAGGTTTTCTATATAAGCCTGAGTTGTGTTTTTCTGACTTGTTTTCAGTCGGTACATGTGATTATATTTTATACATGTGATTACATTATATTATATATATAAATTACAAATATATATATAAATTACAAATATATATATAAATTACAAATATATATATAAATTACAAATATATATATAAATTACAAATATATATATATAAATTACAAATATATATATATATATATATATATATATATATATATATATATTTCCAAGTCTGAGTTTCTTTCTTTTCTTTTTCTTCTCGAGAAGGAGTTTTGCTCTTGTTGCCCAGAGTGGAGTCCAATGATCCCGGCTCCACCTCCCAGATTCAAGCGCTTCTCCTGCCTCAGCCTCCTGAGTAGCTGGGATTACAGGCATGTGCCACCACACCCAGCTAATTTTGTATTTTTAGTAGAGATGGGGTTTCTCCATGTTGGTCAGGCTGGTCTTGAACTCCCAACCTCAGGTGATCCGTCTGCCTCTGCCTCCCAAAGTGCTGGGATTACAGGTGTGAGCCACCTTACCTGGCCCTGAGTTTCTTAAAGTTTGTGTTAAGATGGTAACCATCTGGGGCCATATCCTAATATAACATGCTATTCTGTGTGTGACTGCACATGTATAATACAGATACTATTTAAAAATGATTACAAATAATACAATCTCTTTCTTAAACCACACGTTTTTGTTGCATTTTTCTGTTGAGTTTTTTTTTCCCATTAACACTGTGCCCTCAGACTTTATTACCCAAGAGAACAAGAGAGGAGGCATTTTCTAGAGTCAAGAAGCCCACAAATAGAAATTAATTCAGGTGCAACATGGGGGAATTCATTGAAAAGGGACAAAAAGTAGAAATTCCTCTGGTGCAAAAAGAGGGCTTCAGAGAGAATGGATCTTGGGTTGGGATGCTGCTGGGGTTCTCAGAGGAAGATAGGGACCCTATTGAAGTATATGCCCTACATAATTGATATAAATGTGCCCTTCTAACCTCCAAAATGTATCCAACTTCTAACCCTTGGAATCTACAAATGTGACTTTCTGTGGAAAAAAGGGTTCAGGCAGATATAGTTAAGGTTATCCAGATGAGATTATTCTGGATTAGATTGGGCTCCACATCCAATGGCAAATATTTACAAGAGAAGAGAAGAGGAAACAGACACAGAGATGCAGACAGAGGCCATGTGAGGACAGATGCAGGGAGTGTGGTTACACAGCCCCAAGCCGAGAAATGCCAAGGGTTGCAAGCAGCCAGAAGGCAGGAGAGGGGCATGGATTGGATGCTCTGAAGGAGAATCCAGCCAGAACCAACCCTACTGACACCCCGATTTCAGGTTTATGACCTCCAGAACTGCTTGATAATAAATGTATGTTTTAAGCCACTAAGTTTGTGGTAATTTGCTGTGATTGCTCTAGAAAACCAATATATCTCACTTATTATACCAAACTCTGGGAGGCGTCCCTCTCACGGGGCACCTAAGTGCACTAGGAGATGCCCAAAAGCATAGTAAAATTGGTATCAGGTAGCTTGCAGGGTTGAGGTCCAGAGAGAAAACCCCTGAGTATCTCTTGACTTACCTTCGTACACAGCTTCCTGGAGTTCCGACATGCCTCTTGGCGGGGTGCAGAAGACAGCTGACGGCTGAGAAGCAGTGGGCCTATCACCAGGATCCCTGTAGTGAGGGACGACTCTAACTGGGGTTACAGCAGGGACTATAGGTGGAGGTGTAGAGTAGCAGTAGAGGCCAAAGAAGGAACAGGAGGTGGGTGGATCAGGAGGTCAGAAGTTCAAGACCTGCCTGGCCAAGATGGTGAAACCCCATCTCTACTAAAAATACAAAAATTAGCTGGGCGCGGTGGCAGGTGCCTGTAATCCCAGCTACTTGGGAGACTGAGGTAAGAGAATCACTTGAACCTGGGAGGTGGAGGTTGCAGTGAGCCGAGATTGCGTCACTGCACTCTAGCCTGGGCGACAGAGCAAGACCCTGTCTCAAAAAAGAAAGAAAGAAAGAACAGGGGTTATGTGGGAACGGGGAAATAAGAAATAATACCAGGTAAGCCCATGGATTTCACCCACCATGGACTTGCTAGAATGCATTTAGATAGAACAGAGTGTGAGGTCAGAGACCAGGAGAAACTATTTATAGCTCAGAGAAGCAGAAGCCAGGGCAGAAATAAAACTTGGCACCTGGGGCCCAAAGTGGCTCCAGCCAGATGTCGTGGCGCTTGCGAAGGCGAGGCCAAGAGTTCAAGGCCAACCTCAGCAACCTTACAAGCTCTCATTGATTGGCAAAAAAACAAAAACAAAAACAAACAAACAAAAAAAACTTGGCACCAAAGACCACCTCCCCATTATAAACGTCTCCAATTTTATTTTGGAGGGGAGGATAATCTTGAAAAAAGAAATTGTTATTAAAAATAGTTTTAACTGCAATACGAGTTCCACTGCAATGGACCATGGTAATCAATCAGAGATTTAGTGAGTGTGAACGGGGCGAGACTGAAACTTTTGTAGTCATTAGGTGGCAACATTCAGTGGTTACACACTTTCAATATTTTTCTCAAGTAAAATCCACTATGATTTTTACCGGCTATATTTAGACTTATTTTATTTTATATTTATTTGTTTATTTTATTTTTTGATACGGAGTTTTGTTCTTGTGGCCCAGGCTGGAGCGCAATGGCATGATCTCAGCTCACTGCAACCTCCACCTTCTGGGTTCAAGTGATTCTTCTGCCTCAGCCTCCCGGGTAGCTGGAATTACAGGCGTGCACCACCATGCCTGGCTAATTTTTGTATTTTTAGTAGAGACAGCGTTTCACCAAGTTGGACAGACTGGTCTCAAACTCCTGACCTTAGGTGATCCACCCATCTCGGCCTCCCAAAGTGCTGGTATTACGGGCGTGAGCCACCGTGCCTGGACCTAGACTTATTTTATTAACAATCTATTTGCACAGCTGCCTGTGAAAGAGTCTGTTTCAAACAATGAAAACCTGATGCAGCTGTATCTCTTTTAGTTTCAGTCCTACCCTAAAGTCCAGGAGAAGCCCAACTCTTTTTAAAGGGCTTTTTTCCCCCCTCAATCTGGATGGCTAACTTTGATTTGTCTTTGCATGACGCTGTGGAGCACACAAGCAAATCTCATTAAGAGTTCTGCAAATGCTAATTGATAGATCAGCAAGTGTGGAGGGCTGTTTTGAACATACATACCGTTTCTTTTGGAGCTTTGCATCTTTTCTACCTCTCAAGGGTCAAGTCTATTTGACAGTCAACTAGAAAGAGAGTATTGAAGTAATTGCCCATAAAATGCGAGTCTCCTATCTACCCTCTTCTCCCCACACTCGCCTCAAGAGTCTGCCTTCGCTGTTTGCTTCATTTGGTCATACAGTGGCTTGTTAGGTGGGGACTCTTTTTGGCCAGGGTTACCGGCTCTATTTCAGCTCCCTGTATGCTGCTTGCCTTCGGAGGCAGTGACTAATTTGCTAGGTTGTGACGTAAAGGTCAATCAACCAATCCAAAGCCCCAAGCAGTTTGTGGTTTGGAGATTCTTGAGCTCTTTCGGAGAAGATCGGTGATTTCCCACTGCCACTAGGTGTCCCTGTGTGGCTTTTCTTTTGGACATCAGTGCTGTACAGGCAGCAAGTTATTTCTATTCTGCTGGATAGAAGGAATGTGCTCCGCAGGCCCTGCAAGAGGCAGTTTATAGCGGCATCATGCTATCCAAAGTGGGACCAGGCACAACGCAGCCCCAGCACATGGATTTAGAGTGCGAGGGTATGGCAATGCTGAAAATACTCTGACAACTTGCAGAAATCAGGATTATCTCCATAGAGGTCCTGGGGTCTTTCCAACTTGCATCATTAAACTTTTCCTGCCTCACAGCTTACTCTCAATACTGAGAACAAAGCTTCTTAATCTCTCATGAAGAATTATGAACTAGCCTTTAAAAAATATTTTTTACTTCCGATCTTCTGCAGGCCAATGCCTGATCTTACTGTATATGACCAGTATGCCGCTCACTGTGTGAGTTTGATGCCACCCAAACTGTGGACAGCAGGCCCCCTTTGTCTCGGTTTTGCTTTCTGCAATTTCAGTTACCTATGGTCACTTGCAGTTCGAAAATATTAAATGGAAATTTCCAGAAATCGGCAACTTGTAAGTTTTGAATTGTGTGCTACTCTAAGCACTGTGATGAAATCTCACCTCCAACTCCATCCGTCCTGGGGTTGTAAATGATGTTTTTATCAGGTGTCTCTGCACAGTATACACTACCCACCTCGTCAGTCACTCAGCCAGCTTGGTGATCAGATCGACTGTCGAGGCATTGCAGTGTTTGTGTCCACGTATTTTACTAAATAATGGCCCAACGCCCAGGAATAGTAATGACGGCATATTATAATTGTTCTATTTTATTATTAGTTATTGCTGTTAAATCTTTTACTGTGACTAACTTACAAATTAAACTTTACAAACTTTATAAATCTACCGTGCCTAATTTGTGAATTAAACTTTATCATAGTGCATGACTGTACTGTTTGTTACCCATACACGTACAAATGGGAAAAAACAGTACAGTCATGCATTGCATATTGACATTTTTTTGTCAATGATGGACCAGAATATGGCTGTGGACCCATAAGATAATAACGGAGCTGGAAACTTTCCATCGCCTAGTGACATCGTAGCTGTCCTAACACAGAGTGCAAAACATTTCTCCCCTCTTTGTGGTGATGCTGGTGTAAACCAACCTACTGGGTTGCGAGTCACAGAAAAACAAACATGGAAAGGTCTAGGACTTCACATTCATTTCCCACTCACTCATTGACTCAACCACAGCGGCTTCCAATCCTGCAAGCTCCATCCATGATAAATGCCGTATACAGGAATGCAACGTTGAATGTTTTATACTGCATTTCACTTACCTTTTCTGTGTTTGGATACACAAATACTTACCATTGTATAATTGTCTACACTATTCAGTATAGTAACATGTTACACAGATTTGCAGCCTGAGAGCAATAGACTGTACCATATAGCCTAGGTATGTGGTAGGTTACTGTACTGAATACTGTAGGCAATTGTAACACAGTGGTAAGTATTTGAGTACCTAAACATAGAAAAGGAACAGTGAAATACAGCATAAAACATTAAAAATGCTATACCTGTAGAGGGCATTTGTCATGAATGGAGCTGGTAGGACTGGACGTTGCTGTGGGTGTCAGTGAGTGAGTGGGGAGTGAACATGGAGGCCGGGCCATTACTTGCTTAGTTTTCTATGACTTGCAACCCAGTGCTTTGGTTTACACCAGCATCGTCACAGAGCTGAAGGTGGCTCACACTAACTGGCAGGGGCCAGTTGTTACCAATAGGATTTGGTACCATTGACAATTTCAGGCATCAACTGGAGGTCTTGAAATGTACACCTGCAGATAACTGGTGACTACTGTATTCCCTGTTTAATAAAACTAGTTAATTAACTATATGCTTGGATGTCACAGCAATGTCAGCTGGCTATAAGTGTCCTTTTAATGCTTAGTCTCAATGTCGATTTCTGTTTTGTTACACACTGGAAACATTGGCCTAGCACTGGTTTGAGGATTAGTTACCCTTCCAGCGACACTGGCCTAGGCTTTGTCACAGCCGAGTTCTACATCCTTAAATTAAAACTAGTAGACCATGAGGAACCGGAGAGGCTTAAGGCGATTTTAGGAGACTTGAATGGAGACTCTTGTAGTGCGGCAGGAGCTGTACTCTCTGTCCTTCCAGAGCTCCTGCTCTAGGCCAGGCCTGGACCTTCCACAGAGCAATCACACTGAGTCTCAAGTGAAGGCTACTTTGCAACAGGAAACAATGGATGATCCCAGGGAGCAGCAGCAATGGAGGGGATGCTTCTGAAAGTTCAGCTTCTGAACCCTTTGGAGAAATTAAGTTCATCTCGAAAAGTGCCACTTTGCATATTTGAAGACAAATAAACGTGGTAAAGGGATGGTAAAGACCATGCACTTGGATTCATTTAAATAATTAGCCATAGTGACACCTGGCTAATTAGGTGATAGATAACGTGATGGCTTACCCTGCAACCAGCTCCAATCACAGAAATAACAGAAGGAAATTTTAGTTTCACAAACGGAAAAGAAACAGTTTGTTTACTAGATGCATCAACAGTTTGTGTCTTAACAGTCACTGATGGAGCCAGTTATTTATAATGCAAGAGCACAATTTGCCTAAAAAATAATGTTGACAATAGTGGTTAAGTGTCCTGTCCGCTTATAGAAAACCATTTAAACCAGACCGTAGCTGAATTAAAATAATAAGTAAGGTCTCTTTTTTCTCTTTTTCTATGGTTCCATGGGTCTGGTCAAATTGACTGCACAGAGCATTGCTTACTCTTGAAATTTCAGTTTCAAATATTGCTGGGTTTTCCCTGCTCTTCTCAGGAGAGCCAGTAGAGAAATGGAGTTTCCCTAGATTTTCTTGCTCTGGTAGGTGCAGCAATACGACATGAGTACTTCACAGGAGGCGCTACAGAGAGGCAAGGGCTCCAGACGGAGGGAGAGTTTGGAATGTGAAAGAAGGGTGTCGTTAGCTGATGCTGATTCGTTGGTGTGTGAAGTATGAACATGTGTTTAGTGAGCAATATTGGAGCTTTTGTAGTGTGACCTTGCAGAGGTGGCTGGGACTCATGAGATCTCTTGGTAAAGGCAAAAATCGAGTGATGAGAGCCGGAAGCACTGGATCGGGTGCTCCCAAGGGGAAGATGTGATGAAGAGTGAGGCAGGAAGGATTTCATCAGCAGAAATGGAAGAAGAGAGCAGTGCTCTCGTGAAAACGGAGTGGAAGTACAGACTGCAGCTCCACCAGGCAGAGGGCTGAAACTTCACACGTGAAGGCTCATTTTGACATGGTCCCATCTATGTGGCAACAGGTCCAAAAGAGAGGCCCCAGATACATCTTTTCGGAATAACTACAGAGAGGACTGACATTTGTGTGTCATTTTTCCAGTTGGGAAATGTAACGCAAGAGGCAGGGACAGATACAGGTTTTATGGGACCTAAACCTTACGTAATTTGTGGGTACGTCAGTGAAAAAGTGGGAACAATTTAAAATATTAAATTGGGTAGAGAATTTTTAAAATAATTATCCCTTTTTTTAAAATTGTACTTTAGGTTCTGGGGTACATGTGCAGATCATGCAGGATTGTTGCATAGGTACACATGGCAATGTAGTTTGCTGCCTCCATCCCCCCATCACCCACATCTGGCATTTCTCCCCATGTTATCCCTCCCTGACCTCCCCACCCCCCAATTTCCCTCCCTTGCCCCCCCAACAGACCCTAGTGTGTGATGTGATGCTCCCCTCCCTGTGTCCATGTGTTCTTATTGTTCAACACCTGCATATATGTGAGAATATGCGGTGTTTGATTCTCTGTTCTTGTGTCAGTTTGCTGAGAATGATGGTTTCCGGATTCATCCATGTCCCTAAAAAGGACATGAACTTGTTGTTTTTGATGACCGCATAGTATTCCATGGTGTATATGTGCCACATTTTCCTTGTCCAGTCTATCGTCAATGGGCATTTGGGTTGGTTCCAGGTCTTTGCTATTGTAAACAGTGCCATTATGAACATACGTGTGCATGTGTCTTTATAATAGAAAGATTTATAATATTTTGGGTATATACTCAGTAATGGTATTGGTAGGTAAAATGCAATTTCTAGTTCTAGGTCCTTGAGGAATCGCCACACTGTCTTCCACAATGGTTGAACTAATTTACACTCCCACCAACAGTGTAAAAGTGTTCCTATTTCTCCACATCCTCTCCAGCATCTGTTGTCTCCAGATTTTTTAATGATCACCATTCTAACTGGCGTGAGATGGTATCTCAATGTGCTTTTGATTTGCATTTCTCTAATGACCAGTGATGATGAGCATTTTTTTTTAAATTTTTTTTTTTTTTTTTGAGACGGAGTTTCGCTCTTGTTACCCAGGCTGGAGTGCAATGGCGCAATCTCGGCTCGCCGCAACCTCCGCCTCCTGGGTTCAGGCAATTCTCCTGCCTCAGCCTTCCTGAGTAGCTGGGATTACAGGCACGCGCCACCATTTCCAGCTAATTTTTTGTATCTTTAGTAGAGACGGGGTTTCACCATGTTGACCAGGATGGTCTCGATATCTTGACCTTGTGATCCACCGGCCTCCAAAGTGCTGGGATTACAGGCTTGAGCCACAGCGCCCGGCCGATGAGCATTTTTTCCTATGTTTGTTGGCCTCATATATGTCTTCTTTTGAAAAGTGTCTGTTCATATCCTCCTCCCACTTTTGGATGGGTTTATTATTTTCTTTTAATCTGTTTTAGTTCTTTGTAGATTCTGGATATTAGTCCTTTGTCAGATGGGTAAATTGCAATTTTTTTTCCCATTCTATTGGTTGCCAGTTCACTCTAATGATTGTTTCTTTTGCTGTACAGAACTCTGGAGTTTAATTAGGTCCCATTTGTATATTTTGGCTTTTGTTGCCAATGCTTTTGGTGTTTTAGTCATGAAGTCCTTGCCTATGCCTATGTCTTCAATGGTTTTGCCTCAGTTTTCTTCTAGGGTTTTTATGGTGTTAGGTCTTATGTTTAAGTCTTTAATCCATCTGGAGTTAATTTGGGTTTAAGGTGTCAGGAAGGGGTCCAGTTTCTGCTTTCTGTACATGGCTAGCCAGTTTTCCTGACACCATTTATTAAACAGGAAAATCTTTCCCCATTGCTTGTTTTTGTCAGGTTTGTCAAAGCTCAGATGGTTGTAAATGTGTGGCGTTGCCTCTGAGGACTGTGTTCTGTTCCATTAGTCTATATGTCTGTTTTGGTACCAGTACCATGCTGTTTTGATTACTGTAGACTTGTAGTATAGTTTGAAGTCAGGTAGTGTGATGCCTCTAGCTTTGTTCTTTTTGTTTAGGACTATCTTGGCTATGAGGGCTCTCATTTGATTCCATATGAAGTTTAAGGTGATTTTTCCAGTTCTGTGAAGAGGGTCATAGGTAGATGTGGATAGCATTGAATCAATAAATTACTTTGGGCAGTGTGGCCATTTTCATGATATTGATTCTTCCTAACCATGAGAATGGAATGTTTTTCCATGTGTTTGTGTCCTCTCTTATTTCGTTGAGCAGAGGTTTGTAGTTCTCCTTGAAGAGGTCCTTTACATCCTTAGTTGGTTGTATTCCTAGGTATTTTATTCTCTTTGTAGCAATTGTGAATGGTAGTTCATTCTTGATTTGGCTCTTTAAATCTGTTATTGGTGTATAGGAATACTTGTGATTTTTGCACATTGATTTTGTATCCTGAGACTTTGCTGAAGTTGCTTATCAGTTTCAGGAGATTTTGGGCTGAGATGATGGGGTCTTCTAAATATACAATTATGTCATCTGCAAATAGAGAGAGTTTGACTTCCTCCTTTCCTAATTGAATACCCTTTATTTCTTTTTCTTTCCTGATTGCTCTGGCTAGAACTTCCAATACCGTTTTGAATAGGAGTGGTGAGAGAGGGCATCCTTATCTAGTGCCAGATTTTAAAGGGAATGCTTCCAGTGTTGGCCAATTCAGTATGATATTTGTTGGTTTGTTGTGAATGGCTTTTATTATTTTGAGATACATTCCATTGATACCTAGGTTATTGAGAGTTTTTAGTGTAAAGGGCTATTGACTTTTGTCAAAGGCCTTCTTTGCATCTATTGAGATATTCTTATGGTTTGTGTCTTTGGTTCTGTTAATGTGGTGGATTATGTTTATAGACTTGCATATGTTGAACCATCCTTGTATCCCTGGGATGAAGCCTACTTGATCATGATGGATAACCTTTTTGATGTGCTGTTTCAATTGGTTTGCCAGTATTTTATTGAAGATTTTTGCATCTCTGTTTATCATGGATATTGGCCTGAAGTTTTCTTTTTTTTTTTTTTTTTTATTGAGTCTGCCAGGTTTTGGTGTCAGAATGATGTTGGTCTCATAAAATGAAATGAGAAGAAGTCCATTTTTTTGTATTGTTTGGAATAGTTTCAGAAGGAATGGCACCAGCTCCTCTTTGTATGTCTGGTAGAATTCAGCTGTGAACCCGGCTGGATCTGGACTTTTTTTGCTTGGTAGGCTATTAATTGCTGTCTCAACTTCAACCCTTGTTATTGGTCTGTTCAAGGTTTCAACTTCTTCCTCGTTTAGGCTTGGGAGGGTGCAAGTGTTGAGGAATTTATCCATTTCTTCCAGGTTTACTGGTTTATGTGCATAGAGTTGTTTGTAGTAATCTCTCATGGTACTCTGTATTTCTGTAAAAATGCTGGTGATATCCCCTTTATTGTTTTTTGTTGCATCTATTTGATTCTTCTCCCTTTTCTATTTTATTAATCTGGCTAACAGTCTGTTTTGTTGATCTTATCAGAAAACCAACTTCTGGATTTATTAATTTTTGAAGGGTTTTTTTGTGTCTCTATCTCCTTCAGTTTTGCTCTGATCTTAGTTATTTCTTGTCTTCTGCTGGCTTTTGAGTGTTTTTGATCTTAATCCTCCAGCTCTTTCAATTTTGATGATAGGGTCTCAATTTTAGATCTTTCCTCACTTCTCATGTGGGCATTTATTGCTATATTTCCCTCTAGACACTGCTTTAAATATGTCCCAGAGATTCTGGTATATTGTGTCTTTGTTCTTGTTTGTTTCAAATAACAACTTTATTTCTGCCTTCATTTCATTGTTTATCCAGTCAACATTCAGGAGCCAGTTGTTCAGTTTCCATGAAGTTGTGCGATTCTGAGGTAGTTTCTTAATCCTGAATTTTAATTTGATTGCACTGTGGTCTTAGAGACTGTTTGTTATGATTTCTGTTCTTTTGCATTTGCTGAAGAGTGATTTACTTCCAATTATGTGGTCAGTTTTAGAGTAGGTGCAACATGGTGCTGAGAAGAATGTATATTCTGTGGATTTGGGGTGTAGATTTTTATGGATGTCTATTAGGTCTGCTTGGTCCAGATATGAGTTCAAGTCCTGGATAGCCTTGTTAATTTTCTGTCTCATTGATCTGTCTAATATTTACAGTGGATTGTTAAAGTCTCCCACTTTTATTGTTTCAGAGTCTAAGTCTCTTTGTAGGTCATTAAGAGCTTGCTTTATGTATCTGAGTGCTCCTGTATTGAGTGCACATATGTTTAGGATTGTTATCTCTTCTTGTTGCATTGATCTTTTTACCATTATCTAGTTCCATTTTTTTGTGTCTTTTGATCTTTGTTGGTTTAAAGTCCATTTTATCAGAGACTAGAATTGCAACTACTGCTTTTTTTTTTTTTTTGCTCTTCATATGCTTGATAAATCTTCCTCCATCCCTTTATTTTGAGCCTATGTGTGTCCTTGCATGTGAGATGGGTTTCCTGAGTACAGCACACCTATGGGTCTTAAGTTTTATCCAATTTGCCAGTCTGTGTCTTTTGATTGGGGCATTTAGCCCTTTTACATTTTGTGTTAATATTGTTATGTGTGAATTCGATTCTGCCATTTTGATGCTAGCTGGTTGTTTTGCCCATAAGTTTATGCAGTTTCTTGATTGTGTCAATGCTCTTTACCATTTGGTACGTTATTGGAGTGGCTGGTACAGGTTGTTCCTTTCTACATTTAGTACTTCTTTCAGGAGCTCTTGTAAGGCAGGCCTGGTGGTGACGAAATCTCTCAGCAATTGCTTGTTCATAAAGGATTTTATTTCTCCTTCACTTATGAGGCTTAGTTTGGCTGGATATGAAATTCTAGGTTGAAAGTTCTTTTCTTTAAATGTTGAATATTGGCCCCCACTCTCTTCTGGATTGTAGGGTTTCTGCCAAGAGATCCACTGTGAATCTGATGGGCTTCCCTTTGTGGGTAACCTGACCTTTCCCTCTGGCTGACCTTAGCATTTTTTCCTTCATTTCAATGCTGGTGAATCTGACGATTACGTGCCTTGGGGTTGCTCTTCTTGAGGAATATCTTTGTGGTGTTCTCTGTGTTTCCTGGACTTAAATATTGGCCTGCCTTGCTAGATTGGGGAAGTTTTCCTTTATATATTCTGAAGAGTGTTTTAGAGTTTGGATTCATTTTCTCCATCACATTCAGGTACACTTACCAAACGTAGATTACATCTTTTCACATAATCCCATATTTCTTGGAGGCTTTGTTCATTTTTTTCACTCTTTTTTTCTCTAATCTTGACTTCTAATTTTATTTCATTGAGTTGATCTTCATTCTCTGATGTCCTTTCTTCTGCTTCGTCAATTTGGCTATTGAAACTTGTATATGCTTCGTGAAGTTCTTGTGCTATTTTCTCAGCTCCATTAAGTTATTTATATTCTGCTCTAAGCTGTTTATTCTAGTTAGCATTTCATCTAACCTTTTTTCAAGGTTCTGAGTTTCTTTGCATTGGGTAAGCATATGTTCTTTTAGCTCAGAGAAGTTTGCTATTACACACCTTCTGAAGCCTGTTTCTGTCAATTCATCAGATTTATTCTCCATCCAGCTTTGTTCCCTAGCTGGTGAGGAGTTGTGATCCCTTGGAGGAGTAGAGGTGTTATGGTTTTTGGTGTTTTCATCCTTTTTGCACTGGTTTCTTCCCATCTTCATGGCTTTATCTACCTGTGGTCTTTGTAGTTGGTGACTTTCGGATGGGGCCTCTGAGAGGAGGTCCTTTTTATTGATGTTGAAGCTATTCCTTTTTGTTTCTCAGTTTTCCTTCTAACAGTCAGGCCTCTTGGCTGCAGGACTGCTGGAGGTCCACTCCAGACCCTGCTTACCTGGGGATCACCTGCAGGGCCTGTAGAACAGTAAGGGTTGCTGCTGGTTTCTTCTTCTGTTATCTTCATTGTAGAAGGTTACCCACCAGATGTCAGCCTGAGCTCTCCTTTATGAGGTGTCTCTTCAGGTATATGGGGGTTGGGGAGCTGCTTGAGGAGATAGTCTGTCCCTTCTAGGAGCTCAAGTGCTGCGCTGTGAGCTCTGATGTTCCATTCAGAGCTGCTGGACAGGTACATTTAAGTCTGCTGCAACAGAACTCATAACCGCCTCTTTTCCCATGTGCTCTGTCCTAGGAAGGTTGGGCTTTATTTATAAGTTTGTGACATGCTGCTGCCCTTTTACATAGATGCCCTGTCCAGCATGGAGATAGTTTAGTCACAGTATGCCAGCAGAGGCATTGCTGAACTGCCACAGACTGTGCCCAGCTGCTGTGTGATCTTCCTTAAGGTGTTGTTTATAGAGGTACAGTTAGAACTGCCTCAGTATTGGCAGACTGCCTTGGTAAAGGTAGATGCTCTTCCCCACACTGAGCTGGACCATCCTGGGTCCAGCTTCACTTGCTGTGAAACTCTCAACCCAGAGCTTTTCAGATTGCTTGTTTTGTGGGGGTGGTACCCGCTGAGCCAGATCACCTGGCTCCCTGTCCTAGCCCCTTCCCTTTCAGTTGAATGTGCAGCTCTGTCTTCCAGGCATTCCAGGCACCAATTGAAAGAGCTGCCCAGATTTGTGTGAGTTTCTGTGTGCCAACCTGTGGCACTGGCTGAAACAGCAAGGCTGGAAGCTCATGGCACTTTGCAGCCCAGGAATCTCCTGGTCTGTAGGCAGTGAAAACTCATTTGGAAATGTGGTGATCACTCACCCTCTGTATTGTTCTTGCTGGGAACTGCACTCCAGAGCTGTTCCTATTTGGCCATCTTGGATCCTCCTATGTCATGCATTTTGAAATCAGGTTTTAGGTAGATACAAAATAATATATACAAGTATATCTATTTGAATTGTCCTTACAACTTGATCCTCTTTCTCCCAAGCAATTATTTCAGCTTTATGGTCTATTTTGTTTAATATTAATAAAAGGATATTAGCTTCCTTTTAGTTTACTTGATCTATTTTTTCCATTCTTTTACTTTCACCTTGTCTAAATCATTATGTGTTAGATCAATTTCTAATAAATTGCCTATAATTATTTTTAAAAATTCAATATGATAATCTTTGTCTTTTACAGTGCATTTAGTTCATTTTTATTTAATATAACTGCAGATATATTTGAATTTATACCTATTGTTCAAGTTTTCTTTTGTATTATTAATCATTTTCTTTCTCTATTAGTACAGAAAATATAAACTCCATTTATACAATATTTTAAAATAGTTATTCTGTACATTTCTACAGGCACACTTAACTAATCAAAGTCCAAATTTGGTCAATATTTTTAACCTGCTTCCGGACATTTAAAGGACCACAGAAGCTTTGCTTCATTTATTCCTCCCCTTACTTTTGTGTTATTGTCTTCATCTATTTTAATATTTTTAAACTCTAGAGATATTATTTCATTCAGTCAGTGGTCTTCTAGCTTTACATCCTCATTACCACATTATTTTGCTCTTTATTTCTTCATTTTTATCAGACCTTCTAGATATAATTTCTTTCCTCAGATTCTGAGATATATCTTTTAAGTTGCCTTGAGTGTGGATCTACTAGTGGCAAACTCTTGGTTTTTGTCTTCTAAGAACTGTCTGGTAGGGACTCCATGTTTGGGTCCCCTTCCATGAACACTCCCTTCATGGAAGCCGTCTTTCTCTCTCCTTTATTTCCCCACTGGAGTCCCCTTCCACACTGTCTTGTCAAAGTCTGTTTTCACGTCCTAAACTCCATCTCTCTCTCTCTCTATTCCCTTCCAATCAGTGTGGAAGTTGCTTTCCTATCCCATATTCCATCTTTCTTGATTCTGTCACTCAGTGTGAGAGTTAGCTGTTTCTTTCTCTCTCCTCCTTTTTCTCTCTCTCTAAATAAATCACTTTCTACAAACACACAAAAAAGAACTGTCTGGTAAATAATGAAATTAAGGCAGAAACCCAGAGGTTATTTGAAAATAATGAGAACAAAGATATAACATACCATAATCTCTGGGACACAGCTAAGGCACTGTTAAGAAGGCAGTGTTAAGTTTATATTAATAGAACAACCACATCAAAAAGTTAGAAAGATCTCAATTTAACAACCTAACATCATAACTAAAAGAATTAGAGAACCAAGGGCAAGCCAACCTCAAAGCTAGCAGAAGCCAAGAAAGAATCAGAATCAGAGCTGAAGCAAAAGAGATTGTGACACACACATACACACACACAAGTTCAAAAGATTAGCAAATATAGAAGCTGTTGTTTTTTGGATAAATGAAAAAGATAAACCATTCTGCACCCCTATGCACACGAACTAGAAAATCTAGAAGAAACAGATAAATTCCTGGACACATCCACTCTCCCATGACTGAACCAGGAAGACATTAAATCTCTTAGCAGATCAATAATGAGCTCCAAAATTGAATCAGCAATAAATAGCTCACCAACCAGGACTAGAGGGATTTGTAGTTAAATTCTACCAGATCTACAAAGAAGAGCTGGTATCATTTCTACTGAAACTATTCCAAAAAATTAAGGAAGAGGGACTTCTCTCCAACTCATTCTAAGTCCAGCATCATCTTGATACCAGAATCTGGCAGAGAGAGAACAAAAAAGAAAACCTCATGCCAGTATCTTTGATGAACATTGAACAGAAATCCTCAACAAAATAATAGCAAACCGAATCCAACACCACATCCAAAAACTAATCCACCACTATTAAGTAGGATTTATCCTTGAGATGCAAGGTTGGTTCAAGATACACAAATCAATAAATGTGATTCATTGCATAAACAGAACAAAAGACAAAATCCATACGATCACCTAAATAGATGTAGAAAAAGCTTTTGATAAAATTCAACATCTGTTCGTATTAAAAACTTTCAATAAAATGGGTATTGAAGAAACATACCTCAAAATAGTAAAATCCATCTATGACAAACTCACAGCCAACATCATACTGAATGGGCAAAAGCTGGAAGCATTCCCCTTGAAAACTGGCACAAGACAAGGATGCTGTCTCTCACTATTCCCATTCAACACAGTATTGGAAGTCGTGGCCAGAGCATTCAAGCAAGAGAAAGATATAAATGGCATCCTAATAGAAATCCAGCCAAATAACTGGCTATCCCTGTTTGCAGCTGACATACTTCTATATCTAGAAAACTCTATAATCTCATCCCAAAAGCTCATTAAGCTAATAACCTCAGCAAAATTTCAGGACACAAAATCAATGTAAAAAAATCACTAGCATTCTTATACACCAATAACAGCCAAGTTGAGAGCCAAATCAGGAAAACAAAATCCCATTCACAATTGCCACAAAAGAATACCTATCTAGGAATACAGCCAACCAGAGAAATGAAAGATGTCTACAATGAGAATTACAAAACACTGCTCAAGGAAATCAGAGATGACACAAACAAATGGAAAAACATCCCATTCTCATGGATAGGAAGAATCAGTATTATTAAAATGACCATACTGCCCAAAGCAATATATAGATTCAATGCTATTTCTATCCAACTATCAATAATATTTTTTCACAGAACTAGAAAAAAACAGAACAAAAAAAAGGTGTGAATTGCCAAGGCAATCCTAGGCAAAAAGCTGGAGGCATCACTCTACTGGATTTCAAACTATACTATAGGGCTACAGAAACCAAAACAGCATGGACTGGTTAAAAAAAAAAAGACACATCGATCAATGGAATAAAATAGAGAGCCCAGAAATGAAGCTGCACACCTATGACAGAATCTTTGGCAAAGCTGACAAAACAAACATTGGGAAAAGAACTCCCTGTCTAATAATGGTGCTGGGATAACTGGCTAGCTATATGCAGAAGATTGAAACTGGACCCTTTTCTTACATTGTATACAAAAATCAACTCAACATGGATTAAAGTCTTAAAAGCAAAACTGAAAACTAAACTATAAAAACCTTGGAAAACAATGTAGGCAAAACCATCTGGACGTGGTAACTGGCAAAGATTTGAAGAAAATGCCAAGCAATTGCAACAATAGCAAAAATTGACAAATTGTATCTAATTAAACTTAAGAGCTTCTGCATAGCAAAAGAAACTATCAACAGAGGGAAGAGACAACCTACAGAATAGGAGAAACTATTTGCAAACTATGCATCTGAAAAAGATGTAATATCCAGCATCTCTAAGAAACTTAAACAAATTTACAAGAAAAAAACCAACCTTATTACAAAGTAGGCAAATGACATGAACAGACAGTTTTCAAAAGAAGATATACATGGGGCCAAGAAGCAGATGAAAAAAAAAATCAGCATCACTGATCACTAGAGAAATGGAAATCAAAACCACAATAAGATGCCAGGTCACACCAGTCAGGATGGCTATTACCAAAAAGCCAAAAAATAACATGCTGGCAAGGTTGTACAGAAAAATAGCCCACTTATACACTGTTGGTGAGAGTGTACATAAGTTCAACCATTGTGGAAAGCAGTGAGGCACTTCCTCAAAGAACTAAAACAGAACTACCTTTTGACCCAGCAATCCTATTATTGGGTATATACCCAGAGGAATATAAATTGTTGCACCATAAAGGCACATGCATGCATATGTTCACTGCAGCATTATTCACAATAACAATGGCATGTAATCTACCTAAGCGTCCGTCAAATGTGGACTAGATAAAGAAAATGTGATACATATACATCATGGAATACTATGCAGCCATAAAAAAGAACAAGATCATGTACTTCACAGGAACATAAATGGTGCTGGAGGTCATTATCCTTAGTAAAGTAATACAGAAACAGAAAACCAAATACATGTTGTCACTTATAAGTGAGAGCTAAATGATAAGGACATATGGACATACGAAGAGAATAACAGATACTGGGCCCTGCTTGAGGTTGGAGGGTGTGAGGAGAGAGAGAAGCAAAAAATAACAGCAATAATATTAACTTCAGGGTATTAGGCTTATTACCTGGGAGACAGAATAATCTGTACAACAAACTCCCATGACACAAGTTTACTTATATAACAAACCTGCAGATGTACTCCTGAACCTAAAGTAAATGTTTTGTTTTTAACTGTCTTTATTGCATTCTCCTCGAAAGGTATTTTAATGACTATAAAATTATAATGTGATAGTGGTTTTCTCTCAGTACATTCCAACTACCATCCCATTATCTTCTCACTTCCATTAATGCTGTTGGGACGAAAGCTATAAGACTAAATGCACCTCCTTTAAAATTAACCTTTGCATCTGACTATTAGTTTTCCCAGCTTCTCTTTTAATTTTGCATTTTGCAGTCTCACTGGGAAATTTTATTCTATGTTAGATCTGTTGAGATTTTCATATTTGTGTTTTCATCACTTTGGAAAAATTTTAGCTATTATCAAATATTAAGATTAAAATTCTTATTGCTACTTCTAGATCTCTGATTTAATATTTGTTAGGCCATCTCACTTTCTTTTCTATATTTTCTTATTTCTATTCCAAATTTTCTAACTTTTCAAAAAATCTGTGCTGCATTCTGGGTTATTTCTTTTGCACTATCCCCAATTTACAAATTCTCTTTTTAGTTGAGTCTAACCTGCTGTAAAATCCACATATTAAGTTTTCAATTTTGATTATTGGTTTTCTCATTTTTAGAAGTTGCTTTTCCTTTCTGAAAATCTATTTTGTCATTATTCAGACTTTCTATTTTCTGAATAAAATTTTAAGGTTGTCTCTTATTTTTTTAAACCATTATATGTTAAATCTGTTGGGCATTCACATTGTATAGCCTATGTTTGTAATTTAAACATCTGAGGTCTCTGTGAATACAATTTTTGTTTCTGAGTTTTGTTTATGATACCTAGTTTCCTTGAGCAGTTCGCAAAGAAACACATGAACTACTTTTTTTCCCAGAAATTTATTTGTAGGAGTTATTTGGAGTCTAGCATTCAGGTGACTTGTGACGGGCACATACGTGTGTGTGTGTGTGTGTGTGTGTGTGTGTGTGTGTGTGTTTGTGTGGGTGTATATATATGTATAAGTATGTATATGCATACACATACATACACACTCATCTATATATATTCTGAAAGGAATCTCTGGATCAGAAAATAGACCATGTAGTACCCACAAAGTATCTTTGTACCTGCAACCTAATTCTCAATAGGGTGTTGTAATAAGGGCTAGATGTTCACCTGTTCATGTAGTCGGATTGTATCATAGGAGAAGATGGCTGAAATAATGAGACTTGGAGCTTATGAACAAAGAAAAGAAAGCTCAAAGTTAAAGCTGCCCTACACTACCTGCCTCACTTCCCAGGATACAAGTGGAAGAGAGAAATCTTTAATGTATAAATGAATCCTCTCTGGGGAAGACAGGGGAGAAGAAGATCTTAATATTTACCTCCCTAGAATACAGATGTGTAAACAAATGGCTTCTGGGGAGATAAATTTCTTTTCTTTTCTTTTTTTTTTTTTTTGAGACGGAGTTTCGCTCTTGTTACCCAGGCTGGAGTGCAATGGCGTGATCTAGGCTCACTGCAACCTCCGCCTCCTGGGTTCAGGCAATTCTCCTGCCTCAGCCTCCTGAGTAGCTGGGATTACAGGCACACGCCACCATGCCCAGCTAATTTTTTGTATTTTTAGTAGAGATGGGGTTTCACCATGTTGACCAGGATGGTCTCGATCTCTTGACCTCGTGATCCACCCGCCTCGACCTCCCAAAGTGCTGGGATTACAGGCTTGAGCCACCGCGTCCGGCCGATAAATTTCTAAGGCTTTGCAGAACAATACCCTGTTGCTTTCATGGCAGCTCTGGTTTTAAATCAGCCTTTAAGTATTTGGCCAGTGCTCTTTGCCCGGAAAGCCTGCACCACACAGAAATGTAAAAATATTCACAGAAAACTGTTTTCCAACAGGTAGTCCTCTCCAGAGTTTAGCACCCTTTGCTTGCACCAAGTGCCTCAAGTTATAGGCAATCTGGCACCCATTTAACCTCATCTAAGCTAAATTAATAGTTTGAAGTATAGCAAGTCACTCGGATAATATATATTAACAGATTTGAATGAGAAAAAATAATTGTTTTATGTTATCTCAGAGATATATCTCCCGTCCCTTGTGAGTTCTCAGTGCCAAAGTAAATTTTCTTATATCCTGGGAAGTGATGGGGGTAGTGTAGGCAGATTTAACTTTGAGCTTTCTCTTTTCTATTTATAATCTGCAAGGGTCTGAGAAATGAAGTTTCAGTTTGTCAGGTTCAGCAAATATCATCAGGGTCAAAGTGTTTATAGTGCTCTGCTTACCATTCTTTCTCTTTAACTTGGAGATTAGCCTATCTTGCCTGCTCTTTGACATTTTAAGATAATTTCCCATATTTAAAATCTGTCATTTTAATTATTTTAATGGAAGAGTTGAACCTACCATTTTACTAGCATTCCTGCTTATACACTTCCTAAGCATCTCTGAAATACACTTAACTATTCCTGTTTCTTCTTCCATCTCTCCAGTTCAGGTTCCCACCAGTTCTCACCTGAATTG
Source organism: Saguinus oedipus (assembly GCA_031835075.1). Lineage (NCBI taxonomy): Eukaryota > Metazoa > Chordata > Mammalia > Primates > Cebidae > Saguinus > Saguinus oedipus. The sequence continues at coordinate 5,342,244 of CM063177.1, read as the reverse complement.
CTGAAATAGTCTCTGTCTCTGTTTTCTAAATCTTCAAATATGATACACTCAGTTCTATAAACTCTAATCAGATTTGTAAAAGCATATACATTTGTATATATTAGAAATATGTGTATATATTTGATTTTATATTTCTATATGTTTATATACATATTACATGTGCATAATATATATTTTATATATACATATTAATGTTTACATATTACATATAAATATTAATATATGTATATGCAATACACATATTGCCTATAAATATTAGTATACATATTATGTATAAATGTTAATATATGTATATGTAATACATATAGTATATATGAACATATAAATAGATAATATAAAATATATAATCAAATATGCAAATGTAATCAAATACATGTTTGATAATATATATATTTGATTATATCATCCTCCAATATCCCAAACCCTTCACCAGCTTCTCATTATTCATAAGAATAAAACTACATATCACTATTTGATTTGACTCCATTTTCTTTCTGGATGCTCTGACACCATTATTTCTGTTGCTTTTGTACCCGGCCATGCTAGCCTATGTTCACTGTCTTGTATATCTCATATTCCATGCTTTTCTCTGACATGGAACCTTTAAATGTTAGTCATTATTATTACTGCCTGTGATAATCTGGATTTTTGAATTAAGAAGTCTTACACTTGCAGTGTGGAAATCGAAGCTATATTATTTCTGGCTGGTTTCCTTTTACAGATCAAACTTAAGGTCAAACTTGAAGTCAGAAGACTTGGATCTGAATCCAAACCACTGAATGTGACCATGAGTACAACCTGAATCATACTTAATCTGTAATGTAGGGGATGATGATACCTACCTGGGTGGGTTGCTTTAAATTTTTCAAACATTGTAATCTCAGCACTTTGGGAGGCCGAGGCGGGTGGATCATGAGGTCAAGAGATCGAGACCATCCTGGTCAACATGGTGAAACCCTGTCTCTACTAAAAATACAAAAAATTATCTGGGCATGGTGGCGCGTGCCTGTAATCCCAGCTACTCAGAAGGCCGAGGCAGGAGAATTGCCTGAACCCAGGAGGTGGAGGTTGCGGTGAGCAGAGATTGTGCCATTGCACTCCAGCCTGGGTAACAAGAGCGAAACTTTGTCTCAAAAAAAAAAAAAAAATTTCCAAACATGATAGAGAGTGTAAGTGCTCCAATCAGATCTCCTAGTTTCCCTTTGTAGTGAGATATTATTTTGAAATATTAATTTTTTCCTAATCTTTGCCCAGTTGGAAATTGGTCAGAGGCATTCATTGCTTAAGGAGAATTAGAATTGTGCATAAGAAGCATTCAGAGAAAAAATCAACTAGTATTTCAACTTTGATATCCAAAATAGGCTTTTGGAGCCTGATATGGTTTGGCCATGTCCCAACCCAAATCTCATCTTGAATTGTAGCTCCCATAATCCCCACATGTCATGGGAGGGACCCAGGGGAGGTAAGTGAATCATGGGGGCAGGTTTTCCCCATGCTGTTCCTGTGTTAGTGAGTAAATCTCTTGAGACATGATGGATTTATTAAGGGCAGTTCCCCTGCACATGTTCTCTTGCCTGCTGTCATGAAAGACGTGATTTTGCTTTTCATTTATCTTCTGCATGAGTGTGAGGCCTCCCCAGGCATGCGGAACTGTGAGTCCATTAAACCTCATTTTCTTTATAGATTACCATGTCTCAACGTCTTTATGAGCAGGATGAGAACAGACTAATACATAGCCCTCCTCAACAACAGTAATTTTGAAAATAATATTCTTATTTGAAAAGTCAACTTTTAATGGGGAGAAGAAATGGTTCTTGATTCAAGAAGAACTCAGAATAAAGCAGAACATAGAGTATATATCATAATAATCAACCAGAAAGAGAGTAGGGGTCGCCTCAGTCCACCTGCCCTGGAGGGTGATAGTGAAGGTGGTTAATTTAGGGTGAGTTGTGTGGTTACTCAATAAACCTCACTTGAAAAGAAAGGATGGAGAAGAGAGGCCAGAAAATTAGCATGAAAACGACCACTATCAGTAACTTTCTTGAGCCCGATTTGGTTGTGTGGGAGCTGAACTGATATCTACGGATGCTGTGTTGCCGTTTGGGTGACCACCACGTTTCACTTGTATTGAGAAGCCATGCTAGCCACTGCTCAGGTAACTGTCAAGGGAGAGTCTTGCGGCCACTGCTGCCTTCACTCCACGAATTCTGCAGCAAAAAACACATCTGATCATTGCACAAGATTTTGCTGACTCTTATCCAAGCAGCTTCATTGTGAACAGAACACTCAATTTTTAATGATAGAGGCATTTTATGACCCCTGGGAACAGCAGGTAAGTGGTGGTGTGGAGTTGAAAGAGAATTCTCCCAGCATCCATTTCTAGAGTGGAAAGGATGATGGTGAAATACCCATCATACCTGATTCCCTTTTATCCCCTCCCTATGTCCAGTGACTAAACTCTCACTTATCCTTATAGATAGATCTGAATTTTCTCATTCGCCCTTATTTTTTTCCATACATTCTCAAGGAATCGTTGGTTATCCCTTCCTTTTGGGATAAACCACTATATTTTGTATTCTAGCGTTTGTCATAGCATGCTGCCAGTATTTGTTTACATCTGTTTCCACTTGTAGACTATGCAATTAATAGTGTTATTTAATCTTGGCATCTCCAGCATATAATTTCTGACACATTGAAGACTCTTAACCATTGCCAAATGAATGAATACATATATGAATATGTGAACATATATTATTTTCTTCTTACAAACATAATATTAAGGCTTACTTTCTGCAAAATTTAAAAAATTCGGAATAAATATAAGTTCTGTAGAAACTGTAGGATCAACAATTAAGTGTTATGATACTTGCCTGTTAAGAGCTGGGACCATCTGGTTTTATACATTAAAATAAAGCACTTCCTATGTGGCATAATTTTTACTCTGCCTCTGAAAATCTCCTTTTGACCAAATACTCTTTACACTAACCTCTAGGACACCTAAAATTTTACTGCATCCACATTTTGCATATCAAAGGATGCCAAGATTCAAAGTCATCCTGATAGATGGCCTGAATAACAGGGAGCTGGTAGGGAAGTGGAGAGAGCCTCAAGTTTCAACATAAATTTTGAAGTTCTGCTTAGTTATATGCTAATATTTCATTCAAGAGAAAAAGTAGCTAAAAGTGCTTGCATTGTTCCTTTAAAAATCACACCATTTTGCATTCCTTCAATAATTTTTTTTAAGATAAAGGAATTACAATGTTAAGTAGAATCAGTTTATATTTATTGTTTTATTCCTCATATATTATATCCTCCTTTCTAGTAGGTTGGTGCAAGAGGAATTTTCTGGAGACCTACAAAGATACCCAGAGCCAGGGAGTGCAGGAAGCATTGCAAAGAGAGATCCAGAGAGTCAGTTTCATCCTGAGAGTATGGTACCAGGTTTAGCAGCACTTTTAGCATTGCTGTTCAGCAATTCGTTGTTGTTAGTTTTAATGAAACTTTCATGACAATTAGTAAATACATATTTTAACCTCAAATTTGGTAATTCTCAAGCCTGGCTGACCATCAGATTTAATTGGGACTTGTAAAAAATATAAATTCTTCACCCCTTTGGAGATATGATTTCAGTAAGTCTGAGATGTATGTATTTTTTTTTTTATTTCTTTCATTCCTATGTTCTATACAGATTCAAGCTTAATACTCAGGGTAACACGTACACAATATATCTCTCATTTCACAGAAGAGGTTTTGCACAACCAATGAAACATATGGGTGGTAGAAACAAAAATCCTTCCAATGGCAAACACTAGATTTTTGGTGCTTAAATAAATGTTTTAAATGTATTTCGTGTTCAGGCATTTCAGAGGCAGCAAACATTTTAGTCCAAACTAATCCTCTTGTCATTTTTCAGGATCTACTTACAAACCTCCCCTAAATGAAGGTTTTCAAAGTGATTGCTACTTACATGAATCTTTTTCTTCTCTAACTTACATCAGTAAACTCTATAGTATGTACCTTAGCATTTAAGCTTTTATCTTTATTAATTAAAATGATGAGAACTCTATGTAAATTGCAAATTATAATTCAAATGTTATGCCTTTAATTCTATCTTGTATTGTTTGTTAATATTTCCTTTCTCCTACATTGCTCTTCCAGATTTCAAACTCTCAGAAAGCTACTAGATGTCGTACTTTCTCTTATCCAAATAATAAAAACTTACTGGTTAATTTTTTTTTCCAGTGGCTTCTAGTTTATTCAGAGTTGTGCATGCCTCACCACAATTGATTTTTAAAACGTTTTTATCATCCGAAAATGAAACCCTGCAGCTACCAGTCTGCCTACTGTGCCCATCATGGCTGTGCCTGCTCTGGTCATGTAATGTAAACAGAAGTATGACTAGTGACCTCTGAGCCAGGCTTTACTTAGCACAGCAATCTATTTATTTATTTATTTATTTATTTATTTATTTAATCTTGTAGAAGATATATATATATATATATATATATATATATATATTCTTTTAGCATTGTGTACACTGACAAGAGGTAAAAGAAAATGACCAAAACTTAAATGTAAAAGAACACTTCACAATTAAATCCACAATTGTAAACATTTATCTTACTCACTTGTCAGTGAAAAATCACCAGTTATTATAAAAACAGGACAAATTACATCACAAAAGAAGCAAAAATTAGAAAAAAAATTCGGCCGGGCGCGGTGGCTCACGCCTGTAATCCCAGCACTTTGGGAGGCCGAGGCGGGTGGATCACGAGGTCAAGAGATCGAGACCATCCTGGTCAACATGGTGAAACCCCATCTCTACTAAAAATACAAAAAATTAGCTGAGCATGATGGCACGCGCCTGTAATCCCAGCTATTCAGGAGGCTGAGGCAGGAGAATTGCCTGAACCCAGGAGGCGGAGGTTGCGGTGAGCCGAGATCGCGCCATTGCACTCCAGCCTGGGTAACAAGAGAGAAACTCCATCTCAAAAAGAAAAAAGTTCATAAAAAAAATATATCCAACTATGAAAAGTGTTGCTCTCTTGGTGTCTTCACATCCTTCTCTTCTGTGTACTGATGTATGACACATTGTTTCCTCGGATAAATGCGTCCCCATACTTTCTTCAGTTGTCCATTTACATATTCCTCTGTCTGCTCCAGGGCTGTGTTCATGTAGCCATCCAGGCAAGCCAAGACCCCTCGATAATCCACTCCAGAATTTGATTTTACCACAACTGGTCGTCCGATGATTTGCTTTAAGAAGTCACTAGGGGTTTGCTTCCGAAGACTGGAAAGACATACTGGTTAATTTGGGACTAGTACTGCAGGCAGGGGAATATGGTCTACTCATTCTACCAAGAGAGGTAGTATTGGTGTCCAAAAAGGCACTTAGTTCCGCTATGCTTTCTTGCTCTGTCCATTCCTGTAGAATATCAATTCTTCTAGCTACTATCTCTGTTTTCCTCTGTGTAATCTAATTTCTTTTTTTTTCTTTTAGGCCTCAAAATGGTTATTTTAAAAATATTTTCAGCCGGGTGCAGTGGCTCTAGCCTGTAATCCCAACACTTTGGGAGACTGAGGTCAGGAGTTCGAGGCCAGCCTGGGTAACGTGGTGAAATCCTGTTTCTACAAAAATACAAAAAATTCGCTGGGCATGGTGGCACGTGCTTGTAATCCCAGCTACTCGGGAGATCCCAGAACCAGGGAGGCGGAGGTTGAGGTGAGCCAAGATTGCACTGTTGCCCTCCAGCCTGGGCAACAAGAGCAAAACTCTGTTTCAAAAAAAAAAGTTCTGGTAATTACTATATCTTTTAGCATGTATGGTAGGTGAAAACACTTATGTAAGGGACTGGAACACTAAAAGCCAAATTTGCATTTCATAGTTGATATGTACATTTTCTGGAATTATATAAAGATCAGATATCCTACTATTCCCATCTTTCTTGACATTTTCTAGTTTGAATACAAACACAGGAACTTTGCTCAGTAACATTTTCAGTTTATATTGTTGTTTTCCCAATGCCTTAATTTCCATAGGGAGGAGAGGTACATTGTGAATTACACAGATCTGAGAACCTCCTCTTATATACTCATCAGATTTCCTTGGCCATGAATAAAACACAGTTGACTCTTGAACAACAGGAGTTTAAAACACGTGGGTCCACTTATGTGCATAAATATTTTGCCTCTGCCATCCCTGAGACAGTCAGACCAACCCCTCTGTTTCCTCCTCTTCCAGCCTACTCAATATAAAAACCACCAGGATCAAAACCTTTGGGATGATCCACTTCAACTTAATAGACAGGAAATACATTTTCTCTTCCTATGAATTTCTTAATAATGTTTTCTTTTCTCTAGCTTAATTCATTATAAGAATGAAGTACATAATGTGTATAACACACAAAATATGTGTTAATTGACTGTTTATGTTATTGGTAAGGCTTCTGATCAACAGTAGGCTATTAGTAGTTAAGTTTTTGGGAACCCAAAGTTATGGGTGAATTTCTAATTCTGTGTATGTGGAGAGGTGTTTTTTACCATCCTTGTTGTTCAAATATCTATTGTATGCCTAGTTACACAAATGAGGGGAGACCCTCATTCTCAATGGCAGGAATGGCTTGGTTATTTATCTTCAAACAACAGTAGTAGAAAAATTGCAGATAAAATTCTATAAAATTTATTTTATAAACATTTGCAGCCATAATCAAGAAATAATCTTTCATTTCATTACGTATACAGAGATTTTGCAAAAAGCATAATACACATTTAGTAGTCCTTTTCATGTGCATTTGTATATAATCAAATAATTGCCTTTACCGGATAACGTAGGGTCACCTGGGTCTACCATTTTCATTTGATTCTTTAAATATTCAATGTGGGAATAAGCTATAAAATGAGACCATGAGGAAAAGAAAGAACTTTGTATTTGCAGATTTAATTGGTTGTAAGGTCAATTTATACCTCTACGCCAAGAACTTGTTTGTTTCTGCTTAAAACTACTTATAAATTTTCTGCTATAAGCTTGTTGTTTTCATGATGTGAGTGAAGACAGTTTGCAAAGTTGGAAATGAGTAAGGTTCAGACTCAGCCTTCAAATAAACACAAAAATGTGTTATTAAATATTGTAGTGCTAATGTTGAGGATTGTAGTGCAAGTCATTTTGATCTATTATATCTAGATACCATAGCCTGGAGTGGCTTAAACAATAGAAACTTGTCTCTCATAGCTCTAGAGAGCAGGACGCTAGCATGGTCATTCTAGTGAGGGCTGTCTTTCTGGTTTTCTCACATGGCAGGGTGAGAAGGCATGGGGAGGAAGTAAGCTCTCCCCTGCCTCTTCTTATGAGAGTGGGTAATTCATAAAGGAAAGAGATTTAATTGACTCACAGTTCCACCTGGCCGGGAAGGCCTTAGGAAACTTACAATCATAGCAGAAGGAGGAGCAAACATGTCCTTCTTCACATGGTGGCAGGAGAGAGAGGTGCAAGCAGGGAAAATGCCAGATAAATATAAAACCTTCAGATCTCATGAGAACTAACTATCATAAGAGCAGCATGGGGGAACTGCCCCCCATGATCTAATCACCTCCCATGAGGTCTCTCCCCCAACATATGTATTACAATTTCGATTTGTATTGCAATCTGGATTACAATTCAAGATGAGATTTGGGTGGGGACACAGAGCCAGATCATATCAACTTTTTAATACAGGAATGGATGAAAACTGGTACCTTCCTTCAGGAGCTGAGAGAGCTATTTGACCAATGCCCTGCCAATGGACAGTAGTAGATCCGTGAAAGAATCCAAGTGTCATGACTCCTGATTTAGTACTCTTTCTAGAAGCAATATTGCTTCTGAAGTTTGATAGGCTAACCAACAAGGGGGAAATTCTCAACAGTAAAGTCAGTAAATCAATACCTCTAACTTGTGGTAGGTTAACAAGGGCCTAGATATTCGGAGTTGTGAAAAACAAACTTGCAGAATCTGAGGTAATGGGCCCTGAAGTTCCTACAATATGGATGAAATTCTAAACCTAAGAAACATCCCCAAACACAACTACTAAAACATCAAAGGTATTGACTTTGAAATACAAAAGCAGTAAAGCAAGTATTTAAAGTATCAAGGCAAGTATTTAAATGTAATTGAGGCCCTTTCTTAATTACTTAATTAAATCACTTCTACATATCGGGGCCAGAAAACATTCAGTTTCCAGCTTAAACAGCTCTTCCATGCTCCTTGCTGTAGGGAAGGGCTTTTAAGACTTGGTGGCTGACTGCACATACATCCCTTCAGCAGAAAAATAAAGCAGTCAGAGCAGGGCAAAGGGAACTCACAATTACTGAGTATCATCCATGGGCCCTGAGTTTAACGTGTGTCGTGTCATTTATTCATCAAAACAACCTTATAGAGTGGGTATTATTGTCTTCATTTTACTGAAAACTAAATTCAGATTTAAAAATACTATGCCCAAGGACACACATTGTAAATGACAAAGCCAGAAATGGAACCAGGCTGATCTAATTCCAAGGTTCATGTTCTTTGCAGCATATCCTGCCACCTTTAGGGATTAGGGAAAGATTTGAATGAGAGGAAATACATCTGAAGGAAAGCAGGGAAGATGGAAGTTGGGAAAGGCTAGCATTTAGACTTTTGTTTAATTATCACATATATCAGCAGAAGACTTGGGCTTATAATGCTCATTATTCTCTGATTAAAAAAAAATCACTTTTCACCAAGTGGTCTCAGGAACCAAACTCAGTTCCCTCACTCACTTGTGTTGTACCCAGAAGCAAACCCTAATACTCTCAGTTTTCTGACACAGTCTACATTTACTGAGAAATATGAAGATAAAATTCTGGGCTTTGGAAGCCGATAGGCTGTGTTTAAATCCCACCAAATAGATATATGTAGACAAATTACTTAACCTTTGTGTGATGAGGTTGTTTCAAGAGGGATACTAATAATAATGCCTAATTGCTATGCTTGGGAATAAATAAAGTAATACAAAGAAATTAACACCATTCAGGCCATAGTGAGTGCTCAAGGAATACTAGTGGGTATTTTTTTTGTTTGTTTTTGTGCTATTTTTTAAAACAAATATGATAGCTATAAATTGCTCCACTACACTCATGGGCAAGAAATGACACATCTTTATATTGTTAAATGAATTTGGTCCATTTAGGATGAACAAAAATGTTCACTGATCAGTTTGGAGAACTCACACGCACCCATAGAGCTTATATGTTTAATGCTTGTGAGTCGTAAATTGGAAGAAGATCATTATTGATGTCCAGGCTTCTGTGGCCTATTCGGAGATGGTGGCTTTACTTCAGAAATGAGGCTTTACCATAGCTTTTCAGCACTACCTAAATCAGAGCCATTTATATTCAATATTCTACCACTCATTTGATCAGGGTGAGGTCATCACCAATCCTAGAAACCCAAATATTACATTCTTCTTTCCCAGCCTTAGGGCTCTAACCAGGCATCTTAGGTTTGAGCCATCCCCTGTTCCAAATGCTCTGTTTCTGCCTTTTCCCAGATACCTCAGCCTACATCTTCTTAAAATACAAGCTTCTGTGGGTATTACCTTCAAGATTCACATTTTGTCTGGCATATTCTCTTGTCTAGCTCTAAGGAAAGTGTCATTTCTTCACCAGGGGTGGGAGTGGTGAGAAGGCAGATACTGGAAATTTAGAAACACTGGTCTGTCCTTCCTGGGGAAAGAGAAACAGGTGCCTTTATTATTTCCTGGAGAGACTGCTTCAGAAAAAAAGAAAAGACCTCAACAATGAACTTTCTCAATAAATTACCTTGAAAGTGGAAATAAAAACGTACTATCTGTAAGATACTGTAGGAAACATGGAGAAGGATATGATCTATTTCTTCAGAGCGTATTTTCTGGTTAAGGGAGACCAAAAGTCAAGACAGAACAACTGAGATACTTGGGATTCCTGGAATTTCTATCAAACATCTGAATATCTTTCCAGTGATTTAAAAACATGACAATTTTAACTAAGAAGAGCTTGGAGGGTTATGTATCTCAGCCTGAAGATATACTTTGATGGCCATAATCTTTGCCTTTCTGCTTCAGTGACATGGAGACGGGTTGGATGCCAGGGTGTCAGAGAATCCGCCTGGCTGATTAGGCTGCCATAGACATAAGAAAGGCCATACTTTAAATCAGCTGCAACAGTCTAATCAGAGTGAGCAGACTACTTGAATCTGTGATGGAGACATATTGGCAGCCGACGAAGGCTGTCCAGAGGGATTTTGGTGAAAAACCAAAGTATATAAATGCTAAAAGCAGTTTGATTCCAGTGTGAGGATTAAGGGTGATTTAGAAGAAAATGTTTATGTTAACAACTCTATCTTAATTTTATTTAAAGTGTAGTTTTACATTTTCTATCTTAATTTTATTTTCTTTAAAGTGTAGCTTTACATATATGAATTTTAAGAATTTTACAAAATAATTTCTTTGCATCTATTTAATGAGCGACTTAAATATATATATATATATATATATATACACTTCAAAATAATTACACTCAGGAGCATTTTGATAGTACAGATCACATCGTCAAGATGCCTGCTTCCATCTGAAGCAAAATGCACTAATTGAAGATTCAGATCTTTTGATGGAAGAAGCCATTGCATATTGATTCTGCAACTGGAACACATTCATAATCTAAGAAAAATGCACATCACTTGTCATGAAGGACATTAAACTTATTCTCATAATGAAATTTTCTAGATATATTTATTTTTTTCACATGTTTTTGAACATAGATAAAAAACTATCCTAAATCAGGTTTTCTGGGAAACAAAATCTGAGTTGAGGTTTCCGTGCAGGAGGTTTATGGGCAAGTGCTCTCAGGATGAACACCTGGGATGAAGTGAAGGGAGGAGGGAGGGCAGAAGGTAGTCACAACAATGCTCATCAGACACTAAGGAGAACTCAGGGACTGGGATGATCCCTCAGAGCTGGACCTTTATTCCTATTCATCAAAGAGTGATTGGATATGGGAGCTGTCCGTAGGAAGCGGGGGTGACCTTGGGTGAGAATGCTCTCTTCTGCTGAGAGCAGCTGCCAGATGACCCAATGAAGCACCTTTTCCCATGAACTGAGGCTTCCCAGCAGGTGAGAAAATGAGTGCCTCAGTACCCATTGTAGTCCACCCAGTGAGTTTCTTAAGTTCGTTTATTTTGCATGATAAATTCTGAGAACAGCTCCTCCAGCATTTGGATTGATCTCTAACTGAGGGAGCCTTGCCTGAGAATGGTTTGTGGGATGCAACACAGCTCCCTCTCTGCAGCCGGACTCAAGACTGGAACTGCTACTCGTTGTCTCTCTCCCCTCCCCTCCTCTCTCTCACATTTTCCCCATCCTTGGCTGCAATCTCTTTTGACCTAGATTATTTAACCTGCTGAAATGATCCAGAATTAAGCCCTGAGGAATCTGAATCCCTGATTACTATGGCTGCTGTACATATCCATTTACCAATATATTTGGGAAAGGGAGGTACCAAACATATGCTCCCATGGCTGGACGCAGTGGCTTGTGTCTGTAATTCCAGCACTTTGGGAGGCTGAAAGAGGAGGATCGCCTGAGGTCAGGAGTTCGAGATCATCCTGACCAACACGATGAAACCCCATCTCTACTAAAAATACAAAAGTTAGCTGAGTGTGGTGGCAGCCTCTCTAATCACAGCTACTCGGGAGGCTGAGGCAGGAAAATCGCTTGAACCCGGGAAGCAGAGGTTGCATTGAGCCGGGATTGCGCCATTGCATTCCAGCCTGGGCAACAAGGAGTGAGCCTTTGTCTCAAAAAAAAAAAAAAAAAAAAAAAAGGAAAGAGTAGCCATCTCTCCTCCTATTGATCAGAGTCCAATGTCACTAAAAATATGGCTACTCCTTTCCTTTCCTGTTCATTTCTTGGCATGAGGAGCCTGGTGTGACCCGGTAACAGCCTGAGCTTAAAGTTTAATAAAATTCTTCTTTTGTTCCCTGGTTAAAACATTTCCCTTTTGAAACTAAACCCCTAAACCGATAGAGCCCAGAGTGGCAAGAATGGAAATCACTAATTCCCCAAATGGGATCACTTCTATTTCTAGTTTATTTACTGAGGTCACAATAAAATATAACGACTGTCGATTCAGGATATGCAGTGCATTTTGAAGGATATTGCTCTATTCATGTGTAGAATAATCTAAGTTTTACTGCACTTGTACCTTTACAAGGCTGTTCCATCACTCTGTCAAACCTGTAGTTTCTGGATGGTGCAGTATGGGACAGGTCCGTGGACATATACTCACTTTTATGTTTCCCGTTCTGTAAAGTGGGTCTCTTGATCTGGAGCAATGTTAGATAAATTGTCATGATGGTGGGTCAAACACTGTAACCCTTGGCAATATCAAGTAAGATAAATCCATACTTGGAATATGTGTCCATTTTGGTCAAGATGAATAACTATCCCTTCCAGACTACAAGGGTCCAATGTAATTTGCCTGACACTTCTGGTTTCATTAAGGAATGAATATCAGGATTCCACAGTGATCTCTTACCATCACCCTAGACCTTTGTGGCTGGATGGTTGGACATTTTTGGCAGCAGCATCACTGATTAAATCAGCCTCAGGCAATGAGCATTCATGCTGCTCCCATGTGTAGTCTTCATTCCACCATCACAGATACTCCATTCTTGTACTCCTTTGTCAGAATTGTGGTGGTCATTGGATGAGACTGGCTAACGTTAATTGACTGGGTAACTCTATATCAATGGTGGCTGAGTTCTTCTGTGGGACATGTGCTCTCTTTCAGCCACCTGAAGAGATCAACTAGTTGATCTATTCTCTATAGTGTGTATATGAATCTACCTATCTATCTATATTTATCTTGGGCCAACTATTCTTTCTATGCAGTGTGAATGGTCAGACAAACTGCACAAATCTCTGCCCAATGGGAGAAATTCCCCTTACTACTTTCAGGGCCACTTCTCAGTGAAAGTCCATTTCAGCTGGTGTCACACACAGGCAATATAGACCAAGACTGGCCTTTTCTTTCTCCATTATCACGTCAAAAGGAAACACACATGATGCCACAGGAATGAGTTGAGGTGCAATTTTGGCAGCTGATGATGGGGCCTGTGTCTCCTGCTTGTAATGTATTTGTGCTTCTGCCTCTGGACTGCTTGTGCCTGATCCCAGCATACTACTTCCTTTAGATTTCTGTCAATTGATATTTTAATTAAGTTACTTAGAAACAGCTTTAACGTTTTAGGTCTCACTTTTAAGATTTATTAGATAATAAACTCTGATACAAGATCAGAGTTTATTATCAGGCTAATTACTAAGACAACACTTTTATGAGTACCCTGTCCAATCCCTCATTAATTATAAGAAGACCCCTGTCCTGTGTTTGAGCTCCAGGTTCTGCTTCCTCTAATTACTTCAGGTGGTTCTCTGTTGCTATTCAGGTCATACTGTCACATGGACATGCTGATTGGTACTCAGCTCAGTATTCCAGGGGAGATTCTGCAGGTCTCTAGAACTTCCTCTCTGTGCCACTCTCTGATCTCCAGTACTCTACCCTGTGAACTCTAGCTGCCTTCTGTTCCCCTGACTCTGTTTGTCTCCTCCACTAAGGAAGACTGCTGAGCTCTTTAAGCCACAGGCTGAAAACTCTCTACACAGTAACCTGTAGCACTCAGAGGGCTCATCTTACTTTTTTCATTCTCTTGGGGATCACTGTCTTTAATTGCCTAATGTCAAATACATTGAAAACCACCATGCCATCTAGCTAGTTGTTTCATGTGGTAGCATAAATCTGATCCACGTGTTGGCCCATGTCCTCAACTATTAATGTCAACTCAGATCTGGCATGCAACAACTCTGCATTTATCTAGGTGTTTTTCTTTTCTCAGTGTATAGATTAGGCATGAAGATAGGTCACAGCATACATTTGACTTTAAAGTGAAACAAAAAAGCAATTCTCAGATATTTTGTTGTCCCTAATCTATGTACAAAAAATTCTTGTTGTACATGCTTATTATTTACCCTCTAGAATTATTTTACCCATCATCCACTTTGTTATAGCACTTTGCTCACATTCTCATTATGATGCTAATTACCTGTGAATTTGTTATTTTGCTACTCAACATCCATTGCCTCCTGATGCTTCTTTAAATTCTGTTATTGGTATTACAGCTTCTCTCTTCTACTCCTCTAACCAAGAACACGAGATCTAAGGTAAGCCATCATGTGCTCCCTCAATCCATAGAAAATGGTACTCCCCACTTGGCAGGTATATTCTCACCAGGACCTTTCTGCTATGATTCCCACATGGTAACCTCTTGTCTTGCCTTGGTAAGTGTCAATGCTCTAGCCTTGTTTTCCAGACTCCCATTAGTTCTGAGAGTCTCCCAATTTATCTAACATATTTCCTTTTTTATAACACATTCACAGGACATTTATGGTCAATAAAACAACTATCTAGCTTTGCTTTATGGTTATGTGTCAGAGAGCTAGAATCATGGTTTATCTATCTTTGTGTCTTCTACAGGACCAAGAACAACTGTAAATGTTAAATAAATGCTGCATTAAATTTAATCAGTCATCAAGTGTTTTTAACACCTTCTTTGTGAAGGAAGGAGTGTGTGTTTGCACAAACACATCACAGTCTTTAAGTCCAACATAAGTTTCATAGAATCAACTTCACCTCCACCAAAGCCTTTCTGAAAGAACTTTGGAAGAAATAGACAATACTGTCAATTCAAAAGTATGTTGGAATAAAGTCCTTCATGCACCACTTTACAAAATATTCAACTTTCTCTACAAAATCAAGTGGTCTAAAATCTCCTAAATCTGTAAGTTGCTGATGATAATACCTAAGTCTCATCTCTTCCGGATACTTTTTCATGTTTGAATGTTTGAGTTGAAATTTTTATTTTCCTCTCATTGTCTCTTCTTCGAAGGCCCAGGATTGAAATTTGTGCTGTTACTTCTCTCTACTTGCTTTCTGGCAGAATGGCTCCCACTATAAGCATGAAAATGGTTACCAAATTTTTATTACAAGGCTAATTTTTCAGCAACACTCCAGTTTCACATCTGCTTCTGATTGAGTGACATGGGCCTATCCATACACTGCCACCCATGAAAGCTAAATCTGGCACAAATTGAACTCCTCACCTTTTAAACTGTCACCTTGTCATTTCCCCACCATCATTAATGTGAGAGTCATCCCTCAGACTTGGGAAGTGGGATATATTTTTGTTTGCTCTATTTTATAACCCAGTTCATACAGAACAAGTCTGTATGAATGTGAGTTCATGTTCCCAAAAATCAGGCTTTTTTTTTTTTTTTCCATTTCTCTTTACCTATATACATGCCAAATAAAGAAATAGAACAGACAGGTTTGGAGCTGAAAAATAGAATCAATCTATAAGAAGGAAAAAAATTGTTTTACACAACCATGTCTCAGTGGTATTTCTGGTCATCTAGCACCTCTTGCCCTAACCCTGAATCAATTTGATTCAGGTAGATAGAACTCAGGGTTAGAATGAATGATTGTCTATTTACAGCAAGTAAGGTCTTGTAGTTAAGTTTAGTTTTGACATATTTTGTACTTTATCTACTTAAGGACAGTAAGGTAGATAGATCCAGCCAAAAGTAATAAAATAGCCATACTAGCCTATAAAAGTATAAATATTTTTGGAAACTAGTGGGTTTTTTGTTTGTTTGTTGTTTTGTTGTATTTTAGACAGAGTCTCTGTGTCGCTCAGGCTGGAGTACAATGGAATGATCTCAGCTCACTGCAGCCTGCACCTCCAGGGCTCAAGTAATTCTCATGCCTCAGCTCCCTCAAGTAGCGGGGATTACAGACGGGAGCCACCAATGCCTGATGAATTTTTGTATTTTTAGTAGAAACTTAGACAATCTGGTCTCAAACTCCAGAGCTCAAAGTGACCTGCCTTTCTGGGCCTCCCAAACTGCTGGGATTATAGGCATGAGCCACCGATTCCTGGCAGAAACTCATGATTAATTCTTAAACTACAGAGCACCACACCAGTAAAGACACTTCCACCTCCATGATGACAACAACGGGGTCTAAAGCGCAGTCTAGAGAAAAGGCAGCTGCTCAAAAACGTGCAGAAGAATCTCAGGGCCCCCTGTGCTTCACAGCCTTGTTCCCACCGCCCCACTGGGCATTTCTTTCACAGAAACTCAAAGAGTCAGAGTCCTCATTTTCTCCAAGCCCATTCTCAACACCCCATTTTCTATTCACAAAAGTATGAAGGTGTAAGCACATTTCAAACCCTTTCTCTCAACCCAGGGAGTTAATTCATGCTTATTTTATTATTGAAATACCACCTTCAGTTGTGTTTTTTCATTCTACGTTTACTGTCATTGATAGGTTTGGTCTCATATCTCTTGCCTTGATTATTATAATACAATAGTCTCCTTGTGGATGCTTTGATTCCATTCCACTGTCTTGACCAGTAACCCTGCACACTCCCAACAGGTATGGCTTTCTAAAGAGATATCAGGTCACTTTATACCCTGCTCAACAAAATTTCAATGTCTCATTGCCACTATAATGAATTTTGAGGCTAAACACAGTGACTCACATCTATAATGGGATCTATACAATCCCAGCAATTTCGGAGGTCAAGAGGGGAAGACGTCTTGATACCAGGAGTTCAAGACCAACCTGAACAACTTATAAAAACTCTGTCTCTATGGAAAAAAAAAAAAAAAGCTGGGATGGGCATGGTGACACACGTCCTAGCTATTTGGGAGGCTGAGGCAAGAGGATCTCTTGAAGCTCAGGCATTTGAATCACGCTCATGCCACTGCACTCCAGCCTGGACAACAGAGAAAGAAAGATCTTATCTCTTAAAAAAGTGAATTTCGTAGCATAATATTCATTGCTATGAACTGAATTGATTGGTTAAATGTTGAACTGCATTTAATATAATTTCTCTTCTGCTATCAAGATTCTATAACTATGTGTTTGCTTTACCATCGTTATCTCTTACTCCTCACCGAAGGGTGCCATTCATCTTACCCTGGCTATACTAGACCTTTCCTAAGCATGCACAATACTTCCCTGCATCTGTGGTTTTGTAACAGCTGTTCATTTTGATTGAAATACTCATTCATTCCATTTTTCTGAGTCAGAAATTCTATTTATTCGTCCTGGCAAAGCTCACAGGACAATTCATTTTGATTCTTCTAGTTGAAATTAGACTCTTCTTTCTTCTGTGTTGTTTTTCCTTTTTAAACCAAGTAAGTTCGATTAATACTTAAATGCCTATTGCTCTCTATAATATTGATTAAACATTGTCAGATCAGAGGCAGATTCTTTCATCTCTTTCCTTCTGCCCTTCATCCCTGTTTACATAGATTCTTCCTTCTCATCAGCTGTATCTCAGTCTAAGCACCTCTCCTCACTTGGACATTTTCCTTGGGCCCCCAAAATATGTTGGTCTTCTTAAAAACATTTTTTGTAACTTTAATTTCTCCTTAATAGAAGACTATAAACAATTGTTTGAAGTCTTTATTGCCAGATTGTAAATTGTCTACTTCATTTCAGTATTCCTTGTAATTGGCCCAATGTTTAGCACACAATAGGAATTTCAAATATTTATTCAATTAATAAATGAATATAACTCTGTTTTATTCAACTTTTAACTACAACAGGACAAAGCCTGATGCGTTTGATAGGTATAGCACTCTGCAAATGCACGTAGTGAAACGGAATGGAACTGAATACTATCAAGAAGTCACACATGAACCATATTTACTGGATGATTGAGGAACTGAATGAATGAATGCTGGTTGCCATGTAGTGTAACTGAAAGAATGCTAGACAGAAAGTTAGAAGGCTCTGGAGTGGCTGTGCCACTCTTTTACTGCATGACTTCGAGCAAACAACCGTTGTTCATTTTACTAAAAAATCCTGTACTAGCTGCTGGTAAAAATGAAGTCAAGCACCAATGCAAAACAATTTCATAAAGCTGCATAAAGCTAGATTGAAGGGAAGTGGTGTGAAGAATGTCTCCATAGACGGCACTGTTCTATAAAGCTATGGAGATTTTTTTTTTCCCTCTGTTGAAAAAAGAGTATTGGGTTCAAAAGGTTCAGAGAGTTGTATGTTTTTTCTTCCAGAAAGTCCAAATCACCTACAAGATCTAACTGCTTTCTCCTTCACAAATATTGAGCAAAGTATTCCCACCCTTCTGTACTGAAGACTGAAAAGTGAGTATTGAAATAGAGGCTTTCACCTCATACAAGAACTGTGATGTTACTTGTATACTTTATGACCTAATAGTCCACATATTTCTTAATGTAGAAGTCCATATAACTTGTATATGGTTCATATATAGAAGTCCTTGAAGGCCTGAGTTCAAGTGTTTAGGAACTCCCTAAAATTAAAAAAAATGTGTGTAATTTTTAATGCATATATATTTACATATAACTTTCATATATAGATCATTTGCATCAACCTAACACTGCATTCGTGTTTATCTTTTGGAATTTAAGAAAGTTTGCATTTTTGGTTTTGATGATTTTCTTTATATTACCATCTTTATGCAGTACCTGTAATTTCCTCTCTTTATTTTATTTATTTTTTCCTTTTTTTGGTAGGGGGTACTGTCTATTGGTTTCCAACTATAAGGAGAATTGAAATTGCTAGTTTCCTCCCTTCATTTTCATCTTCTAAGATTTGAAATTCATCACTTCTTTACAATTTTTAAAATAGTTGTAGTATACCTATACAGTCATAACATTTGTCCATGACGTAAAATACCATCTATACAATCTCTGATGTAAACATATAAATATATATTGACTTATGTTAATATATTAACTTAAATTAACATCTATTTAGACATTTTACTATATTTATCTTTGTGTATATAAATATACACATGGATATGTAATATATTTATATACATTTAAAAATATGTATTAATACTTACTATCAGGCTTGTCTTAGTCCATTTTCTGCTGCTATAATAGAATGCCACTGACTAGGCAATTTATAAAAAAAAAAGATTTATTTGGTTTATGGTTCTGGAGGCTGGGAAGTCCAAGAGCACAGCACTGGCATTTGATGAGATTCATCCCACGGCAGAGAGGGAAATTAGTATGTAAGACAAAAATAAAACAGGGTAAAACATGTCCTCTTGTGTGGAGCCTACTTCTGTGATAACTAACACACTCTCATAATAACAAAATTAATTCATGCACGAAGTCAGAGCCCTGATGGCCTAATCACCAGTTAAAGGCCCCACCTATTGAAACTGTTACAATGGCAATTAAGTTTCCAACACAAAAAAATTTTGGAGACACATTCAAACCACAACAAGGCTAGTGATGTATCTGAAACTTATTCTCTAACAAATTCCTCAGGGAGAGTTCATGGAAAAATATTTTTTTGAATTTTTGACTGCTCATAACAATATGCCTGTGGCCTTTATATTTGAAGGTCACTTTGGCTGAATAATGTGAAAATAAAATGACATAGTCTTTGGCCTATATTTTATTTTCTTGAATATCTTAAATATGCTAATCCATTGTTTTGGGACCTAGTTCATTGTTATAGAAAAGTTTAATGGCATTCTGACTTATTTTTCTTGTGAATGGCTGTGCCTAGTTACCTCACTTTTCCCTCCCTCCCTTCCTTTCTCCTTCCCTCCTTTCCTCCCTCTCTTTTCTTCTCTTTCTCTTTCTTCTTTCTCTCTCTGTCTCTTTCTTTCTTCTTTCTCTTTCTTTTTTCTCTGTCTCTGTCTCTGTCCCTCTGTCTCTCTCTCTCTCTCTTTGTTTGAGACAGAGTCTGGCTTTGTCACCGAGGCTGGAGTACAGTTGCACAATCTTGGCTCTGCCTACCTCCTGGGTTCAAGCGATTCACATGCCTCAGCCACCTGAGTAGCTGGATTTACAGGGTGTGCTACCACACCCAGCGAATTTTTGTATTTTTAGTAGAGACAAGGTTTCACTTTGTTAGCCAGGTTGGTATCAAACTTCTGGCCTCAAGTGATCTGCCTGCCCTGGCCTCCCAAAGTACTGCAATTATAGGCGTGAGCCACCGTACCTGGCCCACTTTTTTTTCTTTCCACTAAAGAATAATACCTAAAGGAATACAACTTGATACTGGCTATTCAGTGTTAATTATTTCTATCTAAGCATTATGCCTTTTTCTTTTAATTTTATATTTTTAAAAACTTACTGTTTTTAATATTTTTTCTTCTTCAGGGAGTCATACTTATATTGGATCTTTTAAGCTATTTTCTATGACTCACTTGTTCTTGAATATTTTATTTCTTTACTTCTTTTTGGTGTTTAATTTTTTGATTTAATCATATTTCTCTTGAGGCATGATACATTGCTTTATTCTCTTTTGTGTTTTTTTTTCTGTGTCTTTATTTCTTAAATTACTCTTACATTTATTTCCAACTTTAGAGTTTTGTAACCTCTTTAAAAAAATTATTTTTTCCCGTCTCTTCAAACCAGAATTTTCTAATAGTCTTTAAGATGTCTTCTAATTTTAATTTATTTTCATAAATGTCCCTTTGGAACATTTTTCAAACATTTAAAAATATTATTTTGTAGCTGACTTTAAAATATTCTTATTTTTTTGGCAATGTCAGTGGATCATATGTTTTGGCTTGTTTTCATTGATGTTAATCTACTTTTAATCTTTTTTCTTATAATTTTATTTGAATATTGATCACAATATTTTTTTATTAGTTGTTTTAGAGTAAAGTGAATTTTCCTAATTTTTTTTCTGAAAGTGAATAGGACAGAATAACATTTCTAGATATGGATTTCTAAAGCTTCCCCTTCAGCTATATTAGTGACTTCTTATCAACCGGTAGTGAACATTTCTATTGTTTTTTTCTCTTAGGGATGCTTTGATGGGTTTTTAATTGTTATTCTAGTTTTTTTTTTTTTTTGGTGGATTTTGGAAGATTTCAACAATTTCACTTTTACTGCATCTTTATGAAATTCAGTTTTCCTGTAGTTAAAAAATATATTTTATTTTCTGTTAAATATATTTCAAACTTTATATGTCCCACTAAGTACATTATGTCATTTAGTATTATTGGTTTTGTTGCATAAAAGTATTTTATTGGCCGAGAGCAGTGGCTCACGTCTGTAATCCCAGCACTTTGGGAGGCCGAGGCAGGAGGATCCTGAGGTCAAGAGTTCAAGACCAGATTGACCAACATGGTGAAACCCTGTCTCTACTAAAAATATTTTTAAAATTAGCCAGGCATGGTTCCACATGCCTGTAATCCCAGCTACTTAGAAGGTTGAGGCAGGAGAATCACTCGAACCTGGGAGGCAGAAGTTGCAGTGAGCCGAGAGTGCGCCATTGCACTCCAGTTTGGGTGACAGAGCCAGACTCCTTCTCAAAAATAAAAAAGCATTTTATTTAAAACATTTTTCAGATTTTATGTATGCCAGATGGTTAACAAGCCATACATTTCATTTTTTAATGAGATTTGCTTTTACTTAAGATTTCTATTTATGCCTATTTACTAATAATTTCTTAATTTTGGTCTATAAGACATGTTTATTTTCTAGTGATTTCTAATCTTTTCAATTTCTATACCATCATTTAAACATGATAAAATTTAGTCATCTTTTTTGTCCCTTTGTTTTTTGTTCCTTCTCAACTGGGCTAATATTGTCTATAATTGTAGTTCCATGTCGTTATGTACATGGAAGGTTTTTTGAAGTCTTCCCTGCCCTTTTTTTCTTCTCTTTTCTTTTTAAGAAAGCAATAAATTTTGTTAAATTTTTTGAATATCATTAAATTCCAGCACCCTCTGGGTTCATTTGTCCTATTTATGTTTTTCTTCAAGGGTATTTTCAAAAGGGTTTTCTCTGTGCCACTTTGGAATCTTTTAGTTCTGTATATATCTTTATTGCATATTTACATAAATCATAATCTGGTTACTTCAAATTCATTTTCCTCCAATATTTCAAAACAGTCACTGGTGTTGAGCAGTTTGAACCACTAATTATTGTTAGTTGGTGATTCTTCCTTGTGGTTACAATGTTCTCATCGTTCTGATATGCTTACCTGGCATTCTCCTTTCCTTTTCATTTCTCTTCAGTTATGTTTTATATTTTCTCCCCCTTCATCCTTGTCTGTTGAATTCAGAACTATTTCTTCAATCATATATTTTTGATTCCTGTTAATCATCCTTTTTTTATAAATTACAAGCACACATAAACGATACGTATGCTAACTAAAGAAAGGTTTAGTTCCTCACCACCAAGACAGGAGCAAATATCTCAGTTAAGTGAGTCTGTCAACCTTTTGGTTTCCTGTTGCATATAAAAATTATGTTTATACTAAACTGTCATCCATTAAGAATGCAATATCCTTAGGTTTAAAAAAACTGTACATATCTTAATTTAAAAAGATTTCTTGCTGAAAAGTGCTGGTATTTCAACTTCAATATTTGCAACTTCATCAAGTCATAATCATTTTACTGGTGGATGCTTTTTCTTTGGTGTTAATGGCTGCCGACCCAGCAGGGTTGCGGGGTTGTTGAAAGTTGGGGTGGCTGTGGCAGATTTTAAAATAAGGTAGCAATGATGTTTGTGGCATCAATTGACTCTTTTGGTTTTTTTGAGATGGAGTTTCGCTGCTGTTACCCAGGCTGGAGTGCAATGGCGCGATCTCGGCTCACTGCAACCTCCGCCTCCTGGGTTCAGGCAATTCTCCTGCCTCAGCCTCCTGAGTAGCTGGGATTACAGGCATGTGCCACCATGCCCAGCTAATTTTTTGTATTTTTAGTAGAGACGGGGTTTCACCATGTTGACCAGGATGGTCTCGATCTCTTGACCTCGTGATCCACCCACCTCGGCCTCCCAAAGTGCTGGGATCACAGGTGTGAGCCACCGCGCCCGGCCCTGGACTCTTGTTTTTATGAAGATTTCTCTGTGGCATGTGAGGCTATTTGATAGTATAGTACCCACAGTAGAACTTTGAAATTAGAGTCAATTCTCTTGAATTCTTTTGCTGCTTTATCAACCAAGTTTATGTAATATTCTAAACTCCCTGTTATCATTTCAACAATAGCTACAGCATCTTCACCAGGAGTAGACTCCATCTCAAGAAACCACTTTCTTTGTTCATCTATAAGAAGCAACATCTCATCTATTAAAGTGTTATTATAGGATTACAGCAATTTAATCACGTCTTTAGGTTCTACTGCTCATTCTGATCCCATCAAATCTGTAGTTGCCTCCTCTACTGAAGTCTTGAATTCTTCAAATTCATCTATGAGGGTTGGAAGCAATTTATTCCAAATTTCTGTTAATGTTGATATTTTGACCTCTCATGAATCACCAGTGTTCTTAAGGGCATTTAGAATAGTGAATCCTTTCTAGAAGGTTTTCAATTTACTTTTGCCAGATCCATCAGAGGAATCACTATCTATTGCAGCCATAGCCTCACAAAATGTACTTCTTTAATAATAAGACTGAAAATCAAGATTAATCTTTCATCTACAGAATGGATATTGTGTTAGCGGGCATGAAAACACTAATCTACTTATACATCTTCATTAAAGCTTGGGTGATCAGGTGCATTGTTAATGAGCGCTAGTAATTTGAAAGAAATATATATTTTTTTCTGAGCAGTAGGTCTTAACAGTGGACTTTAAATTTTCAGTAAACAGTGCTATAAAAAGAGGTGCTATCATTCAGCCTTTGATGTTTCATTTATAGATCATAGACAGA
Organism: Saguinus oedipus; assembly: GCA_031835075.1. Lineage (NCBI taxonomy): Eukaryota > Metazoa > Chordata > Mammalia > Primates > Cebidae > Saguinus > Saguinus oedipus. The sequence goes on along the minus strand of CM063177.1, from coordinate 5,318,479 downwards.
GTAGATCTGGCATAATTCTTAAGGCCCCTGGGATTTTCAGGATCGTAAATGAGCATTAGCTTCAGGTAGTTAACATTTGCATTAGCTTCTAACAAGACAGTGAAGCTTTGAAGTCAGGCATTGGCTTCTCCTCTCTAGTTGTGAAAGTCCTAGATGGCATCACCTTCCAACAGAAGGCTGTTTGATCTACATTGAAAATTTGTTGTCTAGTGTAGCCAACTTCATTAATGATCATAGCCAGATCTTTCACATCAGCACTTGTTATCTCCCCTTGCACTTTTATATTATTGATGTGGCCCCTCTACTTAGACCTCATGAACTGACTTCTGCTAGCTTCCAAGTTTTCTTCTGTGGCTTTTTAAAATAAAATCTCTCTTAGCCATCATGAAATTAAAGAGAGTTATGGACTTGCTCTGGATTAAGCTTTGGCTTTAGGGGACATTGTAGCTGGTTTGATCTTCTATTCAGACCACTAAAACTTTCTCTATATCAGCAACAAGACTGTTTTGCTTTCTTATCATTCATGGGCTGACTGGAATAGCACTTTTAATTTCCTTCAAGAAATTTTCTTTTGAATTCACAACTGTTTGGTATAAGAGGCCTAGGTTTGGCCGATCTTGGCTTTCCATATGCCATCTTCATTGAACTTACGGCTTTTGATTTAAAGTGCGAGATGTGCAACTTTTTTTTTTTTTTTGAGACGGAGTTTCGCTCCTGTTACCCAGGCTGGAGTGCAATGGTGCGATCTTGGCTCACCGCAACCTCTGCCTCCTGGGTTCAGGCAATTCTCCTGCCTCAGCCTCCTGAGTAGCTGGGACTACAAGCACGCGCCACCATGCCCAGCTAATTTTTTGTATTTTTAGTAGAGACGGGGTTTCACCATGTTGACCAGGATTGTCTCGATCTCTTGACCTCGTGATCCACGCGCCTCGGCCTCCCAAGCAACTCTTTATTTTACTTGAACCCTCAGAGGCCATTGTAAGCTCATTAATTCAATATTTCAATATCACATTTTATGGCCTAATAAGGGGGAGAGATATGGGGAAACAGCTGGTAGGTGGAGCAATCGGAACCTGTGAGGCACCGTCTTAACAGTAACATCAGAGATTACTAATCACAAATCACAGAAGATGTAATAATCATAAAACAGTCTGAAATATTCTGAGAAATATAAAATGTAACACAGAGAGACAGGAAGTGAATGTCTGCTGTTGGAAAAATAATGTTGATAGACATGCTTGATGCAAGGTTTCTGCAAACATTCAAGTTGTAAAAAAAAAACAAAACAAAAAAAAAAACACTGTATATGTAAAGCTCCATAAAGGGAAGTGCAGTAAAACAGGTATACCTAGATTTATTCCAACCATGCTATTTTTAGCTAAAATTTATTCTGTATTATTCCTATAGTGTTTATAAAATCTCTTCTTAAATTCATTTGAGAAATTCATTTTGATGATTTTAAATCTTTGACCAGTCCTTTTCAATACTACTACTTGATGTGGTCTGTATGTTCCATTTGCTATGTGCTATTAATAGTGATCTTTCACTTTGAGTGGCTAATTACTTTGCCTGTGAGTTCACATTATCTTAGACATGGATCTGATATAGATCCATGACTGATGCTGTATACTGGGGTTACACATTCTTCTGCTAAGTTTAAGGAGAGGTGAGAAAACGTACCTCATAACAATGGACCCCAGGCAGTCCAGGCACTACATCATTATTCAGTGTCATTCTGCCAGACAACTTCTCACATAGTGGATTCTACCACAATCTCTTTGAAAGAAGTACCACTGGGAGTACAGTAGCTCCTAGGTTTAAAAATCCACAGTCAGTTAGGATTTGGAGTGGTGAGAATGAGTGAGTGCTTTCGGCCAGCGGGCGACATTTTGTCTGCATAAACTGTAACCTAGTTTGTATTTGCCTAGTCTACTTTAGGTGGTTGAATTTTTTTCTCTTGAGTTCTCCCTTATAGTAACAATGAAACAAGCAGTGAGTCTCTTAAGGATGGGTGGGAGAGAGCCAAAAGTGATGCTTAAAAAAGGTTTAACATTCCATTCTTCCCCTCTTGCTTTTATTGTCACATCTAATACTATGTCCTCACTCCCAAATCTCTCCTCTCTCTCTCTGACACACACACACACACACACACACACACACACACACACACACACACACAGAATATTGTCAGAGTTCTTCAGAGAAAAAGAATCAATAGGGTGTATAGATAGATAGACAAAGAGATTTATCACAAGTTGACTCATATGATTATGGAGGCTGACAAGCCGAAGGGTGAGTTGGCAAGTGGAAAATCCAGGACAGTCAATGGTGTATTTCCACACCTAGCCAATGCCCTGAGAACCTGGAAACCAACAGTGTGTGTATTAGATGAGGGCCACCCACATTAGGAAGGGCAATCTGCTTTACTTAGTCAATACACTTAAATATTCATTTAATCCGCATACACCCTCAAGGAAACATTCAGACTAATCTGTTACCAAATATCTGAGCATCCTATGACTCACCAAGTTTACACATAAAATTAACCATCACACACGTCACACGTACACATCCCAATCCAAGGCAGTTTCAATGTCCCTCATGGCATTCAGGTAGTTTTAATGCTGGTTTCTTACACCTATGTTTCTACATCTCTTTTCTAATGTCTGCAGGTTTGATTTTGCGTTAGGAAGCCAGTAGCCCATGTCAATTTTCCATCTTATCAGAAGACTCCTGTTCATAATTCTTATTTATATTGCCACCAATAACTTTCTTATGTGTTGGAGAAAATTGCTTCTCTTCTACAAAACTAACCTCTACTGTGTCCATCTGTTTTCCCAGTCCCCATTACATTTACCATTTCACTGACTAATTAAGGACCTGTACTTCATGCATATCTATGCTAGCATTTATTTATTTCTATTTCATCTGGATCTGTAAGAATATTTCTTATATAGGCCCAAGATAAATGTTTGTTGGATGAACAGATAAGTGAATGAATAATGAATGGATGAATGAAATGATCACTGACAACAAATCCTTAATGCAGAAATTATGAAACACTATGCAAATGAGAAAGAAATACATTGCATGAATGGTGCTAGAAAGTCATATAGTTAAGCTGTGAAGCATTATAAAATACTTTCTAGTTTTAAAACACAAGATTAAACAATGGAAATTTCTAGCTCTTGTGATCACTTGTTATGTCTCATTATAGTTCCAAGTAATTCCCATTTATTTTACTTCAATTGTGTGTGTGTGTGTGTGTGTGTGTGTGTGTGTGTGTGTGTGTGTTTCTGTTCAATTTTTAACATGCTTCAACTAGATTTGGCTAGTGTTTATATGCTGGATACTGAGAAAGACCCTTAGGAAATTATACTATGACTTGGTAAGTCCCTAGGTGATTCAAAGATTCATTGTCACCTTAATTGAACAGCTTTTCTTTTTCTTTCTTCTCCCCATCCTGTGCTCTCCTTCTACTGCACCCCTGACCTCCGCCTTTTTTTTTTCTTCAGCAGGGAGAAGTGGGATTTCTAAATTGTTTTTGGAGCATTCAGTTCCCTTTGGGGAATTAACCAGCATGCTTGACTTCCAAGAACTCTTAGAGTAAAACGATTTGACAGAATGCAAGTTTAACTCCACTTTGATAGCTTTCGTTGTGTGGTTTTCTCATAAGCCAAGATCACACTTGATATTAGTTTAGTTTATAAAACAATTTTCTTATGAAATTGAAAGAACATAAGCAATGAAAGTTGAAGGAAGAGGGACATTTTTAGTTCACTTAACCTGGCAGGTTCGTGTAACTCTTTCATTGCTCTTTTTAAGTTTATCTGAGATTCTTTTTAAAATTTATCTCCAAAGACTATTCAACTTTTAAACAAGAAGTTTATTTTTCAAAATATTCAATTCGTGTGTATTGAACATCTGATATATGCAAATGTACCAGGCATTCTTCTAGGACCTGGGATATAGTTAACATAAAACATTTCATAGCACATTCTTGTTATTTATTCTTAATTTTATTTCTTTATCTCAATTAAATGTAGAAATGAAGCATAGCAAGAGAAAAGAAACAATACAAATGAATATATATTGATATAGCTCAGGTACATTAATGAATTATTATTTTTTCCCAGATTTCTACTTATAGCTTACAGGCAGTACTTGTGTAGCATTAGTACTAAGCATTTCCTTTTGCATGATTCCAGGAAAACATGCTTAAAACAAATTTTCACTTATAATTTTATCTTCTAAACTTGATTTTCTTCAATTAATGGCTGAAACATATATCATTTCAATCAGATTATTGCTATACATTTTTATTTATTAACACTGAAAACACTTTTATCGAATAATTTTTCTTTGTCACCATTCTGAGTATTCATAGAAGAAAATTTTCATCCATTCAACATTCAACAAATATTTATTGATCTTTTCTCACATGCTGAATGCTGGAGATAGGGTAATAAAAAGACAAGATGTGTAATCAAATCAGAGCTATGATTCTAAAAGATGTGAAAAGACTTGTAACCCTAGACTTTTAAGAAGATTAATATGTAACAAACAATGCAGGCTCAAGTTAGAAAATTAAAAGTTATACACGATTGTGTTGTTTATTATCTTATAATAAAATATAGAATCAAATGTCGTCTTGTACTTAGAGACATTATTACTTCATATACTACTACAGGGATATTTCAGGAGAGCCTTGAATTTTCAATAGTCCCTGAGTTATAAGATCTGTGTTGGAAAATTGAAAATATAGAGTAAATATGTTATCTTTTAAAGAAGTTATTTCCATCCTGCTGTAGATACACAAACACATACATAACACCTTCTTAAAATGGACCTGAAGGTTTCTTGGCTCCACTAAAATTATTAGAGCTTCTAATCAGTATCACTACAAACTCTGAGTTCCCAGATTCTGGGAACTCAGCTTCTTCCAACAAGAAAAAGGCATTTCTAATAGAACAAGGTATTTGCTTTTCTTGATATTTGCACTGAAGAAATGATGACCAATAAAGAGAAATCTATCAAATATTTAGTTCTTGTTTACAATATAAAAAGCCCTCTTGTAGGTACTGTGAGTGATAAAACAGACAAGGCGAGTCCTTCTTCAAGCATTTTATGATCTACTTGGGCAAGCTATGACATGTGATGTGCCTCATGCAGAGGAGGTTTTCCAGAAAAACTTGATCAAAGAGATAAAACAGGTGTTCTTACAGGATAGATACTCTTCATACTCTTATGTTCATTGAGGGAAGGAAATACATTGCATATGTCTACTTCCCTGTTTCAGAGACTAGTGTTTAGCTCTCAATAGAAACTCAAAAGACATTTTCTAACTCAACCTGATAAAACGACAAAGGAAAAACAATAAAAGAAAATATTTCAGGAAAATATGTGAATAAATAATGAAAGATAATGATAAATAATTATTGTTAAAGCTAACGTTTCTTAGTTGCTCTTTTAAGCTTTTAAATGTATTGGCTCATTTAGTTTTCACAGGAACCTTATTGAAATAATTGCTATCATGATGCCAGTGTTGTGCAGAAGGAGAAATGAAGGCATTAAAAAGTTAACCAACTTGTTCACAGTCATGCAGCTAGTTAGTAGCTGAGGCAAGACTTAATCCCAGGAAATCTGGCTTCAGCATCTATGCCCTTAACCAGTCCACAATATTTTCTCAAAGCACTGTGAATAATATAAAAAAAGACATGACATGATCATTGCCTTCAAAGAGCTTAAACTAGAACTGGAGAAAATTGTGTAAGTTCTGGCCATTTAAATAGCCAAATTGTAATAAAGACACTAGTCGGCACTAATCTTGAAATAAAGAGCAAGGGCATGAATGATCCAGTTAGAGAAAGACAAGATTACTGAAGCCTGGAGTACTCTGGGAAGACTTCCTAGAGGAAGAGGAACCCATTAGTCCTGGGAATGTCGGTAAGATAGAACAGTTAGAAAGAAAGCATATCCCAAAGAGAAGAAATGCTATGAACTAAAGTAGGATGACTCTAGTCAACAAAAGGGTATGTTCTGGAGAAAATTTGTAGACCAGATTGTCTGGAATAATGATTCTCTATTTGAGAATGTTGGATAATTGTCAAAAAAGAGAGAATGAAGCATATGGTAGAGGTTACTGAGTGACAGGCTGAAGCTTTGTGCCTTCTTGATTTTTCAGGTCTAGTGGCACTTGAATCTTTGGCCCAACAGGGAGCCCCTGTGCCCAGGGTTCAGTGGCTTTCAGGAATTCTTCCCAGAATAAACCGTAACATTCCATAGTCTGATCTTCATGGATGCTGGCACAAGTTGCTTTTCAAGTTCTTCATACTTGACTGATCTCAGACTTCTTCTCAGCCTGAGGAAAACCGCTTCCTCTTCCTCTTGGCCATACTCCAAGACAAACCATTCTCTTCTCTCCTTGTCCAGGGCATGTAGCATGGTTGCTTCCAAAAGTTTATGCGTTTTCATAAGAAAATAAAGACATCTTTCCATATTGTTGCACACATGTTCTGAGGCAAGAAATCACAAATGCTCTTTGGAAAACAGGAATAAGTGACTGCAGGAATAACAGAAAATGGAACAGAATAAATGAAAATTAATCTCACAGATGTATTTATCCACAGGTTTTATCATAAGGTGACTTGTTTCGTAGTCACATAAAAAGTAGACCAAAAAAAAAAAAACCTGGAACAAATATTTTAAAGTATCCCTAGGTATCTTTCCTGTGAGTTTCAGATTATCCACACAGGGTTCACAAAGTTTTAAGAATAGTTGGCACGCCTGGGCTTGCCTCTGTGGGACAGTAAATTTTTTTAGAAAAAAGCTTTTGCCTTCTCTTGGAAGACAATATTGTGTTAAATGTATTGCAGTGCTCCACAGTTTGTAAAATCATCTATGTGGCACGAATCTGAAGATACCATCAAATGATAGACGGCAAGAAAAGTCCGCTGCCAGCTTTAGTCACCCTTGACATTTCTCTTACGGAATTTCACTGTGGTGGCTGGACATGTGCATCCCACATCCTGTCTGACCTTAATGTGATTTTTCTGTAAAAGGAGAGGAGGAAAAAAGGAAAAGCAAAATATGCTTTACAATGAAAAATACAACCCTCAGCCACTGGGCTAAAATTACATTGACAGCAGGGAGTTACTTTCTTCCTTCGAAGAACAATGTTTGATGTTCCAACTAGACTCTGTGGTGATGAAGCTCATAATTTGGGAGATAAATCAGATTCAGATTTAGAAAAGGGGTTTCAGCCATTGCTTAGCGCGGTGATTTTAGGGGTTAACATATGAATAGAGATTACATTGTACCTCATCTGCCCTGTGTTTGCTGGACAGAGCTTATATGACCTATTCTTCAAGGTTGCTCATAGAAAGATATTTAAACTCTGTTGTAATTGTTCTTTATAAAATCTGTGACATTCTAGCAGCTAGAAAATGTTTAAATCTTGTCTAGTTCTTGCTTCATTTCCTTCTTTATGTTGATTTCTACATTTCTTTCTATTTATCTCTTTTGTGCATCGCACATATTTCACTATAAACTTGATTTTTGTGGGTAAAAGGCCACAACTGTTTGCATGTCTTATCTTTGGCCTGGAGAGTGGTAAATCACAAATGAGCTGGCTGCACCTACTGTACATAAAACAGCAGCATCACTTTGATCTCTCCCTTAATGTGCTGGGTTTAGATTACTTTGTGAGCAAAGGGGGTAAAAGGTGGCAGGATACTATTTTAAGTAACTACTGGGGGCAGTATTTATTCATGGTGCAGATTTTTAATGGGAAAGATGGAACATGAAAGCCTGTCAAATGTACAACTCAAAGAGCCTGACAACACAGAATATTTTTACAGATGAAAGGTGAAGAATCTCCAACTTCTTAGTGTAATATAACTTGTATGGAAAAAGTAAGACATGTAATAGAAGCCAGACAGAAAACTATCTATATTCTGTTATGATTGCAAAGGACCTTGCCACAAAACCAGAGGACTATTTTAGGGTTGCATTTATTGGATACAAGGTATGACATGGGAATATTAAAAATGTACACTTTTAGAAAGATTCTCATTGCTCTTATAATTAATGTAACATTGTTTTATTAAGACTAGGTATTTCAGGAAGTATCTATTCCAATGTGGTAAGAAGATGGAAACCCAGAAAAAAATGTACTGGGAAAATATCTTCTATGTTTGGAGTAGTGGTCTTTATCTTGAACGTCCAAGCAGACTCTAATTATGTTTAATTCATAGATTGCTTGAAAATTCTGCCTTTGCCTTTGATGAGGTCTTCATCTGTTCTTTTTTTGACTCACCATAGCTTTGCCCTAAAGCATTGATTCTCAATCTTTCTTTCTGTTCCCCAACACTGGTGGTTCTTGATATATTTCTGTTCATTATAGTGGCTCCTCATGGTAATATTTCCCAAGGTGGAGTGAGAGAAGGTGTATGAGAACTTCTGGAGTAAGTTGCATGTTTTAAAGAACTCTCCCAGTTGATTTAGATATACTCACAATTTTCCAACATGGATCTAGTAATCATTACTGTTAAATTATTTGGCCCTTTGTAATCTGTCTATAACCTGCTTCGTTAATTAAAGCAGTAATTATAAACCCTACTCATATTTTCTGGATTTCATCTTTTTAATATTATTTCATCTATCTGGAATATCAAGTCCCACCTCCGCTTAGCTCCCTCCTCAGCACACTTCTGTTTCATTTTAACATCCAAGCTCAAAACCGGTTCTTCACCAAAGCCTTTTCTATCAGCTCCCAGAAAATGTAGTTGTTTTCATCCTGGATATTTTCACAGCAACATTAAAATGACTCTGGAGGTACATTTATGGTGGGATGTTCTAACTTTTCTGATTAAACAGCTGTCTTCTCAACTCAGCCAACAGACTAGGGGTTAGGATATTTATTCATCTTTGTAATTCCTAATTTTAATACAGTAGAAGTTCAGACATAATGGTGAACACATTGTAAGTGATGAATGAATGACTACTTGTACACGTGTGTATTTTTCATGTTATATTAAGAAATGTGGGTGTGTGCACTCAGACACACAGTAAAGCATATAAAACTTGGGTATAGAGTTTAGTAATTTTTATATTTGAATACTCCATGTGGCAGCCACTCAATAATTCCAGCTTCTTAGAGGTTTCCTTGTGGTCCTTCCTAGCCAATACCTTCTCCCTGCCACTAGAGGTAACTTCCATTCTGATTTTCATACAATAAATTAGTTTTGCTGGTTCTGAACTTTATACGGACTCTATAAATGGCGTCAGATTGTATTTACTCTTTTCTGTCTAACTCAACATAATGCTTTTGAGATTTATATATGCCGTTGCATGTATCAGCAGTTCATTCTTTTGCAATCTAATGTAGAATTTCATTGCACAAATATGCTATAATTTATTTATTCATTCTTTTCTTCATTAGTACATAAACTATTTAGTTTTCAATTATTGGGAATAAAGTTACTACCAATATTTTTGTACCTATTATTTTTTGTGGACTTTTATATTATTTTTTCTTGAGTATATACCTAAGAATTGGATTGTTGAGTTATAGAATCGGTTTTTATTTACCAAAAGTGACTGGGCCAATTTATATACTCAAAAGCGAAATAGGAGAGTTCTAGTTTCTCCACATCATTGCCAAAAAATTGCTATTGGTTTGCCATTATTTTTAGTCATTCTGGTGGTTATACAGTAGTATCTCATTATAGATTAAATTTGCTTTTCTTTAATAAATAATGATATTTAGCAAGTCAGTCATTAGTACCTATGATATTATCTTTTGTAAAGCACCTCTTTTACTTCTTTTACAAATGTTTTATTTTTTTCCCTGATTTGTTGGAAGTCTATATATTTGGATACAATTCCTTTGACATCTGTATATACTACACATATATATTTTCTCAGGTGTGGATTGCCTTTCTTTCTCTTTTAAAATTTACTTTATTTTGTAGAGCAGTTTTAGATTCATGGCAAAATTGAGCAAAAGATAAAGAGTTTGCCCGTATACACCCTACCCCCACACAGATATAGCCTCACCTGCTACCAACATCCTACACCAGAATGATACATTTGTCACAACCTATGAATCTACACTGACAGGTCCTTAACACCCAAAGTCCATAGTTTACACTGGGATTCACTCTTGGTGGTATATATTCTAGAGGTTTTGACAAATGTGTAATGCCATCTATTCACTATTATGGCATTGTAAAGAATAGTTTTGCCATTTAAAAAAATCCTCTGTGTTCTGCCTATTCATATCTGCCTCCCCCATTGCTAGCAACCATTGATGTGTTTACTGTCTCCATGGTTTTGTTGTTTCTAGGATGTTGAAATCGCACAGTATGTAGCCTTTTCAAATCAGCTTCTTTGACTTAGTAGTGTGCATTTAAGTGCCCTCCATGTCTTTTCATTTCTTTTTAGCGCTCAGTAACATTCCATTGTCTTGCTGTATTACAGTTCATTTATTTGTTCACCTACTGAAGGACATTTTAGTAGATTCCAAATCCTGGCAATCTGTGAATAAAGCTACTTTAAACATCCATATGCAAGTTTTTTGTAGACGTAAGTTTTCAACTCCTTTGGGAAAAGGATTGCAGGATCATGTGCTAAGAGTGCTTTTAGCTTTGTTAGAAGCTGCTAAACTGTCTTTGCAAAGTGGCCATTTTGCATCTCCACCAGCAATGACTGAGAGTTCCTGTTGCTCCACATCCCTAGCAGCATTTGATGCTGTCAGTATTCTGGATTTGGGGCATTCTAATAAGTGTGTGGTGGAATATCATTGTTTTTGAAATTTGCATTTCTCAGATAACATATATTATGGAGTATCTTTTCATATACTTATTTTCCATCTCTCTTTTTTCCTTGGTAAGGGGTCCATTTGGATCTTTTGCCCATTTTTTAATAGGGTTGTTCATTTTCTTATTGTTGAGCTTTAAGTTTTCTTTGTATCTTTTGGAAAACAGTTTGGTACTAGATGTATCATTTGCAAATAGTTTCTCACAGAGTGTGGCTTGTCTTTTTTATTCTCTTGACTGTCTTTCACAGAGCAAAAGTTTTAAATTTTAATGAAGTCTAGCTTATCAATTATTTCTTTCATAAATCATGCCTTTGGTGTTGTATCTAAAATGTCATCACCATATCCAAGGTCATCTAGATTTTCTCCTATGTTATCTTCCAGAAGGTTTATCGTTTCTTGGGGCCTATTTTCCGTTATTTTTTATGAAGGATTTCAGGTATTTGTCTACATTTGTTTATTTATTCTTTGCATGTGGATGTCCAGTTGTTCCAGCACTTTGTGTTGAAAAGACTTTATTTTCTCTGTGTATTGCTTTTGTTCTTTCAGCTGGAATCTGGGCTTTTTATTCTGTTCCATTAATCTACTTGTTTATTGTTTTACCAATACCACAATGTGTTGACTATTGTAGCTTTACAGTAAGTCTGGAAGTAGGGTAGTGTCAGTCCTCACAATGTGTTGACTATTGTAGCTTTACAGTAAGTCTGGAAGTAGTGTAGTGTCAGTCCTCATGATGTGTTGATTATTGTAGCTTTACAGTAAGTCTGGAAGTAGGGTAGTGTCAGTCCTCACGATGTGTTGATTATTGTAGCTTTACAGTAAGTCTGGAAGTAGTGTAGTGTCAGTCCTCACGATGTGTTGATTATTGTAGCTTTACAGTAAGTCTGGAAGTAGGGTAGTGTCAGTCCTCTGACTTTGTTCTTCCGTTTCAATACTGTGTTGGCTGTCCTGGGTCTGCCTTACTGATTTTTTTTTTGTCTGCTTGTTTTTTAACAGTTATTGGGACAACTGAGTTAAAATATTACAGAGTTTTATATACATCAATTAAATCAATTTGGTGTGTCATTTTGTTCTAATCTTTTTTATCCTTACTGATTTTTTACCTGCTTATACATTCAGTTACTGAGAAAAGTGTATTAAAATGTCCAGTTGTAACTGCATATATGCCTGTCCATTTTAGTTTTGTTAACTCTTGCTTTATGTATTCTCAAACGGTATTATCATAGCCATACAAGTGTAGGGTTATATATCTTCCTGTTTAATGGCCCTTTTATCTCTAGGTCATGTCTCTTTCTTGTAATACTTCTTACCTTCAATGCAATTATGTCCAATATTTATTTAGCAATAGTGTCTTTGCTAAGTATTTCTTCGCAAAAATTTTTTTTTTTTTCTGAGACAGAGTCTTGTTCTGTCACCAGGCGCCAGGCTGGAGTGCAGTGAAGGAATCTCAGCTCACTGCAACCTCCGCCTCCTGAGTTCAAGCAATTCTCCTGCCTCAGCCTCCCGAGTAGCTGGGACTACAGGCATGCGTCACCACACCCAGCTAATTTTTGTATTTTTAGTAGAGACGAAGTTTCACCATGTTGACCAGGAGGGTCTTGATCTCTTGACCTCATGATCTGCCTGCCTCAGCCTCCCAAAGTGCTGGGATTACAGGCGTGAGCCACTGTGGAATATCCTTTATCTGTTCTTTTATTTTTAGCCTACCTCATTTAAAGTATGTTTTTTGAAAACAGCATATAATTTGACCTTTTAAAATATATCTAACTTCTGTTTTAGTAAAAATGTTTAGTCAGTTTACATGTAATATAATTATGACATAGTTAGGTATAAATCTAATATCTTGCTTTTTGGTTTTATATCATCCCATCTGCTCACTGTTCCTTAATCATTTTTCCTACACTGTTGTATTAATTAAATAATTGTGTTCTTTATTTATTGCCTCTATTAGGTCTTTTATTGGTTATAACTTTTAGTATTATTGTTTTGTGGTTACTCCTGAAATTACTTTCTTGATTTATTACAGTACACATTAAATTAGTATTTTTACAACACTGTAAACAATGCAAACTGTTTCTACTAGTTGTACTCCACTGAACATATCTCATTGTTTTGTTTGTTTGTTTTGCTATTGTTTTATGCATTTAATTGTAATGGAAGAAAACAACCCCAAAAATGTTACCGTTGTTTCTCTAATTGGCCAACAGTCTCATATGTACCCATATACTTATCCATTCCAGAGCAATTTAGTTCTCTTGGTCTCTATTCTTCCATCTTGGATTATTTTAATTATTACACCTGTGAATTAGACCCTCTATAAACCCACAGAAAATGGTACTGACTGAAGCTCTGCAGGCAGAATTCAAATCCATAACAAGAAAAGTGTCACTGCCCTTTTAAGACAGGAGGATCCAAAAAGTGTCAACTTGCCCCTAAATGGTGGTATTCTCCCTGAGAAACAGAGCTATAGTGTGTGTTTGTATTGTCATTGGCTGATTTATCAGTCAGAGGTAGCAATAGCCAGATCAGCCTTAGTGAGTAGTATTCCATGATGTGGAACTCACACATAGTCTCGTTATCTGCCACTCTGATCAATCCGTGTTTGCTCACTGGGCCAGCACTGAAGTGGATGATGACAAAGGTTGACTTATGCTAACTGGCTGAATTTTTTTGTTTACCTGAATTTTTACTGTATCTTCCATGGTTGGAGCTTTCTGAGGGTATTGAGTTATAAACATCTTCATACTAGACATCAAACCTTATATATCCATACACATGCCTTTGCTCCAGACCACTTTATCTCTGATCTTCCAATCCACTTTCATCAGTACCTTGATCAGCTGGCCAAGCCATTTGCCAGTGGCCATAAATTCATTACCTATCCTCAACTAGAATACTTACCTTTTGCCAAACTGTGCATTAGACATAAGCACCTCAAAAAGCTTCATTTATTGGAAAGACTTTTTTGTTTTAACAGTATATTTCAAAGTAACCCCCACATGTGCTTTAATACAGACATCATCATTTTCACCTTATATCCATAAACCAAGCTTGGACTTTTCCCTCCTTCCGCTGGTTATATAGAATGTTTCACATGGTCATACTATAAGCTGAAGGAGGAGTACAACAGTGGTGAGTGACACATGGTTCTGGACAACCTGCCCGTGCAATTTACTTATGCCTTTTGTTCCTGCTTAAGGTGCACAATTTCAATTTATGATGGATTGCTGCAAGGCCCACCTGACTTTATGACGTGATGGGTCTAACAGAAGTGAGCTCATGGGCAGTTTCAGACAGACTCATGGTTACACCATGGGTCCAAGTAGCATATTAGAAGCTGTTTTTTTAAGGGCATATAGTGTTTTGTTTTCTTTTGTTTTGTGTAGATGGCATGGCCTTCCCAAGTGACTTGAATTGTGATTTTCCCACTGAGACTTGTCATAAAATCCATACTGTATTTTCTTACGTGGCTGAAACCTCCGCAGTCATAATGTTTGATTAATTTTGAGTAGAAAATTGCAGGGATTTTTTGTGCTGCAGCCTGGGCTTGCTGTATAGCCCTTTTTTGCTCTAGGCCCCATCTGAGATCAGCCCACTAGGACACATACTACATTAGTCCAGAACAGTGTTCTTAGGTGTGAAATGTGTTTTGTCTCTAGAATCCAGAAGGCTTACTAGGGATTGTAATTTCTTCTTTGTGGCAGGGGATGTAAGACATAGCAATCAGTCTTTTACTTCGGTGAGGTTGTACTGGCATATCCTTTATGTTAGGCACTAGACACTGCTGAATGGATAGGCCCATGAAGGTAGAATTTATCTTATACCCTCCAGATCTCCTGTGCTTCACCAAATCCTCCAGCATGGTAGCCATCTCTTGTTCACCTTGCATTTTAAGAATGATATGATCTCATTAAGGCAATTGATCAATGTGATGCTCTATGTTAAATCCAGATCTCTTTATATTTATGAGAAAAAGTAGGAGAGTTAACATAGCCCTTGGACAAAACTGTAAATGTATGTTGTTGTCCATTCCATGTAAATGAAAACTGTTTTGGTCCTCTTTCTTGATTAAGATAGAGAAGTATTCATTCATTAAATCAATGCCCCCATGCCAGGTACCTGAGCTCATTTTATTCTGTTCCCACAAAGATGTTACAGTCACATGGCAGCTACAAATAAAGCTGCTACTTGTTTTGAATTTGTGGTAACCTGAAGTTTTCCCCTAGGATCTATCTAGTTTGGGCAAGGACTACTTATGGCCGGATACACCAAACCTGAAATCTTTAAGGATGACACCAATATTCTTTATGTCCTCAGAAGCATAATATTAGCTTCCATTTACTAACTTGGCATGGGTGTTAGCTTCAGATATTTCTACTTTGTCTTACCTAATATTACAACTTTTACCTAATGTAAAGTTGCTTTTTGATATAATTTACCCTAAATTTTGGGCCTGACATCCAGGAGATGAGATGAGGGAAAATCCTGTCAGTGACTCTGTTACTCTGTGGGAGAAAGGATTCTGCAGTGTTTTCCCACATGCAGGAAGTCCAGCTGTGAAAAAAGATGTACTATCTCTGCCGGATCTAAAGATTTAGAATAACGTGAGAGTTACTCTAATGCCAAGTGTGTCAAAACTGATTATACATTTGGGATTTGGGGAAATCACCAATGTATGGTATTGTAGACCTAGTGGACCCACTTAATCCAGCCCGACCAGAACACCTTCTACTTTATGCTCCCTCTGTGTGACCCCACTCTAACTATGAGGTTTCGGTCTCCAAATATCAATATCGAATTAGTGCCCATGTCCAAATGACCAATAGCAATATCTGGATATTCCGCTTTGCCCAGTGGATAATTATCCAAACAAACAGCTAGAGGTCCAGTTGCAGAGTGATTAAGGAAATTATTACCATATATATTTGTCCATGTGTTGTAGTCTTTCCTTCTTGGGACAGAGCCATCTTTTCAGTTAACAGGTTGTAGGTCTGAAACCTCACTCAGGTCCAGAAAATGGACAAATGACCTTGAGCTTTTTAATCAAGGTAGCCATCCTCAGCCTCTTGCTGAGTCATTCTTGCATTCTTTTTTTTTTTAACTTTTTTTATTTTGAAACAGAGTCTTGCTCTGTCACCAGGCTGCAGTGCAGTGGCACGATCTTGCCTCACTGCAACCTCCACCTCCCAGGTTCAAGAGATTTTCTTGCCTCGCCCTCTCGAGTAGCTGGGACTGCAGACATGTGCCACCATGCCCAGCTAATTTTTGTATTTTTAGTAGAGACAGAGTTTCACCATATTGGCTAGGATGGTCTTGATCTCTTGACCTTGTGATCTGCCCACCTCGGCCTCCCAAAGTGTTGAGATTACAGGTGTGAGCCACTGCACCGGCCCCTGCATTTCTTTGATTACATAATTTAAGAAATACGTTTGGCTGCTCATTTATTTGCATTTAGAGATGCTGTATTTTATTAACCATCTCTACAACTCCCGGAAATTCTTGCTTCCTTCCTTACCACTCCAACATTATCAGTCCTGTGTTGTTTGAGACTCCCAGGCCTCTGATGATTAAATGCTGCTGCTTAGACTTTCTTGCTTCCAGTTGTTTTGTGGCAAACAAAATCTCTGTGACAGCCTCTCCTATCATCCACTGTGGTTTGGGGAACAGGACCACCACTGAACTTCTTGCTGATTCTGGTGTTCCTCTCCCTAACTCCTGATGTCCTTGTTAAATGGTACTTCCTCTAGGCCTACCCATGGAACAATATAATCCTCCGTGGGTCTTCTAGCCTCACATCATATAGTCTTTCCAGCATGCCTATGTCCCTAAGCCTTTTTATTCCTTTCTCCATAGTCTGCCATAGCAGTTCAAATAATGCAACTTGATTCAGCACGGACCAGCACTTTCTCCGCACTTCCAAGAGATGCCATAGCAGAAAATGCATGCCTTTCCCTGCGGTCCTTGCCAAGTGTTAACTCCCATGTCCTGATAGCCTGAGAGAATGCCTCTAAGTCTATAAAATTCTCCTTTATCTAGTTTCATGTCCTGTCTTTTTGATCTAAACTCTTAAAACCAGTTGTTTATCCAAATATGCAGGCTCTTTCCCAAATATGCTGGCTAATCACTGAAGCTCTTCGGGGATATAGTCAGTCTCTTTCCTCACGACTCAGGTCTGCTATAACCTTGAGTTGCTTTTGACATAATGTAAGCCAAGTTCTGGGCCTGATGTCCAGGACATGGCAAGATGAAGGAAAATCCTGAAGGTGATCCCGTTGCCTTGTGGGAGAGAGGACTCTGCAGTGTGTTTCCACATGCAAGAAGGGGAGCTGTGACAAAGGAAGGATGTGGTATCTCTGCAGGATCTAAGGATTGAGAAAACTTTGGGGAACCCAAATCTTTGGTTGAATAAGTGCATCTGACTGATCTCATATGTCAGGGTGCCAGGCTTTCCTAGCAAGGACCACAAGCCAGACATAATCGATTTGACTTAGTTGAGCATTCTGTATATTTCCCAGCAGCCACTCTCAGCCAGGCATCCTGGAGGTGCTCCTAGCACTTGTGCAGCTCAGATATTCCAGGCCCTGGTGGAAGATTATGGTGCTCACCCATGGACCTTCTCTTTTTCACGGACTATAGGCCTCAGTTGCCCTCTAAAGCCTACAAAGAGTTCCTTTATATATTTTTCCAGATTTTCTAATTGTTTATGGTGAGAACTTAATTTCAAAACTAGTAACTGTAACATGGTTGGAACTGGGAATCTCAATAAATGATTGCTGAATAATTTATTGCATTTGAGAGACATCTGGTATGTCCTGATGAACACATTGAGTAGGCACTGGGAATCACCTATACATAGTAGTAGTTGAAAGACATTACACAAGTTGTTGAGATATCAAAGGAAGGTTATAAAAAGGCCAAAGAGAGAAAAAAATTAAATATTTTAAATTTTAAAATGAGGGAAGAGCAATATTTAAAGGACAAAGAGTAAGACAATTCAGAAAAGACAAGAAAAAAGAAATATAAATATATTATTTAAACATTCTCTATTGTACCTCAAATTAACAAATACTGAATTTCTACTCTAATTTCTATAATTAACAAAGAAGAGATTGTATGGATTTATGAGTGAGTCAAGAATTAGGATTAGATGAGAAAGAATTTTTGAAAGAGAAGTGTTGGATTTCAGAGTAACTGGTTAAAACATGAAACAGGATAGATCTGAAGGATAAGGTTAACTCAGCCATCAGCTAAGCAAGGGCAGGCTTAAGTCTTTGCTGCTATTATGCACATGAAAACATCAATTCAAAAAATATCAGGGTAGAAGAAAAACAGGTATAGTTCCAGAATTTTCATAGTGATGGAGATTTGGGGCAAAAATGGGGTTGAAAGTGGATTCAGAAGACTTTTCTGGAGGTGGCATTTCTCGATAAATATACTTTTAAAATTTAAAGTCTGTGTTATAAATAAATAAAAATCAGATTGACAATTTCAAACTCATGTTGGCTGACTCTATTCTTATTTACATATTTATAGTAATTGCTTAAATTGGGATGGTTTTGGGAAGTAAAGGCTTTTGGAAGACATTTATTTCTCTCCAACTCCACCCCAAGCTATCCTTATCCTGCAAATGCAAGGCATTCATGTGTTATTTAAAGAGGAGGCTGGGAGATTCCACATGAAAAAGTGAAGTAGGAAACATTATCCCAGTTGGTCTGAAAGGCCATTCACAATTGTTACAAAGAGAACAAAATACCTAGGAATACAACTAACAAGGAATGTAAAGGACCTCTTCAAGGAGAACTACAAACCACTGCTCAATGAAATAAAAGAGGACACAAACAGATGGAGAAACATTCCATGTTCATGGTTAGGAAGAATCAATATCATGAAAACGGCCATACTGCCCAAAGTAATTTACAGATTCAATGCTATCCCCATCAAGCTGCCAATGACCTTCTTCACAGAACTAGAAAAAAACACCTTAAACTTCATACGGAACCAAAAGAGAGCCTGCATAGCCAAGTCAATTCTAAGCAAAAAAAAAAACACAGCAGGAGGCATCACACTGCCAGACTTCAAACTGTGCTACAAGGCTACAGTAATCAAAATAGCATGGTACTGGTACCAACACAGGGATATAGACCAATGGAACAGAACAAAGGCCACGGAAGCAACACAACACATCTACAACCACCCAATCTTTGACAAACCTGACAAAAACAAGCAATGGGGAAAGGATTCCCTGTTTAATAAATGGTGTTGGGAAAACTGGCTAGCCATGTGCAGAAAGCAGAAACTGGACCCCTTCCTGACACCTTACACTGAAATTAACTCCAGATGGATTAAAGACTTAAACATAAGACCTGGCACCATAAAAACCCTAGAAGAAAATCTAGGCAAAACCATTCAGGACATAGGAGTAGGCAAGGACTTCATGACCAAAACACCAAAAGCATTGGCAACAAAAGCCAAAATAGACAAATGGGACCTAATCAAACTCCACAGCTACCGCACGGCAAAAGAAACAGTCACTAGAGTGAATCGGCAACCATCAGAATGGGAAAAAATCTTTGCAGTTTACCCATCTGACAAAGGGCTGACATCCAGAATTTACAAAGAACTAAAACGGATTTACAAGAAAAAAACAAACAAGCCCATTCAAAAGTGGGCAAAGGATATGAATAGGCACATTACAAAAGAAGACATACATGAGGCCAACAAACATATGAAAAAATGCTCATCATCACTGGTCCTTAGAGAAATGCAAATCAAACCTACATTGAGATACCATCTCACGCCAGTTAGAATGGTGATCATTAAAAAATCTGGAGACAACAGATGCTGGAGAGAATGTGGAGAAATAGGAACACTTTTACACTGCTGGTGGGAGTGTACATTAGTTCAACCATTGTGGAAGACAGTGTGGTGATTCCTCAAGGACCTAGAAATAGAAATTCCATTTGACCCAGCAATCCCATTATTGGGTATATATCCAAAGGACTATAAATCGTTCTACTATAAGGACACATGCACACAAATGTTCATTGCAGCACTGTTTACAATAGCAAAGACCTGGAACCAACCCAAATGCCCATCGATGATAGACTGGACTGGGAAAATGTGGCACATATACACCATGGGATATTATGCAGCCATAAAAAACGATGAGTTCGTGTCCTTTGTAGGGACATGGATGAACCTGGAAACCATCATTCTCAGCAAACTGACACAAGAACAGAAAATCAAACACCACATGTCCTCACTCATTGGCAGGTGATGAACAATGAGAACACGTGGACACAGGGAGGGGAGCATCACACACTGGGATCCGTTTGGGGGAAATAGGGGAGGTACAGCAGGGGTGGGGAGTTGGGGAGAGATAGCATGGGGAGAAATACCAGATATCGGTGATGGGGAGGAAGGCAGCACGTCACACTTCCATGTGTGTACCTATGCAACAACCTTGCATGTTTTTCACATGTACCCCAAAACCTAAAATGCAATTAAAAAAAGGAAGGCATATATTTACTTTAAATTAGGTATCATTTATAAGAAGAGAGGGGGAAGAGTAGATGTTTAAAGTTGAGCTAACAATGACGAGAGTTGTGCATAAAAATATTGCTTATTTCAATCCTAGTGAAACAGGAAGAATAATCATGCTGTGCAGTCTAAGTTGAATTTTATGTAACTTTAGTTGTTATATTAGGTTATTCTTTTGCATTGCCATAAAGAATTACTGGAGGCTGGGCAATCTAGAAGAAAAGGAGTTTAATTGGCTCATAGTTCTGCAGGCTGTACAGGAAGCACGTTGCCAGCATTTGTTTTTGGCGGGGGTCTCAGGGGACTTACAATCATGGAAGAAGGTAAAGGGGAGGTCAGTGCATCACAAGGCAAGAGCAGAGTGACAGAGAGAGAGAGAGGTGCCACACACTTTTAAACAACCAGCTCTCAAGTGAATCTATTCATCATCAAAGGGATAGTGCCAAATCATTCATGAGGAATCTGCCCCATTACCCAAACAGTTCCCACCAGATGCACCTCCAACACTGGGCACTACATTTCAACATTTAAGACAGGACACACACTCAAACCATTGCAGTTGCTAAGGTGAATATACAGTAACGCATGACCAGGTGGTTATAATTCATTGTTAGTGAAAGGTGTACAACTGAATGAAGAAAAATCCACGGCCATCTGCCTGTCTGTAACATAATAAATGCTCCATGTAATTGTTCATCAAAATAGAATGGCAATAAGCTAGACCAACGATATTGTGATGTCAATAGGGGGCCCTGCGGCTTTGTGATAAAATTATACTTGTTTATTCAAATTTTGCCCTTAAAGAACCATACAGTTAGTTCCATTAATAAACAATTGAGTCCTTCCACCCATCCATTTATCCCTCCATTCTTCCACTCTCCCTTTTAGTGCCATTCACCTTCATTCTTCAGTGGTTAACAGTGAGAATACTCAAAACGCAAATAGCTCTGCAGTTTTCTCTCCACCTCATTGGAATTGTGGGAACTTTTGTTGAGTGGTGAGGGTTAGGGTAATGAAACTTGGAAAACTGCCATCCTAGGATCCCTCTGTGCCACCAATATGCAAATAATTTAATAGTGATGCAGTCAAGACTTCCCTGAGTAAAGAGTCTCCATTTTCATCACTGTTGGTAAGTGCCAAGAGGGACAGATGAGAATAAGTTATAGCCACAATGTGACATGTAATAAATCTTCCAAAAGAGGTTTACACGTACTCAGCTCTTTGGCTTTTATCCTGTGTACGACACTTCTGTTTGCTTTGCATCTAAGCAACAGAAACTAATCAGCGGCTAAGAACTTAATTATTGGTTGCACGGATAACCCTTAGGGTGTCTGTGTCCAGTCACTTGGGCCTCCTTCTACATCTCTCATCACATAAAGCAATATGCTTCCCTGAGTGCCTGCCTCTTTGGAAAGCATGGTGGTTCATTTCTCCTGCAAGAGGAAGACAAAGAGCTGCTGAAACAACAAAATACAATGAAATGGCTGTTCTTGGGAAAATGAGCCACTAATAGTTCTTGATGACTGAAACAAAGGAAGAGTCCTAGGGCTAGAAATCACTCAAGAGCAGAGCCTTGATAACAGTCAGAAGCTGAGAGGTAGAAAGTGTAAGGAATTCTAGGGAGAGGAGTGAGAAAATATTGTAACAGCCTTGCAAAATCCAACTCAGGATCACACTAGTGCATTAATGAGACAAGTTTAACCAGTCACACTCCCACATCTTAACCAAGCTGTTAACACAATTTAACACACTTTCAAAGGGGCACCCCTATGATGTGCTAATGAAGTCACTTTCTTCCCAGCATGAGTGAATGGGCTTTTCCCTCTTTGTTGAGCTCTGTGGGATCAGGAAGACAAAAATATTCAAATATCTCCTCGATCTAGGAGGTGGGTAGGATGGTTTTCAGATATATATATATTCCATGTGTGTGTGTGTGTGTGTGTGTGTGTGTGTGTGTATGTGTGTGTGTGTTGTGTGTGTGTGTCACACACAGAAACTGAGGCATAAAGGACCAAATCTATAGCTCAAAGTTAGTACAATTATCTGCATTTGAATTAGTTTTCTGCTTCAGCTTTTCCCTATTGCTATTTAAATGCTGTGAAATTAATAAATACTGTTTAGGAATTTTCTCTTTTAGGATTACAGGTAACCTGGAAAATAACAATAACTATGAAATGCTCTGTAATTTTTAGCCACTGAACAGATGTACAAGTATCATTTCAGTTTTCAAAATTACATTGTAAATTTTTTGAAGTGGACTTTAAAACAATTTTTTTTTAAACTATAGGGGGTGGATACATTCTAGAAACTTGTATCTTAAAGCAATCAAATACTTTATTTATTTTCAGTATAGCTTCAGAATTGAAGCAATCCCTGAATAGGTATTATTTTACTTAGGTAGCTTCAGAGACAAAAGGTAAGTCCCATAATGCTGAGACGGTGGTATGCAGAGGGGGTTTGTGTTTACTATCCTTTCAACTGTCCACATATAATATTGTATACATGCAAAAATACACAAAATGTACTTTTTAATGCATTATGGATTTCAAAACAAAAAAAAATCCTCAAAAATACTTTGTTCCATAGCTTAAATCTTAAAATAAATTGAGTAGCAGCAATGCATTTAGCATTCTTAAAAGTTTCTTGAAAGATTTTATAGAAAAATTGTCCATTATTCTAGTTGACAACAGTTATATGAATTTTTAAAAAAGACAATCTGTAAAAAACAAAAAAAAGATCTTTTAACTGAACTATATGATATACAGATCACTACCTATATATTTTTTTATGAGCATCTAAATTTCAGTGGAAAAGGTTTTATAATTTCTTATTGCTTTTTTAAACCTTGGTGGTTATCTGACAGTGATTCATGTAATATTATTGTATATCTGACTTTGGCAGTTACCCATTACACCATGTAAACATATTTTAATAAGTAATCAATTTGGTTTTCCAGTACCCTGATTTAATACAGGTTTCATTATTCGCCTATTATTTATTTTTTAGGCATGTTGTCCATCTTAGTCTAGGACTGCCCTTTTTGCATTAGCCATTTTAGGATAAAATACTTAATAAGATTTGCATTTAAAAAATGAACTTGAGGAACTGGACCCCCTCCAGCCAGAGTAAGTAATTATGTCATTTGTATTGCAAAGCAGGAGTGGCTATAAAGCAATGGTATACTTTTTTAAAGATTGATAACCTTAAGCAATATTATATTACACATAAAATGGCAGGGCCTGACAGAGGACGTAAACGTGGGCAGTGTATAAAATCCTGAGAATTGGAGAGTTGCAAAGTCTTTCCTTTGCCTTTCTATAAGACAGCCAATTAGAAGGAACTGATTATGGCTGATACCTTTATTTCCTATAACATCTCTGTGTCATATATTGGTCTTGTCCTAAGAGAACCCTGTGTTTTTGTAGATAGCAAGATTGCCACATCATATACTGGTGGATGCTCTCAAATTCACATCCTTGTATTCAGAGACTCAAATTAGACTGTGTCTATATAAAGTGGCCAAATAAAATTGAAATTGCTTAGTTGCCATCATAATCATCCTATCCACTAAACTGAAATTTTCTGCTGTTGATAATAATTCAAAGCTGGCAATATTATCACTGCTAAAGAATACAATAGAGAACCTGTACTGAGCAGTGGGTACTCAAAACTATGTTATAAGTACTGTGTTAAGTATCTGACAGTATCTATTCCATTCATCCTCACAACAACCTTGCAAGATTAGTATTGTTAATCAAGATACCCAGTCTAGTTTAACTTTAGAAGCATTTTTAATTACTATGGAAAATTTATTTAAACTAAAAGTGTTTTAAAAAATATTCTGAAGATATTTTCCAAACAGAAGCATCCATGACTGCTTCAGTGAGTTACAGAGCATTAAACTTTTCTGGCCTTAAATTGGGATCCTTTAAACTAATAGCAGTCCTAGAGGTTTTATGGAGGAAGTTTTAAAAAAAGATGTGCCTAAATTATCAACCATGGTATTTCTTTAGGATGAAAAGATATATGCCAGGTTGTTTTTCAGGCATTGGCCAACATACATTTTTCTTCAATTTGATAAAAGTGTTCCCAACCTTAATTTAACAGGGTTCACGTCTTCATGAAGGAAAACACTAAAAGAAACGCAAAGCAAATGAACAAAGTGGTCTTATAAGAAAACCGAAATTCCACAGAGGCAACAAGCCAGTGTGATATGAACCAGGAACCCTGATGAGGAAAACTTCTACTTTTCCCATGAGCTCAGTAAACCCATTTAGGGAGCTGTTAAAAACTGAGAGGCAATTTGGAGATAGCAAAGTCCTTTTAGACTTCAAAGAGAAGGAAATATATTTAGGGACCTTCCCAATATAAAAAGTTGTTAAATTCTGAAGCTTTTCCTTAAAATTTATTCTTCTCGATTGTTCCGTAATTGGATTCCATGTTTAATTGTCCTATATTTCAATCAACAGTCTATTTAAAACAACAAGTCAATCAAATGAATATTCTGGTAGTGTTCTTTACATTATACATACATACATACAAATAAATATGTATATCTATTTATATTATAAAGAAAGCTCAGCAATTTTAGTTAATTGTAAAACAAGGTATATCAGTTTCCTCGGGCTGCTTTAACAAAGCATTATAAAATTGTTAGCTTAACAGAAACTCTGAAAGTTCTGGAGGGTAAATGTTGGGAGGAAGGTGTTGACAGAATTGGTTTCTTCTGAGGACAGCGAGGAAGTGTCTATTCCATGCCTCTCCCCTAGCTGCTGGTGGTTTGCCAACAATCTTTGATGATTCCTTGACTTGTAGAAGCTTCACCCCATCTCTGCCTTCATCTTCGCCTGGCACCTTCTCTGTGCGCATGTGTGCTCCCTCATGTAAGGACATCAGTCATACTGAGTCAGGGACCCATGCTCCTCCAGAACGACCTCTTCTTAACATTGCGTCTGCAACAAGCCCTATTTCCAAATAAGACCACCTTCTGACTTGAGAGTTAGGACTTCAACAAGTACATTTTGCGGGGACACCATTCAACACAAATAAGGTTGACTTTGAAAGAAAGGGGATGTCTAACACAGAAAGAGTTGGTAGGAACTTTGGAAACCTATATGACTTTCAGATGAGAATGCTGCTGCCCAGAGAAATCAGATGACTTACCCACTGATCACACAGCCAGTGGCAGAGCTAAGACAGGGATTCAGATTCCTAGGTTCAAATACAGTATGCTTCCCTATTGGTTGAAACCACCTAGGTTTTCAACTTATTGATAATAGGGTACTTGTTTAAATGATTTCATTTAGGAACTATTTTTTTTCCTGGTAGGCAAATTAAATTGTTAAATAAGATTTTAAGGTTTGGACTACATATTTCACATACTTTATGGGGAAATTCTGGAAGCTACTCAGGAACAAATACGTTAAATTACTATGAAATAAGAATTTAATCTTTCTTTAATTCTTCTCTTTCTAGTGATACTTAAATAATGAGGGCATTGTGCAAAATACTCCACTTGTGCTGCTTCAATTTAGCTTTATTGTAATCCCAGAAGGTAGGTCTAATTATTCTCATTTTAAAGATGAGGAAGAAGAGAAAGATGTTAAATAAGTCTACCAAAATCACCTAATAATAAGCTACGTAGCTACGATTAAGACTGGTTGATATGACTGTAAAGTCTTTTCCCTTTCAACCATGACAAGCTGTTTCACATACATGATTTCTAGCATACAGAATAACCGGTAGAAATGTAGAGGAAGAAGTCAGAAATAAATCATTTTAGACATAATATTTCTACTGGAAAATATGTCATGCATGTGAGTAGAAATGTTCCTTAGGTAGGGGTATGTAAAGGGAAAATTCAAGGCGTCAAAATTGAACTGTCAATGAAACATGTAATTAATCTAAAAAATCATCGATAAGTTTAAGTAGACAAAAAAAAAAACGGAAGCAGATGGAAAGATATGAGAATCAGGACAGGATAGCGTCAGATATCTCACATTAGGAGGAAGGTGAAGGAAGAGAGGCTATTGAACTAAATTTTGTACTGGAAACAAATCTTACACTTTTTTTTTTTTTTTTTGAGATGGAGTTTCGCTGCTGTTACCCAGGCTGGAGTGCAATGGCGCGATCTCGGCTCACCGCAACCTCCGCCTCCTGGGTTCAGGCAATTCTCCTGCCTCAGCCTCCCTAGTAGCTGGGATTACAGGCACGTGCCACCATGCCCAGCTAATTTTTTGTATTTTTAGTAGAGACGGGGTTTCACCATGTTGACCAGGATGGTCTTGATCTCTTGACCTCGTGATCTACCCGCCTCGGCCTCCCAAAGTGCTGGGATTACAGGCGTGAGCCACCGTGCCCGGCCAAATCTTACTCATTTTGCATCATCAGTGCCTAATCTGCATTAAATGATTAACAAACATGTAAAAATGAAAACTTTGGAATTGACATTAGAGAGTAGTTTTAATAGAATTTTGAGGTCAATGATAGGATGGAAGTGTGTAGTTTCATAATAGTCTACCTATTGGTTTGAAAAATAATAGCCAACATTAATTGAGCACATGCTATGTTTCAGGCTTTTCTAAATAGTTTTAGACAACATTGCATTTAATTCTCTCAACAAATTTATAATATGAGTACTATTTTGATCTCCATTTGTAAATGAGGAGAATGAGGTTTAGAAGCCACCCAGTAAGGGGCCCACTAGATTATTAGCAGCAATCACTCTTAACCACTGATTTCACCAAGGAAGAAGAAATGTTATAAGAAGGAATTTAGTTCACTTTTTTTTTTCACCTAGCATAGCACCTGGCAGGTATTTAATAAATGTTGGATAAAGTTTTAAGTTATGTTTTATTAAGGATTGGGTCCATGGAGATGCAGAATAGCACAGGGGAGTCTTCAGAGGATAAAGTAGATGATGCTAAAGAATGAAAGGAAACAGCAGAATCAAGAAGCTTCATCAAGTGAAAAATAATCTATGCCTGAGCACGGATAGACAAGGCAACCTTGTGTAAGAAGAGAAATACTTCAACATCTATTGCTATGGTTCATCACATCTTGAATTTCAGAAATCTGTACAAGACAGAAACCCAAGGAAACATTTCTTATTCCAAAAGTGGATGCTTTCCAATCATCTGTTTCAAAAAGGTTCAAATGTGAATCCTACTGTTAACAGTGTATGACTATAAAATTTTCAACAGTAAGTACTGAAACAAAGTAGATGATGTGAGAATTACTTAGGGGTATATGTATGCATGTGTGTGTGTGTATAAAGAGTCATATTGAGCTATTAAATGCAAAAAATATTTTTGTTAAAATTGTTGGATGCTAAAATATATCAGCAATTGCCTTGATATATTTGTGCAACTATCCACTTTCTATTTCAAATATAGGTACATGTTTATTGAATATTTGTTGAGTTTCTATTATGTGATTGATATCATGCCAGCCTCCAGGATGTCTCTATATTTTTTTAATAAAAAAATCAAAAACCTGCCAGTTACAGTTAGCTAAACTTTTTATTTATAAACTCCAGAAATATTTAGTGTCCCTATTTTTTCCCAGTTGGAGAAAGTTGATATCTAATTCTTGTAGATGAATATAAATTATTGTCAACTATTTTCTGAATGTTAGATAAAATACATTGTAGCCCCAAGACATCATTTATATTAATCATTAGTTGTCAGAAGCTGAATAAAAAATACAATTTATCTTAATTTTTTTAAAATTTACGTTTTAAATCTTAATTTTGATTTAAAAATAGCTATATTATTAGGTCACAAAAATATTCTATCAAAGTCCGTAAGCCATACCTTCTCAGACAATGGGCTTAACTCATGGACTGAATTAACGCTTAGTTAGAAATATGAAAGACAAACTTACCTAAGGAACATCAGCAGTTATTTCTACAATAAATGTCTTTGTCAATCACTAATATTCCAACAGTGGTGAGGGCTCAGGAACAACATTAATCTAATTCAGTATTTTGGAAATATTATAAATTAATACACGAACTGAGTTATCTCCCTTACATACTTCTTAGTTAATATTCTCTAACTCATAAAATGCATCATCAGCCTTTGGTTTTGTTTTGTTTTGTTTTGTTTTGTTTTGTTTTGTTTTTTTTTGAGATGGAGTTTCGCTGCTGTTATCCAGGCTGGAGTGCAATGGCGCGATCTCGGCTCACCGCAACCTCCGCCTCCTGGGTTCAGGCAATTCTCCTGCCTCAGCCTCCCTAGTAGCTGAGATTACAGGCACGCTCCACTATGCCCAGCTAATTTTTTGTATTTTTAGTAGAGACGGGGTTTCACCATGTTGATCAGGATGGTCTCGATCTCTTGACCTCGTGATCCACCCGCCTCGGCCTCCCAAAGTGCTGGGGTTACAGGCGTGAGCCACCGCGCCCGGCCTGGGTTTTTTTTTTTTTTAAATGGCAACCTCAAGCAATTCCGAAGTCCTCTTCCTTGCTCTCTCCTCAGCCAATCAAATGCGACACTCTGTGAATTCCGTTTCTGAAAATTGATAACCTGCATTTGTTTCTCCACTTCTTCCTTGATTTGAATGTTCACCCTCTAACCTGGACTAATGCAGAGTCACTAATAGCTCTTCGTCTCTGATTCACTCTGTTACTTCCAGTCAATGCTAACTGTGCAGGTGTCCTAAACCTGATTGGTCACTCCCTGCCTAAAGGCATTTTAAGTTTCTCTACTGTTCAAAGAATTTGAACCATCCTTTTAATAGAATTCATATAGAGAGACTCGTGGTTTCTGCATAGGTCTTTTCATAACCAGGCATTAATAAAATAAATGACATCAGTTTAACTAAATATGTTTACTAACACTTTCTTATTAATGCCTGCTTATTAAATAGTTAGAATTACTCCCAACTGTAGTCCTTAACTCCTTCAGAAATGCATATGTACATAAACATGTACATTACGTATATATGTATATATTTACATTTGATTTTGTTTTGAGAAACTTGGGAGTGTACTGTAAATCGTCTAAATTAATTCAAAGTTGGTCATCTTATTAGGTTGCAAAAAATGTGGCCTAAACAGCATAGTTTATAATTCAGCAAAGTGCTTAGAGGAGGCACAGTAGGAATGATGAATGGTAAAGATGGGATTATTACTCAAGTCTCATTTGTGACAGTTGACTCCATGATATTTATCTTACATTTTTCTTTTTTGCTGTGTGTGTGAGTGTAATACACTATATATTAGCATTGGTCCATCTATTATTATATTGGCAGCAGGAAATTTTCATTGATTAGTTTCTCTCTATTTGCTTTTTCTTTCTCTAAACCTTCATGCTGTAATGCAGAAGATTTATTTTCGGTGATTTATTAAAATTTAATTCTAAGGTGACTCCTTATCAAGGAAGTAATCTGCAAGCTATCTTTGTTTAAACTTGCAACCCGCTTTGTCAAGGAAAACTGCCTATGAAATTTTCATTATAATAGACAGCTTTTCATAATGAATGAAAAACAGCTATTATGATTGAAAACAAATTGCTCTGAAACATATTCTTTGAAACAATGTGCTGCTTAATTGTATTTTGGAGGAGGGGGAGGTGAAGGCAATTCTATTTAATTGGTTACATTTTTCAGTTCTATAAATTAATTTGCACTACCCAATATCACTTAATTTTTCCCTAGGAAAGCTTTTGCTTGCCCTAGCAATATTATAACTGCTAATTCAATTACACTGAAATTGTTTAATAGAAAATATAATTGCTTATTCATACAGAATACCCATTAAAGAAGTGCAAAAGCGTGAACCCGAGGGTTACTGCATATGAATACTTTGGGAATAAAGATGGGAATGTTGTGCAGAGAAGGTGCCAGCTGATCTTTAATTGTTCATCACCTGCCTCCAAAATAATATGAATGGACCCAAACTAAATGACCACTCATTACAAGTTTCAATTTAGGAGCTTGGCTGGGGTCAGCAGATTGCTTATGCTGATCGCAATGATTTGAAGTTGTGATTACCATAAGCAATTTAAATTTTATTGATCTCCCCTTCTGAAAGTTGTAATTGAGCATAGATGTTGGACCCAGAGCTCTCCAAACTAAATTGTACTCTGAAGCCCTTGCTGGATTCCTGCAAGAATCGATAAGCAGTCAGTCACATTAACAATGAAATAGGTCCATTAACATACGATGCTATTGGTGAAACTTTATTTAGGAAGGGTGTTAGTTCACTTCATTGTTTTATCAATGAATCTTGGCTGTACAAGGAAAGTATTGCTTCAATATGTGTAATAAGCTTGTATGAAAATGAAATTATATATTATAAACATATGGACTATCAGTAGGTAGGCAATTGAGTTCTTATATGAGAGTCATTGTGATTCATATCATCATTTTACTGTAAACAGAGGTTTCATATGACTGGAATTGCAGCTTGCCTGCTGCAGCGCTTCGCAGTTATTTGGAATTTTTATTCTTTATTAGATACGAGGTTTCCCTCCATCAAGGTTAAGTACATCTTGAAGTTTCCATGTTCAGTGGTAAGCAGTGGCTTGTTAGGAAAGCTATACGACCTATCCTGCTGAGCTGAGAGCAGGGAATTCTTACAGAAATCTAAGTAGTTCCAAGAAATCTGAGGCAGAATTTCATACTCAGAGCACTACTGAGCCTTCTTAGCAACTCTGGCCTACTGATTATCATCAAATTAGAAAATGCTTAAAACGATAAAAGTCTATTAAAATTTTATGATAAACAGGGCATTGGGAATACGATTTGTCCATTTCGAAGGTGATTACAAAAATCACTCTATTTATTTTTCTAAATTTAATCAATAATGATTTGCTTCTTCCATTCACTTCCTTTGTACTTCCTATTAGAATGAAGGACAGTAAACTTCTGAAGATTCCCAACCATCTGGAAATTTAAAATCTCAAGAAGCGCAGGGATAATAATATCATCACCTAAGAAACTTGCTGCTAATCCCATGAGCTCCGAAGTCTCTAGATGACCTACTGCATGGAATTCTTTAACTTGGTACAATGTGGTGAATGAGGAAGGAAATGGGATCAAAAAGCGTTCTATTCAATGTTTATTACCCTAATTAGTAGAGGTAAACATTGCTTCCTTTCTCCCTTCGGTTAGCCTGTGTTACAGACCTAGTCTCCTTTAAGTGATCCAGGTCATAGGTCATGGATCCGGAAGCCCTTTATTATTTAAGAATTAATTTAATCATAGTACACATAGACAGAGTTTGTTTTTGAATCTTCAGAAGTTTACTGTCCTTCATTCTAATAGGAAGTACAGAGGAAGTGAATGGAAGAAGCAAATCATAATTGATTAAATTGGATCTTCCTTACTGAGTAACAATGTCTAGTTCAACTGAGGTGGAGAATGACCAAGAGGTGGGAAGGGAGTGTCAGACCAGGGGCCCGGGTGTAAGGTAGAGAATCTTATCTTGATCCAGAATGTGCTGCAGGTTTTCACTAGAGTGTCACACAGAAAAACTCTGGAACTCAGCTGCTCGACCACATCTTTTGCCCTCATGACCTTGATATATAAAAGCCCAGCAGGGATTTAACTTTGCATATGGCCGGGGTTATGTGTCTCTCCTTAAGGGGAAGCCTCACGTGGGGGCTTTGCTTAAATGACCTAAAAGAGGAATAATGACCCACAGAGAGATAAGGAAAAGGCAAGTATTTTAGGAATCCGAATGTTACATTTTAAAACCCTCTCTGTATTGTAGAAACAGAAAGTTAATAGATTAGAAATGTTACTTAGTCTCTCTACGCCTCACTTTCCTCAGTGGTATAAGAACAATAGAACATACTCTTACAGGATTGGTGTGGGGATTAAATACTACAGGAATCCGAATGTTACATTTTAAAACCCTCTCTGTATTGTAGAAACAGAAAGTTAATAGATTAGAAATGTTACTTAGTCTCTCTACGCCTCACTTTCCTCAGTGGTATAAGAACAATAGAACATACTCTTACAGGATTGGTGTGGGGATTAAATACTACAGTCCATGTAGGAAATTTAGTATACCGCCTGGCACAGAATGAGGTCTCAATAAAGGTTCGTTGTTCTTAGGGTATCATATATCTGAATAGCCTTGGTGTCTTTTTGACAGTGTGGCTGTGCAATGTTTGGATGAAAACCTAATGTCCACTTTAGCTATTATCATTCAATGTAGGGATGAGTGGAGAGCATAGTATATAGATTTTTTTCCTGGAGGAATCAGGAATGGGAATGGAGAGAGCACTTGAAGACTTGTGGCTGGTGTGAGGGTCAGAGTTCATGGAAGGCTAAGATGAGGTGCGCTATCCAAAACATAGATAGGTCTCCACAAGATGGGAAGTTGCTATTTTCTCTTACATCCCCTTACCTTCTTTACAAGATTTCTGTTTGGTCTCTGATCTGACCAGGCATCCTCCTGTGTGTGGCATTCCCACTCTGCTTAAGCCTGCCTAGGGCTTTTGTGTGAGCATCTAATTCAGGTCACCTTTTTTTTAAAAAAAATATTTTATATTCTTGGTGGTGGTGTTAATCACCTCCAGTTTAATAACTTCTAACCCATTCTCCATGCTCCATCATTGCAATGTTACATGTAAATTAAGACTATATTAGAATAGCCTTGTTTTTAAAAACAGGTATTTACTGAGTAGATGATTAAATGAATGAACCCTCATAAGGGCATGTATGCTTTAATAGATGTCAGGTG
The DNA here is from genome assembly GCA_031835075.1 of Saguinus oedipus. Classification (NCBI taxonomy): domain Eukaryota; kingdom Metazoa; phylum Chordata; class Mammalia; order Primates; family Cebidae; genus Saguinus; species Saguinus oedipus. The sequence continues at coordinate 5,285,423 of CM063177.1, read as the reverse complement.
ATGCAGTCCCTTAACCTTAACAAAATACTCTTAAATGGTAACTTTAGGCTTTATAGCAGGTTGTTAAAGAAGTTACTATAAAGCAAGAAGCTTTCTGGGTGTCTCTTAAATCATATGGTATTAGTAATTATTTGAACTTCTTGCAGAGTAGGAAAGGCTTAGGAGAAGATTCAGAGGAAGATGTGGAATAAATGACTGAAGAGATGTTGAGCACAGTAAGAGTGAAACAAAATAGAAGTGAGAAAGTAATAGAAAAAAACAACAAAGGCTATAGAGTAGAGGGCTTTGGAGACAACCAAGTTAAGAGGGTAATAGGTTATTTCAATACACTGAAATGTTGGAAAGAGTGCCCAAAGGAAAAAGAAAAAGCACATCATAATATCATTGACCTTGTTCAGACTCAGGTTGCCTAGGTTACTTACGGCATTAAAGATGCAAATGATTATTAATCCGTGGATACCCTGAACACTAAGGGGATTTAAATTAATTATTTTTCTGCAGTCAGCTCATATGATTATTTTATATTACTTCTCTTCTAGATTTTGTCAGACCGAACAAAGGTAGATCATTCCAAATAGTTCATCAGATGTTCAACCAGAACGGTTTTCCAAGCACTTCTTAGGCTAACGCTTGCCTGTCAAAGATCCTTCATGACTCTTTGATGTTTTAAAACATGTGAATTTATTTTCCAGTCAGTATTTTATCTTGACACCAACAATATAAAAACTCTCTGGAAAAATAGATTATTTGGGTAAGAGATTCTGTTTCTATATAAGCATGAGAAGGCTTTGAAACCATGAGAAAAAACATTTCAACTCTCCTGGAAAAACCCGTGTGCTTTTCTTGCTTTCCAATTATTAGCAAAAACAAAATATTAACACATGTCTCAATTATCTCACAGGAATGTTGACAGAATAATGGAAACAACCTGTGCTCAGAGCAACCGCCCAAAACAATTGTCTGTTTTTGGTGGTTATGACCTTAAAGGCACCATTATTGCCTGTATCATGTATTATCCCCACCCACCTTTTAATCTTACTTGGTTTACCAGGATGATTAGTTGGCTTGCAATAGCTATTTCTAGCAATAAAATATGACACTGAATTCTGGATATTCCTTGTTTCATGTGATTTGGGGATATATGATAGGCCTGTTTTCCCAAGGTCTCATCACCCACAGGTGATCTGACTCTACGGACACGGATATGAACAGCTGGAAAAAAATCCTCTTACCAGCAATCACACACTTTATGTTAATTTGCTCCCCATCTCACTTTAGATACTATTTCATTATTAAAAGTACATTTTCAGAAAATTGGGATATTGTATCTACATATGTAGATATGAATATGTTTAATTTCCTAGGTTTTTGGAGCTTTTGCAAGCATTTTGCATCAGTTAAATTTTTAAACTTCCTTTTTTTTATTTTTTATTTTTTATTGCGTTTTAGGTTTTGGGGTACATGTGCAGAACATGCAAGATAGTTGCATAGGTACACACATGGCAGTGTGTTTTGCTGCCTTCCTCCCCTTCATCCACATTTGGCATTTCTCCCCATGCTATCCCTCCCCTGCTCCCCACCGCTGTCCCTCCCCCATTACCCCCAATAGACCCCAGTGTGTAGTACTCCCTTCCCTGTGTTCATGTGTTCTCATTTTTCATCACCCACCTATGAGTGAGAATATGTGGTATTTCATTTTCTGTTCTTGTGTCAGTTTGCTGAGAATGATGTTCTCCAGATTCATCCATGTCCCTACAAAGGACATGAACTCATCGTTTTTGATGGCTGCATAATATTCCATGGTGTATATGTGCCACATTTTCCCAGTCCAGTCTATCATCAATGGGCATTTGGGTTGGTTCCAGGTCTTTGCTATTGTAACCTTCTTGGAGAAGCAGGGTGAATACACTATCTTCAAACAGATGAGAAAGTTTGAGGACAAAGGTGACTTCTGTAAGGTTACAGTAAGTTCAAAGAGACCTTCCATTTCTTGATCCATTAACATAATCTACAGAGTACAGCATTTACTTCTTGTGTAATACAGACAAGTACTAAAATAAAATAAATAATACATCAATGAAATCTGTTATAAGGTTTTATGAAGCCCATCTTTTTAGAGTGTATAAATGCATTAATATTAGGGTTCGTTAAAAGATGTACTTTACCCAAAGAAAAACTAGGAAAAAAAAACTTTGTTGAAAGCACAAACTACAACAATTCTTAAATCACATTATTTGCTGAGATCATGGAAAGAATCCTGGCAGAAGTTGTTCTAGATGCAGATTCAAATTGATTGTTTCGTTATTTATCTTATCTTGATTTGATCTTCATTTAGTGGCAGGGTAAGCATCATCTTTTCATCATGTAGAAATCTGAGACCAAAGAAAAGGAAAGTGGAAGCTTTCCCAAGATCACCTGGTGGGTAACTATAAACTAGAAATAACACTTGGATCTTCCAGCTACAGATCTGGTGTTGTTTCTACTACATTTTAGGAGATTTTATTCCTCTTATGGTAAAGCTTTGCTACTCTTTCACTTTCTTTGTGACTGATAACTTTGGCGAATCTGATATACCCGCTACAGACTAACATATACGTCTTCCCTTCCCCAACACTTTGATCTCTTCCCCGAAAGGTCTTCTCATTTAAAGCTTAAAGGGTAGGTGAGCAACACTTCATTTTTACTTGTCAAACTATTTTTTAAATGTTATGTTGTTTCTTAAAAAACTAAACAAAAGGAAAGGCAGAAAATTAAGAGACTAATGCTGCTTACCTCTTCCCTTACCTTACCCCAACACCTAGTGTTCTTTTTTTAGAGATGGGATTTGCTCTGTCAACCTAGAGTGCAGTGGTGCTATCATTTCTCAGCTCACTGCAGCCTCAAACTCCCGGGCTCAAGCCATCCTCCTGCCTCAGCCTCCCGGGTAGCTAGGATTATAGGTGTGTGCCACCATTTCTGGCTTCACTTTTATTTTTTTAAGAGAAAGAGATTGGCAATAATTTTTAAAAGATTGGTGGATAATATTTATTGCAAGGTAGTGTATGCCCTGGGGATGCGGGAGGGAGGGCATCAGGAAGAACAGCTAATGGATGCTGGGCTTAATACCAAGGTGATGAGATGATATATGCAGTAAACCACCATGGCACACGTTTACCTCTGCAGCAAACCTGCACATCTGGCACGTGTACCCCATAACTTAAAATAAAAGCTGAAGAAAAGGAAGAAAAAAAATAAGTGAGGCAGAGTTCCTTTTTTAAGCAGAAACATGTATTTTGCTCTTAAAAATGGATTCTACTTTGATCCTCTGACCTCTATAAATATTGAGCCTTCACATTTGCTTCCATATTTTCTACCCCGTTTGTGAAAATCGGACACAACACACTCACTAAAAAGCCTATTTTGTTGTCTAAGTACAGCTCCTCTTTGTTTCTGCCTCTTTGTCAATAACTACCACAAATGTTTGAAAGGAAAGATTATTTTTAATGTTAAATACTTTTTTGAATTTCAAAGCATCTTCTCTCTGATGATAGGAAGTCATAATGTGGATGACTGGCTATCAGATCTTCATCTGTGGAGGCTACAGGTCGTGGTCATTAAGAAGCACATTTGGACTTGGTCTGCCTGGGTTCAGATGACAGTTTCATTACTCGTTGGCTTTTAGGATATGAGCCTGTTACTTGACTGTTATAATTCATCTGTGAAGTGAGTATACAACTCATAACTCATGAGTTATGAGTTATGTGAAATAGTTCCATTATATGAAATAGTTCCATAACTTCCATCCTAGTTGTGTGAAATAGTTTATATAAAATATTCTTTTTATTAGATCCTGGCACATAGTGAATGGTCAACAGCAGTTATTATGAAGCACTGGATGTAGTAGGAACACCAAGTAACATTTCTCTCATTACCTTCTCCACACCTTCATATTATCTATTGCTGTAGATGGCAAAACTTCCAAGCTTCATCTTTCTTTTCTCTGGCTGGTAGCCACTAGATAAAAATTTTCTGTTGTTTTTTTTCCTTTGAAAGGAATGGGTAGTTTTTCTAGTGAAAGAATGATTTCTTTTACTTGCACTGTGATTTAGTTTCAGATAATAACATGATTGAAATATTTAAATCTAAGAGCCTATAATACATAATTAGCCATGGGCTGTGTGTGTTTTGCCAAAAGGCAAGTGTCGCTTTCAACCAACAAGCTGCTAATTGTTAAGATCACAGAATAAAGCAAAATAACCTTTCAAACCAGGTAGTAGTCCCCGGATTCCTATGCAAAGTTACTCACCTATATTACTGTAACCAATAACATCACAATTTCAGTGCCTTAACATAATAGTCATATGTTTCCTGTTCAAGTGACAGTCAGCTCAATGTTCCTGATTGGCACAAGGCTTTATGTCATTATTCTGATAACTGAGATCCTTCCATCCTAGGGCTTCACAGTCCTTTGCAATGTATGTGACACGCTTAAAGAAATTTTTCAATAACTTTTACACATGGAGCTAGGGAAAGGCTGAGAAACAAAGCCCTTTTGATTCTCATCTGACTGCTTTCTATGAGCTCATGCCTCATTTCCCCTGTGCACACATATTTACCTGACACAGCAGTATTCTGTGTTGTTTATACTGGGAGAAACAAACTAGAAATACTGGACTCCTGTACCCACATTGCCTCTGAGAAGAGAAGTGTGCATGACCAGCCAGTTCTCCAGATGTAACCTAGGTGTGAGACTAAAACCTTCCTTTATTGACTTAAATTTGGGTAATGGCAAAAGGAGGGGTGGTGGTATGGTCTGTGCTTGTTCAGGGAAGAAAAACTCTATTGACCTATAGGAGATAATTTTTGACCAAATCCTTTTGAACTCAAAACAGTTATGAAAAGCAAGGTGAAGCATATGGAGCTATTTCTGTATACATTTAATTCTGATGAACCTACATTTTATGGGAAAGTAGGACCAATCAGATTCAACTCTAGCCACATCCTATATTTGAAGGTCTAGGTTTAACTGGTTAATATTGAAATCAGGGGTCTCCAACTCCCGAGCAGCTGGCCGGCACCGGTCCTTGGCCTATTAGGAACTGAATCGCACGGTAGGAGTGCTTGAGTGAGCATTGCCACCTGAGCTCTACCTCCTGTCAAAGCAACTGCATCATTAGATGCTCATAGGAGCCAACTCTGTTGTAAACTGCATGTGAGGGATCTAGATTGCATATTCCTTATAATAATCTAATGCCTGATAAGGTGTCACTGTCTCCTATCACCCCCAGATGGGACTGTCTAGCTGTAGGAAAGCAAACTCAGGGCTCTCACTAATTCTACATTATGGCTAGTATGTAATAATAATAGAAATAAAATTAGAAATAAAGGGCACAATAAACGTAATGTGTTCGAATCATCCCCAAATCATCCTTCTCTTTCCTCTGCCCCAATCTGTGGAAAAATTGTCTTCCATGGAAGCGGTCCCGGTGCCAAAACACCTGGGGACTGTTAATTTAAATGGTTGGAGATATTAGTGTATAAAGTATGAAAGTTTTGTTCCCAGCTCATTTACATCTTCCCTTGCTCCTTCAACCCTTGTCCTTTGGCCTCATTTCCTCTGTATGCCAGGTTCTCAGTTAATATATAGCTAATAACTCATATTTTTCTTATGTTTTAGACTGTTGAGGCTTCTCTGGGTATAAGAATTAAAGTTCACTTAATGGAAATACTTGTGTATGTGTAAAGACCTAAATGGCGGTTCATTCAAGAAAATTAATCTGTGTAATAAACTGATTACTACAGTCATAAGATTTTTTAAAAGACACATCATTTCTGATTTCTGCTTATATTCACTGGCAAGTACTCCCATGGCTATATTGAATCTTGAAGGAGGCTGGCAGGCATAGTGTAACTTTGCACCCTGGAAAGGGAAGAAAGAGATTTGTGATTTGTGAAAGGTTCCAGATCTTTGCCTCACCATTCCTCTCACAGGATTCTGAAAAATTTAAACAGCTGGTGAGGTCAAGCCTAATGATTCTGATGTAAAGTGAAGGACTCTAGTACATACAACTGAATTTTGATAGGACAGTTTTAGGTAGAATATGATTACTGAAACATGGCCAGGACAAAGATGCTAACACAGCTTCCTTTTGTAATCTAATCTTAGGTTCAAAACCCTGATTTAAAGGAAGTGTTGACACCACACTGCAGAAGAAAAGACTACTTTTTTGAGGTCATTAAACATGAGCCACTTGAATAAAGGAATGATGATCTTGGATAGGTAAAGGGTATTATTTATACCAGCATGGGACAACATGAGAAACTACAGAAATCTATAAGAATCCCAATGAGATGTGTTTTCCCCTGGATGAAAACCAATAGCAAAAATAAAGCAAGGGTTAAATAAATAATTCTTTATTATTCTTTGTTTTAACACACCTTTTCCCTTGTGTCAGACACTAAAAAGCATGGCCCCAAACCTCAAACATTTTGAAATTTCCTCTCTTACTTTCCTTAAAGATTTCACATTTTCTGCAATTTTGTTGCACTGATTGTAAGGGTTATTGTCTTGTGAGGTTTATTGCTGAGTTTAAAATGAGGAAACTGAGGCCTGCATGAGAACAATTAGATGCCAATTTATTCAGCTCCCGGGCAAGTTTCCATGGTCCCGGGGAAAGAGGCCAGAGAAGTCATGCCCAACTTCTCTCAGGTGTGGGGTTTTATAGGGAGTGAAGGTGTTTGATTGGCTGTGGAGAAACAGGACGTGGACGGGGCAAGCTGCTATTGGTAGGCAGGCGGGATTTCCGGTGAGCAGGCTAGGTGCTGAGTGCAGAGCTTAGTGCTGAGTGCAGAGGGGATTTCCAAGGTGGAGCTAGATGATGGGCATATTCTGGTGACATAATTTTCAGATGGGGAGAGGGATGGGCGTGTCTGAGCTCCCAGCAAGGCAACCGGCCTTACACTGATAATTATCACTCCCTTCCCTCCACTGATAATCCCAGTTTTATGAAACTTATAAACAGCAGCCTGACCCTGAATTTTCACAGCAGATGGCAGATGGCTTTGGTGGATGCCTATGTCTGCTATTAAAGTAAAAAGACAGGAAGCAGCCCAGAAAGTGTTTTCTTATTAAAAAAAAATTTTGAGTTGTCACGTGGTATTAAATACATATCTAAGAGCTTTCGGCGATCATGAACCTCATATAGTGTGTTTCTCACCAGAAGGTCAATCACCTTCAAGGCTGTGTGAAAGAGGCATTGCATGAAAGGAAAGATGGTGCCTTCTGGTGTACTACTTATACATGTAACAATTTATTATACAAAAATCAGAGTATGATTTGGACAACTTGTGAGTGCTTACTGAAATTGTCAGGCAAAAATGTCATGCCATGCTATATTAGCAATTTCTGGTTTAGGCCAGCTGATTTATTTGATTCAGATTACATGAATTCAATATGTAAGTTCAACATGTATATTCAAATATTTTACCTTTTAAAATGGAACCATGACTCATATTATACAAAACTTAATCTGAATAAAATAAAACTAGACGGATTTCAGTGTTTCCCCAGACATCTAAGAATTCTAAGAGCACACAAACTTAATAGTAAGAGTTTCAGGTTTGTTTTCAATAGTCAAATGTGTGGCTTATTCCACTTTTAATAAGTTCATAGATCTCATTAATAATTTTATATACCATAATCACTCACCTTGAACTTTGATATGGTGTTTAAAAGACAACTTTACTTAATTATTTTCAACAAGCACTTTTAAGGAATATCCACCAGGCAACAACACAATTTCAAGTGCTCTGGAACCTTCTGCTTTCACATATTAATAATTTCCAAACAGAGTGTCTGCTTCAGACATTAGTTTCCGAAGTAGAATTGAATCTTAATTAGCTCAAGAGAAACTCCTACTTAAGTAGTCTTAGAGAAAATGCACTCATTTCCCCCTCTAATATATCCTCGTGTTGTTCGACTGTGATGAGAATGGTCTTTTAAAAGAGGCCTCAGGTGTGAAACCAACTGTTCAGGCTCATTGTCAGCTGCTGGTTTGTAGAGTATTAATTCAAAATTAAGAAAAATGTAAGACTATGTCTACATTGGCCAACTCTATTGCAAAACTGAGCAATTTTCAGTTAAGGGTGCAGCATCCTCTACAATGCCCTTGAGGAAGATTCAGAAGCTTATTCTATTTCCATCTGCTTCCATCATTAGAGAATGCAGTTGATTGATTCAACCTCTCTAACAATAAGAACGAATGCTGTTTAACTAAAAGGTATCGGCATAATATCTAGGTCAAAATGAATACAAATAAGCATGCTGTTTCTCAGTTACATACATGTATATACATAAGCAAATTCACAAGTATCTATAAAATTTTTCAAAGATAGAAATTATGCTTTTTATGATCTGAAAGCTGAAATTACTTCATTTGTGTCAGGTCTCATTGTTATTGGATGAAATGTGCAAAAAAGGAATGAGCAAAAGAACGGCTGCTACCTCCTCCAATCTTCCTATCAAAAAAACGACACTGAGTACTCATATATCTTCCATATTACTCAGTTAATACCAAATATAGTACATTATGATGAACATTATTATTAATATTATTATTGGAGGTCTTGAGTGTATATAGCTTATTTCATCAAAATATGGAATGTTGCTTGTGGGTAAAAACTAATATGTATTTTAAATCCCCGTGGGGCCTGATGGAGTGCTGTATACAAATTAGGCACTCAGGAAATATTTGTTTTAGGATAAATTAATCAAACTATTTACTAAATGCTTAAGGCAAGACTGCTAATTGTCCCCTGGTATTTATCCACCCTTTCCTGTAGGAATAAAACTCATCTCCACCCTCTGATGTTGGGGCACATGGCTGTCTAGCTAGGGACTATATTTCTCCATCTCCCTAGCAGCTAGATAATCTGGCCTGTGTCCAGTTATTCCTTTAACAATGACACTGCTTTCTTCTACTGCTTTCACCTTTTCAGGGGTAGTGATGATCCGACTTCACCCACGGTAGATGAGAAAGTCCTAGGGGATGGTAGAAAAATGAGGTAGATGGAATTTAGATGGAACAAAGTTATTTATGTGTTTGAATCTCCTACCTGTTCTTGCACTGCTAAATGTGAGAGAAGTAGAGCTCCATTTTATTCGAGTGACATTGCATTCTGTGATATCTTTGTTACTATAACTAACATTACATGAATAATGCTCTGGTTTGGTTTGGTTTGGTTTTTCTGAGACAGAGTCTCACTCTGTTGCCTCAGCTGGAGTGCAGTGGTGTGATCTCGGCTCACTGTAAACCCTGCCTCTGGGGTTCAAGTGATTCTCCTGCCTCAGCCTCCCAAGTTGCTAGGACTACAGGCATGTGCTACCACACCCGGCTAATTCTTTTTTGTATTTTTAGTAGAGACAGGGTTTCACTTTGTTGACCAGACTGATCTTGAACTCCTGACCTTATGTGATCCCCCCGCCGCCAGCCTCCCAAAGTGCTGGAATTACAGGCGTGAGCCACTGTGCCCCACCATAACGCTCTGTTCTATAGATGCCATTCTAGATTTCCATAGACCCACTGGTGGTCCTCTAGTAGGACTGTGATAATCTGGGAAGCAGCCGGGTCTGACGTAAAGACATTTGTGACTATTGAAGATCAGATAACCCATCTGTTAAGGATGCCTGCTCTCAAGCTAAGTATGGGCAAAATTCACTGAGGCTGTGGTCTTCACTGTAAGAAAAGCTACTGTAAAATGAGGTCAGAATTGCACAGATTATCAGAGTAAGCTGCCCTCGTTACCCATGCAATTTGTAATTGCCTCAAACAAATCTAACAACATTTTTTTTTTTAGGTTTTGTAAAGAACTAAAAATGAAGTGCAACTTAGCCTTGAATAATCAAAGCATTTTTTTTCTAAATGTCTCTATGCTTTAACACACACACACACACACACACACACACACACACACACACACAAATGTAAGAAAATTAAGGAAGGAGATTGTTTTATATTTCCACTTGCATGGAAATCATGTTTGGATACACAGTAAAACAGTGAACTCATCCTAAGTATTCATTGAAGATTGTTGAATTGATTGTTCAGAATATAGAAGTTCAAAACTATCATATATATTCTAGTGTCTATGACTAATAATTGGAATAAGTTTCACAATAGTTTATGTATTTAAATATTATTTTCTCCAAATTGGTCATTGCTATACTGTTGGTAGTACAAAAACAAATGTTTGGGGAATGTTCTACACACACACACACACACACACACACACACACACACACAAGAAAATCCAGTGATTGCTAGAGTTATTTGCGCTAATAACTATGTTTCAGTTGGGATTTCCAGAATATCTGCTGAAAACTTCATCCTGCAATTTAGATCAAGAAAGCAGGATTTATTTTTGATCAGGGTTTATGTATTTACAGAGAAGAGAAGAAAAATCTCTAGATTCCAATTAGGGCAAATTTGCTTTTTTTGAAGAATAAATTTAGATGTCATAATAATGAAATTTTTCTTCCCCATACTGAGCCTTTGAGAGAGCAGCTTTCTCATTGGTGAGTTGAACAGTTTGGTTTGGATAAACAGAAGCTACCCACACAGCAATCACTGGTTTGGGGAAGAAGGCTTTCTGTTATCTGTGCTGTGTTCCTACCCACCATAACAGGAGAGTAGTCATGGATGAGTAACTTTGATGTCTTGTACTGGTATAGATATGATAAAATATTTCAAGTACCTAATCTATTGCCCAATTTTGAAGAGCTAATTGAATCATTATACATTTAAATACAGCCTTTCGAAGATTTTAGCAACTGCTTCCAGAAAAACGTGACTTACGACATTTTTAAAAATTACATGAAAAACAATATGGAAAAATCAATAATGAACTCAAAATAAGCTACCTAGGAGTTAACCATTTTTCCAAATTAAATTTACACATTAAGTTCTATAGTTTTTGATCATTTAAAATGGAATCTCTACCAACCTCCCTTTATTTGAGGGTATTTTAAAACTAAAAGCAATTAAGTTTTTGAAATCGATTTAATTTTTACTTCTTTTAAGTACCAGTATAAACATCTGCCATCTGGCATAGAAATTACTTCATATGGCGGGAGGAGAGATGAGATTTATTTAAAAGTTCTTTGTCTTTGATACTTTTCCCTGCTGCATTTTCCACTAGTGTAATTTGAACCTGACTGTATTTAAATAACCATTTATCGCCATAATGGAAGAGCGGACTTAAAAATACATAACTGCTGTCATTCCAGGAGACTGTATTAAGGCAACATAGAATTTGCCATTCTGGATCAGACCATTTGTCTGTCTTGTCTCACACTTGCCTCTGGCAGTGGCCAACGCTGAAGACAACGGAGAACGGCAAAAATATGCCCTGTGAGCACAACCCATTTTTTAGGGGAATAATTACTTTCTCAGTTGGTATTCTTACACTGTAGTTTATTAGAATTGAATCACCCCCACCTGTTTATATCATTAATAATTTTATCAATCAACACACCAACCAGTTCTGCTGAAATTATTTTACCGAATTATGCTTAATGATCTATGTTACTTCTATATAGGAAATACTCTTATGGGACTAACACTCCGGTTTTTAATGCCTTTATTTTTAAATATAAGAAAGATACGGGGAAATTTAGGCCGTATAGAACAACAGAACAAAATGAAACCCTTTAATTTTTGCTTGTTTTTCAAAGCCTAGATAAAAACATATTTACTACAAAAGTTCAGCTTGCAGGTCCAGACAACAATCTAACAAGATCTAGCTTTATACTAAATTTACTACTGATAGTAGCAGAATAATTCTATGCTGGGTGATTAATAGGTTGGCCAGAATGTAGGCCTACAAATTTTTGTCTTCCTTGACAACTTACCAAAGTTGTGGAAAAAATATTATAGTGACAAATTCATTTCATGATCTGTCTCTGAAGTTATAGGTAGGTACAATGAACAGAATACTTCCCAGGTGTAGAGCTCACACACACAGAGACACCAGTGCACACACACACACAGTGTCTGCTCCTCATACACACACATCTCCCCAGTGCTCCAGGCATTTCAAACTTTTTGGTGCTTCCCCTGTTCATTATTTGCCTTCACTTTCTCTTCTGCTAGTTCCTTCCTTACCCCTTCCCAGGCAAATATAAACTTTCCCCCACTATTACATAAATTATACCCATTCTTCTATAAGATTACTATTACAATCCCTCAAGGAATTATAAGTGCATAAAATTTGTGTAATTTTTCAGCCAACTTCTCACTTGGCCCATAAAATGTATTTATAAAACAACGTTTTTCTTGTCTCCTGCACAATCAGAAGAAAAATCAAATCTTTGTAAATTGCCATCAAATTACAAGTACCACTACTGGAGTGATCATTTGTTTGGAATAAGATGTTTGTAATGTTCAAAAATCAAGAGTTTTAAATAACTTGGGTAAACTTCTGCCCACCTGGTTACTCAGTTAAGTAGGGCCTTACTTCTGATTTTTAAAAAAGTCTTCTGTTGCTGTGACTATTAAAGCCAAATCATTTTGAAAGTTCAGCAGAATGTTTTCAGTGTTGAGCTGAAAAATAGTCTTAGTGGTTGGAGATGGTATCACATGACATTTCCAGCCTCCAAAGTGGTAATGTGTTGTCTGCCGATTTAATAAACTCTCTTCTAAAATGGCTAGTATCTTCAGAGATATCTTTACAATATTTGTTTTTATGTATATTGAGCAATAATACAATCATACATGGTCATGGATAACTAAAAATATTCAAATTGGGATACTTAGTGAATGAGTTTTAAAAGTGTTCTTTATATAGGTAAGCAGTTGAAATAATTTATTTCAATTGGCTTTGTACTGAACTGGCAGCAAAAGGAGAGGCAGGGAAAAAAAGCCTCATCCCTTCCTAAAATAAGAGAAAGAATTTTAACTTTGAGCCAAGCTCTAAAGGCATCTGGAAATCCTTGCATGGGTTTCTTAGCTTCTTGCATTTTGTAGGTTAGCCTTTCCATGAAGGCAAAAAGAACTTTCTTAAAATAAATACTTCTATCAGCTAAGATCAATCCCTACCTTTTAAATGTAACATACCTATCAAAAATAAAGCTTGGCAAGGTTTTATCCATAATGCTTCTTGATAACTTTTATATCTGTTGGCCAGAGTCTTCACTTTAGCATGAGACAGGTTAAGATGTCCCCCCTCTCTCCGTGGTTCTCAATGGAGGCAATTTTTGGCTCCACATCCCCCCATCCCCAGGATATTTGGCAAAGTCTGGAGACATTTCTATTGTCTACACTGTGGGGTTGGTACAGGCATATGGGAGGCAGTGGCCTGAGATGCTGTTAAACATCCTACAGTTCACAGGACCAATGCAACAACACAGAATTGTCTTGCCCAAAATATTAATAGTGCTGAGATTAAGAAACTCATCTCTAAATGAAGGGTATTAGAAACACCACCACAAAGAGTGTTGGAATATCTGACCATCCACTCTGGAATGAGAATTATACATGCTTTACTGTGAATTAAATTAAGCGCAACCATATACAATTGTCAACGGAATATACTACGCTTCTAATAGCCATTTGTTTTTTGAGTTCTCCTCTCTAAGGAACTAGAAATAAGCTTTCTATTCATTTTTGGTTGGTTTCTTAGTTTTCTAATGATGCTGTGTTTCTCTGTCTCCCACATCATTCTTGACTAAGCTGTTTGTGTTTTCATTGCTCATTTCCTTGTATTATGATTTGCATTGCTATTTGCAAATAAGTCTAATCACTTGCCGTGTGCAACAGCTCATGCCTGTAATCCCAGCTCTTTGGGAGGCCAATGAGGTTAAACTGTTTAAGCCCAGAAACTCAAGACAAACCTGGGTAACACTGAGAGACCCCAATCCCACAATAAATTTTAAAAATTAGCTTTGCACAGTGGCACATGCCTGAAGTCCCAGCTACTTGGGAGGCTGAGGCAGTAGGATGCTTTAGGCTGGGAGGTTGAAGTTGCAGTGAGCTGTGACTGTATCACTGCACTCCAGCGTGGGTGACAGAGCAAGATCCTGTCTCAAAAAAAAAAAAGTCTGACCATCGAGAATGGAAAGACCTCAAGTTAATTTTAAGTAGCACTCTGTCATCTTATTTCTATGGGAACTCTGCTTGTGTTCCTATAGAAGCTATGTGCATTGGATTCTGCCCTACTGGAACAGACTGAATAGTTTGTTCTACAACCTTTGAGTTTCATTTGGAAACAGCACCCGTTACTAGCTGTGAGTGTAGACACAATGACATTCCTGTGTAACACCAGTAAACGTCCACGTATCCTTCTCACTGTACTTGCTGCAGCTGCTTAACGTTTTGTTTTGTATTCTTATTTAGAAGGCAACATGTCATGAAACTGACAGAACATGTAAAAGTGTGTTTGCGGCTGGGCACGGTGGCTCACGCCTGTAATCCCAGCACTTTGGGAGGCCGAGGCAGGTGAATCACGAGGTCAAGAGATCGAGACTATCCTGGTCAACATGGTGAAACCCCATCTCTACTAAAAATACAAAAAAAAAAAAAGAATTAGCTGGGCATGGTGGCGTGTGCCTGTAATCCCAGCTACTCTGGAGGCTGAGGCAGGAGAATTGCCTGAACCCAGGAGGTAGAGGTTGTGGTGAGCCAAGATCACGCCATTGCACTCCAGCCTGGGTAACAAGAGCGAAACTCCGTCTAAAAAAAAAAAAAAAAAGTGTGTTTGCAGCTTCAGATGAAGAATCACAGGACAAAATTTTAATTTTACTTTTCTTCAGGGGGAAAGGTACATGATCAGGTATTATCTATTCTAATGCTTCTAAACAGTTAGAACGACATATCAGAAAACCTTTGTCCCTGTTGGATTTCATTCAAATTTGCCAAAACTCTTGGATATTAATACCAAATAGACTTTCAAAATTATTCTATCCCAAAGCTGAATACGTATCTCCAATGTATTCTCAAGCGATTATGGTTGAAAATGGGCCTCGTCTTAGACCAGGTGGCTGGGCTGATTTGCCACTGCATTGATCTCTGCTCCCCACTGAACACACACATTCATATAACCTTTCTGATCTTCTTTCTCCCTGTGTCCTCCCCCTACTGCCACTTTTACGTCTTGACCATTCCTGAAGAACCGACAAATAGTTATGTTGAAGTCATTTTTGAACGAGGGCACTAACAATCATATTGATAATAAAATCCAAATTCAGAGAAGACCTGTGTTTGATTCGGATGCTAGTGTCTTTGTGCATGGTGTGAAAGGTGTAGTAAGTAGGTATTAATCTTATTTTCTCCTTTCATTTTACATGAAAGCTGTCATTATTGGGATAAGAATAAAATGAACATAAGTATGATAAATGATAAGTGCACCTGGGAGTCAATATACCACTCTGAGAGAGCACTGCTAATCAACCGGTGCAGTAGGCTAATGCACCATGTGAGCAGGCATCTCAGGGAGAGTCTAAATTTGTAACTCAGAGAAGCCTGGCATTTAGCTCGAGCTGCTTTTGGCTTAAGGTGAAACAAAGGGTACAATCATGTGGATTACAGCAGCAAATCATGCTTCAGAAGGTGCCTTTGCAAGACCATGTAAAACACAAAACCGACTCTATATCCTTAACAAGGCCCGGCATACACACGAGTTGTTTAATGAATGTTAAATAATGTTCATAAAAATGGGTGAGAGAGTACTGTACTTATTTTTTTTAATGAACAGTGAAAAGAAAGAGTAAGAGAATCAATTAGTTCTCAATTTGAAAGCTCTGCTTTATATGTTCAAGCTGGTGAACACAATTTAAAAAATGCAAGTGCTGGAGTCTATGCTTTCGGGAATCTGTCATCTTTTAAAACACACTTTTTAAACTTGATTCTTAATTATTAATAGATTAATGATTTCCAATGCTTTTGATGATCTTGAGATCTCTTACATAGCTTCCTTGTTAACAGCAATACCATTTCTGTTTTCCTTATTCCAGTTAGCTGAGGAGCTGGGGAGGTAGCAGGTTTACAGTTCTGTTATCTCATCTAAAATGCATTTCTTATGCCTTTGAGAGAGGAGTGGAATAGATAGCAGTTGAACTGCATAGACATATGGTTGTTTGGGCTCTTGTTGGCTAAGGAGACTGTTGGAAGTAGCAATTCTATTGCTGAGTCTTGGAATGATTAGTGGCTCTTAGTGACATCAGTCACCTTGGCTCTTACTTCTGATATTTTAGAAGTGTCTCTGTTGCACTCCCTTCCTAGGCAGCTGATGAATTAATGATTATTAACTGAGCATCTACTATGTGCTTGATTCATTGTTAGGTACCTAGAGAGCCACAAATAAAATGATACAGTGAAATAGAAAACACATGCCTAACTAGCAAACAAACACTGCCTTCTGGCTGACAGTTCAGGAAAGAGTTAGAGGTTGGAAAGAAAGGAAAACGTGATCATGACTAGAAAGAGAAAGTAAATGCCTCAGTTTCCATTTTCCCATCTACCACCACAAGCCCCTACTCTCATGTTCCTGTTACAGACCCAGTGAAGACTTGGTATAGGTGAGCAACTGCTGAGGAGCAATCAGAAGAGTGGAAAGGAGAATCGTAGGGAATGCAGCTACAGATGAAGAATGGTGGATGTAGTGAGTGCAGATAAGACTCCTCATATCCTTAATATCTAAGCTAGCTGACAGATGTCAAACACTAAACAGCAAAAATAAGGAGATAGCAGTGGCTGCGAGCTAATTCCCAGCTTTATTTGCCACCAACTAAATCAACATTGTGGTCTGTTACTTAAACTTACATTACTACAAGTATATAATCATAATTCTTGTTCTATATGCCACTTATTTCCATGAATATTGAGCAAGAACAATATATCAATACGGTAATATACTGCGACCTTCTCTCAGCAAGCATTCATCTTCGCTGTCTACTATTTCAGGCTCTTTGTAGGTGCTGGATAAACAAAGATGACTAAGACATGTTCCCTCCCCTCAAAGAGGACAAATTATCTAGACATTTTCTTTTAAAATGTGCTGATATTGTTGCTACACCAGAATCATGGTCATAGTTCATTAAACATTGGTTCAATGTAATCATTTTGTTGGTTAAGCTCATAAAATTTGAACCACTTTAGGTAATAATATTTTGATAAGGTCAGACCTGAAGGAAGGATTTGAATGATCACAGGGATAAAGAGCATTCCAGATTGATGGAAATATATAAGTAAAAAAGGATCCAGTTTTTGGAAGATAGCATGGCGCCCACCTGTATTGACAGAGATCAAGGTAATTGACTGAAATAAAGAATTTCTGCATTGCAGATAGTGTAGATAAAGTCCTTGGGAACAGATTTGGCCCTGAAGTCAGGAGATCTGCATTTAATTTTATAATATTGAGCCATCAGTCTTAATCTATCATCTTTTAATTCTCCTATTCATAGAAATGAGGCAGAGAATATATATTTGTCTATAACATAATTCACAATTTCACAGAATGGTTTCTGGACTGAATAAGAACCTAAAGCAAATTGCTTTGAGCTGTTGCAAGAAAGATACCATTCAAATCTAAGGAAGTATTTTAAGATCTTATATTCACTCACTTTTACATGTGGTCTTGCTAAAATAGAAAGATTGGTTTGAAGTTCATCCTGCTGTTTTGGCAAAATCAGTAAAAATGTCTTCCTGATTTTTTTTTTCTGAGTGTAAGATAAAATTTATTGTCCTCAGCTAAGTAGATTATCAGCCATTTTCTTTGCGTACCCATATCTTAAAAGTAGAATCTCTTTTATTTATATATAACCTAAAAGAATGACAAGTGAACTTACAAAGTTTCATGTAAAATGAAGTACATTAAATGCATGTGATAGTTTTCAGTCCTTAGTTTGTTATTCATTTCTGTGCAATACAAATAGAATCTTTCCTAACTTAAATTTTAGTAGTTTCACAAAGGACCAATACAAATTAGTTTCTTTCAAGCATATGTTTTAGGGTTTTCTTTTTTTTTTTTAAATAAAATTACTATATTACTTGTAAACTACTAAACTGTATTTAAACAATGATGTTGGAATAGGTGGATGAAAACTGCTTCACTTTCATCCTACACCTAACTAATGCTCAGCTATCAGTTGAGGTCATACTGTCTCTTAAATCTAAGGAAGGTTAACTTGATTTCATATTTTAAGTCTTGAGATTTTGGCTCCTTCTACAGCAGTTTAGATCATGCATCATTTTGCTACTTTTTTCATTCTGTTCCTGTTCTGCCATATTGTCTCAGAGGTGGAAGCTATCTTGTTTACCTGCTTTTAACAGATTAATGTCTCATAAGGGACTTTTTAATATTAGCCAAGTTTAATGATAGTTTGGGGAAATGGAAAGGGTTCACAATGCAGCATTGTAAATATCAAAATTGCATATTAAACATCACAGTCCTTTAAAAACGTCTACCTGTAGGTAATTTTGTAAATCAGACTTTAGACTTTCTCTGTGTGTTTACAGCCTCCATCTCCTGTCATTCTCTTGAAAGCCAAAGATAAAATAAAATTAAAATAAATTCTCCTCATTTTCATGAGACAGAAAATTTTGAATCTCTCTCCATTATTCTTAACTCACGACTCTGTAGTTACACTTTCCATCTCCAAACATTTTTTCAAACCTATGTGATTCTTTAACTGTGAAGTCTTGCTCTTACTTTAATATTTTTTATGTTATTAAATATTCTATGCCAAATATATTTCAGACTGATTAAACCACAAAATTACTAGAGGAAAATTTTGAATTCTTTTTTTAATTTCAGAAGGTAGGAGGACATCATAAACATAAAATAGATAATAAATTAACAATATTTAACAATTTATAGATTGAACCACCTGACCTTTATTTTGTCCTTACCCTTCAAAAAAATAAAAAGAATTGGTGTGTGGTGGGGGTGATTCAAGACGGCACTGTAGGAGCAGCTCAGGATTGCAGCTACCAGTGAAAGTGCAGAGGGTGAGTGGATGCTGCATTTCCAGACGGATCTTTATTGCCCACAGACCAGGAGATTCCCAGGTGGAGGAGACCCACGGGTCGTCAGCGTGGCTGTTTTGGCCAGCCAGTGCCACAGTGCAGCGGCTCTCTGTACAAAATACACTGGTCTGGTTGCCCTGTTAAACTGGCAATTGGAGATTCTGGAAGGCAGATTCCCATTCATCTGATTAAACGGGACCGAAACATAAAGCCAGGCCAGGAGATTCCTAGGCAGCGACGTTGTTTCAGCCAGCACAATGGGATGCCACACAGGAAATCACACAGATCTGGCGACCTTTCAGCAGGCGACTGGAACACCTGGGAGAGAGTGAACTGTTCAACTTAAAAAAAAAAGGGCTCTGAGGCAGGGAGCCAGGTGATCAGGCTCAATGGGTCTCACACCCACAAAAATAAACAAAGAAAAAAACAGCAATTGGAAATGCTCGGGATTTAGAGTTTCACGGCAAGCACAGCTAAAACCAGGATGGCCCAGCTCTGTGGGGGAGGGGCGTCCGCCATTACCAAGGCACTCCACCCCTACGGAGGTAATCTGCTATTGCTTGGTGCAGCCTGCCGTTGCTGAGGCAACCCGCCATAACTAAGAGAGTCCACCACTACGGAAGTGGGCCAACATTGCTGAGGCAGTTCTAACCACACCCATACAAACAGGACTGCAGGGAAATACACAGGGCAGCAGGGCAGCAGGGTGCTGCCAGCAGCAGGGCGGAACACACAAAGCCTCTGCAAAGCTTCAGCAAAGCCTCTGCAGGCAGTGACTAGGCTCCCTCCTTGCTGGGCAGGACAGCCCTGAAAAAAAAAAAAAGCAGCAATGCAACAGATACTCATAATTAAAGCCTTAACTCCCTGGGACAGAGCACCTGGAGAAAAAAAGGCGTTTTATGAGTTCTGCTGCAGCAGACTTAAACGTGCCTGCATAGCAGCTCTGAATGAAAAACAGAGATCACAGCTCAGCACTAGAGCTCCTAGAAAGAACAGACTGTCTCCTCAAGCAGCTCCCTGACACTCATATATCCAAAGAGTCACCTCACAAAGGACTGATCAGACTGACATTTGGTGGGCATCATTCTGGGACAAAGATAGCAGAAGAAGAAACTGGTAGCAACCCTTACTATTCTGCAGCTGCTGCAGGTGACCCCCAGGCAAGCAGGGCCTGGAGTGGACCTCAGCAGTCCTAAAGCAGAGGGGCCAGACTGGTAGAAGGAAAACTAAGAAACAGAAATAACTTCATCATCAACAATCTGGACGTTCACTGAGAGACCCAATCTGAAAATCAGCAACTACACAGATGACAGGTGGATAAATCCACAAAGATGGGAGGAAACCAGCACAAAAAGAAGGAAAACACCCGAAACCAGAACACCTCACCTCCTACAAGGGATCACAACTCTTCACCTGGAAGGGAACAAAGCTGGATGGAGAATGAGCGTGATGAAATGACAGAATCAGACTTTAGAAGGTGGGTAATGAGAAACTTCTGTGAGCTAAAGGAACATGTTCTAACTCAATGCAAAGAAACTAAGAATCCTGAAAAAAGATTTGATGAAATTATAACAAGAATGGACAACTTAGAGAGAAATATGAGTGAATTGATGGAGTTGAAAAACACAACATGAGAACTTTGCGAAGCATGCACAAGTTTCAACAGCCAAATTGACCAAGCAGAAGAAAGGATATCAGAGGTCAAAGATCAACTCAATAAAATAAAATGAGAAGGCAGGATTAGAGAAAAAAGTGCAAAAAGGAATGAACAAAGTCTCCAAGAAATGTAGGACTATGTGAATAGACCTAACCTACGTTTGATAGGTGTACCTGCATGTGATGAAGAGAATGAATCCAAGCTGGAACATAACTCTTCAGGATATTATCCAGAAAAACGCCCCCAACCTAGCAAGGCAGGCCAATCTTCAAATCCAGGAAATACAGAGAACACCACAAAGATATTCCTTAAGAAGAGCAACCCCAAGGCACATAATTATCAGATTCACCAGGGTTGAAATGAAGGAGAAAATTCTAAGGGCAGCCAGAGAGAAAGGTGGGGTTACCCACAAAGAAAAGCCCATCAGACTCACAGCAGATCTCTCGGCAGAAACCCTACAAGCCAGAAGAGAGTGGGGGCCAATATTCAACTTTCTTATAGAAAAGAACTTTCAACCCAGAATTTCATATCCAGCCAAACTAAGCTTCATAAGTGAAGAAAAAAATAAAATCCTTCACAAACAAGCAAGTACTCAGAGATTTTGTCACCACGAGGCCTGCTTTACAAGAGCTCCTGAAAGAGGCACTACACATAGAAAGGAACAACCAGTACCAGCCACTCCAAAAACATACCAAATGCTAAAGAGCATCAACAAAATGAAGAATGTGCATCAACTAACAAGCAAAACAGCCAGCTACAATCAAAATGGCAGTATCAAATTCACACATAACAATATTAACCCTAAATGTAAATGGGCTAAATGCACTAATCAAAAGACACAGACTGGCAAATTGGATAAAAAGCCAAAACCCATTGGTGTGCTGTATCCAGGAAACTCATCTCACATGCAAAGATACACAAAGGCTCAAAATAAAGGGATGGAGGAAGATTTACCAAGCAAATGGAGAGCAAAAGAAAGCAGGAGTTGCAATTCTTGTCTCTGATAAAATAGACTTTAAAGCAACAATGATCAAAAGAGACAAAGGAGGACATTACATAATGGTAAAAAGATCGATACAAGAAGAAGAGCTAACAATCCTAAATATATATGGACCCAATACAGGAGCACCCAGATATATAAGGCAAGTTCTTAATGACTTACAAAGAGACTTAGACTCCCACACAATAATAGTGGGAGACTTTAACACTCCACTGTCAATACTAGACAGATCAACCAGACAGAAAATTAACAAGGATATCCAGGACTTGAACTTAGACCTGGAACAAGCAAACTTGATAGATATTTACAGAACTCTCCACCCCAAATCCACAGAATATACATTCTTCTCAGCACCACATCACACCTACCCTAAAATTGACCACATAGTTGGATGTAAATCACACCTCAGCAAATGCAAAAGAACTGAAATCATAACAAACAGTCTCTCAGATCACAGTGCAATCAAGTTAGAACTCAGAATTCAGAAACTAACTCAGAACTGCACAGCTTCATGGAAACTGAACAACTGGCTCTTGAATGTTGATTGGATAAACAATGAAATGAAGGCAGAAATAAAGAAGTTCTTCAAAACCAACGAGAACAAAGACACAACATACCAGAATCTCTGGGACACATTTAAAGCAGTCTCCAGAGGAAAATATATAGCAATAAGTGCCCACATGAGAAGAGTGGAGAGATCCAAAATTGACACCTTATCGTCAAAATTGAAAGAGCTAGAGGAGCAAGCTAAAAAAACCTCAAAACCTAGCAGAAGACAAGAAATAACTAAGATCAGAGCAGAACTGAAGGAGATAGAGACATGAAAACCCCTTGAAAAAATCAATAAATCCAAGAGCTGGTTTTTTGAAAAGATCAACAAAATAGACAGACCACTAGCCAGATTGATAAAAAAGAAAAGAGAGAATAACCAAATAGATGCAATAAAAAATGATAAAGGGGAAATCACCACAGACTCCACAGAAATTCAAACCATCATCAGAGATTATTACAAACAACTCTATGCACATAAACTAGTAAATCTGGAAGAAATGGATAAATTCCTGGACACCTGAGTCCTCCCAAGCCTAAACCAGGAAGAAGTTGAAACTATGAATAGACCAATAACAAGATCTGAAGTTGAGGCAGCAATTAATAGTCCACCACCCAAAAAAAGCCCAGGTCCAGGTGGGTTCACAGCCAAATTCTACCAGACACACAAAGAGGAACTGTTACCCTTCCTCTTGAAACTATTCCAAATAATCCAAAAAGAGGGAATCATTCCCAATTCATTTTATGAGACCAACATCATCCTGATACCAAAACCCGGCAGAGAATCAACAAGAAAAGAAAACTTCAGGCCAATATCCATGATGAACATAGATGCAAAAATCTTCAATAAAATACTGGCAAGCTGATTGCAACAGCACATCAAAAAGCTTATCCACCATGATCAAGCAGGATTCATCCTGGGGATGCAAGGCTGGTTCAATATACGCAAGCCTATAAATGTAATTCACCACATAAACAGAACCAAAAACAAAAACCACATGATTATCTTAATTGATGCAGAGAAGGCCTTTGACAAAATTCAACAGCCCTTTATGCTAAAAACCCTCAATAAACTCGGTATTGATGGAACGTATCTCAAAATAATAAAAGCAATTTATGACAAACCAACAGCCAATATCATACTGAATGGGCAAAACTGGAAACATTCCCTTTGAAATCTGGCACTAGACAAGGATACCCTCTCTCACCACTCCTATTCAATATAGTACTGGAAGTTCTAGCTAGAGCAATCAGGCAAGAAAAAGAAATAAAGGATATTCAAATAGGAAAGGAGGAAGCCAAATAGTCTCTATTTGCAGACGACATGATAGTATATCTAGAAGACCCCATCGTCTCAGCTCAAAAACTCCTGAAACTGATAAGCAACTTCTGCAAAGTCTCAGGATATAAAATCTATGTGCAAAAATCACAAGCATTCCTATACACCAATAGCAGACTTAAAGAGAGCCAAATGAAGAATGAACTGCCATTCACAATTGCTACAAAGAGAATGAAATACCTAGGAATACAACTAACAAGGAACGTAAAGGACCTCTTCAAGGAGAACTACAAACCACTGCTCAACCAAATAAAAGAGGACACAAACAGATGGAGAAACATTCCATGTTCATGGTTAGAAAGAATCAATATCGTGAAAATGGCCATACTGTTCAAAATAATTTACAGATTCAATGCTATCCCCATCAAGCTACCAATGACCTTCTTCACAGAACTGGAAAAAAACCACCTTAAACTTCTTATGGAACCATAAGAGAGCCCGCATAGCCAAGTCAATTCTAAGCAAAGAGAACACAGTGGGAGGCATCACACTACCGGACTTCAAACTATCCTACAAGGCTACAGTAATCAAAACAGCATGGTACTGGTACCAAAACAGAGATATAGACCAATGGAACAGAACAGAGTCATCGGAGGCAACACAACATATCTACAACCATACAATCTGGGATAAACCTGACAAAAACAAGCAATGGGGAAAGGACTCCCTGTTTAATAAATGGTGTTGGGAAAACTGGCTAGCTATGAGCAGAAAGCAGAAACTGCACCCCTTGATGACACCTTACACTCAAATTAACTCCAGATGGATTAAAGACTTAAACATAAGACCTAACACCATAAAAACCCTAGTAGAAAATCTAGGCAAAACCATTCAGGACATAGGAGTAGGCAAGGACTTCATGACCAAAACACCAAAGGGCTATAAATCGTTCTACTATAAGGACACATGCACACGAATGTTCATTGCAGCACTGTTTACAATAGCAAAGACCTGGAACCAACCCAAATGCCCATCGATGATAGACTGGACTGGGAAAATGTGGCACATATACACCATGGAATAGTATGCAGCCATCAAAAATGATGAGTTCGTGTACTTTATAGGGACATGGATGAATCTGGAGAACATCATTCTCACCAAATTGACACAAGAACAGAAAATGAAATACCGCATGTTCTCACTCATATGCGGGTGATGAACAATGAGAACACATGGACACAGGGAGGGGAGCACTACACACTGGGGTCTATGGCGGGAATAGGGGAGGGACAGTGGGAGGGGGAGTTGGGGAGGGATAGCATGGGGAGAAATGCCAGATGTGGGTGAAGGGTAGGAAGGCAGCAAATCACACTGCCACGTGTGTACCTATGCAACTATCTTGCATGTTCTGCACATGTACCCCAAAACCTAAAAGGCAATAAAAATAAAATAAAATAAAATAAAATAAAAAGAATTAAACTTATAAGGACTTTATCCTTGAGTCTCTTAATTTTTTTCAATTTATTGACATGAAATTCATATAACATAAAATCATGTGAAATTGAAAAATTTGGTGGCAGTTAGTACATTCACAGTGTTGCAGTGTTGTACATTGCTTCTATCTAGTTTCAAAACATTTCCATTGTTCCAAAATAAAACATATCACTAAACAATTTCTCCCCATTGCCCCTTCCCCTAGCCCCTGGAAAGCACCAATCTGCATTCTGTCTTTATAAATTTACCCATTCTGGATATTTCATATAAATGAAATCATACAGTATGTGATGTGGTTTCTCTCACTTAAGCACGTTTTGTAGGTTCATCTACAGTACAGTCAAGGAGTATGTATCTCCTATATAATTAAAGTATGTTTTTGTGCTTTAACCCTTTTTATGCTTGATAATATTCCATTGTGTATATATATACCACATGTTTTTTTTTTTTTGCCAATCAATGAGAGCTTGTAAGGTTGCTGAGGTTGGGTGGCCTTGAACTCTTGGCCTCGCCTTCACAAGCGCCACGACATCCGGCCGGAGCCACTTTGGGCCCCTATACCACATGTTTTTTAACAGACTTTATCTGTTTTTTTTTTTTTTTTTTTTTTTTTTGAGACAGGGTCTTGCTCTGTGGCCCATGCTGGATATGGTGACACATTCATGGCTCACTGCAGCCTCAACCTCCTGGGCCTAACCCATCCTTCCGCCTCATCCTCCTGAGTGGCTGGGAATGCAGGTGCATGCCATTGTACACCATTTTTTAAATTTTTGTAAAGATGGGGTTCTCACTGTGTTGCCTGGGCTAGTCTCAAACACCAGGCCTCAAATGATGCTCCAGCTTTGGCATTTCAAAATACTGGGATTGTACGCATGAGCCACTGTACCTGGCCAACTGTATCTTTTAGAGTAGTTCTAGGTTCACAGCAAAACAGAGCAGAGGATACAGAGATTTCCCACATATCCACATATGCTAATATTTTTTAAAAGACCTGTAAGCCTCCACAATTATATTTAAACATCAAGAGTCAAGAAATGAATCATGAAGTAAATATGAGTTAAAACCATGACACTTCTAAACGAAAACATAAGAATAAATTTTCTAACATCGAGTTGGTTAGGCAATGATCCCTTGGATAGTGCACAAAAAGCACAAACCATAAAAGAAAAAATTGATAAAATGGATTTCATTAAAATAAAAATTTGCTTTTCTAAAGACACAGCTGAGAAAATCAGAATGCAAGCCACAGATAAAATATTTGCAAAACACATATCTGATGAAGGACTTATATACAGAATGCATAAAGAACTCTTAAAAGTCAGTAGTAAAAGGGCTAACAAGTCAACTGAAGAAATGGGTAAAAGATTTGTTAGAGAATCTAAACCTGACAAAATATCCTCGACCTATCTGTTAGCTAAGGAAAAAAAAAAAAAGACCCAGGGATTGGCAAATGTTTTCTGTAAGGGACCAGGTAGTAAATAATTTAGGCTTTATGGGCCACACATGGTTTATCTCACATATTCTTCCTGTTTGTTTGGTTAAACCATTCGTTGGCTAGGCCTGGTAGCTCCTACTAGTAATCCCAGTACTTTGGGAGGCTGAGGCAGAAGGATAATTTGAGGCCAGTTTGAGACCATTCTGGGCAATATAGCCAGACTCTGTCTCTCTACCAAAATGTTTAAAAACATTTAAAGAAATAATTCACAGACTATACAAAAATAGGCTGTGGGCATTATAGTCTGAGGATTATAGTTTGCTGACCTCTAGTCTAGGCTTCAAGTAGAACAAAGAAAAACAACAACCTAAAAAAAGAAGAAGAAGAAAGGAAAAGAAAGCAAGCCCCACTAAAACAAAACAGAACAAAAGCCCTCACTTACTGAGAATTAACAACATTTTATCGTTAAATGTGCTTATGTTTCAAATTTTCAATATCTACATGGTCCAGGAAATCCCAAGCCACGATATGTAATTAAAGTAGATCTGGATAGGTAATGCTGACAGATGCTCAGGGGAGGCAAAAACATACTTTCCGGAAAGCAGTCTCTCAAATCAGACTTAGAGGAGAAATTCATGACTCAAACTAAATATTTTAAAATGCAAAAGAAAAACCCCAAAGAGTTTCTCTGTTGGAATTACCAAATGTTTAAAATTTTGAAAGAGAAAACAGAATTTAAGATACATCTAGGACGCTCAATGGTCTTGAGGCGTTCTAAAAAAAAAGTTGTGTAAGAAAAAAAAATAAATAAGATGAGCCAGTGTATTCTGAAAACATTCAAACAAAATTTGTAATAATTAACACTACTATAATTGAAATTAGAAACAATGGATGAGTCAAGAAGTAGATTGGACATAGCTGAAGAAATAATTAGTTATCTAGAAGGTAGCTCTACAGAACATACAAAATGTAGCACAAAGAGAAAAAGATTGAAAATATAAAATAATGGTAATAAAAAACAATGGCTGGAGTAAGATGGGTTAAAATAATTTTATCATAGTTTCAGATAGAAAAGAATACAGGGAAGCTTGGGGGGTAATTATTCAAGGTGAAATACTGAGAAGTTTTCAGAACTGAAGAAAGTTCTCAAGCTTCATATGATAAAGCATAATGGATTCCTAACAGGAAAAAATTTTAAACTTAAAGTTATATGATAGTAAAATTGCAGAACATCACAGTAAAGGAGAGCTTAAAAAGGACTAGAGAGAAAAGACATTTTCCCTAGAAAGGCAGAATAAGCAGACTGACAATGTAAGCTAAGGCACATAAAATAATAACATTCAAGTACTGAAAATAGAATAGCCAACATAAAATTGTATTCTAGCTAATTTTTTTAATTATGAAGGAAAATGAGGGTATTTTCATGAAATCAAAAGTAAATTACCACCAGTAGACTTTCTCCAAACTCTGAACTTCTGGCAGGAGAAAAATGATCGCAGTTGGAAGGTCAAGAGAGGCTTACAACTAAAGATACTCAGAAATATGTGAATAAATTTAAAATAGATTTTCTGTGAGAAAAAGAAAAGAAATGCTTGATTTGACATATTTAAAAAAAGAGCGAGGACTGGGTGCAGTGACTCACACCCGTATTCCCAGCACTTTGCGAGGCCAAGGCAGGAAGATCACAAAGTCAGGAGTTCGAGACCAGACGAGCCAACATGGTGAAATCCCGTCTCTACCCAAAATACAAAAGTTAGTCGGGCATGATGGCAGGCACCTTTAATCCCAACTACTTGGGAGGCTGAGTTAGGAGAGTTGCTTGAACTTGGGAGACAGAGCTTGCAGTGAGCTGAGATTATACCGCTGTACTCGAGCCTGGGTGACAGAGCAAGACTCTGTCTCAGAAAAAAAAAAAAAGTGAGAACATGTAAAATGCAAGGGAGGTGATTGTTCTAGAGAAAGATATGTTCTGGAGAAGAGAAAAGATAATGGCTGAGATATGCAAAGAATTCAACTATCATGTCAGATACTCCCAAATCAGAGACCTTACCCAGTGTCAAGCTTGACTCATCATTTCAAGGATACGACAATCATGAGTCCTAGGCAGAGCAGGGTCAAGGCCTTGAACCACCAGTGCAGCTCGTTTATTGCAACTTCATTATGTGCTCTGGCTCAAATAATTCCTGAGGTCCCCAAGTAGGAGTAACGTAGGCAAGAATGTTACATTTGAAAGGGACCCATTCTGTCATAAAAACAACTTTTTTATGTAGATAGCTACATAGCTTATTTAACATTTTAAATGCTCTCTATGCCCACAGATTCCAGGTTTGTTTAACATAAGCACACACAACCTGTCAAAGTCATTCATTCTACAGATAAGGACTACTGTATCCTGCTAGCAAATCCATTAGTGTGTCAATATCATGTTTATTAAGAGATTTTCTCCAAGTTGCCTTATTGTTTCTTGGGGGTGACCCTTACTCTTCAACAAGGGGGAGAAATAGATGCTGATATGCCTCTTAATAATTTTCTTCCTGATTATTAATGTTAGACATTGAGTTAAATATGTATGATAAAATTGTAATGTTAATTCCAAAAAGTTTATATGTTAACCAAGCATACAACTTCTAACCAATAGTGTAAAAATACTTGGAATCAAATGTAATAACTCTTGTTTAATCCAATGGCAAAAACAAACAAAGCAAATAGAGCATAAAATAAGACATTAGAAATTGTTTCAAATATGTTAACAACCATAGCTAATGTAAGCTAATTAAAATTTACAGTTGAAGGATAGTTAGATGTAAGGTGGGGAGGGGTATTTCTATCTATATGCTGTTTATAGAAAGCACCGTTAAAAATAAGTACAGAGAAATGCCAAAGGCAAAACAATGGAAAAGTTTATAACAGTCAAATTCTAACCAAAAGAACATTGATATATATATATTAATATCAGACAAAATAGAAATGAAGGCAAAATATATTATTAGAGACTGAAAATCACCCTTATTTATAAAAGATTTGTCTTTACCAGTTTCAGTTCACCAGTAATATAGAACCATTTTAAACAAATATGCAACAATAACATAACCTTAAGACATACAAAGTAAAAATGGATGATTAAAAAGGCATATATTGTCAATTTCATTATCATAATGGGAGATTTTAATATCCTTCTCTCATAAAAATTAATGAGAATATGAAAGATTTGGGTACTATAATTTTCCTGCTAGATCCAATGGACATTTTCAGAAACTTGTACCCCAAATTAGACTACAAGTAATATGCATAGTACCTTCTTGAGAACCATAGAATATTTACAAAACTGGCCATATTCTAGGCATAAAGCAAATATAAATGCACTTCAAAAAATAATATATTGCACTTAAACTCTGACTACAGTGGGACCCAAATAGAGACCAATAACAGAAAGAGAACTAAGTATGCCCCCATATCTGCAATTAAAATATCCTCAAGGCAGAAATATCCCTTGCCAGACTCCCTTGCAGCTAGTCCTCTGGATGGGATTTAGTTTACAATGATCATGAGCACTCTTCAGAGTCTGAAATTTGGAACTGAGCTGGGGAGAGAGGTGAAACAAGTGGCATCTGTTTTGTTGGTGTGAATTGTAGCAGAAATAACAAGTCTCAGAAACTAGCATCTATAACTAGAGTTTTCAAACATGATTGATGAAGTTCTGAATGCCCCGGGAACAGAAGATTTTTTGGAGTACAGTTGTGCTAGGAGGGCCTTGAAAATTTTTCAGAGGCACAATAATCTGGTTTTTTTTTTTTAACTTTCTGTATTAGTCCAATCTCACACTGCTCTAAATAATACCTGAAACTGAGTAAATGGGTAATTTATAAAGAAAAGAGGTTTAATTGGCTCACAGTTCCATAGGCTGTACAGGAAGCATGGCTGGGAAGGTCTCAGGAAACGTATAATCATGGTGGAAGGTGAGAGGGAAGCAGGCATGTCTTACGTGGCTGAAGCGAGAGGAAGAGAGTGAAGGGGTAATTGCTACACTTTTTTTTTTGAGACGGAGTTTCGCTCTTGTTACCCAGGCTGGAGTGCAATGGCGCGATCTCGGCTCACCGCAACCTCCGCCTCCTGGGTTCAGGCAATTCTCCTGCCTCAGCCTCCTGAGTAGCTGGGATTACAGGCACGCGCCACCATGCCCAGCTAATTTTTTGTATCTTTAGTAGAGACGGGGTTTCATCATGTTGACCAGGATGGTCTCGATCTCTTGACCTCGTGATCCACCCGCCTCGGCCTCCCAAAGTGCTGGGATTACAGGTTTGAGCCGCCGCGCCCGGCCTTGCTACACACTTTGAAACAACCAGATCTTGTGAGAACTTACTCAGTGTCATGAGAACAGCAAGGGGGAAACCATCCTTATGATTCAGTCCCCTCCCACCAGGCCTGTCCTCCAACACTGGGGATTACAATGTGACATGAGATTTGAGTGGGGACAAAAATCTAAACCATATTACTTCCCAGTGATTTTGTAAGATATTTTGCATATTAGAATAAATTTTTAAATACTCTTGCCCTTAGTTGAGTAAAAGTAGATTGCACCTAAACCATGACTGATATACCTGCTATATTCCTTTATTCATCTCTCACTTACTTTTCAATCCACTCCAACCTGACCTTGCCCATCACTACACCAAAATTGTTCTTGCTAAAGTTAACAATATTCTATGCAGAGCTCAATCTCATAGTTGTATTCAAACATTATTGTATTCCCTTAGCCGCAATTTACTCTGTTGACCACCTTCCCCCTCTTAAAACCCTATCTGATCTTGGGTTCTGTGAACGTAAATTCTATGATATTGTTCTATCTTGTACCTCATTGACAGCTTCTTAGTCTTTTGCAGGTTAATCATCTCCTGCTCGGCCATCGGATGCTCATTGCCTCCAGTCCTAGTCCAAGGCTCTCTGTTAGTCTCACTTTACAACTGTGATGTTCAGTGTAATAGCCACCAGCTGCGGATATTTATGTTGAAATTACTTAAAATTAAACACAATTTAAAATTCAGTTCCACTGCTTGTGCTAGGCACTTTATTCAAGTACTTATCCATTACACATGGCTCTGTAATTATTAATAAAAATATGAAAGATTTGAGCATATTGAGATATGAACTATGTTTTAATCCATTTTGGAGTCATTACTGAATTTGAGGATCAATTGTCTTTCAAAATACGCATAAAATCCTCAGACACTATGTATCCAAATATTATCTTTTACCATTCTCACTACTGTTTCCCTCTGGAACTCCAATAATTAATTTACCTACCCACATATCCCTAGGCAAACAATTTATGGACAAAAGACAAAATTAAATGGACATTAGAATATTAGAGCAAATGATTAAAATAAAACACAAAATGCATGGCATGGAACAAAACTACATATTTTGAGGGAGATATGTAGTCCCAAGTACTTACATTAATAAAGAGGAAAATCTAAAAATTTTTGTGCTGAGCATCCAATTCACAAAAGTATTAAAAGCAACATCAACATAAATTCAAAGAAAGTAGAAAAAAAGAAAGAAAGTAAAAGCAAAACTCTCCCTCTCATTTAATTTTCTCTTTTGCTTGCTCCATGCCAACCACACAAGGGGCTTAGACGACCTTTGAATGTGGCAAGTGTTGCTCTTACCTGGCTAGATGCTGACGTCCCTGCTTCTAATGCTTTCCCTCCTGAAACCCACAAGGTTTGCTCCCCACTCTTATTCAGGGCTTTGCCCAAATGGTACCTCACTGAGGCCTTTCCTGACCCTATAATACAAAATTATATCTCTATTTCCACACTTCATAACGACTCTACCTTGACAGAATTTTTTCCATTGGATAAATCACACCTAACAGAGAATATGCTCTTACACAATTATTTGTATGTCTCTTTACATTAGAATGTAAGTTTCATCAGATAAAGAAGTTTTACATTTTGCCTGCAGCACCTAGAAGAACGCTCAGCTATTAATTAAAAATTGATGACTATTTGTAAGGTTAATAACATTGATGAATACAAACACAAACTACAATAATAGAAAAATAAAGTTAAAAATATGCTTCTTTGAAAAATGTATAAAATAAGTAATTGGCAAATTTATTTTTCTAAGTAAGATTTTAAAAGTAATCCTGCTAGTATGTGCCATTTTATCTCAATACATTTGATAAACTAGATGAAATAAATATGTTTATTGCAGAATGCTATTTAGAAAAAGAAAATGACTTAAGAAGAAATAGAAAATCCAAGAGGTAAGCGTCAATTTGTCCAAGACTGAATTCCTACAGGCTGGCTTTCCTGGAAAAGGAGTTGGATTCATGAAGAATTCTGTGAAAACTGGCCAGAGCCTGGTGCTTACTATGATCAGTCCTGGAAGAGGGCTCCCAGAGGAGATCAAGCCACTACCCAACCATGTATGTAGCTAAATCACAAGTTTTGGAACTTCAGCAGGAAAAGGACTGGTGCTCTATTAATTCTTAAAAGCTAGGGTTGTACAAAACAGTGGGTACAGAGTTCTGCTTGATTGTATTGCTGTAATCGCAGGACTTGCCTTACAGTTCTTGATCACATCAGGGTGCTCTACTAGGCCATGACTGTTTAAGAGTCTGCCACGTGCCATCCCTGATTTCACCAGAGAAGAACCTAATCATGCATGTTAAAAAACCTGCAGCTCAATGGCCAGCATTTCTCCTATAGGAATCTGGTGCTCAGCCTTGCAAGATCCTGTGTGCTGTTCTAGAATCCAGTAGGCAATGGTGGAACTTCAGGCCGTGTACCGCTCCTGCTCTGCTGTCTCCCCGCAAAAAAGCTTTCCCAGAATACCAGTTGTGTGTCTTCTCTAGAAGTTCACCTTCCACTGGGCAAGTAAACTTCCAAGAGGTTTTCAATAAAAGAAATCACATCAGTTGTTGCAAAAAAACAAAAACAAAAACAAACAACAAAAAAACCTAGAAACATTTATAGTTGAATTCTACAAAATATTCTGGGAACAAATAATTCTTTCAATCTTGCATAAATTCTTCCAGAGATGAAAAAAAGAAGACCATCCAATTAACTTTTTAAAACAGATGAGTTTATTTTGATATCAAAGCTATATAGAAACAGTACAGTCCCGTATGGCCAATGTTACTGGTGCACACAGATGTGTGAGTGGTAGTTACAGAAACAGGGAGGGAGATAAAGAGGCAAGAGGAAGAAAAGGGTGAGGGCGTTAATATCATCTTAATAACGAATAGCAGGGACACTACCAGAGAAGTCATATTTCTATCTTCTGGAACAAGCGATACAGGGTCTTGCTCTTTTGCCCAGGCTGGAGTGCAGTGGCATGATCATAGCTCACTGCAGCCTCAAACTTCTGAGCTCAAGAGATCCTCTCACCTCAGCCTCCTGGTACCTAGGACTACAGGTGCACACAACCACACCTAGCTAATTTTTAAATTTTGTTTTGTTTGGCAAAGATGGGGTCTCACTATGTCCCCAGGCTCATGGGCTTAAGTATATTATTTACAGTTATGAAAGGAATGATAAAAGCATTTAAACAATAATTTAAAACCTGACTGGTGAACAGGCTGAAGAATGGTGAAAAATGTGAGTTACGTACCCATCTGTAGTATAAGGAAGTTGAAATATATGTTTTATTGCTAATGGATTAATAAATAAAGGATTGATCAAGTTGTTTAGAGATATTGCAGTAACCATTAGAAGAATTAAATATTAAATGTTAAAACATGGTTTCCTCTGGAGAGAGAGTCTAGGAGAATATGAAGTTGAGGTAGGAAAATATTGCTTTTCTTTATAAATATTTATGAATAATTAAGTTCCTAACCAATACATCGCTTTGATGAAAAAAATCGAATTTTATTACTCCAAGCCCCAGTTTTAAACTTAGCTAACAGCTTCATACTACTTGAATAGTGACAGATACTTAGAGCATGTAAGACCCTGTGGAATGGGACCTACCACAGTCCACCCTCCTTCTTCTCTCCCCTCTCTGCACTAGATGCAGTGATCTCCCAGTTCCTCAGTGTCATTCTCTCTTTAGCCCCAGAGTCTTGATAACTTGATGTTCTCTCTGTCTGAGGTGCTCTTCCTCCTTCCTATTGCCTTAGTCCACGGAACAAAGGAAGTTTTCAAATCTCAGATCAAAATCACCTACTCTGAGAAGTCTTTCTTGTCTACACTCCTCACTAGTCTGCCAGGTTTCTTTTTCATATGCTCCCCTAGACTTATATTCTAAAACCACATTTTTATTTTGAAATTATAAATTATTCATATAATTAATACATATTCTATTAATGTATGTATTTTTAATATGTAGCTTCAAAATAAAATAAAATTATATGATTAATATTGATCTCCTTGATTAGATACTAATGGCCATAACGTCATGGGTGTGTATTGTTTTCATCATTATTTCTCCACTGCTTAAAGGGACACAGAACAGGTGGACCAAGCATAGTGGTACACACCTGTAGTCCCAGCTGCTCCAGACGCTGAGGCAGGAGGATTGCTTGAGGCCAGGAGGTTGAGATAAGTCTGGGTAACATAGTGAGACCCCATCTCTACAAAATTAAAAAAAAAAATTATCTGTGAATTGTGGCACATGCTTGTAGTCCCAGCTACTCAGAAGGCAGAGGTGGGAGGATCCTGTGAGCCCAGGAGTTTGAGGCTGCAGTGAACCATGATTGTGTCACTGCACTCCAGCCTGGGTGACAGAGCAAGATCATCATCTCTAAATAAATAAATAAATAGGTAGATAATTATTGAACAAATAAATGAGTTATTGATTGAATAATGAATGATGAGGAAACAATTTTGAGCCATTGTAAAAAACATGACAGTTTCCAATTTATTTTTTCCTTTCATCTTAAGATGGTTCCAGAGTTTATAGTTTCTGTTTTAAGATCTGTAGTTTATGTTTGTTTTTGCTGAAGTTCAGAAAGTTGGACTTGGCATTTGGGGTCTGTTTAGTGGTATATAGTGTTAATATTGCTTTCATACTCCCATAGGGAGCCCTCATGATTGACAGCATGCAGAGCTCATGATAGGATATCTGGATTGCCTGTTTTCCCTTGTTTACAATCCAGGGCAACAGCTGGTCAGTCTTCCAAAGTATTCATCACTGCTTTGAATTTCCACAATGGCAAGTTCTTCAGTGGCAGAAACTTTTTTCTCCTTATTTCCATTATTTGTCTCAAAGATATATTAGAATTGCTTTGCATCATTTAATGCCTACAACAATCTTGTTATAGATGAGGAGTCTAACATTTAGATATTAAATGTCTTGTTGAACATCATATAGTTAGGAGAGGTAGAGTAAGCAGAGACACTTTTTCAGACTCTTTGTAAAGTGTGCTTTATGTCTCTTCTTTCCTGTCTCATAGTCACCAACTATGGTAGAATTGAATTGTTGTACCCAATTCTTTTCTGCCTCCATGAAAGAGACTTATACATTCTCACCTGTCATCATGCAATTCCATTGTCTCCCTGAGGGAAGAACATACTTTCCCACTTGGCTATGTGAGTTACTTTGGTAAAAAAAAAAATTTGAGGGGGTGACATATACCATATTTACACAAAACTTTAGGCTGGGCATGGTGGCTCATGTCTATAATCCTAGCACTTTGGGAAGCCTAGGTGTGAAAACCACTTGAGCTCAAGAGTTCAAGACTAGCCAGGGCAACACAGGGAGATCCTGCTCTACAAAAGAAGAAAAGTAGCTGGGCATGATAGCATGTGCCAGTAGTCCTAGCTACTCTGGAGGCTGCAATGAGAGGATCACTTGAACCCGGGAGGTTGAGGCTGCAGTGAGCTAAGATGATGCCCCTGCACTCCAGCCTAGGCAACAGAGAGGAATCCTGTCTCAAAAAATAAAACAAAACAAAATGTCAAGATCATTGGTTCTGGCCGTTGCTCCTCTCCTTCTACCATGAGAACAGCATATTTCATATATGGGTGACTCTTTCAGCCTGGATCCCAGAAGGAGGAAGAAATGCAGTAGAGCTAAGACAAGCCTAACCTATAGCTGGCATGTAATATGAACAAGAAATAAACATTTGCACTTCTAAGCTACTAGTATTTGCAGATCGTTTATTACTGAAGCGTGACTCAGCAAATGCTGACTGCTATACTAACTAACTTAGCAATTACTGTATGGTTAGCAGAATACAGTTATTATGTTTTATACTGTATGTCAGGCGAATAGTAAATGTTTTGTCTAACGATATCATTTGATCTTATACAAACCTATGAATCTGATATAATGGTCCTATCTTCCATATGAAGAAACCAAAGCTTAGGAAGACCATGTAAAGAGTGGGATAGATTCAGGAATGAAAATCAAGCTGTATGACACCTGAACATGGTTAATTAACTCGTCTATCAAAATCCCTCCATCCATCCCAGGGCATATGAGACCCAACACTTTAATGGACTAAACTTCAATTTTTTAAAGACCTTGAAACATTATAAAATGACATGATTTATTAAGTACTTTCAAGATATGAATTACTCAAATGGGTAGAATTAGCACAATAGATGTGTCCATTGATTGCTTCTAGGCTCAAGAAACCAAGCCATGCAGAGAATCTTACTCTCTGACCTATGCATTTGGGATCATCTTCTGTAATATAAGATTTAATCAAATTCTCTCTATACAATTATTTGTGTGTTTTGCTTTTGGCTGCTCTGTTTACGGTTCAAGCTCAGCTAGGGGTGTAATTATTTTGAAAGGCAGCGGAAAGAAAAATCATCTAACATTAAGTATATCTGACGTATGGTCATCCTTTCAAAACAAACTAGATATTTAATATTTGACATATCACCCTGATCCCAATTACCTTATGTGTAAAATGGAGCTGAAAATACTTCACAGCTTATTGACTGGGAGTTGGAAATAAATGATCTCTGCAGGAATTATATAACTCTCAGCATGATGATTAATTGTTCTATGTTAGCCCACAGCCTAATGGCTGAGACATAGTAAAAGAATGGTACAGTAGAACAAGAACTGGTTTGGAAGACAAGACCTTCTTCTGCTGCTAGTTTCCTTTGTGATTCTCAGCAAATCATTCATGCTATCTAGATCTTGTTTCACCATTTCATTGTCTATTTTCCCCTCTTGAATAATGACAGGATGCTGGGTGAGGTGGCTCACGCCTGTAATCCCAGCACTTTGGGAGGCTGAGGCAGGTGGATCAAGAGGTCAGCAGATCGAGACCATTCTGGCTAATATGGTGAAAGCCCATCTCCGTCTCTACTAAAATAAAAGAAACTAGCTGGGCATGGTGGCATGTGCCTGTAGTCCCAGCTACTCGGGTGGCTGAGGCGGGAGAATGTCTGTAACCCAGGAGGTGGAGGTTGCAGTGAGCCGAGATGGCGCCACTGCACTCTAGCCTGGCAACAGAGCCAGACTCCGTCTTAAAAAAAAAAAAAAGAAAAAAGAGACCAGGTAGGAGAATGTGTCATCTTCTGCCTGTTAGCTTGAAAAGGCACTCAAGGTAAGTACTTTGCATTTAGTGTTTAAAATGTAACTATAGGATGAACTTACTACAGCATATACCATGTCATCAAGTTCACGGTGATATAAAAATTTCTTATAGATAGAATTATATGTAGCTATAGTCTTTCAAATGAATGTTTCTTTTTTGTTCTTGCACGCTTGTATTTAGTACAGATTCTTTTGTGAAATCAATGATCAGTAACTTTTTGTTTTTGATGATTGCCTTTTTCTGGTTTTTAATATTTTGAAAGTCGGTGTTTCAGCAGTCATTTTCTGTGAGGCCACATGCGGCTATGAAGCAAATTTGACTTCAGGATATCAAGGTAGCACCAACTGCCCTTTATCTACCCACTGGTGGGTTTCTACATTGTTAGATTGGTTCAATTTTCTTACTCTCATTATTTAAAGTACATAGTTATATGGATTACATTTGATAAAGGTATGCATGAAGAGTATAAATATGTATGCCACTGTGATTTTAAATGTCATCCTTCAATGCTCATATGAAAAAAATTCAATGATATGTAGGATGGTAGATTCAAATTAGATTTCTCACCTAACATTTTTAATATTTGGTTTCTTATTAAGCAAATAAAATAGGTGATAATGTATTAAAATCTTGCTCCTGGAGAATAGTCGTTCTGTGAATGGCTGTCAGCACTTTAGGGTAGCATGAAAGTCGCCATGTTCTCCTGTATCTGGGGAGCACTGTCACAGTGTTTGATTACTTCACCTAACAGGCTCTCAGAAAGATAGACCCCGATGTGGCAGCTTGTAGCTATACATTAGTGCGGTTTGTATTACAGCCAATTGTCGTCTGACCTCTCCTCCCAGCAGAGGCAGTGTAGCGCCATCTGTACATCTTTCAGTCACATTAAATCATGTCATTTAAAGGGCCTCTGAATGTGAACAACTTTACCTTATGCTTAGGAGAGAAATTAGTCAAACTGCCAAACTGCAAGTCTGTGTTCATTTACACTCACCAATTTTCATATTGTTTTAATCCTTTATTTTCTGGACTGATAATACTACTGTCAGCGACTGCTATCTGTTCAAAACTGGCTACTGTCACAACTAGAATATCACTAAAGATTTTTTTAAAAAGGTCATTAGGACAATTTAACTTTATATTTACATGCCGAATAGGTCCCAAGGTTGGAGTCTGAACTACATTCCCAATCTGGATATGGATTTTTCAGACATAATTTGGCCCAAGAAATTCCTTGCCAATGTATATTTACATGAAAGACCCAGGAATTTCATAAGACACAGGCCACTCTAAAAGAGAGAATCTAAATGACTGAGTCTATTGAAGGAACACCTTCTAGGCCCATGGGTATGGATATGGCCTAGACCTGGACAATCAAAATATGCCATTAACCTAGGCACAGTAATTTTCTTCCCCAAGGAATGCACATGTGACTCGGCTAAGGCCGATCAGAACTCTCCCCCAATTTTCTTTGCAGAGAATAGGATAAGATTGTCTCTTTGAGATGAACTTGCTAAACTCGAACGGCACGGTGGCTCACGCCTGTAATCTCAGCACTTTGGGAGGCCGAGGCGGGTGGATCATGAGGTCAAGAGATCGAGACCATCCTGGTCAACATGGTGAAACCCCGTCTCTACTAAAAATACAAAAAAATTAGCTGGGCATGGTGGCGCGTGCCTGTAATCCCAGCTACTCAGGAGGCTGAGGCAGGAGAATTGCCTGAACCCAGGAGGCGGAGGTTGCGGTGAGCCGAGAACGCGCCATTGCACTCCAGCCTGGGTAACAAGAGCGAAACTCTGTCTCAAAACAACAACAACAACAACAACAACAACAAACTTGAAGAACATGATTATGGTTGTGCTAGTGACCGTCTTAATGGAACAGAGAGTGGATCTGCTTTATAACTGGGAAGACAGAGGCCTCATTACAATGCTTAAGCTTCTTCCTTTGTGTCAGCCAGACTGGAGCAGAAGTAGCATTTCTGGATCCTTGGACTTACAAATTACATAAGCTTTTGTTTGTTTGTTTGTTTTTCACTTGCTTGTTCCAGTCAGTGGTTCTCAAAGTGTGATCTCTGTAGCAGCAGCATCAGACTACTCATGTAACACGACCTGAGATATGGTTAGAAATGCTCATTCTAGGGCCCTATCCCATGCTTTCTAAATCAGAAACTCTGGGAATAGGGAAAAAGTATAACAGATTCTCCAAGTAATTCTGATGCATTACAGTTTGAAAAGCACTGGTTTAAGTTATTTTGAATCCAGTTTCTAGCCTTCTTCAATTGGCCAAGTCCTGATACAGCAGTGACAAATAAGAACTTTTGTAACAGTGCTAATAGTAATCAGAAGAATTTTGGCTTGACCATGTCAGAGATCCAGTTTTTAATAAAGAGACTCTCTTAGGAGATTCCTGGAATCTCTGTTCTCAGGTTAGCACCATACCAATGTAGCCTCCCATGGAGTCGCAGACTCCTGGGAGATAAGCTTTGAAGAATCCGTTCCGTCTGGGACTTCAAATTATTAGAATTTTAAAATTGTGGAGATATGGCTAGGAATCTTCTCTGCAACTTTAAGTCAGCTTGAACAAATTCTATTTAAAAGAACTGCTTAATTTTAATTTCAATATCTACATTTAGAAGAGAACCTTTATAGATTGTCTCAAGAGGGAGATTTAGTCCCTCGATCTAAATATCTCTGCCTTTGATCCAAATCATTCCAATTTACTATAACATGAGAGGGTGCCTTTTTTCAGCTTGCTTAATGCTGGATACTGTGTCGTCAAGGTAAAAATACAGTCAGAAATCTCTTATAAGCTAATGGCATAAAAGCACTATGTTCCCTGATTAACAATGAAAACATAAAATGTATGCTTCTAAGAAGTATTGCATCCTTGATCAAAACAATTAAATAAAACAAAAAACCACTGTCTTTCACATGCTTATGAATGCAGGATATGCCACATGGAAAGCACTGGGTTTCCTTCAGTGTTATTTTTAAATATTTAGACATCTCTGTGACGCATGTTGATGATTTGGCATATTTAATTCTCATGATACCTTCTTTTGAGAGGATTTATGCTTTGAACCATATCTAAGATCTGAAAAATTATTGCCTTAATTACAAAAATAGTATCTCTTTGTACACTTTGTATATTTCATCAGTTTGAGTGTGACTACCAGTAATTACTTATTAATTGTAAAACCTGGGCTAACAAACATAAATATGTTAATCTATAAATTCTTTGCAAGGATATTGACAAAATTGACAAACTATTTGACATTTAGTTACAATTGGAGGTTACACTATATAAAGTTGCCTTTTGCAAGTTATGATTGTCTCCACAGTTCAGAGGGCTTGCATGGATGGGACCTGCATGGCTATTCATGGGAGCAAGTTTCCCGTTGGAAGCATGTGTTAGCATTTTGCATAGAGGCTTCTTTTCCAAGACCCAGGTAGGCTCAAAAATTCCATGGGTACGTATCAGTACTTTAAAGAAAACTATTTCTGAAATTTAGGGTAAACATGAAAATCATCAGAAACAGAAAACCAGATTGTTCTTGGCCCTTATTAATAGTCTCCTAAGCCACTGAAACAGAATTCAGCCAACTCA
Organism: Saguinus oedipus; assembly: GCA_031835075.1. NCBI lineage: Eukaryota > Metazoa > Chordata > Mammalia > Primates > Cebidae > Saguinus > Saguinus oedipus. The sequence goes on along the minus strand of CM063177.1, from coordinate 5,243,896 downwards.
TGGAAAATTCTTATATCAATTTTTACCGTTTATATGTTTATTGGCTTTTTAGAATCAGTATAGCAACAAACAGGCATAAACTTGGAGGTCAAAGAAACATTTGCTGAAATTCTGGTTGTACCAAATACGTACCAGCTGTATGGGGTTAGGCAATAAACTTTTGTGAGGCTTTGTTTCTTTAATATGAAATGAAGATAACTAACACCAGTATTCCTAACATCATGTCCTACAATGTCCAGCATAACAAACCTCTGCTCATCTTTTAAAATGCAGCAAAATGGATGCAACTGGAGGCCATTATCTTAAAGTGAAATTAATGCAGAAACAGAAAACTAAATGCTATGCACTCTCACTTATAAGTGGGAGCTAAATATTTGGTTCTCATCGATGTAAAGATGGCAACAGTAGAAACTGGGAACTAATACAAGGGGAGTCGGGCAGAGAACTGAGAAACAAACTATGAGTACTATGCTCAGTACCCAAATGATAGGATTATTCCTACGCCAAGCCTCAGCATCATGCAACATACCCAGGACAACACCTGCACATGCACCCTCTGCATCTGAAATAAAAGTTGAAAAAGAAAGAGTAAAATTCAAAGAAGTTGTTATCAATAAAATAAAATGCAAGGTGATTTGGAACGTTGATGCTAATGGTATACGTATGTCTGTAAGTGTGGTTACCAACACTGCATTTTCAGTCTGAGGATACATTTTCCAAACAGAAAATGACCATTTTTCAGTCAAGGAGCTAGTAAGTGTACTTACATTCATGCCTCAGGATGACTTTTTTTGCCAAAAAAAAAGAAAAGAACTTCCCCTGATTCTGCTAGTGTGACCTATATGATCTGCCTTTGTGCTTCTCCAATACTATATTCATTCTGCTATCAACAGCTTTTAGAATATACCGTCTTCTGTCTCTCTTATCCATTATAATGCAAGCTCCTTGAATACTGAATTGATATATCATTTGCTTTGAAATTTCACCATCTATTGCAAGGTAAAGCATTTGTCACCATCAGTAAGAGCTGTTGATTAATTATAGTCCCCTTTCCTTTATAAGCTGTTTATGTATTCATACTACAAAAACATAAAATTAGAAAACTGGATAAAATATAATGTTGCAGGGATATGGACACATAGCAAGGCTCGTGTGCTGCAGGTGCATGTGGATTGTGCAGCCCTTCTGGAAAGCTGCCTGTCATACTTAGCCAAATCAAACATAAACTCACCTACAGCCCAGCAATTCTGCTCCTAGGCATGTATCATAGAGAAATTCTCAGAGAAGTGTGTAAGGGGATTTGTTAAATGATGCTAATGTTAGTGTTATTTCTAGTAGCAGAGAGTTGGAGGCAATCGAAGTGTTCATCTCTAGGGGAGTGGACAGATCTGTCGTGGTTGGCGATATGTATCACATGCTGCACTGTGCAGCATTCAGAAATAATGGAACCAGATAGGTGGCTACACAGAAAAATGTGTGAATCTTTAAAATATAAGGCTGAGTGAAAAGATAAGGACAATGAACTATGACACAATGTCATTTAAAGTTTACGCACACAAAACGGCAACATACCTTTTAGTGTTTTGAAATAATTTAAACTTTTATTTTAGATTCAGGAATACTTGGTTACCCGAATCTTTCTATGTTGCGTGATGCTGAGGTTTGGGGTACAACTGATCTTGTCACCCACGTAGTGAGCATAATATCCAGTAGTTAGTTTTTCAACCCTGGCCTCCTCTCCACCCCACTTCTAATAGTTCCCGTGTCTATTGTCATCTTCATGTCCACGCATACTTCATGCTTAGCTCCCACTTGTAAGCGAGAACATGCGGTATTTGGTTTTCTGTTCCAAATCAAGCATTTCCAGGAACACCTAAAACCAAAAGAATGTATGCCGGATACATTCTTTCGGAATGGTTCCTTTGGTAGGAGAAAGAAAATGAAAATGCTGAATGCTGACAAAAGGGAAAAAAATAAAAAGAAAATAAACTGTAGCACAATGTCCTTTAAAATTTATGCACACAAAACAGCAACATATATTTTCATTTTCGGAAATAATTTAAACTTTCATTTTAGATTCAGGGGTACTTTGAATCTTTGTGTGTTGGATGATGCTGAGGTTTGGGGTATGACTGATTCTGTTGTACCCCGAAAAGAGGTTAAAAGAGACACAAACAAAAAGTCCTATAAGACCTTTTAAGAAATTTGTGTAATTGAAAAGGCGCTGACAAACCACAAATATTTCTGAAGCTTAGCAACTATTAATTGGCACTGCTGAAAGAGGAAGTTATAGATTATAGAAAGGGAAAAACTTAGATGCTGTTATCTAAGCATAAGCTTTGTCTTCTTAGAAATGAAGGAAGTATTTAATCCTATGCCAGAAGGGAAAAGATGAGAACCACTGAATCTGCATCCTTTGCTGTCGGAATCAAATGTTTGGCATTAGAGGAAGTTTCTTCTCAAGGGCTAGTCTTGAAATCAGATCCCACTGTTCACAGGCTTTTTCTTTTTTAACCAAAAATAAGAAACAGAAATTGATAGTCATCGAGAGAAACAGAAGACTCATGGAACAAACAATAGTTCTTTTTTAATCATGGAAATGAGGTACTGTGAGCACAAACAAGCTATGTAACCAACAGCAGCAAATGGAAAGGGAGCAGAAAGCAAGTAACGAGGATAGTTCAAGCAACGGTCTGAAATCCAGAGAGAAGAGTGGAATCAAGACCACAGGTTTCTCACGCTGCGTCAGGGGAAAGTGAAAAGAGAAAGCAGAGTTTGGCGAGAAAACAATCTCTTCAGTTATGTGTACACGGATATTTCAATTTCTGTACATTTCATTTCATATTTTATTTCTCAGTGCAATCAACGTTTTTCTAAGTGCTTTCTGAATTTATAGAAAAGGGAGGTTTAACTAGGTTGTGAGCCAAATACCTTCTTGAGAAAATTTAGCCAATTTTCTCTGCTTCCTTACCTATAACCATTTTTCACCTGCTAACAGCTCCGGTTGTAGCCATTTTTGCTATAATCTAGCCATCTCTAAAGCCATGGTTCTCAAACTCGTGCACTTTAGTAAGAATTCCCCTGATAATGTGTGGAAATGACACATTCTTTGGACATCTCTCCCCCAGAAATTCCGAGTAGGGCTCAGAAATCTGCATTTCTACCAATTCTAGTCCAGATGATAGTCTTTGTAATCCATATTTTATGTAATATCTCCAAAGGGCTAATTGCAGACATTGGAAAGTAATATATATCTGAAAATGTCACATTCCTTAAAGCAAAGTCATCATATAAGTAAAAGTTGGAAGCATTAGGCTATGACCCATGAAACGGGCAATTTTTAAAATTTTCTGTCATAACATATCACTGTGAAGGATTCCAGTGTATTGTCAAATAAAAGGAAACACTACTTTTAGTGTGCTCATATTTAAGACACTTTTTAAAATCCAAAATTACGGGATAAGAAAAGACTTAGCTGAGCTGAGATAGCTGTAGTGGTTATTCCAAAACCTGTCCTAAGGGAGCGCTTCCTAACCTCTCTTCCTGGAACTCATCATCTGCCAGTAAACATGCAATTATTCAGTTACCCGGGATACTCTATTTTTTATAGCAGCGCAGACAGAAGAAAATTATTACCATTGTGATACCAAGAAACAAAACGTTGAAAACATTGCTATTCCTGGTTCTTCGTCCTCAACTCCTCCATAACTCAGTCCAGGCCATCTTCCTACGTGGATTTATCCAGCTAAGGCTGATACAGAGTGCTAGTCAGCCCAGGAAAAGTGAGGCGGTGCATCTCTTCTCCTGTATAGTTCATACCAGTGCACTGTAACCCTTGTGGAAGGGCAGAGCATGTAAGGCTAATCATTCTCATTCTTTTGAAGAAACAGGCTGGGTCCTTGAAGAACAAACATGCCATTTTATGCTCTAATAGGAGAACCACTTTCCATGATCAAATGATACGTTAGAAAAGCCTAGAAGCAAGTAAGCAATTAAGCAGATTAAGTAGGGTAGCTCATGTACCAACTAAGGGAAAAAGAAGCAAGCTCGAATCTCTATAACTGCGCATTTCTGTTTCAGATTGTGCGTTATCCTATTGATAAACGGTGAAGTAGCAATTTTAGAATACGGAACCATCTTTGACTTAAAAAGGAGACTCAGGTGATATAAAGAATGGCTTGGGATGTACGAAACTACAAAGTGATTTAGAGAAATGATCAGAGTTGCAATATTTCTCAATAATATTTCTAAACATCCTCTTAAAATTTGTATTTAAAGGGAGCCTGTTAGGACAGGACAGATACTTCATGAAAAGTAACTGAGTTACTGTTAGTAATTGAGGGATACTATGGGAGCCTCCAGTTTTAACATATAATCTCTCCCACGTAAGCCTGTTCTTTAACATAGGTACAATACAGCGTTTGCATCTGTTTTCATTATGCTGATGCAAAATTGACATGGTGTGTAAATTTACTCGGTGTGTAAACGCATAAAATTATTCGCTTTGAATAGCTATGTGCAATTTAATCAAGTAGGATGAAGCGACAAGTATTCCTTTCCTTATCGTTTTCTCCATAAAGAATATTTAATTTTTCAGGCAGCCCCTCTCTTCCTTTCAGATAACTTGCGTGGTATCAGATCTAGAACATTTTACCAGCACTGTGTGGGGAGCTTCAGCTGCATCTGTGGGTATTTTGTCCTCATTCATTTTCCTATTTTTGTAGAACTATGGCTCCTGTTAGTGTTTCAATCAGATTGGGGAGAAGAAAAAAAACGGTTTCTCTGGCATGCCTGCTTCTTCTCATTTCAGCGGGTGCCATTACCAATATCGTCACCGAACAGAGACAAGAAAGAGTTGTCACGTCTCAGTCCAACTTTTGAAACCCATAAGGGTTATTTTTCTTCTCTCTGCACCATTTGATTCACTTTCTTATAAAGTGAAAGGCAGGCTTGCTTAAGTTTTATCTTGTTTTCACTTGCTCAAGCTCCGTTTCTCAGTTCCGGATGTTCTGAAGATTATGTGGAGAGATCTGACACCCATCTTTTCTTGGCTATGGAATCCTGGCAGATTAAACTGTGAACACAATAGGACTGCATTCTTTTTAAGGCTACCGGAGAAATGCTTTCCACTCCCGCCCTTAGTTCAATAGTGCATGTTTTTAAAACAAATCGGTCAAGTTTAAAAGGGATTTTTAATAATAAATATGTTAAAAGTACAAGGAGATGGAAAAAAGTGTTTGGTGAATCATCTCTGATCATTTTAAAGGACAGTCTTAGAATTTCCAAGAAGCTAGAATTCCAGGGGATAATTTCATAAGTATGTTGAGTTATTTTTCATAAGTATGTTTAATTTTTTTTAAAGATTATGCTGTTGCCAGAGAAGTTTTCTTTTTTCCAAATCTAGTGTTTACTTTTCTTATATCTTAAGACTATACTTTCAGCTTAATCTTGTAGCAGATGCCTTTGTTTAAAGAAAACAAAGATTATGCCATTAAAAATTACTCCCAAAATGAAGCAAAGTGTAAATACGATAGCTGGAAAATATAAAATATTTGGCTGAGACACCTGACAGACAACAAATAAACTGGAAAAGAGATGCCCTCATTCTAACAATAGCTATTCCCAACCTTGCCATCCACAGATTAACTTATCCTTCCCATTTCCTTCTTTGCCTCATATTCCTCCTCCTCCTCGCTGTTACTGTAATGATCAGATTCTGTTCTCTCTGGAGGCAGAGAAACTCTTTATTTTGCTCTCCATCAAATTGCTATAGAATTTAAGCTAGACCCCTTGAAGGAGTTTGTTCACGGCTATATTTCTGATCCTTAGCAAATGCACAGTAAGTATCTGTTGAAAGAATGAGTAATTGAATGAACGAGTGAATAAGATGTCATTGTCCCCACTGATGTTGACAGGCAGTGTTCCAACCAACATGAATTCTCTCTTTTATATTTTTCCTTAGGTGATAATTATAAGTTCATGTCATAATCACCTTCAATATTTTTTGCATATGAAGGTTTCCAGATTTTGAAAGCCACCCAAGTGAAATCATTCCTGTACTTTTTAATAAGATAAGAGACATGCCCATGTATTAATAACAAAACTAGAAAATATAACCACTGAAGTAATTTGGAATCAGACAAGATGCCCCTAATTTTAGCTTGGATGAGTGTTTTATATTTTAATTTATGGAGCTGCTTCGTAGACAGCCAAACCAAAGCGCTGCTCTTCAGAGACCTCCATAAAAGGAGACCATGCCACAGCCTTATTTGGAAATGTTTCTGTATGTTTCACGTGTTCTCCTTCCAGACAACTCAATTTAAATTCCCTGAAAGTATAAACTTTGCTCTGATGTAATCCCAGGAAACAGACATTACATCTGAATAACCATATATCTTTTATGCTGAAATTGAGTCACTCATCAAATTTCATTTAATTTTTTTGGTGATGCTTATTTAAAACTTTAAAAAATATGCTCATGGTTCTCTTCTGGAATTTTTTTCCCTGAGCTTGGTGGAATTTCCTAATTTTGAAAGATTGAAGGAAAATTGGGTAAATGATTCTAAATCGTGTTTCAATTCATTTGTTCTTTTCTCCTTTAACTTCATAGTGCTACTGTTGCCTACCCTCCTGCCAGCTCGCCCCATCTAGGGACACATTTCAAGCAGTGTCAACTCTTCTAATTAGAATTTATTTTTAGATTTTTATATTACATTTAAAGTTTTATTTCACTTTGTAAAGGTCCATTTCAAAATAGAAAAGACACGTATTTTTTGTGCCAAACCGTCCTGTCTTTGACGGTAGCACTTACTCCCCTAAACCTCTGTGGTTGTTACTTCAAAGATTTAGGGCAAAATTAACTTGGAGTTGATTTTGCCAAAGCAGAGACTTAGAAGGCCTTTGCGCAGGATGATGTTTACACATAGTAAGTGCTCAATAACTACATGTGACCGATTGAGAAAGTCATCATTATCTATTAAATATTGCTATTATAAAGGCAAAATTTACAAGGAGAAAAATCAGTTCATGTGTCTATCGTTCTTTTTGTTCAATCAAAATGTACTTAGAGGCTGGACACAGTGACTCACGCCTGTAATCCCAGCAGTTTGGGAGGCCGAGGTGGGTGGATCACGAGGTCAGGAGATCAAGACCATCCTGGCCAACATGGTGAAACCCCGTTTCTATTAAAAATACAAAAAAAAAAAAAAAATGAAAAATTAGCAGAGCACAGTGGCGTGTGCCTGTAGTCCCAGCTACTTGGGTGACTGAGGCAGGAGAATCACTTGAACCTGGGAGGTGAAGGTTGCAGTGAGCCGGGATAGCACCATTGCACTCCAGCCTGGCCACAGAGTGAAACTTTGTCTCAAAAAAAGAAAGAAAGAAAAAAAAGAAAAGGAAATGTACTTAGAATAAATCACAAATATACAGATATACATTATACATTTTCTTGTCACCTGAACTTCCCTGTGACATGTAAATTGACTTGCTTATGTTAATAGCAGCCATTTAGGAGTAGGTTTCTAAAGCACTGCATGATAATTAAATTGGGCATAATTCACAAACTGTATGCTACTTTGAAAATGGGCTCCTTCTAAAAGGTATAAGCTAGAACAGAACATGTACCTCACAACTGTCTCTGAACAGATTCTCATTACAGGAAACCACACACACAGTGTGGCAAAGATAATGTCAGCACTTAATGTAGAAAAATAATGCAACATGTTCTTCTTTTGGTTCATTTACTGCCATATGTTACTTGAGTAAGGAAAACCTATTTGGTGTAGAGACAGAAGTGGATGTACTCTGAAACCCTAGTCAATAATGAAGGCTTATATTTGCTATTTCTGGAATGACTGCTAAGTACTCAATTATGAAACATCTCCAGATTATTAGAAAATTTCATTTGATGTGTCTCCTATAAAGACTAGAGGAGGGCATTTAGTTTTCTTTCTTCATTACCCAGTTACTGTGTAATGAAAATTCTTCCAAATTTGGAAATGCCTAATAACTATGCAGTTCTAATAGTACTAAATTAATTAATATTTAAACATTTTTATCTCCATAAGAGAACATTATTAAAGAATTACTGGTTGCCCAAATACTCATATTTATCATTACTTTATATGATATCAAACAGAACTGTGAATTAAATATTAATTTAAATTATTCTAAAATGTATCAAAAATTCTATTAATTATCTAAATTATTCTAGGTTGTGGAAAAATCTGAGGTACAAATAATAAACTTTATCAATATTTAAACAGAAATGAATTAAATAACTTATTTAATATTACTAAGGAGCAATGTCTACAGCTCAAATCAGAACAAATAAAAACCATGTTTTGCTGTTTATTTTATATGATTGTGGAAGACAAACGAATTCTAAGGTACAAAAATAATTAGAAACACAAAGACATATGATGGCAAATGTTTTGTGAAGTTGGCTTCTTAACTTTTCTGTTTGATTATGAGGAGATTTCTGCCGGGACAAAAGACAGACTGATCAATTTTTATAGAGTCATTCCATTAAGTTAACAAATTTTTCAGACATTTAGGCTGACCTGGAACCAAACTACAAATTTATGACTCTTAATTCAGTTTGAAATTAACTATCCAACTCCCTAATAAATATGCGCAATCGTGTGGGATTACACTGTGCTTAAACTCACCACAAAGATTTTTCTGTGTGTGTGAAGTTTAAACCCACACATTTTTAGTTCACCATTTACCATTTATTGAGACAATCTCTTTCAATTATGCGTAGTATTTGGATAAATTAAAATATAATGAAAAATAGGTACTTGAACGTAGCCCTTAAAGCCTCATGCAACTAAAAACAGTGGCTGAAAAATTACAAAGAGAGAAATAAACCAGTTTACGGCGGCAGTTCGCTAATGCTGAATTTTAAGTACATATCAAAAAGCACCGAAGTCAAACAAAGAAAATATTTTACTAAATGCTTAGAAAACAAACTGAAGCCTTCAAAATAGAAACAGCGCCCTCCTTTCTTACTCCTCCCCGTCCTACATATGTTAGCATTGTCTAAACATATATAAATTGCTTGTTTGGAACTTGGAAAGAATTTAAGGCAAAAACCATGTGACTATGGGAACAGAAACTTAGTACTTCAAATTCAGGGTGTCAGAAGCATGCCTTGCCCCTTTCAATCCTGTTCACAGATTCTGGAGCTCTTCCCACATGATGACTGGAGAACGACAGGATTTCTTCAGCGTCAAACCACTGGTGGTAGCTCTAGGATTTTGAGGTAGAGCAGTATGACATGAGGAGTAGAATATGATTGATAAGTCAAATAGAATCTCTCAGGGTGGAAGATGAAGGGTGAGGTTGAAGTGGATGGTGTTAAGTAAGAATGAAGAAGGAAAGGAAAGAAGTTAAAATAGGAGTTTTTATAAGATGTGGTTTATCTTCCCCCAGCCGTTTTTATTTCTTCCCTTATTGTCATTTCCCAAAAGTAGTTTCATTTGGACAGGCAATGGTTGGTTTCAAAGGAAAGAAAACAGAACAGGTGGTCGAATCGCATTTTTTCTACTTTTCACCTCATTCTTAGCTTTGCTTCACTCATATATGTTATTTTTTGTTTTCTTTTGTGTTTTATTTCCAACATTTGTTTTCTTACCCTAGGCTTGGGCAGAAGGCGGCAGAGGCGGTAATCAGTAAAAATCTAATCAAAGCACAAAGAAGAGAGTCATTCTGTTGTTTTTCTTTCCCTTTAACTGCCCTTGCTTTTAGGACGAAGGATAAAGGACATGAAAATTTTCTTTTCACCACTCTATCTCTTCTCTACTATTGGCTTCATAATTGTACAACCTGTTTAGACAGGAGGCAGGACTCAACTCTGAAAGTGGCCAGACCAAATGGAGGGCTAGTTGAAATAGGGATAGGGTGGCAGCAGCTTGCCATAAGACATGCCCAACAATGTGCCAAGTCAGTTTATCATTGCCATGGCAACACGTGGAAGTTACCTACCACCACTTTCCATGACAATGACCCAATGACCTGCAAGTTCCCACCCTTTTTCTAGTTACTTCCGCATAATTTACACCTTAATTTGCATATAACTAAAAGTGCGTGCAAATATGACTGTGTAACTACCTCAGAGCTACCACTCTGGGCACATTGCCTATGGGGTAGCCCTTCTTTGCAAGGCGTAGCACCTCTGGTGTTGCTGTATGCTGCTTCTCTACACTGCTGCTTCAAAAAATGGTGCTAACACCTCCAGCCCACACGTGAATTCTTTCCTGGGAGAAACCAAAAGCCCCCTGGACTAAGCCCATTTTGAGGATCACCCCCTCTGTGTCACGGTCAGTCTAAACACTGCTGCTGTGCTGCCCTGGGATTTGGAGAAGTTCTGGCATGGCTCTGACCTGCAACCTTCTCACTTTTTGGTAACCCAAATAAACACTACAACCCCAGATGGTCCAGTCTAAACATTGTGTGATACTCAAAGAAGCACAGTCCAGCTCACAATGTGAGTAAAATGTCACCCAGATCTTTATTTTCAGCTCTCAAAAGTCACACAAGGAGATCCTGTTCAAAATTCAGAGTACCACTTTATATCCATTTTCTGTAATTTCTCTTGCTTTATCACTTTCTCCCATGCCTAGATGCTTTGAAACCCCTTTCTCTACCTCTAAACTTTCAGTTTTCTGACACAAATTGTGCTTTGAAGGGCCTTTTCTCTTTCCTTTTAATTTGTTCTATGTTCTCATTCCAGTAAACCTCTACCCTTTCTGATACAAGTCTCTCAATCTCTTAACTGATTTTCCCCCATCAACCAATGCCCCAATATGTCTGATAAAGTGAGCAGGGAGATTATAATGTGGGGCATGGGGTGAAGAGAAGTAAAAATGTCAGAATTTCCTTAATAGGTAGGAGAATTTAAAGATGGCTGGAGGATTCACACATTAATATTGTTTGTCCTTGTTTTAACATTGTCAATTACCTTTCTCCTTACTCGTCTCCCTTTAAATTACAAATATATTCAAGTCTCCCCCTAAATAATCCTCACAAACTTGCTTAAAATTTAACTTTTCAATGTAATCCCCAAACAACCCAGAAAAGTAGCTTTCTTATGCTGCCTCTATTTTCTAATCTTCCTTTTTTAAAAACAAATAACCAAAAAAATTCCACTGAAGCCTGGCTTCCAAACTTGCTATAGGTTACCAGTCACTAAAGGTAATGGCTTCTTTTCAGGCCTGAATTTTATGGATTTCTCTGAAGTCTTAACATGTTTTCTTGAAATTTCTCTGTTTCTGTCTTAACAAATCATTTTGTATTTATTTTCCTTGTGACTTTTTTCTTAGTCTGCTTTCGGTATATTCTTACTATGGACGCATCCCAGAGGGCAGTCTCAACTGTTCTGTGGATGACTCCCTCATCAACAACTCCAGACTTTTTTCTGCAGAGTTACCACAGGTTCCTCTGAAAGTCTAATGGGAGGCAGCAACACCTTCCACACGAATAAAAACAATGCCTATTCAGTAAGCATATAAAGTTTTATATTCAGCATCTCAAGCTGTATGGACTCCCTGAGATTCATCCATACACAACCTGCTCCAGAGCCAGATAGTACTGCTATTAACATGTCTAGCTGAATATCCTTTATGCTCCTCAGCTTGTCAGGTTCTTAGCCCTCCCTGTAAATTTCTCTTACTCCGGCCGGGCGCGGTGGCTCAAGCCTGTAATCCCAGCACTTTGGGAGGCCGAAGCGGGTGGATCACGAGGTCAAGAGATCGAGACCATCCTGGTCAACATGGTGAAACCCCGTCTCTACTAAAAATACAAAAAATTAGCTGGGCACGGTGGTGCGTGCCTGTAATCCCAGCTACTCAGGAGGCTGAGGCGGGAGAATTGCCTGAATCCAGGAGGCGGAAGTTGCAGTGAGCCGGGATCGCGCCATTGCACTCCAGCCTGGGTAACGAGCGAAACTCTGTCTCAAAAAAAAAAAAAAAAAAAATTTCTCTTACTCCATCAAAACTTTATCAAGTTCCTCCTGATTTCACTTTCAACTATTGGCATCACCATGCAATGGACCATTCAAACTAAAAACCTTATCTCTCCCAAGATATACCAATATGGCACCAAGTTCTGACAATTTCATGGAATCATTTCCTATGTATCCACTCTACCTGCTGTTATGTTAGTTAGGCTCTCTTAACATGTTTTTAAAAAATTCTCCAACATTTTATTCTAGATTTCTCTCACTGTAATTTACCCTCATATTGTCAACCACTCCGTGAAGCTATCTTTCTAAGCACAGATCTAACCTAATTCCATGCCTAAATACATTTGCTGACACCTTATTGCTTCAAGCAGGGTCACAAACTCAAATGCCCTTAGAAGCCAGATAAGGAATATAAATCAGTGAAACGATCATTGGGCAGGAATCAGCACAGAGGTGGGGGTTGGGGGGGTCCTAGAGGCAGCTCCCGCTCCTTGTCATTTGTTGCCATATAAAAATACATATCCAATGTTGCCAAATATTTCAGTTTTTCAAGAGAAGGTAACGTTTATTTTTTTTTAAGTAAAATCTCTTAATTTTAAATGATTAGCTCAAATTGTTTAAAGCATGAAGTAGGAAAAACGTCAAGAACTCTGAAGGGTCTGACATTTTATCCTAATTCAGGCTAACAATTTAGCCTGTTCTAGTTTCATGGGTGTTGGCAGAAGACATGAAACATAAAGGACTTTATTACTATGGTAATAACAGTAGCCACTGTCAACATGTGCCCTCATTCCCTGAGCCCAAATCCGACAGAGTGACATAAAGGGGGCCCGGAGATAGCTACACACACAGTGGTTCGTGTAACAGGAGAATTACCCTGAGTTTTGGGACCTGAATGTTTTATAATGGGCAGTATGTTTGCCTGCCATCTACTCTGGAAGGAGGCACTATTTTCCAGGTTTCTTCACTTTACAAACATCCCTGTAAAGATGGTATGGGAAAACAAAGGCGATCAGTACTTCTGCTTGCAAGATACGCAGAAACCTGAGAGACCCATAGAAAGTTGTCTCTCTACAACCAAAATTAAAACAGACTCAAAGAGCAGCTCTAACCTGTGGGATGTGAGATTGTGACCTATGGAATAAAGCTGAGGTCATCACACTTCAGCCTGCATACTGGCCATCTGTCTTTGTAAATGCAATTATCTTGGTCATGGGCCATGCCAATTCACTGGTGTATGCCTATGGCTGCTTTTATGTACCATGGCAAGGTTGAATAGTTGTAACAGAGAGCAAGCTTGACATGCGTGCTATTTGACCCTTTAAGGAAAAAAGACTACTTTTTCTTTACACGGCATAGAGAATATAATTTTAGCATGTTATCTAGACTACTTTAAATGTGAGGATCAACAATTATGAATGAATTACAAAAATATCTTTTGAACAGCTACTGTTTGTCAGACACGGTACAAGATGGTGATGTTGCTACAACAACCGCCAGAAAAAATCATTCCTTATTTTCTAGGGGCTCTGGGTCCAATAAAGGACACAGACAACAGAATAGTGCAAACGACATAGCATAAACCTTCCTGTACTTGCTGTAACCACATGGATATGTGGGGGTACCAGGAGGGAGAGTCTACGTAGTCTGGGAGAGTAGGGAGGCTTCCGAAAGGAGAGTCTTCAAAGATGAAGATGTATTCCCTAGATACGGAAAGAGGTAAGGACATTCTACATACAGGAAGCAAAGGGTGCAGAACTTGGAGGTTCGAGAAAGAAGACAACATTGGGCTGATGTGTTTGGTAGAGAGAAAACATTATGGATAAGAGAGGGCAGGGCGTCTGCGATGGGGAGGAGAAGTGGGTAAAATGAGCAGGGGCAAGTTCATCAGAGGCTTTGAATGTCTTGCTGAGGAGTTTATTCTAAAATGATGAGAGCTTTAAGTAAGTATTATATGGCATTTTTGGAAGTTAGTGAGGCTGAAGAGAAGAAAAGGCCAGTGGTCGCATGACTCAGATATAAAATAATTAACACCAGAATGAAGCAGTAGGGAATGAAGAGGAGGAACGTATTAGTTTGTTCTCATACAACTATAGAGAACTACCCGAGACTGGTTAATTTATGAAGAAAAGAGGTTTAATTGATTCTCGGTTCTGCAGGCTGTACAGGAAGCAGAGCTGGGAGTCCTCAGGAATCTCACAATCACGGCAGAAGGTGAAGGGGAGGCAAGCACACCTTTACATGGGAGCAGCAGAGAGAGAGAAAGAGGAACTGCTACACTTTCAAACAACCAGATCTCATGAGAACTCACTCCCTATCATGAGAACAACAAGGAGGAAATCTGTCCCCATGATTAAATCACCTCCCACTAGGCCACTCCCCCAACATTAGGGATTCCAATTCAACATGAGATTTGTGTGGGAACCCAAAGCCAAACCACATCAAGGAATGAGCTGTGGGAAAGAAAAGGTGGTGGGATTAGATATATACATCCTTTCGTGTGCCCACTGCTCTAGCCACATCAAATTATATACCTTTCCTTGAATTCAGCATGCTTTTTCATATGTGTGTGTCGGCACACGTGTGTATTCTTTTCTGAGATGGGGAAGAGGGGAGCTCTTTATGTACTTAGGGTTTCAGTGCCCACCAGACTATAAGCAACCTGAGGGCAGGCACCATGGCTTAATTATCATTATATTACTGAAACCCTATGAAGAGCTTGATACTAAGTAGAGGCTTAGTACATTGCTGGTAAATGAAACGAATGAATGAATGAATGAATGAATTTACCTTCTTTCCCACTCATTCATTAGAACTCGGCTCAAAAAAACTCCTCTTTATAAAGCTGAATTCCCTTTCTTTACTCTTGCTACTTTCCTCAGAGTACCGTGTTCCTAGAGAAGCTTGCATTATTACATGAAATCAAACTGAATAGTGATGGTCTCTGTCAGCCCCAGGAGAATTTTAGAACTCACAGAGGATATCTTACTCTTTATCCTATCTCTGGTGCCTGATGCAGTACAGACAGTTTATAGTTGTTGCCTAATAAATGTTTGTAAAATGAACATGCACTTACACTTTACCAGGTTTATCTCTGATGAATCAATCATCTTTCTAAAACAATTCAGACTGACTATTTATCATTCCATTTGGTAATTCAGTCCATGTTCTGATCTTCAACTTTGATGTATCTTTAGCCTGACAACAGTTTCAATTGCTGGACTGTGCAGAGATGGTCACAGTCTCCCTCTTTCTGTGCCTGATCAAATGAGTGTCTGCTTAATGTAGTGAAAACTTCAGACAACTTGGATGGCATCATGATGGCTAAGAACCATAAAAACGAAGAAGAGTATAAGCAGTTGCTTGTTTGTGCTCTAATTGCATAGGCACTGTTTTAGCTTACCGTCTGCAAAATGAGAATGATATTAAGTTTATCCCGAGTGTAAAGTATGAATAGTAGGTGTTTAGGGGGTATTTTGGACTTAGAGTATCCTTTTCCAGCAGTGGTTTGAAGATTCTTGAGGCTGCTGCTATGTGCTTTTATCCCCTCTGAGAGCACTCCATTTGCCTCATTAACCATAGGACTTGAATTAATATGAATTATTGAAGTTATTTCTTGTTGTCTGCTTTTTAAAAAGCATTTGGCTAAACATCATTGTTCTTTTCACAGGAAATGATGATTAACCCTTTAGCATAATTGTTTAAAATAAAGAAAACATAATATTGCCAGTTTTCTCAATGCCTTAAGACAGCGTCAATAGTGAAATATAACATAGTTAATTATTATGACCCTGCCTCCCACTTCCATGGGGAGGAACGAAGTGCTATGAATATACAAGCAATAGAATTTCAATGGATTACCGTATTTCTTCTTTTCTTCTACCTTTTGCACATCCTTTCTTCTATTGTCGCACTTAAAATGTCACTATCGATTGTGGATTTTCATCATGTTTAACATTAAAAAGAAACCAGAGCATAGTCTTAGACATTCAGCTTAAAGAAGAGCTTAGTAAACATGATTGCTTTAGTCTTGCACAACCAGAGAACTAGAAGACCGCAGAGCTCCTTTAGGTATTGTTTGAGATAGATACGTAAATTGGCTGAACCCCGATTGACAGTGCTAATCGAGATTCTAAGTTTGGAGTGGACAAACCAGACAGATGGTGGACCTGGCATACCAATTCTGAGGTGTGTTTATCCATGTCTGAGTGTGCCACCATTGCACATCTGTTTATACGAGCAGGTAGACATGTTGACTATGTTGTTCTCTCATGCCTGAAACAATCTTTAGGTGAACAAGGATGAAAGGCACTTCTTCAGGGTATACAGGCTTTCTCCAGATTTGTATATTTCTCCAAACATATCCACGTTTGGAGAAATTGATACGTTTAAATAGGAGTGATCTGGAGCTTTGTGCCCAAACCTGGTCACAAGGAGATAAGATAATTAAATTAATCCTGACCCTCTAATTATTATCCACCTAGACTTCAAACAAGCTAATAGAGCTCTCTTGATCCTTGATTTCCTCAACTACACCAGGTAAAATTTTATAAGAATTAAATGGGGCATTCTACGTAAAAGAGTTAAAACAGTGTTGGCATAGAGTAAGTTCTTAGTGCCTATTTTAGTTATTATTTTCTCATACAAACCTTAAAAGGAAGCTCAGATAATCCTGGCTTCTTCGTGCTGACTTTCGGTGCAGTTGGGAAGGCTCTGTCAGATGGCAGTGGCTCCCTGAATCTTCCAGAATCTCCTGCTTTAGGCTGCAGGCATGACCGAAGATAAGACCTTACTTAGACATTGAACGGAGGAGGTGGGGAAGAAAGGAAAGAGAGAGAACCAAAGAAAGGAAGGTGAAAAAGAAGAGATGAAAGAAGGAAAAAAGAAAGGAGGAAAGAAATACCTTTTTTCACAAGTTTTGACAGCCTATTATGAAGACAGCATTTGCTAATTAGCAAACTGTTTTAAAATTTGTGCAGAAATAGTTATGGATGAAACAGAAAGCAAAGCCTCAACACATTGCAATGCTCAGTCATGTTTGTCTTTATTTCAGTTGATTCAACAGTTGGTATTGCCACCCATCAGCTTATCAGTATGCAAAGCTTCGTTTTCCATTTTGAATTTGTACTTTTAAAACTTACGGTAGGCCGGGTGCGGTGGCTCACGCCTGTAATCCCAGCACTTTGGGAGGCTGAGGCAGGTGGATCACCAGGTCAAGAGATCGAGACCATCCTGGTCAACATGGTGAAACCCCGTCTACTAAAAATACAAAAAATTAGCTGGGCATGGTGGCGTGTGCCTGTAATCCCAGCTACTCAGGAGGCTGAGGCAAGAGAATTGCCTGAATCCAGGAGGCGGAGGTTGCAGTGAGCCGTGATTGTGCCATTGCACTCCAGCCTGGGTAACAAGAGCGAAACTCCGTCTCAAAAAAAAAAAAACAAAAAACAAAAAAAACAACTTATGTTCAACATTTCTCTGTGAATAGTATCAATTTCTCAATGGTTAATGATAACTTTGCTTAATCTTGAAACCATAGTTTTTCTCTAACACTCTAAAATCATTTTATGTCTTAATACACACAAACAATAAAAGTAGTATACTAGGGTACTTCTTCCTGGTTCTAATGATTACTTAAGAAAATTAATGACTTATATTCGGTTATGAAATAATTTAGAAAAGAAAGGTGAAATCAATTTTTATGACTTAAAAAAACTCTCATGATTCTAAGCTCTGAATGCTACAATGAGAAAATCTCTATTAAACTACGAAGCAAAAAGTAGACTATTTTGTCTTAGCTTTGAATAAGTAAATACTAAAATTCTATCTACAAAAGATATGCCTAGTTTTACTTTACAAATGTCGTGTTTGTATAGCAGCTCATGGATGTAAGTTTACATTCAAAGTTGATACGATTTTAAAATTGTTTCCATTAAAAAATTTTTTTTGACTATTATAACAGCGGAGCTGAAAGTCTTAGGCAATGTTAAAGGAGGCACTGAGAAGACACTTTTTTATGCCTCCTGATAGTCATTGATATAATTAACTGCCAGCAGCAAAGGTAGATATATATTCCATGGCCTTGAATTTGAGTCTAGCTAACTGGCCCCTGTGGGGCTAATGCCCATGACTTTGGCCTTTTTTACTATACTTAATAGTACAGAAACATAGATTCATTTGGCTCCTGAAGGATTAGAGCTTTCTCCATCTAACCTGCTCTTCAATACCTATGCTGAATTTTTTCTTTTTTTTCTTTTCGCTTTCAAGGAGCTAAATTTGGGGATAATTGGTGAGTGCTGATTCTTAAACTTAAAAAAAAATCCTATTGGCAATACTTTTTTCTCTTTAGTAACAAAATATTAAAAACACCAAAGAGAAAAATGGAAATATCCTAGCATTCCTAGAAGACATTGTTCTTTATGCTCCCTTTAGGGTAAGAAAGGAGGTGCTATTTCTTCTTCCTTGTTCTTAAAAAAGGGAGAGAATGCAAAGAATATTAGATCAGAAAAATGTTCTTCTTTCTCAGTCTTATTAATATGCCCTTCCCACCACTACCAGCCCCTCTCTTCCTTTTTTCTTTCCTCCCTTCTCTCACTAGCAACAATTTCCTGAGGACAGAGGGACTGATAGTGCAAATAGGGTCACATTTGGAGACAAGTTGGTGATATATGCTAATATCCACTCTGGACTATCTGAGATCACCAGTTTCATTTCTCTTGTTATCTATACCCTATGAACTGCAGCCTTCAGGGCAAAACGTATTTAACCTGCAACGATACATGGCCCAGGAACCATTCAGTGTTTATGTCAGTCTATATTTTTATTTAGAAACAATTAGAGCTACTTGGATTTCAAGAATTTTCATGAGTTTCAGGTCAAAGTTTATTTTTTTTTTAAAAAAAGACAGAATAATCTACAATTTTATCAGCATGCAGCTAAAATAACAAGTATTAATTTCAGATTGCTATTTCCTTTTTCCTCCGGCTGCATTTGTCCCCTGCTGCCATAAGGTAGGCACGGACATATACACTGAGAGCACACGGGGTGAGGATGTGGGTGTGCATGCTGGGGAAGATTTGTAAGAGATTTGTACTTGGTAGCAGCAAAAAACAAAAAAAAACAAAACAAAAAAAAACATTTCCATAAACATTGTTTTCATAGGATAATCTCATCTCTTGAGAACAACAGGCATTTAATTAAAATAGAAACGCCCATTGACTGGATTACAAGATTTTTAGATAATCACAATTCTGATATGTTGCCAAGTTAGAAAACATAGTAAAGTTCTCATTTGGTACTAAGGGCATTGGCTCCCACTGAATTTTTCACTCACTGTGATACCCATTACCAATAAAACAATGTAAAAACAACTTCAAATATAATTTTAAGCAGTTGCAAAATGTTGATCATGTTTAAATTATTTTTCATTTTACATTGATTTCTTTTGATCCCTAAAAATAACTACCTGAAGGTAAGAAATCTTTATATAGACATCACAGACAAAACATAAAATCTGTTCAAGTCAGGTCTCTTAATACGGACTGGGATGAACAGGAGCCATGCCCAGCATCAGTGCGCTTTATTTATTTATTTATTTATTTATTATTTTTGAGACGGAGTTTCGCTCTTGTTACCCAGGCTGGAGTGCAACGGCGCGATCTCACCTCAACCTCCACCACCTGGGTTCAAGCAGGGTGCTTTTTCAAAAGGCTGGTCTATTACACAAATAAAATAATTACTTGCCAGTGAGGGCAATTTGCATATAGCACTGAGATACATCATCTCTATTTTTTTCATTAGGCTGTTCTCAAACAAGTGAGTAGAAATTCATCTGAGTTACATATATAACGATACATTAAAATAATACCCTTGTGATCATCTCATGAGAATCAAGGGCTAGCCATTTAGCCATATGGCCTGACAGCCAGGACTCAGAGAGGAATGGAGTTCAGCAAGCAGATATATCCCCAGTCGTCTCTAGGGACCTCAGAGCAAGTGTTTGTAACTAATCTACTTTTCCTCCCAGTGGACAAAGATTAAAAATCTGCATGTTTGCTTCTCTAGTTATCAATTTTAAGTAAATCATTCTTTCATGTGCATGTATACAGATATACATACAAATAAACATACATGTAACTTAATCCACTACCTACTAAGAGCTTGGATTTCTTCATCTTACTCAGTTTCTGCTGCTTCTTAATAACTTCAGCTTTTCATGAACTCCGTGGGATTCTCCCGTAACTTATTTCCTGTTTTAGCTCTCACCGCTCACTCTGGTTCTCTCCACATTTCCCGTTATAAATTCCTTTAAAAAGAGAATTTTATGCTCCCTCTGCTCCGTCCCGCGGCTGCCCACTGCCCTCCTACCATCCACCATGGCCCCACTGCGCTCTGGCCGCATCCTCTCCGGGATCGCCGCCGCAGCCTCTGCCCCAGCCAGCTCCAAGTGGACCCGTGTGGAGATGGGACCACCAGATCCCGTCCTGGCAGTCACCAAAGCCTTTAAGAGGGACACCAATAACAAAAAGTTGAATCTGGGAGTTAGTGCCTACCGGGATGACAATGGAAAGCCTTACCTGCGACCTAGCGTCCACAGGCAGAGGCCCAGATTACTGCAAAATATTTGGACAAGCTATACCTGCCCCTTGAGGGACTGGCTGAATTTTGCAAGGCATCTGCAGAAGTAGCCCTGGGTGAGAAAAGCAAACTCTTGCAAAGTGGCCGGTTTGTCACTGTGCAGAAATGCCTGGAACTAGGGCCTTAACAATCAGAGTCAGTTTTCTGCATTTTTTTTTTTTTTTTTTGAGACGGAGTTTCGCTTGTTACCCAGGCTGGAGTGCAATGGCGCGATCTCGGCTCAGTGCAACCTCCGCCTCCTGGGTTCAGGCAATTCTCCTGCCTCAGCCTCCCGAGTAGCTGGGATTACAGGCGCGCACCACCATGCCCAGCTAATTTTTTTGTATTTTTAGTAGAGATGGGGTTTCACGTTGTTGACCAGGATGGTCTCGATCTCTTGACCTCGTGATCCACCCGCCTCGGCCTCCCAAAGTGCTGGGATTATAGGCGTGAGCCACCGCGCCCGGCCAAAGATTTTTTAAGTTCAGTAGAGATGCCTTTCGGCCCAAACCAACCTGGGGAAATCACACACCCATCTTCATGGACGCTGGCATTCAGCTACAAGTTTATCGGTGTTATGACGCCAAGACTTGAGGTTTTGACTTCACAGGCGATATGGGGGACATTTCAAAAATACCAGAGCAAAGTGTTCTTCTTCCGCATGCCTGTGCCCATGGGAGTGGATCCTGGTCCCAAACAGTGGAAGGAAATAGCAACAGTGGTGAAAAAAAATCTCTGTATTCTTTCACATGGCCTGCCAAGGCTTTACCAGTGGCAATGGTAACCACCATGCCTGGGCTGTGAGTCACTTCATCCAACAGGGCATTATTGCTTGTCTCTGCCAATTGTACGCCAAGAACATGGGCTTATACAGTGAGGGTGTGGCAGCCTTCACCGTGGTCTGCAAAGATGAGGATGAAGCCAAGAGGGTAGAGCCACAGTGGAAGATCTTGATCCATCCCATGTATTCCAACCCTCCCCTCAATGGGACCCGGTTGCTTCTACCATTCCAAACACTCCAGATTTGCAAAAAAAAAGAAAATTGTTGCAAGAAGTGAAAGCCGTGGCTGACCACATCATTAGCATGTGGACTCAGCTGGTTTCCCACCTCGAGAAGGAGGTTTCCACCCACAACTGGCAACACATGGCTGAGCAAATTGGCATGTTTTGGTTCCCAGGGCTAAAGCTGGAACAGGTAGAGAGGCTGACCAAGGGGTTCTCCATCTACATGACAAAAGACTGCTGCACCTCTGTGGCAGGGGTCACCTCCGGCAACGTGGGCAACCTTGCCCATGTCATTCACCAGGTCACCAAGTAATGTACCCGGTGCAAAGAAGCAGAGACAACATTTCTGTCTTCAGCCTCTGCTATTGGGAGCGTCACACAGAGGATAAGAGAGGGTGAATGGTGGTGAGTGGATCGTTTCTTTCAACCACAGTGTGTAACACTCAGCGATGGAATGTTTCCCAGAAAAAAACATGTCATGACACAGGGCAGAGGCATCTGTGGCTGGCCTCTGGAACATTGTGCTTCTAAACCAAACTCTCCCCTGTCCTTTAAACCAACTTTTCTCAAAGAGTTTACATGTGCAAGAAAAGTCATCATACCAAGAAACCTGTCACTTATGCCATTGCAATATTTCAGAAGCTTTAACTGAAGTGTCATACAGTGTCGGGTTCCTCATGAGAAATAGCACACATCAGAGGCTTTGAGAGAAGACCTAGTTCTGTCATGAACAGGTGGCCTCGTGTGTGTCCTCTGATTATGGAGAAACCTGAACATACCATATTGCAGAAATGTATGTTTATGGAAACCAATGAGTCTGCTGCCACTACAGCAAGGACAATATGCAGATTCCCGTCTTAGTTAAGAAAAACAGAAACCTCTCTTTTCTCCCTTGTCATTGCTGTTCTTTTCCTTTTGCACAAAGAGTTTAAACCAATGTAAATTTTTGTACCATTCTCCTGCTTGATGGGCCATCAACCTCTTCCTATCAGGATTTATTTAAGATTAAAGAGGCTGAGAGTGGTGGCTCACAACTGTAATCCCAGCACTTTGGGGGGATCGCATGAGATCGGAAGTTTGAGAACAGCTTGACCAACGTGGTGAAACCCCATTTCTACTAAAAATTAGCCATGCATAGTAGCAGGGGCATGTAATCTCAGCCACTGGTGAGGCTGAGGCAGGAGAATCGCCTGAACCTGGGAGGCAGAGGTTGCAGTGAGTCAAGATTGCGTCATTGCACACCAGCCTGGGCAACAAAATCAAAACTTTATCTAAAAAAAAAAGAATAAAGAACATAATTTTCTGCCTATGCCATATCCTCACCTTTCTCAGCAAAGAGTAGGGAAGAGAAGGTAACCGCACTTTATCCAGCATCCTCTTCAGTGATTGTGTAACTTTTCCCTGGTTGGGATGTTGTCTCTGCCGAGTTGGACCTTCACCCTTTGTTGAAAGTGCTTGTGCAGTCACATCCCACATCATGAGTTAGGTGCACAGGCTAGTACCAGAAAAGAGGATATTCTAGGCTTTGCGTGGTGCCAGCTGGGCTCAGGCTTTATCCATTGGAAGGAACCACCATCAGCTCTAAAATGTAGACTTATCATAGCCTGGTTTCTCTGTGACAATAAAATTACTGTAAATCCCCTCTCCCCCCAAGAAAAGAGAATTTTATTTGCTCATTGTCTAACGTCAGGCCTTAGCATTAGCTCCTAACCAGGCTTCGGTTGCAAACCCATGCTGACTCAATCATTTCTGGTTTACAAGGTCTGCTTTAGCATAAGCTGCAGATCAGGGCACTTCACACAGAAGAGCCTGACATGTCTGTACATCCTGCTGGAAACTGTTGTCACTTTAACCCACCATGTTTCCTGAATTAGTCTTTCCAGTAGGTTATCTAAGGAAAGTAATATCGAGTCATTATTAGCCATACAGCCTCAACCCAAATACATTGATTTTGTCAAATATGTTGATTATGTAGTCACATGGCACTGCCCTGAGAGACTAGGTAATGCTGGCAAGATTTTATGGAATGGAAATTCAACTGGGCATCCAGAGACCTGGATATTAGCTCTCTCTTGGCCACGAATTAGGTCTCAAAATTGGGCAAGTTACTCAGTCTTTCAGACTCTGTTCTACATCTGAAAGTTGGGGAGATCAGCTGTACAATCTGTAAGGTGGGTCCCAGTCTGAAATTCTATGAGTCCACATAATTAACCTTGAGGTCAGAATATATCTAGAATATGAAGAAGGTGATGAGCCTCTCAGGAGCTTCTAGGTGATAAGAGATCAGAATGAGGGCATTGCTTTTTTTTAAAGGAAGATTATCTATCACAAATGGCTTCCTTGAGCTAAGATGTGCTTGTGGGTCTAGGATGAGTCATGGCCAACCTGCTGACTATAGTCCACATAACAAAATAGTTGGGACAGGGCTGAGACACTCAGAGTCTGAGAGAAATAGATTCCAGAGGAAGGAAGTCAATCTGTCAAGCAGTTCCAGAGATGACTTAACTTTCAATTAGTGAGTATGCCTATTCTCTGACAGTCAGAAATGTCAACACTCTGTTAGTATGTCATCTGATTTAGCTCTACATTTTTCTTATTCCTGCCGCTGACAGTTTTTGGTGGCTACAGTGAGCTGAACCCCTAAGAATCTAGACATGAATGAAATTGGAGTTCCACTAAAAAAAATCAATATGTAACCTGAGAAGAGATATGCAAAGTCATTGGAAGGAAGGAGAGTGGCTCCCAGGCCAGCAAACCTCACAATCATCTGATTGAATATATGAGATCTAACAAAAGACTCTCTTAGAAGTCAGGTGCTATGATCTGAATGTGTTAAGACACCTTAACTCTCAATGCAATAGTGTTGAGAGGTGGAAACTTTAAAAGGTGACTAGGTCATAAGGGCTCTACCCTTAGGAATAGATTAATGTTGTTACCACAGGAGTGAATGTGTTATAAAAACAAATTTGGCTTTCTCTTGCTCTTCCTTTTGCCGTGTGATGACTGCTGCCATGTTATGACACAGCAAGAAGGCCCTTACCAGATGAAGACCCTTGATCTTGGACTTGCCAGTCTCTAAAATCATGAGCCAAGGAAACTTCCATTGTGTGTAAATTACCCAGTCTGTGCTATTTTATTATACAGTGCAAAACAAACTGAAACAGCGGGTATCAGTAGTATTTTGTTATAGTAGCACAAAATGAACCAAGACAGCAGGCAACCTAATAATGGAACAATGACCGTGACAGAGTGTTGTAAGCCAACTTGGCTTGTGCTCATGTAAGCACCGTCCACAGGGAAGAGAGTTTTAGCCAATGGTCTTCTGCTATTCCAGAATTATTAGCAAAGTAGAGATGAATGCCAGTGGTGGTAGCAAGTGGACTTCGAGGTTTCTGGATTCTGTTAATTTCTTATTGGAGATTAGTGTATGGACATTCTAGTTATATTAATACCTAGATCCCCAAGTCTTTGATAAACATATGTTTAGGCTTAAAGAGATGCATTTTCATTTGATGTGATAAAACATTCAAATGTTGTTCTTCAAACCCAACGACCAGACACTAGGCAGTGTGCATTCACCAAAGTGATGGATGTCACACTGAGGTCTTCAACATGGGAGAATGTCAGTAAATACAGACAGTCTTCCCATGGTGATTGCACCACATCCATGTACCTTCAGGTCATTCTCATGCTTAATTAAAAAAAATATTTCCACATTTGCTCTCAGAGTCAAATTCCAACTTCTGACATGGACTTATCCACCTCTACCTCATCTTCTCCAACTCCACACACTTCCTCTCTTCCTGTCCTACTAATTTGTCAAGGTTGTCTCCACCTTGGAGCCTCTCCACTCACTCTTCTCTTTGCCTGGAAATTTCTTTTCCTGATATGTATGTGGCTTAGTAATATTCTTGTTCAGCATTCAAGCATTAACTAAAAATAATGATAGAAGGCTTCTGTGACAGTCCTAATGCAGTTCTCCTATCTCGACTTCATTCTATTTCATTTATTTTTGAAACGTTTTATTTATTATAGCTAACACTAGTCAAAATGATTGCACTTATTTGTTTCCTCTTTAAAAAAAATCTCTTTTCATCACTAAACTATTTATTCTGTGCAGCAGGACCTTGTCTGTTACGCCCATTGCTATATTCTTAGCAACCAGGAGTCTATCTAAAGCATATTGAAAACTCAATCAGTGTCCTTTAAATGAACAGAACAGATTTTTATAAATATACATCTGGCCATTATCTAATCAGTGTAAGCTTCCAGTGTTAGAGAATACTCATTGGTTTTGTTTTGGTCAGATGGTGACATTCCCATGGGACTCACAAAAGGCCCTGATTTTTAGAACAAAACTAAGTAGTTTAGGTTGTGATTCTCCCCAAAGCCTTGGTCCAAAGAGAATAGACAGCATTACAGAAGATGTATTTGCTACTCGAAGGCCTGAAGATATTATCAGCTACAATGATAATTTCAGAACCAGAACTACATAGGGAATTCTTTCATATGCTTTTAATTGGGTAGGTAAGTTGTATATGACTTACACAATGTGATTCAAAGTAAACTTTTCTAATTCTAGTATCACTCTGTGTTTCAGGGATTGCAGAGACAGTGCCCCACAGTGGAAAGAGCTCAGACTCTGGAACCAGTAGAGCTGGGTTTGCATTCCGCTCTACTGCTCACTAGATTTGTGCCCGTGGACAAGCCCTGCCGACATTTGAGTCCCGGTTTTCTCATCTGTAAAGCGGAACTAGTAATATTTTCCAGAGCTGCCAAGAAGCATACAAATATTATGCATAAAGCACCTGGATTGTCATAGACACTTATTGACTTGTAAACAACGTTATTATGAAGATATCACAGCCTTTGTTGGTATCGTGCTTTCATTTTTTTTTTTTTTTTAATCTGGCTGCAAGTTATAGAGACTCCTTCTGGGAACATCAAGTTAGGGGTCATGGAAAGTTGGGTATCTTGAGAAAAGAAAAGTGGGAAACCCACACCATTGTTGAGTATCACCTGGACTGGCAGTGTATCCAAGATAGCAGTGGGAACTTAGTAGCTGGCATTTCAAGCATATGCACGAGAGGACTCCAACACTAACAGTCCGGTTGCTCTCCAAGCAGATGTTCTTAACCTTTAACTACACTTAGTCTCTCTCCATATTGTGTATGTCTTTTTATTACCTCATGCTTTTCGGCAACAAATTGACTGCATTTTCTTACAGTTTTTGCTGACTGTAACTCTATGTCTCCATAAGTCTGCCTTCCTTATTATGACCCATCCTCTGCTGCATACCTTGAGCCACACGTTCAGCTTCCACGTGGTACTAACTGCCTGGTTCTGGTTCTTGGTTTGTTTCAGTACTTCGGTTTTTTTTTTTTTTTAGACGGAGTTTTGCTCTTGTTACCCAGGCTTGAGTGCAATGGTACGATCTTGGCTCACTGCAACCTCCGCCTCCTGGGTTCAGGCAATTCTCCTGCCTCGGCCTCCTGAGTAGCTGGGATTACAGGCACGCACCACAGTGCCCAGCTAATTTTTTGTATTTTTAGTAGAGACGGGGTTTCACCATGTTGACCAGGATGGTCTCGATCTCTTGACTTCGTGATCCACCCGCCTCAGCCTCCCGAAGTGCTGGGATTACAGGCTTGAGCCAGCATGCCCAGCCTTGGTCTTATTCAAATTTTATGATCAAACAGCGGCATCATTTTCTATGTAGCCAGATATTAGTTTGACCCACTTGAAATCAACATGTGTATATGGCTTAATGGACAAACAGCAATTTCATGTGGTACAATCAGATACATGTTGCCTCTGGTGAGGGACCATTGCTGAAGCCAAGAAGGAGGTGGCACCATTTAATAAGTAAACAACAATAAAAAGAAAAGAGTTCTGTTTCATGCCATTTAGAACCTGTTGTGGTTGAGGCCAACATTGGATCGGCTCTTTTTGGCAAAGTATGTAATAATTTTTATTGCCTGAAATTTTAGACCAAGAAATTTTAAACCTAAAATAGACACTTTATTTAGTATAACCTTGTCGCTTTAGACATAAGGAAACCAGACCTCAAACAGATAAGTCCCAAGAGACATATGGCAAATTAAAAGTTGGAAAACTAAATTAGTGGAAGAATGTTACAAAGAAATTGATTCATATGTCCCAAAAATCCGAGTATACAAAAAAGACTAAGAGACAGACTATTCCATCAGAAATGTCACAATCTAGTCAGATTAATTTTAATATAATACATGCTATTATAATAAATGTATGCACAGGGTGAGGGAGCCTAGTGGTGGAGTTTAGGGGAGACTCAGGGAAATGTTTCAAGATGAGCAGATGTCTAGACTGAGACTTGAAGAGGTGAGTCGGTGGTGGGAGGGAGTTATGATTGTGAAGAGTGTTCCAGAGTAAGCGTGGGGAAAAGGCATGAGTTCGTGGTACCTGTGCGACACAATAAGGAGACTGGGCCGCATGTTGTCCCTGAGAAGTGTCCATGTCTCTCTCTCTTCTCCCTCCTTATTCTCTGCCTTCTCCTTCATCTGTATTATGCTCACCTCTGGCAAATCTAAAAATAAATCTGCATTCTATATTCCGATCCAAGTAGCAGTATGAAAAGGTGGTTTAAGAGCATTTAGAGTGGTAGAAGGAAACCATTTGGAATTTGCAATTTATCGTAACTAAATCATTAGTTATAAGATGTCTGTTTCATTTGGGGTGCCCAATAAAACTTCCTTACCCCCTCTTCTTAAGGAGGCTGCCATTTCCTTGGGGAAGGTCACTTTAAATGGTGTTCAGGTCTTTTCAGGTGTTTGCAATCCAGTGGGTGTTGTCATTTTTGCACTTAATAAGCACACTTCCAATCCCTTTACCCATGATGCCCTATAGTCTACCACCTGGGACATCCTCCTCCCCCAGGATGGCAGCAAGTAATCGATTACCCTCTTCGGGTACTCCCTTTTAGCTAGTGATGGCCCACCTACATCAGTGTGGTTCTCATCGTGTGTTCTTAATGCAGCTGCTTTATTTTCCTTGTATGTGTGACCGAGTTTCCAAGAAAGAATTCATGTGAGAAAAATCCGTAGTCTCTTGTCGGGATAGCCACACCGCAAATAAAAATCCAGAAAGACCTATGCCCATTCCAAACATGCAATTATAAAAGTACAATGTTTTCAACTTTCTACATAGCAAAACCAAAAATGACCATTTATTGGAAAAGCAGGAATTTCACATAGGCATTTACATTCTACTTCCTCCTCATTTTATGGATTAAAAAGTAAATCTCTGCCAAAAATAAGACCTTATTTAGAGGCAGACAAGCAGGAAAAGCTGAATACTAAGCATCGCTTAAGGCAGTAAAGAGTTTAATTCAATATATTTTATCCTAAATTTAACTACAGAGTTCAGCATTTAAATGTATTGAGAGATTCAGAATCAAATCTGAGGCAAAGTTTTCAAAAAGCCAAAGCTTGTGTGTGTGTCTGTGTGTGGTTTTCTTTCATTTCTTTGCAATATAACATTTTTTTGTCTTTTCTCTTTAACGACGAGAATTAACTTGCAAAGAAATTTAAATTAACATCAAAGTGAGAAGAGACAAGAAGAATTTATGAGCTGAGATTAACACTCCAAAGAAAGAAAACTGAAAATACAGCAATACGATAACACTCTTGGTAGACTGTAAATGCTCCTCTGCTTTTAAAATTCCCTAACAGGGTGAGCGAAACCATTCCAAGAACACTATTGTCAAGAGACACCTTTGAACTGATCTATCCTGAAGAATAACCCCCAGAAAGGTAGAAAAAAAAAATAACTTTCATATGTTTGTGGCCACACAGTGCAGCTCCGACTTCTGAACATTTTTCCCCAATTATTTTTGTAAAGTATTGATCGCAATTTAATTTTGCAGTCCCAACATGAGAGGCGCTTCATGCTGAAATGTCTCACAGGAGATTGTAATCAGGGTCTAGCCTGAAGGTGAAGCGCTCGTACATAGGTTTTACTCTATCCCTCCACTCTTCATCAGCTCGGGGATTGGAGCAGAGGGCATTCTCAGGCAGATTAATTTTTGACGATGGGATCGATGGAAGATGTTTTTTCCTCCTGACATTGAGTCATCTAATTTGCTGTTTATCTTTGGCTTATTGAGTTTTGAGCATTGTTAAATCATACCTTTCAGCTGTTTAATTTCATGTGTGAATTTTGCATTCCCCTCTTGCACTTTGGCCTAACTCTTTTACCTAAAATGAGCAGGATGATGGGCCTTTTTTGACACAGGGTTACTGCTTTTGAGTCTGTTAAGTACTCCGAGGTAATGTTATGGTACTTTCCGGCCTTTTTTCCTTAGCTTGTGGCCATAGATCAGCTCACCTCTAGGGAAATCATTACTTGCCATCATTATGATCCCCAGCACCTTCATCTATTCTACCTTGTTTCCTGACTCCGCGGCTTGATGAAGTGCCTAGATGTGCGAACACCTTATCTCAGGTCTCAGAATTAACCCCTTCACAACACAGGCTGAGGAAATGATTTTTCCTGGGATATACTCCATCCAGTTCAATATTTAGGACTCTTTATAATGATCACAGCAGCTTCAACAGTTTCAACGCTGTTTTCGCAGTAAGATGTGCATTTTGTAAGTGTGCTGATGGCTAGAAGAAAAATGCTTTCCACCTAGAGAAACATGGCCTTATCTAACCTTTTTATTCTCCCTGAAAGGTAATCGAGCTGTATCTCAAGCCAGCACCTCATCTATACCCCTGAAAAATCCCCACAGTGGCAATACTATATTAAATGTTAGTCATTCTATAAATCATTATGAGTGTAGTCATAATTATCTAGAAATTAATAAACCATGAAGATGGCTTTTTTTTTTAGTTTGAAAGACATATGACATATTTCTAAATAGACCTGAAAACAAAATAAAAGTAAAGATGTTGACAAAATGTACTTCTAGATTTGAATTTACCATTAAAACAGTCTGTCAGTTCTATCAGTTCAGTACATTAGAACCATCCTATTTTATACATCAAACCTACTTATGGGTTTGATTGAACAGAGAAATGTTATTCCTACAGTCATGAAAAGAGGCCTAGACCAAGTCTTAGTAAACCTTATCCTTTCTCTGGTAATGGGTTGAATTTTTTTGAGAAAGACATAGCATATTGCTGACTCTCAGTTTTCTCATCAGTAAAATTGAGGAGTTTAAATGACAGGCTTTTTTCTAGGTATGCAATATAATTACCTGTAATGTTATAGACCTATTCATCTGTCACCCAAGGCCTCACTCTCCTTCTACCTCCCCCAGGAAGCCTTCCTGCATATTGCTGCCCACAGTGCGATCACTGATGTATAGTCACAGCCATTCACTTGCTGTTTTTACGTTCATTCTGGTGATGATTTCTGGTACTTTAAAAAAAAGTTTCACAATTCTTTATTTAAAAAAGCGTTTATTATTCTGTTTTACATGTTATTCTAATATTTCTAAAAAATGACTCTCTGTTCTTTGAGACTGCATTTTTTATTTTTATTTTGGAAAAAGCCCAAATTGTTCTGTTGATATTCTTTTAAAGAAGGTGAATACTCAAGACTGGAAACTTGCTTTTCAAATGAATCTCTATATTGTTCAAATTTCTTTTTCTTTTTGTTTTTTTTAGGTGGAGTTTCGCTCTTGTTACCCAGGTTGGAGTGCAATGGCGTGATGTCGGCTCACTGCCACCTCCACCTCCTGGGTTCAGGCAATTCTCCTGCCTCAGCCTCCCGAGTAGCTGGGATTACAGGCACGCGCCACCATGCCCAGCTAATTTTTTTAATTGAAACTGACCATGAACACAACTCCAAGAGAAGATCTCAAAATGCATTGCATTATGTCAACATTGTTAGAATAAGCAAATGTCTGGTGAATAACTACCTTGGAAAAATGGTTTCTATTTTGATGCAATTTAACTTAATTGTTTTGTAATCAGTTTCATGCCCTTACAGCCACACGTTATATGTCTTGTCCTACTAAATTACAGTTTCTTCCCAGGAAAAAAGTGGTATTTATCTGTATACATTTGCCACATAAATATTTCAATCCTTTCCTCAGTTCAGACTTCAAGTTGCTATTAAAGAATTAATCAACTAAATTAGTCAGAGGGTGTTTGTGTTTTATTAGTTGGTATCAGAGATGAGAATGAGTGCGTATTTTTGAAAACGAGAAAGTAATCTGTCTGTTCCACAGGAGAATATATGAATTACACATGTAAATAAAAAATTACAAATTAATATTCACCTCTATAAACATGAGTGTAGGTGAATGTCTTTATGAATCATATTAAAATACTTTGGCTCAAAACTTTTTTGTTAACTTGTCAGCAGGAAAATACAGTATTTCCAAACCTGTTTGTGAAAGGAAAGAGCTAGAAATACTCTACTTCCCCAATGTGTGCCTTTCTTTGAGATCTGAATAAATTGTGGAGGTTTAAGGAAAATATTGGGCTTAATGATGTTGGTGGCCAAGCAACCATGTCCACCAATTCTGTCTATAAGAGGACTTCCCCGGTAGTGTTGACCACATCAGTTCATCAAGTCCAAGTCCAGTCGGACACACACAGACACAGGCAAGATTAAGGGAACACCAAACCTGTTAGACTTGTTTGGATATTGCTGCATATTCATAAAACAGTAATGGTCACTTTGTTCATTCAACCTCAACTTCAAAGATATTTTAACTCCAATATTCTAGTCTGCATTTTCAGTATATTTTGTACCTATTGTGTAAACCCATCTATTATATACATAGCTTATATATTTATACTGTCTATGGTAACTATGATTATGTGGCATATTCATACTATAATTATATATTAGTTTTGACAATAAATAGCTATTCCTGACCTCCTTGGAATGCCCGTCTTACTTTACCTTCCAGACTCCGAAGTGTGGTATGTCGCTTGGGAGATACAAACTTTCATTTGTGATTATCTCATTATCTCACTGAAAGAAATCAAACTGCGTAAGAACTTTCCTGCAGAATATTGTTAATACTTTTTTCCTTTGGAAAGAAACTCATATAAACCTGTTAAGGTTTTGATACTAAGTGTATTTTTGTTTAGAAAGTACAAACATGATTTTATTTTTGTTACCAAGGCCTTGCCACAAAGGCATTTTGAATCACAAGTATCGAGTCACATTCTATCACCATAAATTAGATAAGGTATTTATAATACCAACCAAGTCTTGAGATGTGAGTCTGAAAGAGATAAATCCTAAAACTGGTTTAAAGAGGCTGTGAAAAGTGAGCCAGGAAGGGAGAAGCCCTGGTTTGAATGCCAAAACCTGGAAAAAGTGAGTCTTGATGGCTGTAATCCTGAGTCAGAGTTAGGGCTTCAGTAGTTGATGTATTATCATAAAATGACGTTTTACTGTTGCTCCCAAACTCCCCCTTCTCCTGTGGACAAGAACTTACGGACCAAAACAGCTGAATCATGATCTACGATTAGCTATTTCTGCTGCATCTATCATCAGCGACATCTATCCTGAGCAGAGGAGTTCCTAGGCTGTGGGACCACTTAGCTCTAGGTTCAAGGTGGGGGAACAAACGGTGGCACTTCGTGCTTGAGTTCATTGCCCTTCAATACCAGTACCCACTTTGACCCATCCTGAGTGCCTAGTGTTATTTGTTTCAGCGATTCTGCAACATGAACTTCTCCTGCCATCATCTATCTGGTTTCTGTGCATGTGTTAAATAATAATCACATTTTCAAAAGTACACCAAAGAAGAAAAAGAATAAATTCTAAAGCTCTGGACAATCCCTAAGTTTCACAATGAGCTCTTTAATTACTTAGAGGTGATATAGGATTTCATAATTAATTTCAAATCATATAAACTTAATAGCCATTATGTCTTACATTAATATCATATTTTAAAAAAATTCCTCTCCACTCTGATAGGACTTAGTTATGTTGCATTAAAATTTTGAATAAGGCTTATAAATCACACATGGAATTAGCAGGTTATGGAATTGTGGAGCAGGCAGGAGATTATAAAACAAGTTGTTAAATTTGGGCAATTTGTCCATACATAACCGTTTCTCATCACTCCATTTCCTGTCCGAAAATGGTATAAAAGGTATATCTTATAAAAGAAGTCTAAGGTTCTGGAATCTTCTGGCTTGGTCAGTTGGCATTTATGCTCTATTAGGTTGCTAAGACTACCAAACTTCAAGTGTGCATCACGGGGAATAGAATAATAAGTCATCAGGAAGCTGCGTCCCACTCTGTCTTCAGATATTTTTCATCTGACTTAGACACCTTGCATGGAGTCTTTGCTGTGGTCGCTCATCCCGGAAACCGAAGCACCCTTTGTGGTCTGCTCCAGAACTATCAGCGGTTATGCCCCCTCATTTAATTTCTCTAAGCCGGGTACAAGGTGGTCAGGGAAGGTGCTATTATCATCAACCTATAGGAAAAAAGAATGTAAGGCTCAAGGAGGAATTCACCCAAGTTTGCAGAGCCAGGCAATATGTGAACATAAATTTAAATTCAGATTGGTGGATTCTAATTCCTCCGTTCTGCTACTGAGTCTGTGAAAAAGGTGGACAGAGGTGCTTACTTTAGAATGGGCAGGTGGGGTGGTGTAGACCTAGCCAGATTATGAATGAGCAAAATAATGATTTCCAAACCGTTTTGGCTTGTTTTTGCCAGGCAAAGCAAGGTCCATCTTTTTCGTTTTGTGGGGATAACCTATACATTTTCACTGGCTGTACTGCCCGTTCAGTGCCTGCTTTCCACGAACACATAGATATCATTGCAGGCTAAACCTAACTCAAGATATGGTGGTCGGGGGAGGATCTGGGGGGAGGGGAACGTATATAAAGAATTATTTTGGGCCGGGGGTGGTGGCTCACGCTTGTAATCCCAGGACTTTGGGGGGCTGAGGCGGGTGGATCACAAGGTCAAGAAATCAAGACCATCCTGGTCAACGTGGTAAAACCCGGTCTCTACTAAAAATACAAAAATTAGCTGGGCATGGTGGTGCGTGCCTGCAATCCCAGCTACTCAGGAGGCTGAGGCAGGAGAATTGCCTGAACCTTGAGCCGAGATCGCGCCATTGCACTGCAGCCTGGGTAACAGGAGCAAAACTCCGTCTCAAAAAAAAAAAAAAAAGTTATTTTGCAGAGTGCAAGGACATTAAGAATGAATATAAAAGGAAACATTGGTTCGAATAAGGTTAAAAACAACACCTGTGCTCCTCTTTTCCTCCGCAGCTATGGCTGAGATGGAGAAATTCGAGAAGTCAAAACGGAAGAGGGCAGAAACACAGCAGAAAAATCCACTGCCTTCCAAAGAAGCGATTGAACAGGAGAAGCAAGCAGGCGAGTCGTCATGAGTCACGCTCCGCCAATATGCACTGTACATCCACAAGCATTACCTTCTTACTTTACTTATTTAGCTGTTTAACTTTGTAAGATGCAAAGAGGTTGGATCAAGTTTGAATGACTGCTGCCCCTTTCACATCAAAGAACTACTGACAATGGAGGCCCCGCCTGCCGCTCCCATCCGTCTATCTGTCTGGCAGGGAAGGAAAGAACTTGCATGTTGGTGAAGGAAGAAGTGGGGTGGAGGAAGTGGGGTGGGACGAGTGTGAAATCTAGAGTAAAACCAAGCTGGCCCAAGGCATCTGCAGGCTGTAATGCAGTTTAATCAGGGCCCCATTTTTTTTTGTTGTTGTTCAAATGATTTTAATTATTGAAATGCACATTTTCTTAAATATGCAAATAAAAAGTTAAAAAACTTAAAAAAAGAATATTATTATACAAGCAAGAGAAATATCCAATATTTATGAAGCACTGTTTTATGTTTCTTAATGCCGTGTATCTAGGCAGTCAGATGTATGTCTGTTTCCCAAGAGTATTATCAATTTATGGTGGCTTTAATAGCCACACATGATGAATTTAATTTGTAATCAAATCGTCTTTGATACGCGGCAAAGCCTAATGTATGGTGTACTAGGTAAAAGAATGGTAGAGTGTACAGTTCAGTGCTACCACTATGTTCTAGTCAACAATAATAGTGGGGCTTATTATGTGACTACTCATTATGTAGCCTGGGAAGACTTCTCCGCTTGAACAAATGCAGTAGCTTACTATAAAATATGTAAGTATGAAGCGCCCTAGAAAAGTACATGTGGACCAGGGATGGAAAAAGCCTGACTGGAAGGGTGAATGCCGTTTTAACATCTATCTGACAATAGGCCCATTTGAGAACTTACCAACCACTTGCCTAGGTCCTTGTGGATAATTAGACTTACTTTGTTGGAAGATGAAAGTTGGTGAGAGCTCTTAGCCTTGATGATTCAGGGAGAGGAGAAGGGGCTTAAGCTGATTCGAATCCCAAACCATTCACTAATCCACTTAACCTCATTCGCTTTAGACATGACTGCTAATTTCAGGGCACTTTTGGCTTTTGTCTGGCTCTCTTCTCCTTTAGAGCTTCCTTATAAACAATTCCTTTCTTAGGTTTCCATTTGTTTATCTCTCGCTCACTGTTTCATTCTTGGAAAATGACTTTCTGCTTTCCTAGGATACCCAGACCATGTAACTCTGATGATTTGTTTTATGTCAGAGATTTCCCAGTATGCTTTGCAATTCCCTGGTATATTCATTTCCACCCGATGATAGTCTGTGAATGTAAGCACTCCAAAAAATTATTGGCTTACTTTGTGCCTTCTCTCTAATCATACTTTGAGGTTTGGTGAAAATGTTACCTTTCAACAAGACTGTCCATGATTCCAGCAGCAGAATTAAATACCACACCTTTATCTGGGAGTACCTGGCACACAAGTCTATCAACTATTATATTGTCTTTTTAAATGTTTAATATACCTATTTTTACAAATAAAATGGGAACTTCTTCAGGCAGGGGCCAAATCTTCCTGATAAACCCCATCAACTCCTGCTGTCTTCCACTTAAGGGATCGTCAGTGAATATTACTTTGAAGAATTGTTTAAACTTTTGTGAAATGATGGAAAAGGGAGAGTCGGGCCCAGTTATTCTTCTCTAGGCAAAGTGTTTGGGCTTGTGTTATTTGTTGGAACATAAATGAGTTAGCATTTATGCTTATGGAATAAGTTTGAAATCTATAATTGTAAATTCATGCTGATTTTAATGAAATCAAAACTCAAAGTGTGAAACCATCCAAATAAATATAATTTTCTCCAAACTGCTTTGATATGAAAAAGACTCTTTGGCATAGCTCCAATTAACTATCTTAGTCACCCACACAGAATCATGAAGACTCCTTCCATCTGATTATAAGTTTCTGCAAATAGCAAAAACACTCAAAGCATTCCTGGTTGTTCTCTCTGTATAGGAATTTTCACAACCCAGAGCAAATAGAATGGACTGATTCTGTCAGTTGTATAGACAGAGCTGGATCTCTGTCTCAGTTTTCAAGCTTTAAAAGTCCTGCTGAATATGATTTTAGTAGTAAAAAGAAATCACATAAAATATGTTAATAAAAATGATGTTTTTATACTTTATCTAATATTTTGTGGCCAAGGTACATTTTCTAAGTTTAATTATGAGATTAAATTTTTATCATAGCACATTGGTATGTTCTAGTCTGCAGTTCTTAAGTGCAGTATTTAAGGGTCTTTTTTTTTTTTTTTTTTTTGAGATGGAGTTTGGCTCTTGTTACCCAGGCTGGAGTGCAATGGCGCGATCTCGGCTCACCGCAACCTCCGCCTCCTGGGTTCAGGCAATTCTCCTGCCTCAGCCTCCTGAGTAGCTGGGATTACAGGCACGCACCACCATGCCCAGCTAATTTTTTGTATTTTTAGTAGAGACGGGGTTTCACCATGTTGACCAGGATGGTCTCGATTTCTTGACCTCTTTCGTGATCCACCCGCCTCGGCCTCCCAAAGTGCTGGGATGGGGTCTTTGTTTTTTTTAAATGTCAAGCTTTTGTTTTCTATTCTTCCAACCTTTGCCCACTGCTGGTATCTCCGCTTCTGCTAACTGTTCCAAACACCTGCTACAAATGCAGCCCGTGAACAAACAAAAACTACAGGGAACTTGACAGAGAAACAAATACAGACAGATATAGGAGTTTTATAAAACCTGCCCTCTGACTAAATCTGTAAATACTCAGGCCGAAAAACGAGATTGTCTCCAGATGTATCTGCTGGCAAATGGGAAAGAAG
Organism: Saguinus oedipus; assembly: GCA_031835075.1. Classification (NCBI taxonomy): domain Eukaryota; kingdom Metazoa; phylum Chordata; class Mammalia; order Primates; family Cebidae; genus Saguinus; species Saguinus oedipus. Next base: position 5,206,132 of record CM063177.1, on the reverse strand, counting down.
TGACCCACTGAGGCCAGTTTACGGAGGCGGTGAAGGCACGGTAAACATGTCTGCCTGCCTTTTGATAAGTTGTTTCAGATGGTTGCATAGACACAAGACAGACTAGTGAGCTGGTTCATCTCTATCATGAAGTAAAAGAAAGCAACCCTTTGTCATGGGCCAGGGAAGGATATTTCACTGTCCATGTATAATACAACAGGCAAGTAGTTTTGAAGGTACCCACCCCTCATTATTTGAATGAAGGAACTTTACCGGCACTGGGCATATATCACATGTCTCCCAGCAAGACTGAGCTTCACTAAAAGTAAGAGCGTGGTCTTTGCCCATGAGGTGATAAATTTCCTGTGCTAGCAACAGGAAGATTTGGGAAGTGAATAAAAAAATGTCTTTAAGCATCTCTTAGGCATGTCATAAAAGGGCACATTCAATATAACTCATATGAAAAAGTAATGTCTGATGGTGCTTGGGAAAGACAGGGAGGGCATGGTGAGGCTTTTAGGAGTAATTCAGAAAGTCAGTCGCAGCAGGTGTGTTCATCACTGAACATAAGCAAAGGAATTGTCTTTGCCCTATCTTTTTACCAAACCACAAAAGTAATGATCGTGGTGAGTGGAGTGGGAGGGTCTGCAGTCCCTTCTGATAACCAAACAACCTAATTCTGAAAACAAATTTAACGCTGAAAAAATGAGAAGCAAGCTAGGGAATCCTTTTTTATTGAGATTATTTTTATTTGGCAAACTAGGAAAAGTTAACATCAGTGTTTCGTTTTCTTCCATCTTTTCGTTGTTGCTACACCTTGAATACTAAAACAAGGGCCCTTTCCTGTATAGAGGTAGAGAGGAAAAACAATAAAGGTTGAGAGAAAAAAACAGAGGTGCAAAGAAGAAATGAAATTTCAGAAGAAAAATTAGAAAGAACCAGTACTCAGGAGGCTGAGGCAGAAGGATCCCTTGAGCCTAGGAGCTTGAGGCTGCAGGGAGCTCTGGTTATGTCACTGCACTCCAGCCTGGATGACACAGTGAGACTCTTCTCTGAAAAAGAATGGCTAAATGAAACAAAAGGATTTGCTGAGTTTTTAGGGACTTAAATGTCCAGCCAGACCTTGCACTCAGAGAGACAGGTTGGTAAAATGTGCTGAAGCCGAGTGTGACTTGGAAGAATGCCAGGGAGAATGCACAGAGGCGCTTCTTTGTGTGGTATTGTTTCTGTGGGTAAATGCCAAGACTGGCCCTGGGCTAATTGAAATGAGCAGCTGCATGGTCACATCAGGAAAAGGAGCAAGTATTAACAGGTGCATGGGGGCCACAGGCTTTCCCTTTGTCAATATTGAAGTAAACAGGTAATGCTGTTCATTTGTCTTCTTAAAATGTAAAACTTCAGGCTCAAATTGAAAGCAGCCCTTGGCATCTCCTCTGTGTCTGTCAATGAGTCTAGGGTGCCTCCAGCTTCCCAAATTCAAAACCAGGCAGTTACTCATGTCCAGCAGGAAACAGAAGTTCAAGGGCTCTATCTTCAGGTGTTGATGCTCAGGACAGACTGCAAAATCACAGGAACTTGTAGCAGGTGTCGAGTGTCTTTCCCGGATTTTACAGATTGCATCTTGAAGTTGTTTGTCTTCAAGAAGCCTCTTGTGGGGGGAGAAAACCTCTCTTCCGTTTCTGATTCCATTCAGGGCCACTATAATCTTATTCTTGTTTACTTGCTTGGGGCATAAAAAACACCAAGGCCAGTCTTGCTAAGTTGTTTCATTCCCTCTGAGTCTCTGTCAAAGAAATTGAACTAAAATGGTTGCTGGGTGTTAAAGAAATTAACATTCTCACCACAAAAACTTCAGATTGGACCAAGGAAAGAATCTGTGAGTGGGGTTTAATGATCCATCAAAGCTACAGGGTTTAATTTTAGACCAGAAATATTTTTCATTTATGTTTATTAATGTGAGACTTTTCAGGAGAGGACGAAAGGGAACTGCAAGCTGTAAAACAGAATCATAAACAGTAGATTTTATCATCAGGGACAATAGCCATTTTAACACACTGAGAGTGTTCAGGGGTTCACAAAGCGTTCGTCTCTATCACAGGTTCTTATTCCGAACAATCTGGAATTCTGCCATTTCCAGAAGGCAGATTGGGTAAACATGTTTTCCTTCCCTCCACTGTATGCTACCTTAGCATCTTGACAAATCTGCTGTTTCATGTAATGCATTGTTTATTTTCTTTTACATCCCTCATACAAAACAATACTGAGAGACCGAAACACGTCCCTTTTGTCTTAATATTTAGAGTCACTTTTGTACCAAACTTATATAATAATACGTGGCTCACCTAGGATCTGCTCCAAGTCCCAGGATAGATTATTAATAAAGCTAATAACAAATATCGTTTTGTTGAATCTCAGGTGAAGCTAAGGAAAACATGTGACTGTAGCTTGAGATCTTTCGCCTTCACAGAACCTCTCTCTTCCTCCTGCCACTTTAAACCAAAGCTGTTGAGTTAAGCTGATTGTATTGTCTTAACTGTATTTAAAGAATCAAGTCTGATTTTGTGGTTTTGCTTTATTTTGTTTTGTTTTAATGAAGAAAGACTTGGCATGGAAAAGACAGAGGACTCTCACTTTTGTCCATTTCATTAGAATTATGGATACTCTGGTATTCCACTTTAATATTCATGTGTCAGGGGAAAATGTTAAAGGTGAGGCTGTGCACATCTTGTAGTAGCCCCTGAATGTGACAGAGATGCTGTACACTTGATTTGTGGAATCAGCATTGCCTGTAGCAGTATCATTTAGGCCCAGCAGCTGGGAGGCTCAGCCAACCATTTGTCTCTCTGGGCTCTCCTGGAAACAGGAACATCTGCTTTTCTGTGAGTTACACTGTAAATTGAGCCTTGCTTTATTCTCGGTTAATTTTTTACTACATTTTCTTCTTCAAGCTCATCAGCTTCTTTGGAACCTTTTTGAATACTTCAGTCATAAATTACTGATCTGGAGACTGTAGGATTGTGTTAATATTCTAGGATGGCAAACCTCATTGTTCAACTGATTGATTGATTAATCAAGCATTGTTTAAGCACCCATTATGTGTGAGATATTGTTACAGATCCTGGAGGACTTTTAAGGCACTCACAGTCTAGTGGAGGATACAAAAAAAGTTTGTGACCAAATTACTCACAGTAACGTTGAGTGTGGTGGTAAAGGAACACTGACAACAGTATATCTAACAGCCGTGCACATTAGAGAGGATTTCTCACAGCAGTTTCTTTAGAGAAGGTACCTGGCAGGTGACTTAATGTTTACCAGGAAGAGACAAGAAACAGCTGGAATATTCCAGGCAGAGGGAACAGCATGGGTAGAAACAGGAGGCATCATGGAACACGGCTATTTGGGGATAAGGAGAAAATGCGGTGTGGCTGGAGCATGTATTACGGTGAGGCGGAAGTTGAGGCTGGAAAGGTAGAGGAAACCACGTGTTATTTTGGGATTTGGAAAACTAGAGAATCTTTTACCTGAAGGCAGTGGGATATCAACTCAATTTCAGACACTCTTTAGCTTACTGTTCCAAACAATAAAAAGTTATTGATAAAATAAGACAAAAGAATAACTATAAATGATGCATAAATGCCATCAATAATCTTTATGTGGTAAACAAGGCAATCTGGAGTGAAGTGCTGTGAGACGCATGTATCCAATATGCATATTTGAGATAAAAGCTATTTGTTAGAGTATGTTCTTTGCTCCCCAAATTCTTTGGCGATGCTCTCTCTTCTATAACGGGCATTCTCCCCCTCAACGCAGTCACTGATTCAAACAAAACATCTGCAACCATCACTGGCTGGATTCCCACCACTAGGTGCATTTCTAATGTGCTTTTCATTTATCTTTTTATTGTGTATTCTAGGGGGCTGCACACAGTAAGGGACAGCATATGAGCCACGGGGCTAAACGTTCCCTTATGTATTATGTGTAGCAGGGAGAAGGATGCCTGTTTAAAGAGCTAGAAAATGATCTTGACTTATTTAAGAATATAGAATCTGTAATTTTTAATCTCAGAAATGAACTTGCAGGACAATAAAAAGGGCTTTGCATTTTTATTTTTCTAAACAATAACCTTTTTTTTAAAAAAATTGAGATAGTGCTAGATTTGGTAGAATCAATGTGTAACGATAATGATTCCCAACGTTAACTTTCTTTTTCATTAATAACATGCTAGGCAATCAATTGGGAAATGTGTTTGCACCATCCAGCATTCATCTGCTCTCCCAGGCCTTGTAAGCCGGGCTGCCATATCCTGAACACTACCGAATCTGATCATAAAGGTAAGTCTAAACTACTTGTGGGAGAGATTGTTCTTGGGTAATGAGCATCTTCTGTTCCCCTTCTCCCCATTTAAACGTCGCATATTTTTGTTGCCCTTACTTTGAAAACCTGGATCCTAGCCCATGACGTTGCGTGCTGTGCCTGCCTCTGGTCTCCTTCAGGTTTCACTCCCTTACAGACTCCATATCTGGCTCTTTTGTTATCCAGCATTTAAAAAATTCTGCTTTCACTTTTTGCTTTGGTCTCCCGAATGCCTTAATTAACTCCTCTTATGAGCTTCTAGCCACTAGCCCACTCTCCAGTTTTACCAACTGCTCACCCTAGGGTGGCATCCAAAAGGACACAAAACTCAAAATGATACCTCAAGAACAGTAATCAATGGGCAAACGGGCTCCACGGGAGTTAGTGTGGGCTCAATGCATAATGTTTTTATTTGTCAGCTGGCTGGCAAAAGAGAGAGCTCACAAGACAGGTCTGGGAGAGGTAAAGATATTTAGCAATTTGAGAGACTTACTAAGAATTCTAAAGAGTTTTAGTATAAGTAAAAGATACACTCACAAATATGCTGGATCAAGTTCCAGCATGACAGATATGGACATGCACGTTCACTTGTGACAAAAACAGAGAGAGTCAAACTATACAAACACCATGGGGATTCTCCAGCTACATGTGGGAAAATACATGCTCTATAGCAGAACCATGCAAATGGTCAATGAATTAGTAAAGGTGCATCTTTCATTAGAAAAAAAAGCATGATATTCACATACATAAAGTAGAAACAATATACATTGTGGTTCTCATTAGCAATGGCTCTTAATATATTTCCCACCAGGCAGACTACTCTGCCCACTTCTGAACTCCACAACCAAAAATTTGTGTGAAAAGCATCAAAAACGTTCAGAAGAAAGCCTCCAAGATTATATAAGTTTTGGAAAAGAAGACCTTTGAGGAAAGGTCAAAGATTGGGGATTATTCTGGGTGAGGAACGATTTTGAGATTATCTATGAGTATTTTAAGTTTCTTATTCAGAGAACAGTTGATAAGCATTTTTTATCTACCACCACTAAAGGCTAAAAGTGAAACACAAAGGATTTAGGCTTGAAAGAAGAAATGCTGGGTGAAGAGGGCTGTCAACCATTGGAAGGGTTATTTAGTCTCCTCCTAAAGCCTGTGTAGAATCTCAGTAACTAGGGATGTGTGTGATGGTGCTGGGGGTGATGGGGTGGAAGAGTAGGGGAGTTCTTATCTAAATGCCAGGGATACACTAGCTGTTTCTCTTATTAGGCAGTCTATGAGATATAACTGAAAGAGTTAAAAAAATATTTTAACCATTTAGCTTTATACCCTGACTTTAAAGCAGGACAGCAAGTAATCTGTAACACCGATACGTTACCATCTGTCATTGTATTTCATGTGGTTCACTGTGTGTGAAAAAACTATGTGGATAAATGAAACCCAAAATTTCAGAATTATCAGTTCTATCTAGCTGTAGCCCCAATAGTCTTTTTGAAGGACAAGTGGAAGAAATGGTTTTGAGAGAAGTAAACACAGTAAAGAATGGTAGTTGAAATTATTTAGAACTGAATGAAATGTTGATAATTCTTGTTAGAATTCTGTTTCGGCACTAAGTAAAAAGGAAACCTTGAAACAATGTATTTGCCCATTTCATGCTGCTGATAAAGACATACCTAAGACTGGGAAGAAAAAGAGGTCGATTGGACTTACTGTTTCGAATGGCTGGGAGGCCTCAGAATCGAGGTGGGAGGTGAAAGGCACTTCTTACATGGTGGTGGAAAGAGAAAATAAGGAAGATGTAAAAAATCAGAAACCCCTAATAAAACCATCAAATCTGGTGAGACTTATTCACTACCACGGAACAGTATGGGGGAAACCACCACCACGACTCAAATTATCCCCTACGGGGTCCTTCCCACAACATGTGGCAATTATAGGAGTATAATTCAAGATAAGATTTGGGTGGGGACACAGAGTAAAACCATATCATTCCACCTTTAGCCCCTCCAATTCTCATAGCTTCACATTTCAAAACCAATCATGCCTTCCCAACAGTCCCCCAGAGGCTGAACTCATTTTGGCATTAACCCAACAGTCCACAGTCCACAGTGTCATCTGAGACAAGGCAAGGCCCTTCTGCCTATGAGCCTGTAAAATCAGGCAAGCTACTTACTTCCTAGATACAATGCAGGTACAGGTATTGGGTAAATACAGCCATTCCAAATGGGAGAAATTGGGAAAAACAAAGGGGTTGCAGGGCCCATGTGAGTCTGAAATTCAGTGGGGCACTCAAATTTTAAAGCTCCAAAGTGATTTCCTTTGACTCTATGTGTCACATCTAGGTCAAGCTGATAGAAAGGGTAGGTTCCCATAGTCTTTCGGAACTCCACCCTTATGGCTTTGCAGGTACAGTCCCTCTCCTGGCTGCTTTCATGGGCCGACATCGAGTATCTGTGGCTTTTCCGGGTACATGGTGCAAGCTCTAGATGGATCTACCATTCTGGGGTCTGGAGGATGGTGGCCCTCTTCTCACAGCTCCACTAGGAGGTGCCCCCACATGAACTCCGTGTGGGGGTTCCAACCCCACATTTCCCTTCTGCCCTGCCCTAGCAGAGATTCTCCATGAGGGCCCTGCCTCTGCAGCACACTTTTGCCTGGGCATTCAAGCATTTCCATACATATTCTGAAATCTAGGTGGAGGTTCCCAAACCTCAATTATTGACTTCTGGGTACCTGCAGACTCAACACCATGTGGAAGGTGCCAAGATTTGGGGCTTGCACTCTATGAAACCATGAGCTGTACTTTGGTCCCTTTTAACAATAGCTGGAGTGGATTGGACGCAGGGTACAGAGACCCTAGGCTACACAGAACATGGGGATCCTGGGCCCAACCCAGGAAACGTTTTTCCTCCTAAGCTTCCAGGTCTGTGATGGGAGGAGCTGCCATGAAGACCTATGACATGCCTTGGAACAATTTTCACCATTGTCCTGGGGGTTAACATTCAGCTCCTTGTGATGCAAATTTCTGCACCCAGCTTGAATTTCTCCTTGAAAAATGGGTTGCTCTTTTCTGCTGCATTGTCAGGCTGCAAATTTTCCAAATTTTCATGCTCTTTTTCCCTTTAAAAATTGAATGCTTTTAACAGCACCCAAGCCACCTCTTGTATCCTTTGCTGCTTAGAAATTTCTTCCGCCAGATAGCCCAAATCATTTCTCTCAAGTTAGAAGCTCCACAAATCTCTAGAGTAGGGCAAAATGCCACCATTCTCTTTACTAAAGCACAGCAAGAGTCACCTTTGTTCCAGTTCTCAAGTTCCTCCTCTGCATCTGAAACCACCTCAGCCTGAAACTTATTGCTCATAACACTATTACCATTTTTGTCAAAGCCATTCAACAAGTCTCTAGGAGGTTCTAAACTTTCCCACATTTTCCCGTCTTCGGAGCCCTCCAAACTGTTCCAGCCTCTACCTGTTACCCAGTTAAAAAGTTGCTTGCACATTCTCAGGTATCTTGTCAGCAACTACCCACCCTACTGGTACCAATTCACTATATTAGTCCGTTTTCACACTGCTGATAAACACATACCTGAGACTTAGAAGAAAAATGAGTGCAATTGGACTTACAGTTCCTTATGGCTGGGGAGGCTTCAGAATCATGGCGAGAGGTGAAAGGCACTTCTTACATTTAAGTGGCAAGAGAAAACGAGGACAATAAAAAAGCAGAAACCCCTGATAAAACCATCAGATCTCATAAGATTTATTCACTACCATGAGAAGAGTATGGGGGAACCACCCCCATGATTCAAATTATCTTTCTCTCCCATAACGTGTGGGAATTATGGGCGTACAATTCAAGATGAGCTTTGGGTGGGGACACAGAGCCAAACCGTATCAGACAACTTAACTGAAATTAATATGGTGGGTTAGGGTAACATATAAACTATCACTCTGAGTTTCTTAATTTCTTAACCTTTGTTTCCCAGCAACTTCAGATTAAATTTAACGTTTTAAATAATATTTTTATGCTTGAGAAGGTAAAATGTACCCTATGATATTAAGAGGTTGTCTAAGTAATATAATTTAAAGAGTAAGGGGGTATTACCTTTACCTCCCAGGTACACAAATACTTAATTTCCATGGCATCCTAATCATAAATTTCCTTTTAAATTATAAAGACTTATAATCCCATGTTCTATCTTAAGGCAGTTTGAATGCAGAACGTCTAAAACACATCTTACTCAGCAAACTGCCACCCCTTCCTGTACTGAGGCCTCAGAATCATGAGTGTTGTGGAAGTGTACCTTATCTCTGATTCTACTACTCTATTCATTTAAGTACTCATATTTGTCAACTGTATCAGCTGCTCCCCACTGTATAGTGTCTGCTGACTCTACCCCTGCTTTCATAAGGCCAGCAGATTAAACTTCCTAAAATGTAAACCTGATCATGCCTTCCCTGTGTTGTAACTTTTCACCGGCTCATCATCTTTGGTGTCAGTGTCCACATCTGATTGTTTTTCGATTATATGGAGCTCAGGTCATGACAACATATCGACTGAATCAAAATACACATATGCCTATATTTTCAAAGCTCCATAGATTTGGAGACCGTTATTTTGTAAAATAAACAAGGCCCCTCATCTCTGGATTTTAATCTGCAGCTCCTCTACATACTAGTTTAAGTTCCTTTAGCATGCTGAAACCTCTCATACTTGGAAGTCTTTGTGTTTGGAATAACTTCCCTTCCTTTCTCTAACCCACTAGAAGCACCGTTGCTTACTGCTCAAGACTCAGCTGCTTTTCTCAGAATATACAGCTGATACTCTTAAAGTTGAGCACTCCTTCCTCCCTGCTCCCAGAGAACGCATTCCAACTTCAACAGCTCTACTTCGCTTTGTAATGGAGCTGCTTTGCCCTTGCTTTACCCACAGGCTGTGAGCTACCTGAACTCAGAGCCTTGGTATCTCTTTCCACTTTTCTCTCCATGTTCCTGGATTTGCACAGGATTGGTAGGATTTATTTTATTTTTCAAGCCAGGGTCTTGTTCTGTTACCCAGACTGGAGTGCAGAGCTGTGTTCATGGTTCACTGAAGCCTTGACCTCTGGGGCTCAAGTGATCCTTCCACCTCAGCTTCCACTTCCAGAGTAGCTGTGATTATAGGTACACACTATGACCAGCTGGTGATTGGTGTATAAAAGGTACTGAATATGTGTTCTTAGAAGCATAAGTAGGAAGAAAAGAGGATGGGAAGAAATACTCTTGAGCTGAAGCTTTGGATGTTTGAGAATTATTAAATTATCTTTTCTATACACAGAGGACACAGAGGAAGCTATAGAACTTGGCATCTGGACAGAGCAACATTTAAGATTGGGTTGGAAGGTTGATATAAAATAAAAATTTGTATTTGAGGCTGGGCATGGTGGCTCATACCTGTAATTCCAGCACTTTGGGAGGCTGAGGCGGGCAGATCACTTGAGGTCAGAAGTTCGAGACCAGCCTGGGGAAAATGGTGAAACCCCATCTCTACTAAAGATAAAAAAATTAGCTGGGTAGGCTGGTGCACACCTGTAATCCCATGAGAATCATTTGAACCCAGGAGGAGGAGGTTGCAGCAAGCTGAGATTGAGCCACTGCACTCTAGCCACGGAGCAAGAGTCTCTCTCAAAAACATAAAAATAAAAATAAAGAAATTTTATTTGAGGGGCCAAGATTAAAGGCTGATTTTCGATTCACAACCAAATAAAACCAAATAAATAGATTTCATAAATTTGTTACATATATTTTGATACACACATATTTAATGGGGAAAAGAATGAAGTGGGAGACTGTTTATTTCTTCATGTAATATTTTAAGAACTAGATCTATTATCTAAAGTCACAATACTTTCATTAGAAAGTTAGAAAGTCTATTTGTATACCAAGACAAGCAGAAAAAGTAAATATCAAATTAAATAACTTTTTAGTAAATATTATTGAGTAAAATATATGTAAATATTATCTTTGTTTTTCAGTTTTTTTCCCTGCAAACAGAGGAAAAACTTCACAGATCAGAAATGATCTTCAGATAGGATTTGGAAATACGCAGAAAGACTTTCAAAACTTCTTTTATATCCAAGGCAAGGATCTGACATTATCTCCTCAAGGTGAAATAACCTTGAATGGCCTGACATTTGCACAATGGCTTTCTTTTTAATCTGTCTGTAGTTCTAACTAATTACTCGAGCATACCTTTGCTATTTCTCTGCATCCTTCTTCCTCTATTGTTTTATGACAATCTAATAAGAACTATGCCTTCCCCACTAACCATACATAAAATTAGATAAATTGTGACATTCTAATGGAAATACTAACCTTATGTTGAAAAGTGAGGGTAGAGTTTTGGGATTGCGCAAGATCAGAGAGAAGATAAGACCCATACACTAGAAACTATTCGCACGTCTCTTTTTTCTTGAGGATTATGGTTTCACATGTGATAGGATGGAGCCAAACCGGAAGGAGAAGTGACCAAGTTATACTGTAGGCTCTTATAATGGACTCTGCAAAATTTCCCTTCTTAAAATCAGGCTAAGTATGAATATCACAACACGACGTGTCAACAAAATTCCTAAATTTCTACAAGCAAGTACATCAGTCGGGTTGCTGCTGACTCTACGTAACAGAAACCCAAACAGAGTAACGAAAGTAAGTCAACCGCAGTGACAATATGCCGAGAGACAGCCTGGACAGTCCAAGCTGAAGTCTGTTTCAGCCTGCACGGCTGCAGTGTCCCCAAAATCATCAGTGGACCCTTTCCGTTTGTGGTTTCATTCTCTTGGTCATCTGTGCTTTAGATGGTTGGTCTAATTCTAGTTCTCATTTGCACTTTATAGGCAAGAGGAAGGGAAACAATAGCAAAGAAAGAGTCATTCCTACATCTGGAAAGACTCAGAAACTCTCCATTGACTGATACATTTTATCAATCAAAATGGTGTATGGCCATTCCTGGATGTAAGAAAAAAAAGCTACGAAATAGAAACCCTTTGATTAGGCATAACATTGATCCATATGCTGTTAGTAAGAGCAAAAGAAAGAAAATATATTGAGTGGACGATTAGCAAGTTCTGCCACGCCAACCAAAAGCATTTATTTATGCCATGTGTTTCCTTAGAAGCCTACATAATTTTTGAAACATGAATACAACTGCACTTTCACTTGAAATACAGCAGTGCTCATATCCAGGGCGTCATTGAAGAGCGTACATTTCTGATTCCCTCTTTTGTAAGTCTGCTTGCTACATTAATTATAATAATTTAGGGTAAAATTCTCAAACCTCAGTCAATTTGAGCCTTCTCCACTTCGTTCCTTTCACAGTCAGTCAACTACCCTTTTTGGTGAAATTTCCTCTTCTCAATTGCTCTTTCCCATTTGTTTCATTCTCTAATGGCTACTATCCTATGTAGATGCTTAACTCTTCCTTTGCTTTTTACCAAGACATCTTGACCACACTATCAACATCCTCTCTTGTCTCTCCCCGAGTCCGCTCCGTATATTCCAGCTGGAGTCAATCTTTTTGAACTTTGGCATTCATTATGCTATATATCTCTTCAGTATCTTTGGTGGCTTTCTCTCTGTCAGATAGATGAGTCACTGTGAAACTAATTGCTAGTACACTTAGATTAGGGGAGGTCTCTGTACAAACACCCACATTCTCTCCATCCTCTAACGGTTTTCAAGACTAAAGTTAGAATGTCAATTGTGAAGCCTTTTCTCATGTGCCCAGAGAGAACAAATCACTTCCTCCTTGGTGCTCCCCAGCACTTCGTGGATATCGCTACTTCCTCAGTTATTAACTTACCTTCTGTGTTAACAGTTGTTTGCCTGTCTACCTCAGGTCCAGGGACTCTTCACTATATTCTGCACAGGACATGGCTGTGAATCTGACATGCAGAAGGTGCCCAATAACGGTCTCATACTACATGAGTCATGTAGTATGACTCACTACATGAGCATAGTGATTACTAAGTTCATCTTGCTAAATATCAGAAGCAGGGGCTGCCCTGGTGTAAATGCTAGACACATACATGGAACTCAAAACACTTTTTTTTGAGACCAAAAGAAGGCAATTCAAAAAATGCCTTGCCGTCCAATTTCTCTGACTATGGCCTGAATCCCCAATTCACTGTCCTCTTTGAATCTCAGTATTTCACTTAGAAGAAATTTACTCTTTTGCTAATTGAGTGCTCATCCGTAATTGTTATTCTTTGCCCCACACCTACCTAACGGAACGTAAACCATGCCTCATGCTCATCCAGGCAGATTAGCACATAAAAGACTCTTAGAGAACTTGAAATTAATAAAAATAACAGTAATACTAATAACTTGTACACTATGTATCAGACATTATGTTAAATGCTTGCCTTAGATTGTTTCATTGAATCTGTAATAAAACCCTATAAAGTAGATATTACCTCCATTTTACAGATGAGAAAACTGTTACTAATAAAGCTAAGTATATTTTCAAGATACTTTCTGCCTGATGGCAAAGCTGATGTTGCTAACCAAGATGTTTATAGTCTCAGTTTCAATGGGAAAAATTTAAGGGTGAATTGAGATGTGGATATTGTGTTCTGAGTTAGTCTTAAAAGTAATAACCAAACTATGATCTTGTCAAATAGCCTTAATGAAGAATGGGGATAAATTCTTAAGTCCTGATCTCAGCCCTTGACTTATTAATCTGTTTCATTGTTGACATCTCAGTGTCCAGCTAGTGTGCAACACTGACACTCTTCCCAAGTGCAGGTGATTTCTTTCACTGCTGCTTTATACACATTTGTTTGGTCGCTGCAGTTTTCAGGTTGAGTGTTCCTTTCTGGAACAGTCCACAGCACCTTGCTGTTATGCACTCTGTATTTTTCTCATGCCTTTTATTTTCGCATTTCTGGTTTTCTAAAGTATTGTCTTTCAAAACAAACTTTTGAAGTTGACACCTTAAGTAAGAACTAAACACACACACACACAGACACACACACGCACGCATGCATACACACACGTGCGCGCACACACACACAAATACTTGAAACATAATCTACTAGTCGATCTGCCTGTATTCCATTAGGGTCTGTAAAAGCTATGGGTCCACAATTGTACTCAAAAGGGGAAGAGTCAATGTGATGTATACAAAAGAATTGCCATACAGAAGAGAAAAAACTAAATATGCTATATGCGGCTTGTTTCTTCTGTTGAAAGTGCATTTACTTAGCATCAATTTGTATTCATCTCTATTTCCTAAGTAGATAAGATTAAATGTAAATGTAGAGAATTAAGTCAAACCATGCCAAGAACGCAAAGTGTTAATCAATACAATTGGGACTGCGTGATAATCAGTTCAGAAGAGGGTCCAATAATTTCTAAAGAAAAAGAATTAGCCAAATATGCTAATAGGAAATTTGACTACATAGGTTCAAGTCCTTATTTCTGAGGGGACAAATATCTCAAAATGTTTCTACAGCTTATAATGAGATACTAAAATCTCATACATGTGCTTCCAATCCATTTGGGAAAAAGCATTGAGTTATAAAAAAGTATAATCTATATGAAAGACTTGGAATTATAAAAGTTCCGTTGATGTGATAGGGAGGATGACTGCTAAGTTACTGGTTAACTCTTGTGAACTGGCTGAAGCTAGCATCGGTTTAGACAGTGCAGCTAGTTCGTAGGCCCCAGCCAAGGTTCATACAGTCAATAACACAGACCCTGTACGTTTATTAAACACAATATTTTCTAAAAGTTTAAAGGAATTACCATTAATGTCACCTTAGAAAGATATAAAACAAAGTATAGAAATTTTAAATTAAATTAATATTTTTGGTTACAGTTTTAAGTATATTTTAAAAAAATAAGTTTTGCTCATTGTGAGAATTTTTGTCTGTTTTTAAAGTACTTGAAACTTTTACATGGGATTTTATTGAAATGTTTAGAGGAATCTAAGATTCTAATCAATGTTTAAGTGGTTGAATCTGATTCATTAAACTTACAAGTTTTGCTTTATTAGCTGCTTAAATGGTGTTCAAATGTTGAGATGGATTGTTATTTATTAGAGTTATATGTTTAATAAATTGGGCATTAAACAAAGAATAAATAGCAGCAAATATATTTTATGCACCAAAGTTTCTCAGGCAAATAAAATTTAAAGAGGACAGGTTTGAAGTTACACACAGGGTGGGTGCCTGCAGTTTTTACATACATAGTTTTTCTTTTCTTTTTTTCTTTCTTTTTTTTTTTGAGATGGAGTCTCGCTGTTGTCACCCAGACTGGAGTGCAATGGCATGATCTCGGCTCACCGCAACCTCCGCCTCCTGGGTTCAGGCAATTCCCCTGCCTCAGCCTCCTGAGTAGCTGGGATTACAGGCGCGCACCACCATGCCCAGCTAATGTTTGTATTTTTAGTAGAGACGGGGTTTCACCTTGTTGACCAGGATGGTCTCGATCTCTTGACCTCGTGATCCACCCGCCTCGGCCTCCCAAAGTGCTGGGATTATAGGTGTGAGCCACCGCGCCCGGTCTCGACATACACAGTTTTTCTACGGCCTTTAATTTTTGTTCATCTCATCCTCTGGAAATTTTAAAATATCAAAGACAAATAACATACTCATTCTGGAAGTAGGTTTTAAAATGCCAAAGGCAGACAATATACTCATCATATTATCTCAGTTCTAAGACTGTAGCCTCACATTCCTATGGCATATTTATCCCGATGCTGAAACTTGCAGCTTTTTACTTCAATGTATCCTCAAGTCAATGCTGACCACCTCTTGTTTCCATTACTCCTATAGGAAGAAGCCTCTGTTCTTGGTACCCCGGATGTACAGGTTCAAATAAATGTCTTCATGGTATGGTTAAAAGGAAGAGCTCCCAAACAGATTGCATCTAGGGAAATATAATCACTCTCATTCCCAATTTTCATCTTTAAAGATGATATTGACTCTGATGTGTTTGGCATTTTTGCTCAAGCATACATAAGCCTTCTAGTGCTTGGCTAGTCCCAGGAGCTAGAAAAAAATAATAGTGACAATCATAATGACAATCACATAAAAGGTGATACGGTAGAGTGAAAAGCACTAGACCCAGAAAACTGGTGTTCAAGTCTCAGGCCCACTGCTTTCTGGCTATATGACCACGAGCAAGTGAAGTAACCTAGCTGTGCTTTCGTTTTAATAGTACAGGGCGTTGTACAAATTACATGGCTGTACAAAACCACCTGATACATGGCAATTGTTTGGAAAATATTATCTATTACTACTAAAAGTTATTGAAGATGGGTCATATGAAAATGTTCTACGTTTCAAATGAACTGTTTTACTTTAGGTGATTTAAAGTCTTCTCCAGAGGCAGGATGAAAAAGATTTTGGTAATGTATTATTTGAATGTCTCTCATTCCCATTTTAATTTGTACTGTGTCCACTAATTTAGAATAGTTAATGCCAGCCACTTTGCCCGTAAAGCCAAAATATTCTGTAATCACCCCTGTGATATGAATTTCGAGTATTCGGCTTTTAAGTCCAGAATATCAATTGTGTAAAAAGTGCAGATAATTCCAATTCACTTTTGATTGTAATGATCTGAGCCAAACACAAAACCTAATTGATCCAAGATGATTTGGTCTTTACAATTTTGTGCATTACGTGATCTGCACGCCCCAAACAGGAGTATCTTGAATTTAACATATTTTCCTTTTCAGAAAACAGAATTTTTTAATTAAAAACATTTTTAAAAAGTTCAGTGTGTGTAATTGTTAACACCTGCTATGTGTTAGCAACAGATGTTTCTTACTTACCTAAGGGAACTGTTATAATTATTCTATAAGCTTATTGGAATGGCATTTACCAAGATAGTTGTGAAAGTTAGTTGGTGACTTTTTATGTAATGTTTGGTATTTTTTAAAATGCCTTCCCCTACTGCTGTCAATCCCCATAAACCTACCTTAACCCAGCCTGCCAAAAGCAAAAATGTCATTTTGGGATGCCGAAAATGCAAAACTGGCAATGATCATGCATATTTTAGTCTTCGTGAAAAGTTACTGAAATGAGATCGTGTGTATACTAAAGCATTGCAAAATTTACTCAAGTGTTTTAGCAGCTATTGTTTGTAGTGTTCAGCATGGAAGTCTTAAATCTTGATTATAAAAGTTAAAAGATATCTTTTTGAAAGATGATATCCTTCTAACAGCATGGCCTCAGAGGGAGCTCTAGTAAAAATGAGAGTTTCCTTTATTTTTCTGGCCATTCATAAGGTCTTATAAATCCTAGGCTTTCTGAAATCTTCATTTATGGTACTAAACACACAATTACCTACAGGCATGTGTTAAATTTGATGCTGTTTCAGCCAAATAATGGACCAGTTGCAAACAATGAATAAAAAGAGGCAGCTTCATTTATAACCGCTATTTCAACAGAGCTCTACTGTAATCATAACAATCTGAGGGTGACTTATTAATTAATTGATGTTCTTTTTTATTATGTGCTATTGAGTTAATGAGTAATTTGTGTGAGACAATTCTCTGAACACATTGATTACTTGAGATATTTTCCGGGGCTTTCACATCAATGACATGCTGGATAGGTAGAAGATGGTATTCGCAGGTGTGTGCTTATTATTAGCAGGTTGCAGATGAGTAAAAACAAGTGCAAAGACACGGTAAAGTTATTTGATATAGGCCAACCCTAAGTCTGCCTCAGCCTGTCACATAGTAGGTGCTCAATAAATGTCAATTGAACTAATGACTATATTAAACCTCTGCTTCCTGTTATCTTACGTTACATTAAAACCACATTTAAAAATATCCATAATGATGTTCTTAAGAAAAAGTAATGATCAAAAAGGCTTTTGCTAAAATTGTATTTTGTGCTAATGGCCTATGACAACAAATATACAGATTGTTTTTGCAACTTATCCAAGTGAGCATGAAACATGTTTGGCCTGCAGAATTTCTATGAAATTGTTTCAGTGACGATCACAGTGGTTTGCCTAAAGTGGTAGTTAAAAGGAAAACACTTCTGTGTGGCATGTTTTACTACAGACAGAATTTTCAGTGCCCCGTTTCAGTTAAGGTGCAACATCTCTTCTCTAAAAATGTAGAATCAAGTTTCCTGTTTTAATTCATTACACAGAATAGAAAATTTGAAATTTAATCTGACCATAGCAACGAAGCTGCTTTCTGAAAGATCACTTAAAATTTGTTTAAATGTGCAAAAGTACACCCAGCAATTGCTACTTTCATTTTCGAGAGTTTTATTTTCCCCATAAAAATAAATAGCGGTAAATGACCTAACTCAGAGATCTTAAACATAATATTCAGAGAAACATTTGAGGTACTTTGTCTGTGCTCGTTATGACTTAGCTTTAGAAAGGCGACATCCTTACACACTTTTTTTTCTCTTCATGAACTTAACATATGCTTTCTAGAGATCATCTTAGATTTTGCCAATTAAGCGCAATCAAATAGTGTAACACCCCTTTTATTAAAAACATAAATTCAAATGTAAAAAAGTGAATGAAAGAATCCAGCAGATATTTATTAAGCAAGATGAAAGTGAAGTTACAAACACAGGTCAGCTTTTAAACTCAGCACTCTGTTGGAATGGAGGTGCACGGTCCTCCATCATAGGGAGCCTATGGGAGACGCGTCTCAGGAAGGGAGCTGTCGCTGCTCAGAAATCAAAGCTCCATTGGAGGCGTCCTACTGGAGGCATCAGACAACAAGCTAATTGACGTCAGGGCTACACAACACAAAGGGGGAAGTTGACAACAATTCAGGGGCTTTGAGTAGTCAAGACAATTAGCTTAGTACTTCAGGTCAATAAATGCTACAATTTATGGGCAATAAGCTGTAAAATGACCTACAGCTGAAAAATTATTCCTGTCTTGTTTCATAATTTTATGGAGATTAAAGATAATCTAAGCAGATTAAGGACAATCTTTAATCCAGGTGAGTGATTTCATTGGTAGTAAAAAGAATAAGAAATAATTCTCAACGTAGTAAATAAAAGAAAAAGCAGCAAAAACCTTGTTTGGTCTTCCAGTGGCAAGGATAGCTGAACAGCTTCAAGAAGCTGAGAGAAGTTTGTTCCCAATTTACAAGTATTTTGACATATAAATAAACAAAAGCAAAACCAGTTAAACCCTAAAGATCATCTGAATATGATACTGACAATTAAAATTTTACATCCACACGAATTTCAAGCAATTGTTAATGGGGACCAGTAGGGCTACATTAAGAAAACTGCTTTACACTTTCTCTCCCCCACATTTTTACTTTGTCTTGCTTTGTTTATTTTGGTGATGCAAGTCCTTTCCCTTCATGAAACAAGTGTAAAGCTCTCAGGCTAAAATAATAGTTATTTTTGTGGGCCCCAAATAGCTACTTTTGAATTTCTTTCTTTAGTATATCTCAAACTTGGGGGATATGGGACTCGAAGACTCCTAACCATAAAGCATCTGTAAAAATACATATTGTTCACTTTTCACAGAACCATTTTCTTACAAATAAGAGGCAATATCCAGATTCACATGCATGTTCATAATAAAGCTTTGTCTTAAAACAAATGCACATCAGCATTATTTTCAGCTTAATATTTTGGCCCCAAACCAAGAATCCAGGCATAACATTTAATTTTCATCTATAATGCATATATTGGCAGGACAAAATATATATGCAAATAACACTGGAAAATATTATTTCCTATGCAAGTGATCAAGAAAAAAACAAAGAGAAAACCCATAGCAGTAAGTTTGCAGTAGTGAAAATATGGTTCATGGTGCCTGCGCAGAAATAGATTTGTTGAGAAGTAGTTGTGTTACAGGGAGCAACAGCAAAGAAGCAAGTTCACGGGCCACCCAGAAGAGGGGATCATATTCTAATTTCCTTAATTGTAATTTAAATGATCGTTCTCCATAATTTCTGTTTCTAGAGCTTTCTTTTTTGTATGCTATCATGTAAGGTAGTAGTATTTCACCTTAAAAAATGGAATGACAAATTTCAGCCTAAGAGTGATGTATTCTGAGTTGGTAATTACTTAAAACAATGAGAGAGTAAAACACATCAAACTTAAAGTGTTTACTTTTTGAACATTAAAATTAATGTCAGGTAAATACAGAAAAATATATAGTCACTAGTTCTCAGCTTTTTAATCAATCCCTTTGTTTCTCTTCTTCTAGAAGATTCTATGAGCATTATGTTGCTCTGATCAAAAGTAACCTCACTACTCAAACATCATCATAGCTTCAATGTGCATTGTAGTGATTTCAGTAGATTCAGTGCCATAAATTTATTAAGCCATAAAGTTATTAAACCCTCAGCTCCTGTGGAGAGATCTGGGCAAAATTTATACAAGAAGTTTAATTTATCACTTAAAAATTGTCTCATAATTGTGGTAACAGATTTGTAAAGTAACCCTTTGGAAAAAATTTTACATGATACCCAAAGGCACTAGTTCACATAAGGGGTGTGGCTGAAAAAGCAAAACAAAGCCATTGTGTAGGTAAAGAGCACAAAAAGGAAAAGGATATTAAAAGGAAACCTGTTAAGCTTTAAAGTTATTCTACAAATGGCACTTTTCACGTTGGTATAAAATGAAAGTGCTTTAAGATGAAATTTTTCTGTATTTTTTTAAAGCTGATTTTTAACCCCCTGAAAATAGGGGGCTATAAGAACACCGATAGACTAACTCATAGCGGCAGTAAGTAGGAGATGTCACTAAAATGCTCTGTGTGTGTCTTTATTTTTTAGTATTTTTAATGTTGATAGACTTGCTTTATCTATCTGTGTATCATTAGTGAGATTTGCTTTTCAGTTCTTTACTAGAAAGTTACAGCTCATTTAAAATAGCTGGTAAATACAGAAAGCATAAATATACAGTAAGTTTAAACACTGATTGTACTAAATGCAACAATACAAAGAAGCAAACGGAACACAAATGGTAACACAATAAAACTGTATTACATTTGTGCTTCAAATATTACAATACATTATGTACAATAGTCCAAAATAAACATCTCATGCCAAGTGACACAAAAACGAATAGCAAGCAAAAAAAAGCCAGCAATATGTACATTACTTTCTTCTTCAATAATAAACATTCAACTCTGAACTGGGGCAATTTCACTACATACAGATGCAGTCCGCCTGTTACTCCATATAACCATCCTGCCTTCCTATATCTACGCTATTCAGTAGGTTCCTGTGTCAATTCTTATATACATGTGGAGCAAAAAAGATAAAAGAATGTAGTGCTTTGTATTCTTAATGGGGTGATGTTGATAGATCAGCGAACCTGGGGTGCATAGCCTTCTTTCATTAAACCTTCCTCGTAGTCCGTCTGGCAAAGGATCATGTTATTCTTTAGGAAAAATTTGTCTCCAACACAAAATCTGAAAATATTTTAAACAATACAATGTGGTTAAGACCATTTCACTTGGATCTATAAATCTGAAGATTTATCTTCCTAATAATAGTTCCACACGTTAATTCCCTGAATCTGAAAACCTGCCTTAGTTTTCTTCATTATCAGAATTAAGCCATTTACCATTTGTTTCATTTAATGAAATATTGCACACATTTGAGATCTTGCCTTTGTATGCAAAAACTGTAAGGACATCGATAGAAACACTTTGGGCACCAAACATGACTTGCTTTTTTTTTTTTTTAAACCACATTGGAAAGGAAAAAAATAAAAAGAACTGATCTGTATTTACACTCATTAAAATAAAAGAAAGAAAGATAATAGTGTTTCACTGCAGTAATTATGGATGATTTCATCTCTGGCCATTTAGGCATTTAATAAAAAAGTAAAAGGCACTGAAATGAATCAAACAATTAGAAAATAGCCCATTTTAAAGCTTCCCATTTAAAGCTTTCTTTTACTGTGTTATGAAAGTGAGATTAAATTTTAGTCATCTAGAAGTGATCATTCTGAAGTAACAGTTGCTTTCGTGTCAGACTCTGGTGCTGAGCCATATTCCTTTGTTTGTGGCAAGTTCACCAACATGAAATAGTACATGTCATTTCTTAAAGCACTTCCAATTTAACCAAAGGGAGTAACCTAAATGAACTACTTAATATTGATGTGATAAATTAAACTAGTTTCCAATAGCTAATTATGCATTTTATTTTATAAAGCACCGTTTAATGTGCAAGACTGTAATGTTTTTAATAAGCATTCTTTTTGTATGATTTCCCCATGGTGACACTGTGGACACAATTAAGGTCAGAAATGAATGCTTTTTCTGTTTCCGCTACATTTAACAATAACGTAACTCTGGGGAGATCTGTATATATATTTAATTGTAACAATTTAACCTTCAAACAGTGGTGTCTGGTAGAGCTGACCCAGTAAAACTACTTGTAATTATACAAGTTGACCTTTCTGACCTTTGATAGTAGTCTCTCTTTATCAGATAGTCAATTTCAAATGATGTTCCAGCAGAAATCTTAGTGGATAGATTAAATTGTGTAGTGAAAGCCACCTTTTAATGTTTTGTGAAGTTGAAGGTTTAAATGAGAAGCAGTTGGACTGATTTACATTTGCAAAGATTGGAATGCTAGACAAACAGTGAACCTATTTTTTTCCCAACTGGGTAGCTTTGGAAATTTATCCTTATACTAGCTAAGTAGATAGAGGGGAAAATAGTGTAATAAAAAAAGTAGATTGAAAAGAATTAGCTTTCCTCTTAAAGGAAAATTGGTCTGTTTATTTGTGGAATTTACTTTTTTTCCTCAGGATTACTGCCTGCTGATGATGTTGATTGAAAGCACTGATCTTGAAATCCTAGGGTTGTTTGTGGTCAAAGCTATTGGATACAATCAACAGTCAAGTTTGGGGCTTTAAGTATATTTTCTTTGTATTAGTTGCAAACTGTACACTTTAAATGTACTTCAATAACAGTGTTTGTACAAACCAGTTTGATAACGTGATCACTAAGATATTTCTAGTAATATTTCCTAAGAGAGGAAATATTTCTCTTGTTGAATAGACCTAAGTAGTAAAACTGATAGCTTATCTTTTAGGTGAAATTATATAAAACAGCATGTAGAATATGTTTAATTACCATACAAAATTATATATTATATTATATAATTATATTACTGTTGAAATTAATTTCGACTAATATGTGAATAATAAAATATCACTCAAAACAAGTAGATTCAATAAACACTCTTGTGTTCCAGCTGATATTACTGAATTATTTCTTCTAAAAACTCATTAATCTGGAAACACTCTCTTTTAACTCCTTGTTTAAAATTTTGCTTTACTTTTTGAGTAAGCCCTAAACTTCTATTAGCCACCAAATAAAAACATTTTCTTTGTCATGTTATCATGGTATGTCACGCCATTCATGCCTTCAGAGGCCTTCACACTTAGACAATTTTTATTTGTGGATTAATAAATTCCAGGTAATTATAGTGAGAAAAGCACAAAACCAAGAGCCTGGGGATCTGTCTTGAGTCCTGTCTCTATCACCTACTCATTGCAAGACCTGGGGCTCAGTTCAGACTACCCCTGTCTCAATTCCCCATGTGTAAGAGAAAAAGAGCCCTGTAAGTAGATTATAGAGAGGTTCAAGTGAGAAGTGTGTGAATGGCAGCGAGGTATACTGCAACCACTGGGGTCCAAACTCTAGCTCCCCACTTATGTTAACTGGGGGCAAATCTTCAGTTTATAATATCTGTGACATCAGTCGCCTTTGTAGGCTTGTGCAAGGAGTAGAAATGAAACATCTAAAATCTTACCTTGATGTTTGGAATATAAGTAAAATAGCCCTTTTATACTTACCATGTGCTAAATGCTAAGCATGTATGTACATGTTCCCATTTATTCCTTACATCCAACCTAGAAAGTAAGCATTATTATGGCTTTTTACAGAAGAAAACCCTGAGACTCCATTCCAGAATTTAAAAACCCTGCCCAAGATTCCAAAGTTAGAACGTATGTAGTAAAGGAAGGAAAATAACCCAGGTCTTTTTGGATTTGAGACTCAAGTTTTTACCTGGAGGCAGTAAAGCATGCTAGCTGTAAGAATGATGTGGAGATGAAACAGTTAGACAGGGCGTAACTGGTTGTTTTTTTTGTTTGTTTGTTTTACTATTATTTGTATGCATAACTTTAAAAAAGTCTGCCTGCCATTCAGTTAGGTGGTATACACAGAGCAACACAGGGAGAGGGAGAGAGAGAAAGAGAACTTTTCTAAAATACCCGTATCTGACATATTTTATTACTAATATGTTATCAACTGGATAAAGTGCATTTTATATGCATTTCAATTTATACTTAAAGGTCAAGATGAAACAGAACATAGATGAGGAATGTCACATTTGAACATATGACTCAAACAAAACAGCCTTGAAAGCTGTGGTTAAGAGCAGATTATGATTGGTGTGCAATCACGGTTGATATCCTCCTTAAAAAATGCTTCATATATAAATACAAAGAAATGAGAGAGACAGCAACACGGGTAGTACATAGTAAACAAAGTAATCTGTAACTGTGATTTTAACCAGCTTCTTACGAGATTCAGCATTTGGCGGAAAAACAAAAGCATTATGAAAGAGTGATAGCCAGAGGATACGGTAAGTATATTAACAGATCAGGCTACAGTTACTAAAAATAAACACAATCTTTCTTGTAATCTGACCCTAATTACTTGTAGTATGCTCAGTTCAATTAGTTTTACCCTCATTTAAAAAAAAATTATGGTAAGGAATAAGAAGATGCCCGATCGGATTATTAAATCATCTAATTTTGATGTTTTGGAATTAATGTTAGATTTAATTTGTAGATATTTTTGAATGATTCTAGCAGACTTCATACAGTCTTAGAGACTTGAGAAGTATATGAAAGAAGTATAACTAGTAAATCATGCTTATGAAATACAGTGCTTAGTTTTAAGCAGGTTATCAAAAGCCTCCACTGGTAACATCCCTTTTAAGAAATTAAAATGTTAGCTTAGCCATCTTCTTTCCCGAATGTTAGTGACTGTCAATTATGATTAATTTCTATTTTACAACACTTAAGAAGGGGAATCTAATCTATATTCTAGTGTCTATACTTCCCTATTCCACATCTCTGATTAACTACAAGTTAGAGATTTCTAGTATACTGTTTTCAGTAAGAGGTCTGGGTCGTGTACGCATTTCACCACTATACACTTCTGGACGAATTTACTGTCTTTCCCACGGACAACCTGGCTGTCATTACACATCTCACTGCTAACACCCCTTACTGTATCAAATTATACTACCCACACCCCAAATCTTGCTGTACGTTATTCAGTGTACTTTAGTGGAGTTACTTTAACTCCACTATATCAATTCACATTTATATGCTTAGTCAGAAAATAAAATACCTCTCTTGAAATGGACCTGACTCCAGAGCGGGAGACGAGATTCCTTGGGTTTCCATCTTGATTCTACCATTTTCTTCTAACTGTGTAATCTTGGGCATATTACTTCCGTTTCCTATACTTTACTTTCTTCATCTGTCAAATGAAGCTAATAACAATATCTGTTTAAGGGTTATTTTGAGTATTAAAGGAGTGAGTGCATGTGAAACACTCAGATCACTGTTTGGTGTGTGACTAATACTTTATCGGATTTCACTATCATTATTATTTGGTAATGATAATCTTTTCACCTTTACTTAAGTTGGTCCCTAGCAATAAATATTTCTCCCCGTTTCCTGTCTACATAAATTCTAGCAATCTTTGAGTTCCCATTTCCTCCATCAACATCCTCTGACCATGTCAATTCACTTAACCTGATCTTTCCGAAAGCACTTACTTGTTGGTGTATTGTTATTTTGGCATTTCACAATTTCTCATGACGGTGTAACTGGTTTCCCAATCTAAACAGCAGTTCTGAGGTAAATGACCACGGGTTACGTTTCTTTTGAACCCTTTGCAGAACCATCCTAAACTGTACTACCACTGAAGGTGTGTGGTCATTAAAAATTGGTTAAGGTAGATTTATTCCAGAAACCAGTAGCCTTAAAAAAAAAATGCATTTTAGAAGACTAATTTAAATTTGTATTCATTTGGACTTTTATTCTATGACTTTTCAAAGACTACATTTACAATTTCATTTCCTCTGGGTCCTTGCTCTCTCTCTCCTCCTCCTCATGCCTACCAAACCTCTTCTCTAATCTCTGCACACACTGAGCTGCTTTTCATTTCCTAAACACGTCAAATGCCTTCACATCTGCATGCCTTTGCTCGTGGCTCAATTTGCCTGAAAATCCCTGGCTCCCTCATCTTCCCCAACCCCCAGCAGACACACTTCCTGTAAGTCAACCGGTTCTAGGGAGTTCTTTTTTTTTAAGACCCAGTGCATCAGGCCTTTGATGCTTCCCTAACGTTTCAGGGATAGCTGTCTCTTCCCTCAGTACAGATCTATTTGGCATCGATTACACTCTTCTGTGAGGCTTTGATGTCCCGTCTCTCCCATAGCTCTGGACACCTCTAAGAAATAAACTAGATTTTATCCACCTCAGCTTCCACAGAGCCTAGCACAGTGCTTTTATTCTTAAAAAAAGAAAATTGTTACATAATTTTATGTAGTTGGGAAAATTTCATCACAAGCTTTTTTTCTTTTCTTTTCTTAACAAAACTATCATTTAGTTTTACTGAGTTTTCTAAGAGGAAGGGGCTTATTCACCTTTATGAAATTAACTTGTTATATAGAATCTTCCAGTTCTGAATGAGATTCAAGATATCATAAAATAAGCGCAAATATCCCTCCTGTGGTACCTTTTAAAATATAGAAACTTGCAGAATTTTAATACAGGGTTCATATTTTAGCTATACTTCTCTAAAAGGGGCAGAAGAAATCTATATATAAGAGACAACCAATCTTGAAAGGTTATTATTACTGCTACTTTTAAAACATTTGGAAATGCTTTAGATCTTAATGATACTCTGATTTAAAAGTTAAGATGAAATGACTGCTGAATAAAATTCATAAACGTGTAATTCTACAACTTCAGAAGTCAGTAAGGTTTGCTTAAGGGGAAGAAATGCCTATGAATTACCTACTTGCCTTGCATTTCACTTGCAAAAGTGCAATATTGTGACAGTGATTTGGCTACTGGAAGTGGGATATGGGTTTCCTGCAGGGGGTTAAAGCAAACTTCAGAGTAAAAGGAGAATCTCCTGTATCAAAACCTTCTGTATCCTGGATAACAGAATTTGTCTGCTTTGCTTGACTGATGAAGATTAGCTGACTTCTTGCACTAAGGAAGTTTGTCTTGTAGGGGCAGAAGTGACAAGACAATAACTAAATGCTAATTGTGCATAACCAGCACTAAAGATATGCAGTCCCATTATGGCATGTAATAAATGAAGCGAACACAGAAATATATTAGGTACTTTAATAATGATACTAGAATAGTATTTTGCAGCAATAAGAATGTGAACAGTTTTAGAGTCAAAATTTAGGAGTGTTTGTCTTACTTGACTGAGTTCTCCTGAGGAGACAGCCTTAATTGTGAATGCAACTTTTTATTTCAATGGTGAAATAAAACTGATATATGATTTGTAAATAGCATTAACAGTCTACAATTACTTTGCATCATAATAGAATTTAGGTTGGGTTTAGCACTTGAATGATGTTTTAATTTTCTGTGTAGAACATGGATAAAATAGGTAAGCCTACTTAATAGAAAAAAATGGGCAAAGGACATAAACTGCCTACTTCTCTAAAAGAAGGAATACCAAATGGCCACCAGGAATCAAATAAATGCCAGTTAGAAATTATAATCAAATATCGTCTTTCATTTCTCAAGGTGACAAGGATTTTTTTCAAAAACATAATTCCTAGTGTTAGAGTGAATGTGAGGAAATTGTGTAGTTTTGTACATTTCTGTCGGGAGAATAATTGGTATAACATTTCTGGAGATCATTTCGGCAATGTATAGCATAAGCCTCCACACTGTTATATACTTTGTTTAATTAATTATGTTGCTGTGAATTGAGCCAGATAGAGATATGAGCATTTGTTTTTTATATAGTCCATTTTATATTGATAAGATTGATAATATTTAAAAAATAAAAACTTTTGAAGAAACAACTTATATATCTGATAATAGAAGACATACGTGAAGCTCTGTCCATAAAAGTGAACTCAGGAAAGCTTAAAATACCTTAAAAGAATTTTTAATGTCAGGTAAAAAGGCACACAATATAAACTGAGTGAAAAAGTCCAAATATTAAACATTAGGATTCTTCCTTGTAACTTTTCTTTAATTTGCTTAGATGTGAGTGTAATATTTACACAATGTCATTTGTCCTATATACATAGAAACATGTATAGCTGGCCATATATCCAAATATTAAAATGTTTTCTTTTAGAATAGTGAGACACGAGACAATGTTGTGTTTTTATCATTTTCTATTTTCTAAATTTTCTACTATGAAGATGTAATCTTTTATAAGTAGAAAACCAATGACTTTATGATTGCATAATGGTAACTGCATTGTTACTGGCTACTATTAGTTGATCAACATAACAAGTAAACAAAAATATTCTAAATTTACCGCTGATACACCTCTGAAATGTATAAGATACATACGTACATGCACATAAAGGTGTCTGTATGGATGTGTGAATCCTTGTATTTGTGGATCCTTTTCCCTACAAAAAACATGTGCAATTACCAATTTATTTTTGTCTAAATGTTACCCTAGACTGAATGAACTCACTTTGATTCTCAGTACTTGTTGGGAAGAGTTAAGACATTGTAAGATACATCGTAAATGATTGTCTGGATAACTATTATATTGTAAGGTACATGAGGCCACAATCTTCCTATCTATAGTTGATGAGAGACACTATTGTGATATATGTCTATTGGGAAAGTCAAGTTAGTGGAATATTATTTGGTAAATTATAAAAATAACTAACTTTTGAGAACCTATTGTATTCCTGACACTTAATACAAATTATTTCATTTAACTTTCAAACTCTGCAAGAGCGGTGTTCATGTTTCTATTTTATGGGTGTGGGAATAAAATTCAGAGTGATTAAGTAACATACTCAAAATCACACAGCTAATATATCAGTTAATATATGGTGGTGCTAAAATTTGAATCCCGTTCTTATTATAGATGTCACATTATTCCTACTATTCTACAGGGTCTCATAAGAAGATTCTCCATCAAATAGTACCTTTCATAGTAAAGTACAATAATTGAGAACCTGATGTAACTAATATTTATTGATTATGTACTAGGTCCAGCTGTTCTCACAGAAACTCACTAAATTCATTAAAATCTATCAAGTGTTTTAACTTTTGAAATGTATTTTTAATGATATGTAATTTTAATAGTCTAAAGTTATCTCCATTTATCACATGAAACAGGAGCCAGTAGTATATAGGTTTCACAGAAATAAAAAATATATATATAACTTTCAATAAGAATAAATGGAATTAAGTTATAATACTTTTGAGCTGAAAGAATTCTCTGAGATGGACTAATCCAGCTCCATATGTTACAAATGAAAAAACTGAGGTCCAGAGAATGAAAGTATTTGGTTTATGATCACACAGCTTATTAGTGGCAGAGCCCATATTTGAATTTAGGTTTCCAGATTTCCTGTTCAAGACTTTTTCAAATGCTCCTTTCCAATGATGATAACTGTTCAATTATTAGCTATATGTGGCCTGATTCTCAAAGATATTTGAAACAATTGCAAAACTACATATAGAACAGGGCTAACATTTAAGGTAAACATCTAGAGAGGCTGGGGTAGTGGTTCATGCCTGTAATCCCAGCACTTTGGGAAGCTGAGGTAGGAGGATTGCTTAAGTCCAAGAATTTGATACCAGCCTGGGCAACACATATTCCATCTCTATAAAAAATAATTTTTAAAAATTAGCCAGGCATGGTGGTGCACACCTGTACTCCCAGCTATTTGGGAGGCTGAAGCAGGTGGATTGCTTGAGCACAGGAGTTGAGGCTGCATGAGCCATGTTAGTGCCACTGTGCTCTAGGCTGGCTGACAGAACCAGACCTTGTCTCAAAAAACAAAAACAGAAACAAAAACAAAAACCTGAGGAATCAGGAAATTGAAATCTGAAAAATAAGACAAATGCAAAATACTTGCAACAAATTCCTGTATATTTGCCTCAGTGTCCATTTATTTGCTCACAGAAGTAGTACAAAAAAAGTAGATACTTAAAAACTACTTTTTAAAAGACAGGAAAATAATAAAAGAAAGGAATGAATAAAAGAAGTCAAAGTTTACAGAAGTCTTTCCATTTTCTGTTACTTGCTCTTACAGGATGCTTTTCTTTCAGGTAGAATAAGTCTTAAGACCTTTCTTCTCCTTAGTGGTTTGTTTCTGGGACGGGATTAAAGTTTACAGAAGAGAAAAATGCTGAAATTAATTGCTTTAAATGTGCAAATATGATTCCCACCTATTAAATAAATAGCCAGCACAGAGAGGTTTACCATTTTTTAGAGACCAAAAAGAGATCTGCTTACCTCTGATTGCAAAGCTGACATGCAAAGCAGTCCAGGTGGTAAACATTGTCCTTGGCACGCATCACCATCTCAAAGGCAGGGATGAGCTTACTGCAGGCAGCACAGTTTCCCGTTACGCCGAAGAGCCTAGAATAAGAAACATTTTTCTTTATAAACTCTTACAGAGAAATCTGAGATTGTGAAGAGAGATGATGCTAATATCCCCTGTAAAGCTATCAATACACAATTCCTTATGACGTACACAAGTGGGTTGTATCCTAGCTGTATGCATAAATATTCTTCCACAATATATTCTCCGTTGACCTTCTTTGATGAAAATCACATCTTGTTTGAGAAGAAAAGGGAAAGACAAATACATTAGGAAGCTTACATAACTGCACATAAACAGAAGTTAATGGGGGTGAATTCATACCAAAAGTCTTCTCTGGGTTAGAGTACACAGAAAATCTAAAAGCAATGGAACTTTGATCTTAATGTTATATATTAAACTTTTTAGTTGGGAAAGGAACCAATGAATGAATGACTCACTCTTTTTTGACATCTAGTTACTAAAAGGTTTGCCATTACTATTAAAAACACATTTATGAACAAGCCATTTAAATAGTCAAAAAACATAGAGGCGCATGCATGCACCTTATGCCTCTATACCATAGTTATAGCTATGATTATGTTATTCAAGTAGCACATTAAAGTAAATGAGGCTGTAAACTACATATAGCTAGACCAGAAATTGAAGCATAATATACTGTCAGAACCACTGGAATTGTCTAGGATTTCAGAAAAGTTCCTATTTGCTGTAGCTTCCTGAAAATTGTTATTGGAATGACCTAAAAAAAAGTACAAAATAAAATGTCTCATTTTATAATGTGAGGAAACATTTTATCCATTTGCACTGGCAATATTTAGACCAAGTTTCTTTAAAGTTAATAATGATGGTGAAGAATTATTATAAATATTCCATGCATAGTAGTTAATGCACTTTTTTACTAGGAAGCAAACTAGATGAAAAACACCACATCTGCCAGTTTTCTTTTTTCTCCAGCGTCAGGCTGACAGGAGAAAAAATATAATGGCTCTCATGGGAAAGACCAAATTAAAAGCAGTTCTGAACTAATGAATTCAAAGGTGCTATAGAGAAAACTCATTTTGGTTATAAAAATGTACTTTTAAAAAACTTAGCCTTTCATTTTATTGAATTTAAGGATTAGGTACAAATGTGCTGAAGTCTCTCATCACTTTCTATAGACTCCAAAGACAAGTCTTTTCTTAAGGCACGCATATTCATTTTCAAGTTTATA